>OY728164.1:1645136654-1647536654 GCA_963277665.1 Viscum album
CTCCCTGGATAGCCCACACCCCTCCCTTCTAGCCCTCCTCCCCCCACACCTAAACAGCCCCCCCCCCCCCCCCCTACCTGGGACAGCCCACCCCCCCTCCCTAGACACCCCACACCCCCTCTCCCACCTTAACACCCCACCCTGACCCCCTGGATAGCCCACACCCCTCCTTGGGGAAGCCCATACCCCCTGCCCCACACCCCTGTAGCCACCTACCCCCTTCGAGCCCCTAACCCCTGGACAACCCACCCCCCACATGGACATCCCCTACCCCTCCTACAACCCCATTTACAGTATTTTTATTTAAAATCATTTTATACATTAAAATTCCAAACTATCATGCATTATCCATTTCACTAAACAAAAAACATAAATCCCCAGTAATAATAATACATAAAACCCCACTAAACAAAAAACATAAACAAACACAAAAACAACCATTTACCCCACCAAACGAAAAAACATAAAACAAACCCTTTACCCCATGCACTAAACAAACCCCACTAAATAGACCATTTACGATGTAAGAAGTGTAGAACAAAAAAACAAAAAAGGGTTCGATACTCCAACAACAATAACTCTAATTTAGCAGAAATAAAAACATCAAACATAAGATAAAAAGAGGAAGAACACTGAAACTAAGGTAACACGTACTAATTTAATGTGTAGAAATATAAATTTGTTGATTGAGAAGATATTCGGTATGAAGGTGTTTCACGGTCGAGAATGTATCGGGAGGAAGTCTTGATTAGGATTACAATAGGGACCTACTAGATGCTGGGGCACTAGGTATTTGAGGGAAAACATTCCCAACAGTATTTAAAAACCATTGGAAAGTATTTATTTTCCAAAACTTTATCAGAACCGTTGGTATACCTTATGGAAAAGAGTTTTATCACAACCTTTTTAGAAGTATATTGGGAAATCTTAGGAATATATACACATTGTGAACGGTTTGTTCTAACGGTTGGAAAATGTCACTTCTTTTACACTATAGCAATGGTTTCCCCAATCCATTGCTATTGTACCATTGGAAAAACACCATGTTCCAGTAGTGGAAGATGGTTATAGATGGTTAATGATTATGAATTCCAAATACATTATGACCGTAGGAATGAGAAGAGGGTGATTGATACTTTATATTGAAATGATCATGATTTCTTATCCATGATGAGGATAAAAGAGAAACTAACATTTTATTCCATAGGAATTACATGGAATACTTGAGGAATGGGAAACTCCTTATCTCGATCAATTGAATGCCTATCCATATATACAAAATTCCTGATTGATGTTAGTGAAAAAAGGTATTGGGGCCTAAGATAGCTAGAAAATTGATAGAGAAGGTTAGAACCATTTCAAAAAAATTCAAGGAAACCCAGAATCGATATAAATATTATGCAGATAATCACTAACGTGATAATGTATTTTAATTTGGTGATAATGTATTTCTAAGAATTTATCAATGGATGGTTTTTTTAGATTCAATGAGAATAGAAACCTATGATCTAGTTATATAATCTCTTTGAAATTATTGATCATATTTGAATGGTAACCTATCTCTTGTAAAATATACTAAACATCATTAAACTCTATAATATATTCAATATATCACTCATAATGAATTATATATGTGACACTTCACATGTATTGAACTTGATGGTTATACCACTTGATCCAAGTATTTCTTATGATGAAAAACAAGTGGATATTATTTATTGTATAGTAAATTTCCTCTAAAAAATTACCAAACACCTAGTAAATTTATTTTTCATAAACACCCATCTGAGAAATCTAAGTGGGAACTTATGGATATGATGCGGCAGAACTATCATCTTTTTTTATACCACGATGGTTAATTTATATGTCGAAATCGATTTAAGGGGTGCTGAAAACGACACCTCATGTTTTATGAATTATTTTTTTCAAATAAATTTTATTTAATTAACGTAATGTGTTAAGATAAATAACAATTAAATATTGAATTATGCTCAAAAAATGTTAAGCTTTCTCTACACACAATAATGACTGAGGTTACGATACTCACAACACTATCTTTTAGGAAAACGATGATATATTATTAATATATTATTTAATCACGAAAATTATATCATAAAAAATTAAAAATAGTGATATGAATATTAATATTTTTTTTAAAATATTATATAAAATGTTTGTTTATAAATATAACATATTGATAATAAAATACCTAATCTTTTTTAATGTTTTTATATGTTTGAAGAATACTATTTTTTCAAAAAAATGGTTTCTGTACTTTTTTGCAATTAATAATAAAATAAATTTTAGAAGCCTTAATAAAAAAAATTAATCAAATAAACATAATTCTTGAATCTATGAATTCATAATTAGTATTGGGTTAATTGTTAGGATTTTTCTGAAAAGTTTCATTTTTTAATGAACAGTAAAAATAGTATTTTAAATAAAAACTAACGTTTAAATTAATAAAATTGAAATTAAAATTATATTTTTATTTTTTAAGAATAATTAGATAAATATTGTATATATTATTACAATTTATTTTATTAGAATAATTTTCATATTGAAATTCAATATAAAAGCTTCGTAATTTTTTGATCAATTTCTCATAATTACCCTCATCTCTTGTCATGTCTATGGGATTAATTTTAAATTAATTTTCCCACTCCTACAATTAGAATTTGTAAAAATAGATTAAATATTTTTAATAATAATAAATTATAATTTATAATATGTTGAAAGTAATTTTTTATCCATATTAATAGTGAATATAAAAAAATAATTGTGGTTACGGTAAAAATGAGTTTACTAGATGTTAAAATATTAAGATAAAGTTAAAAAAACTATAATCTTATGATAAAATATTTTATGAAATCATTTAGAAATTATAATTTTTAATATTATAATATTATCCAATTTGGACCCTATTCCAATTTTTGAAACATGGGATCACTAAATTCTTTTAAAAAATGCCATGGGTGTCCTCTCCCCACCTATAAAAGGAATCCCACTATCCTCCATTCTTGACACATTATTTCCAATTTATTACCCCCCATAGACAAGCCAAATATCTTTCAGAAATCTCTCCCTTCATCCTAGAATCCTTTCATTGGATAGAAATAAATCATAGAATGTTTTTAGTGCAAAGCTTATAGGGATACGTGAAGAAGAGATAACGTTCATCAAGAAGCACTTTTATGTTACTTATTCCTCCAACACATTAATTTTTTTCTATAATTATTATATAACAACATAATTATATTACTTATATTAATATTTTTATATATTAATTTTATGATCTACAACCATGTCCACTACCCTCAATTGTGTTATTAAATCATCGTTCATGTGTGTGATAAACTTCTGCCTCGCAATCCTATGTCATTCCATTTGTCCATTAACTGTTCTTAATAATGGTACTAATGAAATATTTATTGTTAATATATTATATTTCTTTTATATATGATTTTTTATTATTCTTTTTTATTATATCACAAATATGTTCATACTCTCCATTTTGTGGGAATATGGTAATGTAGTTCATGTGTTAAGTGGACTACTGTACTACGAAGCGATGTGATTCATTCATGATTTAGATGAAATATATTAAATATGGGTTTTATAACTATTTTGATATATATGAAAAATATATTCTATAATGGTAATATATATCACACACTGCTAATTGTTTCTTCATAATAAGAAACATAAAACAACATTCATTGTGTGCGTACAACCCACCATCTCCATAAACATTATACTTTATTTCCCACAAAAGTTTATTTATATATTACACTATATATATATATTTAATATATTAGATATTTATATGCTTTTTATAATTCAATAAATTATTTAACCATGATCAATGGTAGAGGAAAAAAATTATAACTAATCAAAACATAAATGAAAAGAAGTGATTACTACCAAAAACATAACCTTAACATGAAATAGTTAATAAGTGGGTAATAGAAGTCCATAAGAAAATAATATAAGATATTATATATATTGATATGGTTCATTAAAAATTTGTAATAAAATTATATTTTCTATACAGCTGTTTTAAACAGTGCAACAAAAGTCAGGACTTAAGGAGACAAATTGTTGTCTTCATTTTCCTTATTTAGAAATATTGTTATATTATGATTCTATAATACTACATGAGGTTTATATAATACCCAATTGAAATTTTATATAATTAATATACTTATTTTCATTATATTTTATGATTCATTTTATGTTATTATTTCTTAGGTATTATGATTCAGGGTTAATATAGTGGTAAGGTTGTTATGTTACTATCTAATATTTTATCATGATTATTTGTGATTATGTCTCCAAGTTGATATATCATAACAAACCCCTAAATAAGAATAATTTTTTTTATTATCATATTTATATTCCTTGTGAATATAATTTTCCATTTATTTTCTTCTCTCTATGTTCTCAAGAGGTTAAATGAATATTTTTTATTTAAAACCATCTCTTCAGTCGAAAAATATTTTTCTTCAAAAACCAGGTTTTTTAAAAATTCTTACACAAATTATTTAAAAAATTTGTTCTGAAAATAAAAGATAATTTTCTTTAATAAATTGTTTAAATTATTTTTAATGCTTCAATTATAATTTTTCTGGGTTATTTTCTAATAAATGGTTTCCAAAAATTTTTATGGTTTAAAAATAATTTTAAGTGAAATAGAAATTTTCCTTGAGAAATATTTTAAATGACTTTTCAAAATAGTAATACTTATATAATGAAATCAAATGGTTTTATATATTCTTTAATGGGGATATGATCCCATGATACTATGAATATTCATATATTTATTGTTTATTTTTTATGGAATGATGTTTATAAAACCCAATTCTCTTTCATGGGTTATACCATAAGGAAATAACAATGAAACCCTATTCTTGTCAAGGGTTATTACATGAATAAATGACTATGACAGATGACTATTTTCTAAAGGTAATGATATGATGATTTTTATGATACCCATTTCGATTAATGGGGTATGATATGATAGATGTATATGATATTATGGTACCAAAAATATGGTCTTCATTATGTAATGGTTGGGAACAATATATACCTCAAATAAAGTAGGTGTAGATTTATTTCTCATGAGATAGATGTGACTGGAATGAGAAGTGAATTCAGGTCATTAATATCAGGCTGAAATAGGAATTGAACACGATTTAGTAAGACATGACAAGAACCAAGAGTGAACCATGTTTTTTAATATAGGGCTGCAATGTGGTGTGAACAATGTTTCATTATTTCGGGCTAGAAAAATGGATAAAATAAATTTAGTAAATAAATTCATTCACATTGATGGTTTTCAAAGTGATCCTTCACTAATATGGAAATTATTTTCCACGCTTATGTGTATGCCACAAATTCCATGTCTTATGTCAATTTTATTCATTCATCATTTATGTTCTATGATTTCTTTATTATTCATGTGTTATGAACTATGAAAATTTATGCCATGATTCGAGATTATGATATTTAATATCAAGGGTATGTTTTAAAAAAAATATCATGATTTACTACCCTTATGATCATATTATTCTTACATATATCCCTTTTTTATCCTTACTGAACATTCAAGCCCACCCATTCTTATGTGTCATTTTCCAAGGCTATAATGATTTTTAATATGTATTATAGGTATAAGAAGAGTACTAGTTGTGAATAATGAAGTCTGGGATGTTATAGATTACTTATGAATCAATGTTAAATTTTCTAATTTTCAAATGCCACTATAGTTTTACGGTCCCTCGGTGTGTGTTTTGGTAATATAATGAATATTTATATAAAATGTTGTAATATATATGTATGATAACCAATGGTCCTGACCAGAGTACCCAATGCATTGGAGGTTACAAAGTAACCAACAATCCTATTTTTATTATGGATCCACCGCTCATTAAAAAAATCCATGAACTATAACATAATATTAAATCATGAAATATTAAAATATAAAAACATTTCTAATGAAAATAACATATTTATTTTAAAATCAACCATTTTTAGAAGAACGACCCACACAAAAAGTAAAAATTTTTATTCGAAACATAAAATGTAAAATTATAAAGTAATATACAAAATATTACAGCCTCATTAAGGAATGAAATTTATTCCATGACATATGTATAAAAAAATAATTCCTTTTGACCATTTTAAAAAGAGTTAAAAGAGGAACTATAAAACTGAGGTTTTATAAGAATGTCCCTTATGTGAAGTTTGATTTTTCATGTGTGTGATTTATCTTGCAGAATAACAAAATTATTTTTAATTTTTAATTTCTTGATAAATTTTTTTATTTTTCCCATTATATAACTTATTACCATTTTATACACAATTATGCAATCATGTGTGTTCATATCAAACATTTTTGAGATATTCTATACTTAGGTCCAAAGTCTATTTTGTCGAATGGAAATGGTCAATGATGTCATTATTTAATCATCTTTAGAATAATATTAATGAGGTAAGGATAATGTTTTAACTCAATTATACTTTTATATCCATCCATTGTAAATTTTTATGAAATATGAATTATGTTAAAATCAGGGACATAGTAGTTTGTATGTATACGTGAGTAATATTTTCATTTTTCATTTATAATTATGGAAGGAAGATAGATATTTATTTATATTTACATAATGATAATAATATAATATATATTATATTATTTTTTAACAGTAATTATATATATCATCCATGTAATGAAGTGCTGAAAAAACAACCATATCTATTTGTGGAGGTGGTAGTCCACATTTACGCACGAATGACATTACCATTTTTCATTCAGCGAACCTAATTAGATAAAATAATATATTATCATTTTATAATGATAAATATTCCATGAATGTAATATATAAAATTAAATTCAATAATTATAACCAATCATGAGTAATGATATGGAAAAAAATTGCATTGGTTCTTGAGACAATATGCCATTGTACACATGAATGATGAATTATTTTCCCATATGATGGAAATAGAGATAGATAAATGCCATGAAATAGATAAAATAACATATTACTATATGAAGGTTACTATATTTATAATCTTTTCTTGTCTAATTAAGGTTTTGGTCATGTGGAAGGATAAAAAATAGAAACATTCGATAAAAAATGATACATACTCTTCATATAATCTCATTTTCATAACATCATAAGACCACTATGGTTGGTGTTATACCATAAATATATATCTAGAATTTTGAGTGGGATTATATTTATTTATTTGGGTTTGTATTTGATGAAAAAATGTTTTTTAAACGGTTAATAAATGAAAAGAAGAGGTGTCCTTTTATAAGATAAGGGAAGGGTACACTTGAAATTTTGGAATATTATAAAATAATAAATA
This sequence comes from Viscum album, assembly GCA_963277665.1. Lineage (NCBI taxonomy): Eukaryota > Viridiplantae > Streptophyta > Magnoliopsida > Santalales > Viscaceae > Viscum > Viscum album. Next base: position 1,645,144,032 of record OY728164.1, read on the forward strand.
TAAAAAAAAATACACCAAATGGATCCAAAAATATTAAATTCAATGATTATACATTTATGTTCCAAATAAAACTCATAAAATAAAAAACTATATTAGTTTTGACTATTTTTCAGTGCTTTTATTTTGGGTTCAACCCTCATTTATCCTCATTAAATGTTACCATAAAAACATATTTTTTACACATTGAGGGTTAATATAGTTACTATAAAATGGAAAAAGAACTATAAGTGTACCACAGATTAAATTTTAATCCAGATTCTAATAAATTTTAAGAATTTAATATTTTTAGGTATTTTATATCATTAAATAAAAATTTGTTTACTATAAAATATCCATAAAGTCAATTTTAAGAACTATTAATTATATTGGATTTAATAATATAAATATTACAATTAAAATATAAAATAATTATTTTCAAATATAACATACATATAAAATCAATCTATATATTGTTTTATCAAATTATTTTCCAAATTATATTAATTATATCATTTTTAGTATCATTTATCTGATTTTTGAATTTTTTAAATATTTACTACATCAACATTATGAAAGAATTTATGTTACATTTTTATTTACTATAAATAAATAAGAAATTTACATGTCTATTATAATTATAATATATTTCCAAAAATTATTTATAGTTAAACATATCCTCCAGATAAAACTCTATTAAAGATGTTCCACTTATTACATGCAAGAGTGTTACATGTTTGAAATTGTAATAAATAAAATATAATAAAGGATATAATCTCATTAATGTGTTTTGAAACAGTCTTAAATTCAGTCCATAGATTATTATGGTTAATATATAATAATAAAAAATATTTAGTTATTTTTTTGGGTCATTTTATAGTTCTTATCAATTTATTTTTAACATAAATTTCTGTAATTTCCGATTAAAGTGGTAGTAAAAATTACTAATGTTACTATTTATATTATGAAAAATAAATGGGTATTATTTAATAAATTTGGATCCAATAAATCCAAATATATAAAATATTTATAAAATATAAAAATATAGAATTAAAAGAATTTTATAAAAAAGTAAACATGAAAAATTCAATGAAAAACAATTTTTCATAAAATTTTCATTTTAAATATAAAATATTTTGTAATAATAAGTTGGAGGGATTACCAGTGTGATAGAGGCTCCTCGTAATTCTACATCAGACCCAATTTTAAATATTGGTGGGAGTGGATTTCTACCGGCCTATAGTGACACATACATAACGTAGGCTTGCAGTGACGCATGAAGGCAATGATGGAAACATGACATAGGATTTATAACTTAGGATGTATGTTGCAAACAAGACACTTCACTCGGCTTTTAGGTTAGTTTATGGGATTTTGGACCATGTAATGGGATTCATTTCTAATGGTCCATAAGTTTGTTTATTGAATAAATATTGTTTTATGGGTGGGCTATCCTGGAGGGGGGGGGGTGGCGTACCTTTCCGCTATGTGTATGTGGGGTGTGTGTGTGTTTAATGTAATTTTACCCCAAAAACCTAATATATATTTTATACTAAAACTTAGTTTAAAAAATATGAAATAAAGTTAATTCGACTATTTTATATATTATTTATCTAAATCAAAATGTAAAATTAATAAGAAACATATTTTGTTCTTGTAAATAGACTAAAATACGATATAATTTTCTTTAAAAGCATTACTTTTAACTATTATGATAAAAATAATTATTTTTTAAAATACTCTAAAACAATTCAAGGATTATTTTTAAATTTTAAATTATAAGATGGTATAAATTGTTCATATAAGTTTTCTAAAATATCCTAAAAGTTATTATAATAATCACCCATAAAAATCAAAAAAAATTTATTTTTGATGAAATTTTGTTATTGATGAATATAATGACTTTAATAAAAAATAATGAAAATAATTTAAAAACATTATTTAATAAATTATAAAATAGTAGAAAAATTATATATTTCGTAATTCAGTTAATTCTATTGATTCCCACTATTTTATCAGCTAGGTAATAACAATCCCATTTAAATAACATTATTTCATTAATCATTTTAGGTCTATTGTAGAGACCCAAAGCTTGACGTACATGGACATTACATTACTTTTTCAGAATACTTAATACTTAACAAAAATAGACACACAAGGACCGTAATAGTTTAGTGTCTTTGGAAACATGGAACATAATCTTCTAATCATGGTGAAAGATCTTCAACATATCCCATAATGATCTTCCCTTTTTGTTTTCCTACATAAAAAAATTCTTTATATATTGGGAAAAAGAAATCATATAAAGGGTGAGCTCAAATTCTCAGTAAGGGTAAGCATAGAAAAAAAATAAAACAAACCATATACATTTGTACTTCAAAACATTAAAAAAATATTTAAAGATCAAAATCTTGAGCAATGACATAAAACATGGTAGTACGTAAGGCATAGATCATAATGAAACACCAATCATGATAAAATATCTTGTAAATAAAACTTGTAATTGTGAAAAAACATTATGCACATGATATGATTTCCATAGTAGCCAAGGCATTGCTTCCAAGACCGTCTTAGTGGAAAAAGTCCCTTACTGAACCAAGTTCACTCCTCATTCCAGTCCTGTATCACTGAACCATATAAACTATTCATTCCATTCATGTCCATCTCATGAGATATAAATCTTTACCCAATGCATTGGAGAGAGATATAGGTCCCACCCATATCATAATGAAATCATTCTTACTTGTGCCACAAAATAAACTTAAAACATTCATCATAACCCAAAGAATAAAATGGGTTTCATAAACATCATCCCATCATCACATAATCCATGTAAAACAAATCGATATTTCATCATAAGAAATGTGAAACCATGTAAATTATAGAGACATTAAACTTGAAACATACACATATGAAATAATTTCATCTTAGATGTAAAATAGTTTTGACAAAACACTTGAAATAAATTTTTGAAGAAAATATCCTTTCTTCTTCAAAATCATTTTATTTTCACAAAATTCCATGCAATTTTAAAAGAAAAGTATTTTTTTGGAAATAGTCATAAAATCATGTAGAGTATGCTTCATGAAAATAAGGTGTTATAAAACTGTAAAAATCTATTAATGCCGTATAATTTAAAAAAACATTATTCTCGTACTTTTTCCGGAAAAGTCAAAAAGTACCTCGTATGGTAAACAAAAGAAAGATTCCTTCCATGCGATGTGGTAAAAGTAAAAAAAGGTAAAAATGACTTTAAACATTCATGGAATAAAATTAAACATTTTATGAAAATATTTTGTGAGCATATGGACGTGGATAATAAACATAACCCCAGTAAATACCTACGAATAACAATCTCCGATGTGACTGAGATTTGAATAAATATCCCTTACCTTATGTCGGATTTGCTTCTTACATTTCCGAACCTCCTATATAATGATTTAAATAATGTCATTGACTTATTACAGAATCATATTCATTGTTATGATATCATATATCATTCACTTATGACTTTATATTAACCGTTCTTTTGTAAATCCATGTTAAAGCATTGTTTTGGGGTAAAATCGTTTCATTTATCGTACGTGTTTCGACATGATGTTCATGTTATTTTTACTTATATCCTGATTTCCATAATTTCAGAATGTAAAAAATTATTTATATATAATAAATATTCAGCCTATACATATATATATGATAGATTGATAAATGGAATGAAATACACCGTTCATGGAGATGGTAGGCTGTATGTACGCATGAACGATGTTTTCGTTTCCTTATTGAATTGAATGGAACTAAATAGATGAAATACTTATATATATACATAAATAAAGTATCATTATTATGTCATATATTTAATTATTATTAATTTTATATACTTTATAATCATTCATGAATGGTTAACATGTAGAATGAATCTTATCGCGTTCGTGGAGACGGTAGTCCGTACGTACGCAAGAGCGATGATATCGTTCCCATGCTCATGGAATTGTATTGAAGTGTATGTATACTATTTCAAAATCAATATAACTTTACAATAATCTCATATAGTTATTATTTACACCATTATACCCATCCAAGTAAGGTGGTGGTGGAAAATAGATTACACCACGGCGTGGAGACGGTAGTCCGTACGTAAGCACGCGTGGTGATTTTGTTTTCCGTAGGATGGATAGAAGGTGGAATATGGTTGTTTCATATTTATAATAACATATCAGTATATGATTGATACTGATGTTATTACTTCATAATGAAACAACTAAATAAGTGGAAGTAGAAGAAGAGATAAATTTGAAAGAATCGGTAACGGATATTACCTCTTCTTTGACACGCCTCTTTGAAACTTCCTCTTAGGGCACTAAAATTTGTATTTGAAGAAGACTAGGGCCTCTAGAATATTTCTAGGGATGTTTAGAAGGTAAATGGGCAGGGGTTGGCTAAGCTTGAAGCCTCAAAGTTGTGTAAATATGAGAGGGAGGAGGTGACCTTTTATAAGGGAGGAGAGGGGAACCTTTGGAATCCTCAAAAATATTAGATTAATATAAATTCAATCCCCATATAAAAACCTCCAAAAATGACTCATTTAGAAGCTTATATGAGATAGGTTTATAATATAATCAACCAATCAAATTTATACATGTTTTGATCTTATTTTAAACCTTATCATTGTGATTTATCCTTATTTAATCTATTTACATTTATTTGTGGTAATAAAATTATAAATTATAAATGGTTATAAATAATCACTTATGTGTTGTTAATTTTACATAATTGGATATATTATGAAATGTTATACTATATAAATTTTAATTTATAATTTTTCAATATTTTTGTGATTTTTAAACAATTTAATAATATGTTATTTGTATAAAATAACAATAGTGTCAATTTTGACAATATTTATTTATTTGAATTCAAATAAAATCCACACAGAGGATATATTCGAAATAAAATATTTAATAGGTTCTTAAATTTTCATATTCATCTAGAAAATTAGTGGAGAACATTAAATAGTTCATATAAAATTTATTTTACTATTTGTAAAACCATTTATTTGATACTTCTCTTAACAAAATAATTTCTTCAACATTTTTGTATAATTTTTAAATATACCTAATTTTTGCATAAAAATTAAAAATAAAATTCTAGGATGAAGATAAATCTTATAGATTTCATAAAAATACTTTTAGTCATATTTATATTCTAAAACACCAAACTTTTAAAATGTTATATATATTAAATTATGAAGGTGACAACTATGACATCATTTAAAATAAATAATATAAGTGTCATAATCACTTTTATAAGACTCCAAACGGTCATATATTCGGTCATTGGATGATTATAGTGTATATATACACTAACAATAAGTTTTATTCAGGTTTTTGTGCCTTGTAGTGGGTATTATTATTTCAATTAAAACTATATTACTTATTTTTCACTAAATACATAATTAATGCATCATTAATGTATAAGTTATTAAGGTAATTAAATATCTCTTAAAAATGATAAATAAATTACCATGATAAAGAAAAACATTTTATCTTTCAAATGATTATTTATAAACAAATTTATATTCTGTATAAACTTATATTTAAAATGTTTTAATTATTAAAGTTGAGTGAGACATATTTCACTTTCCTTTAAAAAAAAATCTAAAGGTCTCAATCACCTCCATGTGGGTTCCAATATATCCAATTTCAACCAAAATATTCCTTAGAATGAAATATAAGAATCAAATTATATTAAGAAAAGTGTTAGGGTAATTTTATAATATGATATTTACCCTTAATTACCCGATTTACCTTTTACTACGGTAAATAAAATTTACCGTAGTTACTATTCATAATGCCCAAAAATAAAAAGTAGCCTATTAACATAACTTGGACCCACTGATTCCAAATATGGAATCTATTTTTCTATATTAAATACACAAAAGTTTCAGAAATTAATTTAAAATTAATCCCATTGTTAAGAAAATGAGTTTTAAAGGTTAAAACATTACAAAAGATTGAAATGATTTTACCTATGAATTCAATGTAAAATAAATGATAATGACATACATTATATTAAATGGTAAAAATATATTCTATTTATACTTTAAAACCATTAAATATTATAATTTAACCTTATAAATTATTATGATGAAAAAAAGTTGTTTTAATTAAAATATAGTGTGTTTTTTACTATTCATTAAAATATGAAAGTTATCAGAAAAATATCAAAACATTATCCAATGTAAAATTTTATATCCAGATTTAAAAGAAGAAGATTATTTTTTAAAAAATTAACTTATTAAATTGTCAAAAATTAAATTTAAAATGGGTGCGCCATCAAAAGGCGGCAAAACTATATTTTTTTGAAAAATACTAATTTTAAACGAAAAAATTATTTTGTTCTCATACCGTATTCTATCAAATGTGTAAGATGAATTTTAATGTCATAAAATTCAAAATTTATTTACTAATATTCATAATGGATAGTTTATAATAATATTATAACCATTAATCGTTGTTTAGTGAAACATGATATTGCGTACAAAACACGCTATCGAGGAAGGTCGTGATTGCGTGTAATGCAAGCCAAGTCAGTGTTGCGTGTAGTGAAACACTCCTTTGTTGTTGCGTGTAACAAAATAAAACCATATTTAATTTATAAATTTATTATATATGTATATATACACTCAATTTTTTGTTGAATAATTACTATCAAACAAACATAAAATTGTGTTTAACACAATCCAAGATTAGTGTTGCGTATACTGCAAGCTAATACAGTGTTGCATATAGAGCAAGATAATCTTGGTGTAACGTAGAGAAGAAGATATGAAATAAATTAAAAAGAATATTTCTTATAAAATCTCAGGGTGTTACATTCTACCCCCATTAAAATGAATTTCTCCCTCGAAATTCGTCGGGGTTATAAATGGTTTATTACATGAGTGTTTCTTTCATAGAAACCCACATCGTAAGAATGAATACCAAAACTTATCTTTAAAAAATAATGTATGAAATGTAACGGTTACCCAAATTAACTAATCACTAGGTTTCCACATAGGATAACATAGTTGAAAATATGGATATGGAAGACAAATCTAACCACCATGTTCTGATGGAGAGTGGTAGAGAACATGGCAATGAAAAATCCAACAATCACAAAGCCATAAATTTGTGATGTTCTAAGGTACCATCTGATTCATCAGATATGAGGACACTTGGACAACATTTTTGGTTTTCAAAATCATTTCCCTTAATTTGAAGAATTTGAATTAGAAGAAATACTTACTTGATTTTGGTACAATCTCGCTGTTGTTTGTGCATTGAACAATTTCCACATCATCTCTTAAAGAAATGAAGTTTAATTTGTCATTCTAGAAGTGTTATCATATCATGTGATAGAATGATGGGTCATTCCATTTGTCTCAAACCAAAGGTTATCAAAAGTTATTAAAAATAAATAAGTCCATATATGGTGATGTAAATCATATATGATTACAAAAATGAACTTATTATTCATCTATCATACCTCTTAATAAAATAAAATTAGTTTCTACTAACCAGGGACTTCTTGTAGGCCAGTGGTTGGCGGTAAAGGCCTATCGCACTTCGGTTGTGGGTTCGATTCCCATAGCCTTGTCCGACGCGATGGGTTGTCGCCCGTCCTACGGGTTGTCCTTTTTCTAATACTACACTATTATAACTTTACAGAAATAATATCGGAAAAAAGTTCTATCCTTAAAAAATAATATCTGATGTCTAACATAATCCATTCCAATATTTAGACTTATCCATATGTCCAATATCATATTATAAAGAAAACGATTACTGTAAAGGTCACATAACAAGCACGCGAATACCATAATTTATTTTTCATAAGATATATCTTGTTGATCTCATTGCAAACATGTGAATACCTCAATCATGTATTCTCTTGAAACATGAATTACCATAAAACCTTTGTGAAGACATGAATGCTGTCAAAAGTCATCTCTTTCCACATATCAAAAATCCCAAAAATTCTATATACTCAAACCGTGGTATCACTTTGTCCTTATAGCAATCATGAGCTCACGAATACTACCAAACATATTATTTTCTCTGTATCCCTTCATTATGCGCATATCATCTACTTTCCTAAAATATTTCAAACACTTTTCAGGGTTACCTATAGCATATAATTATTGAAAACCAGAATTAACCAATACAAAGATATTCCAATATTTCTTGAAAGTACGACAACAACATTATTCTTGGATACCAATACATAAACACTTCAATCCATACTCTTCAATGATTTTCATAGAATACGTCCTTCCTTGATTTATAAGTAACCTCTTAGTTCTAGGCATTGAGTTGGGTAATGACCGTGTTCTCCACAAATAATACATTGAACTCCATGATAGTCTGTAACTCTATGACCATTTTACCCACATATATAAAGTCTTCTCCTCCATTTGAGGTATTCCTCAAGGTTATTCTTCCCTTATTTAGAAATCTCAATCTTCTTTTCTCTATTCTCCTCACCATGTGAACATGCATAAAATTCCATCTTCCTCTTATTTGATGACTTAAAAATAAAACTAAAGTTCACCTTATTAATCATATATCGAGATAACTGATTCGACATAATCACAATATCTTTCTCTCCAGGCATTACACAATTTCATTGCTCATGGTCACAAATTTTTTCATCAGATTCAATGTTAACACAAGTCCTTATGGGTCCCTCCATTGACTAAAACCAAAAACCAATGTGTAAGAAATAGTTAAAATAATGAGGAACCACATAATCATAAAAAGACACTTATGGGATGTCTACTTTATCACACATTTTTTAATCTGTGACACCTTAGGTTCACCCTAGGTTATTCATGATCGTCAACATAATTTTAGTAGTGTAACCAATAGTTATACTAATCATTAATGACATCCCAAGACATACCTTAGAAATATATCTAGGAATATCACTAAAGTTCTTGCAATCTAGTTTCCAAAGGTTAACTAATCCATTCCTCTAATACCAACTATAGATACCCAAAGCTTAACGTACATAGACATTACATTACTTTTGTAGAATACTTAATAAATAATAAAAATAGACACACAAGAACCGTAATAGTTTAGTGTCTTTGGAAACTCGGAACATAATCTTCTAATCATGGTGAAAGATCTTAAACATCTCCTATAAAGATCTTCCCCTTTTGTTTTCCTACCTAAAACCTTTCTTTATATCCCGGGTAAAAGAAAACATATAAAGGGTGAGCTCAAATTCTCAGTAAGGGTAAGCATGGAGAAAAATAAAGAAGACCATATACATTTGAACTTCAGAACATGAACATAATATTTAAACATCAAAATCTTGAGCAATGACATAAAAAATGGTAGTACGTAAGTCATAGATCATAATAAAACAACAATCATGATAAAATATCTTGGAAATAAAACTTGTAATTGGGGAAAAACATTAATCACATGATATGATTTCCGTAGTAGCCAAGGCATTGCCGCCAAGACCATCTTAGTGGACAAAGTCCCTTACTGACCGGAGTTCACTCCTCGTTCCAGTCCTATATCACTGAACCAGATTAACTTCTCGTTCCAGCCATCTCTATCTCATTATATAAAAATCATTACCCAATGCATTGGAGGGAGATATAGGTCCCACCCATCTCAGAATGAAATCATTTTTACTTGTGCCAAAAAATAAACTTAAAACATTCATCATAACCCAAAGAATAAAATGGGTTTCATAAACATCATCCAATCATCACATAATCTATATAAAAAATGGATATTTCATCATAAGAAAAGTGAAACCATGTAAATCATAGAGACATTTTACTTGAAACTTACACATATGGAATAATTTCATCTTAGATGTAAAATAATTTTGACAAAATAGTTGAAATAAATTCTTGAGGAAAATATCTTTTCTTCTTCAAAATCATTTCCTTTTCACAAAATTCCATGAAATTTTAAAATAAAAGTATTTTGTTGAAAATAGTAATAAAATCTTATAGAGTAAGCTTCATGAAAATAAGGTGTTATAAAACTGTAAAAATCTGTTCATTCCGTATAATTTAAAAAAACATTATTCTCGTACTTTTTCCGAAAAAGTCAAAAAGTACCTTTTATGGTAGACAAAAGAATGATTCCTTCCAACGATGTGGTAAAAGTAAAAAAAGGGTAAAAATGAAATTAAAAATACATGGATGAAAATTAAAAATTTTATGAAAACATTTTGATAACATATGGATGTGGATAATAAACATAACCCCAGTAAATACTTACGAATAACAATCTCAGATAAGAATGAGATTGGAAAAATTATCTCTTACCTTAGGTCCGATATGCTTTGTACGTATCTGAACCTCCTGTATAATGATTAAAATAATGTCATTGACTTATTAAAGAATAATATGCATTGTTATGATATCATATATGGTTCACTTATGACTATATATTACCCGTTTTTTGTAAATCCATGTTAAAGCGGTGTTTTGGGTAAAATCGTTTCATTTATCATACGTGTTTCAACTTGTTGTTCCTGATATTATTAATTATATACGGATTTACATAATTTAAGAATTTAAAACATGATTTATATATAATAAATATTCAACATATAAATATATATGATATATTGATAAATGGAATGAAATACACCGTTCATGGAGATGGTAGGTCGTACGTACGCATGAACGATGTTTTTGTTTCTTAATTGAATTGAATGGAATTAAATAGATGACATAGATATATATTAAAATAAATCCAGTATCATTATTATGTCATATGTTTCATTATTATTCATTTTATACACTTTATAATCATTTATGAATGGTTAACATGAAGAATGAATCTTATCGCGTTCATGGAGACGGTAGTCCGTACGTACGCCCGAGCGATGATATCGTTCCCATGATCGTGGAATTTTATTGAAGTGTATATATACTATTTAAGAATCAATATAACTTTACAATAATCATATATAGTTATTCTTTACACATTTATACCCATCCAAGTAAGGTGGTGGTGGAAAACAGATTACACTGCGGCGTGGAGACGGTAGTCCGTACGTATGCACGCGCGGTGATTTCGTTTTTCCGTATGATAGATAGAAAGTGGAATAGGGTTGTTCCATATTTATAACAACATATCAGTATATTAGTGATACTGATGTTATTACTTCATAATGAAACAACTAAAGAAGAGTAAGTATAAGAAGAGATAAATTTGAATGATTCGGTAACGAATATTACCTCTTCTTTGAAACGCCTCTTTGAAACCTCCTCTTAGGGCACTAAAATTTTTCTTTGAAGAAGACCAGGCCCTCTAGAATATTTTTAGGGAATTTTTGAAGGGAAATGATCTGGGTTTATCCGAGCTTGAAGGCTCAAAGTTGTGTAATGATAAGAGGAAGGAGGTGACCATTTATAAGGGAGGAGAGAGGCACCTTTGGAATCCTAAAAAATATTATTTTAATATAAATTCAAACCCCACATAAAAAACATAAAAATGACTCAATTCGAATATTATATGATATAGGGTTTTAATCTCACCAACAAATCAAATTTATACATGTTTTATCTTATTTTAAACCTTATCATTTTGATTTATTCTTATTTAATCTATTTAATTTTATTTGTTGTAATAAAATTCTAAATTTTAAATGGTTATAAATAATCACTTATGTGTTGTTAATTTTCCATAATTGGATACTTTATGAAATTTTAGACTATATAAATTTCAATTTATAATTTTTAAATATTTTTGTGATTTTTAAACAATTTAATAATATGTTATTTTTATAAAATAAAAATAGTGTCCATTTTGACACTATTTATTTATTTGAATTCAAATAAAATCCACACAGAGGATATATTCAATCTAAAATATTTAATTGGTTATTAACACGTCATATTCATCTATAAATTTAGTGGAGCACATTAAATAGTTCATATAAAATTTATTTTACTATTTCTAAAACCATTTATTTGATGCTTCTCTTAATAAAATAATTTCTACAATATTTTTGTATAATTATTAAATATACTTTTTTGTTGCATACAAATTAAAAATAAAATTCTAGGATGAAGATAAATCTTATATATTTCATAATAATTCTTTTAGTCGGATTTATATTCTAAAAGAACCATATTTTAAAAAGTTAGATTTATTAAATTATGAAGCTGACAACTTTGACATCATTTAAAATAATATAATATAAGGGTCATAATCACATTTATAAGACTCTAAGCGGTCATATATTCGGTTATTGGATGATTATAGTGTATATATACATGACCAATAATTTTTGGTCAGGTTTGTGAGCCTTTTAATGGGTATTATTATTTAAATAAAAACTATATTACTTATTTTTCACTAAATAAGCAATCTATGCATCATTAATGTATAAGATATTAAGGTAATTAAATATCTTGTAAAAATTACAAATAAATTACCATGATAAAGAAAAACATTTTATCTTTAAAATGAGTATTTATAATCTAATTTTTATTCGGTAAAAACTTATAATCAAAATTCTTTAATTATTAAAGTTGAGTGAGACATATTTCACTTTCCTTTAAATAAAATAAACTAAAGGTCTTAATCACCTCCAAGTGGGTTCGAATGGATTCCATTTCGACCCAAGTTTTCCTTATGACAAAATATAAGAATCCAATTATATTAAGTCAAGTGTTAGGGTAATTTTATAATATTATATTTAACCTTAATTACCAGATTTACCATTTACTACGGTAAATAAAATTTATCGTAGTCACTATTCAATATGCCCAAAAATAAAAAGTATCCTATTAACATAATTTATACCCACTGATTCCAAATATTGAATACATTTTTCTAAATTCAATACACAAAAGTTGTAGAAAATAATTTAAAATTAACCCCGTTGTAAAAAAAACGAGTTTGAAAAGTTAAAACATTGCAAAAGATTGAAATGATTTTACCTATAAATCCAATGTAAAATCAATTCTAATGACATAAATTATATTATCTATTAAAAATAAATTCTATTTATACTTTAAAACCATTCAATATTATAATTTGTCCATATAAATTATAATGATGAAAAAAAGTTGTATTTAATTAAAATATAACGTGTTTTTACTATTCATTAAAATATGAAAGTTATCATAAAAATATCAAAACATTATCCTATGTAATTTTTTATATACTGATTCAAAATAAGAAGTTTATTTAGTAAAATTTAACTTATAAACTTGTCAAAAATTATATTTAAAATGGGTGAGCCATCAAAAGGTGGCAAAACTGCATTTTTTGAAAAATACTTATTTTACCTGAAAAATTTATTCTGTTCCAATACCTTGTTCTATAAAATGTGTAAGATGAATTAAAATGTCATAAAATTCAAAATTTATTTACTAATATTCATAATGGATAGTTTTTAATAATATTATTACCATATATCTTTGTTTAGTGAAACCCAGTATTGCGTTCAACACATGCTATCCTGGAAGGTCGTGATTGCCTGTAATGTAAGCGAAGTCAGGGTTGTGTGTAGTTCAAGACTCCTTTGTTGTTTCATATAACAAAATAAAACCATATTTCATTTATACATTGAATATATAGGTATATATACACTCAATGTTTCGTTGAATAATTACTATCAAACAAACTTGAAATTATGTTTAACACGATCCCAGATTAGTGTGGCGTATACTAAAAGGTAATACGGTGTTGCGTATAGCGCAAGAAAATATTGGTGTAACGTACAAGAAGAATATATGAAAGAAATTAAAAAGAATATATCTTATAAAATCTAGAGGTGTTACATCTATGTTGTGTATATTTTACGCTATCGAACAGAGTGTTTGATTTTAAAATATTATGATGTTATAATAAGACTCACTAGGTTAATGAATTACATAACTACGAATTTATAGACATTGGGTAAGAGAATACAAAATTTCACATTTATATTTATTATTCTTTTAATCCTTGGTGAAACCTGTGTCTAAATAATAATAATATTATTATTCAAAATAAATATATTAAACACGTCGATAAATTAATTTTTTTCTCAAATAAATAAATTAATATTTTTGAAAATAGTATTTAGTTTTTAATTTCTGATCAAAAAATGAAACTCATCTCGTGATTCCTACTCAATATTTGTCAAACTCCAAATAATGTTTATTTATTTAATTAAATAAATTGTATTAATTTATTTTTCTATAGAAATTATTATATTCACTAAACTAATGAATAAATTTTTATTAAATATTCCCATAATAAACAAATTATTTATTAACTTTTGAAAATTCCTGAGAAAAATAAATATATGGATATTTAAAAATATTAATAAATTATGATCTAATTAATAATTTTTTTTAAAATAGAGTAGGATTGTGGGACCTCTTTATTAATAAATGAATTTCCTATTTTAACCTTCGTGTAAAAGTATCCCTAACAGGATATGAAGAATTTATGGGTCATAGGCCCCAGAAATACATGACATAATGACCCATTATAAATTGATATCCTAATGGAACTGTGTCTTGAAATTCCATATTCTATCCCTGTAGTATGATTTTATTTTGTCAGGGCCCCTTCATTCAGTAGTAATACTATAATACACTCCACCATAATAATAAATGTAATAGTATGAACTGCCTATAGAGTACACCACACTGTTATTGTAGCCTTGATTCTATAATCTTTATACAATATCTACTTAAATACTAATATATTATCATAGAAAATCCTCCCCAAATTTTTCCTCTAAAAAGAGATACTTAGATGAATAATTTCTACTACCCATGTTATCAAGGAACACATTTATTTTTCGTATCCTACCAAATTATAATTCCACAATTACGTATCCATTTAATGGATTAGTATCATGATTTGTTACATTCTGGGATCTTTCATACTGTGTGTTTGAGTAGGAACAAAGGTCACTAAAATAAAATGTATCGGAATTGGGGTATTAATTAGTCAAATTAGTGAACACAATTAGTAATAGTAAGTGGTTTTCTTCGAAAGAACCCAAGGTATTATAGGATACCTAGGGAATCAGATGACCCAATACTTGATCCATTTTGATTGAGTCTAAAAATGATATCAGAGCCAATAACTAGCAAAATGTGTTGAGGTACTTCTTGGTTGTGATGTGTGGGGTTAATAGTAAGGGTGTTGAACTTCAATTAGAGAGTTAATATAATACCCCTAGAAATGTGGTACTTAAATTACTACATGTTTCTAATCTTGTCAATAAGGTGAACCATTCATTACTATATTGGCCTACCTGATTAGAAATTCAAATTTAAACACGATTAGTCCAGAGTTTTTCGTGGATCGATGTCCTCTTGGGATGTTTCTGGGGGGGTTTTAATTTGAGGATAAATAACACTAATAGAAAATGTGTTGGCCTATGAGGACATTAATTAGATTGATATGTGACTATAGTGGGTAATGATTTAGGTTTTTCTAGGAAGGAAACTAGGGTTTTACAAGAGACCCATGGGATTAGATTACCATGAGAAGGACCTGAGGAGGTTTGGTCTTAAAAGATACAGATTGACCCATCAACCTCTTGATGGATGACAGGTTTTCCTTACCATTTCACTGATACCTCAGTTATAGCTAATAAATAAATATTAATTTATTATTCCACTCAAATAATATTATCTCAAATAACTAATTATTGAATATATTTGATCAATAGAAAAAGAATAATTCTTAAACAAAAAATGTGAATAATAATAATAATTTTTTTTATTCATATATATCATATATATGGTTTATGTTAAACACAGTGCATAACACTCTAATTGCATTTCTTAGTGTTATTTTGAGGTATTAAATAATTTAAAATGTCAGAATCAAACCAAATTCCATAAAACTATATAGAAATAATTAAAATTATATAAAGGAAATGACTATATAAGAATGTAGGGAATTTAATTATTATTTTTTGGAATATCTCTAATAAATATGATTTCATAATGGTTTCATAAACCTATATTCTAAATATATTTTTCTTGGAATTTTTGATAGTGAACATGCAAAGATAACTTATAGGACTATGGAGTTAATCAGATACTTCCCTTCCATTTTATGTGCCTGATAAATAATCTTATACAAAGTATAGATTAGAAAAATGTATTATGAAAATGTTCATAAATAAAATATAAATTTTTATTCATCAAATGTATCATACCTCCATTTGAGCATATGTATTCAAGGTTTTCATCAATACGAAAAATTATGTGACTAATATTATTCATTAATCATAATATTAATATTGAAGAACCCTTATACACATATATAGTTAAAAAAATCCAATGACAGATATAATTTTTTTCCTATTAATCATGATATCATAGTCTCCATGAAATTATCAAAGGAAAACTTCATGAGAATAAATCTTTTTCTCATCTTATCCATATACCACTAATATCCTATATCACCTATTTCCTACAGAATATATCATATGACCACAGAACATGTTTTTGAAAATACTATTGCATCACTTTATGGTTCTCATCATAGTGTGGATCTTCAAGGTCATTTTTATTTCAAATCCACTCTCAGGATGTTATCACATAGAATAATGATCAGTTTGTTATTAGATATTAATAACTATTTAATTCAATTAATATTATGGTAATTGAAATTACATATTGGTTGGTTCTAGGGAACTAACTACAATAGAACCCTAGTTTATCTATAAACAATTTATAATAACACAAATGGTTCATCTCCTATGATAAACATGATTCTAATCTAACATGGATATAAATAAAGTGATCATCCTGATACCCGGGGCTAATTTACATACTGTAAACTAATTTCATTTGGAATCTCTCTTAAGAGATGATATGGTAGAGTATTTCGTTTTTATCTATCATCCATCAAATCATTGAATATAAAATAGTTAATATTTCTAGTAATATGATTAAATGTCAAATTCTAGGTAAAAATCTTAAATTTAAAACCAAATACTTCTAAACTCGATTTTAAATATGCATCTTGAGTTGCAACAGATATGACCAACTATAGATATAAAAACTAATTATTATAAAAATATTTTCCTATGCATATTACATTTTTCATTACAATAATCCAAATCAATGTTATATAATAAAGGATAGTTTTATACACCCTTATGCACCATTGAATAATTCTTTTTTCTATATTATGTTGTTCTCATAGTATTTCTTGATATTTGAGTTTTATGATTTAAACATATAAAATATAAAACCTACATGCATATAATATAATTTAAGAGATATTTCTAGGTACTCATAAGATCATATAGTCTATTTTTCATAATAATTCTATGAGACAGAGGAACTATATGGGTAAATTCTTCCATATTTTATTTTTCAATACAATGTAAAATATGTTATATCACATGAATTAAAAAACCATTGATTTATCCTGTTATAACGTGTTACTTAGAACATGAGTTGTTTCATAAGTCATTTTAGATAAATTAATATTAGTCTTAATTAAAAAAAATAACAACCTATTTTCCATATGATTTAATAAACATTTTTCATGGAAAACTAAAACAGTCCCACTAACCTATTATAGACACCTAAGAATTGTTTTTCTAAAAAAATATACATTAATAATTATTATTTTTTCAACCCATAAATAGATCCTTGAAAATACATTCTATATTCAAAATCATCTATGTATCCAACATTTTTGGTGATATCCTATAGATATTTTCCGTAATTATAGCTTTAATGGATGTTTTCTTTACATTAGATTCCAACTATAATGATTATAATATCTATAAAAAATTATAATTCAAATGTATTTATGATCGTTTTTTTGTATAACCCTTGAATAATTATAGGCATATCTCTTAATAAATCCATGTAAATTTTTTGTTCAACTCTAACCAATAAATTTACATGAACCACCAAAATATAGAACAAAACATAATATATGGAATATATTTGGAATTCCTAAAAACATCTCAATCATATTTGGTTGAAACAAAATTCTCCCTATTAGATTTAGTATACTAATTGAATAATATATCACTCAATGTAGTAAATATATACTACCAATATGGTTTCAGCTGTCCTATGAAATTTATACCTCTAGAATAATTATTCGCACTATAAATTATGGATTTAATGTTTTTTATGTAAATTTGTAAAACCAACTAAAAAAAGTCATACATATCCCATATAAAATAGTTTATATGGTCAATACAATTTTCTATTTTGGGGATGTTAATATCCTTAGAATTAATTTTATCATTATCTAAGATTTTTCCTATTATTACATGACCTATATTCAACGCTTTCACCAGCTTTATTAAGGGATCACTTCAAATAGATGAGGATTTGGAATGGTGTACTTTCATTATCTCAAAATTTATATGGTATTGAAAAAGCAATATAGTTGGAATATGATGAGAAGATAAACTATTCATCAT
The DNA here is from genome assembly GCA_963277665.1 of Viscum album. Lineage (NCBI taxonomy): Eukaryota > Viridiplantae > Streptophyta > Magnoliopsida > Santalales > Viscaceae > Viscum > Viscum album. The sequence goes on from OY728164.1 coordinate 1,645,162,452, forward strand.
AAATCATATCAGGAATAAATATATGCGATTCATCATTAATCAAAGATTATAATTAATATTTTAATGAGGACATGTGAGTTTAGGAAAATGAGGATTTATATAATCGATTAATACTTAGACCTGATTTACTACAACATACAAACCAAAAGGATCCATTATCATTTTCCATGAGGATTCATTATATAACTGTGAATTCCTTAAATTTGTAATGGAATTTTATGAAGTATAAGAGTTAACGTATAACTTATCATTAGAATGAAACACAATTTCTAGTTACACTTAATCTAGATTCATTGTTGTTTATATCGAAATGTTTTCTGGTTTAGAATACAAGTATTCCACAAACCAATGTGTTTTAGCGTCGAAAAGTTTTATTATTATTTTGACTATGTACATGATGACTTATAGTTTTACTTGACTAATAATTATCTTTCCACACTCAAGAATGATTTTTATAAGAATATTTGTAACACACTGAGATTTTATGAAAAATATTATTTTTAATTTTATTGATGTCTTGTGTTGTACGCTACAACAAAAGAGTCTTTCACTACACGCAAAACTAACTTGGCTGCATTACACGCAATCACGACCTTCCTCGATAGCGTGTGTTGTACAAAATACCGAGTTTCACTAAACAACGATGTGCTATTAAAATATTTTTAAAAATAGCCATTATGAATAGTAATAACCACTTTTTGAAACTTTTTAAATTTCATCTCTCAAAATGGACTTCATTTTTGGATTCAGAATATCGAAATTAGCCTAGGGTGAAATTTTAGTATTTTTCTAAAAACATTTAATTTTTGATGAATAGTGAAAACACTGGGTTACTATTTAAAAACTGACTTTTTATTTAAATAATTATTTATTTTATTTAAATTTATTTTAGATCAAAATTGATACATAATACCTATATAAGTCCAATGTAATTCATTGGAGTAATTTTATAATAAATGTAGATATATAAAAATTTTATTGAACTTTTCACAGTCTTTTACCCACCTCCTAGGAGAATTTGCAAATTTATATAAAACATAATTTTATCGCTTCTGTGAGTGGAATTTCAAAAATCTGAGTGACATGGTTGATTTCAGTAAGTAAAATTTGGTTCAATTAGATGAAAATAATTATTGGTGAATAGTAACTTTTTACTTTTATTTACCACGGTTAAAAGTAAATAGGGTAATTAAGGGTAAAATTGATAGTATTATTACCCTAACACATGTCCTAATTCTATTGGATAAGTTTAATTCGACCAAAAACAACCTTAGGAATAATATATGACCATTTAGGCCCACTTGGATTAGATTAGGACATTTAATATTAATTTATTTAAAGAAGGGCTAAAATAGTTAAAATCAAATTTTAATAAGTATACCATTTTTAATATAGGGTTATACATAAGATAAATTCGACTATAAATATTCATTAGAAAGATAAAAATATTTCCTACATAATGGTATTTTATTTATAATATTTAGTCATTAAATAATTAAATTTATTTATGACACAATGATGATACAGTAATTATCATATTAATGAAATATTGACATAATTGATGTTATAAATACCAAAATAAATGTAATTTGAGACTTTTTATGAGTTACACTAATTTTCTAGGTTAATATGACATGTTAGTATTTAGTTATTTTACTTTATTAGAACTAATCATTCTATTTTTATTTTCACAAAAATCAATTACCAAATAGTATCAAGATTGTCATCAAATAGTTTTTAAACCAAATATTATATTATTAATTGTTATTTTATTCATAAAAATCTAAGGTTCTTCCAAATGACATAGATAAGGATATATATATTAATAATAAATAACTTGGGGTTCGTTTGGCTTGTTATAGTAAGCTTATTAACCTTATAGTGTAAGAAAACAAGAAGACACGGTAAAAGAAAAATTATTTAACTTAAAGTTAAATCTAAATGATAATGTTAAAATAGAAACCTAAACTTGTCTAAATTATATTGTATGAGAGGATTTAGACCCATACCCACCTTACCGACTAAATAACTCAATTTGGAGCTATTAAAACCCGAATATGACTTTATAATAAAATAATATTTTTAGTTATTCCAAAGGTGCCCCTCTCCTCCCTTATAAAAGGGAACCTCCTCCCACTCTTCCTCACACCACATTGAGCCTTCAAGCTCGGACAACCCCTACCAAATTCTCTTCTCCACTTCCCTAAAAAAATCCTAGAGGTCCTGGCCTTCTTCAAAGACCAATTTTGGTGCCCTAAGAGGAGGTCTCAAAGAAGCGCTTCAAAGAAGAGGTAATGTCTGTTACTGATTATTTCAGCTTTATTTCTTCTTCCACTTCTTCTTCTTTAGTTTTTTCATTATGACATAATAACATCAATATTACTCATATACTGATATGTTTTTATAAGTATTAAACAACCCTATTTCACCATCTATCCAACCTACAGAAAACGAAGTCACCGCACATGCGTACGTACGGAATACCGTCTCCACGCCGTGGTGTAATCTATTTTCCACGACCACCTTACTTGGATGGGTATAATGGGGTAAATAATAACTATATATGAATATTGTAAAGTGATATTGATTCTGAAATATTATAAATACACTCCAATATAATTCCACGATCACGGGAATGATATCATCGCTCGTGCGTACGTACGGACTACCGTCTCCACGATGCGATGAGATTCATTCTCTATGATAACCATTCATGAATGATTATAAAGTATATATAATAAATAATAATTTTGTATATGACATAATAATTATAATGGATTTATGTGTATATATATGTATGACATCAACTTAATTTCATTCAATTCAATAAGGAAACGAAAACAGCGTTCATACTTACGTACGACCTATCGTCTCCATGAACGGTGTATTTAATTTAATTTAATTGATCTATCATATATATATATATATGTATATAATGAAATATATATTATATTTGAATCATGTTTTACATTATGGTATTAAGTAAATCATGCTATAAGTAATAATATCAAGAACAACAAGTCCAAACACGTACGATAAATAAAACGATTTAACCCAAAACGCTGTTTTAACATGGAACTTACAAACGAACGGGTAATATAAAGTCATAATTGAAACATATATGATATAATAACAATGAATATGATTCTATAATAAGTCAATGACATTATTTAAATCATTATACAGAAGGTTCGGATACGTACGAAGCATATCGGACCTAAGGTAAGGGATAATTTTTCAAATCTCATTTTTATCCGAGATTAATTATTTGTAAGTATTTACTGGGGTTATTGAAATCATCCATGTCCATGTTTTATAAAAGTGTTTTCATGTATTTTTAAAGTCATTTTAACCCATTTTAACTTTTACCCCTTGGTATGGAAGGAATCTTTCTTTTATTTACCCTACAAGGTACTTTTTGACTTTTCCGAAAAAAGTATGAGAAGAATGTTTTTTAACGTATTCGGCATGAAAGGATTTTTTATATTTTATAAAGCCTTATTTTCATGAAGCTTCCTACAAAATATTTCATGACTATTTTCAACAAAATCTTTTTATTTTAAAATTTCATGACATTTTTTGAAAATAAATTGATTTTGAAGAAGAAAGGATATTTTCCTCAAAAATTCATTTCAAGTGTTTTATCAAAACCATGTTTTCCATATAAGATGACATTATTTAATATGTGTATGTTTCATGTATAATGTTTCTATGATTTACATTGGTTCACTTTTCTTTTTATGAATTGATATCCATTTCTTTTATATGGATTATGTGATGATGGGATTATGTTTATGAAACCCATTTTATTCGTTCGGTTATTATGAATGATGCATGTTTATTTTGTGGCACAAGTAATAATGATTTCATTATGAGATGGGTGGGACCTATATCTCCCTCCAATGCATCGGGTAAAGATTTATATCTCATGAGATATACATGGCTAGAACGGTAAGTTAATCCGGTTTAGTGTACCAGGACTAAAACGAGGAGTGAACTCGATTCAGAAAGGGACTTTGTCCACTAAGATGGTCTTCGCAGCAATGCATTGGCTACTATGGAAATTATAACATGTGCTTAATGGTTTCCACAATTACATGTTTTATTCCCATGCTATTTTATCATGATTTATGTTCCCTTATGATATATGTCTTACGTACTTCCATGATTCATGTCATTGCTCAAGATTTTGATGTTTAGATTTTATGTTCAAGTTTTTGCATTCAAATGTTTATGGATTGTTTTATGTTCTCTATGTTTACCCTTACTGGTCATTTGAGCTCACCCCTTTTATGTTTTCTTTTCCCCAGGATATAGAGAACGGTTTTAGGTAAGAAAAAAATGGGAAGATCTTTATGGGAGATGTTGAAGATCTTTCACCACGGTTAGAAGATTATATTCGGAGTTTCCAAAGACACTAAACTATTACGGTCCTTGTGTGTCTATTTTTGTTATGTACTAAGTATTCCGAAAAAGTAATGTAATGTCCACGTACTTCAAGCTTCGGGTCTCTACAGTTGGTATCAGAGGAAAGGTTTAGTCAACCTTTGGAAACTAGGATGTGAAAATGTTAGTGAGATCCCCAGAGATATTTCTAAGGTATGTCTAGGGATGTCCCTAAGGATAAGTATACGTATAGGATATAGACCTAGAACTACGGTAACAATCATAGAATTTAAACTAAGATGTTAGATATTTATGGTACTCCCCCTTTATTATGTTGTTTTCCCTAGCATGATTTTTTCCTCTCATACTATTATTTTTGGGTTTTAGACGATGGATGGAACCCGAAGGAAACATGTTGATCAATGTAATGGACAATGCAATGATTTTCCTCCTGAACAAACTAATGTTATGGGAGATGGAGTGGAAAATCTTATTTCTATACTTACACATGCTATGAATCATTCTAGACTTCCAAATGATCAGAGAAGGGAACAAAATTCTATTGATTCCTTCATGAGGCAACGTCCACCTTCTTTTAGTGGGTATTCTGATCCACTTGTTGCTGAACAATGGATCAGTACCATTGAAAAGATATTTTCAGTTCTTCAATGTTCTGAACATGATAAAGTCATCTTAGCAGTATATCATTTGGAAGGTGAAGCTGATCAATGGTGGAATCCTATCAAGAATACGAGGCCAAGAGATGAAATTGAGTCCATGGAATGGGACGAGTTGAAGAACATATTTTCCATTAAGTACTTCCCTTGTATTATTTGAAAAAAGATGGAGAAGGGGTTTCTTGAACTAAAGGAAAAGGATGATGAATCTGTTGGTGTATACGAAGCAAATTTTACAAGGCTTGCAAGGTATGCATCTAGCTTTATCATCCAACCTGAAAGTAAAGTTGATCGATTTTTCAGTGGCTTAAAACCAAATATTCTAAGGGCATTAGCTATAAGAGACTTCAGTAGCTATGAATAAATTTTGCGTTGTGCTATCAAGGTAGAAATGGAAGTCGGTGTTACTTATCCAACACATAGTTTTGACAAGAAATGAAAGATGGAGTTCAAGGAGAAATCTCAGAATAATTGTGAAAAGAATATGAATGTTTCCTTATGCTCAAAGTGTGGAAAGAAGCATGGTGGAGATTGTCTTAAAGGGACTAGAAAATGTTTTAACTGTGGAAAATAAGGTCATCGAGCAACTGACTGTCGAAGTAATGGAAAAAGGGTTTCTAATGATGTAAATAAAGAAAAGACTGCAAAGAACGTACCACCAACACTTCAATTCTTCAAGTGCAAGGAAATTGGGCATTATGCTAATAAATGCCCTAATCCAAGGGTTAGTGATGATCGACATGAGCAACCACTTAAGGCAAAGGAAAAAAGGGAAGTCACATGTGATCACTATTGGAAATGTTGAATATGAAAACGATGTGGTGCAATGATTAAGTGTTTATATAATGGGATTCCAGAATAATGTTGTATATAATATCGTGGAATATTGGAATATTTATGTATTCGTCTATTGTGGTTTTCAATAATTTTATGGTACCGGTAACCATGGAAAGTGATTGAGATATTTTTGTAAAAAAGACGATATGCGCATAATGAAGGGATAAAGAGAAAATGAAATGTTTCAAAGTATTCATGAGCCCATGACTGATATAAAGAAATAGTTATATCATGGTTTGTGGTTTTGGTATGTGAAAAGAGTTAAATTTTTACATCACTCATGTTTTCACTATGATTCAATGGGTATACATTTTTCAATAGAATACATGATTAAGGCCTTCGAATGTTTGGAATGTCACCAACAAGACATATCATATAATATATGGGGATCAACGATTGTATTAACATGCTTGTTATATGAAATCTCTGGTAATCATTTTCACTATATTATGAGAGTGGACTGCAGTATTATGGATAAGCCTAATGATTGGAATGGATTGTGTTGGACAAAAGTTAGTATTGTTTAAGGATTAATGTTTTTTCAATATTATTTATGGGATGTCATAGTAATGTAGTTTTAGAAAAAGGACAACCTGCAAGATGGGTGACAACCCATCACGTTGGACAAGGCTGTGGGAATCAAACCCACAACTGAAGTGCGACGAGCCATTATCGCCTACCACTGTCCTACAGGAATTCCCTGGTTAGTAGAAACTAGTTTTATTTTATTAAGTGGTATGATATATGAAGTATAAGTTCATTTTTCTAATAGTATATGATTAACCTCACCATAGATGGACTTATGTATATTTGATAACTTTTGCTAACCTTTTGTTTGAAACAGATGGAATGACCCATCATTCTATCACATGGCTTGTTAACACTTCAGGAATAACAAATTCAACATCATTTCTTTAAGAAATGAAGTGGAAATTGTTCAAAGCACGAACAATAGTGAGATTTTACCAAAATCAAGCAAGTATTTCTTCTAATTCATATTATTCAACTTTAGGGAAATTATATTGAACAGCAAAAATGTTGTCCTAGTTCCCTTATATCCGATGAATCAGATGGTACCTTAGATCATCACAAATCTATGGCTTTATGATTGTTGTATTTTTCATAGCCATGTTTTCTACCACTCTCCATCAGAACATGATGGTTAGTTTTCTCTTCCATATCCATATTTTCACCTATGGTCTCTTATGTGGAAACCCAGTGATAAGTTAATTTGGGTAACCGTTATGTTTCATAATTTAGATTTTCAAGATTGGTTTTGGTATTACTTTTTACAATGTGGGTTTCTATTAAAGAAAATTTCGAGTAGTAAACCATTTATAAACCCGACAAATTTCGAGGGCGAAATTCATTTTAATGGGGGGTAGAATGTAACACCCCGAGATTTTATGAAAAATATTATTTTTAATTTTTTTGATGTCTTGTGTTGTACGCTACAACAAAGGAGTCTTTCACAACACGCAACCATAACTTAGCTGCATTACACGCAATCACGACCTTCCTCGATAGCGTGTGTTGTACGCAATACCGAGTTTCACTAAACAACAATATGCTATTAAAATATTATTAAAATTAGCCGTTATGAATAGTAATAACCACTTTTTGAAATTTTGTAAATTTCAACTTTCAAAATGGACTTCATGTTTGGATTCGGAATATCGAAATTAGCCTAGGGTGAAATTTTGGTATTTTTCTGAAAACTTTCAATTTTTGATGAATAGTGAAAACACAAGGTTACTATTTTAAAACCGACTTTTTATTTAAATAATTATTTATTTTATTTAAATTTATTTTACATCAAAATGGATACATAATACCTATATGAGTTCAATTTAATTCATTGGAGTAATTTTATAATAATTTTTCATATATAACAATTTTATTGAACTTCTCACTGTCTTTTACCCACCTCCAAGGAGAATTTGCAAATTTAAATAAAACATAATTTTACCGCTTCTGTGAGTGGAATTACAAAAATCCGAGAGACACAGTTGATGTCATTAAGTAAAATGTGGTTCAATGAGATGAAAATAATTTTTTGTTAATAGTAACTTTTTACTTTTATTTACAACGGTTAAAAGTAAATAGGGCAATTAAAGTTAAAAATGATATTATTAATACCATAAAACATGTCGTAATTCTATTGGATAAGTGTAATTCGTCCAAAAACAACCTTATGAATAAAATATGACCATTTAGGCCCACTTGGATTAGATTATGACATTTAATATTAATTTATTTAATGAAGGGTTAAAATAGTTAAAATCAAAGTTTAATAAGTAAAACATTTTTAATATAGGGTTATACATAAGATAAATTCGACTATAAATAATAATTATAAAGATAAAAATATTTCCTACATAATGGTATTTTATTTATAATTTTTAGAAATTAAATAATTTAATTTATTAATGACACAAAGATGATGCATTAATTATCTTATTAATCATATATTGACATAATTGATTTTATAAATACCCAAATAAATGTAATTTGAGACTTTTTATGAATTAAACTAATTTTCTAGGTTAATATGACATGTTAGTGTTGATTTATTTAACTCTTTTCGAACTAATCATTTGGTTATGACTTTCACAAAAATCAATTACCAAATAGTGTCAAAATTGACATCAAATAGTTTGTAAAACAAATATTATATTATTAATTGTTATTTTATTCCTAAAAATATAAGGTTAGGAAAAATGACTTAGATAAGGTTATATATATTAATAATAAACAACTTGGGGTTCGTTTGTCTTGTTATAGTAAGTTTATTAACCTTATAGTGTAAGAAAACAAGAAGACATTGTAAAAGAAAAATTATTTAACTTAAAGTTAAATCTAAATGATAAGTTTAAAATAGAAAAATAAACTTGTCTAAATTATATTGTATGAGAGGATTTAGACCCATACCCACCTTACCTTAGACATAACTCAATTTGGAGCTATTAAAAACCGAATATGACTTTATAATAAAAGAATATTTTTAGTTATTCCAAAGGTGCCCCTCTCCTCCCTTATAAATGGGAACGTCCTCCCTCTCTTCCTCACACCACTTTGACCCTTCATGGTCGGCTGAACCCTTCCAAATTCTCTTCTCCACTTCCCTAGAAACATCCTAGAGGTCCTGGTCTTCTTCAAAGACCAATTTTGGTGCCCTAAGATGAGGTATCAAAGAGGCGCTTCAAAGAAGAGGTAATGTCTGTTACCAATTCTTTCAACTTTATTTCTTACTCCACTTCTTCTTCTTTAGTTGTTTCATTATGAAGTAATAACATAAATATCACTCATATACTGATATGTTATTATATGTATGAAACAACCCTATTTCACCATCTATCCATCCTACGGAAAACGAAATAACCACGCGTGCGTACGTACGGAATACCGTCTCCACGCCGTGGTGTAATCTATTTTCCACCACCACCTTACTTGGATCGGTATAATGGTGTAAATAATAACTATATATGATTATTGTAAAGTGATATTTATTCTGAAATAGTATACATACACTCTAATAAAATTCCATGATCATGGGAATGATATCATCGCTCGTGCGTACGTACGGACTACCGTCTCCACGACGCGATTAGATTCATTCTCCATGTTAATCATTCATGAATGATTATAAAGTATATATAATAAGTAATCATTAAATATATGACATAATAATGATACTAGATTTATGTGTATATATATGTGTTACATCTACTTAATTTCATTAAATTCAATAAGGAAACGAAGGCAACGTTCATGCGTATGTACGGCCTACCATCTCCATGAATGGTGTATTTCATTTCATTTAATCGATCTATCATATATATATATATGTATATACTGAAATATATATTATATGTGAATCATGTTTTACATTCTGGAATTATGTAAATCAGGATATAAGTAATAATATCAAGAACAACAAGTCCAAACATGTACGATAAATAAAACGATTTAACCCAAAACGCTGCTTTAACATGGAACTTACAAATGAACGGGTAATATAAAGTCATAAGTGAAACATATATGATTTCATAAAAATTAATATGATTCTGTAATAAGTCAATGAAATGATTTAAATCATTATACAGGAGGTTCGGATATGTACAAAGCATATCGGACCTAAGGTAAGGGATAATTTTGCAAATCTCGTTTTTATCCGAGATTGCTTATTTGTAAGTATTTACTGGGGTTATTGCAATCGTCCATGTCCATGTTTTATAAAAGTGTTTTCATGTATGTTTAAAGTCATTTTTACCCATTTTGACTTTTACCCCATTGTATGGAAGGAATGTTTCTTTTATTTACCCTACAAGGTACTTTTTGACTTTTCCGACAAAAGTACGAGAATAATGTTTTTTTAACGTATACGGCATGAAAGGATTTTTACGGTTTTATAAAGTCCTATTTTCATGAAGCTTCCTCCAAAATATTTCATGACCATTTTCAACAAAATCTCTTTTTTTAAAATTTCATGACGTTTTGTGAAAAGAAATTGATTTTGAAGAAGAAAGGATATTTTCCGCAAGAATTCATTTCAAGTGTTTTATCAAAACCATTTTTTCTATCTAAGATGACATTATTTCATATGTGTATGATTCAAGTATAATGTCCCTATGATTTACGTGGTTTCACTTTTCATATTATGAAATGATATCCATTTCTTTTATATGGATTATGTGATGTTGGGATTATGTTTATGAAACCCATTTTATTCGTTGGGTTATTATGAATGATGTATGTTTATTTTGTGGCACAAGTAATAATGATTTCATTATAAGATGGGTGGTACCTATATCTCCCTCCAATGCATTGTTTAAAGATTTATATCTCATGAGATAGACATGGCTGGAATAGTAAGTTAATCTGGTTCAGTGTTACATGACTGAGATGAGGAGTGAACTTGATTCAGAAAGGGACTTTTTCCACTAAGATGGTCTTGGCAGCAATGCCTTGGCTACTATGTAAATCATAACATGTGCTTATTGGTTGCCACAATTACATGTTTTATTACCATGCTATTTTATCATGATTGATGTTCCCTTATGATATATGCCTTACGTACTTCCAAGATTCATGTCTTGGCTCAAGATTTTGATGTTTAGATTTTATGTTCGAGTTTTTGCAATCAAATGTTTATGTATTGTTTTATGTTCTCTATGTTTACCCTTACTGGGAATTTGAGCTCAACCCTTTTATTTTTTCTTTTCCCTAGGATATAAAGAATGGTTTTAGGTAAGAAAAAAAGGGGAAGATTTTTATGGGAGATGTTGAAGATCTTTCACCACGATTAGAAGATTATATTCCAATTTTCCAAAGATACTAAACTATTACGGTCCTGTTGTGCCTATTTTTGTTATGTACTAAGTATTCTGCAAAAGTAATGTAATGTCCATGTACGTCAAGCTTCAGGTCTCTACAATATTAATGAATTTTTTCCAATTATGGATAGAAATGATTTATGTTTAATAGATATAATAAATTATTATATTTTTCTATAACAATATTAATTATATAAGAAGTAATATCTCATTATTTTCAATAAAAACAACCTAACACATAAAAAATACTAGTTCATATAAAATAAACCTAATAGGAAATCAAAAGATATGAATTTTTCTTTTTTAATATTTGAATCATACTTTCTAAAATAATAGAGGAAAACACTGTAATTTAGAAATCTTGTCATTATCACTGATAAAATATGAATCATCCATTAAAAATAATGAAAATATTATAACTTATTTGTTATAATTCATATGTTTTTATCTTAACACTAACATATGAATCACAATTTCTCTACAATTAGTAGAACTGATCAAAATTCATTGGTAATTTTATAAAAAAAACTATTTTAAATACCCAATATGAGAAATAACAACATTAATACTATGATGAATATATTTTAGAAGTAGTTAAAATTTATTTCGTATTAATTAAGTGTCAAATCCAATTATATTTCATCTATATGTGAATAAAAATGATATAAATTAAATACACAACTATTGAATGTATTTTTCATGATAAGTTAATATGATGAAAATATTATCCTTGATTTGAATATAGGGTTTTAAAACATTTAATTATCATATTATTCACTATAAAAGTCATGTAGCAGAATTCCCCAGGACTCCTATTTATATTTTTAATGTTAGGGAAATTTTTCTTCAGATGTGCATCTATAATTTTTATTTCACAATCAATATGAAGAAAAAAACATTGAAGGTAATGATCATAATATGAGATTAATGTATAATTTCATATAAATGTAGAATCCTAAAACATGATAACTAATCAATGTATTTCAATATATTGAATATAATATCAATAGTTAATTAATCTCCGATAGTTTAAAATTGTATTATGTAGTTACAATATCATTTATCAAAAGTCTCTTTTTATCAATATGAAGAAACATGATATGAGATGTCATGAAATTTGAATCAACGTCATTATGTTTTATTGTAATTTCATTAGAGATAGCTAATATACTAATAAAATAGATAATTTTTTAATTTCCATATAGACCATGTAGGTATCCTTCCTATATTTTCATCCTATATCAGGTTGTTGAATATTTATATGGAATTATGATACATAGTAAAATTTTTCATATAATTGTATTGTGTGTATAACAAATATACCATTAACTAATATATATATTTTCTAGGAAAAATATTCTAGTATAGATGATAAATTTGTTAACATTATTTCTCTTGCCACACTCTACATTATTAATGTTATTATTTATCATTTTTTACCTCAATTAACAAAATATTTGAAAAATAGATTGTGTTTATTGGTCACCCATTATTTTATTGAAACCCAATTCCCCTCACTATTGGTCTAGAAATATAATATCACATGTATATTCTAGTGTAATGGATCTGCATACCCCCTATAATAACCCAGATGGGGATTTCCTAGGATATTTGAAGTTATTTCGATAGTTTTTACTTTCCAACTAAATTAACTCACAACTCCTTGACCCATTGAGTGGATTCCCCAATCTCAAAATCCTAGATAATGATATTATCAAAACATTCATACTTGTTTCACTAAGTCTCATTGAGGTGATCGATCCATAAGGGAAACTAGGTTATATAAGAATAAATCACAATATGAAAATTCCCTAATAAATTGAAGCACATCAATGGAGGTTGGTCAAGAATTTTGAACTGTTGTTAACATTCAACCCCATTAGAAGAATTATTTTCTAACTAAAAAAGACATGATGTTTTTTTATCCTTATAAATAGGTTTTTCATTATATCATTCACATGATTATTCAAATTATGTTTAGTTTACATAAGAGATTCACCATTATAAGAATTAATTTATCCATAATCCAATAATTTTAAATTCATCTCATGAGATTGCTAATTAATTTTATTATTTAATAACAATAAATAAATATTAATTATAAATAATTATCCATGAATGTGATGAAATAATATCAAAATTTTGGTTTGACCATTGACATGTTTAATTGTCAGTTTTTTTAGTCGATGAAAAACTAACCTCATGACCTTGGGGAAACACTACATGAATAGTATATTGGTTTGAGTTATTCTATTACACATATACTAAATTAACCGCTCTATTGGTTTCATATTAACTTTTAAATCAAACATCTTTAACATTCCTTGGATATCCATCCATTGAAAAAGAATTAAGTCACATCTTAATTAGGGGAACCAATGGATTGTGTTGGGGGGTTTACAAAAAAATGATGGGGGAATGCATGCCCATATATAATTGATATAAGAATGACAATCTTTCCTTTAATTTAATTTTAAAAAATAAATATTATAAAACCCATGTAGTAATAAATAAATATAATTAATCTAGGGATATACATTGGTCAGTATAAGACTACGATCATTCACACATGCAATTAATACATATTTTTTTAGTTTTGATTTCATTCACATAAATCCATTCTTTTATTAAAAAAATTCACCTTCAACTAACTCAGTTAATTATTTGATTAACTAATTAATTATTTAAGTCAATTTATCTTGTCCCAACTGTCTTGGAAATTCAATAATTTAAATTACAGAAAACATTAAAAGATAATTTTAGTTAAAATTTAATAAGTATAAAATGTGTATTCTGATAAAACGTGGAATGTAACCGAATTCACCATCTTCAGTCTAGCATAAAATTCTCACATGGACTATAAAAATGTAAGAGAATTTATTTTTTAAAACATTTTGAAATTATATATGTAACAATACCCCATTATAAATGAAGTATTGATGAAAATTTCCCATGAGATTACCGACAAGACATGTTCCCCATTATGTACCCATATAAAATACATAAATAGTTACAATGAATTAATTATGAAATATTAATTAAGAATTTATCTGCTCTTGAAAAACATTTTATATTACCATAACAGAGGCTAGTTAAGATGTTTGTTTTTAAGTATTAAATTAATTAAATTTTTAGAAACAAATTCAATTGATTGCTATGAGATTACATTGTGTGTGTTGATGGAGTACAATACACGTATGTCACATTGTGTGTCTTTGTGGAACATTCTCGGAGTAGTGGTAATGTACACCTTGTCAACATTAATGATTTATATAGAATTCACTTGGGATAAAATACATGTATTATTTTTTAATTAGGGATCAACTGAATTTTAGTTTATGCATCATGTGATTCATACGTTAATTACACCACCAAACTGAATTTTTATTTTTTTCTGAAACAATTTTATATAATAAAGTGTGAAACCATATAAGTCAGAAAATAGGTGTGTTATAAACAGAAATAACTCACAAAATAGATAAATATGATATTTGGATTACACGTACGAGACACCATTTGTAACTAACAGTAAAGGGTATTTACGGGTATTTTCAGATCATTGTTGATATGGTCTTCTAAGTGATTATCCATCTCGTACCATATGATTATATCTTCCTCGAAATTTGTCTTTAATTCATTAATTATTCAAGCTAAGATTCACTATTGATTATTAATTGTAAGATCTTGTTTTTCTATTATGGTGAAGATCATTTCCTTTCAGGTAAAATGTGGTTTAATTTCATTTTTGGATTTGATATGAAGCCGGTCTAAGGGACGGTTGGGTTGTACTTGGGAAAGAAGAGGGAAAAGTTGTTGAAAGTAGACTACATGTAGATTTGGCCTCATGAATTGGGGATACATGTAGTGTAATCCCATTTCACGATGTGGAATGTTATTTGTAAGATCTTTCATGATGTGTATGAATTATTATTCAGAAAAGAAAAACTGGGCATTACAAGTCGTGTAACGTTATTACACATCATGTAATTTCCTACCGGTTTTTTTTAAAAAAAAGAGAGTTATTAACCACATATTTTTCTATAAAAAAACAATTTATCTCTATTTATAATCATAAACCCCTCTAATTTTTTTTTAAATCTTAATGTCATTCAGACTTTAACTCTTACGATTTCAGTCACGTTTGAACCACATCGGTAAGTACATAATCACTTTTTAGTCATTCATGAATCTTCAAAAAAATGAATCTGCTATTTGGATTTAGGATCAAATTCATAAATTTTTCTTTCATCATCTATTATTCATATTTCTTCGAAACTGAGGAGAATCAGGACTTGATACTATATGACTACTCTACTATCAAGCTACGGTAAGTTGTCTATAATTTTCATCGGTTTTTTGGTACTTTTCTTGTAGTTTTCTATTTCTCTTCCTATTGGACTTTATGGAGAGATTCCATTTTTGAGAAAGCTACTTATAGAAGGCCATGTCAGACCTTGCAAGGATTCCCATAGGTTTTATTGATGTTCATTATCACTCATTGCTGGATTCATGGTCACCCATGTAGCGAGCCTTAAGGAAATAACATGTTTAAGTATGTTGAAACCATCCAAGGGGTGTGTTCTTCTGGTTTCTTCATTATAGGAAGCCTTCTAATTATTTAATGAGTTGAATATATTTATTAAAAGATTTATTGTCTCTTTACCTCATAATTACTTATTAGGGTATATTTATTTTGACAAGTTGGCTTCAATTAAAGTGGCTGAAAAGTGGGTTTACATGTTGGTAAATGTTAACTACCCAAGGGGTGTGTTGGGAAAAAGTGATATGTTAGGGTGTATTCTCACATGACATGTTTAATTGTATGTTTAGTGATATGGGTGGGTATACCTATATGAATTTATATTATGTAATTTTTTAATGGGTAATATGGGAGGTTATGCTCATATTTTTTTAAATGATAAATGGAATACATAAGTGGGTATACTCATGGATAATAATAAGTTATGTGAATGTGTATACTCACATGGAAATGAAATTCTTAATTTGAATGGAATGAATGATTCGATTGACAGATACCATTGATGACACTCCATGGATCTGGAATGCAGTAGTGGATGCATTGGGTTGACTCTGCCCCATGGTTCTTGATTCTGTGGGATTCCATAGTTCTTGAAACCATAGGGATCTGGAATTCATAGACTCACATAGTTCATGTTGGTATATATTCTCCAGGTACTATATCCATTGCCTAAACTGAGTTTCCACTGGGATACCGATGGGAATCAATGTGGATTCCTTGGATGAGTTCCTTGGATCCAACCCTTCATGGTCTAGATATATTTCATGAATTCCCTGGTATATAAAATTGTGGATCTAGCACTTGGGTCTAGACATCATTATATGGTTTGGTTGGGGGTTACTTGATATAGATTGATGTACGGCGTTGCCATGGGTTACTTGATAAGGATGGGATTACAGTGTGATTGTGTGTCTTGGTTAATTTTTTTTATAGAAACCTGGTTATTAGGTATCATTTTTTGTAGGTAACCTTGGGGGATGTTTTTTTACTTATTCTAGTATACTCATTCCATATGAATTAACTTTTACATAACATCTTTACTAACACTTGTTAGAACATTTCATAAAGTTATTAGAACTGTATATAGCTCTGGGATGTTACATACGGAGATATTGAATACACACCCTTTTTGGGTCCCCTCAGGGACTCAAACATATTATATTGTTATAGGTGATGATAGGGGAATGTTCCCTAGTACCGATTGTTAACAGTGGTTTCGGAGCAGAAGATAATATGACCTTGGAGAGGATTTTGACGCTGATGGGAATTTTTTGTCTTTTTTGTTCTTTTGATAGTTTTATTGTATTGTATCACCTTATACCTATTTTGTTTTCTTTCTAGATACATGTATAACCTATTTCAGTGTATCTGTGACAACTTTCAAATATTATGTATTCTTGTATTGTCTTACTTTTAGTTGACTTCTTATATATTCACTTCCTCTATTTTATGTGTTTTACTTCCATTATGATATACTATGGTAATAAGGGCATAATCTCCCTACTGACTCACCTAGGCCCTCACTTCTAGTTGTCAGCCTTTAGAGTTTGGGGAGACTCTCTTGAGGTCATGTGGCCAACCAGGTTTGGGGCACCATTGGGTGGCATCCGAGTCCATGGCAATACAATGTGGTATCAAATGGAGGTTGTTTATTTTATGGATTTCCTAAAATTTTTGCCACAATAGACAAGGATGAGAAGTAAATAGTGATTTTTTAATAATATGTTCCGTGGAGTGTCTACCTCATCTATAGGGAATTTTTTTTCATGAATTGATTTCCATTTTTTTGAATTCTATTGGTTATAGTTATTTTGATTTCACTGTTGGGTGACACACATGATTTATGTTGTTATTTTTTTTGTAAATGGGGGTTGTATTTCTATTGAAACCTGATGAGATGAGGTTATTTCATCTCATCCATCTTATAAGCACTTGATATAAATCACGTACCATGAATATTTCTATGCCATTTAGGATGAATTACATATTGCATGCTCTTATGACATACAGTATGATAGGTGTTCCTGCTGTTGTGATAGGCATTGTGTAGAGGCTAGATGAGTGACATCATATTTCAATTAATATGGATTGTGGGACCTTATTGATTGGAAAATGAGGCACAAAAGAGATGAAAATTTTAAAATAAAGTTGATATGTATGGATTATACATACATCAAAATTTGGTTCATGAGGTGTTGAGGGCCCTTAGGGATTGGATGTTGGTGGGCCATCCATTGAATAATTTGAACAAATGGCTGATGAATGCAAGTTAATGAAATAAAGAATAAAGATGTGACCTAGAATCGAATCTTGAGTAAGAATGAGTGATAGTTTCTAGTGGTCCGATGGTTGTTCATTATACAATCATAACATTATGAAAAGTTTGAGTGTTGATTTTGTTTATAGGAGGGTTTTGAGCTATCTAATGAATTTAAGATACAATATTTGATGTTGTTATTCTCTCTGGAATTAGTTTAGAAATATAGAGACATTCCACCGTGATGACCTCTTGTGGTACACTGTGAGGTAGGCGATGATCATACTATGGAGACAGTGGGACATGGGATACTAGTTTATTTTTTTTGTTGCAGTTGACGCACCGGGGGATAATATGGACATAGGTGATGAAGCACAGTTCCACAGGGTGTTTTTTCACTATTTATTTATTTTTTAGAGAGCATCTTACCCTACCTTATCTATGGATAATCTGATTTGGGTGTTCGTGATGTAGAATCCTCCCACATTTTCAAGGGATAGACGTCCAAAGGCTGTAGTTCTGTGGATAGAGACCGTGTTAGTGATTTTTGAGCATCTGGGGAATTCTATGGAGTGGGTGGTCTAGATCACTACTTATATGCTATGTGGAGCAGTAAACTGCTGGTGGGATGTGCTAAAATAGGGTGATGGGATACAATATATGGGTTGTGTAGACTTATAGAACCTCACATTTGACAACTATTAGTATCTAAATCTATGAAATGAGCAATTAAGTTAGTTCATACGTCTGGAGAATGGAACAATTACAGGTATGGAAAACTCGACATACTTTTCAGAGCTTCCATGTTTTGAGACGTCGTATCTTATTTATAAGTTGTATAGGGAGAGACACTTTGATGAAAGTCTCATTCATGCTCTCAAGTCATAGGTAAATGTGTTTAGGTTAACTTCTATGTTTTAGATTGTAAATTAGAAGATTATTATAGAGTGGAGCCTGGGGAAAATTGAGGGTAAAGAACAATGGGGTGCTATTTCTTAACCAAGTGGATCTATTTCTTCTAGAAGGAAGAGCCATTTTGAGTCTCCCCAAGACATGGGTGCTAGTTAGGCTATGGGTGTAGGCAGTTTAGTGTTTTTTCATCAGTGTGGTAGGCATGGATGCAAGAATAATTAGTGTGATCATGACCCAGTCAAGTGATGAGATTACAACAGGATGTGGAACATGCAACAGTTTTGCAGGGCCTTCTCGCCAACTATGAGTAGTAGGAAATCAGCTTTGACATCATGTTTAGAATCAGGATCATCAGCTCTACTTCTAGATGGGAGATGGATCAGTTCATGATGGTTAGGACGTGGTAGTTGTGGATATGTAAGGGGAATGTAGACACCAGTGACATCTAGACAGTAGGGTGGGTCAGCTTAGGATAGATAGAGAGTTCCATAGGGATGTGGTACCTACTAGACTTTTGTAGTGCAATAGACGCAATGAGAGAAAGATCATAGATCATCTACAATGGGATGTACAACATTAGTAGCTTCAAATATTGTATCTTCTCATTCTAATATAGGTGATTCACATATTTTTATATCTGAACCAGTGGAAAAGAGCCTTAGGGTTTTGGTTTTTATTTCTAAAGGTGTCATTAAGATGGAAACACCATAGAGAGTTAGAACTACTACTCTGTGATAGTGTATGGAGTGTTACCATATGGTTGGTGGGTGTTATATTGTTTTGTATCTTTATGACCTCCATATTACAAGGTTTGACATCATTCTAGGAATGTACTATCTAGTTTCTTATCGAGCATACATTGACCTCTATCCCTGAAGATTGTCTTTTACATCACTATAGGGTGCAGTGTTTACTCACAAGGTTAAATGGGATGTTTAGGTGAGCTGATATGGACCCGAGAATTGTGGGATGGGCTAGATGACATCCCAAATTGCTATTTTTTCCTAGATGATTAGGGATTGAGTCAGGAATGATTTTTCTTTAGTAGCTGATCACTTCCAGGACATCTTTCTTGATGAATTTTCAGGTTTATCTCCTATGATATAGGTTGAGTTATCCATCGAGAAAGTTCTACGAGTTTCAAAATTCTCCATTCCTAGATACTTGATGGTTGTGATAGATTTTTGGGGATAAAGTAGAATCTAGCGGATTTGGAGGTGAATGGGTTTGTTAGACCTAGTACGTATCTATGGGATTTTTCTATCCATTTTTCGAAAAAGGTGGATGGAACCCTTAGGATATATGAGGACTATTGGAAAATAAACTTAATTTCGGTTAAAACTATTATCTCTTACTGTGGATAGATAAAATATTTGATCATCTTCAAGGATATTGAGTGTTCTCAGAGATTGACTTGATATCGAGATATCATTACATTTATGTTCAACCTGTAGACATACATCATATATCCTTCCACATCAGTTATGATCTATATGAGTATCTCGTTATTCCATTCATTATCATGAACATTCCAATAGTTTTCATGGATTTGATGAATCGTGTTTTCCATCCTTACCTGTATTCTTATGTGGTGATTTTTGTGGATGATATCCTGATTTATTCTCATAATCAACATGACCATGAGAAACAACATGAATTTTTTTAATAAACTGAGAGAGCATAAATTATATGCTAAGAAGATATAGGACCACTTTATGATGGATCAATGTTAGTTCTTGGGTCACATTATCTCAAATAAAGGAGTATTCGTGGACCTAAATAAGCTGAGAGAATTAGTTTCATAGGTGTATACCAACAAATATTTTGACGTATAGAGTTTCATGCGGTTTTCTGGTTACTACATGAATTTCATATAGGTATTATTAAAATTAATAGATCCATAAACAGGCTTGAATAATAATGGGGTGAACATTGTATGGTCAGAATCATGTGAGACATCCTTTCATGTGATAAAACGGAGGTTTGATCAGAACCAGTCCTGATATTGCCAGAGCATGTAAGGCTCTATAGTAAGTGTTGAAAACAATAGGTATCGGTCTTGTAGAAGTGTTGATGCATGTAGATAGTTTTGTTGTGTGATATTCTTAGTAGTTGAGGCCACATTAGAGTAATTACCCTATGAATGATCTGTAGTTAGCTATGGTTGTTCATGCTTTGCACGGTTCAATACATTATTTACTTGGAGATAATTTTTTGGTGTCCACAGAGCAAATAAACCTCATGTACATCATTATATAGAATGATTTGAATGTAAGGTAGCAGAGGTGGGTAATTCAATAGTCAACGAACGATCTGCCTCAAGTACATATTTGACATAGTGCTTCCATATATGCTTGGAATGGGAAATGCAGTGGCTGATGAACTGAGGATGAGGTCTTAGATACATGTACTGTAGTAGACAAGTAGTGAGTGAAATCTTTTGGATTTGTTCTGTAAGATTTATCTAGACGTGCACAACAGACAAGGGAGGAAATTACTATCATCTTTAGTTGTGACCTCTACCCTGGGGGGAAAGTGTAAGGATGGTGAAACTATCATATTTAGAAGTCCTAGTTTTATCGGTGTGTGTGGCAACTAAGGTCCCTTATCATGGTAGGATGATAGGAAAGGATAGGGTATTGTGTATACATGGACATGTTTGGGTTTTTTGAATATATTAAAAGAGTTGATGGGAAGTGTTTCATGCTTCGGCTTGGGCAGTGCACCACAAAGTCCCCAAGATATACCGTAAAATGCACTGTTTATACTAGTTGTCGAGTATGAAGAAAGAGGTAGCTGGTTTTGTTAAAAGATGTCGCACCATTCAATAGGTGAAGGTGAAACATTAGTGAAAAAATGGTATTTTATAGTAGTTACCTATTTTTTGGTAGAAATGGGATGATATCATGATGGATTTTGTGACTAGTTTACCAAGGTCGCTTCGAGGTAATGATGCTTTGTGGGTTGTTGTCAATCGGGTGACAAAGGTTAGTAATATATTTCCATTCAAGAAGAAAACTTATGTTTATGAGATTGGAAGGTTGTATATCCATGAGATAGTAAAAAATAATGGGTTCATTTGCACTATCATTTCATACAAGGATACTTACTTTACATCACATTTCTGTTAGAGGATTTAGAGGGCGTTGGGTACATAGGTTCTGTTGATCACACCATAACACCCTCAGACTGATGGCCAGTAAAATCATATGATACAAGTTCTAGAGGAAATTTTTCATGAATGTCAACTAGATTTTGGGGGCTCTTGAGAGAGTCACATTCCCCTAATTGAGTTTGTCAAAAATAACAGTGATCTTGTGCCTATAAAGATGACACATTACGATGATTTATATGGTAGACCATTCCATTCTCAATTATAATGGTTAGGGGCTGCTTAGGATGTTTTATTGGGACCATGTCCCATATGGGAGACTTATAAGTAGGTTATGTTAATTCATAAGTGGTTTGATACATAATAGTGATGTCAGTAATATTATGTTGATCGCCATAGAAGACCTCTAGAGTTCATGGTCGTGGATCATATTTTCGTGTGTGTTTCACCTTGCTTGGGAAATAGGTAGATAAGGATACAAGATAAAATTTCACCATAATATGTTAGTATGTATTTAATTTCTAGAGGGATTCAGGTTAGTTTTCTTTCGGTTTCATTTACATTAGAGATACTGAGAAATGCACGATGTCTTCCACGCGTCTCTTCCGCACCATTATCATTCGGACACATCTCATGTTTTTTATCCCAAGGAGGATGATATTTAGGTTGATCAATCCTTTGAGGAGAATCTAATTTGTATATTTTATTAGAGAAACAATGTTCTTTGAGGCCGATTAGTTACTCTGGTATGTGAGTTATGGTAGTATGGCTATTTATAGTAAAAGACTTGGGAGAGGGAGGCTGAAATACATGCTCAGTGGCCAGAGTTGTTCTCAAGTGAATATTGAAAAACCATAAGAGATTAATTCAGGGATGAATTTGAATAAGGGGGGAATATTGTAAGATCTCATGTTTTTCATGAGGTGTGGATATTTTTTTTGGATAAATGGTGTCTTCTTTCCTTTTTTCTTAGATCCTAAGCCGGGTTGTGGGTCGGGTGGGTTGTACCTGGGAAAGAAGAGCAAAAAGAGGCTGAAGAATGAATATAAGCTTGTTAAATTCCTTGAATGGGGGATACACTTCATGTAATCCCATGTTAGGGCATGAAATGGTGTGGCCAAGACCATTCATGAAGTATCTGAGTTTTTATTTAGAAATAGAAAACATGGAATTACTTGCAGTGCAATGGGATTACATGTCATGTAATTTCTGATTTGGTTTTTAAAATATAGGCTATAGCTTCTTAATTTTCTACATAAAACCTTTTTCTATAATTTAAGCCTAAACCTCTGAAAAATACTGTTCTAGATCTAAAATCCATCTAGAATATGATTCTTATATCGTCGTTCACGTTAGAACTATATGAGTAAGTACTAGATTCTTTTTATTAAATATTGATTCTTTATAAAAACAACTGTTCTATTTGGATTTAGGCTCATATTCCAAAATTTATCATTCATTGGAATTTTTTAGATTTATCCTAAATGGAGACAAATTAGGACTTGATACTGGAGGAGCACTCTACTACCATGATAAGGTTGGTGGTATGAGCATTTCTTCGGGTTTCGGGTGCTTTTCTTGTATTCAGACCTTTTTGCTGCCTATCAAACATTCCGACACAGCCCTATTTTTCTAATGTCTTTGAAATTCCTTTAAATTTTTTTATTATATGGAATTATTTCGAGACCGTGAAATCTGACGACGCACGATTCTGAGGCCTGGATTTCCCGGAATGATCTGTCAAAGTTTTGTTAAGCTTTAATTAGCGCGTGTAAGAAGTTTTCCTGAAAAAGTGAAATAACACTTAAATAGTTACTCGGATCCAAAATCTGAGGGCACCATTGCGCTCTAGATGTCGGGTTTACCTTAGGAGAAACTTAAGTTTAGTCGGCATGAGCCTCCAATGAGAAAACCCGAAAATTGCATATTCGTAAATAAAATAATTAAATAAAGTTATTTTATTTTCCAAATGCTTATAACTCAAAAACGGTAACTCAGATTCAAAATATGGGACCACCTATGAACTTGTCATAGTATGGATTATTTTGGTAGATACTAACATTGGTCGACACAAGCCACTAGTGAAAGTTAGTTTTTAGCCATAAAAAAATAATTCAGTGACAATTATTTTATTTTAAAATTTATAACTTTTAAATGGTAACTCATATTTGAAATCCAAGAGAACTGTTGGGTTATTTGGGGCATGTTTCACATAGACAGAGCCTAACCTCAACTAGTGTAGGTCAAGGGTAACTGTTATTAATTTTATGATCTTTTTTCAGCTACATTCAATAAAGCACGAGTGACATTTTGTAACATTTGAACCAGTGCTCAGAATTGAAATTTGATGACACCGTTGAACTCGCAACGCCGATATTATCTAAAGGAGAACTTCACCTCAATCACAGTAAGTCAAGGGTGGATATTAGTTTTTCAGATTTTCATGGGAGAGTTTAAAGATTAAAAATAAAATAAAACAACATTTATTTTCCTTTTCTTTTGAAACCTTGCATTTGATTTCATGATGGTGGGGGCCACCCTAACCCCAATTTAATGTGGGGAAACCCTTGTAATCCTCCTAATTTAATGTGGAAACCTTAACTTAATTAATGTTCCATCTTGAATTGAATTAATAAATTAATGTATTAATATTGGAACCACACTTTTGGTCGAAGATATCGTTAGAAAAGGAATGGAGAGCTTGGGAGAACATTTAGAGAAATATCCACCAATGAAGAAATTTCTCTCGATCTAGAATGAGGACGACGCATGAGCCTGCATCAGAAATGTGTTGTGTGAGCTATGAACGCCAGCATCCCCTTCATTAACTTCATCTTCTTCCTTACGAATCCTCCAAGGGAGGATCGAGGTAGAGTTTTTAAATTTATTTATGATTTAATCTATTTTTATTATTATTCATATTCTGGATTCACAATGAAGATGGCCAAACAAACATGACCATCATCCTGCATGTATACCATACCCCTTTTCTTTCATTCTTCGTGCGATCTTTGATAAAAAATTATTAATGACGCTGGAAACACAAAGTTTGGTTGAAAGCAACGTATTGAAGCGGAACCCTCGGCCTGAGGATAATGAAAATGGAAACGAGATAATTTTCAGGCTTGGAACGATGATGCTATGGATTGCAGAAGAAGGTGGTGGCTGGCACCCGGTCGACTGTGAGGAATAAGGGCGGCGCCCATCCGCGCTTCCGGTTGAGCAAGTGGTGGCTACCCATCTACCACGGCAGAGTAGAGAGGAGGCTGGAATCCGGCCGGCCACGTGCCGGAGCGACAACGTGCGTTTGCACTGCCAATTCTAGAGGCCACAGTCGCTGGGATGTGGTAGTGGCTATAGGTTGGCCGACACCCGATAGGATGTGGGTGGAGTAGCGATGTGTAACGTCACCTCTGGAAGATAAAACATCCAGCCGCATCACACTGTGAAAGACCCTCTCTGGTGGGTCCCACACTCTAGCAGGTGGTTCCACATGGTTCCGCTACGTATTCAATGTCGATCGGTCTTGCAGACTATTTAGAATTCCAGGGGTGCCTCCTCCCGGGTTGCAGCTAGGGTGGACCCCGCCATGTCAGGCCACCCTACTACGCGATGCATCGTGGGCCGCGGCAGTGGGCCTGGGCGAGCCATCCCCTTTGCAGGCCTTTCCAGACCACAGCCCATTGGGCCAGACCCACTGCAGCCCAGGACAACATGGCCGGACCCGGACCGGGTCAGATAGGACCTTGTCCCATCTAGACCCAGATAGGCCTTTGTGGCCATAACATGAGAACTGAGAGTCCGTTTATGAACCATTGGGATCTCCAGAATCCTTGGATAGAGACTGTCCTTTTGGTATAATCCGCTTGAGTTTTGGATAAAGTTGGAGTATGGATGGGTTGGATCGAACCCTTAATCCGTTTGGGCCCTCGGAGCGAAAACGCTAATTACTTACAGACCGAGTGTCTGATTGATGTGTCGTCTATTGTGTCGGGTCCCTTATGACATGTATTACCTTTGGGATACTTATTCGTGGAACTTCGTGGTGGTTGAGGTACAACAAATGGCTTGATTATAGGTTCTCCCAAACATGCTATTAGTGGGAATCTAGTGGCTGACTGTGAGGCATAGGTTGTAGACATTCCATATGGAGGTTAATTACCTATCAACTCTTGTCAGGTGGGATCATTTGTAGGTTATTGCGGGGTGCAGTACCTATCGATATTGGGTAGTTCAGTGCTCAATGATCCTTTGTGGGTCAGCGCATAACAATCCTGTGTAAGTTAGATAATGTGTGGGTCTGCACTCAGTGATCATGTGTGGGTCAGAGCATACGTATCCTATGTGGGTCATATTCTCTGTGGGTCAGCGCTCATCGATCCTTTGTGAGTCAGCTCACCAGGTATAAACTTAATGATCGTGGCACACCTGTTTCTTATCAGGATGCCTCCACGCAGATAGCCAGCCATGGTTCTAGTTAGATTATGTGATGACGACCCACTGAGTGATGAGGCTCTGGTGTAGGTCCTACATACTACATTGGCACCTAAAAGTGGTTTACCAATAGCACCACCATCTTTTGGGTAGTAGTTACAACTAGCTTTACCATTCCAAGACACCATTAGGCTTAGTTCCTTCCACAAGTTTCAACATCAGACACCCCTCATGTTCCGAGGTGAGCCTGAGTCAGAGGCGGATGAGGACTGGCTTGGGGAGGTGGCTGCAAATTCTCTAGAGATTATACAAATTCTACAGGACGACATGTCAGTAGCTGAGTATTCATTGAGGCATACCAACCATTCCTCATACTCAACTTATACGATACGATCTATGCTTCATGGCTTGGAAATCTAAGCATGGTGTCTTTATGAACATTTGAGCCAACACTATTCCACTATGCATTCCTACCAATGTTAGAGTGCGAGAGAAAAAAATTGTGATTGAATGTCCTTTGGCTGGAAAGATACAACCAGTGAATGTTAGCAGTTAGAAAGTTGGAAACTGGTTCCAGACTCGGAGAATTGGGTGTGTAAAATTATTTCAAGAAGAATAAGTGTTAGGGACAAATGAATCTGCAGGGCTATAGGCGTGGAAGCTGAGCTAGGAGAGTAGCATGAGGTGGTGTGCATTTCGACAGGATACATCCACCCCCTTTTTTGTCCCTGCCAGGCTTAAGGAGATGGAGGACAAGGGAAGGTAGTAGCTTCATATGGTAATGGAGTGCGACCCAAGGGCTCTAAGAATGATTTGATTAACGGTATAAGTCTACTACTTTCTTCCGTATTGATAGACATAGATCCCAATCATTCCTTCCTTCCAAGAATCTTGTCCAAACCCTAGAGTTTCTAGTTAAGTGGTTGACTTGATCCTCACATTTGGAGATACCTTTTGGAGGAGACTCGATAACCACACTTATGCCGATGGTTTGATCAAACACTTTAGGTGATATTTTTGGTTGGAACCTCTTGGTGGCAGTGTCGAGGTCTTAAAACGTTAGTATGGGTATGGACTGGACATCAACAATTCATACTCAGATTGACAATATTAGCAAAAAGTTTGTGGATTACATAAAATGTTGGAATGGTATTTTCCTTGGTCAGTGAAAAAAAGAAACCCAGGCAGCACAGAACAAACTCATGCATAAGAGGGTGCAACCAATCACTCTCGAGTCAGCTAGACTTACCCTCATGGCAACATGAGTTGTGAGTTTTCAGTTCCAAACAAGAGTGGAAAATCATGAGGACATCTTTTCAAAATAAATTTCTAGGATTACCTCCCCGAAGGGAGAGGGATATATTCTTTGGATAGTTACTATGGAATATTTGTACCCAACTTCTGTAGGGTAGAAACCCCCTTTTCTACTTTGACGAAAAAGGGGGATCCATTTCTATGGACGGAGAGGTGTCAGGAGATGTAACACCCGAGACTTTTATGAGAAATATTTTGTTTTTATGTTATATAAATCATCAAAGAAATCATTCACTACACACAACACTCTCTTGGCTTGCTTTACCCGCAATCGTGGCCTTCCTCGATAGCTTGCGTTGTACGCAATATCGTGTTTCACTAAACAATGATATGCTATTAAAATATTACTAAAACTAGCCGTTATGAATAGTAAAACCCACTTTTAGGAATTTTGTAAATTTCATCTTTCAAAATGGACTAAATTTTTGGATTAGTAATATCAAAATTAGCCTAGGGTGAAATTTTTGTATTTTTCTGAAAACTTTCAATTTTTGATGAATATTGAAAACACTAGGTTGCTATTTAAAAACCAACTTTTTATTTAAATAATTATTTATTTTATTTAAAATTATTTTAGGTCAAAAATGTTACATAATACCTATATAAGTTCAATGCAATTAATTGGAGTCATTTTATAATAATTTTAGATATATAAAAATTTTATTGAACTTTTCACCGTCTTTTACCCACCTCCTAGGAGAATTTCAAAATTCACATAAAACTTAATTTTACCACTTCTGTGAGTGGAATTTCAAAAATCTGAGAGACATAGTTAATATCAAGGACTAAAATGTTGTTCAATGAGATGAAAATAAGTTTCGGTGAATAGTAACTTTTTACTTTTTTTTAACCACGATTAAAAGTAAATAGGGTAATTAAGGGTAAAAATGATATTATTATTACCATAAAACATGTCATAATTCTATTGGATAAGTTTAATTCGACCAAAAGAAATCTTAGGAATAAATTATGACCATTTAGGCCCACTTGGATTAGATTAGGACATTTAATATTAATTTATTTAAAGAAGGGTTAAAATAGTTAAAATCAAAGTTCAATAAGTAAATCGTTGTTAATATATGGGTTTGAAAAAGATAAATTCAACTATAAATATTCATTATAAATCTAAATAGATATCCTACATAATGGTATTTTATTGGTAATTTTTATACTTTAAATAATTTAATTTATTTATGACACAATGATGACGCAGTAATTATATTATTAGTGAAATATTGACACAATTGATGTTATAAATACCCAAATAAATGTAATTTGAGACATTTTATGAATTAAATTTTTTTTTTGTTAATATTACATGTTGGTATTTATTTATTTAATTTTTTCGAACTAAAATTTCTATTATGATTTTTACAAAAATCAATTACCAAATAGTGTCAAAATTGACATAAAATAGTGTTTTTTTAAAATATTATATTATTAATTGTTATTTTATTCCTATAAATCTAAGGTTAGGAAAAAAGACTTAGATAAGGTTATATATATTAATAATAAACAACTTGGGGTTCATTTGTCTTGTTATAGTATGTTAATTAACCTTATAGTGTAAGAAAACCAGAAGACACGGTAAAAGTTAAATTATCTAACTTAAAGTTAAATATAAATGATAAGGTTAAAATAGATACCTAAACATGCCTAAATTCAAATTAATGAGAGGATTTAGACCCATCCCCAGCTTAGCTTCGAAATAAATCAAATTGTAGCTATTAAAAACTGAATATGACTTTATAATAAAATAATATTTTTGGTTTTTCCAAAGGTTCCCCTCTCCTCCCTTATAAAAGGGTACCTCCTCCCTCTCTTCATCAGAACACTTTGAGCCTTCATGCTCAGCCAGACCCTAAAATATTCTCTTCTCCACTTCCCTAGAAACATCGGAGAGGTCCTGGTATTCTTAAAAGACAAATTTTAGTGCCCTAAGAGGAGGTCTCAAAGAGGCGCTTCAAAGAACAGGTAATGTATGTTACCGATTATTTCAACTTTATTTCTTCTTTCACTTAATCTTCTTTAGTTGTTTCATTATGAAGTAATAACATCAGTATCAATCATATACTGATATGTTATTATAAGTATGAAACAACCTTATTTCACCATCTATCCATACTATGGAAAATGAAATCACCGCGCGTGCGTACGTACGGAATACCGTCTCCACGCCATGGTGTAATCTATTTTCCACCACCACCTTACTTGGATGGGTATAATGGTGTAAATAATAACTATTTATGATTATTGTAAAGTGATATTGATTCTGAAATAGTATACATACACTACAATATAATTCCATTATCATGGAAACGATATCATCACTCATGCGTACGTACGGAATACCATCTACAAAATGTGATGCGACTTGTTATACATGATTTTCATTGCATAATGATTACATAAATGAACTGAGGGAATAAATATGATATGTATTACACACATACCATTCTGTAAATGAGGTATCTATAACCTAAAAAGATGAATAAGAATGTATTCGACAAAACACAGATAAGAACAAAAAGCAATAAACACCTGAATAACTAGTAACAACGAAATATTACTAATAAGAAGCTAAAAATATGACCATATGTGATATCATAAAAATAGGTATGATTCTGGAATTAGTCAATAACATTATTTAAATCATTATACAGGAGGTTCGGACACTTAAGAAGAAAATTAGACCTAAGGTAAGGGAAAATCACGCAATCTCAAGTTTTATCCAAGATTGTTTATACTTCAGAATTTACTGGGGAATATTTATCATCCACATCCATGTTTCCTCAATATGTAATACTTATATCTTTATACAATTTTCTAAGTCCAATTTTACCCTTCGGTGAGTTTTTAGTAAAATATATGAAAGGAATCTTTTGTCATTTTTCGTACAAGGTACTATTTAACTTTTCTGGCCAAAGTAGGATAAGAATGTTTTTTAACTTATACGACATGAATGGATTCATAGAACATTATTTACATGAATCTTCCATTACAAGTTTTCAAGTTTATTTTTAATCAAATTATTTTAGTTTAAAATTTTATGAAATGTTAAGAAAAGAAAAATGTTTTTTAAGTAGAAAGGATATTTTCTTCAAGAATGGAGTTCCAGTGTTTTATCAAAATTATTTTCAATATAAGATAATATAGGGTTATATTTCAATCCCGATATTTACATTTATTTGATTATGTTATGATGAAATTATTTTTATGATGTCTTTTTATCTTATATGGATTATGTTATGATGACATGATGTTTAAGATTCCCATTTTTATTACAAGGGTTATGCTATGATATATGATTTATGATTTTGTGGCACACATAAGAATGGTTTCATTATGAGATGGGTGGGACCGATATGTACCTCTAATGCATTGGGTAATGATTTATATATCATGAGATAGACATGGCTGGAACGGCAGGTTAAATCGGTTCAGTGAAATAGGACTGGAACGAGGAGTGAACTCGGTTCAGAAATGGATTTTGTCTGCTATGATAGTCTTGAATATGAGTCTTGACTACTAAGAAATGATTCTCTATGATTATGTGTGTATCCCAAAAATTTTCATGTTTTATGTTATGATTATTGGGATTACATTTCACTACTATGATTTATCCCATGTTATGAAATTATGATCTCTTTTGCAAGTTATGATTTCCAAAATGATATGTTCTTATGAATACGTTATGTTTGATATTTATTTTGTTTACCATTACTGATCATTTGAGATCACTCTTTTGTATGTTTTCATTCCCCATGTCAGGAAGAAGGTTATTAAGTAGGATATGACAAAAAGGGACTCTAGATATGATGAAATAAATGGGAGACAATGTAGATGATTTATGAACCAGTTGATTATGTTTCCCAATTTCTAAAGACACTATACCTATACGGTCCTTTCATGGTTTTGTTATATGTTTTAATAAGTGTACTTGAATTTTGAAGTGTTAAAAATTTGTGTTAATTATGGGTCATTATAGGAGAGATTTCAAGAGTTGAGATAGAGACTGACAAGTAGAACTATGCTACCCATGACCTAGTGTTAGCAGCATTGTTCTTCGCACTGATGATGTGGTGGCCCTACCTAATGGGTGAATGGTTTATGGTTTACTCGGATCACAAGAGTCTCAGGTCAATCTTCTCTCTGAAGTATCTAAACTTGATACAACGACAAAGGATTGAGTTCCTCTCAAACTATAAATTTGAGATAGTCTATACTCTTGGGAATGGGTAGGTGGTAGAAAATGCGCTCAGTATGAGGTCTATTATGCTATTGATGAGTGAGGTGACCTAGAAGATATACACATTTCTGTTATCCTTTGTGGAAAGAGATAGAGCAGCATACCTCCAGTATATGACAGTCACACCCCCACTCCTTCAGCGAGTCAGTGAGGTGCAGCTTGGGGACACTGACTGCAAGGCTCGACATGGTTAGATATCCTTAGGGAAAGCACCGAATGGATTTTATGAAGTGGTGATCACATCATATTATTCATAGGATGTACCATGGTTCTAGTAGCTCTACAGGAGGTGTCAAGAGAGTTCTATATGTCCCCTCTGGCGGTACATCCTAGAGTGACGAAGATTTACTCAGACCTCGGACGTCAGTACTGATAGTATTGGATAAAGGAAGCAGTGGCATTGTTTGCATCACGATGTATCACTTTTTAGAAAGTTAGGACTACATATAGTAGGCATAAGTCTTATGCCGATAGGATACAGACACCCTTGGAGTTCCTGGAGGGGGACCACGTATTCTGGCGAGTCTCTCCTCGATGGGGACTATAGAGATTTGGCCGAGGCGGCAAGTAATAACCAAGGTTTGACGGTCCTTTTCTAATTCTTCAGACGGTAGGCAGGGCAGCATACCTCTTCGCTATTCCACTGTAGTTGGAGAGGGTGCACGATGTCTTCCATGTATCCCTGCTGAGGAGATATCTTCATGATCCATCTCACATGCTCTACCACAGCGAGTTGGACTTCGATGATGGGGTGAAATTTACGGAGGTTACAGTGGTGATTGTGGATCGAAAGATGAGTTTCCTTCATTGGAATCTGAAACATCTGGTGCATTTAGGTTGGCTGCACAAGAACCTCCAAGAGAGAACATGGGATCAAGAGGTTCAGATTCGTGCTCAATACCCTCTTTTGGTTGGTTTTCCTATTTTGTGGCTTTCATGGTTATAATGCCCTAAGGTGGGGAGAATATAATGTCCCAGAAATTTCATATAATGTTTTCATTATATGGAATTATTTGGAGACTAAGAAATCTAATGGATCTCTATTCAAAGGCCCAGAGTGCCCGAAATAATCCATCAATGTTTTGTTAAGCTTTAATTAGCACACGTAAGAAGTTTTTTACTAAAAAAGTGGAATAACACTTAAACGGATACTCGAATCAAAATATGAGGGCATCTTTGGGCTTAGGATGGTGGGTTTACCCTAGTTGAGACTTATGTTTTGTCAGCGCGGGCCTCCTGTGAAAAAACCCAAAAATTGAATAAAGGTAAATAAAATAATTAATTAAAGTTATTTTATTTTTCAAATACTTATAACTCACAAACAGTAACTCAGATTAAAAATCTGGTACCACCGCTGAACTCATGAGGGAATGCTTTCTTTAGGAAGGCACTGACATTGGCTGGTGCAAGACACCAGTGAAACTTTTTTATTGGATGTGAATAAAATAAATAAGTGACGATTATTTTATTAGAAAATCCATAAATTTAAAAAGGTAACTCGGATTGGAAATCTAAGAGTACCATTGGGTTCATTGGGGTATTTTTTACTTAGACTAATCATAACCTTGACTGGTGCAGGTTGAGGGTAACTGTTATTTGTTTTATGATCTTGTTTTCATGTACATTCACTAAACGCACAAGCGGGATTTTGTATAATTTCAACCAGTGCTCAGAATTGAAATATGAGGACACAGTTGAACTCACAGTGCCGATATTCTTTTAAGGGGACCTTAACCTTGACCGCAGTACGTCAATTGTGGAAGAGAGTTTTCCATATTTTCGTGGGATAGTAAAAGAATAAAAATAAAATAAAACAACTTTTATTTTACTTTTCATTTGAAACCTTCCTTTTGGATTTGTGATGGTAGGGACCACCCTAACCCCTATTTAATGTTGGGAAACCCTTGTAATCCACCCAACATAATGTGCCAACCTTAACATAATTAAAGTGACAAATTTAGTTCAATTAATAACTTAACATATTAATATTGGCACAACACTTTTGGTGGAAGAGATCGTTGGCAAAGGAAAGGAGATCTTAGGAGAACCTTTGGAGAAATATCCAGCAACGAAGAACTTTTTCTGGATCAAGAATGAGAATGACACACGAGCCTAGATCAGAAACATGTTGTTGGAGCGATGAATGCTGGCGTCCCTTTCACCGACTTCATTCTATTCCTCATAACACTTCCAACAGACAATCAAGGTAGGGGTTTTAAATTGAATGATGAATAAATCTATTTTATTGATTCTTCATATTTTTGATTCACAATAACGATGGCCAAACAAACATGGCCATCATCCCACATGTATACCATACCTCTTTTTATTTCGTTATTCGTGCGATATTCGATGAAAAATAATGAATGACACTAGAAACAATAAGTTTTGTTGAGTGTGACATATGGACGTGGATCCCTCGACCAAAGGATAGTGAATATGAGAACAATATAATTTTCGAGCATGGAATGAAGCCACGATGGATTGTGGAAGAAGGAGGTGGCCTTCACCTGACCGACTGTGAGGAAGGAGGGCAGCACACGTCCGTGTCATTGGTCGAGCAAGAGGTCACGACCATTCTGCCATAGTAGAGCAGGGAGACAGTAGGCATCTGGATGGCCGCATGGCATAGTGGCAGCGCGTGTTCACGCTGCTGTAGTTGGAGGCCACGATAGAGGTCGGAGGGCAGACAACGCCCAGACGTCTGCAGGTGGAGCAGCGGTGCATGACCACACCACTGGGAGAGGAACCAGGTGTCCAAAATGTCTGGTCGTGTCGCACCGGGCAGAACCCGCTCCAGATGGTCCTACACTTTAGAGGGAAACACCACATGGTGTCACCGGGTAGGCTGATCCAAGCAGTCTAGTAGACCATTCGAAATATCAGGGGGCCTTCCCCCTGGTTGTGGCTTGGTAAAACCCCGCCACGGCGGCCCACACAACCATGGGCTACACTGCGGGCCATACCGAGGGCTGTGCCAAACCATTTTATAATGGGTCGGTCCCGCTATAGCCCAGGCCAACAGGGCCGAACACAGACCGGGTTGGGCGGACCCGGACCGGGTTGGGTCGATCCCGGTTGGTCCGCCCTAGTCGTTCCGGACCCAAGCCCATCTAGACCCAGATACACCTTTGTGGCTATGACTTGAGAATAGGGGTTCCTTTTGAAAAACTGTATAGGGAAATAAAATACTTGGATCAAGACGGTCCTTTTGGTATACTCTACCTGAGTTTTGGATGAAGATGGAGTACGGCTGGGAAGGATCGAACCCTGAATCCAACATTGACGTTGGAGCAGAAATGCTAATAACTTACAGACATACCGTCCAATTGATGGGCCATCTATTGTGTTTGGTCCATTATGATGTGAAAGTCTATTGGGATAATTTTTCATGGAACTTCGTTGCAGTTGAGGTATGACTGATAGATTAAGGAGTGATTCTCACAAACACGCTATTAGCGGGAATCTAGTGGTTGGAACTGAGGCAGAGGTTGGAGACAGATCATACAGAGGTTAGTTACCTATATACTATGGGCGGGTCGGATCCGATGTGGGTCATTGTGGGTGGTTAGTACCTATCGATCATGTGTGGGTTAGGGCTCAGTGATCCTGTGTGGGTCAGCACATACAGATCCTGTGTGGGTCAGATCCTGTGTGGGTTAGTGCTCATCAATCCTATGTGGGATAGCGCATACTGATTCTTTGCGGGTCAGATCCTATGTGGGTCAGTTCTCAACGATCCTGTGTGGGTCAACACATACCGATCCTCTGTGGGTCAGATCTGGTGTGGGTCATTGAGGGGGTTTGTACCTATCAATATTGAGTGGGTCAGACTCCGTATAATTAGATGCAGTGCATCTTGACAGAATAAGTTGATATAGCTTCATGAATGATCATTTGTACTTCTATACTTCACTTATACCTATGTGAGCTGAGTCCTTACATTTATGGTGCTTTTCTATGTGGAGTACCAGTGTGGTACTTGCATCTTTGTGTTGTACATGATTTGTACATATACCTTCGCGGTGTTACCTATGTGGTAATTATATCTTAGTGGTTTTACCTGTGTTGTATCTCAACCCTTGATTCTATACCTTTATGGTACTTTTTTGTTTGGTGTAACTCTATGGTACTTGCATCTTCGTGGTGTAACTGTGTGGTACTTATACCTTCATGGTGTTACCTCTGTGGTACTTCTATCTTAGTGGTTTCTTCTTGTTGCATTATACTCTCTGTGTAAGTACAGGTTTAAAGTGATGCCTTCTCGTTTTAGGGATACGCCTTTCTGGTGCTATTTGCCAGCCCCTGGCCGATGGAAGGTGGGCTTGGAGTAGTCACAACAAGGACCCCGGGGGACAAGTCGTTACAATTTTTGTGCCAGCTACTTGTAGTAGGCTTATTTGGACATAGTGAGGATGATCGTAGGTTTTTTAAGTGTGTTGACACCCGTTGCTTGATTCATGGAAGGCTATGTCATTTTCCTTATGGAAATAACATGTTCATGCCTGTTGAAACAACCCAATGTGAGTGAGCTTGTGATTTCCTAGTTAAAGGAAGCTCTTTAATTATTTAATGGGTTGAATAGCTTTCTTAGGATATGTACATCCTCCTTGCTTCGTGATTCCATGTTTATTTTGATAATGTTTCATGAATGACATTAAATGAACAAGTGGGTATAGTTGTTGGTAATTGTTAAATACACAAAGGGGTGTGGTGAGAAATATTGATACATGGGAGGGAATTCTATCATGACAAGTTTAATTGTATGTATAGTTATACAGGTCAATATACCTATAAGAATTGACAAATGGCATGTTTTAATGGGTAATATGGGAGGGTCGGCCCATATTTTTGGAAAATGATAAATGGAATGTACGAGTGGGTATACTAATGGATTGTAATCAGTTATGTGAGTGGGTATACTCACATGGAAATGAAAGGATTAATTTGTATGGAATGATTAAATGGGTTGATAGATTCCATGGATAACTATCTATGGATATGGAATGCGTTACTGGATGCCTTGAGTTCACTCTTCCCATTGGGTCTTGATTTTATGGGATGCCTCTGGCCATGCTACCAAATGGTTCTAGATTTATTGGAATCATGTATGACATATTGGAATACACTCTCCTAGAACTCGAACCAGGGCCTAGACCAATTTTACACTAGGTTTCTAATGGGAATCAATGTGGATTCCCAGGATGAGGTCATTGGATTCGGCCATACATTTTAGAGATTTATTTCATGGATTCCCAGGTACATAACACCTTGGATCACACTCTTGTGGTCTACACATAATTATATTGTGTGGTCGTGGGTTACATGATATTGAGGTATGTACGATGTGGCCATGGGTACCTTTATAAGGATGGGATTAAGTCATGGCCATGTGAAATGGTTAATTTTCTTATAGATCCCTAGTTAGGATTTGAAATGTTTTGCAGGTAGCCTTGAAGATCTATTTGATTTTTTTACTTATTGCAGTAGACTAATTCCACGAGCATTCAATTTTATGTTACTTCATTAATTATAGTTGTTAGAACTTTGAATATTTATATTATAACTTTATTGAACTCTAGGTGGTTACCTACTAGGATGTTTATCTCACACCCTATTTGGGACTCCTAAATGACCCAAAAAGATTATATGGTTGTAGGTGATTATAGGGTATTGTGCCCTGGTGTAGGTTATTGACTATGATTTTAGAGAGGGAGAGCATATAACCATGTAGAGGCTTGCGATGCTGTTGGGATTTTTTGGTATTTTTTTCCTTTTTTTACATGTATTGTATTGTGTTTCCTTTTACTTATTGTGCCTAATTTCTATATACATGTATCATCTATATCATTTTGTGTGTGACATTTCTGGTCTATTATATATTCTTATATCTTCTTACTATTTATGGACTGGTTATTTATTTGCATCCTCTATTGTATGTGTTTCACATACTTTATGGTATGCATTGGTAATTAGGGAATAGTCTCCCCTCTAACTCACATAGGACCTTGTTGATAGTCGGTAGCCAGTGGAATATGTGGAGGTGTGCTTTAGTCCATGTTTCTAATAGGGTTTGAGGCACCATTGGGTTATATCCAGGTCCTAGGCATTACATTAATCCACACTCTATTATCTACATTAGAAACATATTGAAGACTTATATCATAAATTCTATTGAAATCATCCTTCATTTTGTTGATCCAAAAATATTCCTTCAAAAAATATTATTTAGAGTGTAGGGTATGATACGAACACTCTATTTTTTCTACATTTATTTCCCCTACTATCCCTTCCAAATCCTAAAAAAAGTAGTTTCTAGACCAGTAGAGTAGCTTTGTATTTTTTCCTCCTCTACGAGTCACTGGAATCATGAACCCCGCCTCTCCAAGATCAAGATTATCCACTTCAACACTTATTATTTTAGTCTGTTTTATTTATATCTCACCATTCATTGTTTTACCTAAGGATCTCATTTTGATCCTCCTTCATAAGATCGAATTATATTTGGGGGTCTTGGTTTTCACCCTGAATTTTGAACTAGATAATTTCTGTAAATACGGATCCCTTTCTCCACCTCCCTTGATCCATTTCCAATTTTCATGTTCCTTTGGTGGTCATTCTCATAATACATTGTTTGTTGTGAATCAGTTTCTTTTTCCCTCTAGTCAGTGTCTTCATTAAACCTTGACCCGACATGTCTCTTCTTCCATATTGGCAAAACATTCTTCCTAACTTTAGAGTCCATGGAATCATTCCTAATTCCAATCAATAGATAAAATATTTTTTGAGCCTTTCTCAAGTGTGGAACATCCTACTTTCCATCCAGTCCCCATTCTTGGACAGCTAAAATATTTTGTCCTGGAGACATACAAAGAGAATGAGATGGGATAGACTCAAAATACCTTATAAATTAAATCTTGGAAGTAGAAATAAATTCAATTTATTGTCCATTGTGTACACTTCCCAACCTCACATTATTAATAATGGAAAGAGAAGACCTCAAATGGATCACTCAGTCCCCTTCATTTGCATAAAAGGTAGCTAGTTATCACCCAAATCCCGTTTCAAATTCAAAAAAGTATCAGCAACCCTCGGTTCAAAAATAAATAATTCTTTCTCTTTATAATGCCAGAGAATACACACTTCCTCTATAGCCATGTTATCTATAGAGGTACCTGTAGGTGATATTGACTTTATCCATGTAGTAGTAATGTCCTACCCAAGATGAGATTGGCTATGATGAAAAACAGATGGTAAATGGGCCAAACATTGACCTAAAGTGTAGTAGTCTGACTATGATTAATAGTTACAAAATTACTAACCAGGAAACTCCTCTAAACCATGATCCAAATTCATTAAATAGGTTTATTAAAAATGTCAACTTTCACACATATATGTGGGAATACGGGATGAAACACTAAGTTGGTTCAGCTATCAAATTAGAAGAAACATCTTACCCATTTTCCAAAAATTCAAATAATGAAGGGGTTTGAAAAGGAAGAGGAAGAATAGTATAACATACCCAAAGTGACTTAGACATATTATACCATTTCATATGTAATTTTTTAGACAATTGAAATATGTATATTTGAAAACTGTTTCACGTGTGAGGATCTATAGTCCAAGAAAGTATCAGGTTATCCTCTGATGATATGTGAATAATAATATGATAGTTATATAGTAAACTAATGGTTTCACAGTCTTTTAATCACTAGGAACCAAACATAAACCTATCAAATGCATCGATAGATGGATGATGATTCCAAAAGAAAGCCTCCATGGTTTGTTTTAAGAGATCTGAAGCTTCTGAGGACACTGAAAGAGAGGAAAAAATATTAGGGCATCCAAGATGATGATTGGGGACATTAGGGAAAAGTAAAATTTTAGGGAAAAGGTGAAGGAAGTTCACATTGTAGAATGGAGAGAAGGACGGTCGAGATCTAGGGGGTCCCTCCCCCTATACTGGGGGAGGCACTGGATCAGCAGCTATTTTGACCTAGGTCATCTAGAAATATCAGGCTCTGGACTCTATAAAATATTCATTTAAAGTATTTTCAATGCTTAATTTCTATGAAAACCAATAGGAAAACATGTAGCTATGTACAACATATAACTAGGTTACAAGGCATTTTTTTTACAAAACCTAATTTCACATATTTTTTTTCATTAAAAAATGTACAGATTACTTCATGTGTCGATTTCCATTTTATGAAACATGTATCCCTCCGATCATCTAGATTTAGTGACACCCATTATATTGATCGTATTCTTCAATTACATGGATTGAAATTATGTCATCAAGATATAAACATTATTAACACCTAATGGATCCTTCAACCATTCTTCGCTTAATAATCACAAGTTTTAGATCATATAAATTTGAAAGAACACTTAATATCATAATAAGAATAAAATTACATGTCAATTGAAAGGAAATACTAAAAATAGATATGTATTTCAATAAACTATCTATAAAATTATAAATTATTATGTGATTATAATAATAACACTTTAATTGTATGAATATAGTAAATGAAAATATTTGGTAGGTTCCATCCGATATATTTGATATAATGGATTAATAATCTTATTTGTACATGGAAATGGATATTCATAACAAATTGATTAATTTTATGATTTATTGACATAACTATTACAAAAAGGATATCAATACCATCACATAAAATTTGTAACAAGTTTGAGGAATAATAAATAATTTCATCTTGTTGGAATTATTTATTTACCAATTATTCATTTG
Organism: Viscum album; assembly: GCA_963277665.1. Classification (NCBI taxonomy): domain Eukaryota; kingdom Viridiplantae; phylum Streptophyta; class Magnoliopsida; order Santalales; family Viscaceae; genus Viscum; species Viscum album. Next base: position 1,645,203,264 of record OY728164.1, read on the forward strand.
AGGACTCTTTTAATGACATAATTTCTTAAGATGAATAAATGGCATATGCCCTCAAAAGTGATCAATGTTTTCCCCATAAAATTTGTTCTTTTTTATAGAATTATCTTGGTGTTATAATAAATGATACTAACTATTATTTCAACCATTTTTGATCATGATCAAACCCTTCACGGCGAGAAGGAATTTCTCTAATTCCCTCAATAATTGTGATGATGTTTGATAATGATCTCTTTTTTTGATAATGTTATAGGAGAAGGGATCTTTGTAGATTGAGATGATTATTTATTTAATTTATTATGATAAAAAAATTGAATGGAGAGGATTGTATTGGTTATAAAAAAACATTACTCGATATTTCTACACTATGATTCATAGAATTTACAATTTGAATGGGAATTTATTTTCTCAAAATCCTCAATGAACCCCATATAGAACAAGATATATTATTATTATTTACTTGAAATTTTCTAAACAGATGGATAAATAAATTTTATTCATAAAGAAATTATATTATAATTTATTCAATTGAAAAATAATATCTTATTTTTCACTGGGCTATTAAACTCAGTCTTATAGTCCACATTGATATTTATCAAAAATTGAATAATTACTAATAATTTATATAAATAACATTCAATACATTATTTACCAATAAAGAAAACAATATTACATTCTCTAAATGATTTAATAAATATTTATTAATTATTTATATACCTAAATAAAAAATATTTGCTATTGTTTGAATAAACCATAGATAAATAAATTTATTACATATTAAATAAATAATTAAATGATGAAAAAATATTTATTTTATATTCTACTCACATAATATTTTCTCTAATAACTATTGGGAGAATAAATTCGATCGAACAAATATGAATAATTATTGAAATATGTATGTTTATATTGTTTATTAAAAATGTTAAATTAATATATAATTTTAATTAGGTTCAGGATATTGTTATTGTGCGAACCTCTATGATTTTTTTCCACTAAAATTAGGAAGAAAAACATAATTTTCAATGATAGTTTATAGATACCAACTATGGATCCCATAGGGGAAGATGATAAATACGATAATGACCATAATCACATATGAAATTTCTCTATGTATTGTAATCAATTTTGTATGATACATCTAATCAATAAGGTTGTATTCTAGTATCATAATCCTATATGCTCGATGTCTTTTCATTGACTTTTTTGGAAATGTATTTACTGAATATTGTGAAATCGATGTAAATGTAATTAAAAAATTTCAGTATGATCAAATAGATTGAGATAACAAATTCTATTAATGAATAGAAGGTGAAAAATATTTTTTCTATTAATTAATTAAATATTAATTAGGACACACCAAACATATCCAACCTCACCATTATCATATTTCATGAAAATTTTCATCCTGAACTTGAAGAATGACACTCATTATATGAATTTATAGTAATATTAATGTATTGGAACTCTTAAAAATGTTCACTAATAAGACATCCAATGACATATATAAATGTGAATTTTTAAATAGTGGGTCATGTTTTCATAGTATCCTTAATAAATATTACCATGGAATTACATCATAAGAATAATTCTCATTATCATATTAGTCTTGTACCCATGATAGATTGTATCATCTATATCCAATTAGATTATATAGTTTGACCATAAAAAATGATTTTAGGAGTACTATCATAAAACTTCACAGTTCTCATCATAGTGGGGAATTATTTTAACCTTTTCGTGATAATTTATACACGGTATTTATCAAATTAATTACAATACACAAGAAAACTTTAATTATGTAAATATATTAATTAATGTCCAATGACCTAAATAATTAATAATTTAATTTATATATTATTTTTTCATAGGAACCAACACCAATGCTCAAAAATAAATATAATGCTCAAAATTAATTCATTAATTATGAGCCAACTCTAATTTTAAAAAAGTTATTAATCCATCACATATAAAATAGAGTTTTGAACTCACCTATTATTATAGGGCATGAGTCCTCTATCCATGTATTTAGATACTCCCTCATGAAAAATTTTCTACCTAAAAAAGGAAAGATTCCTATATAACTTTTTCTAGGAGGATTGTTTATTTTATCATGGTTATATAGTTATCATAGTAAGAAAAATAAAAATTCTTTATTTATGTATATTATCATAAAAATTATATCATCTCCAAATATAGATTAAAAAAATATTGATATGATTACTGTGGAAAATTAGGCGTTCAACTCCAAAAATAGAAAAACATAATTTATCAAGGAGTGGGTCAGAAACTACATAATATGGTTGTATTATGTGAAGGTTAAATCGATATGATGTTCTTTTTTTCATGTTTCCTGTAACATTCTTTCATTTACATAGTGTATGTACTTATAACTGTGCTATAGGATTTAGAATTTCATATCTTTTTGGTTTTTTGAACATCTAATGTTTCCCTTGAATAATGATTCATAATGGATCTAATATAAGATGAATTATTTACATTAAATCCAACAGTATCCGAGTAGTAAAAAATATTTGCAATTTGGAATTTCTTTTTGGTTACTCACTTGTTCTGGTATTTTAGATTACCTTTTTCATTGTAATTGTTTTTTCAAAGAAACCTACTTTATATATATTTACACAACCTAACATGAAACATATGACAAAATTTATTATAATTATGTAGATTTCATTCACATGTTAGATATTTCTATGGTGTAAATTAATATGATGTGTCTTGTTTGGTTCATAGACCTGGTATTACATAGGGGTTATATGGTGTATTTTTATTCGTTCTATTAGTTGTAACAATTTTGTGTGTGATCCTTTTATAATCACATATCATGATGAGGTTATTTTGAGTGTATTATGTCAATTATATTTTGAGACATTAATCATTTAAAATTATTATGGTATTTTCTAATTAAGACATATAATATTTTTGTGATTTCTCAAGAATTGAATATGTATTGTCCTCATATTTAGATATTTACTTCTTGTGTTTCTTTTTACCTTATGTATTGAGGGTAATATCTTATTATAAATTGAAATAGGATTAATCATCAAATATTATATGATATTCCTAAATGGTTTAAATCAGAAATCCCTTTTCTATTGGATTATTTTTTGCAGTATTACAGTCAGTATAAAACTATATTTTAATAGGGTCAAATTGGGTGGGTTAATGTCAGTTTCCCCAATAAAAAATCACGATACATCTCCTCTAGTACCCAGTCTTGTATTCTTCAATACCCTATTCCACACAAAATCCACTTAAAGAAATATTAGGGCCAACAAGAAACTGAAAGACTTTATCTAGATACCTGATGGTATATGACGATTTAAGATAAATTTGTTAGACCCTTCATAGGTACCTAATACCTCATTCACTAGACCAAACTATAAAACCGTAATATAAAATTCCTTATAATTTCACATAAAAATTAAAAAAACAATCAAATTCCCAAAAAAATGACAAAAAAATTGGAATAGAAATGTTAAGGACCATAGATTTATTCTATTCATATCCCATAATTAAAATATTATCAATTCAATAATCAAGTAAAATAGAAAATGTTCCCAAAAAAACTTTGTACTGTTCAATTTCACATCATTGAGAAGTCCTCAAAGATGCCTTCAAAATGACTTATTTACTCTATGTATACAATAAACTATATATAAAATATATTAGTGTTATGATACACTATGAAAACCAATGTAATTTTATAAATAAATCTATATTATGATATATATTTATTCATTTTTATGGATTCATATTCATTATAGATTTTTAAAAATATATATTTTAAAAGAAATTGTTTTATTTAACTAAGTTATCTTTCCATGATTAAAATGATTTTCAATAAAAGTCAAACATATTTATTTTAATATTTTAATTTGATAAAAATTAATTTATTTTTTGATTGATTTATATTAAATTTTCTTAGGGTGATATCTAGTACATTTATAAAAAGACTTATTTTTGGGTGTATATAGATTTTTTTATTATAATTTTTGTAAAATAAATATTTAAAAAGAAATATTATTTATTTGGATTGGTTTTAATGATTTATTAATATTTTTTTAATAAAATTATTCTAATTAATTCCATATTAATCCATATTATACTTGATTCTTGTGTAAAATAATTTTTATGATTAAAATGATCAGTTTTTCTATAACTGTTTTTTTTTGAGTTTGCCTATTTAAAATATAAATTTTTAAACATCCATAAATTTAATATGGGAAAAGGATTTTATATTTATAATGAGTATGTTTAATTCTTTAATAAATTAAATTTCAATTATGTTCATTTTGAATTGTAACAATGACAATAAATTATCACAATGATAATGGTTAAAAGAGTTAACAATGGAGTTAAAACTAAAATATAGGGTTTCAAAAATTTAGATAAATTTCATTAATTGAGTGGAATTTAATCATCCTCCACCTATCCTCCAAATATTCCAATTTGGTATGACTTTACTTCCTGAATGAAAAATAAGATATATAAATTTATTTAGTATTTATTAATATTCTACTTTCAAAACATCTAAAAGGGAACTACCAAACCTGAATTATTTATTGAAATTAAGCCACATAACAACGAAAATACCACCCCCAATTCCTTACCAACATCCCTCACCATGTTTTACAGGTTTCAGTCAAACTAAAATATCCTCATACGAAGTATTAATGTGTTATCAAGGGTACATTATTCAAATAATATATATAATTCTTAATTGTTTTTTTCTTTTTTATTTATTCATATAAATCCTTAAATTCTTATTTTAACATGATGATATAATAATATAATTCTATTAGATATTTAAAAATTTTATTTTTAATTTTATAGAAATTATTTTCACTACTCCTTGTGTCCTATGATAAATGATAACATCTCTCATGGGTATGTGATTATTACCACCTCTATGTTGGTAAATGTTACATTTTTCACCATTGGATCAAATGGATAGTTAACATAATTGTAAATTTCCTATACATTACTTTTATGAAATAATTATGATTAATTAAATAAATTATATTAATTAAAATATTAACCAAACATTTTTTGGAATTTTATAGCATCCCTCATGTACACGTGTGGATTACCTCATCCAAGAAGCAATGAAATTCAGTTTTCATGATGAACTTGTAGGGATAGTTATAATGTTACAAATAATGAATTAAAATTAAATTTATATCATATTTATTTTTAAAGAAAATACTTTTATATCATATTTATTTTTAATGAAAAGTAAACTAATATATTTTTTCCCATCTTATAGAAAAATTAATATTTCATTCATGCGTATATATGGACTACTGTCTCCAGGAAATAACAAAGTTCATTTTTCTTGACCATATTATATAGTTAGTTTTAAATGTTAATTTAAAAAAAAAATATATATATATATATTAATTATAACATGTATATAGTTCAATATAACATCTAATGATAACCCATTTGACCCTGATGAACCAATCGATGCTTTTTTTCTATTCATAAACTAAACAAACCAGATACATTCAATACGAAGTTAACCATTTTTATATCAAAATAAAATATAGTAAGGAATAAAAATAAGTGTATAATGAAAATGAAATAAACCTAAAAAGTAACTATATAATTTATAAAACTATTATAATATTATTACACAGTGGGTCTGACACATGAATGAAATTATTCAGGGATTAAGGTAACATATATTTCTATAATCATTACTTTAAAGTATTGATTTGAACTCTTTCTCCTCTATTTTAATGTTATTAAAAATATTCCAAGGCATTACTTATTTAAACATACAATATTTTTAATGTTAAAACATAAATACATTTTATATCTATTTATAAGGCTTGAAATTGAATAATTTTATCATTTATCGTACTTTTCATTTTTCCTTTTCTTTACCAAAAAAAAATATATTTTTAATGTATGCTACTGGATGAACTTCTCCTAATGTTATATCCATTAGCCATTATCAATATTACAAAAAAATATTTTTTTAAAGAATACCCTATTATCAGTATTATAATATTTTTAATTTTATATTATTTTTAAAAGAAAAAGGATATTTATTATTATGATTATGAAATAGAGGAATGTGTATTGCATCTAGGTTCTAATTATATTTTGAAGAGTTTAATGAGGAAAAACTAAAAGAATAATTTTATTAATTATATGATACATGAATATTATTTACAATGATGATGATTAATATATAGCTCATTATGGAGAGTGATCCAAATATATATCTCATGAAATGGTTAGTGATGTAGTATTTGAAGGTTAAAATAATGGATATAATTGTGTTGGATAATCATTTAAAGTTAACTGTGTTTTGGTTATTCTGAAATGGGTTAGATGAATGTGAACATATGTTTTGAATATGTTTCTCCATGATACATATATTAATATTTTAAAATGGATTTTATGGAAATCATTTAATTTCATGAGTTAGGTAATGTTTTTGAAATTTTAATTTTTAATGTTTTTTTGAGATAAAAATTTTCATGAATTGAAAGGTGCCTCAAGATACCTCCAATGGACCTAAGGCCTATATTTTTTATTGATTTTTGATAATCCAACTTTAAAGGTATGAGGTGGAACCCTTAACCATAGGCATAAGTATTACATGGACGGTAGGATTTAGAGGAATTAATTTCCCATAGGCTACAAACATTACATACAACCCTGAATAACTACATGGAATTTATCCTCCCCATCATCTTCATCGTGAAATAAACTCTCCACCATTGCATGGCTGTTCGGCTAGGCTTTCTCGTTCATGCACATGCTTGTCCTGATGGTAGATATTATACCCTCTCATTCTTACTGTAACATCCCAGTTAAATAAAGAATAAGACATTTTCATATTTATTAATATTTGTGAATTAAATATTTATTTTACTTCAAAATGGATTCTATGTTCGATAGCGTACCCGATACGCAACAACGTGTTTCTTTGAAATCTTAAATTACACACTAAAAATATAATTATATTATTTTAAATGGTAGTTAACACATAGTCGTTGTATTGGTGGGAATGCATAGAAATAACTAAAATATGATTATATATGTTTGTTAAATGTTTTTACATTTATCAAATAAAAGATAAAGGCTTAAAATAAGAAAAGAGTTCAATTTTAAGCATAAATACTCTAATATTCACTAAAAGGTTGATTTATCGCATTTTGATAGCGAACCCTCTTTAAAAAAAGTTTTGTTCAATCTTATACATTATATTGGAACAAATAAAATCCTTCTTTAGAATCAGGATATCAAAATTTACTTTGTGTATGTTTTTGTAATTTTTTTGGATAAAGTACATTTTTAATGAATAAATGAAAAATGTTGTATTTTAAGTCAAAACATAATTTTAATCCAATTTATTTATATAAATATATTATATTTTGAATTGGTTTCAAAGTGAAATTAGAATATATTTTTACCATTTAATCCAATGGTGGTTATTGGAGTGAATTTCACTTTGAAATTGGACTTAAACAAGTGCCAATCTTTTGATAGATATTGTTTCTTAAATACGTGCTATTTGTTTTGAAAATGGGAATTAATTACTAAATTAGTTATTGAAACTTATATGATTTGAATTTTTTCAAATAGAAATCATCTTTGTATTCATAATATAAAATATAGCTTTGGGTAATTTTTTGGTATTTTTATGAAAAACTTCAATTTTTGATGAATAGTGAAACCACTAAGTGGTAGTTAAAAAAACTAAATTTTTATTTAAATGAAACTTTACCACTTCTGTGAATTGAATTCAAAAATCCGACATACATGGTTGTAATTAGTAAGTAAAATGTAGTTCAATGGGAGGAAAATAATTTTTTTGTGAATAGTAACATTTATGTTTTATTAATCACGATTATAGGTAATTAGTGTAATTTAAGGTAAAATAATGTTATAATAAGTTGAAATTACCTTTACACATGTCCTACCCTTGTTGGATGATTCATGGTCGACCACGACAATCCATGGGTCAACTTGGGGACCCCATGGAGCCACTTGGGGTAAGAAAACGACATTAATTACTTTTTATTTAAAGATAAAATAAAAATATCACAAACATGTATTGTTTTACTAAAAAAAATATACATGGGGTTATAAAAGCTAGATATTTGACTATAAATATTCATTATAAATATAAAAAGATTTCAAACATCATGATATATTTTTTATAATTTTTAGACATAAAATAAATAAATTTATTAATGACACTATGATGATGTAATGATTACCTCATTAATGAACGATTTAAATAAAATGAAAACATAAGGTAAAATCTAAGACTTACACTTGTATAAAACCTGTTGTATGGGGGTATTTTGAACCCTTATCACCTTATCCTCGAAATATATAATTGTGGGACCTTTAATATCCGAAAATCATTTTATAATAAAGTATCTTTTAAAGAGTTTCCAAGAGTGCCCCACCTCCCTCTTATAAAAGGCCCCCACCTCTACCCCCTTACCCACACCTCTAAAGCCCTTGGATCATAAAAAATATGCTCTTATTTTCTCTCCACTTCCCTCTCTTACTCCTAGAAGCCTCACTCTGGGCATAAGTCTTTCCAAGGAAGACTTGGGGCTCAAATCAAAAAGATTTATTCGATTTGAAGGTAATGTATTCTCTTATATTTTTCTTATTATCCAACCCCATAAACGATTTTTATTCCTTTATTTTGTAAGAAAACTAGTATATTCAATATAATAGGATGTTTTTATGAGATGTATTCGAGCTACACTCATACACACCTCCATCTAATGGTTAATGAACATACTGTGTTTGTGGGTGGTGAATTACTACCTCACGAAACGATGACTGTTCAATATTCTTTTAATACCTCTCATTGTGGAAATTAAGATGTAATTGTATTTATATATGATATATATATATTATTTTTATGTTTTCCTTATGATTATTTATTCTTAATTATGCCATACCTTTATGGTTTCCATAATGGGTAAACGCGATTATTTCATTTTAGGAAGTGCGGACTACCGCCCCCTCAAAGTGATTTGAATCGTTAATGCCATATGTGTGATGTATAAAGGATGGAGTTAATGATGTTATAAATGATATTATAATGTAATTATAATATACCTATATATAATTATGTTTTCATTCCATTAAGGTATGAAATAGAAATTAAAGTAGCGCTCTTGCGTACGTACGACTTTCCATCTCCATGAACGGTACATTTCATTTCTTATCTCCAAATGTTATGTACTATTATAAGTACATATATATAATGTATATATAATACATATATTACATATAAATTATGGATATCATTATGGATTTATAATATATATATATCTCATTTAGTTTTAATTCAATTAACATGACAAAGAAATGAATGTAGCGTTCATTAGTACGTATGGCCTACCGTCTCCATGAACGGTGCATTTCATTTTTTATCTCCAAATGTTATGAAATAGTATAAAATGAATATATACTGGATATATATGATATTTAAATCCTTAATACTTTTCTGGAGATTATGTACCAATAACTACATGGAAAATGCTTTTCCAACAAGTTTAATTTTGACTCATGGACCGAACATCGACAAAAACGTCAGATATGAACTCACATTATTAACCAATTATTATTACCTTATAATATGTTATATGAACAGAATAATAAAATTTAAAGGATTTAATTAATCTATTCTAAATTGACCAATGTTTATTATTCAGGAATATAAAGAAACGAACAAGACAAGTCGGACTTGAGGTAAGGGATCCTACCACTCTATTTTTTTAGTACTCTCTTTTATGCCATTTCTTTTAAGATCCTATTTATTATGTTAAGGAATGTTATTTTATATTCCTATTACTGTACTTTTTATGTTAATTTTATAAGAGACCCTATTTGATCTCATAAATCCATTTTTTGGATGCTTTAAATGGCGCTGTTAGGCTGCTGAGTTTTTATAAAGGATTTTTCATCTCACTTTTATTCTCGTGAGATTCATGCTACATTTTACACTATTACCTTTTGTGTGGTGTTTTTAAATACCATGATTTTATTATTTGTGTAATATAATTTAATTTTTGGGTATTTAAATATTCATTATATGATCCTTCTTTCATGGGGTGTACGTTTTGAAAGTTACCCATGTCGGTAAGGGAACCTTTCACCCTCCTCTTTTTAAAAGACTTACTTTTGTTATGTCTTTTAATTTACATATGATTATATAGGGATATGTTATTATATATCCTTATTGATTTAAATTTAATGTCCATGTGAGGAGAAACTATTTTCTCTCTCATCAACTCATTTTCTAAATTTTAATGTGACGTCGTTAGGCTGTCAAATTTCTGTAATGGAACTTCTTAACCCAATTTCAACACTTTGGGTTAAACCTATAATTCTTGATTATGTCATGATATGAATATGTGTGGATGACCTCTTATTGTATTACACTTAATATCCACTTATATTGGGTGCATTTATATTTGTCACACATAATTATGTAATTGATTTATCCTTAATCTAAGGATACCATCTTTGTATGGGACTTCATCTCAGTCTCCTTTCACTGAGCCATATTTTGTTTTCTAAACGACTTTTATTTTATACGGTGTATAAAACCATTTGTAATTTTCATTTCATTCAAATGGAATATTTTCTCTATGAAGCGTTTTATTAAATCACAAAAAGGAATGTTTCTTTTTTTAATGTGTTCGGCGACAATGACCTTTCCACCACCACGAGTATTATTTGATCTTTGGCTTCCTCAACAAGCCGTAATGTTTTTAAAATTAAATAAATACCATATACTCTTTTATGTATTTTGGTATTGAAAATGGTTTTGATAATGGATTGTTATGTCATTATATTTAAGTGATATATTGTGATTGAAATGTGGAAATGTTTTCTTTCCTTTATAATTGTTTTATGTGTTATGATTTTATAATGGTACTTGGACATTTTACGGGTGGTTACGTGATAAACCAAATGACTTGTGGTGTTGTGAAAACAAGGATGGGTTGTAACGTTATAGCCTCCAATGTATTGGGTATGGAAGTCGGCCGTATGGCTATTCCTTGTAGTGATATGTGTGGAAGTCGACCGTATGGTTATTCTATTTAAGTATGTTTATGTCCCAAGTAAACTTTACATGTTATGTGTTCTTTATATGGGTTTTATGGTAAAATTTGGATACAAAAGGGTAATTAGTGATATTTTATTCAGTGAAGAAAATTTACTACTTCATAAAAGTGAAAATTATTGCATTGATAAAGTATTCATGGTTTACTTATTGTTTTAAAAAACTAATAGTTTTCCTTCTTTGTGTATTATTTATTGGGCTTTTTATGCTCATCCCAAGTTTTTGAAATGTTTTCCACATGACTTAGAGATGAATAGGGCCAAGGATCAGATCAAGGAAATACATGCTATCTAAAATATGGAACTAGACATGTTTCTTTTTAAGAGTTTTTATTTTATGGAAACTTAGTATAAGTGTTTACTTGGTAATATTTTGAGATGTAATAGTTATGTCATAATTCTCTAAAATTCTAAACATGAAAATATCCTCTATGTGAATTATTCCTTTAATTCATAATTATGTAATGTTTTAAGGTCGTGTCCTCATAGTTGGTATCATATGGAGGTTTAGATAACTTTAAAGGTTAGGGTATTCATTAAGCACAAGTGACATTACCACAATGGTTAGGATTTCAGAAAGGGTCATATTTTTAGATAAAGTGAATGATTTTAAGATAACATGAATAATTATATATTAGTGTTATATGATGATTGTAATGATATACTCACACTGACCATTTTGGTTTAGCAAATGGATGGATCTAGCAGGCACCAAAGTGACAACGGGTTTGAAGGAAACCATGGTGGTTCTCTGATTAAGAGATTGGATGAAATGGGGGATTCAATGAAAAATATCGTGGTTATTATAAACCAACTATCAGGAGGCGTGATTAACCTCTTGAACCTTTGTGAGTTCTCTAATGCATCATGTACGAGACGACCAACTCGATGTGGAAGTTTAGGTAATAATTATAAAGGTAACCATTAGGGTTTATATGATTTTTACTTTTGAGGTATTTATGGGTTACTATATGTTATAATGGAAAATGAATGGCCTGAGATAAACATGAGGTTAAATTATGTTATGGTTATTTTTGATGATTTTATCTCTTTTTGGGGAATGTTTTAAGAATTATATAGTTTTGGAAAAAGGACAACACGCAGACCGTGTGACAACTTGTCACGTCGGACAAAGTTGTGGGAATCAAACCCACAACCAAAGTGCGACTGATATTTATCACCTACCACTGGACTACGTGAAGTCCCTGGTTTCTATGACAAATTATTTTTAGTTATATATTTTTATGAATCATGAATAAGTTGATGTTGGGTTATCTAGGAAAATATTGACCTATCATGGAGGAAATATTATTAGGTTAATAACTTTTCAATATGAGACTTTAAGAGAAACTGATGTTATTTGGAGATAAATGTTAATTTTTACCTTGAAAGTATATTTTATTAAATCCTTCAAAGATTTGGGTTTCAATCTTAGTTTGTTTTACTTTGAATATTTTTATGGACAAATTGTGTATTGAATGGTCTTCGTTGACCATTGGGTTTTATTGGACAAATTTTGGAGATTAAGAATAGATTTTCTTTTTATAAAGGATTATCCTTTTGTGGATTATCTGATCTTGTTCTAAAATTTGTGGTTTTAGTTAAGTTATAAATACATGGGAAATATATAGTTCTCTTTTGTGGATTAGGTGATTCTCTAGAAGTTGATTATAACGCTCTTAATGTGAACAATTTATCCTAAAAACTCAGCTTTTGGAGGAAAAAATGAATTTGTGTAAGAAATCTAGTAAGAGATGAAAGTATACACAACAAGTAAGTATGTTTCCTTGTGATTTAGTTAAGCTCATAAATAAATTCCTCAATGAAAAGTAACTTAAAACTAAAATGTTGTCTGTTAACTTTTCTTACCGGGGAATCAAATACCATTTAACCCATCACAAGTTGGTAATTTTCTTGGATTAACTTTCTCCTAATAATGTTTTCTATCACTCTCCATCAGAACATGCCCCTTTGTTTTCTCTTCCATATCCTTGATTTCCTAAATTGAATCCTATTATGGGTTAAATCGGGTGATCTTTGTAATTATCTTTCTTTCTTTTAAATTGATAGTTTAATTGACTCATTTTCCAATGTGGGGCTTTCAAGGAAGTTTCAAAGTCCAATTTTAAAAATTGCGAGGATGCAATTCCCAAAAGGGGGGAAGGATGTATCATTCCAGGAAAATAAATAATAAGACATTTTTATATTTATTAATATTTGTGAATTAAATATTAATTTTACTTCAAAAGGGTTTCTATGTTCGATAGCGTACCCAATACCCAACAACGAGTTTCTTTGAAATCTTATGTTGCACACTAATAATATAATAATATTTTTTTAAAATGGTAGTTAACACATAGGCGTTGTATTAAAGGGAATGAATAGAAATAAATAAAAAATGATTATATATGTTTGTTAACAGTTTTTACCTTTATCCAATAAAAGATAAAGGCTTAAAATAAAAAAAGAATTCAATTTTAAGCATAAATACTCTAATATTCTCTAAAAGGTCGATTTATTACCTTTTGATGGTGAACCCTCTTTAAAAATAGTTCTGGTAACTCTTATACATTATATTGGAACAAATAATATCCTTCTTTAGTATTGGGACATCAAAATTTACTTTGTGTATTTTTTTGTTATTTTTCCGATAAAGTTGGTTTTTAATGAATAAGTGTAAAATGTTGTATTTTAATTCAAACAAGCATTTTAATCTAATTTATTTATATGGTTACATTATGTTTTGAATTGGTTTTAGAGTTAAATTAGAATATATTTTTACCATTTAATCCAACGGTGGTCATTGGAATTAATTTCACTTTGAAATTGGACTTAAATAAGTGTCAATCTTTTGAAAGACATTGTTTCTTAAAAACACGCTATTTGTTTTGACAATGGGAATAAATTATTAAATTAGTTAATGAAACTTATATGATCAGAATTTTTTAAAGTAGAAATCATCTATGAATTTGGAATATCAAATATAGATTAGGGTGAATTTATGGTATTTTTCTTAAAAACTTCAATTTTTGATGAATAGTGAAACCACTAAGTGGTAGATAAAAAAACTAATTTTTCGTTTAAATGAAAATTTACCACTTCAGTGAATTAAATTTAAAAAATACAACATACATGGTTGTCATTAGTAAATAAAATTTTGTTCAATGGGATGAAAATTATTTTTTGAAGAATAGTAACTTTAATGTATTTTTAATCGCGATTAAAGGTAATTAATGAAATTTAAGGTAAAAATAATTTTATAATAATATGAAAGTACCTTGAAACAAGTACTACCATTATTGGATGATTCATGGCCAACTGAAAAATCCATGGGTCAAGTTGGGGACCCCATGGAGCCACTTGGGTAAGAAAATGACATTAATAACTTTTTATTTAAAGTTAAAATAAAAATGTCACAAACATGTATTGTTTTACTAAAATAATTTTTACATGGGGTTATACTAGTAATATTTTTTACTATAAATATTAATTATAAATCTAAAAATATTTCATACATCATGATATTTTTTTTAAATTTTTATACAATAAATAAATAAATTTATTTATGACACCATGGTGATGTAGTGATTATGTCATTAATGAACGATTTAAATAAAATGAAAATGTATGGTAAAATATAAGACTTAAACTTTTCTAAAACCTATTTTATGGGTGTATTTAGAACCCTTATGACCTTATCCTAGAAATATATTATTGTGGGACTTTTAATATACGAAAATCATTTTATAATAAAGTAACTTTTCAAGACTTTCCAAGAGGGCCCATCCTCCCTCTTTTAAAAGGCCCCCACCTCTACCCCCTTACACACAACTCTCAATCCCATGGGTTATCAAAACTATGATCATATCTTCTCTCCACATCCCTATCTTAGTCCTAGAAGCTACACATTGGGCAGAACTCTTTCCAAGTAAGCCTTTGGGCTCAAATATCTGATTTGAAGGTAATGTCTTCTCTTATATTCTTTTGTTTTATTTTTCTTCTCCAACCCCATAACTCTTTTTATTCCTTTCTATTGTAACAACACCAGTATCCTAAATATACTAGTAGGTTTTTATGAGAATTATTCGAGCGACATTCATACACACGTCCATATAATGGTGAATGAACATACTATTTCTGTGGGTGGCGAATTACGACCTCACGAAACGATAATTGTTCAATCTTCTTTTAACAACACTCATGGTGGCCATTAAGATGTCACTATATTTATATAATATATATATATTATTTTTATGTTTTCTATATTCTTCTGTATTTTTCATTTATTCCATACCTTTATGGTTTCAATAATGGGTAAATGAGATAATTTAATTTTAGGAAGTGCAGACTACCGCCCCCTCAAAGTGATTTGAATCATTAATGCCATATGTGGGATGTATAAAGGATGGAGTTAATGATGTTATATATTGTATTATAATTTAATTATAATATAACAATTTATTGTTATGTTTTCATTCCATTAAGTTATGAAATAGAAATGAAAGTAGCATTCATGCGTACGTACGGCTTACCGTCTCCATGAACAGTGCATTTCATTTCTTATCTCCAAATGTTATGTACTATTATAAGTACATATATATAATGTATATATATTTCATATATTACATCTAAATTATGGATATAATTCTGGAATTATAATATATATCTCTCTCATTTAGTTTTAATTCCATTAATATGACAAAGAAATGAAAGTAGTGTTCATGCGTACGTACGGCCTGCCGTCTCCATGAACGGTGCATTTCATTTTTTATCTAAAAATGTTATGGAATAGTATAAAATGAATATATACTAGATATATATGATATTTAAATAATTAATAATATCATGGAGATGATTTACCTATAACTACATGGAAAATTATTTTCCATCAATTTCAATTTTGACTCATGTACCGTACATCGACAAAAATGTCTGATATGAAATCACATTATTAACCAATTATTATAACATTTTGATATTTGATATGAACTGAATAATAAAATTTAAAAGAGTTCCTTAAGCAATTATAAATTGACCAATGTTTATTATCCAGGAATATAAAGAAACGAACAAGACAAGTCAGACTTGAGGTAAGGGATCCTACCACTCTCTTTCATTTTAAGTACTCTATTTTATGTCATTTCTTTTAAGCTCCTATTTCATATGTAGGGTAATGTTATTTTATATTCCTCTTACTGTAATTTTTACTTTCATGTTATTAGGGACCCTATTTGATCTCATCAATCCATTTTTCGGAAGTTTTAAGTGGCATCGTTCGGCTGCCGAGTTTTCGTAAGGGATTTTTCATCTCACTTTTATAGTCATGAGATTCATGCTACATTTGACACTATTACATTTTGTGTGGTGTTTTTACTGCCCATGATTTTATTATTTGTGTAATATATATTAATTTATTGGTATTTACATCTTTATTGTATAATCCTTCTTTCATGGGGTGTACGTTTCAAAAATTACCCATATCGGTAAGGAAACCATTCATCCACCTCTTTTTAAAAGACTTCCTTTGGTTATGTCTTTTAATTTACATATTATTATGTTGGGTTATGTTATTCTATATCCTTATTGATGTAAATTTTATGTCCAAGTGATGAAATTCCATTTTCTCTCTCATCAACTCATTTTTTTAATTTTAAAGTGATGCCGTTAGGCTGTCTAATTTCAGTAAGGGAACTTCTTAACCTAATTTGAATACTTTGGGATAAACCTCTACTTCATGATTATGTCGTGCTATGAATATATGTGTATGACTTGTGATTATTTTACAGTTAATATCCACTTATATTGGGTGTATTTATATTTTTTACACATAATTATGTAATTGATTTATCCTTAATCTAAGGATACCGTCTTCGTACGGGACTTCATCTCAATATCCTTTTGTTGAGGCATCTTTTGTTTTCTACACAACATTTTTGTATATGCTGTATAAAATGCTTTTGAATTTTCATTTCATTCAAAGGGAATGTTTTCTCTATTAATCATTTTTCTAAATGACAAAAAGGAATGTTTCTTTTTTTAACGTAAGCAGTGATAACGACCTTTCCACCTCTGCGAGTATAATTTGATCTTTGTATTCCTCAACAAGCCGTAATGTTTTTAAAATTAAATAAATACCATATACACTTTTATGTATTTTGGTATTTATAATGGTTTTTATAATGGATTTTTATGTCCATATATTTGAGTGATATATTGTGATTGAAATGTGAAAATGTTTTCGTTCCTTTATAATTGTTTTATGTGTTATGATTTTATAATGGTACTTGGACATTTGGCGGGTGGTTACGTGATAAATCAAATGATGGGTGGTGCTGTGAATACCAGGATGGTTGGTTATGTTATAACCTCCAATTCATTGGGTATGGAAGTCGGTCGTATGGCTATTCCATGTAGTGATATGTGTGGATGTCAACCGTATGGTTATTCTATATAAGTATATTTATATCCCAAGTTACCTTTATATGTTATGTGTTATTTATATGGGTTTTATGGTAATATTTTGGTTAGAAAAGGGTATGTAGTGATCTTTTATTCATTGATGAGTATTTACTACCTCATAAATGTTAAAAGTATTACTTTGATAAAGTATTCATGGTTTACTAGTTGTTTTGAAAAACTAACAGTTTTCCTTCTTTGTGTATCCTTTACTGGGATTTTTATGCTCATACAATGTTTTTAAAATGTTTTCCACAAGACTTAAAGATGAATAGGGTCAAGGATGGGATCAAGGAAAGATATTCTATCTAAAACAAGGAATTAAAAATGTTTCTTTTTAAGAGTTTTTATTTTATTGAAACTGAGTAGAAGTGTCTACTTTGTAATCTCTCGAGATGTAATAGTTATGTCCTAATTATATAAAATTCTAAACCTGAAAAGATCCTCTATTTGAATTATTCAATTAATTCATGATTATTTAATATTTTAATGTCAGGTCCTTATACTTGCAATCCGTTTAGCTGCTACTATGGTGAAATCTCATTACTCCCGATGGCAGGTTCCTCAAGATACCATTATGGTTTTTATATGACTAATAGTGAGAAATCAACTAGGTTTATTTGGAAATATTTAATTTATATATTTTAATTTATA
This sequence comes from Viscum album, assembly GCA_963277665.1. Taxonomy (NCBI): domain Eukaryota; kingdom Viridiplantae; phylum Streptophyta; class Magnoliopsida; order Santalales; family Viscaceae; genus Viscum; species Viscum album. The sequence goes on from OY728164.1 coordinate 1,645,221,513, forward strand.
TAATTTTTGTCTACATTTTTAATTTTGAAAGATGTAATCACCTTCATTATTTTACATGTTTTTACTAAAATAATGTGATTACTTTATTTTTAAATCCCTTACAAAGGCTTTTTTTAATCCTAAATTTTCAAAAAATGTCATAGCATCTACATATGAGTATAAATTTTAGAAATTCCATGATTTATCTTATAGTGAGTAATCATAGACAATTAAAATGTGAATTTAATGAAATAGGGGGTAAATAAAATATCATATAATTTTCAAAAAATCGTATAATGGTTGAAGGTTTATAACTTTTAATATAAATTTTTAACAAATTCTATAAAACAATAAATCAATAAGATGATGTAAATATAAATAATTGGATAAATTTTAGTAAATCATTAAATTTTTAGTAGATTATGTTACTAGGGATTATAATTGGTATAATAGGAAAGGTTGTTATATTCTAAGTGGTAAGGATAATGGTAAATGATACATTAAATATATTATAATTTTTTATTGTATTTTCATCAGTAAAATTCTATGGATTTCCATGTTTCTTCATCTAATCCATATTAACTAGGAATGGGTTTACAATAAGGAAATATGAATTTTATAGTATTAAGGGATTAATAGAAAAATAACCATTAGAATATGTATCCTTGAGTGGATTTAATAGAGGTGTTTTTATAATGATTAACATGATTGACACTGATTTTTAATGGAAACAACCATGAAATAGGGTGACCTAATTCCTTATAGAGGAACACATATATAGTGGAGAATTTATAGAAATAGCCCCCTATTATTATAGAAGGTTCATTAGACATCGTTATTATTGAAGGATGGATGAGTTAATTGGAGATAATATTTTTTGTTCTTTGATTTATAAAACATGAAAAGGTAATTATTTATTTTTATCATTTTGATGGTGAAGATGATGATGGTTTTATATTACTGAGAATAATAAGTAAATTATGATAATTTATCCCATGATTATTATTATCCTTATAGATAATTTTGAAAAGAAAAAATTTCATATTTATTCTATACACAATGAAAACAAATTCAGAGTTGAATTAAATAGAAGAAGACTCGGTGGTTTCTTATAAAAAAAATTATTGACTGGAATTATATGTACTGAATTTTATTCTAGACTGTGAGAGTAAAATTTGGATAGTTTACACAGAGAAAAATTCAATTATTAAAAGATAATTGACCTATTTTGATATTAGATGTTATGAGGAAGATTTTCTTCCGAATGAGAGTGATGAGATGATATTTGATGACACAGATGTAATTTCGGACAACAAGGGTAAGATGTTGTGTATGTGGATAGTGATGAATTGTAAATAAACGAATAAATCTATAGGCAATCACAACAAATGTTCCAAATGTGGTAAAAAATATTTTAATGAATTTTTGAACAAATCTGTAATGTTATTATTGAGTTTTAATCATTATCGTTTATCTCATTACTAAATAGAAAATTTTCAAATTAAAAATTTAACAGAGAAAATGATAATTAGAAGCTAGTATTATTTTTAGTTTGAAATGAGTTAGTGAATAATAAAATTTAAATCCCAATATTAATTAATAAATGTGGGAATTGTCTTGTTTAGAAATAGAATGATGTGAAACGTATTCTTTCTTCTACTAATGCAGATGATACACTGATAAATAATGCGGTGAAAATTATACTTCTTATTTAATTTTATTTTTCAAATATATAATTTTTTTGAGAACAATTAATTCTACTTTATCGAAAAAATTATCAAGTAAATTGGGAATACCATTGGATGAAATATTTTTAGAATTAATGGTAAAATGATCTTGGGGTAGTATAAAGGGAAAAATTTTATATAAATATTATTGTTATCATACATTGAATTGTTTTCACTAAAAACATTATTATATTTCCCATTCTAGAGCTTAATGTAATAATTGGAATGAATTATATTTTTGTTTATGATGTTAAGATAAATTACAGACCTAAAGATGTTATTTTTAGAATATATTTAAGTGTTCATAGTGTAAGTGATTTTTATATAAGATTGCATATCAAGAAGATGGAAAATTAATAAAATATGGAATTAAATTTTATCATTCACATGTTGTTGGAAATAAATAAACTATTAAATTTCGTAATGTTCTTAGAGCAGATGAATATTTGTATGTATTTACTGATTATTTTTCTAGTAGTTATTATTGATCAAGAGGTTTTATTTATTATTTTCATTGTTCGTAATGGGAATTAAATTTCATAATATATATATTTAATGGATATAAGAGGATATTGATAATTGAAAAGTTAGTTATAATATTTTACTCTTAAGTGTTTCATCCACCTTAACACTTCATCGTACTATAATCTTTTTCTATTTTCTAAAGATGCATGGTTTTATGCGTATTTTAATTGATTATAGAGAACTCTATAACATCAGTATTAAGAAAAAGTATCTATTTTCTAATACCGTTGATTATTTGAAGTTCTCTAGGGTGCTCCAATTTTTTTCAATGACTGATCTTAGGTGTGGGTTATACCAGTCAATGTTTAGGGGGAATACATTCTTATGATGGTTCCCCATACTGTTTATGGACATTATGTGTTTATTCTTACACATTTTGTGTTGCAAAATTCCCACACCATATTCATAGATCTTATGAATATAGTTATGCAAAAAAATTAAATATTTTTTTTGGTTTTTTCATTAATATTAGTTTCTTATTTTCTCTGAATTATGTGCTAAATGAGAAATACATATGAATTGTTTTGAATAAAATAAAATAAAATATGTTGTGTGAGAAATTTAATAACATTTAATTTTTGTTACAACAGATTTTTTTATATGGTAATATTTTTTCTTTTATAGAATAGCTAAAATGAACATAACTTTTAATATATAATTATTGCATCATAATTGAAAAATATTTATTTCATAACATATTTTTCCATGCCAAAATTTTTTAGGTATAAATCCCTTCAAAATAGGGACACAATAACAATTTGGTCATATTTGAACTAAATCATACTGCACTTTGTTCTTTATTTATATCACCCTTATTATAATTATCAAATATAAAACTGTTCCATATAATATAAAGAATAAAAAATAATAATGGATGAGATTAAATGTTCAATAAGGGTAAAAAGAGATATTACAATAATCAAATGAAGATTAAATGAACATATGTGTTTGAGGTTTATATTTTAAAACTATTCCTTGCATATAATTAATTATAAAAAAGATCAAGGAAAAAAATATTGTAGTTTGTATAACACAAATATTAAATAAAAAAAATAACACAAGCTGTGAGATCCTTTCATTGGCATAATATATATTGTTTGGAATATATATAATTATAGAAAATATTCATTCCCTTATACCCACCAAGACATTCATAACATATTAGTTTTGAGAAAACCAAATGTGTACCTAATTTAGGATTAAGATAACCTTCAGTGTAACCTCTCTAGGTATTAGGATAACCTTCCATGAACCCTTTATGCTCATAGAACATTAATCATTACCCAATACATTGGAGGGAGATATATTTACCACTGGTTATCTGTTGAAAAACATTTATATATGTTACAAATGATCATTAATCATTCATAATATAAAAACCATGAATGGAAATGGGTTTAATAAATATAGTTCCATCATTAAAATTATCAATCTAGAGAAACAATAAGGACCATATTCCTGGATCATATACATAGTAAAATATAAGAAACATAATTCTTTTATCATTGATGAATATATTTATTAAAAAAGATAATTAATGAAATTTCAGAGGATAATAACAATTCAATTTTTAAAGAAATTAATTATTAAGAAACATTCCCAATTATAAATGAGATGATTTTAATTCCAAATTCCCTTTTAAAATTGTAATGGAAGCTTCAATTAGATGACTAGTCATGACGATAGGAAAATATATTCTTTACATCTATGTTAAAAAAAATTCCTTTTGAATAATTTTCATAAAATCAATTATATAACACGTTGGGAATAAAAAAACCCATTCAATCCATTTTTTAAAATGTCAAATATGGGTAGAAATGAAATTAAAAATTTGTAATAAAATTGTAAAAAAAAATTCAATTTTTTAGAAAAAAAATATTTGAAGAGAAACATTATCTTATTTTTACTTAAACCTAAAAGATAATGATTCGTTATGATATTGTGAAATAAACCATTACCACAGGTATCCCCTTTCCTCATTCATATTCAAACCCACACTTCTTTGAAACAACTACTATTGGCCACCTCTAACAGGATATAGGGATTGTATTTGGTGAATAAAACCACATGTAGAATATTTAACGGGAAATATAAAAGTTAATATAAAAAGTTATGGTTAATATATAATGCTAAATGTGGTGTAATTATGTGAGGGAGGAGGTTGCATTTATAATTACGGTGAGTGGAAATTTTAAAATCTCTCAAAATATCCAATTGTATTAAATTCAAAATCATGAATGATTCTTCCAAAACTGAATTTATTTAAATATAATGTGGGATAGAGTTCTAATCCCATAAACTAATATATTTAATGAAAATACTTGATTCATTTTGAACTTTATCATTTTGATTAGTCCTTAGTTAACAACTTTAAATTTTAACTATAATAGAAAACCTTTTAAAATTAATGTTTGTAACTCTTACATATAAATAGAAAATTGGACCATAAATGAAAAATTTATAACATTTTTCTCATATAATAACCACAATGACTTATTTTAATACTTTTATGATTTTTTAAATATTTAATAAAATTTTATTGTGATAAAATTTTATTTTTCTCATTTTTATAACTATTCATAAAATTAAATTTAACAATATCAATAAACAAGTAAAATATTAATAAAATATTTTATTATATTCCTAAAAAGACATGTTAAAATATAAAATCCATATATCATGTTATTTATCTTAATTTATTTTTATTTAAATATTTTATTTTCATTCACTTGAATATTTCTGTAATTTATAATTACTGTATCAGCAATGTGTTCACATTTATGAAAATAATTTATTCACCAAAAAAATAAATTAAATTTCTATAATAAATATTAAGATTTTAATACAAAAACATAAGGTTTATATTGAATTATATCCTCTTTATATTCCTTTATTAAACATATTATATTTATTAAAAATAGGATGGTGACATGTTTGACTTCTCTTGGAATAAAAGACTATAAATATACTAATCTCATGAAAATGAATAGAAATTTAGAAATAACTATGTGTTTGAATATTATTTTAGAAATATGCAGAAATGATAAGGATAATTAACGTTTTATGGTTACAGTATTGTCCTTATTATTTTATTTTAATCTAAATTATCTTATTTACCCTTATAGTTGTAACAAATTCCCTATAGTTACTATTTCAAATGATAAAAAATGGTCTTAATTAAAAAACATGGAATCACTGATTAAAAATATGGAATCAATTTTTTAAAATTAAACTCATAGAATAATCAGTATATAATGTAAATGAAATCTCACAAAATGAAACCCAAATGTTTTTTCGTGAATTTTCAAAATCCCTAAAATGCACTTATACCAAAAAAAGATATAATAATGAATAAAATGTAATTAATTAAACTAAAATAGACTAAATTATTCTTAAGTTTTGTGGATATCAAATTAAATTCGTGATGTAAAATTTTAATATAATTAAAATTCAAGTTTTAAAAAAATTTGTATTTTCACTATTGACCGTAAAATCAAAATTATCAAAAAAAATTCAAAAAATCATATTTTGATTTTTTTTATAGGATTAATTAAAAACTTGATTTAATTTATCAAATGAATTTTCTCATATTAACAAAAAAATTATAATAATAACTCATAAAAATAAATAAATCCATTTTTGAAGGACATAAATTACTGAATCATATAATCACATTACTAATAATTGAGTACTTATTTAACATGAATTAATAAATGATTTTTTATTATGTATGATCTGTATAAATGTTTCATAATTTGGTTAATATTATTTATACCAACCAATTTAATAGCTGGGTTAAAATGATTATATTTAAATAATAATATTTCAATAGTGGATTATAGTTCATTTAAATTCTATGTCATGTATAAGACATGATATCGAAGAAATAAATTTATTTTAAGATAAATACATCATAAAACATAAAAGGATTTTAAATTATAAAAAACAAAAAATGAATATTTCCCTTGTAATTCATCATTATCATACAAAAAGTTTATTATAATTCTGCGTCAACAAATCCTTAGGTTCCCTCACAACTTCCCCAAATTGGTTATTTTGTAATAAGACATTAACTGGGTGAGTAGTCTTATTTTCTAGATATTTATCACTTTGAAAGAAAATTTCAACTTATAGTTCATCATAATAATTTTATTTCTCCAATTATTTGAACATTGAGTTTAGTATATTTGATTGATTTGGTATGTACTAGGTCCAAAGAGATACATGGAACACATCAGGATCTTGATAGAGATTTAGTGGTATCGTTAATCAATAAGATACTATGTAGATACAATAATGAATATAAAAATGACCAATATTTATAGTTTATAGCTTTCCTCTATTTTTATCCCACATTTTCCTTCTATCAATATATATTCATTGGAATACCTTATCACCCATATCAAACCCCAGATCATTCCATCGATTGTCAACATAGAATTTTTTCCGACTCTTAGATGCTCTTATATGATGTTGAATAGATATAAAATTATATACCATTTCATCATCTAGATTAAGTCCCAATTTCATTCATTATCAATTTTCATTTCAATATGTTGCATTTCTTCACTACGTAACTCAAAGGTCTTGAAAAGGAGAAATCTAAATTCTAATGTGGAAAAAATTATTGTAAGAAAATTCTTTCAATGAATGTTGTTCATCCCAACCACTTTTAAATCAATAGATAAATCTCTTAACATGTTTTCATGTTCTGAAATGTCCTCTATGGCTATCTAACTATATGAGGTTAATAATATGTCCTAAAATGAAACTCTCTATCTAGAGCCTATCGAAGACTTTACCAAATTATTTATTTAAACCATATATCCCAACAAGACATTATGGAAGTGGTATTATATATATTATTACCACTTTATTTACATATATTATAGAGAAATAATCATGATATAAATATTATCTAATTTCAATTAAGTGTGATTATCCCATAAATAAATCAATTTAAAAACATACGACATTATGAAATTCAAGTGTTTTGTGGATTCCAAAGAAAAAACTTCTACGGTGATGAAATTCTTGGCATTTTCATTACTGTAGATCAAGCTGTGAAGCGTAGTTGGGATAATTTATCGATCGAGAGTGATTTTAATGTTGTCATTTATGCCATAAGGATGGGTATTTCTCACTTTTCTGGGAAGATAAGTAATGCTTATACTAATTTATTGGATACTCTATTTTCCTTGAATCATATTATCACTCACATTTATAGGGAAACCAATTATACTGCTGATGGCCATGAAAATAAAGGTGTTAATAGAGTTTATTTTTTTTGGAATGATCAAGTTCCTAATGATCTTATTCCTTTTCCTAAAAGTGAATTTGAGAAGTCTCCTATTTTTAGAATGGTGTAATATGTTCCTTTTCTCTTTTTGAGGCTATTTTGAAAAGTTATTTTTAAACTTTGAGTTATGTTTTTTTACTTTGGGGTCTTTTTGTTTAGTCTAATTCTTTTTCCTTTTTTGGAGTGGTTTTTTTTCTTTTTTTTTCCATAGGAATGAAGAGGAATGTATACAGTTATCTATTTATTACTATTCTGATTTTCAAGGTGTATCTATTTGATTGAATTTCAGTTTGTGTCTCGGATGGGGCCTCTTGTTGTGATATCCTTGTTTTTTTTCATGTTACTTATTTTCTTTTGGGATTATTAATTTATATTTGTTCTTATGATAACTGTTTCCATTCTTGTTCTTGTTTGTTGTTGTTTGGTATGTAGTGGCCAATTTTTGATTGCATGGGATCTCTAGGTAGATTTTTTCAGGGCATATGTGAGCACATATGGTGGCTGATTCCCTTTACAGGGGGTCGTTGAGGAGGCCACTTTTCTGTAGCTGGATTGTTTCTAGTTTTCAAATCCGCAAGCCTCTTCCATCATTGTCATTCATGAAGTGCCAACCTGGTGTGGACTACATTGTTGTTGTTTTTTGATAGGGGTGATTGGTGCGTTTCATTTCTTACAGATTTGGTTGTTGTTCTCTTTCACCATAACCAAACTTTATGGTTGTTTGGTTTTTTGTTTGTATTATTTTTTGTATTGTTTTATTTTTTTCTCTAATAAAATTCCATACTGACACTTTCAAATATAAAAACATCTTCGTACATCTAGTATTAATAAAGAATTAAGAACTACAAGATTCATCCATCAACTCCCTGATCAAATCTAGTACTAAAGAGAAATATACACATTTCATAAACCTTATTAATCCATGAAAATAAATGTTAAACTATTGAACAATTATCACCTTTATTTATAGATATAGATATTCCTTCTTTGCACCATTAATTTTCATATTAATATTTGGTTGAACACTCATTTGTTCTAGATAATATTTTTACACATCTTTAAATATATCCACCACCATCCTTTTGAAATCCATAATAATTGATCTTTATTATCCTCATCATAAAGATGATATCATGATATTGTTGACATAAATAATCTTACAGCTTATACTCCTTCCCATAGTGGTAATGTATTGAGATGTAATTATATTTAATCATCTCCAACCAAATTATTTGGACTCTGTTCAACAATTTTTTATTATAAATATATTTTATACTTTTGTGATCAATATATCATTCACATGTTTCTTCATAGATATTATAGCACTATATAATTAATGGAAAAAAGATTTATAGAAAACTATAAATAATAAGATAGGAAATTTTTATATAGAATCATTAGTTTTCATGAGGAAGAAGCTGTAAACTTATCATTCTACATGATGTCACAAGACAACATGTTTGTTGGTAGATCACAATGAATTAAATAACCTTCTACACTATACAGTAGGGAAATGACATGTGTGATGATTAACCATCTCCTTAGATCAGTAGAACCTTCCTCACATCTTTACACGTAATGAAACTTGGATCCCTTTTGAGTTAACATGGTGAGTATATTCAATAGACATGAAAAACTCCCTACAAAGCACCAATAATATCCATCCCAATAAAGAAAAATATGTTTATAAGTCATTGTGTTTTGTCTAGGATAGTGGTAAATAACATATTTAACTAAATGATCTATTAGTATACTCTGAATTGAGAATATATATTCCATGATTAATGATTTATGAAGTCAAAATTATCACTTAGTAATTTTTTCATAATCTTTTTTCTTCATAAAGGTATATAGAACAATCCTCAAGTGATCACCAAGATGTTCCTATATCTCTAAATATAAAATAAAATCATCTATAAAGACTACCAAATACTAATAAAGGTTATCTCTTGTCACGACCCGTCCTCAGGGCCCGTGCCGTGACTACCCCAAGCCCGCCTTCCATAGGCTAGGGGCTGGAGACTAGCACCAAGGCGTAAATCCCGGAAAAAGGGAAGGCATTGCCATTGGAAAGTAAACAACAAACACAACAGAGCATGTAGGCAGAAGTAAACACTATGTAAAAACTGGTACAATAGTAAGTGCGGAAAGTAAGTGGGCCATAATACAAACCCAAACTGAATGTAAAGTACAACTCGAAAGGGAAAACAACAACTGAAAAGTAAAGCCGCAACATCTAGCCATCCACTGGAAGTCCCACCTGAAGGGTGGGTACAGATAGCCTCCACTGCTCCTCGGGTCCAGCCGACCGCTCCGAGTACGTCCCACCCAGTGTTCCACCTCCAGGTACCGTCCTGCCCTGCAGGCCTCCACCATGATCAGTGTTGTCCGTCGTCTACAACCAACACAACGTAGTGCGAGCATAGCCCGTGCAGGGGTGAGTATAAGCTACTCAGTAGGGACCCCGAGACCCCTACAGGTCTCCCAGAATCCACAATGTATTAACCACAAAGGAAAGATACAATCATGAAGTAACATCTGACACGGATTAGGTATATGCCCATACATATACCGAAGTCATCAATTCTCATTTGGCTCCAACATTCGGACCCAAGTACAACCCAGTCCACACATGAAAGCAAAATGTATACCCACATAGGATAGCACAACACAATCCACGTAAGAAAGCAAAACATTATTCAGCTCACACAGGTATACTTCTTTGTATGACGATAAAGATGACCAGATATTGCCACTGATTCATCTAAGCTGTCAGACCCACAAAGGATCGATAGGTATTAACCCCCGCAATGACCCACAAAGGATCGATAGGTAAATAACCCCCGAAATAACCCATAAAGGATATGACCCTCAAAGGATCGATAGGTAACTAACCCCCACAATGACCCACAAAGGATCTGACCCACAAAGGATCGATAGGTACCTAACCCCCACAAAGACCCACATAGGATCAGACCCACATAGGATCTGTAGGCGCTGGCCCACACAGGACCGCTGAGCACTGACCCACACAAGAACGGACCCACACATGATCTGTAGCACTGACCCACAAAGGATCGCTGAGTGCTGTAGTCGTCGCTGTCGAATCCACTGAGAACCTCTGCACAGTCGTCGTTGAATCCACCGAGGATCTCTGTACTGTCATCGTCGTCGTCGTAGTCGCAACCAGCACTAGGGTTCCCGCACACAGCAAGCTCGTTCGGGAGGGTCCACTCCACGAGCCGAGAGGCTGATACATCAACTGACACATAGTCCAGATTTGATGTATCCAAAAGTTCCGTATCAACAACAGGAACTCAACGTCGCGGATGGTGCGTCAATCAGACGCCCGGTCTGAGAGTTATTGGCATTTTTGTCCCAGGGGCCCGGTTTGTTTTTAAGTCAAAACCAACCCGACCATACTCCACCTATGTCCAAAACTCGGGCGGAGTAAGCCAAAATATCCTTCTCACCTAGAGGGATTCAACAAAGTCGACGGCACATCAATCGGACATCCGAAGCTCAAGATATTAGCGTTTTCGCTCCGAGAGCCCGGTTGGTTTCGTGTACGAACCAACCCGGCCGAACCCAAAGTATTCCAGAACTATGAGTGTGATATACCGAAACGCCCGTCTCGATCCAAGGATCACATCTCCACTAACGGTGCGTCGATTGGAGGCCCTTAGCTCAAGTTATGAGCAAAAGACCGAAAAGGTCCGAAAACGGGGGTATGGGTCTGGACCGACCCGACCCAACACCCCCTGGGTCGGCCTGAACCGGGTCGACCCAACCCGAGTCCGGGTTCGACCCGGCCGGCGCGGCCCGGCCCGCCCTGGGCGCGACCCGGCTCGGCCGGTGCGGGCGCGACTCGGCCGCCGGGGTGGGCTCGGCCAGTTACGGCCGAGCGGCGCAGGGGTGGGCTGCCCCCACGTGAAGGAGAGTTGTGGCCCCGCGTGGGGCCGCTCTCTGTCACCGGACGCGGCTCAAGGTAGCGTCCCTTCCTCCGTGGTCCTATGCGGCCGCGAGACCGGCCAGCACCAACGCTGCTTCAGCCGCGTCGCATCGGGCGCCGCCGGTTCCTGGCGGCCAGCCGCTGCCGAACGCCACCTCTGGCCGTCGGCGCCACCGTGCCTGTGTGGCGCACCGACGGGGGGTTCCGCGGACCACCAGACGTGCTCCGGTGGTCCGATTTGCGCGCGGTTTGCTCCTACGGCTCTCCCGGGATCCGATCTCTGCTGCGAAGGCCTCCAAACACCATTCCGATCCCATTTCATAAATGCCGTTAATACACACATCAACGAAAAACTGTGGAGGGTTGTCGGGCCGTGTTTGTTTGGCCCGCACCCTCCGCGTTAGGTGATAACAGTTGGAAAAAGCAATCAACACATGAAAAACATAACAAGGCACAATTTTAATAAATTAAAATTGAACTTTGATCCGGGCTCTTTGTTTTGGAAGACACAACCATGGGAATAAATACTATTCTCAAATAAAACCCCTACCTTGTAACTGTCATTGGACGAGATTTCTTCGCGGAATTGACCGTCGTGGAAGAAGAGGATCATCACGTCGCGGAAGGGCGTCACGTCATCATGGAAGGGCGTCGCGTCAACGATCTCTGAGGTTTAAATAAAACACACAGATTTAATTTCATGAATTAAATCCATGTTAAGGATAAAGTCAAAAAAGGAATTAAAGATTTGAAATCTCATACCTCAAGCAGATGATCGATGATTTGTCGTGGGGAAAGAATGTCGTGGAAGAAGCATCATGGAATGAGAATCGTTGGCATTGCGGAACATGGCGTCACGTCGTCGATCTCCGAGAGATCGGCATTCTTCATGTTCTTCGCGTTCTTCGCGTTCTTCGCAAGGAGGATGAAGGTACAGATTCTCCAAATCCTCTCATCAATCAACCCATTAACAAAAATAAAAGTTGTTGGTCTTATTTTATTATTATGCCAACAGTGTGAAAACATGTTAAGAAATGAACCATTAATTCGGTGAATTAATGGTAACAACTTAACCGTCCATTTAATATGAGCATTTAAGAGTTTTAGAAAACGCCCCAGTTGACTTTCATTAATGAGGAGTTTTCACAGGTGCGTTACTTAGAGGAAAATAAACGGTGGGGCTCGTGCGGGCCCCACCTCACAAATATCCTACCAAGAGGGTAGGATATTTTGGATTTCACCCTATCCAGTTCAACTCATCTTAAGCCGCTTTATGTGGCTTCAAGTGGCTTTAAGTGGCTTTAAGTGAAATAAAATAAAGTTGTCGCACCACTTTATTTTATTTTCTTCACTTAACCCCAAAAATTAAAAACCACACCCGAGAAAACGCAACTCCAAAAGAGGCATTTATAAGCAAATAACGGCGCTGCGATTCCATCGGTGCCCTTGGAATTTGATTTCGAGCACCGGTTCAAAGGTTAGAAAAACCTGCTCGTTCGTTCACTGAACGTACTCGAGCCAAACTTCAGAAAATGATTCCGGGCACACCGGGCCTCGGAATCAGGTGCCGTCAGAAACTGCGTTCTTGTAAAATTCCAAAGAAAATTAAGAAAAAAAATTCCTTGAAATTTACAGGTCTTTACATCACTCCCACTTCAGGGATTTACGTCCCCATAAAGATACATAAAAAACTAGGGAAACAGATGCGGGTACTGAGCACGCATCTGAGCCTCCCGCTCCCAAGTGCTCTCCTGGAGGTTCCCGTACTGCCATCTGATGCGCACTAGAGGAATCGACTATCCACGTAGGACCCTCTCCTATCGATCCTTGATCTCCACCGGGACCTCCACAAAAGTCGCCCCATCATCAACGTCTAGCTCCCCAAGGTCAATAATGTGCGTCGGGTTGTGCATGTATCTCCTCAGCTGGGATACTTGGAAGTCGTCGTGCACCCGGTGCAACTGAGGTGATAGAGCCAGGCGATAAGCCACCTCGCCAATCCTGTTGAGGACCTGGAATGGTCCGATGAAGCGTGGAGACAACTTGCCGCCTCGGCCAAATCTCAGTAATCCACATCGAGGTGAGACATACAAGAAGACGTGGTTGCCATCCTCGAAATCTAGTGGCCTCCGCCTCCTGTCAGCATAAGACTTCTGTTGTCTCTGAGCTGTCCTCATCTGCTCCTTGATGAACTGGACCTTCTCGGTCGTGGCCCGGACCATCTTTGGTCCTACAAGTGCCGACTCCCCAGGGTCTGTCCAGTACAAAGGAGATCTTCAAGGTCGGTCATACAACGCCTCGTATGGTGCCATCCTGATGGTGGAGTGGTAGCTGTTGTTGTACGCAAAATCCACCAAGGGTAGGTGGTCCTCCCAGCTGTGACCAATGTCGAGGACAGATGCGTGGAGCATGTCCTAGAGAGTCTGAATGGTCCTCTCTGTGTGACCATCCATCTGAGGGTGAAAGGCGGTGCTCAGACGTAGCTGCGTCCCGAATGCCTCCTGCAGCCCCTTCCAAAGCTGGGAAGTAAAGTGAAAATCTCAATCGAAAAAGATAGATGATGGAACACCGTGAAGTCGTACAATCTCCTGAACGTAGAGACTCCCCATGCTCTCCACTGAGCCCTGCTCTCTGATTGGTAAGAAGTGAGCCGACTTGGTGAGTCGGTCGACAATCACCCAGTTGGAGTCGTGACCTCTAGAAGTGCGTGGAAGTCCAATCACGAAGTCCATAGATATCCCGTCCCACTTCCACTCTGGGACCTCCAAGGGCTGTTCCAAGCCTGCTGGTACCTGATGCTCTGCCTTCACCTGTTTGCAGGTGAGGCATCGTGAAATGAACTCTGCCACAACCTTCTTTATGCCCGACCACCAGTGCTGTCGTCTGAGGTCCTGGTACATCTTCTCCACTCTAGGATGTACCGCCAAAGGAGAAGTGTGAAACTCTCTCAGCACCTCCTCCCGTAAAGCAACTGGTACCAAGGTACGTCCTCTAAAAAGGACGTCATGCTCTACTCCAAAGTAGAAACCATCAGGTGCCAATCCGGAGGATATCTGAGCCTGCCACGTCTCACAGTCAATGTCCCCACGCTATGCCTCTCTGACCTGCTGTAGTAGTGGAGGGGTGACTGTGAGAGACTGAAGGAAGGATGATCCATCTCTATCCATAAAGGATATCCGCAAAGCGGCTAGCTACTTTTTCGCCTCCTCAAGTAGCTGAATGCCCATCCTCTTGCTGAGAGCATCAGCTACCACGTTCCCCTTCCCAGGAGTATAGACTATCTCAAAGTCATAGTCCTGGAGGAACTCGAGCCATCGCTGCTATCTCAGGTTCAGGTCCTTCTGAGATAAGATGTACCTGAGACTCTGATGGTCAGAAAAGACTTTAAAGCGCTCGCCCATCAGATAGTGTCTCCATGTCTTCAGAGCAAAGACCACTACTGCTAACTTCAGGTCATGGGTAGCATAGTTCTGCTCATGTGGCCTCATCTGACGTGATCCATAGGCGATTACTGCCCACTCCTGCATCAGGACATATCCCAGTCCAGTCCCTGATGCATCAAAGTAGACTATGTACCCTACTCCCTCCTCAGGCAACCTCAAGATAGGTGCGCTGGTCAACCTCTGTCTCTGCTTTTGAAATCTCTACTTACATCTATCAGACCACACAAAGGGTTTCCCTCCTTTGTCAAAGCTGAGAGTGGTGCTGCAACTCTGGAGAAGTCTGGCACAAATCTCCAATAGTATCAGGCTAGTCCCAAGAAACTCCGCACCTCCGTTACACTCCTGGGTGGCTCCCAAGCAAGCACTACCTCGATCTTTGCAGGATCCACTGCAACTCCCGCCTCAAAGATGACGTGTCCCAAGAAGTGGACCTCACGTATCCATAACTGACACTTCGAGAGCTTTCCATAAAGCTGGTGCTCTCAGAGTGTGTCTAGTACAACCCGTAAGTGGCATGCATGCTCCTCCTCAGTCGTCGAGTATATCAAAATGTCATTGATGAAGACTACGACAAATCGATCGAGGTATGGCTGAATGATTCTGTTCATGAGGCCCATGAACACTACTGGCGCATTGGTTATGTTGAATGTAATAACCAAGAACTCATAGTGTCCATACCGACATCTGAAGGTCGTTTTCTGCACGTCCTCATCCCGAACACTGAGCTGATGATAGCCTGACCTGAGGTCTATCTTCGAGAACCACCGTGCTCCCTTGAGCTGATCGAAAAGGTCATCTATCCTCGTCAGTGGATACTTGTTCTTCACCGTCACCTAGTTCAGGCGATGATAGTCGACACAATGTCGCAAGCTTCCGTCCGCCTTCTTGGCGAACAATATCGGGGAAGCCCAGGGTGAAACACTAGGTCGGATAAATCCCTTTCCCTGCAAGTCCTCCAACTGTACCCGTAGCTCTCGAAGCTCAGCGGGGGCCATCCGATATGCTGGAGTCGATATCGGGGATGCCCCGGGGTACATGTCAATATAAAAGTCTACCTACCTACGAGGAGGTAGCCCTGGAACGTCGTCGAGAAAGACGTCCGCATAATGATCCACCACTGCAGGAAAACTAGGACTCCGCACGTAAACTGCTCCTAGGATGAGGCTAGCCAACTGATGAGTGATGGGCTGTCCTTTCCTCTGTGGAAGTCCATCCTATGCTGCTAAGGCTCCCTTCTCTCCGGTGAAGGTGAACCTACTCCCGTCGGTTCCTATACATCGCACATTGCACCTAATACAGTTAATATGTGCATGGACTATAGATAACCAATCCATGACCAAGATGACGTCGAAGGCCTTGGCGTCGCTACAACAAGATTTCAGCTGAAACTCTCGCCTCCTAGAGTTAGCTCACACTGCCGGCACCAGTGCGTAATCGTCGAGTCTGCTCCCGTATGAGTCTCTATCCATAAGAATCGATCCAACGGCTCTTTTGGAATCTCTGAGCTCCGAACAAGGGCATCGGCTTTGAAAGAGTGACTCACTCATGTGTCTATAAGAACTGCATCAAGGGTGGAATAGACAAAGATCTTACCTCAAATCATCTCAGGTGCGCCATGGTCATAGGCCTCTGCTGCCTGGAGCTGTGCCTGTCTCTGCCCACCAGCTCCCTGTAGCCAGGGTGGACCTCCTGGTGGTGGTGGTGGTAGAGGCTCAAAGCGTCGCCCACCACCTGCTGCTCGGTCAGCTCCTCTGACTCGTCCGCCTGCTCCCTGTGGACTGCCACAGTTGACCCTCTGCCTCTACCTGGGTGGCCCCTCAACTATCTGCTGCTCCTCGGCACGGTGGGTCGGGCAGTCACGAGCCATGTGGCCCTGCCCGCCGCATGTGTAGCACTGTCTGCCTCTCGAAAGACTGGCTCCAGGCTGTGTGCCCCGCACTGCTGAGCCAGTGTCCTGAAGTCATCTGCGTGAGGGTCTGGTCTGCCTAGACCCCTGAGTCATCCGTCGACTGCCTGCTGCATAAGACTCTGCTACGTGCCACCCCGCGGTAGGTCTCTCCACTGGAGAAGTCTCCGCAAGAAAACTCTCGATCAAAAGGGCTCGCTCCAGTACTCCTGCCTGAGTCGGAATGCTGAGGTAGATCAGCGATGCCCTGATCTCATGTCTTAATCCCTGCTCAAAGGTCAGGTCCCGGAAGAATGGGTCTCGTACGATGTCGGTCGAGTAGCGAGAGATATCGGTAAATCTCGTCGAGTATTGGGCGACCGTCAAGTTGCCATGCCGCAGTTGAAGAATCTCCTGGATGTGTACCGCACGGAGGGTGGCTGGGATGAACTCTGAGTGGAAGAGGCTCTCAATGTCTGTCCAGAGAAGAGATTCATCATCGTGCACCTAGAGCAACAAGATCCACCATCGGCCTGCTGCTGTGTGCAGTAGGCTCGCTGTGAGGATCACCATGAGGTCTGCTGGTGTCCTCACTAACCGGAAAACTCGCACCACTGCCTCCAGCCAGTCCTCGACTGCCTTGGGTTCCGTCTCCCCACAGAACCTGGGTGGTCGCTGGTGCTGGAACTCATGCAGTGCACTGAGATGATGTGCATCGTCACTGGCTGGTGCGGGAAGCATCGGTCGCTCGGCGGGTAAAGTTACCGCCGGTGCCTCAGCTATCAAAGGGCCCTGCACCGAGGCTTTGTCGCTCGGTGGGCTGTCGTCATGCTCAACTCTCGGAACCGTAGCTGGATGCTGTCATGGGGCCATCCTGAAAAGGAAACAGATGCGCCACGATCAGAATAGTATCCCTGGTGAGCTGACACAAAGTAATCACAAAGATAACTTGAAACACACACGCAATCAATGTTTTCATGCATTAAGTCGGAAATCAGAAGTCAGGGTCCTGGTGTACGGATACGTCGGCCGCCGCACCAACACTGGACTCCCTAGACTGATAACCACACCCAATACGCTAAAAACAATTGCTTCACATAGAAAAAGATCAGATTCTGCGGTAGAACCGAACTCCTTTGATACCAATTTGTCAGGACCCGTCCTCGGGGCCCATGCTGTGACTGCCCCAAGACCGCCTTCCATAGGCCAGGGGATGGCGACTAGCACCAAGGTGTAAATCCCAGAAGAAGGGAAGGCATTGCCTTTGGAAAGTAAACCACAAACACCACAGAGCAAGCAGGCAGAAGTAAACACTATGTAAAAACTGATACAACAGTAAGTGAAGAAAATAAGTGGTCCAGAATACAAACCCAAACTGAAAGTAAAGTACAACTCGAATGGGAAAACAACAACTAAAAAGTAAAGCCACAACGTCGAGCCGTAAAATAGAAGTCCCACCTGATGGGTGGGTACAGATTGCCTCCACTTCTCCTCGGGTCCAACCGACCGCTCCGAGTACGTCCCACCCAGTGGTCCACCTCCAGGTACCATCCTGCTCCACAAGCCTCCACCACGATCAGCGTTGTCCGTCGTCTGCAACCAACACAACGTAGTGCGGGCATAGCCCGTGCAGGGGTGAGTATAAGCTACTCAGTAGGGACCCCGAGACCCCCGAAGGTCTCCTAGAATCCACAAAGGATAAACCACAAAGGAAAGATACAATCATGAAGTAACATCCGACACGGCTTAGGTATATGCCCATACATATACCTAAGTCATAAATTCTCGTTCGACTCCAACATCTGAACCCAAGTACAACCCAGTCCCCACAGGAAAGCAAAACGTATACCCACACAGCATAACACAACACAATCCACAGAGGAAAGCAAAACAAGATTCAGCTCACAAAGGTATAATTATATGTATGACGATAAATATGACTAGATATTGCCACTGATTCATCTAAGCCGTCGGACCCACAAAGAATCGATAGGTACTAACCCCCGCAATGGCCCACAAAGGATGTGACCCACAAAGGATCGCTAAGTAACTAACCCCCGTAATGACCCACAAAGGATCTGACCCATAAAGGATCAATAGGTAACTAACCCCCGCAATGACCCACAAAGGATCTGACCCACAAAGGATCGATAGGTAACTAACCCCCGCAAAGACCCACACAAGATCAGACCCACACAGGATCTGTAGGCGCTGGACCACACAAGACCGCTGAGTGCTGACCCACATAGGATCGGACCCAGACAAGATCGATAGCACTGACCCACAAAGGATCTCTGAGTGCTACAGTCGTTGCCGTCGATTCCACTGAGGACCTCTGCACAGTCGTCGTCGAATCCATCGAGGATCTCCGTACTATCGTCGTCGTCGTAGTCGCAACCAGCACTAGGGTTCCCGCACACAGCAAGCTCGTTCGGGAGGGTCCGCTCCATGAGCCGAGAGGCTGATAAATCAACTGACACATAGTCCAGAGTTGATGTATCCAAAAGTTCCATATCGACAACAGGAACTCAACATCGCAGACGGTGCGTCAATCAGACGCCCTGTCTGAGAGTTATTGGTTTTTTCGTCCCAGGGGCCCGGTTCGTTTTTAAGTCAAAACCAACCTGACCGTACTCCACATGCATCCAAACCTCGGGCGGAGTAAGCCAAAAGATCCCTCTCACTTAGATGGATTCAACAAAGTCGACGGCACATCAATCGGACTTCCGAAGCTCAAGATATGAGTGTTTCCGCTCCGAGGGCCCGGTTGGTTTCGTGTACGAACCAACCCGGCCGAACACAAGGTATTCCAAAACCTTGAGTGTGATATACCGAAACGACCGTATTGATCCAAGTATCACATCGCCGCTGACGGTGCATCGATCGGAGGCCCGTATCTCATGTTATGAGCGAAAGACCGAACAGGTTCGAAAACAGGGGTATGTGCCTGGACCGACCCGGCCCAACCCCCCCTGGGTCGGCCTGAACCGGGTCGACTGTGTCCGACCCGGCCGGCGCAGCCCGGCCCGGCCAGGGCGTGACCCGGCATGGCCAGTGCGGGCGCGGCCCGACCACCGGGGTTGGCTCGGCCAGTTACGACTGAGTGGCGCGGGGGTGCGCTGCCCCCACGTGAAGGAGAGCCACGACCCCGCGTAGGGCCGCTCTATGTCACCGGACGCCGCACAAGGCCGCGTCCCTTCCTCCACGATCCCACAGAGCCGCGGGATCGGCCAGCTCCACTGCGGGGGGTCTTCCCAGCGGCGCGTCGGGCGCCGCCGCTTCCTGGCGGCCGGCCGCCGGCACCGCCGTGCCGGCGTGGCGCGCCAGCGAGGTGTTCCGTGGACCACCGGACGCACTTCGGTGGTTCGATTTGCGCACGGTTTGCGCTTACAGCTCTCCCATGATCTAAGATCTGCTATGAAGGCCTCCAATCCCCATTCCGATCCCATTTCGTAAACGTCATTAATCCACGCATCAATGAAAAACTGTGAAGGGTTGTCGGTCCGTGTTTGTTTGGCCCGCACCCTCTGCATTAGGTGATATCAATTGGAAAAAACAATCAACACATGAAAAACATAACAAGGAACAATTTTAATAAATTAAAATTGAACTTCGATCCGGGCTCTTTATTTTTGAAGAAACAACCATGGGAATAAATATTATTCTCAAATAAAACCCCTACCTCGTACCTGTCATCGGATGAGAGTTCTTCGCGGAATTGACCGTCGCAGAAGAAGAGGATCGTCGCGTCGCGGAAGGGCGTCGCGTCGTCGCGGAAGGGCGTCGCGTCGACGATCTCCGAGGTTTAAAGAAAACACATAGATTTAATTTCACTAATTAAATCCATGTTAAGGATAAATCCAAAAAGGAATTAAAGATTTGAAATCTCCTTCCTCAAGCAGTTGATCGAAGATTTTTCATGGGGAAAGAACGTCGCGGAAGAAGCGTCGTGGAAGGAGAATCGTCAGTGTTGCGGAACATGGCGTCGCGTCATCGATCTCTAAGAGTTTGGTGTTCTTCGCGTTCTTCACGTTCTTCGTGTTCTTCATGAGGAGGATGAAGGTACAGATTCTCCAAATCCTCTCAACAATCAACCCGTCAACAAAAAGAAAAGGTGTTGGTCTTAATTTATTATTATGCCAACAGTTTGAAAACATGTTAAGAAACACACCATTAATTTGGTGAATTATTGGTAACAACTTAACCATCCATTTAATAGGAGCATTTAAGAGTTTTAGAAAATGCCCCAGTTGACTTTCATTAATGAGGAGTTTTCACGGGTGCGTTACTTAGAGGAAAAGAAATGGTGGGGCTTGTGCTGGCCCCACATCACAAATATCCTACCAAGAGGGTAGGATATTTTGGATTGCACCCTATCTGCTTCAACTCAGCTTAAGCATATTTTAGTGGCTTTAAGTGGCTTTAAGTGAAATAAAATAAAGTTGTCGCACCACTTTATTTTATTTTCTTCACTTAACCCCAAAAATTAAAAACCACACCCAAGCAAACACAACTCCGAAAGAGGCATTTATAAGCAAATACCGGCGCTGCGATTCCATCGGTGCCATCAGAATTTGATTCTGAAAACCGGTTCAAAAGTTAGAAAAACCCGCTCGTTCGTTCACTGAACGTACCCGAGCCAAACTTCAGAAAATGATTCCGGGCACACCGGGCCTCAGAATCATGTTCCGTCAGAAACTGCGTTCTTGTAAAATTCAAAAGAAAATTAAGAAAAAAATTTCTTTGAAATTTACGGGTCTTTACATCTCTAAAGATTATATTAATTCAATCCATTAAGATAGATGTAAAATTAGTAAGAACCAAATTCATTACTATAAATTATTTGTGTTCATACCTTTTAAAAAATGATATAATTGGTATATCCTCCTATTTGACTATCATACGATGATATAGATAATGATGATAAATCTTCTAAACGTATTGATATTTCTTCAGTTGATCAAAAAATTAATAAATATGTGGCAGAGGAATCTTGTTCTTGTTTGCGACCTAGTTATGTTGTCAATAGTCAATAAAAAGACTCATTGATCTATCATTATTCTTAACAAAATGAATAGAAGCACCAAAAGGTGATACAAATTTCTTAAGGAATTCAGTGTAGAGATTTTATTTTATTTTATTCCACAATCCTTGTATCTCAATCTTGGCCATTATATATAGAGTCTTGGAAATTGGTTTATCACAACGTATGTGTTCTATCAAAAAGTCAACATCACGTATTGGGGGAAGACTAGAAAATTAATCTGGAAAGACATATCAAACTCCCACAGAATACTCATAACATTAAGGATGATTTTATATACATCCATTTGAGATAAATATCCCTATTTAATAAGAATCAAGAACCATAAAATGGTTGTGATTACCAATGTATGTTCATATTTATCATTACACTGCTAGAATTTAGTGGCCTGGTTCATAATATTAGACATGACCTCCCTTCCATGTTAATTGAAGTGGATTTATGAAGATAATTCCAATCAATTTGAAAATTAAATTCTACCTAAACCATTTGGAGAACTAAAATATTTGTGGGATGCACATTCATGTCAACATATACTGGAGAAGAATCATTTACATGGGCAGAAATCACCATACCATTAGGGGTTTTTCTATTAATTGAGAATCTAATCATTGATATGATTCTATGATATTGTTTCCAAATTCATTTGAAATACAAGGATGGCTATATACAAAATCAAATAAAAAATATCTATTCTAGAGTTTATGATTAGTTTACCATTCAACACAGCATTATCACACCATTTATAAGAGACTATGAAAACATGATATTTCCATTTTTCTCATGGATTAAGAGTGTTTTTTTTATACAATCAACATCCATAATATACTTATTTGGTATATAGTTAGCAAATTGACCATACTCCCAAAATTGGAAACACTATATTGTAGATCATTCGTTCTAGGGATATTTCACATTATTCACAACATTTGATAAATTATTCCAATAACATCAACATTTATTAGTTCAAGGTCCTTCTATTAAACAATTAAAAATTTTACTATCCCCCTTAGGTAAATGTATTCGTTGTTTCCTTCCACACCAAGATAATAAGGGAAGTATCCACTTCTTCTCACTATGTTTTTTAGAATTTCCATTGAATTCAATCATTATACACATATAGAAAACACAAGATTGATGGATAAATCCAATATTGATTTCAACCATGATATAACATCTCATGATATCATGATATCTATTTTATTAAATTATTTTTAATACTCTTGAAAAATGTAATTAAACCATATAAGAATTGATGTATCTTACATTTATGTTGCAAAAAAAATATAAGAAGTATACCTCACAAGTCATGTTAAATTTTTCTAATTGTTACCAATGAATTCATCTTTCATATACATAAACACAAATAATTCCTTATCCTGTTTTATACTATCAATATAGGGAAATTATATATTGAAAAATAATTTGTTAAATCATCCCCATTACATATATTAAAAAAAATTCATGCACAGTGTTCAAGATAAGATTCCATGAGTGATCTGCTAATCTATTCATATAATAAAAAATTAAATTTATTTTCCCATGTTCTGAACAATGAATAATGGAAAATTATCAATTAAATGGTAATAATCCATTTGTGGGGGGCTAGTGTATCTATATACCCACTTAAAAGGAGGAAATTTCTATAGTAATTACTAAATAGAATTATAGTAGATTTTTTCTCATATAGAAGATCAATATAATTCATCTATTGAGAATGTTGTGTGAGTATATATACCAATTCTTCATTCCATATCCCACTATATTTAGATTTTCAGTTGTAAATTTTTTTAATTTTCAATCAAATTACTCATTAAAATTATTCATCCTTGTTCATGCCATTGAGTAAAACCAAAAATCATAGTGTGAGAAACAATAATCATAATTATGAATCATGAGAAAACAATTATAGAATTCCCAAAATATTGACACCTTATATGAAACCGCAAGTTTAACCATGTTCATTCATGATCTCTACCACAACTATAAGATTTTATCATAAACTTATAATTATCCATAAGGTTTTTACTAAGGCTATATCATCCTTGTTTCAAGAGGTTAGCTAGACCATACTCTGATACAAACATTAATGAACCAGACATTTAAAACATAGAAATTATATCTTAATTGATGTATATTAATTACGTAGCATAAATATCCACCCCATAATTGCTTAGGTATAACTAATTTGGAAACAAGGAAACAAAAATAAATGGTTCATATGTGAACTATATATTCTCCCACTAAGTTATTTATATATGTACCCATCAAAGACGTATAAAACATAAAACTGATCTTCATTAGTTGTGGACGAAGACTTAATGACCAGTTATATTAAAGGCCCACTAAAGGAAATCAAGGATATTATCAATAATAAAAAATATAACATGAGCATAAGGGTTTTTGGAAAATATTGAAAATAGTACCATACATATGATTGACCATAAACAAGAGTCCTTGAATAAATCTTGGAAGTACATATGATATGAATCAGAAAAAAATTACAACACGAGCCACGATATCTTAAAATTAGTATAAGACATAGGTTATTTAATACACATATGAATAGAAAAAGTTATTTCAAACCTATGCGACATGAAATTATTAATGAGGTAGGTTTTGGATTACCATCTGTGTACTTACGTCAGGATTGGGATGACCTCCCATGTTCTAACTTTGGGGATTGATATAACCTACTATATACCTTTTGAAATTATAGAACAATAATAATTATGCAATGAATTGGTGGGAAATAATTTTACCAAACATCATATAATAAATATCATAATTTCTTCTTCCACAAGAAAATATAACATTCATCATATTAGAACCCATGAAAAGAAATGAGTTTTATACACATCAGGAAACCATAATCATAAACCATATGAAGAAAAAACAAGTATGATATTATTGGATCATATCCCTGGTAAAGTATAATAAAAATCAATGTTTTTTTCATTGATGAATATAAATATGATAAAATATCGCTACAAAGATTCTCGATGAATATACCATTTTCATTTTCAGAAAACTATTTTATAAAAACTACTCCTGTATTTTTGAAACATTTTCTTGGAATATAACATTGTAAAATTGTAAAGGAATATTAAATTAAAATATGTAATAGTATAGTGTAAAAATATATTAAGCACTTATAATATAAATAAATTCATTCTATTATTTTGTTTGAAAATTCACAATGTATGTATTATGAAAAACAAAAAAAATGCCTTTCAAACTGTTTTGAAAAAACTCAATCTTTCGAAAAAAACGAAATTAATGTGTTGTATGAGAAAAATAAAAACATATTTTTTATAAAATTTTATCATGGAATGTAAATAATTCACTTATGATACCTAACAATATTTTTTCTTGAATAATTATGATATTGTAAAATAACCCCTTACCTTAAGTCTTATTTTGCCTTATTCATGATCAAACCCCATCTTCTTCAAAACAACTCTTTTAGATCTCCTATAAAGGGCTCTTGGGTTTGTGTTTTAGGAAGAAAATAATATCTATAATGTTTATATGGATATTGGGAAGAGAATTTGGTAGAGGATTTTTTTGATAGATGGCTCAAATTGGTGTAATGAATTGAGGGAGGATGGGCCCCTTTTTAATTATGGAGATGGATACTTTTAGAATATCTCAAAAGATTAAATTATTATAGATCCAATATAATTAAAAATAACTCCATATGTTATGGAATTCTTATATATGTTTGGATAGGTTTGTAATCCTATCAACCAATATATGTTATACATATGTTGGAGTAATTTTAAATATTATCATTTTGAATAACCCATCATTAAATTTTAACTATGAGAATTTTTTAATTTTAGGTTGAACATTAGAGCATAAATGGCCAATTTTTTATATTTATTACCATATCATACCCCCTTTAATTATTTTATTATTTTATTATTTTTTTAAAAATTAAAAGATATATTTTTTTACAGAATGTAATTTTTTCAAAATTTAGACTTATTTGTAATTTTGACATTAATAACACTGATTAAAAATTTCAAAAAAAAACATTTTATTACGTACATAATATTTCACATCCACCAATAAAATTCATTTATCATATTTTTTTATTTCGTTTTTTATTTATTTTAATATTTTATTATTATTTTTTTGATTTTTCAGTTAACTGAATAGTTACCATGTCAGCGTTGTTCACGAATATAAGGCAATTGGTTCTACAATTTATATTATATTAAAATAACCATGATGAAAAGAAATTTTTTATATTTAAATATAATATTTATAATCAAACATATCCTCTAGATAATCCCATATTAAAATAAATTTAATTATGAAAAACAATAGTGTCACATGTTCGACTTTCCATGAAATAAAATACTATAAAGGAAATAATCTCCGAAAAATGGATAAATAATGACATATAACAGAATATTGGAATATTATAGATAAATTTTAATCTTATAAAATGGTTAATTTAAATTTTAGGGTTATTTTGAAGTCCTTATCTTTTAATTTCTAACCAAAATTACCTGATTTATCGTTACCATGGTAATAAAATTATTGTAGTTACAATTCATAATAAAAAGAAATAAAATGGATCTCACATAATTTTTTTTGACCCACTTATTCCAAATATTTAATCCAGTTTTCATGATTCACCTCATATAAATAGATGAATTTAATTTAAAAAATATCACACAAAGGCAGTGATACAAAATTTTCTGGAAAAATCTTTTAATAACAAAAATATACTGATAACATATAAAGTAATAAGTATAGTTTAATTTTAATTATTATAATATATCAAAATAAATACTACTTATGTTACTTAGATTCAAAATTCAAATCATTAAAAGACTTTTTATAATATTTAAAATTATAATTTTATTAAAAATTGTGTTATTATGAAGTCAATGAAAAATAATCCTTTTAAAATTTATAAAAAAATTAATCAATTTTTTTTAACATTTTTAACTTCAAAATGAAAATCAATTTTTAAAATAAATTATCTAAATAATCAAAATATAAATTAAAATATCTAATAATAAATAGAATGAGAACCCGGATTTTAAGAAAATATATTTTATAAGTGTAAAAAAAAACTCAAAAAATCGAGTAGTTATTTCATAATCTTGAATTAAACCATTTTTATTTAGTAGTATTTCAAAATTATATTTTTACTATTCACACAATCCAATTGAACGTATTGGTTATAATTACCCTATTTAAATAATAATATTTTAATAGTGTGTTTGGGTTCATTTAAAATATTTCTTTCTTATATATTAAATCTACTCAAAATAAATTCATTTAGGTGTTTTAAAAAAATACATTCGTATTTAATTTTTTCCTTCGTTACTGGTGAAAAACTAAAAACATGTTCAAAACATTTCTTGGTTATGTATCCCAATATCAATAATGACTAAAAAAGGGTAGAATTTATCTAGAAATAGTAATGTGATGAAATTTTTCTGGAATTGAAAAAAAATATTTCTTAATTCCACTTTGTTAGAATTTCTAATAAAAAATGGTGGTTTTTATTTATAAGGATATATCTTTGGAAGGACATGGTTATGCTATGATAAACAATTTTCAGCTAATTAAAAACATTTGAAGTCAACTCAAACTAAATGATTTTAATTACCATACACAATATAATTTGATTAATGGAGTCTTTTTCTTTAAAAATTTAGAGAAAAATTTTATTTGGGGGAAATGTTAAATGAATACTGACCATAATAGTTTAAATTATAGTTTCACTCCAAGAGAATTTTTCATGAACAAGTGAATATAGTATAATTGATAAAGTATTATTATTAAATGGTTCAAAACTATATTTTTACAAACAAACATTATATCAGATTCATTCTATCAAAAATATAATGTATCATTAAGAATTATATATTTTTAACTTAATATTTTGGTTAATGATTTCTTGAACACTATTATAAAAATTGTGTGTATAGTAATTCCCAATATTTTGGTTCTGTTATTAGTGAATCCATCTTTTTCAAATATAATTATGCATTCATAGAGAAAAATTAATGATTTTCATGAAATACATTTATTTTCCTAGAAAGGTAAGTTTCTTAAATTTAAAATTGTAAAATAATTTGATATAATAATTTATAGAGGTTAAGTTCTCCAATTGATTATCTATTGAGGATGGAATTGATAAACGAATCTTATAGATCTCTATTTTATGTACATATTGGTAGAACTAAAATGTATTGGGATCTTAAGGGTTTTTATTAGTGTTATGGAATTTAGATGGAAATTTTTGATTTTACCACGAAATGTTGTAATTTTAAATAGATTTAATTCGAAATACTTTTACAAAATGGGAATATTCAACAAATTATAGTTCTTAAATGTAAATGGAGGAATATAACCATTTATTTCATGGCGGTATTACCTACTAAATATCATGGAAATAATTCTATTTGGGTTATTATTAATCAATTGAATAAATCTCTACATTTTATTCATTTAATGATAATATGTCTTTAGGTAAAATTTATAGAAGTTATCTTAATGATATAGTAAAATTACATAGCGGCCTAATCTCAATTGTTGCTCACTATGATCTAAAATTTACCTTTATATTTTCTAACAAACATTAAAAAATTTAGTGTATTAAATTAAATATCAGTGCAACATTTAATCAATAATTTTATGGAAAACATTATTGAAATATTTACTCATTGGAATATATTATTTAAGAATACTCATTTTATTATCAAGATAGTTATGATCAATATCATTCAATTTTTGAATAATTGTATAATAATAATTTTTATTTTGGTATAATGATTGTAACTTTTGGGGAATTATATTAAAATAGGCATCCAAATCCATTATGTTATGAAATATTCAATGAAATGATGTTTTTGGGAATGGATATAGTAGAGAAAATTTTATAAGAGGTAAAAATATTTCAAAACCACATGATGGTAGCCGAAAACATGGATAATAATTTTGTGAATAACTAGAGGAAGGATCTTCCATTTGATGAAGGAGATCACGATTTTATTAGAGTATATGATTTTAAGATATTAATATATTTTGTTTTGTAAAAAGGTATAGTTATATATGTGGATTATTTTAGATTATGAAACATTAGAAAAATAAGAATCATTTACTTGACACATGGACTTAGATCTGACTTTATTTAATACACATGAAGTGTTTCATGTTCTATTTATAAGGAACTGTGTATCATAGGAATATCTTTTTATGAGCATTGAAGTGGTACGATGAGAAGAAAATATAAGATATAAGGAAAACAAAAAACAAATTCTTGATCGTATATAGAAGGTAATTATAAATATGTATATTTTCATTGATAACGTATTATGGAGGAAACAAATGATTAAGGGGAAAAATTTGGAATCAAAAATTATATCTGGGAAATATAACCTTCATTTTTTAAAAAATGAATCAAATTGTGAGTAAATATTTTATTATGAGAATGTATGATTTGATAACCTAGGTAATCCTAATAAAAATATTTTTATTTATATGTATTCATTTTTATAAATTCATCTTTAGTATAGTTTTATAAATAAATTTATTTAATGGGGGATTATCTTATTTAGTAAACTGTTTCCATTTCTTACATAGTTTTAATAAAAATACAAATACATTTTTCTATAATTTTAATTTTAAAAATTAATTCACCTTTTAGACTCATAATAATTAACTTATCATAGGGTCAACTTTTGAGAGTTCTCTAAAATGTTTGATTTTTTAGTGAGTATTGAAAAATACCGATTTTTATTAAAATTGTAATTTATTTTCTTGTATTTATGAACCAACAATATAATTTTAGTTGGTTTTAATGTATTATTAGTACCCTTTGAAAAATCATAATCAAATTAGTTGCATATTAAAATTTAATAAACATTATTTTGGTATAATTTTTTTTGTTAAAAATGGGCATTTTCTAAAACCAGTTTTCGATTCAAAATGTATATTTATATTTAAATTATTTATTAACACTAATGGATATTGAATACGAAACAAATAATTTTATATTATTATTCATAAGGTACAAATTTTAAAATAAGGTCAATATCATTTTTAGTCTTTATGAATTGTAACATTGGTAAATATTTTAACCATGGTAATGTTTAAAAGAGTTAACGATGAGGTTAAAACATTATATAGGTTTCAAAATATAATAAAAAATGGATAAATATTACTTTTATTTTATTTTTTATTCATCCTAATCCTATATCTAAAATTTACAATTTTACTTCCCTTTACTTTGAGAAATATATATAATATACTTAAACTTTTAAGAACTTAAAGTTATTTCATTCATAAAAATTATAAAATAGAGACACATATAATCACTTATTCACACACTTTGGGGAATATATATCAACCAATAATCACCAAAAAATCTTCAAAAAAATTCAATTATAATTTTTATAGGTTCAGGTGTACCAAAAATTCCAATTGGAAAAGTCATATGGTGTATTCTAACAAAAGATTTCCAAAGAACATATATAATTCTTTTTTATGTGTTTCATTATTATTTATTCTTCTAACTCCTTAAAATATGAATTAACCAAGAGGAAATAATACCATCTACTTATTACATATAGTAAAATGTTATTATGATTATGGTATAAACACATCTTCATCTCATTTTCCATCCTATGTGATATTAAAAAATCCATCATGTGTATTTGTTGACTACCACCACCATTAAGTAATAAGGTTCATTTTTATTAATTATATCATATATATATATAGTTAACTTTATAGGTAAAATGAATATATATGATATTTATTACATAGCTTGAATTCTATAAAGACAATATATTTCTTAACATCTTACCCTTCATGCTGTTGGAAGGAAAAAACTCAGTGTGTTTACAAATTTGTGTTACCACCACCCCAAAGTGATGTAATTAATAATTAATTTCTCCAATATATAGGGTTAGAAAGTTATGATATAATTAAAAACATAAATATTGTAAAATATTACACTTTTTAAAAGGAAAAAATTTTCTAATTTATTTATGTTTGATCAAGTTTAAAATTAAAATGTTACTGATGTGTACATTCGAACTACTGTCTCTAGGAAATGGTGTGAATAAATTTTCATAAATACCATATATTGTTTTATTTAAATGTTTATTTGTTGTAAAAATATAAAAATTATAAAATATTTATGATTCTTAATGAAATATAACCACAACCCCTTTGACCGCGTCAATGCATTAATGATGTTTTGAGGTTATAAACTAAATGACCCCAAAATGAAAAGTTTTTATTTAAGCACTTTATTTAATAAAAAACATGGATACCAAAGAAAAATAAGAAATAATGTTAATTAAATTCCCCTCAAAATTCTTTTTAAAAAACTATAAAATAAAGAAATTTTTACCCAAGTGTGAATACATATGAAGGAATCAATTCAAGACTTGAGTGAAGAGAAAATTTAAAAACTAATTTTTATGTACTCATTTAATATCTTTCTCCCCCATATCCCTATTTTTTAAAATGTTCTATCAATTTATATATATACCTATAATATATTAATTTATCATCTTAATATAGTTTTCACTTCTATTAAGATGTTTTAAAAATGAATCTTTTAACATTTACTATATGAGTCATTTCGAATTTATTCTTTAAAGTATAAAAGAATGATTATTTTAATGTATTCATCCTGAATGAATTTTACCATCTTAATTTTCATTACTCATTATCACTGTCTATGTACAATAAAACAAGTGTTATTAAATAATATCATATTCATCATATTATGATAATTTAAAGTTTTTATTAGTTTTGAGAGGACAAATATTTTCCTCTATATTATTATTTTAAAATGGAAAGTGTCAATATAATGGGTTCAAATAAAATTTTAATGGGTTTTATGATGAAAACATTAAGTGGTATTTTTTTAATTTTATTAAAATTTAAAATCATAAATCATGACATGTGATACTAATATAACTTTTGATGATGGTTGAACATGATTTATCTCTCCAATGTTTTGGTTATAGATTTTTTATAAAATGAAAAAATGTGGTTGGTATGTAATTTTATTAATCATATATAATTAAATGGGATTCAATTATTATGACATGAGTTTAGAATTATTTAACAAGGGTGAAGAATATAATGTTAAAATATTCCTATATTATTCTTATAGATTGTTTTTTAATTTTTTTATATCATAATGTACGGAATGTGTAAGAACATATATAAGATAAATTATGGTTTTTTAAAATCAATGGTTTCCTGATTTACCAGAATCCTCAAGATTACTTCATGGTTTCCCTATGATTATCGTTGGATTTTAAAAAATTGTATCTAGAAAATGGTTTATTTTCACTAGTTGATGTCATTTTTTTACATTATCAATGATTTATTGAGAAAAATGTAAATGTATTCAGAGTTTTTTAATTTTTTTCACACGACTAACAACATTCCATTATTTCTATATCCCTTTTGTAGTTTTGTTTTTCTAATCCTTCATTTTGAAATGTTTTTTACAGGATCATAGTATGAGTATTAATTTTAACAAGGTCAAGATTAATGCTATTACGGATCATCTGAAATGAATAAAAAATGTCTTGAATGAAACCGAGGAGTAAACATATTTCCAATTTCTTATTGAGAAAATATAATTAATATGAGAATGTAAACATTTTTATGCAATGTTTTAACAAATTCATTAAAACAAAACACAAAATATTTCCAAAAAATTTATGAAATTGACAACGTTGTTATAAATAAAATTATAATGATAATAGAAATTGAATATAATAAAATATTTCCCTTATTTGGAATCATCACTTCAATACATTTTGATGTGGTTAGTTTTATTTTTTTAATGAATAGTGATAATTTTAAAAATTAATTACTTTATTAATGATTAAAAAGGTTATTTAGAGATTAAACTAAATAGATAAAGATAATTCTGACATAAAAATAAACTTCAATACTATAAATTAATTTAATTTCAAATAAATATAATATTATATTCAAATTTTTATTTGTTTTTTTACAATTTCATGTGAATGTGCATTTATTGTATTTGAATTTCTATTATGTATTTGAAATAGTTTCACTCTCCTCACTTGTAAAATTGATATTGATGTAATTTATTTTTAACAACCCAGTATCCCCTTATATTGACTAGGTTCTTCAAAAAATGATGTTCCAAAATCATTACGCCTATACTTGATGCGATTTTTTCTCAAAAAATACTTCAATTATATAACATCCCAGAACACTCACTCCCATATTCATTGATTAAATCATATTCATTACTTTTTTGGCATTGATGTTGATAATTTAGACCCAATTTTTAAATCTAAAACATATGGGAATAAGTGTAAAAATTGATCTATTAGATACTTGAGTACTATTTATGTGTATATTTTAAGAGTATTATGACCAAATCTTATCAACATGGAACAATAAACATGTTCATAACGATGATCACTGTCTCCCATTATACTGATCTTTTCATATTTTAAATTAGGACATCAACATAATATTTGTGAAATATTTTGTAGATATAATTAATTACACCTATTTATTTATAACCAAGGAAAATGAAACATAATAATTGTGATCTCTAAATCTTAGTTTGGGTAAACATAAATATTAGAAATTATGGGCTATCATTGAGCATAAGAAGTGCATTAGGGTAAAATGACATAATAAAAATCCATGATAATAACATATATATATTCATATCCATCAATACTTGGATCACCAAACATGAAAACATGTAATAAAGAATTTTCAATTGCAAAATTCATAAGAATCTATAATCATGTTCCAATCGATATAAATCCTAACCAAATGTATCATTATAATCCCATAACAAGCATTGATAAAACAATTTTTTATCATGGAACATCATCTCATTGAACACTTATAGTAACAATTAAAAAACCCTTATATGACTCTTACATATTGGAAAAACCATAAAATAAAAATCCTATATAATTCAACGGATAATATAATCATTATATAATGCATTGGAGAGATATCTCGGTGCACTCATCTTATAATATATAACATGTCACCCATTTCTATCATGGTGAACCCTTCCATTTTACTATAGAATAACCCCCACATGAATATAATGAATATATATTTCATTATAAAATTCATATAAACAATTATAATTCTTTAATAACATCATCAACCCATCTCAAAGAAATGTATTTCATATCAATCTCTTTGAAACATGACTAACTCATGGAAAGGTAATAGGTTCTATAAAAATTTTGTTAAAATATTGTTATACATTGGAAAATAAATTGTGTCCATAAAAATATATTTTAAACATGGTTAAGAAATGGAAAATAAATGAGATCTAAAATGATCTATTTGAATCAATGTTATCTCATGAAAAAGAAATGGGTTCTGTAACAATTTATTCAAACAATATTAATCCCCATTGAGAAGGAATGAAAAGGTTATTTTTAAAAAATTAATGCATTCAAAAATATGTAAAACAAATTTTATTTTATGTTTTGTAATAGAAATAAATTTATAATATAATATTTTTGAAAATATATTATTTATTATAAAAATCACTTTTTAAAATATACAATATTTTTGAAATTATTTTCCACGAAATTAATCTTCAAAGATTATAAGGGAATATTTTAGAAATAATTTATAACATTTATTGTGGGAATTATCCTTAATATATTAAAACCATTTTTTAACATTTATTAATACATTTATTGAAAATATGGTTTTGAAAGAAACTTATTTTATATTGAAGAGAGTAATAATGTCATATTTTCTAAAAAGCAATTTATAAAAAAAATTATTAATGAAGAGTGGAAAAATTATAAATTATGTGAAAATACAAAGAATAATAATAATAGTAGAAAATTTATGATAATTATAAGATTTCAACATGGGATACATAATCATACATCCTCCCAATAAACAATGTGATTGTATCAAAAGACTCTTACCACTTTAGTAACGTTGAATCTTAATAATAATGAAAGAATGTAAATTAATGAAAAAATAAAATCATGAAATTAATTCTATTCATGATAAAAAATTTCAAATTTTAATTTTATACACTACATATAAGAATATTGGAGAGTAACATAACAAGTGTCTCATAGAAGAATAATTTAGACTAAAATACATTACTGCTTTGTTAACTTTTAAATATTATATCACATGAATGAAATATACTCAAAAGGATAATTAAATCCCCATAAATTTATATATATGAATAATAAAATGAACTAATGGGAAGTATATACACCCCAAAAAAATAAGTGGTGAATATGGCATAAATCTCAGAAAAATTAAATAGAGATAAGAAAAATCATTACATTGAGAAGATACAAGGCCCATGCTCTTTATCTTTTTGAATAATAGAATTATATTAATTATTTACTTGACTAAGAATTTTTTAAATGTTTATTATGAAATTTATTTCACTTATAAATAATTTAGAAATAATTACACAATAAATTAGCTTTAATTCATACATTTTGACCATATTCCACTTTTGTGTCAAAACCAGTTATATATGTTGAATATGGACGAATTTTAATTATTTGAAAATTTGAAGAGTAATAATAATGAAATAATTATCAAATTTCTAAATAAATTATAATTTTAAAACTAGTCACGAATGATTTGTTTTGAAAAATGATTCAACATTACAATCTGGAAGACAGTAGGTCGTACATATGAATTAGTGATATTTCTATTTTTTAGTGATCATTACGGAAATAAGGAATGAAATAACTTGTCATCACAGAATGAATATTACATAATGAATATAATTATTGTCAGTTATATATTCTTATATTTTTATATGTCATTTTTTTGAATGGTATCTCTTTTATTTGAGTATGTTGTAGTCCTCATGTCCATGAATGAAATTCACATTTCCAGTGTGAGAAATGGTAAGAATAAAATGTTTGATAAAATTTATAAAAATATAACTATATAATAAATATCAATTTTTTCATTTATATTAGATATATTCATGATATATAACCATATTATGTTATATGTAGTACATTAGTAAAAAACTCATCACATCGCTTCGTGAGGTGGAAGTCTGCCCTACAGATGAGCGATGTTATTGAATTCATTACTTAATACAATATAAAAAGGTTGAATATGATATAATGACTCCATATGTAAGATTATTTTGTAAATATCATATATAACAATTATTTACATTATTATACCCCACCATGATGTGTGGCTATTAGAAAATTAATGATATCATTTCGCGAGGTTCTAGTCTACCTTACATATTATTGATAGTTTCATAACCCATTTAATGGAAGTGTGTGGGGTGTAGGTAATAAAATTGAAAAAATATCTATGTATATAAATTACAAAATATTATTTATATAACAATGGTCTAAGTATAATTGAAGGAGGCAGATAAGGAAATTAAAAAGAGACGATCATTGGAAAACATCACCTCTTCTTTGGATATCTCATATTAGTTTTCACCATAGGACATCATCAAATGGATTTAATCCAAAATTTGGGACTCTAGTATTATAGGAGAAAATTTTAGAAGTGATTTTTCTATGTAATTTCCATTTAAATGGTCTTTCATCGTGTAAAGTGTTGAGGAGAAGTGGTGGCCTTTTATGAGCGGGTGAGGGGACATACATTGTATCATTAAAAAAAATTAGGTGAACCCACATATTTACCATTAAAAATGATACCATAATAAAAAAAATTAGATATCATAAGTTAAAATGTCTAAATATTTCTAGAATGTTTTTAATTGAAAACATTATAGGCTATTGGTCCCCATATGTTTAAATATAACCACTAAGTACACTCACTTCTTTCTTAACCATTATAATTATTATTATTTGACTTCATTAATTTCATGTGAAAAAATTAATTGGAGATTATTATAAATTATAAATATTTATTATTCAGAATATTAATTTCATTCGTTCATATTCAAATCACATATATGGTGAAAAAAAATTAATTTATAGTTAATCACACAGATGGGATGAGAAAGCAAGTTTTTAAAATTAAATTGTAAAAAAACATAAAATGTTGTAAACAAATATTCAATATTAAAATGACAAAAATAAACTAATTTAGATTAATATATTAATATTTATACTATTTTAAATTTAAAAATAGATCATAATATGACTTGAAATTTTAAATTATTTATATAAAAAGCCCGTTTTGAATTAAAATCCATTATTTTTTATATATTTATAAAAAAAATAAAACTTATAAAAACAATAAAAACAATTATCCAGAATTTCATTTTGAAATTATATAATAAAAATTAAAATTTATTTATTTTTTGTTAAAATTTTTTAGAGTTTTAAAATATAGTATTAAAAAAAGTACATTTTTACAAAGTAGAAAAACTATCTATAGAAAAATATAGATTTTTATGCACGTAATTTTATTTGTTCTAATATATTTCATATCAAGTATATTGGATAAATTTTTATTGAATATATATTATAAAATTTTCATTATGATCATCCAATTAAAATAATTAATTTAATTTTTTAATATAAAACATGTTTCAGTGTATATAAATAGTGTTTTATAAAAACATATACTTTATATATAATTATATTAAATTATATTTTATAATTAACGGCGACTAGTAAATTCATTTTATAAACACGTGTAAACATTATTTTCATAATTTGCTTAATATTATTTATCCCCACCATTCTAACTTATAATTAATAACTATGATGTTAAATAATATTACAAATAATATATTTTTTTCATAAGACTCGTCCTTATGTGTAACCCATTTTATAGAAAAACATAATATAACCTCAACATAATATTAACTTGGTATGTCACAAGAAAAATAGTGAATTGAATGAAATCCATAGTGTCTATGAATTAAATTTTTTTTAGTGAAGTCATTTTATAATATCATTGCACATTAGATCATATTCCAACAAAATAAATTTCACCCTCAATATTTCTCATTATAATCAAAGGATTGACATTTTTAGAATTCCTTTTTTAAAACCCACATCTTAAAAATGAAAAAAATAAAACAAAACTTATAAATGGAATGTGGGAAACATACAGGTCGCTTGAAGATACACATCACTACTATACCACATAAGGAGAACATTTGTGAGAAATTAAAATATAGATTTGGAATGAAAAACTAATTACTATGGGATAATATGGACTGATAGAAAATGTGGTCAAGAGGAAGACAATGAATAAAACACATGAAAAATATATGTGGAGATGTTTATTTATATAATTGGAAATGGAGTTAAGAGGAGAGAAATATATTTCAAGATAATTTTTTTAAAGATACCAAATTTTGGTTCACCATGTAGATTGAAAATATAATGGAATAGACTAACACGAAAAAAATCACCATTTATTCAATTTCCATCAAAATATTATATATTTCACAAGACAATGGGTATTATGGATGAATTTTCATTCATCTAAAGCACAAAAATAAATTTTTAAAGACCACATGTCTATAACAAGGATACCAAACTCTTCCTCCTATATTCAGACATTAACCAAAACCAAGATGATTAACATATGATATGATAATTCAAAAAATTAATAAACCTTCATATGATACATTAATATATAAAATTCAAAAATGAAACCCAATGATGAAACTAAATCATTCCCTAAACCTATATCCCATATATCCTTAATACACACAAATTGGAAGGGTTAATTATCCTCAATGAGTTTCTCATACATTTCATTTTTCATTCCAAAAATATGATGATATTATTTAGAAGTAATATTAATCCTTTATTCACCAAATTCACTTTTTAACCACATGTTTATAAATATGATAAAATATTTTATTCTAATAATAACCTCAATATCCATATTCATATAATATCTAATGTTTTTTAATAACTTAAAACTTATTTCAAAAAAAATGAAATGAAATAGTCCATATTAAGTTGATGTTTTACATATAGTTCAACCAAATAAAAAGACTCCTAAAATTTAATTAATAATTTGAAAACATATTACCACTTAAAATCCTCAAATGGAGCATATTAAACATTGAAATTATGATCATACATAATTTTATATCCATGTGTTGGTATAAATAACACTTAAGATAACAAAAATAATTTAAAATCCACATCTCAAATGTTACATAAATAGAATTTTAATACCAACTATACAAACTAAAAACCCGCACGCCCATATTCTGTACTGAACTCATATAATTTACATTTCAGGATTTATTGTCAATAATTGAGAACCAATTTTTTTAAATCTAATCCATAAAAAATATAAAGGAAAATAGGATCAGTTGTAACCTTGAGGGACTTTTAGATATAGATATTTAGATAATTAATTCCAACACATAACAACATGAACCCAATTTTTCTTCATAAAGTTGAATATCATCCCATGTTATATAAATCTTTTCTTATTTCACATTAGTTTATAAATACTATCCTTAGAAAGTGATATATAGAAATTATTTGTTAAATGTACATCTTAGTAACATATGGAAAAGTAAACATAATAATGGTGATCTTATAATTTTTTAAAGGGTAATCATAATCCTTATAAATTTAATGTTATCAATAACCATAACAAATGAATAAGGGTATGATTACGTAATCAATGTCAATAACTATAACATATAAGTATTCTTACCATTAAATACCATTATTATCAAACATAAAAACGTGCAATTATGAATTCATAAAGTAAAATAATTCATAATAATTAATAATCATGTTCTATGGGATATCAATCTTAGATAATTGAAACATCATAAACCCAAGTCAAGTGTAAATACAAAATATTTTTATCTTGAACATCATCTTATAAAACATGTATAAAACCATTTCAAAACACTTGAATAACCCTTGTAAATTATTATAATCATATGAACATATTCCAATATAATTTTATAGTGAAAATAGTCATTACCCAAGGAATTGGAGTGTTATCTTGGAGTACCCCTCATTTCAGTTATAATTGGCCTACATGACATGATCTAGGTGTACCCATAATTTATAGTGTCCAAGAATAACCACATAAATAAAATACATAGATAATTAATCATAAAACTCATAAAAATAATCAATATTCCTCTATAACCTGATCAATCTATGAAAAAATGGGATTTATATCAATATTTTTGAAACATGATCAACTAGTGTATAAGAAATGGATTCTTTAACAATATCTTCAAAAAATAGTAAAACCATGGAAAATAAATGGGTCCCATAACAATATCTCTAAAACATGGTTAAATAATGGAATATAAAAATATTCCATAATAATCAATTTGAATCATCGTTAAACCATGAAAAAGAATCAACTTCTAAAACAATATATTAGAAAAAATGTTAACCTGTGGGTTTGAAATGAGATTAGTAAAAATCTCCTTGAAAAAATACTAACCCATTGTGAGAAGGAATGATAATGGTATTATTAAAAAATATGAATCATACTCATAAATAATAATATGGTGATTTTAAATTGATGAATATAAATACCTATAAAATAACACTGAAAACATTTTGAAGAAAGTACCATATGCATTTCAAAAATCTATTTCTAATACATAAGTCATTTAGAAAATCATTTTATTTTAAAATAAAATTAAAATAATATAAAGGATGATTGTACAAGTTATTTAAAACATTTAATTAAGAAAATAACCTCTCATCTTTGAAAAAAAAACTTCATAAGGCATTTTTGAAAACATTTTAAGAAAACATAGTTTTCAAAGAACAATGATTTCTAACCGAAAATAGAAACGAAATCATATTTAATTAAAAACACATTTCCTAAAGATTTATGTAGCATATAGTGGAAAAATTGTACAATTACATTAAATTTTTTTATATTATATTAGTATAATATAGTTCATGATTAATATAATATGTCAGCACCCATAAATAAATCATACACAATCACGATAAATGATGAGATTCTAACAAAAGACACTTACTACTTTGTTAAAATTCAATAAAAATACCCATTAAAAAAATATAATTATATGAAACAAGTAATATCATGAAAATTTATATATTCATGATATAACATTTCAAATTGAATGTATATACAGAACAAAAAATATGATAGGCATGTAAAATAACAAATGGCACAAAGGTGAAAAATGAAAAAAATACCTTACCACTTTGGTATAAATGAAATTTTAAACCACATAAAAGAAGTATAATAAAATATATATCTAGATCCCTATAATAATTTTTATAATAATAATAAAATACATTAATGTGAAATATATACACCATGCAATGAAAATAAGTTGTAAATTCGACATATATTTCACAAAAAATAAATGTGAGATAAGAAAACCCCTTTCTTTTAGTCTATTATGTAACACTCATTCATTATTTTCTTGAATAATAGTATTATGGTAATTAGTTCATATTTTTGGATCCTTTAAAATATTTATTATTAAATTTATTTCATATATATACCATTAATATATATTTAATAAATCAATTAGGGGTATGTCAGATATTTTGTCCATATTCAGCATATGCGTCAAAACTACTAAGGTAGGTTGACTATGTGATAAATGTAATTATACAAACATATCCAAAATAATTATCAGAAAATAATTATAATATTAAAACATAAATATTTATAATCCAATTATGAATTATGGTTATGAAAAATGATGAAATTTTATGATCATAGTCACAGTAGTCTATATGTACACAGGAGTAACGTTTCTATTTTTAAAAGACTTTTTATAATATAAGGTATGTATTATTTTTATCTATAGTATGATAATGAAATCATAAATACCATTATATTTATTTATATATAATTATATATGTCATTATTTTTATTTTAAATGAATCTCATCACTTCCAATAGGTGGTAGTCCATACGCCCTAAATGACTTTATCACTTTTTCAGTGT
This sequence comes from Viscum album, assembly GCA_963277665.1. Taxonomy (NCBI): domain Eukaryota; kingdom Viridiplantae; phylum Streptophyta; class Magnoliopsida; order Santalales; family Viscaceae; genus Viscum; species Viscum album. The sequence goes on from OY728164.1 coordinate 1,645,263,281, forward strand.
TTGAAATGGTAAGAAGGAATTGATATATTATATATATAAACAAATAATTATTTCATGAATATCATAATAATTTCATTAATATAATATAAATTTATTATTTTACCCTTATAATATTCCATGTAACATGTTTGTGAAAAAGGCTTCACATCTCATCATGAGGCCATAGTGTGTCGTACAAACGAACATTGTTATCCCATCCCTTATAGAATGGAACATAACAGGTGTGCGTATTATATATTGACTAAAGTGTTATTGTTAAGTAATAAATATCTTAAGTAAAATATATAAAAATTATTTACATCATTAATACCAACCATGATAAGTGGTAATGTAAAAATGAATGACATCATTTTGTGAGGCGGTAGTCTGTCGTACACATAAATAATGATTTCATAACCTATTTTATGGATGTGTGTGTCAGTGTAGGTCAATAAATTTATATAAAAATAATTATACAAAGGATACTAAGGATATTATATAACCATGGTAAAATAAGAATTTAAGGAGGATGATAATGAAATAAAATACAAACAATTTTTTAGAACATTACCACTTCTTTAGGTATATCCTTTTGGTTCTCACAAAAAATGATTATTTAGTTGTATGTATTACCAATTAATGTCCAATATGTTCAGAATATGAAATATGAGAAGTTATTTTTCAGGGGTTTATAATCTAAATAGATTGAGATTTATTGATAGAGGAGGAGAGGTGGTGGTCTTCTATAAGTGTGGGGGGACACACATGGTATTTTCCAAATAAATGTTGGTGAAAACATTTTTTTAACAAAAAAATGACCCAATAATGGCAAATTATAAACATTTAAGGGATAATGTCTAAATATATCCCCAAAATGTGTTCTTGATAAGTTTCTAGGTCATTTCCCTTTATGTTTATTGTTTTACCATAATGTAAACTCACTTTTACCTTAATCGTAGCATTTTATTTATTTTATTTCACAAATATATTTCATAAAAAATATATTGAAAATATTATACATATTTAAATTAATAATTATAAAAATATAAAATATATTTTTCCAAATTTAAATTACATAAGTGAAAATAATTAATATAAAATTAATTCCACTGACAGGATGAGAAATCATGTTTCAATGTGAAAAAGTTCAAAAGTTACAAATATTTTTATATAAAAAATCATTAGGCTAATGATCCCAATGAACTAAATTTGTTTACTATATCAATAATTTAATTTTTATGACTTTAATACCAAATAATATATAATTTTAAATTATAAATTATTTTTAATCAAAGAATGTTTTCAATTAAAATCAGGTATTTTTCAGTATTTATTAAAACAAGAATATTATCATAAAAAAAATAATCCTAAGATAATTTAGTGTTTTTTATTTTAAAAAATAACTTGTAATTACCAATTAATATTTAATAATGTTTCTAAATTTAATTTTAAAAGAAGATCACCATAAAAAGGTAAAAAAGAAGTCTATAGAAAATATCACTTTTTTATGAATATAATTGGATTTTTTATTATCTCTTGCATATCCAATCTATTTAATGAATATAAGAGGATATTATTGAATATATTAATTATAAATTTCATTAATATCATTCAATATTAGTATGTAATTTAATGTATAAGTATAATACACCTAAGGGTGCCTAAATATTGATTTTTTATAAAAATATTTTCTTTATATTCAATTAGTATTTATTTGTATTTATAATAAATTGGAAACAAATTAATTGATTGTATAAAATTTTTGAAGAATAATTTCATAATTTAGTTAATGATATTCATTAAATCCATTCCTATGGCAAGGTAATATCTATCATTTTAAATATTATCGTTTATTTAACATTGATTTCTAGTAAGAGTTTTCCTTGCTTTCAACAAAATTTATCAAAGAACATGATGTTATGTGACAAAAATATGAACATCATGTTATTAAAGACAAATTTTATTTTATTTTGAATAAATATTTAAATTAATTTAAATTAATTTAGAATAATATATTTTATAAATCTCTTGTTGTTACAAATTATAAAATAATGATCTTTTCGAAAAAAGATATTCAAATTAGAAATTTATGTTTATACCAATGTTTTTATTTTTATTTCCTCTAAAACTTTATAAAAATGTTAAATAACCATATTAAGGTAATGGAATATATATTTTATAAAATTAGGTTTTTTATGTTCATTTTATATCTATTTTCTATCCACTTCCTATCTATTGGATAATTATGACATCACTCAGGAGTTTGTCTAGAATACCACCTCCCTAAAGAGTTGTGATTCATTTTTAATTTTGTCATTGCATGGATAGAATTATATATTAATTTATAGATATATATGATATAATTATTATCATGTAAATGTTAATTAATATTTTATGTTATTTCACCACATCCATAAAAATATGGAAACAACACTATTTTGTATGTACAAAACTACAATTTCTATGAACTGATATAATTCAATTATTATTACCAATTTATATGATTTTTTTTATAAAATTGAATGTGATAAATAAATATGATAATTATAAAATTATTGATATTTTAGTGATAATAAATCTATTACCACGGTGTATGGTCTGTAACCATCAAACTGAGATATATATGGAAAATAGATCAGTTTTCAATCGAATGTTCATTTTAATGAAGAATTATTAATGAAAGGATAATATTAAATATTTATGGGATGATAAATATTATATTATGTATTAATAATTTTTTTAAAAATATTTATAATAAATATATATTTATTACATAGGAGTTTAGAATTTGTATGATGATAGATAGGTCATGTGGTAAGTATTTATGTAACACTCCCCATTATTTGATATTATGTACGGTAGATTTTTATTGAGGGTAATTATATGGATATTATTAATTAAACGTTATATATTTTATTCTCAAATGGTTATTATATTTATTTATATGTATTAGTAAAATTTCACACTATTTGGTCCTTTAAAATATTGGAAAAATGTTTTCATGATTACTAGCTATACTTCCTCTTTGGTCTATAAAGTTTTTCTTCAATATCTGTATTCATTAAAATATATTATTGAATTTTTTATGATAAAATTAATATTTAATGTAATCATCAATAATATTAGAATATATTCTCAATTATCAAAATTTAATATTCTTACCATTATTCAAATTTGGTAGATTTTTTTTTTACCAAAACTAAAAAAAGAATATTTATTTTTACATCTACAAAATGAAACGACTTTCCCACCATTAAAACAATTATTTTACATTATTATTAATTTATCGGGTTCTAAGATTATATTCATGGATAATAATTTTATTAAAATTCTTGGTATTTTTGTTTGTTTAATAGATACCGAAATAAAAGTACATATTCCTTGTTTCAAATGAATTTTAAAAATTCTTTTTTAATGATATTTGTCATCCATGTCAACATACATCAATGAATGTTATGCTTAATTGGGGATTTTATATTCTAATACTATCATCTTTCATTTTCAATATAGATTATGTGAGCATAAATTTAACGATGATTTAATGATTTTTTTATTCACATGTTAATTAAATTACGATGAAATCATTAAGAAACCAAATTATTTTCCAAGGGATGTGCTATTTTAGAATGTGTATAAATCTCATTTCCTTTCCAATGGATATACAATAATGATATTATGAATTCTTTTATGATATTTTGGTCCACATATTTTGGGTTTCCATTATATAGTGGGTCATCCTTGAATTATATATCCCTTAAATGTGCTCCGTAAGGATTGATATCTAATGATACTATAGTGTCTGAAATGGAAAGTAAATATTGTTTTTTAAGGGACTCTATGCATTATGATAGTCTTGGGAGTGAAACTTTACTACGAAAATGTTTGGATTTTGAGTGAAATCAATCTACTATGATAGTCATGGAAGTGATCCAAGATTAATGAATTAATTTTCAATGCTTATTCATTCTCCAAAAAACAATTTATTATGATTTTGATATTATATATTACATCATGATTGACAATTTTTTTCTACACTTTTTAGACTAATTACATTTTATTTTAAAAAATATGTGTACTGTGATTAATGCTAAATCATATTTTATTGATTGGGTATGAGTTTCATATGTTATGATCATGAAATCACAATCCTTTTCTTATCTTGTACTCATTTTTGATAAATTATTGATATCACATATGTTTACCCTTATAAATAATCTCAAATCACCATTTTTATGTTTTCAATACCCTTTTTATGGTGAAATGTTTCATTTAAGGAGTGTCTTATAATTTTACAATGTGATATAAACTTTATAGAATATGTTGAATAACTTTAATGAAACTATGTGACTATATATCCAGTCTCCAAATAAGCTAAACCATTTTAGTTTTAGAGATTATATTGTTATGATATTTATAAAATATTCATTTAAATTGATTTAAAATTTATATATTATATTCTTTGGTCACCTCAAGTCAAGCTTGGTAGTTTTTACATGTTGGAAAATCCTCGCCTATGCGACTGGCTATGTGCAGCACAATTTTCTTAATTTGAATATATACTTTTCCTTCAAAACATTCCAATTAGGCATGTTTCATACATATAAATCTATTATTATTGTCAAATAATATAAATATCTTATAGATCCCTATGAATTAACCTTTTCAAAAAAATTATGATATCTAGATGATAATCATACGTATTCCTTGGAATTATCCATGTTATTCAATTACATTGTAATTTTTGAAACACAAACACAAAATTATTTATACATATTCCTATATAATTCATACATATATAATAAGTTAGTTAATTTATATGTTTTATCCAATAAAAACACACATATCTTACCTATGAAATAATAACATATTTATGAATTCGACCATAAGGAAATTGAACTCCGAGTTTAAAATATTGATCGAATAGGCTCAAAACGTACTTGAATATTCTCATAGAATTTTTAACTACACCAAGAAATAAAATAAATAATATTATTCATCATATTTGGTGGTATATATCCTTAACTCTCCTTGGATGTTTACTTTAATAGAAAATCCATATTTTTTGGATTTTAACAAAAAATCCATATATCTTCCGAAAGCCACCTTCTTCCAAATAAAAATGGAAATTTTTGTTGTTATTGCATTCAACTTCAATTAGTAGTATACATTTTCCTCACTCAACATCATCTCTATTAAAATTTTATGTATAGGTTTATTTCTAAAAAGTATAATGTCATAAATTTAATTCTATCATTTTATCATATAAGTCATTATCAAGAGTCATCCATTATCCGTGACTCTATACAACAAAATCCTGTTACTTATAAATCATCATCAACCAGGTGGAACAACATGATCTTTAATTATTTTGTACATTTTATACTATCAAAATTCACGGCTATACAATATTAATATTTTTATTTATTATTAAAATATTATTTAATCATAATGTAAATATTTTTATTCTAACCGTTGTTAAGAATAAATAAATAGGTGCATGAGTAAGGGGTAGTTTTTATATTTTACTGCTTTAAAACTAAAACATTAAACTTACCTAATTTATTAACCCCATTTCATTCGAAATTTCATTTGAGTAAAATTTAAATTGATAAATGTGTGAGATGGATATAATTACATTTCAATTAGAAATGATGCATCAATTAATCATATATAAATATTTATGATCAATGATAAGTGTATAAAATAATAATTATAAATCTAGAAAATAAATAATTATGTTAAAATTATAGTATATGGAATTAACTAATATATATGTTCTAAAGGGTTGTTGAAAATATTATTAGAGAATTTCATGAAACATAAAATTCATCTAGTGCTATAATTGATTCTTTATATTTATTGAATTAGAAATGAAATGACATCTTTATCAACTTATTAAATCCCACTCAATGGGTCATCTTTAATTGAATTTATCATGTTTGGTTTTTTCAGAAATAAGCACAATGAATAATTTTTAGTCTAGTGGTTGTATTGTAAGGAAGATATATGGTTCTAGTTGAAGTAAGTATTCTATATTGTATAATTTTTTAAAATTATATAACTTTTAAAGTATTCAATAATTATTTTCTCTCTTTGATTGTGTTTTCCATCAAAAAAATCCTATATATTAAAAGATAATAAAATATATACATGTGAATAATATGGTTTCTTGGAATATTGATAGGCTACATACTAGACATTTTTATTTTCTATATGTTGATTTCTTTTTCCACAATATGAACTAGAGATCAAAACCCCAAATTTCTAATTTTCATGAATTATACATCTACCATTCATTGTATGATTAGAATAATATATGTTCAAATTATATTTCATTTTTTATACATAAGGATTCATGGATAAAATGCTCTCAAGGTGACCATTGATGAATTATTATAAGCTACTACCAAAACATAAAATGGTCCCCATCATTATACCATTAAAATCAATCAAGTTATCATCGATATTGAACATGAACTTCGTCATTATGAGAGTGATTCTGCATAACCTTACAGTAAATGTATTGTTATTATGAAATTATAAGATGGTTGATAAAATGAATACCAAAGTCACTTGATGACCAATGTAAATATCTTCATTAATCACATAACCTTCTAGCCTGGATGCCATATAAAGATAAAATAGAAAATATTCTAGTAATATCCTCAACTGACCCCCCTGAAATATATAATAAAACAATCTAATTTGTAATTGATTAAAATATTAATCATGGAGTTAGATTGTGTCTATAAGAAACAATAAGATTTAGATACATACATGACACCTTTACATTATACAGTTATATCAAGGGTAGATAATAGTGATGAGAACAACAAATAAGGAAGTTGATTTTGGTAGATATTATTATTTCTAAATAGTTATTACCCCCAGGATATGATTTATTGGATCATTGATGAATATTAGGGTAGATATTAATATTGAAGAGTCTTGAGTTGTACGAGTAGAAACAACAACATTTCTCTTTATTAACCATTTGTGTGTTATTTAAGAGACATCTGCATTCATTATATTAGATGTAAATAGTTATTTTGGGCAATATCACAACCATTATAATGTTTACTTTGGGTGTATATAAATATATAAGGAATAATTATCTCCTAACCTAGTTTTACTTCCAAAAAAATATCTCTATAACCAATCACCAATAATGTGTGATGAAAAGAAGATGTAGGGGGGTTTAAATGCTTCTCTATAGGTAGGAAGAGAAAGAAGGAACATTTAATATTCCATATAAAAAATTCTCATTTTTTATTATCAAGAAATTTACCCACATAGATTCTTCAAAAAGGATTACTTTTGTAGTTTTAACATTTATGGATACCATGGTTTCATCTATACTTGTAATCCTGATATTACACTAAACAATAAGGTTATGTTTCAATTTAAATATCTTCTAATGGATTTTACCTTCATGTTAGGAGTCCTAAATGGAATAGTTCATATAAATATTTAATTATCTAAAGTAAAACCTTAGTACTCTTAATGTTAGGTATGATATAATTTTTTAGGGATGTTAAGAAATAGTTTATGTGAATAACAAAAAACTCAAAATAAAAGATGCTAAATATTATAGTTAGTTATCCTTTAATTTATTCTTTATAAATAATTATCTATGATACATAACTCAATTCATCCATATAATAGGGGATAAAAAGTTATTACAGGGGAAACAAGGTCATTTTGATAACAAATCTATCTTAAAAATCTATTGTGTGGAATGAAAATCAAGAATATAATTAATAAACATTTCTCTTTTTATGCTACTTTCATTTTTCAATCAAATGAAAATAATTATCCATAATTTTTATGAATCCCCTCAAATAAATACATCTTCTATTGAGTAAAAAATCATAAAATTAGAAAAAAAAATAATCGAGGGTTGACATGAGTTCCACACCATACTTTGAATGGGGGATAAAATTATATTAAATAAAAAATGTAAATTTAATACTAAGAGAGTCTATAAAATGATGAATAGTTTAGGATAATGAATTCTCCTTAGTCGGGACCTTTTATAGATTTTAATAAGAATAATATTTTTATAGGCAAAGAGGTTGGGAACCATGGGGAAAAAAAATCTATAGAAACAACAATAACAAATTTTATCAATAAATTACTAGAATCATATTATTTTGATGATAATGGCCTGGAAGACATTGTTATAGGAATTTTCAAAAACTAAATAATCAATGATATTAGTTACACCCACATTCATATTAATGTAACATATAATTTACTGTTCTTATTCAATAATTCATTATATACCCTTATTCTTAACTAAGCAGTGTAGTAATTTTAAAATTATATGTGGTAAGAGTGTTTATAAATTTTTATTAATTATTTTTACTAAATTTAATAAAACTACCCTTTTGTAAATGATAAAATTATTTTGGGTGCTTCAATTTTATAATAATAATTAGAGAATATTTATAAATCGATATTGATATGTGAAACAATACGAAATAATCAATAATGTATCAACTAACACCACATTTAGTGATATTTCATTATACCAGATAGAAAACACCATGACATACTTCTATGATTATTTCAGTATACTAGGTTAATCTCAAAATATCATTAAATATCATATCATGGAAGGGTTTTTGGTTTGGTATTCACTGTCTAATTAGTTAAATTTTGATCATTTCTGATGAAAGGCTTAGTGGGGGTCCTTTATGGTAGAACCTCTTTAGTTGGTATAACTCCTATTATAAATTTGGTTTTATATGTTTTTGAATTCATTAGTATGAAATGTATTAGTGTTATTACATAAAAACCCATATTAAATTTGAATTCCTAGATTTCCTAAGTTATTTTTTTCTTTGATACATTAATGGATGAAATCAGGGTTCTTTTTTCTTTTTATAAGCCACTAGATATGGGATCATTTATTGTAATTCATTTCACCTTCTAGTAATATGTATTAGATAACCCTTCATTTCTCCATGTTGTTGATGAAGATACTATTTATCTAGTTAGTATATATATAATTATTTAGAGATGTGATATTTTTTTTAAAGTTGTTGATATAATGAGGATCATTATCAAAGAGAGTATCCCACTCCTCAAGAACAAATTTTAACTGATTCATAATTTGTTTCATTATATACTAGTATTTTCATTAATTTTCAAATAACACAGGTTTTTAATTATTGGAAAAAAGAACTCTATGTGAATCTATCACATGGTAAAGGCATACATCTCATGTTGGTTCACACTCATTCAAAAAACTATTATAAGAGGAGTGTTTTAAGAAATGGTTCTAATAAGATTTATGAATAAGTGATTGGTATAACAATAAATCCCTTTATATTGGACAATAAAATATCCATATGAAAAATTATATTTTTCACATTATTTTTTATCAAACCATGTATTTTTATCTCAAAATAATTCAAACTAAAAATAATATTTTACTCTAAAAAGTTATTAAAATATAAAATAGTTTTTATAGAGTTACATTATACAAATTTTTTTGATGAGTTGTCATAGATGAGGTTTATGTCAGTAATGATGAGCCAATTTAGATGTCCTATATTAATGGTATAAATATATTCCCATAAATTTTCTAAACTCATTGCATTACATTTTTAATAAATGAAGGTGCAGAACATAAAATTGTCTTCAATGTCAAGTGTACTACAATAAACATGGATGGGTAACTGAATTAATCAATAATGTAATTTTATTTCTATAAGATATAGATATTTACATTATTATTAATAATATGAAACAAATTTTCAACCCATATCCTTAAATATATTGTGTTGATGAGATTATTATTCTCATTAGGCTATAGAATGACCTTAACATGGAAGTTGAATTAGTTTACCACTATAATAATATATTCATAAATATCATGGAAATATACACCCCTTGAATTCAATATAAAAATGGATATCATAATCATGTGGGGGGCTTGGTACTCTATAACATTTTATATTGTCTTTAAGGGTAATGAATAGACCTCATTAATGGTTTCTATATTTGTGCCCAAGAGTCATTCCAATAGAACTTGTGGGGGGTGGATGATGATCTCATATATTTTTTTCGTAAGAGAATGAGAAGTTTACAATTTCTCATCCAACCCATTCATCATAATGAAGGAATTTGAGGTATATAAGAAAGGTTGTTTTGGGGTTGGGTAAACTATAGTATAAGTTTACCCAAAAAGGTTGATATTTGGGAGGATTAGTGATAGATTAGAGAAAGATGACTCACAAGAAAACATATTAGAATCCATAAAATGTGTTTAAATATGAGAAAACAATAATGAACCAAAGTACATGGTAGTTAATATAATACCATAAGTAACCAATTCAACAATAATAAAATAAATTAGAAGGGTTGAATCATAAGGAATGGACAGAAATGAGATAACACGAGGGTATCAATAAAAGGCTAAAGAACTACTGGAAACAACAAACAAATCTTCCTATTTAGAAAATCTATCCCAAACTCCTAATAAGATGAGGATACAACTAATTAATTTTGTGTCATTGTGAGGCTGATAGATACAAAGACACTGGGGGTGATGTATTTAGAATTTGAGCCTCCAAATGAGGATACTTCTAAACAATTAATTTGTCATTCAGATGAGGGACCAACTGTTGGATGATAATAGAATGACTAATGGTGGGGACTTTGAAATGAAGAGGGACTATATAACTAGACACCATCCTATGAATGAATATATAATGTTACCATGGAGGGTGAAATCCTGATAAAATATTACATGAGTGCTAAGGAAAATACATTTCCCAAAGTAGATATATCATTTAGATAAATAAAAAAGGTTTTAATGACATGGGTAAGATAAATACATCTTGGTTAAAACACATTAATCACAGTATTTTCCATCCTTGATTTGGAATCATCCATGTGTAATGAATTTTGGATTTTTCAAATTCCATTTTATAAACTAAGGGGATTCGAATTGAGAGAGGTATTTCTAAGAGGTAAACTAATATAGTAGCGAAATAAGAGTCATTGCCGGTATTAAAATACAAGGAACATTAAAAGAGTGAAATATAAATATTATTATATGAATTACATACCATGAATAGGATGATAATAAATCACCCCTCAAGAAGAGGCAGGTAAAAAATGTGCAGTTGTTAAGGATGAAAACAATTGTTAGGGAGTCTAGGTTGAAAAACATGGAGAAGTTTTGAAACACAAATATAATCTACTAATAAGGAACAATAAAGGAGAAAAATGAGTAGGAGAGGTTACAATTATTATATAATAACTAACTATTTTATATGAAAAAGACTAGAGAACCATCACCAAACTCTAGAGCCATAGGCAAGAGAGGAAGAGCAGGGATATATGGGAGATAAATTATCCAAGTTATATGATATTGGCAGTGATTATGGGTTAAAGAATCATTGAAGGAGCTTGGTTATTCATCTATACTAAATATTATATGATGATTGGGAAACAGAGTAGAATTTTGGAATGGGTAACTAGATGGTGAAAAAAACTAATGGACAAGGAATAGTACTCGAGGTGATGGGGGAAAAGGTGATGGTCACATGGTTTTGTAACGGAAGGGCACCACGATTGAAGGAGTTGATATGGATACAATCACACATACAATAATTGGAAATGTTGAATCATAAATAAAATGATAATGGGATTAAATTAATGATAATTATTATCTAAGAATCCATTTTAAAAAGTATTATTTCCTTCATAACATTGAACACCATGGTTGTATTAATCAAAAAAATATTTGAATAATCTGACTATATTCTTGATGGACATATTCTTCTTCTTCTATAAACTTTTATTCATCAAAATATATTTCTTATTAACTAATTATCTTATTCCCATTGGTAATTGTTTTATTCTATTCATTGAAGAATTATTGAAGTATTCAATGCCATTTTATCCAAATCATCCATCACACATGAAATTTATAAAAGCTTATAATATATTACTTTTTAAATCATTATTAAAAAAATAGAAATTTTTTTATTTTTTAGAAAAAATAGATCTTTATTTTTAGGTTCCTAGGAGAACAAACATTATTGATCTTATTTTTATTCACCTTTCATTGAGATGGTAAATATTTCAGATATTTTCTTCACCCATGTTTTCCTAAAATTCCATTTGGAACCTACAATACCCTAAAAAACATTAGTAGAACAAAATTATTTTATAACTAGTGTTTTCTTTTTTATATGAAATTATTAAAACATATCATTAAATGATCTCAAAATATTATTAAAGTCTAAATTTTTATTTATTTATGTGGGAAACATTTAAAAATTTTATGGAAGAGTTTAATACCTATATAATTCAAGATTTCTCATATTGTGTAAATTCAAGCCTTTTAAATATGATATTTTTTTCAATAAATTTCATATTGAGGTAATTTTCTCATCTTTAACATAAATGATTCATTCATATATATTATTCCTTTTTATTGTACAATATAAAGGAAAAATACTCATTTAATATTGGTAATTATCAAGATCCTTTTGACCATTATCATTGGTCTTTATGTGGGAAGTCTGGACATCAACCATTTTTTACTAGTATCTTTGTATTCATAAATCATCACTTTCATAACCATATCAATCACAGTATTTTCAAAACATTTCTTGTATAATTATTCATTAATAGAAAAATATATTTCATTCAATGGTGATATATATTGATCATTTGGTTTCACATGTTTTGTGACTATATTTTATTTGTAAAAATATTTAGGGAATGACTCATCTATTACAGAAGCTTCCAATGGTAGTTATGATTTCTAATCTAGTATCCCCTTAATGGATGAATGATTATATTTGAAAACAATAGTAAAGAAATATTTGAAATAATTCCTTTTATCAAAATAAAAATCACAAATAGAATCAATGTTAATATTCTATTCATATATTGTAAAATAATATTTAAGAACATAAATATTTAATAAATATAATAGATACATTTTTATATTAACTAATTTCAATAAGGGACATGTGAAATTTATCTGTTGAAGTGTTTCTCATATTCCATTCCCCTTTATTTTTTATTTTCTTACATGATTAAGTTAAATCCCCCATGTCAACCTAAATATATGTGGGAATTATAGTTTCCATCTATGAAACAATGAATATTCTTTAAATTATATGTTTATATATGTCTATTGAAAACAATTGAATCAAAAAAGGATGATCGAATCATAGGAAGAATATTGTGCTCTATTACTGATTATGACTCCAAATGGTTAACGTAGTCGCACCAGGTGGCTAAATCAGTTGTGAATAGTTTTTGATAATTTTGTTCACTATTAGATTCCCCAATTTTATGTTCACTACTCTAAAAATGATATAATGAATGGATATCATCATTTTACCAATCTATTCACAAGACATAAAAGACAAAAATTAAGTAATGCCGGGATGTTTGTATTTTTAAATTTTTCACTTTAAAGGTTGGTGAAAAAATACTAATTGTTTTTGATTTGATTGAATGAAATAAATTACCCATTAAAATATGAATAAAATTACAAGTGGTTATGCCAATTTACACATTGAATCAAATTTTAAGCATCATCCACATTCCAAACATTCAATATATTAAAAATTGTGGGTTATTTATATATAAACCTGAAGGTTTTTATCTAACTAAATTGTATGATATAGGATTATACTTTTTGTCTTGATTTTTAATTATTATCCTTCAAAATAACTTTTCATTAAGATCTATGTAATTCGCTAAGATGAGTATTTATCAATTGTAAGATCTTATTCATAAACCCTAGATATTTGACTATATCTATATAAATAAATTGATTTATATATTATATACCATATAAAGAATTAGGATAGTTATAAATACATTTTAACATCTAGTTTTTACTGTATTGGGTTCCAAATGACTTTTATTACTTCAATGTACTAACATAAGACATCTGATTAAGTATGATAAACATTTTCTCTTTTTATCATCTTCCAAAACATCCAATTCATCTCCATTTTATCTCCATGATTGTTTTTGTCTAAAAAATGATTTTCTAGAACCTATATTGGCTACATTTTCAATATTTATTTAATATACACTAGACAACTTAATTAATTTTGAACTATTAAACTACTACTATTTTATTTCTCAAATTCATCAACCTAATAAATTACAGAAAAAAATACAAGTTAGATTACTATATTGAATTCAACTTTGGGTTTTCAAAAAGAAGTATATTCCCCAATTTCACAAAATATTTTTGAATATAAAACATTATGTGACGTTTTATTTATGAGACTTATTAGTCTATGAGAGTAATTTCTAAAATTTAGAAATCCCACATGAGATTATTTTCATAAGACACATGTTGAAATTGAGCATAGTATTTTCTCTTTTTATTATCTATAAAAAAATATATCCTCTCTTGACCATCAACTAATAATATAATCATGAAAATTTATATACATAGATAATGTAGTTCTCAGATCATATAATGTGGTAAAATATGTTCTTCCATTAAACATCATTACAACTTCTAAGAATTCTTCATCTCCCTTACCCAAACATCATTGGATTTAACTTTATTTCTTGCACTACAATATATTAAACTAAGTGAAAAATAAAAAAACAAATTCACCTATTTTTCTATTAAATTCCATAATTTTAATATTTAATACATTTTAATAACTTATAAATTATTGAACCAATTCATCCAATAGTTGTCCATTTTTATCAACTAATACTGAGTGACATTGAAAATATACATAGTACTATATTTTCTATATGAAACAGATAGTTTGGAATCATCATATTTCCAATCTATACTATCTTATATATTCTAATTATCATATTTGGTTAATTTACTTATTAAGTGTGAGAAGTAAGGGAAAATATTAATGGAACAAACTCTTTTATTTTATGATCTAATCACAATCATTGAATGGAGTGGCATCAAAATTATCAGTACTATGTTATAAAAATATAATTTATAAAGAAAAAAGTCTGGAAATCCTAATAAAAAACCTGATGGATATTAAGAAACAGAAAAATCAAATATATTATTATATACTTGGTGTGAACACCTTCTCAAAAACCCTATCACGGTTTCAAGAAAGAAGATGATGTTAATGATTATGTTTCAAACAAAACAAACAATATTTTAAAATGAGAAAAATGTAATATGTATCGCAAATAATATTTGAAATTTTATTTCTCATTCTAAATTAATAACAATGAAAATTTAGTTTTCTATAAAATCAAATGGTGTAGAACGACAGTAAGGGAACATGACCACAATTTCAATGAAGAAAACCTTGATGGCCCTACACCCTTCCCTCAACCCCAGACTATTTTGATTGATCATTGAAACTATAACAATATGGAAAATATTTACTCTGGTTGTTGTATTATGATGTAATTTTTTCACATTAAACACACACTCAAACAAACACACACATACACACACACACACACACACACACACACATATATATATATATATATATATTGAGACTACAATTTACAAAACCTGAACTACAAAATATTCATTTTTTATTATTATAGAAAACATATGTATCCATTTTCATTGTGAATTAAACCATTTTAGCTCTGCAAACACAGATATTTTACATGTAAACCAATTACATTTAAATGAATAGAAACATAATTCAATTAAAAAAAGAGTATAAGTAATTAATCAAATAATATAAGGAATCAATATGATCTTCTCATGGAATTTATAATCATTCCAATAAAATATATATTACCATTGTGATGATAAATTGGAATTCATGATTAATTCTCTGAGGATGGTTTATTTTGGAAATGACCCATGTATTATTATATTTAATAATTTACCTAAATATATTTTAGCAGCATGATTATTCCAAGCTAAAAGATATTTTTTTGTAATTAGTCAACAAATCTTCCTTAAGCTATTAGAATTATGACTACTTAAGATCATCTCACCAATGATGTGATATATAATATGTATTCTAAGAATTAGTATCTATTAACATTCAATGTCTATTTTTATATTATGAATGATTCTCATGAGTCTTACGTAATTAGAATCTTAATAAATTAATATCCCCCTTATTGTATCACCTTATCTACCCTGAGGAACATAATTATCTTCCTTTGTTGGGAATATATCACACTACACAAAATGAATAGATATTTATCACACATTGACATTCTATCTCTTAATCATATATAAATAAACTAATTCATCATCTTCAACAACCAATTTACATTATTTTTGAATACTAGAGAATATTACCCGTTTACCCTATGTGACAAACAAAACCCTTTCACTTAGTTATATTGTATTATGAAAGTTCAATATTGAATTGACTAAAAGTAGGTACTATTATGTTTTAGTTGTCCAGTTTAAGCAATTAATTCTAGAAACATATCAGAAAAAAAGAAAATAAAATCATAAACAATTGTATAAGATTAAAAAAATTAAAAAAACATTATCATAAAAAATAAAACTTTTAACCCAAAAACATAGTCAATTTTACTGTATTAAAAATTAATAAAAATTAAATTCATGGATGTTTTTATGTAGTTGGAAACATAAAAAATTATTTCATAGAATAATAAATTTTCCAAAATTAGAACAATTTAACAATTGGCATGTAAATATGAATAGATGAATGACATAATTAATAGATATCCATAAAAAATAAATATCATGATTAAGAATTAAATATTAATAGAAAATAATGTGGATGAATAGAAAAATAAGTTTTATTTGTATAAGTCAATGTCAACATTAGGGAACATCAATATGTTTATTGAGTTTCCAATTGGTCATTTGAATTTACCTAATTATTAATTATGTATATACATATATGAAGATAAAAAATATATATATTATTTATGTTTTTGTTAATAAAATAGTTTTTCGTTCCAACTATAATATAATAAAAATTATCAATCATGCATCATACTATGAATTCATAAATATGTGTCCCCATGGATTCAAATAATGATGAATGAACCAATATAGTGACTAAATCACGATTTATTCCTAGAAGAACATATAATGTCTCATTCAATCATACCAAAACCAAAAATATTAAATCATTAATCAACTACATGTTTCTTACAATCCTCACAGACATCCCCTAAAAACATAAGAATCAGTCATCAAGAGGATTAAGTTGCATGTTTACAATTTACATCTCATGTTTAGACATCTCTTGGTCTTCTATTTGGAAAATAGTATAACCATTTAACACTTATTCCACATTGAAATCAATTTTTTAATACCCTTACCTAGATACCCATATGAGATAAAAAATTAGGGTAATTCTAACCCTAGAAGAACTCCTTGATCCCCTAAGTTAGGTGAATTTTTCTATAATTTTTAATTATCAATTAATAAATGATTAACTAAAATTTATTATAATGAAATTATATAACTTGTTTTTTATTTTTCATGACTACCCTATAAGTGATATATGATAAAATTATAACAAAATGTAACACCGAATAAAAAATAATAATTAAGAATTATTGATGAATAATTCTTTATGTATATAGAGTTAAGAAAAAGCAAAAAAAATAGATACAAAAAAATATAATAATACCAATGTATATATACAATCTAAATATGGAATATATGATATAAAAACTATATGGAAATGTGGATGAGCCAAAGTACACCTCTGACCATCTCTAAAGATCAAACTCTAGAGTTATAACCAATCATTTATTCATAAACCACACAAACATGTAGGAAATTCAAAATTAGTTTAGGGAGGCCTCATGTCCACTATGGTATCTATGTTGAGTGTGATAAATAATAATCAATAGGTCACTACCATGGTGCATCAAAATTATTGTGAACAAATTGTGTATGGACATCCATGTTAAAAAATGTACATACATATAAAAAAATTATATTTTTTGTAATTTAAAAATAATGTATAATAATATATTTAAAGTTGAAAAATAAAAAATAATCATATAATATAACTAAAAACATCATATACTGAGTTATTCCATACATAGATACCTACTTCGAGCCATATTTAATAAAATATGATGCTAATATGTCTCATCCCTACTAAGAATCACAATCATATCCAATTATTAATAACATATGTACACATAAACACCCGCATAAATTAGTATATGAGTTTATATAATTCATTGTCCAAATGAACAATCATTGAAAAAAAATTATAAGGCATAACTAGTTTAGAAAATCATATAGCCTATGACATTTATGCAACCCATCATTTTTATATAGATTTTTATAATTACTATCAATCCTAAAATCGTCAACCCATATAATTAATTATTGAATAATGTCATATGCCAAATGATTAACAAGTAGACTACTCACTTGTGTAACTACTCAACAAGTATATAAATATTGTACAAAACGTTAAAGAAAGACTCATACTCATAATCAAATTAAAAAATATAAAATACAAGTAAAATATAATATTTATATTGTATAATGATATACTATAATGAACATGATCCATGAAATAAAATGAAATAATGTACTCAATATAGTTGAACCATAAACATGCTCAATATTTCCATCTATTGAATCACACAAGAATAAATTAACCAAAATGGAATAAAATAACGTAAGTGATAGAAAATTATAAGTGTAATATCACATGACATTTGACAATATTTTAAAAATTATTCTTATCTCTGCAAAAGTATATAATAATGAAATAGTCATCATATTGGAGTCAGTCTTGTAGATAAATATGGCTATGACTTATTTAAAATCAAGGAAATACTAAGATGATACTAGATATTTTAGTAATTAGAAAATTATGATATTTATAAAATTGTATACAATTGGTGAAACACTATTTTAGGTATCTTAAACTCCCTAAAACTATATCAGGACCTATCCTTAAACATTACATAATCTTGAGGTAAGTCATTAATTCCCACCGAGTATCTTTTTAGGTTTACAGTTTTAGATAATTAGCTATAAATATTACATTATATATTCAAAATTACAATGAATACACTTCCACTTAATGATTTTGTTTACAATAATAACAATACCTATATAAAACATGAATTTTTTTCCTGACTAAAATCTTCTTGAATTTTTCATTTCACATGTCCTACCTTATACCCTAAAAAAAATTTCAAAGAATATCGGGATGAGCATAAAAAGATCAATAAGGGTTATTAAACAAGGGAAAAAACATTAGTCTATGCATATATAAAAATTAATGAAATAATAATTTTTAATCATAAAAAATAATATCATTAATATAACTTATGAAATTATAATATTAATTAATAACACTAAGAAATAATAAATCCTAAGGGTAGCTTATGGCATCGATAACAGACTTACATTGTAGCTTTCAAATATATATAGGGAGTTATTTTCGGAATACCCATGACAGTATATTTCTTAAATCTATTAAGAGAAACATTAAAGTATACCTTCATCGTGTTACCCAACACATTAGAGATCTATCTTGATCTCACATTCCCATGGGTTTTAATGGAACCACTCGTATTCATAAATAATGGCCATGAACCTAAACTTATTCATAAATCATAAAAAACATATAGGAAAGATAATATTTCCACATTGAAATCACAATATATTATTTCAAGATATTTACATAATAAATTATTTCTAAAAACCATTTTCAATACCAAAATATATAAGAAAGATATATGGTATTTATTTTATTTTTATAAACATTTTTGATTTTTAATAAAGCCAAATATCAAATTATACTCGAAGCAGCAAAATGGACATTGTCACCACGTGTGTTAGAAAAGAAACATTACCTTTGTTGCGTTGTAAAATGATTCAAAATATAAATGATTCATTTATAAAACCATTGAATTAAAATAAAATAAAATGGGTATACTTATACACTATATAAAAGTTGGTCGTGTGTAAACCAAAATATGTCTGAGTTAATAGAGATTGGGACAAAGTCCTTTAAAAATATCATTTTTTAATACAATATATCAATTATGTGTAATCAATATATATAAAAATAAATAAATTATAAATACAAGATAGGGTATATGAAGTTATTTCTCACATAATCAGATCATGACATAATCAAGAAGTAGAAGATTAACCTAAATAATGGAAATTGGGTTAAGAAGTTCCTTTATAAAGATCATTTTTGTAAATAAAATAGATAGATTATGTGTATTCACTATAATTACACATAAAGAAAGTATAAATACATGATAGGAAATAAAAAGTTATTTCTAACATAATCATAGCACAACATAATCAATAATTAGAAGAATAACCTAATGAATTTAAATTGGGTTAAGAAGTTCCCTTACAAAACTTCGACACCCTAACGATGTCTCTTAACAATTCCGAAAATGAGTTGATAATAGTGAAAAGGGTATCCTATGAAATGGACATAAAATGGTCATAAATAAAGATATATAATAAATTACCCCCAACAAAATAAAATGAATATTAAAAGGCATAACATTAATGAAGTCCTTGACTATAAGATGAGGGTTAAAGGTTCTCTTATATTGAATCTGACTTGTCTAATTCATTATTTACATTCCTGAAAAAAACATCAGTTAATTTATACATGATTAAGAATCTTTTTAATTTTTATTATACCATTTATATCACTTATTACCCTGTTATAAAAATCTTATAATTATTCATGTTCATATCGGTTGTTTTGTCGATGTTTGGTACTTGAGTCGAAAATGAACTTGTTGTAATTAGAAATTGTCCATGTGGTAAAAAGTAAAATATCTATATAATAATAGTCATGACATAAATATAAAATATATACTGTATATATGTATTTAGATCATGTATATATGTTTTTATAATAGTCCATTACAATTGGAGATAAAAATGAAATGCACCGTTCATGGAGATGTTAAGCCGTACATACGAATGAACTCTACTTTCTTTTTTGTTTCATATTTAAAATAATTAAAACTAAATGATACCTAGTTATAATATAATTAATGTATAATATATATTTTATAAGTTTTACATAAGTTTATTAATTCCACATTTTATATTTTCCATGTATGGAATGAATGATTCATATCACTTTAATGGGGTGGTGGTCTGTACTTCCTAAAATGAAATTATCGTATTTACACATCATGAAATGAATCAAGGTATGATATAAATGAAAAATATTTGGAGAAAAGAGACAATAAAAATATAATATATATCATATATAAATATAGTTCCACTATAATGGCCACCATAAGATGTTGTAGGAGAAAATTGAACAATCATCGTTTCGTGAGGTTGTAGTTCAATGTACACAGAAATAGTATGTTCATATCCATTAGATGGAGGTGTGTGTGAGTGTAGATTCAATCCATATAATAAAAAATCCTAGTATATTGATTAAATTGGTTTTTTTATTAAATAAAATAATAATTATAACATTGGGAGTGGAGAAGGAAAATAATGGAAAGGAACTGAAGAGAAGATGCTACCTGGAAATTGCGAAACTTCTTTTGATTTGAGCCCAAAGGATTTCTCTAATAGCCTTATGCCCAATGTAATAATTCTTGGATAAAGAGTGGTATGTAGGGAGATTATTTTATCAAAATTTGGATGATATAGTTGGTTTAATATGTGTGAGTAAGTGGGTATAGTTGATGCCCTTTTATAAGAGATAGGAGGGGCACTTTAAGAATGTTTTGAAATATTATTTTATTATAAAATTATTTTCTATTTAAAATGGTTCTGAAATAATTTATTTAAAATATAAGTTGATATTGTGTCTAAAAAATCACAAAAAAATTGGTTTTAGATAAGGTTATGTCACAAATTTAACCCTATCATTTTTTATTTAACACTTAGTTAAAAACATCAACTCTTACCTTGTCTTATTGAATTTTCATTAATTATGGATACTGTAGTTTCTATAAAATTCCTAGAGAACTATAATTGTATCATTAATGACACTTTTTTACATTATATAAGTCATTTTGACAAATATTATATTTTCAAGACTATAATATCACTTTATAAAATGGTAATTGTTTTAAAAACTCATGTATGTCAATTTTGACACTATAAAGTAATTGATTTGTTTTTTAAATTCAGAAAAACATGATTCCTTAAAAAAAGGAAATAACTCAAATATAATATGTATTTGTCATCAATAAATTCATGTATGGTATAAAAATAATTAATTTTTTTTAATAATTATAATATCATTTAATTGAACCTTTCATTAACGAAACAATCACTGCATGATCATTGTGTCACAATTAAATATATTTATATAAAGTATAAAAATTATAAATAAAATATCTTGATGTATTAAATATAATTATATTTATAATGACTATTTATATTCAAATATAATATTTATATTACCCGATATAAAAATTATTTTTGTAAAAAATATGTGTTTATGTTATATTTTTATTTACGTTAAATTAAATCTTATAAAATGTCATCTTCACACCCATGTGGCTCCATGGGGTCCCAAAATAAACCCAAGGATTACCATGTTCGCAGTTATCTAATATAGTTTTATTAGGTATTTTAGGGTAGTTTAATAATATTATATTATTATTTTAACCCTCATTTACAAGATTTACCCTTTAACCATGGTAAATAAAATAATTACTGAAGTTACAATATATAATGACAATAAATAAAAGGAACCTATTTACACAATTTGAATGATCTGATTCCTAATGTGGGATCCATTTTTCTAAATTCAAAACATAGATGTTTCAGTAATTTATTTAAAATTAATTCCCTTTTTTAAAACTGAAAAAGCGGGCTTTTGAGATGTAATAACTATCATAATATTGACATGTGTTTTGGTCTAATTTAATCGGGAAATTAAATCCAATGAATAAAATTGGATTAAATAATAATAATTTAATCCATTAATAGTTTAAAACCATTAAATAATATGATTTATCTGTATAAATTATCTTGAAGGAAAAATTTGTTTTCAATTAAAATTTAGCATATTTTTTAATATTCTTCAAAACATGATAGCTTTCAGGAAAATATAAAAAATTCAACCAAAGTAAATTGTGATGTACTGATTAAAAATATAATGTTTTTTGTCAAATAAAACAAATTAAGGTGTCAAAAATTAATTTAAAATGGTTCCACCATTAAAAGGTGTTAAAACTTCATTTTTAGAAAAATACATCATTTATCCCAAAAATTAAATTTGTTCTAATATCATATAATGATGACATATAATATGAAATTAAAAAATTAAATTCAATATATAAAATATATTTTTAATTAAATAAAATCCATAAAGAGTTATATGATTTTATTAACAAAATTATTCTCTTTTAAATAGGTTTTCATAAAAACACATCATTTATATTCAATTTATTATTATTATCAATTATAATAAATTTGGTAACAAATGAATCAATATTTAAACATGCTTAAACCATATTTAAAAATTTATTTAATACTATTAATTCTTCCCATTCCAATTTTTAGGCTTTAACTACTATTTAAAATAATAATAATATAGTATTGCAAAGTAATATTTTGAGGAAACACATTATTGCCTGTCGAGTACATTATCAGAAAAAGAGTACCCTTTAAATTAAAATTTATATCTTATTCATAAATATTATTATAAATGAAAATGTATTATTCTATAAATACTTTGGTCATTATATCATTCCCCTATTTTGGAAATGGCATCCTCACAATTTTAATATAGGGCTAGGAAACAACATTTAAAATACCACATAGGAAGAAGATTCAATAAAACTAGCACTTTTAAAAGAAAGAAAGAGAAGTACACATGTCACCCAATATAACTCATACTAGTATTCCATATAGGAAAACATGGATGTGGAGGAAAAACTAACCATCACATTCTGATGTAGAGTGATAGAAAACATGATCACGAGAAAATTATTTACCAGAAAACCATAATCTTAGGATGGGTTGAATGGTCTTTCATTTCCCATTAGGGAAAGTAAAGGGAAATCATTTTTGTTTTATTTACCTTTTCATAAATTTAAATAATTATTTTACTAGTTAGAATAATAACATAAGTAAACACACTTACTTGTCATGTAGAATTTCAATCTATAATAAATATATACCACAAACTCATCTTTTCTCTACACTAATATCATTCATGATGAATTTTTCACACCTAAAGTGGTAGAATCAACTTCAAAAAAATAACATAATCCACAAAAGATTAAGTATATATTTTCCTTATCATTAGAAATAAAAAAAACCCAAATGGTTAGAAAAAGATTATATAACGCCTAAAAAATAATCCTTCATATAAAGAAATACTGCTCTTTATCTTCAAAATTCAGAAAACAATACCAAAAGTTCAAAAAAGAACATTAAATAATCAATTGTCCTTAAAATTCTTCAAAATATTCCAAACAATGTATGATACCCAAAATTTATATGGATTTGATCACATAGTCTTCCACAATTAATAATAAAATTAATTTCCAAATAACATCTACTACTCTTAAAGTCTCATATTGAAAAGTGATTAACCTAATCACATATTCTAAAAGATAGGTTAATCATTTAAATAAAATACCCTAATCACTATATTTAAACAATAAAAACATATCTTCTTTAAAATTAAAATTCCACCATTACTCTTTAAATAAAATCAAATAGTATTAAATTTTTCATAGGCATATAGTGTTCCCAAAAGAGCAAATGTATTCCAAAATAACATTAATAAGATAGGAACAAAACCATTTTACTATACTAATGATATCTATTTGATAAAACCTATCATTCAAAATCAACATATTCATGATCTATAAAATCATTTAACTAAAAATAAAAATTCATACAAACTAGAGACTTCATGTAGTTCAGTGGTAGGTGATAAATCCAAGTTTTATTTTGTTGTGGGTTAGATTCATGCATCTTTATCTGATGTGATGGGTTTTCATATGGTCTATGTGTTTTCATTTTTCAAAAATTGTATAATTATAATAAAATAAAAAACGAGGTAATATCCTAAAAAATATCAATAACATTTTTTATCCAATAATGTTATTTTATACCTCACATTTTTCATCCCAAAAACTAATAACCCAAAATTTCTTTAATGGTAAATATATCCAAAAATACCATTAATCACCTTGAAATAACATAATCCTCCAAACAAGTTTCTAAATAATTGAACATAAAATATATTTAAACATTATAAACCCAGGATCATATCCCTAACCCTTAAGAAAATATCTTAATCTCTAATGTTGTCTAAACCTATCCTCTAATACAAAATATAAGGCCCCGGCATTAAACAATACTTAATCATGAGTTAAGTCATGAATTCATATTGAGGATCTTTTTAGGTTTACAGTTTTAGGGAATTAGGCCAAAACTAATACATAACATCTCAAAAATTATAAAGTAGACTCTTCTACTCCACCCAATTTTTTTACAATAATAAAAATCATTAAATAAAACAAGAATTATTTTCATGATAAAAATATTCTTTAATTGTTATGTTCTCTTATCATAACTTATAACCTATGAAAAATATTTTCAATGAACATGGGAGGAGCATAAAAAGCATAAAAAGTATAATAAGGGATATAAAATAAGGAATGAAAACATGAGTCCCTGAATACACACACAATTAATGAAATCATAATTCTTATTAATAATGAATATTCTCTTTAACATAGATCATTAAGTTATAGTATTTATGAATAACACAAAGAAATTATAAATCATGAATGTACCATGGGGCAGCCATAACATACTTACATTGTATATTTCGTAGCTATATAGGGAGTTGTGTTTAGAAGATGCAACAGTGTATATTCCCTAAATCTATTAGAATAAATGTTAAAATTTACCTCCATCACATTACCCTATTCATTAGAGAGCAACCTCAGGCTCACCCTTACATGGTCTATCAGGGAACAACCCATATACGTAATCAATTCCCAAGAACAAAAACTTATTCATAATACATAAAACAGGAATAATTAAAATATAACATTTCTATATTGCAATCACAATATATCATTTCAAGATATTAAAAAAATCAATTTTTTCTCAAATCCATTTTCAATACCAAAATTTATATAAAATGTATATGGTATTTATTTTCATTTTAAAAACATTATGACTTATTAATTAATAAAAATATAAAATAATACTCATGGTGGCGGAAAGGACATTGTCACCACGTGTGTTAAAACAGAAAGAGACCCTTTATCCTGTAGTAGAATGCATCGTAAAACAAAAGATTATTTTTGATATTTTTTGAAATAAATTAAAATAAAATTAGTATAATTATATAGCATAAAAAAAAGGTTTTGTACAAACCAAAATATGCCTCCATGAAAGGAGATTGAGACGAAGTCCCTTACAATGACCGTTCTGTAAATAAAATAGATTGATTATGTGTATTAACTATAAGTGCACATAATGAAATTATAAATACAATATAGGATATTAAAAGTTATTTATCACATAATTATTTCACTACATAATCAAGAAGAATATGTTTAACCCAATGAACGGAAATTGGGTTAAGAAATTCCCTTACAAATATTATTTTATAAAAAATAGAATGATTATGTGTATTCACTACACGTACACATAAATCATGTATAAATACAAAATAAGAAATCAAAAGGCATTTTAAACATAATAACATCACCAAATAATAATGAATTAGAAGATTAACCCAATAAATGGAAACTGGGTTAAGAAGTTCCATTATAAATAATTGGCAGCATAACGACGTCACATAATAATTATTAAAATATGTTGATGATATTGAAAAGGGCATCTCATCACTTTTACATAAAATGGAAAGAACTAAAGATGTATAATAACATAACCTAATATAATAAAATGGAATTTAAATTTCATGAAATAAAATAAGTCCATGATTAAAAATAAGAGGGTGAATGATTCCCTTACATTAAGTCTGGCTTGTCTCATTCGTTCTTTATATTGCTGAATAATTAACATAAGTTAATTTCTACATGTTTGAGTAGGTTTTAAAATTTTATTATTCACTTTATATGACTTATTACCTTACTATAACAATAATATAATTATTCAAATTCATATTGATCGTTTTATCAATGTTTGGTAGTAGAGTAAAACATATTCTTTTTATAATTACAAATTATCTGTGTGGTTAAAATTACAATATATTTAGAATCATATTCATGATTTAAATTACATCTATATAAAGTATATATTTATTTATAAAATATATATATATGTATTTATAATAGTCCATAAAATTTTGATAAAATAAATGAGATGCACCGTTCATGGAGATTTTAAGTCGTATGTACGCATGAGCTCTACATTCATATAGTTTACATATTTAATGGAATGAAAAATAAATGATACATAGGTATATAATAATTCTAGTATAATATATATGTTATATATGTTACATTATTCATTAATGTTTTATTTTATACATTCCATTAATGACTTGAATGAGTTATATCAATTTCATGGGGTGGTTGTTCACACTTCTTCAAATGAAATTATCGTATTTAAAAATATTAGAAAGCATAAAAATAGGATCTAAATGAAAACGACAGATTAATAGAATATATATATATTATATATATCATATATAAATACATTTCCATCATAATTACCACCATAATATGTGGTAGGGGAAAATTGAACAATTATTATTTCGTGAGGCTATAGTTCGCTGTACCAAGAAACACTATGTTTCTATCCATTAGATGGTGTTTTGTGTATTTTTAGTTCAAATTATTCACAGAAAAACACCCTAGTATAAATTTTTTTATTTAATCAATGAATAAGAAGATCATAGTGAGTTGAGAAGAATAAAGGAAAGAAACATGAGTCAATAAATTACATCTAAATCGGGTAACATCTTTTGATTTGAGGGAAAAGGATCTATTTGATTGACTTATTCCCAATGTAAGGCAAATAGGATTAAGTGAGGGATCCGGGGAGA
Organism: Viscum album; assembly: GCA_963277665.1. Lineage (NCBI taxonomy): Eukaryota > Viridiplantae > Streptophyta > Magnoliopsida > Santalales > Viscaceae > Viscum > Viscum album. The sequence continues at coordinate 1,645,291,198 of OY728164.1, forward strand.
TTATTTTAGTAAGTTTTGGACGAGTCAAGGGGCTTAAGAGATATGTAAAAATGGGTATAGTTAATGCCCTTTTATAAGAGGGGGGAGGGCCACTTTAGAAAGGTTTTGAAATATTATTTTATTATAAAACAATTTTAATTTTCAAATGGACCCAAACTTATTTATTTAAAATATAAGATACTTTTGGGTCTAAAACCACTCAAATAATATGTTTTTAAAATGTTTAGGTCCAAAATATAACCTTATCTTTTTTTCTTTTAACCATTATTTAAAGACATTAACTCTTACCATGTATTGTAGCATTTAAATAATTTATGGTTACTATAGATACTGTAAAATTCCAATAAAACCATAATTGGATCATTAATGGCGTTGGTAATAATATATAATTTATTTTGATGAATATTATATATTTATTACTATTATATCATATAATAAAATTGTATTTGTTTTAAAAACTCATTGGTACTATTAATCAAATTTCATTTATTTTAATATTAATAATATCATTTATTTTAATACTTCATTAATGAATCAATCAATTCATTATCATTGTGTCATAATGAAATTTATTTATTTAATGTGTAAATATTATTAATAAAATATAATGATATAGGAAATGTTTTTCGATTTATAATGAATATTTATAGTCTAAGAGATATTTTATATAACCCCATTTGAAAATTATTTTAGTTAAAGATACATGTTTCTGTTATATTTTTATGTACTTTAAATTAATTATTATTTAATGTTATTTTCACACCCATGTGGCTCTTTGGGGTCCTATAATCGAACCACAAATTCCCATGGTCAGAAATATCTAATCTAATAGTATTGGGGCAAGTGTTAGGGTAAATTGATATTATTATAATATAATTTTTTCTCTTATTTACCAGATTTTCCCTTTAACCAAGGTAAATATAACAATTATTGATGTTACTATTCATAATGTCAAAAATAAAAGGTATATATATACACAATTTGAACCTTCTGATTCCAAATATGGAATCCATTTTTCCATATTAAAATTAATAATGTTTCAGTAATTAATTTAAAATTAATCATGTTGTCCAAACAAGAAAGCGTGTTTTTAATAAGTAATAATATTCCACAGACTAACATGTGTTTATATTCAATCTAAAATTGAAATTACTTCCAATTAAGAAAATTGGATTAAATTCTAAAAATATATTCCAATTTTACTTTAAAACCATTAAATAAAATGACTTATCCATATAAATTATCTTGATGGAAAAAAGTTATTTCCAATTAAAATTTAGCTTATTTTTTATATTAATCAAAACATGATAGCTATCAAGAAAAAATCATAAATTAATCAAATTTTTTTTTGATATCTCAATTATAAAAAATAATTTTATTTTTTCAAATATAGCATATAATGGTTTCAAAAACAACATTTAAAAAGGGTTCTTCATCAAAAGTTGGAAAAACATCATTTTTAGAAAAATATTAATTTTATATGAAAAATTATTTTTTTTATCATATCATATCTAGAAAGAATATATGATGAATTTAAAACATTAAATTGAATATATGACATATATATATAATTAAATAAAACTTCATAAAGTATGATATGATTTTATAAATACAATTATTCTCTTTTAAATAGGTTTTCTTAAAACCGAATCCTTAATATTTAATTGTTTTTTATTTCCATTTCAAATTAATTTGGTAACCAATGAATCATTATTTAAAAATATTTGAACCATATCATAAAATTTATTTTATACTAATAATTCCCGTCATTCGAATTTCTAAACGTTAAAAAATATTTCAAATAATATTATTATTATTGTATTATTTTTCGGTACAACTCAATGTTGTTTTACAACGTAAGATTTCGAAGAAACCCATTGTTGTGTGTCATGTAAACTATAGGAAAATGTGTCCCCTTTAATATAAAATTAATATATTATTCATTAATTTTAATATGAATGAACAATTATTACTTATACCAAAATTAAAAAATCATAAATAAAATATCATGAATTTGTCCAACACAATAAATATCCTTTGGGAATCTAAGAATAAAAGATATTTACCTTAGTTATAATATAAAATTCAAACCTAACTTTTAACCAGTAAAATTAATATCCTAAACAAATAATCTATACATTGTAAACATAATTAGAGATTGGTATCTTATAAAAAATGAAATATTTGATAAAAATGTTTTTTTGATAGAATATATGATTATATAGTGGAACGTTTTTTGCATTATTGAATTTAATTATATAAATATAATATTTATTTTTTATTTAATTTTTCAAATAAAATATTTTTTAATTTTTCATTTTTAAATAAATTTGGATTCTTAGTTATTCTCTAAATCATTTTTCAACATTTTAATGATCATTACAAACCTTATAAAATAAATTTTTACTTTTTATTATTAAACTAATGAATTTTTTGACATGAAATTGATTCTAAACACTCACTTTTTTTTCATAAAAAACAAATATAAAATGAAACTAACTACATTATATACCCATTAGAAATCATTGAAATGAATATAATTATAAACCACATTGAAATAATTATATATTAAATTAATGTATTTATTAATTGACATTACCCATAATATTGGTGAATTATTTCACATTATTTTCTTTATCCATAGATCATAATGTATTTTCATGGAATATTTAACCTACCCTAATCATCAAACCATTGTTATCATTTTCTCAAGGTTAATGCATGAGCCCAATTCATTGGGTATTCTTATGTGAATATGATTTTATAAATTCCCTAAAATATTTTTATTTACAGTGTCCATAGAAAGTTTTAATCAAAACCATAATGATATTAACCTTATACATAATATTACTCTTCTAAAATATTGATTTATTTATAATTAAAGGTTAAATAAATTATATTTTAATTTTTTTAACACAATTTTTTAATATTCTAACAATGCATGTGACTAGAGATATATGATTTATAAGGAATCTCAAAATATACAATGGTTATTATTTAACAAATTTTATACCAAATAAATATTTAACTAGAGTAATAGGGAAAGAATAAATATCAGTTAGTATGTATCTATCACTATATATTGACTATAGATAATATAGTTTTAAAGTGATTGATGATATTCTGTATTTCAATCAAGAATTAATTGATATATTTTTTCCATAATTTTTTAAAAAAATTGATTGGTGTTCCCAAAAAATACCGTTGTATGTAATGTTGGAGAAAATTTTTACCTAAATTTTAATATTCTATAAATATTAAAAAGTAATTTTTATATATGATATTAATTGGTTAAATGTAGAAATATTGAATCTTTCGTTCAATATGGAGATGTATTTATGAATTCTGAAGGGACTTGTTTGAAGTTGAATAGACTATGATGTGGTATAAAAAATATTTAAGGTCTCAGGTAAAAAATATTTTTTTGTGAAGAACTAAATGTCGAATATCTATGATTGGCCTAATATTAACCAACTCAATCCAAGGGTCTCTCATTGGATGATTTTGTCTCCCCCAACATGAATCCTTGGAAGATAAATTTACAACTGACGTTGTGTCTCTCTTTAGGTTATTAAAACTTTTATATGGGCTTATATATATTCATTTCCTTGGGTTTTCTATTGTTTATTATTCAAAATCAGCCACAAATATCATCATAATTCATTAAATCAATGTTTTTAATTCCAAATAGTGAATATTGGGAAATTAATATTTTTTATTCAAGCCTCAAATATCCATCATGTAGATCACATTAAATACTTGAAATTATTTTTATTTTAAGGTATGCCACTTCATGAAATGGTTTTATTCTACAATGAATTATTTATTAATCCTTAAAATAGGATTATATAATTTTTTAAGGTCATTAACATTATTTTGGTGAAATAATGTGGTTTTGTTTATGTTTTTGACAATGTATTTTTTTCTTTGGTGTTGTAAATGAAAATGGTTACGATGAACGTTATATAAAATTTCATTGGTTATGATATTATATATATTATAAATATTATTTTAATGATTCTAATAAGGTATTTTCAACTGTAATCAATGGCAATGATGTGATCAATATTTAGTGAATAAAATATTTTCCCTAAGTCTGTTGATCTAGAGTAATTTATACACCATGTGGCCTAATGTGTTTATGGGATCCACTCTAAGGTGATTATTCTTACCCATATGCATGTTGTTCTAGGGTTATGTACACACTTGGTGGTATATTAATAACGGAAATAATATAACAATCCGTACTAACCAAAACTAATATTTCCCCAATATCTAGTTTTTTCTGGGTTTTTTCATTTATATTATATTAAAATTCCTATGTAAAAAGTATCAAAAAAATACATGGATTGATTTATTTCTCTATTTATACACCATTTGTAGTATATAGATCATGTTTTTATGACCTAGGTCATGGTAAGGAGATATATAATTTTTTAAGATGTTTTCTCATATAAGCCTTGTTATTCATGGGGAGACTATATGTCCAAATGAGATGGTTGTTTGCCATACTAGCACACTTTTTCTCGAATTGGTGATTTTGGAACATTTATTTCCATAATATTTTTTGTTTCCAAATAATTACTTGTATTCAATATGGATATTTTCTTATATATGTTATCTTAGTTTTGGTTTTTCATGTAAATATCATTCACAATGTTAGTTCTTTATACCACCAGGTGATTGTTTTCGGATCTTGGGTATTGGATACTCACTTTAAACAATATCAATACTGGATTGGGTTAAGAATAGTTTGGTAAATTATTTTGGTTCATGATAGATCATGCTTTTCCCCGCACATTTATATGATAATTTATGGTTATAAAAATAGAGAACAAGTTTAGAAAAAAGTTATTTATTAGGGCTTCAATTGACCTTTATAATTATTAGTGAAGAATATCATTTTGCATCTGACCTACTGTCATAAGAAGAAATTTTATGTTGAAAAATTATCTTTTTTAGTTGATTTTATAATAACTTGAATTATCATAATAATGATCTTCTTGAAAACAATGTTTCAGAAGATAATTTTTTTAGAAGAATTTTCGTTACTATATAGGATGATCTATGGATTAAAAAATAACTATAATTGGATGTAACCATTATAATATATTTTTTAGGAAATTTTGGTGTTGGATACATTATTGGGTATATACTAATCCCTTCATATACCATTTTAATTTTATATTGATTATAAAGGAAGAGTTGGGTCTCATAAATTCATAGCACAATAAAGAGTGTGCTCACACATTGTGGACAAATCATGAAAAAATAAGACTACATTAAATTATTTTATATGTTATTAGATTTGGTTATATTGATATTTATGTCTTGCATTAATTATGACATAATAATGTTTCATTGATTTATTTCAAGATAAAGAATAATAAAATAAATCACAAATTCAACCCCCTTCCTTGTGCTACAACTTGTTTCTCAGTATGACAAGTGGTATCTGCTATAGGTTCTAATCCTACATCTTTTGGATATATTTTTTTTAGTGGATAATTTATTCGTTATTAAAAATAATCATTTTATAAACATTGATATAAAGGAAATTTTGGGATATTAAAATAATATGTCAACTTATGTCAAATAGATTATCTTGGAAGTACTGGATACTGTAACAAAATATTTTCTACCTAGAAAAAATAATTCCCCTGAATTTTATTGAAAAATAGAAAATGTAAGTTATTGGTAAGGAATGAAATAAATATATAATGTCGTTATTAGAAAATGTTTACATCAGGGTATTTTTCCTTCAAATACAAAGGTAATCTTGGTATAAGTAAGAAATTATAATTTAATGTAATATCAAACTAATAGAAGAAAATTTTCAAATCTATACACGTCATTAGTGGACTTGAAAATGGATAATGAGAAAATGTTGTTTATTTTTTAAGAAGATTGTATGAAATATTAAACAATATCACTATTTTTTAGACCCCTTGTTATACTAAATAAAGTTTTAAAAAAATTATTAGAAATTACTGAGGAATATTTGTAAAGAAAATATCATCCCTCGAAAATAAAGATGATATATCCCTTAATGAACATAAAAATATTTTTTGGGAACATGATATATGGAATTACAGATTATTTTAGCAATGTGATATGAAATAAATGGATTTTTAATCCATAAATAATCTCAAACTCAATATAAAAAATTTCAATATTACGGAGAACTCTAAGAATATATAAATAAATATAAGGAAAAAAGTGTAACATTTCCTTAATCTTTCAAAATTAGAGAAAAGGAAATATAATTCAAAAAGTAAAGGATTGTATTAAAATAATTTTATGGTGCATTGTTTGTGAGAATTAAATTTAGATTCCTCAAAATTATTTAATGTTAAAGTGAATAAGATGAGATTAACAAAGAAATTTAATTGAATAAGTTGAATGCATATAAAAATAATGATTAAAAATAATCTGAAGAAAAATAAATAAATAAAAACCAAAATACGAAAAGTAGTTTTCTTTAAATGGATGTAGATGTGGATTCCTAAATATATATATTGAATGTTGAGGAAATACATGAATAAATCATAAAATTTATATCTCAGGAAAATATTGATTAAATCTCAATTGAAGAAGAAGTGGATGGTGAAGTATCCTACATGAAACAGATAATGATATTAAAACATAAATCATGTTTTGACTAAAATAGTAAATTCATGAATGAAACTATATTTTTGAAAATTAAATGAGATATAAATATTTTGTGTGAAGAATATTCTCTAAAAATTGATAATTCATAAATTTCTGAAATTAACAATATCTAGCTAATTATGGTGAACATGAGAAAATAGCAAAATAAAAAAAATTAGAATATTGTTTTAATACAATTTCAAGTGAAAAAAAATAATTTATATTACATAATGTATAAATTACTTTTAAGTAGTTGAATTATGAATTTAATATGGAAACTAAATTTAAAATTAAAACAACACCATCTTTTTGTTTGAATATCATCCAAAAATTCTAAATGTTGTTACACCTAAATATTAAAATAAATAAATTTTTACAAATAATATATGTTTATATAAATAATGCTAAAAAATTAATAAAAATTTGAAATTATATGTTCAAAATATTAGATTCAGGAAAAATGTCGAATAATGGGTTTTCCATGTTCATGGAAACTTGAAATCTTATCTACTAATAAGTGAGGTGACCCAAGGTTTACGTATCAAATATTAAATAATTTAAGATTAATTTTCAATAAATATAATAATAAAAAATTCCATGAAACCATAAATGTTAAGCATATTTGAAGAACAGATTCACTGTCGACTGATTTCATTATTGATATTCAGTATCCCTCAAACAGTTCTTTTTTACATAGCATACTTCTCAGAGGAAACCAATTTAAAACCCCTCTTTATGATATAGGGAAAAAGAAACACGAAATATGATGTTCATAGATGATAATTAATTGTAAATATCTAGTATACCAATAAATTATAATAAGTAATCATATGATAAGAATATTTGTATATGAACTTGATCATTAGATATGAATCCAAACCATAATTAGTATTGGATCACTAATCATTAATAGTGGAAAAAATATTTGACATAAAAAGAAAATAATCTGTATGGGTGATGACTCATAAATATTAATTCATGATCAACGATAGCATATTATAAGAATATCTAAAATATGTTTTTCATACACATAATAATATAAAACAATTTCCTTATTTAACTCTTACTAGAAAGACTATAAAAGTGTAAAATGTAAAATGTTGGATTGGGTTCACTCTTTATTCCATTACTTCCTTAATCAGGGATGAATAATAATAAAAATATAGTGGAAAGAGTCAAATATAGACTGGATTCACATCCCATTATTGTTCATATTATAACATGATAAATAAATCATTACTCAAAGCATTTGAGTGAAATATAGTCCCATGCTCACCCACTACATAATAAAAACACTACTTTTGTAACCAATAAGAAGATTATAATATTAATTATTTCATTATTGAATAACCAATTTAAAAGAATAGGGATTTATAAATATCCCACCATTATATGATAAAAATCTAACCAGATAAATAAAGTGGATAGTGTCGTTAAATCATTCATTATATTATCATAACCTAAATTAAATGTGGAATGAAATGGGCTTTAAAAAATAATTTGTAAAACATAATTATCATAATCCATCCAGATAATGAACAAGGTTGGTATCATTAGAATATATTCCAATTGGAGTATAATAATTTTTTAAATATATGGACATAGATGAAAGATATAATTAATAGTAATTTGAACATTTCATTAAAAACATGTAGAAATAGTAGTTTCCTTCAGTTATTTTTAAAATAAAAATTTCCAAAATACATGGGAAATTGTTTTTTTGAAAATTAAAATATAAAATTTTAATATAGTATTTAAACAAAATAATGTTAAATATGGTAGTAAAATATATAAATGCCATATAAATTAAAATAGTAAATTCATTACTCGCATTTGTAAAAAGAAAATGTGACTTAATGAGAATTTTTTAAAAAGATATCTTTTGAATATATACAAATAAAGCCATGGTAGCTAAAATAATCTTTCAAAAAAATTATAGAGAAGGTAAAATATTATGTAAAATAATATTAATAACATGGATAGGGAATTGAATAGGTTTTTACCGAAAAAGGGAAATAATTCCATCATTTCACAAAATCATTTTTTGATCATTTTAAGTACCATATAGAGGATAATGATTTAAAAACATTAGAAACGTAGATATAAAAATAACCGATGAAAATATGTTATTTTTTACTGAAAATGATCCTATAATATATCTTCATAAAAATTTAGCATAGAAAATATGAAAAATAAGAGATTTTAATATAAATGTTTTAAACATTAGTAACTTTAAAATCATAAACCCCTAGAATGAAATTACATTAAATGTAACATTAAATACCATGAATATAATTTTCTTATTGATATTAATCAACAATGTGGTTTCGAGTAATATATATATTTATATATATATATACGTTAATAACATTAAAAATGTTTCAAAAATCAATATTTAGATGAAGAACACTTACACGAGGTTCTATATTTTATTTTAATTACTCAAACCAAATTTATATTAAATATATATATTTACCTTTAAATATATTATAGATCCATATTCATATAAATAATACTATAAATCTGTCTATTTTAATATACATTTTCCTATATATTAAAAATTAATCATTAAAATTGTTATTCTAGGGAAAATGAATCTTTTTTCCATCGGTGTTTCAGTTCGATGGTTCGAGTGCATTCACACTAGTAATGGTTTAATTATATAAAAAAATTAAATAATGTAATAAGTATCATATAATTTAATATATAAAATATTATACCCATTGATATAAAGCATTGGTGAAAAACTAATTACATCAATTTTTGGAGATGGTAGTCTATATTTATAAACATGTGATATTTTTAATTTTCAATGGATTCAATAAAAAAATGAATCTTATTAATTAACAATTTAAAAATCATAATAATTACAAACATATAATATATAATAAAAAATTATATCTAAATGACATGATATGTAATGAGTAAATATAAAACAAATCACATCCTTTCATGGGGGTGGCAATCCACACATATCAATTAACGACATTATCATCTTCACAAATATGAAAAATAGATAAAAAATATTAAAAAAATAACTTGAAAAAAATAAAATTATAGTAAATTTAATGATTCCAACATGTAAATATGGTAATAGAACATTTGAATGAGGATTAAGAATAAAGATACACGAAAAAGGCTGTTATGTTCATATACATATTCTTTAGTCATTCTTATTTTAAAATAACCTTAAGGAATATTGGAAGGGTATTTTGGGATGAAAACCACAATATGGTCCTAGATAAAATTGTTGTGAGATAATTTGGATAGATCATGGTTAGGATTATGGGATCATGTATTGTAGATATGTTAGAAGGGTAAGTTCCTTTTTGTAAGTTACGTGGGTAGATATCTTTTAAATATTAATAACATTAAATTATAATAATGTTTTTCTTAAGTTAAAGATGATCAAATTTTACAAATATTTGATGATAATAATGTTATGTAAAAAATAAACCAAACCAAAAAAATTATTTATCATGTCTTATAAAAATTTAAACCTTGTATTTTTTGTTAACCCCTATTTTAAACATTTTAACCCTTACCATGTTAGCTTGTTTATACCATTTTAACTATTAATTAGGACTAAAAATTAAGTTTAACATAGAAATACATACTTATAATACTTATTTAAAATGTAAAACATATTTTAAAATATACAATTTTTTATAGTGGAGTGAATAGATTATAATATCATTATATAATATTCTTTAAAAACATTTTTAAAGAAAAAGGTATTTTTAGCATAAAAAAGTGTTTATTCTCATTCCAAGAACATTAACAAAAATTATATGAATTTTAAAAAATTATATTCATATATTATTCATAAAATACATAAAAATAATTCATAAATAGGGATTTTTCTAATTTGATAACATAAAAAAATATCTTTCACATCCAAAATGATTCCGGAAAAAACTACTCTTTTAAAATTAAATTAATTTCTCATCACCTATAACCAATAAATAATAAACATATGAATAATTATTTGTTCCCATTAAATTTAATTTAATTAATATATTAATTTATTTATGGAAAAAATAAATATTATATAGAAATAAAATAGTTAAAAAAATTACTCTTTTAAATAAAAAACATATTACTTATAAAATTTACACTTGGTTTCAAATATACTTGTAATTAATAAATACATATTCATTTAGGAAATAATTTAAACATATTTTTCATATTTAGTTTGTCATATTCATTCCACCTATCCAATTTATATGTGATAAAAAGAAAATTTAATAAAAATATTGCAAAAATATATCGTAGTTATTTTTAGCTCAGTGTTGTGCACAAATAATATATATAACACATCATATTTATTTTAAGACAAATATATTATAGAATATTAGGGTGTAACATTATAACCCTTATAATATTTTTATACCTTTAAATTCCATTACATGGATATAAATAAGTTATTATACATATACCCCATCTTATCCTTGGGTTAACACATATCTTCCTCAAATTTATTGTTTCACCTCAAAACAAAGACACTATGTCTGGTATTATTCTATGAAACATTGTATGTTTGAATAAAATATCTATTTATTATTCCTACTAATAGATATATATATATATAGTTTTATAAAAACTATGTTTATAACAAGTTAAGAATCAGGTTTATACTAACATATGAGAGATACTTGGAAAACATTATGAACATGAGACTTATTTGGTGGAATCACCAAGCGATAAGATACAATACCTAAATGATCAAGAATATCAAAGGAATAGATATTTAAATGGATTTAATTTTCCATATATCAAAATTTTATAAGCAAATTTCTAAAATATATTTATTGTTATACCATGTAATTAACTTGAAACTCTATATTTCTCAAACCGTTGTATGAATAATTTTTCTATCCACTCTGAGCTGCCTTGAAATATTATTGGATGGATTTTTTGTTCTCTCCCACATCATTAGAAATATAATTTACCAATATTATTAATTACAAATAATTACCTAATTACATTATTTTTCTACACTTCTATCTATATAGGTCTGTATTATGACACTTCTATTTTAATGAGTAAAAGCTATTGTTGCATGAAAACTCATCAAGAGGAAGATTTTTATACCAACCAACAAAAAAATCTAGAGAGTAAGATCCCAAGATTACATTAAGGATCTAAATATTTATTTTAAGGATTCCATCTATCTAAGGATGATATGGGGTTGTAAATTTAAAGATTAATCTCAAATATTTTGATGCATTCTCCAGAACATCGAGGTAAACCTTACATCCTGATCACATATGAATTTCCCCCATCAAACCATTAAACATAATTGGTTTATATCTTTGAATGAAGAAATAATGATAATTATTTTCTAAAAAAATTGAAATATGATGAATTCATAAGAATGATAACTACCACCCAAATATAATTATATCTACTAGATGTTTTGGTGTTTCTGATGATGAAATCCATAGTGATTTTTTCATTTCTATGAAAGTCTTTATAAGAGTTATATAATCTCCTTTGGAATCAATATTTCATCATTAAAACTGTAACATAGGATGAAATTTTATTCGTACCCCATAATATTCCTTTTTTATGTAATCATTTTATAAATTCTACATTTGATCTGTATACATTATTTTACATTGAGGATCATTAAATAATGATAAACTATGATATTCCACCAATGACACCTAAATTGTATTGAAATTTGTATTTTTGTGGGATATGGAACCCTTCATAGTCAAAAAGGTTATTATATTTCATAGTACTAACAAATGTTTCATAGAACATAGATGTTATCCAATGAAACTATGAAAAATATGAATCAGAGTCACTATGGTTAGTCAGAGTTATTACTCTATAACTATGATCATTTATGGATCTACCAATATACCCAACATGATATTATATAACCTAATAATAAAACATTATATAAAACAATGGTTTATGAATCCCTTATCTATATTCTCTTGAAAATTTATCTTTAATTTTATTATTCTAATTAGGGTCATTCTATATGGAGTCATTAGAATATGTGTAAAAATATGTATGAGTTCGATTGAAAATTAAAATTAATTAATATAGTTATTATAAAAAATAAATTAAATAAATATATCTCAATCATACATGAACAATAGGTGTACCATATATGTTGTGTTTCTCCCAAACCACTTGAGGTAAATAAACCTTATGAATAGGTAATATGATATATTTGGTATATGTAATTAACATTATAATTTCATATTATTTCTCCCATGAAAACACTAAAATATATTTTGGTTTATGAAAATATATGACTTCAATTCCTGAGAAATTTTTATGTAATATATATATATAATTTATTATCAATGCTCAAAATCACCTTAAATTCCACAATTGGGTTCATAACCATATTTCCTTAGAAAACATTTTTAAAATGTCAATATGATATCACACTCATTAGAGTTGAATAAAATTGTTCCTAACATCTAGGTTATGAAATATAATATTTTATTCCTTATTCCTTCATTATAGGAGTTTCACTAGTGTTTATATAATTGACTCGGAAAATTATAATGTTCCCCAAATTTATTATATAGAACTATTTATAGTCCCATAGAATGAAAATTATTTATTTCCATCAAAATCATTATTTTTTATTTGTAATTATTTTATTTAATCAGTTATTATACACATACAAATAATTTTTACATTCCATTGATACAATTCCATAATTTGTACGTTACACATTCTTATCATATGGGAAATTAAATCTACTCTTATATATGGTATTCATGAATTGAAATCCCCTTAAAAACATTTTTTCATATTAGGTTCATCTAAAAATAATCATGGATTAGGTTATTTATATTTAATAATGATAGTTTTTATACATAAATCTAATATCATTAATTATATATTCTATTCTAATTGGTTCCTCATTCATACAACCACCATATTTTCATTAAAACCAATTTTTATAAGGTTCCACTTGGTGTCATACATTTACTAAAACTAAAAATATTGGTTTGAGAATCAAACATTATAGTGGGTAATTATATTATATTTAGATTCCCAAAATTATGAACGTTTCTTATAATCCAATAAAAATTCATGTACATCATTTATAATTTTTCATTCATCATAGGTTGTCAAAGAATCTATCATATCATATTACATAATATATTGACATGAGAATATGAATTTACCTATGAATATTTCCCAATAGTGTAAAACTAAATGTACATTTACTCCTCTTTATTCTGTAGTAGTTTTATATTGAGTTAATACCTAGCCAACATTTTTTTGGTTACTACACCTAGGTGAATATATTCTCAATCATGCATCCACATGAATTTATCTATGTAAGGATTTCATTTCTAGGAAACCTTGAATTGTATTTTAAAAAAACATCTACATATTGTACTTTACGTAGACTTATCCTTGAGTTTTTTCCTAAGTATATGTCATAATATTCTCAAAAAATTACAAAACCTTTCTTCGGTATAAACTGTGGTGACCCTAGTATTAAATAAATAAATAAATCATAATTTTATAATATCATTAAATTCATCGCATGGTAATACATTTCGTTCTATAGTAACATTTAAATGTATTTGTATTTTGGATAAATATTTAACATATTTCATAAAATACATTCAATATATCCCACAATGACCTTCTCACATAGTACGCTTCTTATAAATCAACTATTAAAAAAAATCTTTACAAGGAAATGAAAAGGTATAAAAAGAAACAGTGGGATCAGATGCTCAATTTGGATGAACATAAGAAATATCAATCAGATATCATAAGTGATCATAATATAAAAATAAGGCTAGGATGATATGATAATAACTTATGAATTCCAATCTTAATTTTTCAAATATCATTAATTACGAGTCACTGAATAGTTCATTGTCATAACAAATGATATATGTTGTAATATTATATAATAATGACCAAAATATCATTCTCAATTAAAACATAACATTATCATAAGACATATATTTTTGGAATAAACATTAGATTGAAAATCATTTCCTTGCTCATGGTCCACAACCTATTCTATCGGAAAATAAAAATTCCCATATTGTGTTGGGTTAACTTCCTATTAAATCATTTCCATAGTCATGTATCATGACCAAGACTACCATAGTATAAAATTCCCCTTAGTAATCTTGGGTCACCCCCATTGTAGTAAATAAAATCTCATGAGCAATAAATAATTTCTAAAAACAATGTAGAGATATATAATTTTGTCCCCCCTCAGAAAATATTGAAACCCATCAATATGTGTTCGATAGGATCATTAAAATTTTCATAATTTAATTTTAAACTATCCTTTGAAAAATAAATGGTTTCTTAATTATATCATTGTAAAATAATAAAAATCATTTCAAAAAATATATATATATTATGTCATAACAATTTCACTATTTCATGATACATTAATTGACTAGTCTAGTGAAATGAGTATAAATAGAAATGAATATTCACATAGATGAGAAATACCATTAAAATAGAATTTTACCATTTCTTTGAAAACATGGGAATAAATTATTTTCCATCAGTGTCATTAAAGACTAAAATTATATAGAATATAAAGTAAAAAATCTTTTAAAATTGACAATAGTATTTAAAAAGGATTTTATAAGGAAACTAATATTCATGACTTTCTAAAAACCCACTCATGGTTTATTTGTTACAAGATAACAATACTTTTCCACATTTGTAAAAATATAAAAAAAAATTGAAAACATTTATATTTTTGTTAAAAACAATTAGATATATTATAATATAGTTATAATTACCTATTAAAAAGTTTAATCAATTTATAATAACATATTTAAATCAATTTTAAGAATATTAATATAGAGAATAATGATTTTTGATAGAATAAAAGATATCAATTAATTTTTTCATCAAGTCATTTCCACTATAATTTAAAGTACCATAAAGTAGTTAATTGTAAAAAGAACAGAAAACATTGTAAAAAATCAACTATGGATAAAAAAATATGTTTGTATATGATAATTATCATATAATCTCACAGAGTGTCAATTTACTATTAATAATCTCAAAAAGAAATATGATTATAAACTAATCGTTTAATATCATGGTATGTTTTTAATTATAAAACCCTTACGATAAAAATATTTAAATAAAAATTAAAATAAAATTAATATGATGTTATTTTGGATATGATAATGAAATGTGGTTTTATATACACCATATATATTCCAATTTTTTAATAAAATAAAACTTTTCAAAATAAAAAATATTTGGTTGAAGAACAATTACCTCATATCATATCATGATTACTTCAAATTGAACCCTATGATATAACAAATATATATATTTTTTAAATCTATTTTAGAACCATATTCAAATAAATAATACTATATATAATTCAATTATAATTTCTAATTACCCTTTTATTAATAATTCTTTACATAAATTATAATTCGGGTGAAAAATAGCATATTTTCAATACACGTTTCAGTTTGATAGATACATTATTTGAAACATGGTTATGAAAAAATAATATATATAATATTAATGGTGAAAAATTTTATTATTAATTAATTATATTCACTTTAATAACTATTCATATATGATGGTGAGGAAAAATGAATTACATTTCTTCATGCTGATGGTAGCTGGTATATATGTACTGATGATGTTTTCCCTTTTCAATGGATGGAAATAAAAAATACTGTATAATTATTCAACATTATTGAATCATAATTATAACATAAATATCATATATATTTATAAATCTATTCTTATGTCCAGATATTTAAATTGAAAATGAATAAAAAATCACATATCATTCTGGACATCCTAATCCGCATGTACAAAAAAGTTAGATTATCATTTTTCAATGGATGAGAAGAACTTAAATAACGTATATAATTTTAATAAAAAAAATTTTAATAGTGAATATACTAATTCTATAATGGTATGTCTGCTAGATAACATTTGAGGGGGTTTAGGAAAAATTATAGATGAAAAATATTGGCAACAATACAGAAATCCTTTTCTAGAATTGTCATTTAATAAATGACTTTGGGATTATTGGATGGATATTTTTGGAATAATATAAACTAATGGAATTATATAATTTTTAGGGATTTTATTTTTTGATATATTGGTTAATATAAAGGGTCTATGAATTGTTGATATGTCAAAAGAGTTTTTGACCTTTTATAAGTGAGATATGTTGAAAATTTATAAATATTAAGAACAATAAAATATAATATTATCTCTCTCATGGGATAGTTGATAGAAAGTAATAATAAATGACCATAATAAAGTTATGGTTAATATAAAATAATAATACAATATTAATTAATCTATTGTTTATTATGATGTGCATATGAAACATTTAAAATCCTTTTTTAGACAAAAAGTATTTTTAATCACAAAAATGATTTTATTATCATTCCATTAATAGTAACACCCAATATATGAATTTTAATATATTTTACTGAATATGTGATCTACACCATAAGTTAATAAAATACATCAATATTTTATTTCTTAAGATAAAAATAAATTGTGCAAAAAATTGTTTTCTAAAGAAATAAAACTTTTTACCTTCAAATGATTTAATCATTACATAAATCTAATTGATAATTAAAGTATAATTTTTTAATTATATTACATTAAATTTCATGAAGAAAAATTTTAATTAGTTTTAAACATAAATAATATATTGAAATAAAATAATTTGATAAATTTAGGTTTTAAAATAAATTGTTGTGGTTTTTAAAATTTAAAACTGAGTACATTTTTGCAAAATATCAATAAATTATTTTTCAATATTGAAAATTTATATAATTTTATTATAATATAGATAGTTATATTCATACACTCTAATCAATATATTATGTGATAAATTTAAAATTTAATACAAATATTTCAATAGTATATCATGGTTCCTTTAAGTATAGTGTTACATATATGTGTATTTTTCAATCATATCAAAAACTTTTATGTAGAATTATATCATAAAATATTAGCGTGTTTCAATGAAATAAAATCCAATTTTAACACTTAGAACATATATCAACTAGGTGAGATGATTTATGAGGGATATTGTAGGTTTTGTCAAAAATACGGACAATACAACTATAATTTTCGGGAAAATATATCTATACTCAATATAAGGTATGATTTGAGGTGTTGAAACTCCCAAAGGAACAAAATATTCAATTAAAGAATAATATGTGATATAATTGGACATGATATTTAAATTATGGAAGTATGTGTTAGATAATAGATTGAGGTAGATAATGTCATCTTAGTGAGAATGATGAGAATTAGTTAAGGATTGGTCGTCATGGCTAATTAAACCTTAGAAAAATATCAATTAAATAATGTGTAAAAGATATTTCTCTATAAAAAAGGTAAAAAACCACTTTTGATGCTTTCAAGAAAGGTAATTTAAATGAAGGAAAATGTGAATGCGATGGAATTTAGTCCTCCACACCAATTTCACATATACATTACAACGTTTTGGACTAATGAGGAATCCATCCATAAGAGGTTGTTTTTATTTTATAACATTCATTAATGAATTAATTTAGATTATGAGGTTTATGTTTCTAAATCAAATTTTTGATATTGTAGAAATGTTTTATTTTAATGGAGGTATGAGTAAAAATAGCTTAGATTCAATATCCCAATGTAAAAAATAGATAATGGAATGGTTTTTTCTATTAAATATTTCAAACCCAGATTAATAAGGATTGAAATAAAAACAAAATAGTTATCCTTATACACCTAAAAGATTGGGTTTTAATGGGGAAGAATAAAATTTTATTCAAAATCAGGAGGACTTGGTTTAATGAATATAAACTCCACAAACTCTTTTAGAAGGAATAAACATATATATAATCTCTTGTTCATAACAGATTTCTACTTAACCCATAAATGATAATTTCTTCTATGAGATGTGAAACAATATGAAAATAATGATGAAATATTTCAATTTTTTTAGAATTCATTTCCTTATGATAAAAAAAACACATATTTAGAAATAATTTATCTAGAAAATGATGAGTGAATTTTCATGGATTACACAACTAATAGAAGCATCTTTTTGTATGTGAATAATCATTCACACAAAATTGTTGAAACATGTTATTTTAATGTAAAAATAATAAGTAAAAATAATTTTATGTAGATAAAAGTGAATCCAAAAAACCAATAGAAGTTCTCTAAGAGGCGCATAATAGAACTGGTGAATAATATAATAAACCATACTTTTCATACATAAATATTACATATTTTTAGAGTAAATATCCATTAAAAATCATCATGATACATCGAATAATTGAAAATGGATAGTCTCCATGGACTCATAAATACATAAAAAACATGCACATAAATGTGTTATAACATTTCCCATTTAGTTATTCACATGTAAAGCAATTTTAATGAAAAAACTCTCAAAACAATTATCTATAACACGGGGAAGGGTATTATTATAAAGGTTGATCTTTAATGATCAATAGATTTATGCATTAGATATATTAGTAATTCATTATAAGTGATCATAGAAAATAATAAGGGTGTGTAATAATAAGATTATCATTAGAAAATCATACCCATCAGTCCATATGTACTCATCATTAAAAAATTCATAACTTTTTATCATATATAATATTTAATTGTTTATAGTAATCAATAATAAATCATGATCCATAAAAAATATCATAAGAATAAAAGATAAATCTATGGTATAAACATTTGAATTGAAAAAATTATCATAGAGTGAATAATATTTTCATACACTAATATCACATTTTAATTTTAAAAATTTAATAAATAACATTATGATCTAGCCCAAACATGTCTAGGTCTAGTGACTTTGGATAATTAGATACATTAACAACAATTTCTCAAGTGAAATAAATAATCTCCAATTGAGTAATTTATTATAAGAACCCTTATGAGAAATATCAAACCCAATATATTCATTAATATCAATGGGAAAAGAAACATAATAATGGGAGATTTTAGATTCTCATTAAGGGTACAAAAAATGGGAATAACAATGATTGCATTAGCATAACATTTGTATAATGGTCTATAAAATTATATTTAACATTTGAAAAAACAACCATATATATCAAAGACCATAATATTATGTCTTGTAATAAATCATGGATGCTTATAAGTCCTAAAACATAAAGAAATTATAAGACATGATCCCTGATTTAATAATAAGGACATAAGACATATAATTTTTTCATATACATAAGCATAGACAATAATTTATATAGTATTCATGGAAGGTATTGAGAATATTATAGTTTATTTGATTCATTCCCCAATACACCTTAGTATTCGTGGGTCACTACCAACACTGTCATAGTGGTGAAAATTCCTTTCAAAAATAGGATAACTCCCCGTTACTATTGTCTATATATCATGAGAAATCCCTCATTACCCAACACAATAGAGGAATATATATTTCTTGGTCTACCTATAACATAATGAAAATTACATATTTTTTCCAAAATATCCTAAAAATTTCAAATTAAAATAACCCATTAAAATAAATAGGTTTCATTAACAATTTCATGGAATAAATAATAAAAGAGAAACCAATTTCAAGTTAATTTCACCAAATCATCGGATCATATCTATCACGACCCGTCCTCGGGGCCCATTCTGTGACTACCCCAAGCCCACCTTCCATAGGTCAGGGGCTGGCGACTAGCACCAAAGACGTAATCCCGATAAAAGGGAAGGGATTTTCTTTAAACATGTATCACACACAGTCTGAACACAAGAATTAGAGGTAGCAAGTACTAATACAGAAAAAGAAAGGTGTTCTGAAAGTTAGTGGGCTAGTATACAAACACAACTGAAAAACAAGTACAAGTACAAGTAAAAAAGGAAAAACAGCTACTGGTTCGTCCACTGGGGAGTCCAACCTGAAGGGTAGGTACAGAACTCGAACAACTCATACCTGAAATACATCTGTCTAGTCCAGCTCCGAGAAGCCTTCCGTCCATCACCATCATCCTCGATCACTGATGTCTGTTGTCTACACATCACACTACATGGTGTGGGTGAAGCCCATGCAGGGGTGAGTATAACAATATTCCGTAGGGGACCCCAAGAACCCCAAAGGTCTCCTAGAAACCAGTAAGGATAAACCACAGAAGAAAGATACGATCATGAAGTATCAACCAACCCTACTTAGCTATATGCCTAAACATATACCTAAGTTACACAGTTCGACTCCAACTATCAAGCCCAATCACAACCCATTCCACAATGGATGTAAAGTCAATCATCTCGATAATATCGACTGAAAGTCAAGACTTAGCTCACACAGTTATAGAAATTTTGTTGAGTGTTAGAGATGATTATATGTAGTCACTGATTCATCTAAGCTGTCGGACCCACATAGAATTCAAGACCAGCTAAGCTGTCAGACCCACAATGGATCCAAGATCAGCTATTCTATTGGACCCACATAGGATCCAGGAACAGAAGTACGAACTGTCGGACCCACGGAGGATCCCGATACAATAGTCATCGTTGTCGAACACATAGAGGATTCCGGTACAGAAGCCGTCATTGTCGAACCCACAGAGTATTCTGGTACATAAGTCATCATAGTCCAAGCCAGCCCTAGGGTTCCTGCACACAACATGCTCGATTCAGGGAGGGTCTGCTCCATGGTCCAAGTTTCGATACATCAACTATCACGAATTCCTGATTTGATATATCCCGTAGTTCTGTTTTATCATATGGAAACCAACGCAACAGATGGTGAGTCAATCGGACGCACGGTGTGTGAGTTATTGGCATTTCCGTTCCAGGGGCCCGATTGGTTTTTAGGCTCAAACCGACCCGACTATACCCCAAATCCATCCAAACCTCAATAGGGGTATGCCAAAAGAATCCTCTCAATCCATGAATTTCATCACCACAGATGGTTCGTAGTTCGGACACACGTAGCCCAAGATGCGGGCTAAAAGGCTTAAATGGCCGTAGTGGGTCTAGGTCTGGCCCGACCCAGTCAGACCGACCCGGCCCGACCCGGTCCAAACGGAGGTGTGACCCGGTCCGTGGGTGTGGCCTGACCCGAGTGATTGGCCCAGCCCGAAGGGGTGGCCCAACCTGTGGCGGCCTGGCCGTAGCCGTCCGGCCGAGGCGCGGCCCGACCGAAGGGGATCCCGGCCATGGGGGCCTGACCGACGGCCGACCCGTGTAAGGCGGCCAGGCCGATGGGCGGCCCGGCTGTGGTGGCCCGACCAACCATGTGATAGAGGGGGGTACTGCCCCAAATTTGTCGGAGAAAACTGGTGCATTGAACTAGTTCAAGAGTTGCGGGACCCGAGTGGTCCCGCATGACCAGCACCACGACGGTCGGCCACCACCGCTACTCCACCGGTGCGCGATGGCGCTGTGGTTCTCCTACTCTATATGCGGCGTGATGGCAGCGCGCCTACATCGCCACAGCCCGACCTGACTACGGCCTTCGGCTCCACCGCGCGACGCAACAACGCCACACTTCTTCATCCATCGCGGCCCTCCTGGCCGCGGTTCCTCTATGGTGCGACGTGATGGTAGCGCACCCCTTTGTCGTGGTCTACCCTGGCCGTGGTTCTGCACTCCTGGCACGGTCCAATGGTACCGTGCCCTTTTGACTCCACCTATGACATCAACCAAACAAGAACCAACGGAGGGACGTCGGGCTGTGTTGGTTCGGTCGGCGCCCTCGGCATTAGGTGATAACAACTGGCCAACGTCGAGTCATAATAAAAGACATGGAACAAGGATTAAATTTAATCAAAACAAACCCCAATCACATTTCGATGACCATTGTCAAAGGTACAGGAAAAGAATTCAAAGATATCATCGTACATTGCACCCGTCACATGCCGTTGATCTCTAGCTTGATCATCGTCCTATTTCTTCATTGGAGATAGTGCCTTATTCATTGGAGAGGATGTCGTTCTTCAATAATTCTCCCAAAATCTCTCTCAATGTTCCACCCACAAATGAAAGAATTTCCAATGTCAAAAACAAAATAATATCTCCAGTATTATTTATTTATTTCCATCAAATAAAAAAAATTCAAAAGAATTCAAATCATTTCAAATTAATTAATTGTCAATAATTATTTGTTATTTGTGTTGGCACCATAATAAGGAAAGGTGGAAATTAAAGATGCTCTGAAATTTTTTGGGGGGACTTAAAGAGTTTATCCACCTTAATTGGGGTTCAAGGGAGTTAGAGAGGTCGGGTGGGCCCCACCTAATAATCCTGTAAGGGAGGTTATGTAGGCGTGGTCCCAACCACTATAACCTCTCATGGGAGGTTATGGTGTGGTGGCCCGACCTCCAACCACCACTTGGTGGTTTTAACCCCCATAAATAAAATAAAGTGAATACTTTATTTTATTCAAATTAATTAGAATCCTCCAAAAATTATCTTCCTCCCATGATAAAATGAATTTGCGGTGAAGGTCTCCCTAAGAAATCACAGACTCTACAAGTTCAACGGTTCCCTCGGATTTCAATTCCAAGAACCGGTTTATAAGATATAAAATCCCACACGTACGTTTACTGAATGTACCCAAAAAAACATCAAAATTTGATTTTAGGCACACCGGGCCTCGGAATCAAATGCTATTAGAAACTGTGGACTCGTAAAATTCCCATGTTTTAAAAAAATCCAAGGGAATTCTAGGTCATTACATTATCCCCACCTCAGGGATTTACGTCCCCGTAAGCTACAACTCACACTAAGGAAACAAATTGGGGTACTGAGCACGGATCTGAGCCTCCCGCTCCCATGTGCTCTCCTGGAGTTTCCCGTGCTGCCAGAAAACATGCACCAAATGTATCGATTGTCCATGCAGGACACACGTTTGTCGATACTCAATATCCACTGGAACCTCCATGAAATTCAACACGTCATCGATGTCCAGCTCCCCATGGTCGATGATGTGGGATGGGTCATTCACATATCTCCTCAGCTGAGATACGTAGAAGACGTCGTGCACCTGATGCAACTGAGGTGGAAGTGCCAAGCAGTAAGACACCTCGCCTACTCTGGTGAGGACCTGGAAAGGTCCTATGAATCATGGAGATAACTTTCCACCTTAGAAAAATCTCTGTAGACCTTGTTGACGTGAGACCCATAGAAAGACATGGTTGCAATCCTCAAACTTCAGTGGTCTCCATCTCCTATCAGCATAGGACTTCTTCCGACTCTGTGCTGTCTTCATCTTCTCCTGGATGATTTGTACCTTCTCCATTGTAGCATGTACCATCTCCAGTCCCATAAGTAGTGACTCCCCTGGGTCAGTCCAGCACAGAGGCGATCTACAAGGTCAGCTGTAAAGTTCCTAGAAATGTTCCATCCCAATTATGGAGTGGTAGCTGTTGTTATACGCAAACTCCACCACGGGTAAGTGATCCTCACAGATGCGATCAAAGTTGAGAATGCATGCACAGAGCATGTCCTTGGGAGTCTGAATGGTTCTCTCAGTATTTCCATCTGTTTGAGGATGGAAGGCGGTACTCAAGTGAATTTTTGTCTCGAAGGCCTCCTACAACCCCTTACCTAGCTGGGAAGTGAAACGAGCATCAAAATCGGAGACGATCGTCGATGGCACACCATGATGTCGTACGATCTCCAAAACATAGAGGCATGCCAAGCTCTCTACTGAACCCTGCTCTCTGATTGGTATGAAGTGGGACAACTTGGTGATTCAGTCGACAATCACCCAGATAGAGTCATTTCCTCTGGATGTATGTGGATGTCCCATCACAAAATTCATTGATATCCCATCCCACTTCCAATCTAGGACCTCTAAGGGCTGAACCAATCCTGCTAGAACATGGTGCTTCGCCTTCACTTGCAAACAAGTGAGGCATCGTGAGAAAAACTATGCTACTGCCTTCTTCATACCTCGCCACCAGTGTAGTCGTTGGAGATCCTGATACATATTCGCAACTCCTGGATGTACTGCTAAATGGGATGTGTGGAACTCCCCCAACACTTCCTCCTGTAGTGCAATCAGTACCATGGTACATCCTCTAAAGAGAATGACGTGCTCGCCACCTTCAGAAAATCCATCAGCTACCTGCCCTATGGATATTTGAGCACGTCACATCTCATATTCAACGTCCCCATGTTGTGCCTCTATGACTCCCTGAAGAAGTGGAGGTGTGACTGTGAGAGACTGCAGAATAGCTACTCCATCTCTATCCATAAAGGATATCTACAATGCGGCCTGCTGCTTCGTCGCCTCTCCTAGTAGCTGAATGCTTGATATCATGCTGAGAGAATTCTCTACAATTTTACCCTTACAAGTAGTATAGACTATCTCAAAGTCATTTTCCTATAGGAACTCGAGCCATCCTCATTGTCTCAGGTTCAGTTCCTTCTATGAGAACATTTACCTGAGATTCTGGTGGTCAGAGTAGTCTGTAAAATGCTCACCCATCTGATATTGCCTCCACATATTCAAGGTGAAGACCACTACTGTTAACTCCAGGTCATGGGTAGTGTAGTTCTTCTCATTCTGTTTCATCTACCGAGATCCACACATGATCACTTCTTTCCCCTGCATCAGGACACACCCATGTCCGGTGCCTGATGCGTCGCAGTAAACAACGTACCTAATTCCATCCTCTAGTAGTCTCATGATGGGAACACTAGTCAATATATTCATCAACTTTTGAACGCTCTAATATTTTTTCTCTGACAACAGGAAGTGTTTCCCCTTCTATGCCAATGCTGAAAGCAGTGCCGCAACTCTGGAGAAATATGGCACAAATCTCCGATATTACCCAGCCAGTCCTAGAAAACTACGAACCTCTGTCACACTCCTGGGTGTCCCCCAAGAATGTACTACCTCGATCTTCGCTAAATCCACTGCAACTCCAGCCTCTATGTTGACGTGTCCCTGAAATTGTACCTCTCGGATCCAGAACTGGCACTTCGAGAGCTTACCATAAAGCTGGTGCTCTCAGAGTGTGTCCAGTACTACCCGTAAATGGTATGTATTCTCCTCCTCAGTAGTCGAGTAGATCAGTATGTCGTCGATTAAGACTACTAAAAAGCGATCGAGGTAAGGCTAGAAGATCATGTTCATGAGACTCATGAACACTCCTAGAGAGTTAGTTATACTGAAGGGCATAACCAAGAACTCATAGTGGCCATACCAACACCTGAAGGTTGTCTTCAGCACATCCTCATCTCATACTCTGATATGGTGATAGCCTGAACTAAGTTCTATCTTTGAGAACCATCGTTCTATCTTGAGCTGATCAAAGAGGTCATCAATCCTCATGAGTGGGTAAATTTTCTTCACGGTCACCTGATTTAGGTGACAGTAGTCAACACATAGTCGCAAGCTCCCTTCTGCCTTCTTGACGGACAAAATCGGAGATGCCCAAGGTGAAACACTAGGTCGGATAAATCCCTTCCCCTACAAGTCCTCAAGCTGTAATCGCAGCTCACGAAGCTCAACAGGAGCCATATGATATGCTGGAGTAGATATTGGTGCCCTCTCAGGGTACATGTCAATGTACATGTCCACCTCTCTGTGAGGAGGTAGTCCTGGAACATCGTTAGGGAAAACATTAGCATATTGATCCACCACTACAGGAAAACTCAGACTTCACACATCAACCGCTCTGAGGATGAGACTAGCCAACTGATATGTGATCGGATTCCCCCTCCTCTATATAAGTCCATCATGCACCGCAAAAGCTCTCTTCTCATCAGGGAAGGTGATCCTGGTCCCATCCGTGCGGATGCACCATACTTTGCACCTCATACAGTCAATCTGAGAATGAACTGTGGATGACCAGTCCATTCCAAAGATGAAGTCGTAAGACCTCCACGCCGCTACAAAGAGATCCCAGCTGAATCTCTCGCTTCCTAGAGTAATCTCACACTTCCAAAACAAGTCTGTAATCATCATTTCTTCTCCCATAAGAGTCTCTAGTCGTAAGGATCGAGCCAACAGCTCTGTACGAATCTCTGAGCTCCGAACGAAGGAAGTGGGAATAAATGAATGAATCTCACCTGTGTCTATAAGTTCTGCAGTGAGGGTAGAGTAGTCACAGATAGTATGTCAAATCATCTCAGGTGCGTTGTGTTCATAGGCATCGACTGGCTAGAGATGAGCCCTCTTTTTTCCGACATCTCCCTGTGGTCAGGGTGGAAGTCCTGGTGGTGGGGGTGGTAGAGCCTTGAAACGTCGTCCACCACTCGCTGCTTGACCAGTTCCTCTTCCACGTCAACCTGCTCCCAGCATACCACCATGGTCGAACCTCTGCCTCTACCTGGGAGGTCCCTCTACTGTCTTCTGCTCATCTGCATGGCGGTTCGGGTAGTCATGAGCCAGGTGACCTTACCTGCCACATGCATAACACTGTCTGCTCCTCGTATAAATGGCTCTGTCTCGTGTGCCACACAAAACCAAAATTGTATCTTGGGGTCTCCCACCTGATGGCCTGGTCTTCTTGGACTTATACGATATCTACCTTCTATCGGGAACAGAATACTCTGATACGTGTCACCCTGTGGTGGGTCTCGCTACTAGTGACTACTCAGCGAGAAACATTATCCGCTAGAAGGGCTCGCTCCAGCACCCCAACCAGCATTGGGATGCTGAGGGGGATCATCGAAGCCTTGATCTCATGCCTGGGTCCCTGCTCAAAGGTCCGGGCCCTAAAGAACGTGTACCGTACCATGTATGTGGAGTAGAGTGAGAGTTCGGTGATCCTCACTTAGTTCTGATCTACTGTCATGCTGCCCTCTTGTAGATAAAGTAACTCCTGAATCCACACCACACAAAGGGTGGCTGGAACAAACTCTGACCGGAAGAGACTCTTGAAGTCTATTCAGAGTAATGATGCCTTGTCCTGCACCTAGAGCATCAAGTTCCACCATCTGCCTACTACTTTATGTAGGAGACTCGCGGTACGGATCACCATGAGGTCAACTGGTGTCCCTACCAATATGAAAACTCTCACGATAGCCTCCAGCCAATCCTCAGCTGCTTGGGGGTCTGTCTCTCCCAGAAACCTTGGCGGCCTTGGGTTTTGGAACTCGTGAAATGCACTCAGATGGAATGCACTCTCTGCTGCTGGATATTGTGGTATCTGTGGCCCAGTGGGTAGTGGTACCGCTTGTACCTCCGCTGTGATGGGGCCCTGCACTGAGGCCTCATCGCTCAATGGGTTACTATCTCGTATGTAACTCAGAACCATAGATGGATGCCTTTGTGAATCCATCCTGAAAAGAAACAGGTGCGCCATGGTTAAAAAATTATACTAGGTGAGATGACACAAAGTAATCACAAAGAAAACTTTTTCAAAAGAAATACACATGCAATCAGTGTTTTCGTGCATTGAGTCGGAGATCAGAAGTTAGAGTCCTAGTGTATGGATACGTCGGCCACTGCACCAACACTAGTTTCCCTAAACTAATGACTACACCCAAAACACTTAACACTATTTCCATTGAAAGAATTGGAGTACATGTTCTGCGGTAGAACCGACTCCTCTGATACTAATTTTTCACGACCCGTCCTCGGGGCTCGTGTCATGAATACCCCAAGACCGCCTTCCATAGGCTAGGGGCTGGTGACTAGCACGAAATGCATAATCCAGATAAAAGGGAAGGAATTGACTTTAAAACTGTATCACACATAGTCTAAACAAAAGCATTAGAGGTAGAAAGTACTAATATAGAAAGAGAAATGTGTTCTGAAAGAAAGTGAGACAGTATAAAAACCCAACTGAACAATAAGTACAAGTACAAGTAAAAAGGGAAAAACAGCTCCTGGTTTGTCTACTAGGGAATCCTACCTAAAGGGTAGGTACATAACTCGAACAACTCATCCCTACAATAAGTCTGTCTAGTCCAGCTCCGAGCTGCCTCCCGTCCATCACCCTCAGCATCAATCACTGTTGTCCATCATCTGAACAGAACACAACGAGGTGTGGACGAATCCCGTGTAGTGGTGAGTATAACAATACTCAGTAGGGGACCCTGAGACCCCTGATGGTCTCCCAGAAACCACTAAGTATAAACCACAAAAGAAATAAATGATCATGAAGATTCAACCAACCCTACTTATGTATATACCCATACATATACCTAAGTTACATAGTTTTTCCCCAACTCACGATCCCAAGCACAACCCATTCCACAAAGTAAGTAAAGTCAATAAACCCGATAATATCGACTGAAAGTCAAGACTCAGCTCACAATGGTAAAAAACTTTTGTATAGTGTTATAGATTATTAGATGTGGTTAATGATTCATCTATGTTGTCGGACCCACATAGGATTCCGGACAAGCTATGTTGTCGGACCCACATAGGATATAAGATTAGCTATTCTATCAGACCCACACAAGATCCAGGAACATAAGTTATAATGGTCAGACCCATGGAGGATCCCGGTACAGTATTCATCGGTGTCAAACCCAAGGACGATCCCGGTAAATTAGTCATTGTTGTTGAACCCATGGAGGATTCTGGTATAGAATTCATAGCTATCGAACCCATGGAGGATTTAGGTATAGAAGTCATCCACGTCGAACCCACAGAGGATTCCGGTACAGAATTCAACACAAGCGCAGCCAGCCCTAGGGTTCCCCACATAGAAGGCTCGATTCCGGGAGGGTCCAGTCCTCGATCCAAGTGCCGATATATCAACTATAATTAAGTCCTGAGTTGATGTATCCTGAAGTTCTATCTCATCATAAAGAAACCAACGCGATAGATGAGGCATCAATCGGACTCCCGGTCTATGAGTTATTGGCATTTCCTTTCCAGGAGCCCGTTTGGTTTTTTGGCTCAAAATAACCCGATCATACCAAATTTGTGTCCAAAACTCAAGTGGGGTATGCCAAAAGAATCGTCTCGCTCCATGAATTCCATTACCATAGACGGTTTTTCATTTGGACACCCATAGCCCAAGATGCGGGCTAAAAGGCGTAAATGGCTATAGCGGGTCCAGGTCCGGTCCGACCCCGACGGACCGACCCGGTCCGAACCAAGGTTTGACCTGGTCCGTGGGTATGGCCTGACCCGAAGGGGCGGCCTAGCCTGAGGGCAGCCCAGCCCGTGACTGCCCGACCGAGGGGCAGCCTGGCTGAAGGGCGGCCCGTCCGTGGTGCCCCCCGGTTTGTTAGACAGAACCGGCGCATTGCACCGGTTCAGGAGCCGTGTGACTCGAGTGGCCCTACTTGAGGGGCTCCCCGGCGGCCGGCCTGGTCGGCCTCCGTCGGTACTCTGCCACGGCGTGACGGTGCCACAGTTCTCCTACTATCCGCATGGTGCGAAGGCGGTGCGCCCTCACCATTGCGGCCCGACCTGGCTGCGGCCATCAGCTCCACCGCGCGACGCGACGGTACCACGCTTCTTCATCCGGCGCGGCCCTCCCGGCTGCGGTTCCACTCCGGTGCGGCGTGACGGTGCTGTACCCCTTTGTCGCGGTCTTCCTTGGTCGCGGTTCTGCACTCCCAGCACGGTGTGACGGCACCGCGCCCTTTCAGCTCCACCTCTGACGTCAACCAAAAAAGAACCAACGGAGGGACATCGGGCCGTGTTGGTTCGTCCCGCACCCTCCACATTAGGTGATAAAAATTGTCCTACGTTGATCCATAATAAATGATGAGGAATAGGGATTAAATTTAATCAAAACAAACCCCTACCTCGTTTCAATGAACGTTATCGAAGGTGTGGTAAAAGAATTCAAAGACGTCATCGTACGTTGCGCCCACCACACGCCACTGATCCCGATCTCGAGCGTCGTCCTCGTTTCTCGTCGGATATAGTGCGATCTTCATTGGAGAGGATGTCATTCTCCAAGAATTCTCCCAATGCTCTTCCAAAGTTCCACCCACGAATGAAATAATCACCAATGTTAAATAATAAATAATAGCTCCACTATTATTTTATTATTTCCAAACAATTAAAAAGATTAAAAAGAATTCAAATCACTTCAAATTAATTAATTGGCATTATTTAATTCTTAGGTGTGTTGGCACCATAATGAGGGAAGGTGGAAAGTGAAGAGGTTTTAAAAATATATGGGGGAAGTGAAGAGTTCATCCTTCTAATTTGGGGTTCAAGGAAATTAGAGAGGTTGGGTGGGTCCCATGTAACGCCCCGACCCCAGCTACCCAGAGTCGGTGCATTACTTCGTAACATTGGCATGATCCCAAAAGATCAAGTCTCGAAAGACCGATTAGTTTAGTAGCCTTGGAAACACTAGATACATTCATAAGTCTTTCATTACATCAAAATTAAACAAACTACAAAAAAACATGGTCTTCATAGTCCACACTCATATCTTCACTGATTATTCTTGCAAGTCAGTCATAAAATACTTCTTCACAACCTGGAAAATTTTTAAACATTGAAAGGGGTGAGCTCAAATGCTCAGTAAGGATAACAATAATGCGGAAGCTTTCATAAATAAACATTAACATTTAAGGCAATGTATAACTAAAACAAAAGCCTCTTAAACATGAACTTCAACATAATATGGCAAAAGTAAAATGAGATAATGCCATTTACTTCTTCACATGGATATTCTACTGGTCGAATAATCACATGTAATATCAATAACCACTTTCATAATGATGGAATGCATAATGCCAGACTATCATAACCACGTAGTCAAGGCCTCGTGCCAAGACTACAAATAAGATTTTGTCAAGGCCTTGTGCCAAGACACTAGTTTGTCTCATGAGACCTGCCGATGCATCGAGGAGCTATAGCGGGCTCCACCCGTCACTTATTAAGTCCAATGCATTCCTCATATGAATAGGTTTAAACATATCATAAACCATAACATAATCGTATCACATAAAACATGCATAAAGGAAACATAACATTTCCATATTTCAATCACAAGATATCAATACAACACATTGATATAATAAAAATTCTTTCAAAACCATTTTCAATACCAAAATAAAAGAATGTTAAAACATTGTATTTATTTTTCTTTTTTTAAAAAAGGTATGGCTTGTAAAGGAAGCTGAATCTCTAATAATGTTCACGGCGGCGGAGAAGTCGTTGTCGCCGCATAAGTACGGAAAGAAAAACATTCCCTTTTTGTCGTTTAGTAAAATGCTTCGTATAAAAAGATTCCTTTTGAATAAACTTAAAAGTCAAAGGGGTTTATACACCGTATAAAAGAAAGTTGTGTATAAAACCAAATATGCCTCAATGAAAGGAGATTGAGACGAAGTCCTTAAAAAGATCATTTTTAAAATAAAATAGATATATTATGTGTATTCACTATAGGTACACATAAAGAAAGTAAAAATACAAAATAAGACATAATAATATCATGACATAATTTGAAAGTAGGAGATTAACCCAAAGAATGGAAGTTGGGTTAAGAAGTTCCCTTACCTCGTGTCTGACTTGACTCAACCGTTCTTTAACCTCCTGAATAATAAACTAGAGTTAATATATACCTTATTAAGAACCATTTTCAACTTCATTATCCTTATTATATCACTTATTACAATGATATGAACATTATGTAATTATTTAAGTTAATAATGTTCATTTTGTCGGTATTTGGTTCTTAAGTCAAAAATAGGCTTCTTACACTTACATGTTGTTAATTTGGTCAAAGGTTCATTATATCCAGAATGGTATTCATGATTTAGATATCATATATGTCATATATATCCAGTACATACATTCATTTATAATATTACATCATATTTAGAGGTAAGAAATGAAATGCACCGTTCATGGAGACGGTAAGCCGTACGTACGCATGAACGCTACTTCCATTTCTATTTCATATTTTCTGGAATGGAATCATAATGATATGAGAGTATATTATAATTCCAGTATAATATAGTGTATAATACCATTTACTCCATCCTTTATACATCCCACACATGGCATTAACGATTCAAATCACTTTGAGGGGGCGGTAGTCCGCACTTCCTAAAATGAAATTATCGCGTTTTACCCATAATGGAAATCATAAAGTATGCCATAAATGAGAAATACAGAAGCATAAGTAAAACAAAAACATATTATATATCATATATAAAAATAGTGACATCTTAATGGCCACCTTTGAAGGTGTTATATGAGTGTTGAACAATCATCGCTTCGTGAGGCAGAAATTCGCCATCCACAGAAACCGTATGTTCTTTAACCATTAGATGTAGGTGTGTGTAAGTGTAGCTCGAATCCTTCTTATAAAAACATCCTAGTATATTGAGGATACTGGTGTTGTTACAAAAGAAATGAATAAAAAGAGTTTAGGGGGTTGGAGAAGAAAAATAAAACAAAACAACATTAGAAAAGACATTACCTCAAAATCGGGTAACTCTTTTTGATTTGAGCCAAAGGCTTCCTTGGGAAGAGTTCTGCCCAAAGTGAGGCTTCTAGGAGTAAGGGAGGAATGTTGGGAGAGTATTTGGGCAGAGGTTGGCCGAGCCAAATGGCTTGATGGTGTGAATAAGGTGGGAGAGGTGGGGGCCTTTTATAAGTGGAGAGGAGGGGCACTTTTGGAAAGTAATGAAATGTTACATTATTTCAAAATGCTTTTCGGATTCTAAAGGTCCCACATCTATATAATTCGAGGCTAAGGTGATAAGGTTTCAAAATATCTTCATCCAATAGGCTTTGGACAAGTGTAAGCCTCGGATTTTGCATTATCTTCTCATTTTATTTAAATCGTCAAATAATGATGTCATCGCTGCATCATTATTATGTCATAAATACTTTAATTTATTTAATGTCTAAAAATTATAAAACAAATACTATGATGTAGGAAATCTTTTTAGCTTTCCAATGACTATTTATAATCAAAATTTGGACTTGTATAACCCCAATTAAAAATTGTTTTAGTAGAACAATTTATGTTAGTGTCATTTTCACTTTAACATTAAATAAAAACTAATTTATGTCATTTCCCAACAAAAGTGGATCCATGGGGTCCCCAAGTTAGGCCATGGCTTGTCTTGGTCGGCCATGACTCAACCAATGAGGTTGGGACATGTGTCTAGGTCATTTAATATTATTAAAGTATTATCTATACCTTAAACTACACTAATTACCACTAATCGCGATTAAGAACTTAATAAGTTACTATTCACCAAAAAATTATTATAATCTCATTGAACCACATTTTACTTCTTAATGACAACCATGTATGTCGGATTTTTGAAAATCAAATCACAGAAGTGGTAATATTTTATTTAAACGAAAAATCAGTTATTTAACTACCACTTAGTGGTTTCACTATTCATCAAAAATTGAAGTTTCTCAGAACAATGCCAAAATTTCATCCTAAGCTATAATTGATATTCCGAATTCAAAAATGATGTCTATTTTACAAAATTCCAAACATATAAGTTGCATTAATTAATTTTATAATTAATTCCCGCTGTCACAACAAATAGCGTGTTTTTAAGAAACAATTTATATCAAAAGATTGGCAATTGTTTATGTCCAATTTCAATGTTAAATTAATTCTAATGACCACCATTGGATAAAATGGTAAAAATATATTCTAATTATACTTTAAAACCATCAAATATTATAATTTATCACTATAAATTATTTTGATTAAAAAAGTTGTTTTAAGTATTTTTCACTATTTATAAAATTTTAGAAGTTCTCAGAAAAATACCAAAAATTCAACATAGGCTAATTTCGATATTACGAATACAAAAATGAAGTCCATTTTGACATATAAAATTTATAATATTTCAAAAAGAAGGTATTACTATTCATAACGGCTACTTTGATTAGTCGCGGTGTTTTAGAACTCGAAGTTGCGTACAATGCAAGCTATTTCATTATTGAATGAGAAGCGTATCGTGGAAGCTCGGGGTGTTACATTCTCCCCTCCTTCAATAAATTGCGTCCTCGAAATTTGAAATTTTTTCTTGGAAAATAAAAGGTTGAAAATAGAAAATACCTTTGTGGAAAACCCACATCGGAAATAAGGTTAATAGAATTTAGTCTTAATAAGAGGGAAATGGAAATAAGAAAGTCACCACCAAATCATGATCTCGATAAGGAGAACATTGGTGGCAATTAGAGACATATAATTTGAGGAAAAACGTAAATATTTGTAGGGATTGATTGAGGTCATCAATCACAATCAACTGTCAAATTGAGGGCCTCAAAGCCTTCAATCTATGTTGATTTAAAATATCATCAGTTCAACAAAACATAAGTTATTAGGATAACACATTTTTTTTGTTTTAATATCCCTTTACTAAAGTTTAAGAATTAATTTATTCATTGAATAAGAGATAGGTATATATATATATATGTGTTTGACATTAGAGTTTCAACCTTCAACTCATCTTTCACTCAAAAGATAATAGAACTCAAAAATATTATACTTATCCTAATTGTATAAGGTTCCAAATGTTAACACATACCATTTAGATTAGTAAAATTATTTTGTAATAACCGGGGACTTCCTGTAGGCTAGTGGTAGGAAATAAAGGCCTGTCGCACTATGATTGTGGGTTCGATTCCTGCAGCTTTGTCCGACGCGACGGGTTATGCCCCACCCTGCAGGTTGTCCTTTTCCTAAAACTATAGTATCATAATATTCCAAAAATAATAAATTTTTTAACCTTAAACAATACTATCCATGGTTCAACTTAATCCATTCCAACCTTAATAGTTATCCAAAATACATCTGTCCAACTCACAGTCCAAATTTTATAAGGAAGGTAAACATAATGAAGATCCTTTATCCCACGTAACAACATGTGAGCACCTTCATCATGTATTCTTTTTAAACATACTGAATTACCATGATCCCTTATTCCTTATAGAATACTAGATATACTCCTTCTATCCAAAAATGTATACAAAACATCAATCAGTTTCAAGGAAGTTAAGTATATCCAATATAATTTATCCAAATCAATCACGTCTTATTCCAAAATCACAATCTCAGTATCAAAACCATATTATGGTTTATCTTTCTCTCAACCATATATTTTCCAAAAATTTAACCTACTGTGGAGTCACTTTTCTTGGTTCCACACAATCTCAAGTCCTTGATGAAATAGTACTGCAGTACAATCCTTATATACTCCATAATTATTATAACCAGTACATCATTGATACAACACTCAAATTAAAAAAAATCTTTAATAACAACATAAGAACTCTAATCATTACTCCTCATCTGTGGTAGTATCATAACTTGATTATTATCCAATAACATCATTTGGGGCATGCTCTGATGATTTGGACATTGGTTTGCGTAGTGTCCCCAATCCTTGCAGAAGAAGCATTGTACATTTGAAACCATTTTCTTACCCTTGCATTCACGCACTTTGTGTCCTTTTTCTCTACACTTATAACAAACTCCCATTCCCTTTAGGCAAGTTCCATGATGTTTCTTCCCACAATTACCACATATTGGAAAATTCTTCTTTCCCCTCATCCCTTTATCCATCATTCTCTCTTCCATCCCTTTCATCTCTTGCTTCGCTTCAAAGCCATAGGACTCAGAGAATTCTTTACTTATCCTATTAACACATGATACTATTTCTTCATATGTTGAGAACACATGGGAGACTATTTCCCTTCGAAATGTTGGCTTAATACCGTGAAAGATACTATCCTTCTTACTCTTTGGATCATACGTACCGCTGGAGTTCACATTCCTTCTACTGGGCGCCATTTCTATACAACGGCATAAACTAGGTTAGTTTATGAATCAAAATACATAATTCCATACTTGTAAAACACTTTACATAAATTGAACTATTTATGGATATAATCCATAATCATAAAAAGAAATGTTTTCTTTGAGGAAGTATGTACTCATAAACCTTCATAGTGGTTTGTAAGTAAAATGAGAATTATCCTAAGCATATCCCCCGGGAGTGTCGTAACCAAGAGTGCAGCAAGGCCCGTTTTCGTGCACCAGTTCCCGTTCGAGTCTAGCTCAAAGCGGTGTTTTCGGGTTTTACCCCTAGGTACATCTGTGCCAGAGCCGCCTCTACCTGCTCGTATCTAGACAGGGATGTATTGCTCGGAAAAGTCATAACATCTCTATAATACCAAAATTCTAGGAAGTTCTTTTATACTAATCCTCAGAGTTCATCTTAGGTCTACGTGCTCTAATCAGAGTTTATCTAAATCTAGCTTCCAAGGTTAGTACTAAACTGCCTTTGATACCAACTGTAACGCCCCGACCCCAGCTACCCAGAGTCGGTGCATTACTTCGTAACATTGGCATGATCCCAAAAGATCAAGTCTCGAAAGACCGATTAGTTTAGTAGCCTTGGAAACACTAGATACATTCATAAGTCTTTCATTACATCAAAATTAAACAAACTACAAAAAAACATGGTCTTCATAGTCCACACTCATATCTTCACTGATTATTCTTGCAAGTCAGTCATAAAATACTTCTTCACAACCTGGAAAATTTTTAAACATTGAAAGGGGTGAGCTCAAATGCTCAGTAAGGATAACAATAATGCGGAAGCTTTCATAAATAAACATTAACATTTAAGGCAATGTATAACTAAAACAAAAGCCTCTTAAACATGAACTTCAACATAATATGGCAAAAGTAAAATGAGATAATGCCATTTACTTCTTCACATGGATATTCTACTGGTCGAATAATCACATGTAATATCAATAACCACTTTCATAATGATGGAATGCATAATGCCAGACTATCATAACCACGTAGTCAAGGCCTCGTGCCAAGACTACAAATAAGATTTTGTCAAGGCCTTGTGCCAAGACACTAGTTTGTCTCATGAGACCTGCCGATGCATCGAGGAGCTATAGCGGGCTCCACCCGTCACTTATTAAGTCCAATGCATTCCTCATATGAATAGGTTTAAACATATCATAAACCATAACATAATCGTATCACATAAAACATGCATAAAGGAAACATAACATTTCCATATTTCAATCACAAGATATCAATACAACACATTGATATAATAAAAATTCTTTCAAAACCATTTTCAATACCAAAATAAAAGAATGTTAAAACATTGTATTTATTTTTCTTTTTTTAAAAAAGGTATGGCTTGTAAAGGAAGCTGAATCTCAAATAATGTTCACGGCGGCGGAGAAGTCGTTGTCGCCGCATAAGTACGGAAAGAAAAACATTCCCTTTTTTTCGTTTAGTAAAATGCTTCGTATAAAAAGATTCCTTTTGAATAAACTTAAAAGTCAAAGGGGTTTATACACCGTATAAAAGAAAGTTGTGTATAAAACCAAATATGCCTCAATGAAAGGAGATTGAGACGAAGTCCTTAAAAAGATCATTTTTAAAATAAAATAGATATATTATGTGTATTCACTATAGGTACACATAAAGAAAGTAAAAATACAAAATAAGACATAATAATATCATGACATAATTTGAAAGTAGGAGATTAACCCAAAGAATGGAAGTTGGGTTAAGAAGTTCCCTTACCTCGTGTCTGACTTGACTCAACCGTTCTTTAACCTCCTGAATAATAAACTAGAGTTAATATATACCTTATTAAGAAACATTTTCAACTTCATTATCCTTATTATATCACTTATTACAATGATATGAACATTATGTAATTATTTAAGTTAATAATGTTCATTTTGTCGGTATTTGGTTCTTAAGTCAAAAATAGGCTTCTTACACTTACATGTTGTTAATTTGGTCAAAGGTTCATTATATCCAGAATGGTATTCATGATTTAGATATCATATATGTCATATATATCCAGTACATACATTCATTTATAATATTACATCATATTTAGAGGTAAGAAATGAAATGCACCGTTCATGGAGACGGTAAGCCGTACGTACGCATGAACGCTACTTCCATTTCTATTTCATATTTTCTGGAATGGAATCATAATGATATGAGAGTATATTATAATTCCAGTATAATATAGTGTATAATACCATTTACTCCATCCTTTATACATCCCACACATGGCATTAACGATTCAAATCACTTTGAGGGGGCGGTAGTCCGCACTTCCTAAAATGAAATTATCGCGTTTTACCCATAATGGAAATCATAAAGTATGCCATAAATGAGAAATACAGAAGCATAAGTAAAACAAAAACATATTATATATCATATATAAAAATAGTGACATCTTAATGGCCACCTTTGAAGGTGTTATATGAGTGTTGAACAATCATCGCTTCGTGAGGCAGAAATTCGCCATCCACAGAAACCGTATGTTCTTTAACCATTAGATGTAGGTGTGTGTAAGTGTAGCTCGAATCCTTCTTATAACAACATCCTAGTATATTGAGGATACTGGTGTTGTTACAAAAGAAATGAATAAAAAGAGTTTAGGGGGTTGGAGAAGAAAAATAAAACAAAACAACATTAGAAAAGACATTACCTCAAAATCGGGTAACTCTTTTTGATTTGAGCCAAAGGCTTCCTTGGGAAGAGTTCTGCCCAAAGTGAGGCTTCTAGGAGTAAGGGAGGAATGTTGGGAGAGTATTTGGGCAGAGGTTGGCCGAGCCAAATGGCTTGATGGTGTGAATAAGGTGGGAGAGGTGGGGGCCTTTTATAAGTGGAGAGGAGGGGCACTTTTGGAAAGTAATGAAATGTTACATTATTTCAAAATGCTTTTCGGATTCTAAAGGTCCCACATCTATATAATTCGAGGCTAAGGTGATAAGGTTTCGAAATATCTTCATCCAATAGGCTTTGGACAAGTGTAAGCCTCGGATTTTGCATTATCTTCTCATTTTATTTAAATCGTCAAATAATGATGTCATCGCTGCATCATTATTATGTCATAAATACTTTAATTTATTTAATGTCTAAAAATTATAAAACAAATACTATGATGTAGGAAATCTTTTTAGCTTTCCAATGACTATTTATAATCAAAATTTGGACTTGTATAACCCCAATTAAAAATTGTTTTAGTAGAACAATTTATGTTAGTGTCATTTTCACTTTAACATTAAATAAAAACTAATTTATGTCATTTCCCAACAAAAGTGGATCCATGGGGTCCCCAAGTTAGGCCATGGCTTGTCTTGGTCGGCCATGACTCAACCAATGAGGTTGGGACATGTGTCTAGGTCATTTAATATTATTAAAGTATTATCTATACCTTAAACTACACTAATTACCACTAATCGCGATTAAGAACTTAATAAGTTACTATTCACCAAAAAATTATTATAATCTCATTGAACCACATTTTACTTCTTAATGACAACCATGTATGTCGGATTTTTGAAAATCAAATCACAGAAGTGGTAATATTTTATTTAAACGAAAAATCAGTTATTTAACTACCACTTAGTGGTTTCACTATTCATCAAAAATTGAAGTTTCTCAGAACAAT
Source organism: Viscum album (assembly GCA_963277665.1). NCBI lineage: Eukaryota > Viridiplantae > Streptophyta > Magnoliopsida > Santalales > Viscaceae > Viscum > Viscum album. The sequence continues at coordinate 1,645,331,188 of OY728164.1, forward strand.
GCCAAAATTTCATCCTAAGCTATAATTGATATTCCGAATTAAAAAATGATGTCTATTTTACAAAATTCCAAACATATAAGTTGCATTAATTAATTTTATAATTAATTCCCGCTGTCACAACAAATAGCGTGTTTTTAAGAAACAATTTATATCAAAAGATTGGCAATTGTTTATGTCCAATTTCAATGTTAAATTAATTCTAATGACCACCATTGGATAAAATGGTAAAAATATATTCTAATTATACTTTAAAACCATCAAATATTATAATTTATCACTATAAATTATTTTGATTAAAAAAGTTGTTTTAAGTATTTTTCACTATTTATAAAATTTTAGAAGTTCTCAGAAAAATACCAAAAATTCAACATAGGCTAATTTCGATATTACGAATACAAAAATGAAGTCCATTTTGACATATAAAATTTATAATATTTCAAAAAGAAGGTATTACTATTCATAACGGCTACTTTGATTAGTCGCGGTGTTTTAGAACTCGAAGTTGCGTACAATGCAAGCTATTTCATTATTGAATGAGAAGCGTATCGTGGAAGCTCGGGGTGTTACATCCCACCTAATAATCCTCTAAGTGAGGTTATGTGGGGGTGGTCCCCACCACCATAACCTCTCATGGGAGGTTATGGTGTGGTGGTCCCCACCTCCAACCACCACTTGGTAGTTGTAACCACCACTAATAAAATAAAGTGAGTAATTTATTTTATTCAAATGAATTAAAAACCTCCTAAATTATCTTCCACCCCTGATAAAACGCGTCTGCTGTGAAGGTATCACTATGCAATCAAAGATGCTACAAGTTCAATAGGGCCCTCAGATTTCAATTCCAAGAATTGGTTCATAAGATATAAAATCTAACATGTTCGTTTACTGAACGTACAGGAATAACAAATTAGAATTTGATTCCGGGCACACCGGGCCTCGGAATCAAATGTCGTCAAGAACTGCAGACTCGTAAAATTCCCATGTATTAAAAAACAATTCCACGGTAATTCCAGGTATTTACAATATCCCTTCAATGAAAGTGAGATTACCAAACAAAAATTTATCATTATCAGAAAACATCCATAGAAAAAACCTAAATGCTATCCATGGATCATATCCTTATTTGATCATAAGTATAATTAGGAGATATATCATTGATGGATTGAAATTCCCTTAAATTATTAATAGAACATTCAAGAGGAAAATTTACATTCCACATTGAAAATCATTTTAAATGAAATTGAAACTCTTATAATATTGTAAATTGTATTTTAATTTAACGTATACTTGAGAAATTATAAACTATCCTTTATTTTATTTAGTTTTAATGACAAGTGGAAATTTTATTCATCAAGTATCAGTTAAAAGGAAAAAAAGTCACACCATTATAAAAAAGGATAAAAGTATATAATTTAGAAAATATTTAGTTAATCCCATTTTAACATATTGTTAAAATATAAACAATGTTTTAAAATAAATATGGATAGTCCTGATATAATAATAAAAACATTAATGAAAACGTTTTTAGAAAAACATGAATCTAAATTAAAATGGAATTTGGATAGTGGAGAGAGGAAATGATAGTTTTCCTAAAAAATATTCATTTGTATCATGAGTACACAAAGAGAGTAAAGTGGAATTAAAATATGTATTATATTGTAATAAATATAACAGAGGAATATTCATGGGGTTTTTAGGGATATAATGTAATATTTCATTATCAGAACATAACCATACATAATCCTGATCAATTCTGAGATTTTTATTGAAAACTCTCCCTACAAGTTTGACCTCCTTCTTACATGTTCAAATGTTATGTATCAAAAATATAGTTTTATTATACATATAGTAAATAATAAAAATATATTTTTTAATATATATTATTTACTCATAATATTTTATCACAAATATGTTAACAATTCATTAATAACAGAACTATTTTGGGAGACAATTGCATCATTATTTTTTAATGTTAAGTCCATTAGTTTTGGGCATTATAATTTTATATTGATATAATAATTTACATAATACTAATAATGATATAAATTTCAAATATATTCACTACATATGCACAAGCGTATTATTATTTCTCATCAGACTGGAAGGTAAAAAGATATATGGGATATATTAATTCCATAAGTATAATAATTTCTAAAATTAAATATATATACTCCATCATTATATTCATCTATGTGATGTAACGATGGAAAAAGAATTACATCAGTTTGTGAAACGGTAGTACTCCATACATATTGTTGACAGTTGCATTTACCATTTTCTGGAAGAGAAGATTTATATAATTTATACAATTAAAAGAGTAACATTATTTTTGAATGGATCTTGTCTTATTATTTTATCGTAGTTGAATAATATTTTAATTTGGAAGGAGAAGAAATAAAATGAAAATGCATAGTTAAGAACTATACCTCTTCTTTAGACAAAATTCTTAAGATTAAACAAAAAACATTCATATAAGGGTTTTATAAAACAAATAATGTCAATCGGAAGTTGTAAGAGAATAAAAGAATTTTATTTAGGTTTTGTACAAACTAATATTCTTTTAATTTTGAAGAAAAGATAACAGGAGGAGAAATTTTTTTAGTGAGGGGAGTGGAATTTTTGGAATTTCTTAAATGATTAAAATATAAAATGGTAGTTATATAGAAAATTTCAAAAAAAATGGAAATATATTAATTTATATTGTATATTTATTCTGAAAAAAATCATCCAATAATATTTTAACAGGTTTGTGTTGTGTTTGTATCATTATCTATTAGTTAAAACACACAGTTAACCAATTTTTTCCTTAACCATGATAACAACTATTTCAGTAATAAAGGGTTAATATTGTTCTAATAAATGTATGGTGATTTAAAATGTACCATGGTTGATATAATAATCCCTATTATTATATATTAGATGAAGATAAATTACTATTTAGGATATAATTTCATTAATTTCAATTTTTGAACAATTAATTTGATTTGATACTAATGTCAAAAAGAAAATGATGAAACTGGAATATATTATTTTATAGAATCCCTAATATTTCTTATGTATCTATTAAATTAATATATGACTAAATAAATAAAATGGTATTTCTTTAAATATTTTTTTAAAATTTTATTTTATTTTGATTTTAAATGAAGAATTAATGTGTCGGTGTTGAGTAAGAAATTAAGTTTATTATTTAACAATTAAAAAAACGAAATTAATTAAAATATAGAAATTAATTTCATTATTATAATAATAATAATAATTATTTATTCAAGATTTAATTTTTTCCCCAGTATCAAATAAAAAATTATTTTTCAAAGTAATAGAATAATGTTTTTTCATATTCCTTATAAAAATTATAATATAGATAAATTATAGGTAATAATGTTCCATAAAAAATAAATATATGGAATAATGTGATAGGGGAAAATGTTTATTAATCCAAAAAGATTGAATATTAAAAATGGTAGCCTTATCATAATGTTTCATACTAGGTTAACAAGAGATACCCTTTTACTATGTTCAAGAATGGTTACTAGTTTTAATATTCATTCTGAAAAAATTAAGTTGAACTTATTAAAAATTATTAATTGTGATAATTAAAAATATTGAATCCATTTCACAAAATTTAATTTATATGAAGAAGAAATTCATTTAATATGTAACTCAAAAAGCGTGATAAAAATGATTTTATGAAAAATAAATTAATAACATATTTTTATTAAAAGATCAAATATAATGTTGATTTAAATGTAATTAATCATATTATTCTTTTAAAAATGATGGTTTTATAAATTTTTGGATAAATTAAAAATATAATGAAGTCTTCTCAGTCAAACATTTGTTATAAAAAATGTCATTTTATTCTATTTATGAGAATATCACTATTTTTTGAACAATAAAAAATTATCTATACCCAAATTTTGATACAACAAATTCAAATAGAAAAACAATTTTTTTAAAATATTAATTCTAAAATTCATTTATCTTAATTATATGTTTGTGGAACAAAATGTAATAAAAAACTATTTGTCAAATATATATTTTTTAATCATTAAATAACATATGTAGAAGTCGAGTAATATTATTTTTATGCATTACTCATAAAATTTTTATTGAGTATGAAATTTATATATATTTGATATTTTAGTTATTTTTATTCATCACAACAAATTTAATGGTTTGGTTATAACTGTTTTTTTATGTCAAATTATTTAATAGTATATTTTGGTTTATTAAACATGGAATTGAACATAACACAATCTATCAAAGAAAATAAATTTATTTGAAAACAATATGTCATAAAAATGTGTTGTCACATTTTACCCCCTTTATATTAAATATTCAATAATAATTCCATCACATATATCAAAAAAAATGATATATCTATTTTATTATATACATAGGTTCTCATGAAACTTCTATCAATTTAAAATGATTCCAAATAAATTTACCTAGGTGAGTAATATTTTTATATATAACATAATATATATTATCCAATATTTCTACATGATTTTATACCTAGTTAACTTCATTCTTCAGTGATACAAGATTTGAATTTATTATATGTTAGAGACTAGCTATGTACTTCCTCATGAGATATATATGAACCACATCACAAAATCAAGAGAGGCTCGGCGACTGTGTTATGTGATAAACTACAATCCCTACTTAATCAAGAATCTCAAAGTGGCCAATATATCTATAGCTCAAAATTTATTTCATTCTAAATTGCATAACCTTATTCTATGTAGAAATTCAAAATAATAACTTCTAATTAACTTTGAACTCCCCATTTCATTGATGACTATCAGCATAACGTTTTCGATGACTCTGGTCATCCTTGATGTGATTAAGAAATAATTTCAATTTATCTCCCATTTCATCAATAAGATCATGACCCAATATCTTTCTTTCTCTATCCTTATCAGATAAAATTTTCGTTCTCCACATCATTATATTGGAGTATTCATAAGAAGACATATGAATTCATGAGTCAAAGATATTTTTTTTAAAATTTCAACTAGATTATAGTTTTGATCCTAAATACATTTTCTATTCATAGACAAAAATATCAACATATCCCCTAGGATATGAATGGTTATTTCAAACTGAGAATATGTATAAGGATAATAATCATTGATAAAACTCAAATCTATATCAAGATTTTGTCAATGAATTTCCCAAAACAGCATGGTAAACCATTTATCCCAATCATATATAATGAAAAAATGGTACCCTATACAACCTTAAAACATTCATGATATGTAATATATAAATATAACTAGGAGAAAAATAATCTCTAATAATAATGTTGTGTTTTATCTTTTTGAGGTGGTTGGCTACAAACCAAATAGCATTATGACCATTTTATGTTTTGGGGAGTCTGATGAGAAAATCAATGGTTATTTTTTCAAGTTTCATTATTGTATGGTATATTTTTGTAACATCATAAAAGTATTTTTTTTTCTCAAAACCATAACTTGATAACATATTAATTACCGAGATACATACTCAAAAATATATCTCTCCATTCTATCCCACAAATAATAATCATTTAGATCTCTATATATCATTCTAAATATTTTATATAGAATGATAAATAATGATCCTTATCCAATAGCTCTTTATTTAATTATTTAACGGATAGAACACATACACAAAACCTGAGCCTTTTGATTCCATTATAATAAAAGATAAAATATATAACATTTCAAACATTATTTTTTAGCTCTACATCTTCAATATGTGCCTATTTAATCTTTACATGGATAAATGTTTGGACACAAATTTGAGATGGATAATATTTATCTTATTCCTTCAAGATTTTAATATCAATCCTTTTCAAATGTAGATATATTATATATTTTATGATCCCCATCATAGATAATATAGTTTCATCCTTTAAATTTATGATATCTTCCACCTTGTTAGCTTTCCAAATGTGGTAATTTATTATGATGTTATTATATATAATCTTCTTTGACAACACTCTTTTAGAAGTATTACACAATTTATACACGAAATTATACTTAAAACCTTTATGCTCTGTATATATTTACCATATTTTTTGATAATGGTAATGAATCTATGTATTTACTAAAAATAATATAGTAGGTAGATCCAAATCTTGATTTGGGTAATTTTTCCATTGAACTACTAATTATCATGAGGCGTAAGTGATCAACATATCATTCTTCATGATAACACATCCCAGTATCTTCCTTGATACATCATCTAATATCACAAAACCTTATCATTTGAAGTGTAGGGAGGCACATTTATGCTAATGAACCTTATTTTTAGTTCCATTAGAATTTCAACACATTCATTATCCCAAAGGAACATGGATTCTTTATGAGTTATCTTGGAAATTTTAGTAGATAATCATGGTAAATTTTCCATAAATTCCAAATAATACTTATCATATCTATGAAAAAATTGGATCATAGTCACTTTTATAGGTATGTATTTACATTAAATACACCCAAAATTGATGGATCCCAGAATATAATCAATCATATGATTATATATACAAAAAATAAAGAAAATTATAGCCAAAATTTACATTTGGATCCTTTTTTAAAGAAATTATTTCAATTGTGTATGATGTATAAACCTTAGGTGATCTTTATGATTTTATTTTATATAAGTTATTATATAGTTATATTTCATTGAAAGGTATCCCATAAAATATTACATATCCATACTATGTTGATAAAGGTCGAAATAACTTCTGGAAATAAGTTTTAATATTAGAAATTATGGCATTATTTCTTAGTTATCACCTAGTATAACTTGATTTACCATTTTAGAGTGGTGATAATATTTTATAATTTTATTATTCACCATTAAAAATATTTAATATAAACATAGTCAATAGTGTAAATTATAAATTTTTTTAATATGGAATCCATTTTAGCAAATTCATTCCCAATAATTGTCCAAAATTAATTTTATAAGTATCCTATAAAATGTGATGAAAAATAATTATCCAAAGAATTGTTTTTATTTAAAAATTTATTTTCAAATTTTATGACTTATAATGTGGGTTAATATATAAATAATGTCATCATTTTCAACTAATTGAATCGTAAATTAATCATTGTTTTGATTCAAAATATTTTGGATCTTTTTCAATAAATATTATTTTCATTTTTCGAAAAATAATATATTTTACAAGTCATCATAAAATAAATTTTTTTGAAAAATAAATAAAATTTACCCTTATTTATTTTTAAATTATCATTTAAAAAAAGATAAATTTGAAAAATAGAATATCTAAAGGTGATTGAAATTAATTAAATGGTCAACAAACAAAATGTTTTTTAATATTATTTGGTGAATTTTCTATTTTGAAGAATAAAACGACATCACTAAAATTTCAGTACTTTTTTTCCCGAAATTACTCAATAATTGTTTTGAGTAGTACCTTTATATATATTTCCTAATATAATAATTTTTATTTATATGTAAAAATTTAGTGGTTTGGATATATTGGTTAATTTTCATAAATAATAATTTAACAATATACAATGGTTCATTGGAACATAGTTATGTGTGTAACCAAGTAACCAAAGTATTTAAATTTATTCGAATAGAACATATTTCATAAAAACTATTGGTGTCAAATATAAATATTCGAGGATTAGATTCAGTACTATCATAGTGAATTAGGATCACTCTCCATTTCATCATTTTTATATTCAAGGATAACTCCATAGACAATCTTATTGGATATGCATGTCACTTACTAAACTAGGGTCACTCCACAATCGGGTCCTTATTATTGCATGAGATATTAAAAATTAACCAATTCATAGGAGGTATATAAAACTTATATCCCAACCTTCAAATAATGAAACAAATATATTTATATTCTATAAGATCATATAATATCACTAGTATATTTCTTGAGGAAATCATATTTTTAATTCAAATCCCAAAATTGGAATCAAATTATTTCTAACATATTAGGGGAAAAATTTATTAAAAAAATTATTAATGATTAATTAATCAAAAGGATATTACAGATCATGGGGAATTATGTTCACATGGTTTATTTTAAAAAAATATTCTTTCACATATTTATTTAAAAGTAAAAATTAAAATATTTGGAAAATGATAACAAGTATCCTTTTAAAACCTGGTAAAGATTATGAAATAAAATATAAATTAAAATTTAATTTTAAAAGGATAATTGAAAAAATATTATCCTATTTTTTTAATAAAAATATTGATCTATAAGAAAATTTTCCCCTTTGAATGAAAAAACCCTTCACTTTTTTAATATTTTTTTAGTCTATTGAGTACTATAAGAGAGGAAAAGGAAAAAAACATGAAATAGAAACAAATAACCTCCTGAGAAAATATATATATATAATTTTAAGAGATAATTCAAAAATAGTTGATTAAAAAATTTAATCATAAACACTTCATGTTAAAAGAGATTTTTCTTAAACACTTTACCTCAAGTACATTTTTCTGTGTATGTTATCTAACCTTCTATTATGTAAGAAACCTCTATTGGACTAGTCAATAATAATTTATTAATTTATATTAGAAGATGGAAAAAATAAATGTGGAAGGAAAGTATTTTAGTAAGGTTTTGGAGTTTCTCTTTAACATGGAAGAAGGCTTAAATATTTTGAATATGAGTGGAGAATATTTTCCCTTTTATAAGTGAGTGGAGGTATACAAATGGGTTTTTTAATTATTTTGATGATATATAATCACAGTAATTTGAAACATGATCAAAATATTCATGGATTCTAATGATGGATAATATAAAGTTAAAATATATTTATCCAATAATAATTTTATAGGTGTGGGTGAAAATCGTACCATTATCTCTTGGTTTAACCCTATAGTAAACTCATTTTAACCTTAATCACAATAATTTTTTTAATGGTTTACTATTATGTATAAAATTATTAATTAAACCCTACAATATTTTAATAATTATAATGATTCCAAATATTTAATCTATTTTACTATATTATATTTATTTATGTTGGAAAGTTTAATTGTAATTGTGTGTGCAACCCACAACCAAAACACATTTTAGATGATTTAATTATTAAGGAAAAACTAACACAATATACACACATTACCTTGGAAAAACTATCAAATGAAATTAATAAAATGAATGAATATATAATATATAAATTTCTTTAAATCAGTTATTTAATAAATATTTGTTTAATTTATTATTTTAAAAACCCATTACGTGCATAATTTTTTTTTCAAAAATGTGTTTCAATTCTCAAAAATAAAAATATATAAAAATAATGTATAATGATGATTATTATGTAATGAATTAAATTATTTATAACTAAATTATAATTATGTTACACTCTGATCAAATTTAGTACATAATTGGGCATTTACATGAAAAATTGACTTTTTTTGAAAAATGTGTATTTTTATTAACTCAGCGAAAAATAAATTTTTTTATAAAAATCATAAAAATTAACACTATTATAAAATTTTGATGACTATGCGACCAATTAAATTTATTTCGTAAAATGAAATTTATAAAAATGGTATAAATTAATTTAAAAAATTTCCAAAAACCATTTTTTAGGAATGTATAATTTTGAAGCGAAAAATGGATTTACTAAAAATTGAGTAAATACATATTTGTAAATAATCACAAGATTTACATTATTAAAAAATGATTTATTATTTCTATAAAGTAATTTTTACCATTCGTACTTTCCAAATTAATGGAAAGGTCATAATGGTTTACCATAGCATGTTTTAATGCCCTAAAATATAATTATATAAAAATAAAGTATACTGATGATTATTACATAATTAATTACAGTAGTTATAAATTTAGGATACTTATATTACTTTAGGACCAAATAAAAAACATTATTGGATATATATTTGAAAATAAAAATTTATTTATTCGAAATCATAATTTTTAACTAGCCACTGATTTTTTTTAGAATCCAAAAAATTATCACTATGACGATATTTGAATGATTATTTAATATATTATATTCAGTTCCTAAAATAAAATTACATCTCACTAGTAATAAAAAATAATTACATTCCTCCTTCATTAAATCCTTTGATTCCCATATAGATTCTTAAAATTTTAGATTCCTTTTATGGCCATTAACTAGTTGGGTAGTCTTTTTTCCTAAGAGATTATATACATAATCCATGATTTATATTGACTTTTCATCGATGAAAATATCATACTCACGAATTTAAGATGTTATGGTAAACACATTTGAATTCTATGATATTTAATTCTTCAAGAGATATTTATGGAACATATTGTGAACTTGAGATAGATTTTTCATTCATGTGTCATGCTATAACCTACAGTCCGTACTCAATAAAGAATATAAATGACTCAAATTTACCTATTTTATATATTTACCTAAAATCTATATATCATGACCTTATTTTTGGGATAATTTCATAGTAAAACCATTTCACTAACAAAAAATTCAAGATCTAACTGATGATTTTATTTTGAAAATCCCTTTTAACTTTGAGACTATGTGGTATGTTTCAGTATGGAAGTACCTATATTTACAATTTCCATAGCTATTATAAGCCATAAAATAATCATTTATCCAATTTCATCATAGTATATCAATGTTCAACACTTTCGACAAATGGATTCATAAGGATCCATATGAATAGATGATTAAATGTTGTTGTTGTATTCAATCATGACTAGAGGAAGGTACTGATACAAACAATATTTTAATCCATTATAATCCGGTCTACAAATTTCATCCATGTATTGAATGGTCCTCTTATACTGATCATATATTTGGTGATGATAAGTTGTAAAAACAAAATTTGTATCTATATCTTTATGAATAATTCGTCAGAACATCATGGTAAGCCTTAGATCCCAATTAGATATAACAGAATGTCATACCCCATGTGGCCTTAACACTTTATTAATTTAAATGATAACAATATGATCAAGGGAGAAATCTCCGATCATAGAAATAAATTCTATCAAGTTCATAAGGATATAGACTACTTCCCAAATAGCATTATTGATTTAGATGTTATGAGGAGTCGAAAAATGAAATATTTTTTTCCCATTTCTAGTCTGGTATACGTAATGGATATAGCATCCCCTTACACATGTTTGTCTTATCAATAAAATGAATGAGAACCATAGATCGATAACCTACTCCAAAATATCTCCCTTCATGTTGCGACACCAAAAAGACTCATTTATATCTATATACATCATTATACTTCAATGATGAGTAGTGAATATTGAACTATGTGATTACTCTATGTTTTCATTATTCCGTTATAATATTAATGGGGAACATACTCTATTATAGAGAATTATAATTCCATCATAATTAGTTTGAACTCCTAACATTGGTCTCCCTCTTATTTAGCTCTACATACTCCTTATGAACATCTTTAATGATTATGTTGATATCTTATTGAACCCTAAATTTTGAAAGAAATGATTTATGCTCTCTAATCTATATTTCAAGGTAATTCCTTTAAAAATCCAAAAGTATTTTATTTTATGTGATCGTCATCATAGATAAGCTGTTATGATCTTCTCATATCAATGCATAGCTACCATATTTACTTTCCTGGGGTGTAATGCATGGAATAATCCTAATCATTAATCTAATGAATCCATATTCTTTAAAAGATGTTGAAGTATTTTTTTGAATATATACATAAAATTTTTATGATTTGTATGTAGGTCTAATCATTATCCTTAAAGATAATTACACTGTTTTGGTAATAAAAATTTTACAATAAGTACCCATATTCATGATTTAGGTAATTGTTTCTCATTAACAACCAATTAACAAGAGGCATAATATATCACCATATCATTATTTGATACAACTCACCTCATCCCATTTTTTATTAGTCATGGTAAATTAAAAACACTTCTCCACTACAGGGTAGTGTGAGCCATGTTTAACTAACAATAATTCCCTACAGTTTCATCAAACTTTCATTACATTCATCAGTACAAATTAAATTATCATCATTCCTATATAAATGGTCAATATATTTCATAACCATTATAAACCATCCACATAGAATAAATAATAACATAAATGAAAACAAAACTATGAATATTATTCATCGAGTTAGGTATTTTCTAATGTTCAATGACAATCTTCATTGTTGCGTCCACTGATATACCCTCACAAAAAATTATATTTTCGCAAAATGAATAAGTATATATCCAAAATTTAATATTTTTAAATATTAAAAATATTTTCTCCTTAGTGTCTTCAAAAAAATCCTTTTGTTCTATTAATAATCATATTTACCCTTTGAATATTTTTATGAATATCATCTAGAAAGAAGATCACAAACTGATCAAGGTAATATTTAAATATTGTGTTCAATAAATCCTTGAAGATGACAGAGGAATTAGTTCGTACCAAATGGATGAATTCAAATTTATAGTGTTCATACCTTAATTAGATGGATGACCTATTTATGTAGTCATTTTTTTACCATCAATGGATTTTTTTCAGGTCAATGATTACGACTAGAAAAATATTTTACTGCACATAATCGAATAAAAAATTATCAATTGGGGATAGAGTATATTTATTCACGATTTTGATCTTCTAATGTTCATAATAAGAAATTAAGGATCTCTCTAATCAATCTCTCTTTATAAAAAAATGAATAGGTTAATCCTTGGTTACACACAAGGGTGAATTACTCCTTTTTTAAGAATAGCGTAGTGATTATTCTTATATTTCTAGAAATATATTGTTTCCATCCAATATGAGGTATTTTAAATAGGTTAATCTTCAAGTATGTTGGTTTTTTCAAAATAAGAACTCAATATTATGTGGAACACTATGAAAATCATTTAAAAAGACATCAGAAAAATCCAATAAAAAATGCATATCATTGATTCTATGTTTCCCGACATCCATATTAGATAAATACACCATTTGAATAAGAATCATTATCCACAAAAATAGATGAAATTTCCAATTTGATTTTTATAGTTATCCTCTTAAAAATAGAAATTTTTTATTTTGTTTCGAATATAAAATTCTATTTTCCTTTATTGATAATGGATATAGTATTTATATTAATTAATTTAATCTGTGCGCAAAAAATATAAAATTTCGATAAAAGATGATTGAAAATATTTTATCGGTGAAAATTAACACAAACATCAATTGGACATGATTCATAGAATTGTGACATGATCATCATACCATTTAGATTTTTTATTCATATTTAACAGCTAATCATTAAGGTGGTAATGTGATATCTATAGAAATTATCAATACATTACTATAATATATTAATGTTATATATATATATATATATGTATGGTAATTTTTGTTTTGGAGGTATGAAGAAGGATATTTTGGATTCGGTACTCAATTCCATGTAAGTTAAAAATTTTAGGGTGAATATGAGAAGACTATGGGCAAGATTTAAAAATTTTCTATACCTATATTGTAATTTCAAAATGTCCCCATGGATCTTATTTTAGGACTCCAATATTACCCTAAATTTCATTATATTATTTAGGATATAGTATATTTTTTTATGATATCAATACATTTCATTACTATAAAAAAAGATTTCTATGTTGACCAACATTCTAAAAAATATGGTAATTAATATGTAAGGTTTCGTGGAGTATCAAATTAATATTAATTTGATCGTTATCTATGGTTTACCTTAATGTTTTGTAGAATCCTCCCATAAAAATGGAATATAGAGTTTATCATTATCATTGTATATCCTCATAAGATAGGTGGTCAGTTTCTGAGATAAATAAAAAAATTAGAAGATATAATGATAGATTTCTAATTTTATTTCAAAAATGATTTGGATCAACACCTTCATCTTGTTTAGATTTCATAAAAAAAAATCATTCATATAGATATCAAAATGGAACCTTATAAAGTCCTATATTAAAATACTTTTATAAAACTAACATGATTGGATGATGTTGGAGAATCATATATGGTGTGATATCATGTTATTGAGAAAATTGAAGAAAATGTTAGAGTCATTCAACAATAGATCAGGGTAACTGATAGTAAAAAAAAGAGTTTTTTCAATAACTATTAATAGAATATAGAGTTTTATATTATTTATTTTGTATTATTATAAATAACTCCCTGGATAAAGGTTATGATATCTATATAAAAGGTAATCTGATTTCAAGAAATATGATTACCTTTGAGATTCTTAATATTATGGGATAATAACTTATCTACTAGAACTTACAAAAATCCACTCCAAGGGTCCCGATTTGTTCCATGTGTCTTGATCATAGAATTACACAGTTTATTCTTATTATTTACATAAATAAATAGTTTTACCATTGGATACAGATATTTATTATAAGAAACTATATGTAAAAATGATCTATTATAGATATAATGTGCTATGTAATTGGACCACTTAATTGGAAATGGTTCTATAAGGGAGTCATAAATTTTAGGAAGCCATATTTGAATATACAAAGGTAATGAGGTAGGGGTATCATCATTTTTTAAATTAATTTATATAATTTCATTCGTGAAATTATTGTAAGGGCATAGAATGTGACACCATGTTATTTTCGAATATGGTTTTCTTTAAAAAATTGATGTGTTCCAAAGAATTTCATGTACTCAACAATGAACATAAGAGAATATATATTGTTAAATATGTTATAAATTTGATTAATTTTATTTGAAATTTCAAAAATAACTTCATTTTAATCATGTAATTACTTTCATGATGTAATAATGGAATAATAAGAAAAGTTTTTCCTATTAATTCATGGATAAATGAAAATTCTATAATTATAAAAAAAATTATATATCTTCTTTTAAATTTATTTTATTAATTTTATTAGTATTATAGAGAATCTTTTAAAAAATATATTTGAGAATTAGGGAAAATTCATAAATTTGTTATCAAATGGTTATAAATGAATATAATATCATTTGAGGTTTAAAAGAGAAATTTTACATAAAACATATTTTAGGAATGAAATGTTTTTTTTGTTAATATATTATAATGACCAATATTTATGAATTATTTAAATTAAATAAAAATAAAATATATTTATTCAACTAAAAAATAGTCACCGAATGTTTTTCACCATTCATGGAATTTGAATGAAATAATTTTTATTCGTAGAATTGAGTTTTCTATAAAAATGGTTTTAACATATTTTTTGTAGAGATATTAGAATCTATTGATTTAAAATCATTGTATTGAAAATTGAAAAATAAATTAAAGGTTTTGAATAAATGTAATCCATATTAGCTAATAATTTCAAATTAATTTTTATCTTAGGAGAATATTTATCATTTTTAAAAACTTGTCACCATTGTAATGGTTAAAATGTTAAATTGTGGGATTAAGGTATGTGATAAGTTATAAAATATCAATATAACTTGTCAAATTATGTTTAGTTTAGTGTAATTAGATCCTCTCATAAATAATAATAAAATAATTATCTGTTTGGTTCAGTATTCCTATAAAAATAACTTTATATTATTTTAAATCATTGAATGATTACTGGGGTTCTTCTCCACTTAGTTATAAATTGGAGACTCCTGTTATTGTTTCTTTACACACATTAAGAACTCTAGCATAGAAAATTCCTACTCAAAACACTTCTTATGTTTCCTTCCCTAAATCTTAGTATACTTGGTCTACCAAAAAGACCATCATATGAAGAATTAACGTGTACACCTTTTAAGACCCACCCATTGGGCCTATCAGGTTCTGATAGTAAGCCAAGTGTGACACCTAATACCCACCTCTTATAGGCTAGGGGATAGATACTTTCAACAAGTAGTCATAAAATTAAAATAGGGGATCATATTAGAATGATAACATACATAGAGAGATACCAAAATACTATTCAATAAAGGAGTATAATAATAATATAACAGTTTTAGAGTGTAAAAAATCTCGAGATGAGTTCATAGAGGAAGTTATAGTATAAAAAAATGATATATAAAATAAATAATTAATATTATAGGAAAAATAGATTTTTCTTAAATATAATAGAAGGAGAGATACCGGCTCACAATCTCTGAGTATTTCCAATGAAATGTGGTTAATAAATTCATATATTATAAGTTTTCCCCAAAAATAATTCCACCAATGTACCCAAAAACATATCTATTATCTTAATAAGAAACGACATGTGTGGTTAATTTCAATGTACTATAGAGTATAAAAATACCCAATAGGGTACCATGAAAAAAATAATTTAATAATAATGATAATGGTCTTCTTAACCTGTGATGAAATGTGGAGGTATGAAGCCAATAAAATATGTATTCAATTAATGATTCCCCACAACTGATATTACATGAAGCTTAATTTGAAAATATAACAATGAAGGATGAGTATATAAATCCAAGTGTTTGAATTCTTTTGATTCACGAATTCCATCAGATACCTCACTCAAAAATACTCCCACACCTCACAGGTATTTTTATATGGAGAGAGTCATATGAATTCCAAGGAATACCCACTACCTACAAGAGAATAGGGGTAGGGTAGTACACAGTCTATAATTAGAGAACTCATGCCACTATGATATGGGGTGGGGTACAGAATCTTCTAATGTATTTGATATTGGGGACCCTAACCTAGAATAACCTTTTATCAGGGGAGTACTGATCCCATCACCATTTCGATGATCACACCCAATACCTAAAAACGTCCTGAATAGTGTTCAATAAACTACTATTTACTAAACATTCCATGTTTATAAAAAAATTTGTCCTGACAGAACTCATCATGAGTCTATTTAGAGAAAAAAAAATGTCAAAGGGATATCTCAAAGTGTGGGGGGAATCCACATCATGAATCATTCTTGAGAATTTATTGTGTGAAATAGTGGTTCATTCCATTAAAATCATGTATAGAAAAATGAGTTCCAGCATATAGGGTTTTATTTATTATAATTATGAAATTTAATATCTTTTAGACACTTTATTTTATGATTATTATAAAAAATATAACACAATCCTATAATATCATGAGTCTTAGTTTCTGTGGGAAATTATGTATATATAAAAATAAACATAATGGGGATATTACCACATAATTTAATACAGATGAATATTTTATTAAGATTCCATCTCTCTACTAAAACTGCATAGGATTACATGGGGATGTATATAATAATATGGGGACATTTGATTCCCATTAAGTTTATAAATCAATGAAAAAATCATTAAAATAATACATGTTAGTGAAGAGGTAATGAAATGTGACATAAAAGTCATGATAATCATATTCATTAACACTAAGGAATGATATAAGATGATAACATAATGGAAAAATAGGAATGTGTTAACATAATTAACATAATATTGTAAACATTAGTCAAAGATAGAAAAATAAAAAATAACATAGTGTGATTTGGATATCATCCCACAAAATATACCTTGAATCAAACATGATAAATATAATATCCAAATCATTTTAGGGATATATAATTCTTGTCCAACCAATCACATTCATATCATGTAAATTCATCTGAGTTCCATATATACCCTATCAAAAATGAAATTATCTTATCCCATTTATGACCATTATTTAGTAGTGTGGTTGATATACATGGATGTCCCAAATCTATTATGGTCATGTCCCACTAGATGAATACCATTAAGTACAAAAGGGGACTGTTATTAACAATAACATTTTTTGACATGGAAAAGCATGAGATAATTTATGGATCATAAAGGGTGTACATAATGGTTTATGGAAGGTGTTAATGATAGTGAAATTTTTTATATTCTTATATTTTAATCATTATTACATTTAATTTTCTTTTGCGGAAATACGCATTAAAATATTAAAAGCAAGAAATAAAAATTCATAGTATAAAGAGTGTACACAAAATAAAAATAGAAATGTGAGGATCTATTACCATGAGAGAGTGATTATAAAATCATAGGGGGGATTCTTAAGATCATGGAATCACCTTTTGGTAGGTACTACGGAGGGATAAAGGAAATCCTGTTAAATGTGTTTTTAGAGAATATTTTTGGGAGGAACTATTTGTATTTATATAAGAATATATGTGAATTGTTTACTAATTTCTAAACATAGTTTTTGGACTGTATATGATAACATAATAAAAACCAAAATCCATACGGTGGGTTTTTACCATTGTTTCAAAAAAATGGAGTTATTTTCCATATTTTAAAGGGAGAATAATATAAATAATTAATATATTATCCTTTGTGATGTGTATGTTTTTAATGAACATAATGAATTAATTATATAACCGTAAAATATAATATTGGTTTTGAAGGATTCATTAATGTTTAATAAAATTAATAAATAAACATAAACACTAATTATTGTAAATTTAAATCATTATTTTGATCATATATTTTATCTATCGTATTTATTACATCAATTTTGGGATTCAATCTCATTAAAATACACATAGTATATATATACTCTATTTAATTTTTTAAAAAAATATGTTTGTCTCAGAATTAATCTAAAAAACTCACTTTTTGATAATTTTGCGGTGGTGATTTTAAAAATAATATTCATATTATAAAAATAATTATATAAACATGATAATTTAGACATTTAATCTGAAAATTATCATTGATTAAAAAATACATATTTTAATAAAGATAACAACTTTCTCACACTTATAAAGATTTTACCGGACTTTGTTAAATTATATTTACAACTATATGCAACTAAACATTATTAAAAATTATATATTATTTATAAATAAACTCTTTTTAGGAATTTATAAATTAATCAAAAAATAATTTTTTTCATTTAAACTATATATATTTCATAAAAAATTGATTTCTTTTAATATAATTTTTTTTTTCAATATCATTTATAAAATTATAAATATAATAAATATTTATTGAAAATAAAATAATAAAATTACTACTATTAGTTTATAGATACATAACCCCTTATCATACTAGAGTATACCCTAAGGTGAGGTATGCAATAATCACAATATCGTTGGATGGTTCGATAAACATGGTTTGTGTTGAGAAATCAATTTTCTTGAAAATTTCATATTAGTGGTTTGAAACCTAATTTAGTTATTAAATAATGGATTGGGATAAGTTAAGTGAAAATATCAATGATGTTGTTACCACCAAATCCTCCAATATATGAGCTATATAGGGTACGATCATACAAGTCGTGGCCACCAGTTCTTTCATCTTTATCAGTTGGATTTTATCATTACCCTTAATAAATAAAAATAATAGTGGCCATTATAAAATCGATATATTATCAAAGTTATGATTCTTATTTTTATTTTAAATCATACATGATAAAACATGTAAAATTATAAAATAAGATAATTAGTGAATGTGATTTCTATAACTTCATTACACAATTACTCTACTATTAATTTCAAATATAAATTTTAATTTATATAGCATTATGTTTTTACATTGTTCCTCCAATATTAAATTTCCCCCACAAAATGATAGTTCATCCACTAAAATTTGTTAGTTTAGTTCAATTTCATCACATATTTTGGTTCTTGTTTTTCTTGTAAAATTCTACTTCTACCATATCAATTTAACTAGATGAGTTTCCATATTGTGAATAAAATTACATATGTTATTTAAAATCATCACTAGTTTTCACTCATATGACATAACATTATCAATGGGAAACATACCATGATTCAGTACACATGAGGTGGTTTGGTATGTACTTACTTAAGAGTGATACATGATACACATCACATAATTTTGATAGGTATGGTTGGAGTGCTAGTCAATAAGAAACGACTTTGATACAATCAAGGATCTCAAAGGGCTCTATCTATCTAGAACTAATATATACCTTCATCAAAATCATAATGATTTTTTTTCATATTGATATACGAAGGAACACATTTTCTCTAACCATATACTCTAGGAAACATTGATGGTTTTCTTAAAAGTTTTTCTATTTAGTTTTTAAATATTTTATACGATTTTGAGTGGTTTGATCATTCATTATCAATTCTTGGACAAGACTAGGTCCCATCAACATTGGATCTCAAATATTAACCTAGCATGTTAGTTTCTCTCACATCATCCATTAAAGATCATTATATGGAACCATCTGAATGAAAAAATGTAAACTTTTTTATATGAAATTTACACATGGGGAAGGTGATGATCCCAAGATCCTTGTAAATCCATTCAAAAGAATCTCAAAATATCATCATGATTATAAATGGATCTGTTAGACCGGCTAACATTCTATTGGTGAAACCTAGTACTAAAACTCAGCTTAATAGTGAACACATTCTCTGTTATTCTATAGAACCTCATGGTAAACCTCATATATCAATAATAAACTATGTATATTGGCACATAAAGAATTATTACCAATTACCTTATGTATATCATGGTGAATTTTCAAAGTGAAAGATCATTCTTTGTTGAAATGAAATGATCTGAAATTGTAATGCATACAATTAACACTAAAATTATATTATTCCCTTTAGTTGTCTTGGGGATTACACTAATTGAATACAATGTTATTTTCCCCAATTTTTTACTAGTGTGGGAATGGCTACATCATACCCTACACTTTGTTCCATCAGACTAGGCATTATGGCATAGTAAACATCGGGATAAATTTTTAAATATCCCATTTCATGTATCCCACAATAATTTTTTATTTAGATCCCTATATATCATAGTTCAACATAGATAATTATAGAGGGAAGAACTATGTGTTTTGTTTACAAGTTACTTCTCCCTCCATGGTTTTAATGTGACTCATATGTGGGTTCCAAAACGTATAAGTCATTCTGTAAAAACGTTTTACTCCAAAATATGTTGTAACCTTTTATATATCACCCCATCATCGTTTTAGGGCACCTTGTTCATCTAATTAATGGATGGTTGAAGATTTATTTGATAATGGTATGAAAAAGATATTTATAGAACTCACATTTCAATCTACTACTTGTCTATGAATATTGGATCTCATGAAATACTAATCATGGATATGGACTCGAGGTCCTTACTACTCAAAGAATTTGGATTTATTTGTCTTTACTAGCATAGTAATTTATTGAACCCTTATAATCCTAGATCATATCTGACAAACTTCATTAATAACATATTGAACTCATTTGATATTAACATATAAATGAGGATATTATGATCCATGTAAATATTTCAATTATACTAGTGTTTATAATGACCAAAAATATTTAGTGAGAATATAAAAATACCTTTCCTTTGATCATGATTTGGGTAGTTTTAGTCAGGGATATTTAATTGGAAGGGGGTATATGCTATGAAAATGTTATCTTTCATGAGTAAAAAAGCCACACCCTTTTTTAATCGTCTTTGTAGATCAGAAATCCTTCCCAACTGGTGTGTAACATATACACTTGTGCAATGTGTAACCTCTTAATTAAATCTTTAAAAATATCATAGAACTCATCAATATAGGGAAATATGAATCCATTTGGAGTTATCATCATAATTTTTTAAATCATTATAATATTAATAAAAATCAATGATAGTACACAGGTAAACAAATTCAATTATGTATTTTGTTCATAGATGTTGGTCTGTACCATACATATATATCTTCTATTTAAGAAGGTTTCATAGATATTCCATTGATGGTAATAACATTCCAGAAGATGGGGCTTTATCGAGGCATAAATTTCATTTAATTTACTTCTCACATAAAGTTTCTATGTGAAAGGTCTTAAATAGAACATCAATAATATTCTCATATTCTTTCTTTCTCTTATAATAGATAAGAATATTTTCTATAAAGAATAAAAAAAATTTATAAGTAATACCTAAAAAATCTATTCATAAATTCCATGAATTTTGATTATAATTTTAAAAAAAATTCTGAATGAACAACATTGTATATGATTTTTTATGATATATGAAACAACGATCTTTAGAAACCCACAAAATAAATTTCTTTAAATTTAATCTCGTTGATATCTTGAATGATATACAATCCAGATTCTAAATGGGATGTAATATAGATTAACATAATTACATATTGATTAATTCTTAGGGTAATAATATGTCAAACAAAATTATTAAATCTATTATTATCTAATGATTAGAAAAAAATAAGAATCATTTTATTTAAAAATGGTTTTTTTCTAATAAAATGTATATCTTCTAAAAGACAAGCTAGTCACGCTTCATGAAATAATTTTAAATAAATTTTTACCAATTATAAGAAATATATATAATAAAATTTACTTAATTTTTAAAATAATCTTATAGAAATTATCTTAGGGATAATTATATATATATATATTATATGATTAATTTTTTGATGAATATGGAAAAGTACTTATTTTTTATATAAAAGTGAATTAAAAAAAAGTATATGGTCACTTTTATTTTAAAATTATTTTACAGAAACATAAAAACAATTATATTAAAATTAATCTCTTTTAGGAAATTGAAATCAATTTAATATTTAATTTTGATTTTAAAACCATAATTGCTTATGGTAGTTTTAACTTTAGAAACCCACTACTTCATCACAACTCCAAGATTAATTTCCAATTGATTTTTTCATCTGTTTTGAATTGAATTTTGAAATTGGTAATCAATATTTGGAATCAGACTAATTTATTTTATTTAATAAGGAAATATTAATTTTTGAAAAATATTAAAAGTGAAAACTGTTAAATTTAACTATCTTGTTTATAGAAATGATTGATTTTCCTAGGGGTTAAAATGATTAGATGAGTGTAATAGATGACCTACAAAATTTTAAAAATCATATCTTTATCTATATTTCCACTTTATCATATCCAAAAAACAAAACGACTATTATGATTATGTTTTTTGAACAAGAATGAATTTATAATATTGGATTATTTTGGGTACATTTTAAGTAATTTACAAAATATTTACCATGCATGAATTTAAAAAGGGAAGTTACTCCATTCACATAACCACATCTCCCAAACCCTTCGGATTGATAAAAAACCTCTAAAATACATCCCCAAAATTATTTTTATAAACTTAAAATATTATTACACTGGTATCTATTGTATAATGATATGTTATTTAGATGATATAATAATTTTTATCCTTCTAAAAATCTATTAAATATGAATCAAAATATTTAATCATGTGTACGACTGACAACCTCCTGACAAACTATTTTGTTAAATTTTCCATAGCTACTATTAAAGAATGAATATGAAGGGTGAATTAACAAATTTATAATATAATTATGATATTATGATACTTTTAAAATACTATTATCAACTATAACTTCCAACTTTTTATGGCGTTTAAATTATAATAACTTCAATCATATTTCCTGTAGACTAGTGCCTCATAGTGCGATG
Organism: Viscum album; assembly: GCA_963277665.1. Lineage (NCBI taxonomy): Eukaryota > Viridiplantae > Streptophyta > Magnoliopsida > Santalales > Viscaceae > Viscum > Viscum album. The sequence continues at coordinate 1,645,354,526 of OY728164.1, forward strand.
GGTTTAATATTTTACTTATGAATTTCATGGACTGTAATATCAATTAATATAAATAATATATGTTATATTTATTAGATGATATTTATTTTATTGGATTACTATATTTTTCACTTACATACCATTTCTCCCATTAATGAAATTATGACATCACTCGGCTTCCTATTTTTTACCTACCACGTTTACACAGAGATGTGATCTATTACCCATGATCAAAATTTTATAATTATTGCAAAAAAATTCTACAGAAAGTATTATATTTATTAAATTAATATTTTTTTATATTAGGGAGAGATATATTATTCATAATAATTAAAACATTCATGTCAAGAAAAAATGAGAAGAGAAAGAAGTTAACTTCTGGAAACAATGAAAAACTGAAATAATATGAAAAAAAGATGGTTAAATTTTATAAGAGGTGATTTTAGGATATTATATATATTAATATTCCTTTTGAATAAATTTATAAATTATTTCAAACAATGTAAAAGTTGTTAATTCATGTAAACATAAACGAAAGCGCAAGGTTGGGATCTTTGTCTCAATTTAATTTCTTTTTGAAATATTGTAATGTTATGAATTAAATTTCTAGTATATGATGTATAAAATGCCAATTTTTCATTTAATATCTGGTATAATTCATAATTTGTAGTATTTTATGTTTTAATTATTTTTATTTAACCCAATGGGATTTTAAATCAAGATTACCAAGTGTTAGTTAATTTCATAACATTATTTCATTTCATTGGGTTATATCACAAATTAATTATCCTTGAAAGGGTGACTCATTGTTCCAACCATTTTATTGAGTTTTAATATCTTTTAAATTATCCCCTCATAATCTCAAACCTATTCCTTATTTAAGTGGAACACATATTGTTATGGATTATAAATACTCACATCACATGGAATAGATATAATAAAGGTGTAATGATCACCCAATGATTTTTACATTGGAGGGTACAACGACCCACTCTTCAATGTGATAATCTCGTGGTTGTATCATGAATTTGTTTATCACTACTAAATTTTCAATGGGTACAAATTCCTATAACTAGAACACAATGACAATGCATGAGATGATTGATCTTTCTTAATGAGGTGAATTATTAATACAAGTACCACTAGTCTTCTATGATTTTTTTCATATTAGAACCACATGTTATTTAATAAATATTAATTAATAAATAGAATATTTTTTGTCTAATATCTTGTAAAAATCAACACAAAATTTTGAAATTATAGTATTTAGACTTCTACTCAAATTATAGGGTTTATGTGATCCCCATATTGAAAAAATACATTGATTTTAATAATCCAGTCTTTGATATGAAAACATTATCTAGATATCTAAAAGATATGTCAATGGTGTGTATTTATACATCAAAAACTCTATAGACAAATGTATACAAAAAACACAGTGAATGTGGATCTGAAATAATTATATGAATTAAATATGTCATTTAAATGTCTAAATTAAATCACAATATTTTGTTTTCTCCTTTAAATAATAATTACTCATAATTATTAGGCATTATTTTTATTTACTTAAATACTCCTATGATAATGGGTAATATATTTATTCTAATATCATTTGGAATGCTCTTTTTTATGTGGTTTTTCATTAATGAATGCATATATTAAATACTCAAATGTTTTTTATTATTGTATTCAAGAATAAAATATCATTTAAAACACATGATGAGTTCAATTGATTCCTTTTTCTTCTCACATGGAATGGCCACCTACAGATCACCATAGTGAGCATGTATTATATATGTACATGAAATATCATTTAATGGCCCAGTGATTGACCTTCTCCACTAAATTATATAGTGTGAAAGAAAATATTAAACATTACTACTTCATCATGATATTAATTTAAATGATCAAACCTCATTAAAACATTATATAAATATGGTTTTATTCTCCATACAGTGCTCTAATTTTAAACACCATTGGTTCCCCTATTTATTATCATCTGAAAAAGCTCAGGTTACTATATTATTCAAATAATTTATTTATTTTGAAATACAAATGGAATCATAGTATGAGACCTATTAATTTCTCTATTCAAATTATATTAATGAAATTGGGACTACATAAATATTGAATTTCAATATTACTAATGAATTAAATCTTTATTATGTCATCATCTAGAATCTCAACATCGTTATAAGGCATCAACATTTTGGATTCTTCTATAAATAAATATTCATAAACAAAAACTATGAACAATTTGAATCTCATAATCTCTTATATTATAGGATATCATCAAGAAATTTAGTTAAATAAAATGTATGAGGCCATGAGTTCTATGACCTCAAAAATGGCAGATGATCTCCTCTAGGAAAAAAATATCAAAATTCGCTAGAGGAATATGACCATCCTTGTTCATTTGGATAGCTCATTTCATCTGTATAAAATCTACAAAAAATAATCATTTTTATTGAAAAGGGATGAATATCCATACTTAGTATTCCCACATTTACTTCGCTCTAATTTTTGTACATAGTTAATCAATCAATCATGCTAATCGGGAATCTAAAAGCATTTTTGGGGTCTTCTCATAAACCCTCTAGAACCACCATGTTTGGATACTCTATGTCTCTATGCAGGTTGTAATAATGGATCCACTCCAACTCCTATTCCATCTTTTATGGGCCTCATATTTGAGTGCACCACATTTATCCACCCACAGGCTTGGCATGAGACTACTTCCTTCGGCATGGTCAACTTCTAGGCCCCACACATGCTTGATATTGAGTTGCAAATGGCTAGTCTAGAGGTTGAAAATTATTTTTTAAATAATGTGTATAAAAATATACATATAAAATTATATATATTGAATTAAATTACAATAAAAATTGTTCAATATCACATAAAATAACAATGTTTTCAAATATTTATTAAAAAATTTATCATCATCAACTATTCTTTTTTTCTTCTTTTTTGAAAATAAATAACATAAGTAATGTATAATTATATTTCTTTATGGATTCCAGAGATTACCCAAAATAACATCAAGGAATATGGACACCATTTAATGTTATCCTTTATTTCATGCTAGGAAACTCTAATTCATCTCTTCACATCAAAGAATAATTTGAAATTAACTTTTCATTATATTCACATCTTGTATAAAATGTAACAAATAATTTTCCCAGAAGTTTATGAAATATATAATATTTCAATTAGTAGTCAAAGTTGAAGAAGATTATTTTCCAACTGTGTCATGCAATTTTAGTAGATGAATCCATTAACGTTTTCTGAGAATCATCACCAATCCTATAGAATTATATTTCCAAATGAAAACCAAAGTGTCCATAACAATTATCGATTCATCTTAACTTTCATTTTTGAGTATTTCTAAAACACATTACATCTATATCTTTCCATGATTCATCTCTATTTATATAGGAGTTCATCATTCATTGAATTTTATATTCCTTATTAAATATTGAAAACAAACACAACCATACTCTTCAATCTTCTAGATGGGCTTTTTAAATACATTTTTATTCTTGCATTTTAATGTTTCAAATCATGTTTAATATTTTTTTGCATTACATATTGAATGTTACAAATGTTGTAAGAATCTAATTTCAAAAAATCTCATTTTTTTGGATTTCAATTTTTTTGAACGAATCTTATTGTTTATCAATCATAAGATCAAATCATTTTTTTAATAACATTGTAGTGGACATTAAATTTTCCAAAAATACCCATATTTATTTTTTCATTGACATTATTTTAACTAAAATGGTTGACCATATGAACTTATACTATTTACATTGAATGTTATTTTATTATATTGGTAAATATTGATAAAATTATATTATTTTTTTGATAGGAATATTTGGTGATACGAATTATTTTTTAATGAATAAAATTTATTATTTAATATATGAAATGTTTTTTAGACATGAATTTATGAATGTTGACCAAAATTATATGGCCCATCGGTGCATTTATAGTCTAATGTGGAGAATTAGTAAGCTATCATTGAATGGGCTGCTACTTTTAGTTTCAAAAATCTTATAAAAGGCCTCTACAATAAAGGTATCATAATTCATGAGATAATAAAATCTAATTTTTTAGAATTTCCTTCATTAGGAATTTAGTTATTATTATCCATGATATTTTCACAAGGATATTATCTCTATATGCATTTCATTCTTATTTATTGATTAAATGGTAGGTCTTATTATTAATTCACCACTAAATATTTGTTATTAATTTAATTTCATGGTTTTTGAGATATTTAATCCACATGTGTGTTTTGGTATTTACCATTCCATTCCCATTATGAGTATTGATTCAAGATATATTTAATTTTATTTTACCCTTACATAGAATTTGAGAAAACTGTTATTTTTTCATTGCTATGAATCAAAAAAGAGTATTATGATTGGTGTGAATGGTAATTCTTGAGGGTTATAATTTTATTCTGGAAAGAAATTATATTTTATATTTTATTTTCAATAATAATATAAGAATAATATTTATATCAGTTTTACCATGAATACTAAACTATTCAATTGTTCAGGATGCAATTCCATGTTTCTTATGCTAATTTAGTAAAGCAAACACCATCACATAACTACAAGGGTCAGGGTCACTACCATTAACATTATATAAATTATTTTAGAAACCTTGGGATCTATATTTTGGAAACATATATTGGGGAACATAACTCTATGATCTAATATGAATAGACTTATAGTATAACATCTTAATTTATTGGTTATTTAGAGACTATACTGTTTTCCTATAAATACATAACAGTATGGATACTACAAGTAGACATGGTTCTCATGAAGTGTAACATCCCAGTTAAATAAAGAATAATACATTTTCATATTTATTAACATTTGATAATTGAATATTAATTTTACTTTAGAGGGGTTGCTATGTTTGATAGCGTACCCGATACGCAACAAAGAGTTTCTTTGAAATCTTACGTTGGACACTAGTAATAAAATAATATTATTTTAAATGGTGGTTAACAAGTAGTCATTGTATTGGAGGGAATGAATAGAAATAACTAAAATATGATTATATATGTTAAATGTTTTTACATTTATCAAATAATGGATAAAGGCTTAAAATAAGAAATGAATTCAATTTTAGGCATAGATACTCTAATATTCACTCAAGGTAGACTTATCACCTTTTCATGGTGAACCTTCATTAAATATAGTTTTGGTCACTCTTATACTTTCGATTGGACCAAATAAAACTCTTCTTTAGAATCGGGACATCAAAATTTACTTTGTGTAGATTTTTGGTATTTTTCCGATAAAGTTCATTTTTAATGAATAGTGAAAAATGTTGTATTTTAATTCAAACCCTCTTTTTAATCTAATTTATTTATATGATTAGATTATGTTTTGAATTGGTTTTAAAGTTAAATTATAATATAATTTTATCATTTAATCCAATAGTGGTCGTTGTAATTAATTTCACTTTGAAATTGGACTTAAACTAGTGTCAATCTTTTGATATATATTATTTTATAAAAACACGCTTTTTGTTCTGACATCGGAATTAATTTTTAAATTAATTAATGTAACTTATAAATTTTGAATTTTTTAAAATAGACATCATTTTTTAATTCGGAATATCAAATCTAGCTTAGGATGAAGTTTTGGTATTTTTCTAAAAAACATCAATTTTTGCTGAATAGTGAAACCACTAAGTGGTACTTAAAAAACTGATTTTTCGTTTAAATGAAATTTTACCACCTTTGTGTTTTGAATTTCAAAAATCCAACATACATGGTTGTCATTAGGAAGTAAAATGTGGATCAATGGGATTAAAATAATTTTTAGGTGAATAGTAACTTTTATGTTTATTAATCGCGATTAGAGGTAATTAGTGTAGTTTAAGGTAAAAATATTGTCATAATAATATGAGATGACATAGACACGTGTCCTACCATTATTGGATGTGTCATGGACAGCCAAGAAAATACATGGGTCAACTTGGGGACCCCATGGAGCCACTTTGGTAGGAAAATGATATTAATAACCTCTTATTTAATGTTAAAATAGAAATGTCGCAAACATGAGATGTTTTACTAAAACAATTTTTAAATGGGGTTATACAAGTCATAATTTTGACTATAATTATTAAATAGAAATATAGAAAGATTTCCTACATCATGATATTTTTTTATAATTTTTATACATTAAATAAATAAAATTACTCATGGAACCATGATGATGCAGCGATTACCTCATTATTCAACGATTTAAATAAAATGAAACGATAATGTAAATTATAAGACCTACACTAGTCAAAAACCTATTATATGGGTCGATTTATAACACTGATCACCTTATCCTATAAATATATAATTTTGGGACCCTTTCTATCTGAAAATCATTTTATAATAAAGTAACCTTTTATAACTTTCGAAGAGTGCCCCTCCTCTCCTCTTATAAAAGGCCCCCACCTCTACCTCCTTACCCACACCTCTCAATACTTGGTTTGTCCAATATCTGCCCTTTTTGTCTCTCCCCATCCCTCTCTAACTCCTAGATGAATCACTTTGGGCAGAAGTCTTCCCAAGGAAGCCTTTGAGCTCAAATCTATGAGAGTTACCCGATTTTAAGGTAATGTCTTCACTTGTGTTCTTTTGTTTTATTTTTCTTCTCCAACCCCCTAAACACTTTTTATTAATTTATTTTGTAACACATCTAGTATATTCAATATACTAGTATGTTTTTATAAGAATCATTCGAGATACACTTACACACAACTACATCTAATGGTTAAAGAACATACTATATCTGTGGATGGCGAATTTCTGCCTCACGAAACGATGATTGTTCAATATTCTTCTAACACCTTAAAAGGTGGCCATTAAGATGTCACTATATTTATATATGATATATTATATGTCTATATTTTTCCTTATTCTTCTTTATTTTTCATTTATTGCATACCTTTATGGCTTCCATTATGGGTATACGCGATATCTCCATTTTAGGAATTGCGGACTACCGCCCCCTCAAAGTGATTTGATTCATTAATGCCATATGTGGGACGTATAAAGGATGGATTTAAATTTATTATATATTATTTTATACTTGAATTATAATATACCTTCATATCATTATTATTTCCTTCCATTAAAGTATGAGATACAAATGAAAGTAGCGTTCACGCGTACGTACGGCTTACCGTCTCCATGAACAGTGCATTTCATTTCTTATCCCCAAATGTAATGTACTATTATAAGTACATATATATAATGGATATATATGATGTATGTTACATATAAATGATTAATATAATTCTGTAATTAAAATATACATTCCTCTCATTTAGTTTTAATTCCATTAATATGACATTGAAATGAAAGTATTGTTCATGCGTACGTACGGCTTACCGTCTCCATGAACGGTGCATTTCATTTCTTACCTATAAATGATTATGTAATATTATAAATACATTTATATGATGGATAAATATGATATATATGATATCCAAATCATGAATATCATTCTGGATATAATGAACCTTTGACCACATGAACAACATGTAATTGTAAGAAATCCACTTTTGACTTAAGAACCAAATATCAACAAAACAATCAATATTAACTTAAATGATTACATAATGATTATAACATTGTAATAAGTTATATAAAAGTAATAATGAACTTGAAAAAGGTTCTTAAAAAACTATAAATTAACTCAAGTTTACTATTCAGGATGTTAAAGAACGATCGAGTCAAGTCAGGCCCGAGGTAAGGGACTCCGTCTCAATCTCCTTTCATTGAGGCATATTTTTTTTATACACAACTTTCTTTTATACATTGTATAAGCCCCTTTGACTTTTACTTTTATATAAAAGGAATCTTTTTTCTACGAAGCATTTTACTAAACGACAAAAAGGAATGTTTCTTTTAACATACGTGGTGACAAAGACCTTTTCCGCCACCGCGAGTATTATTTGGTCTTTGGATTCCTCAATAAGCCGTAATGTTTTTAAAATGAAATAAATACCATATAAGCTTATATGTATTTCGGTATTGAAAATAGTTTTTTATAATGGTTTTGTTATGTCAATATATTTATGTGATATATTGTGATCAAAGTGTGGAAATGTTTTCTTTCCATTATATTTGATTTATGTCTTATGATTTTATAATTGTACTTAGACATTTGATGGGTTGTTATGTGATAAACCATATGAAGGGTGGTGCCATGAATTCTAGGATGGGTGGTTATGTTATAACCTCCAATGCATTGGATATGGAAGTCGGCCGTATGGCTATTCCATTAAGTGATATGTGTGGAAGTCGACCGTATGGATATTCCATTTAACTCTGTTTATGTCCCAAGTTACCTTTATATGTTATCCGATCATTATATGGGTTTTTTGGTAATCTTTTTGTTACAAAAGGGTAAGTAATGAACCTTTATTTAGTGAATAGTTTTTACTAATTCATAAAGGTGAAACGTATTACTTTGATAAAGTATACATGGTTTAATTGATGTTTTTGAAAAACTAACAGTTTTCATTCATTGTGTATCCCTTACTGAGCTTTTTTATGCTCAACCCATGTTATTCTTTGAAATGTTTTCCATAGGACTTAATATGTAATAGTGTCAAGGATGGGATCAAGGGAAAGTCATGCTATATAAAACATGGAACTATACATGATTCGTTTTAAGAGTTTTATTTTATGGAAACATAGTATAAGTGTATACTTTGTAATCTTTTGAGATGTAATAGTTAATATCTAATTCTGTAAAACTCTAAAACTGAAAAGATCCTCAATGGTAATTATTCATTTAATTCAATATTAAGTAATATTTATGGTTGGGGTCGTATGGTTGGTATTAGTGGTCAGTTTAGACAACTTTAGGAGTTTGAAAATTGTTGAATTATAAATTAATTTATGGTATGATTGGAATGATATAGAATTTAAAGATTTCCATGTCGATTCTACTAAGATATTTATATGTTAAGAATGTTTTTTCATAGAGGAAACAGAACAGATTTTCTGGGAAGGAATACAGAGGGAAATGAACTTTCAAATCAGTATCCTGAGACGGTCAGAATCAGAACTAAACAGTTTGTTATAGTGATGGCTCATTTGACTCAGGTGAAAAATGTTCGTTGTTTTTATTGAAGATATTTTGGTGTTTTCTAAAAGTAAAGAGGAGCATGAAAGTCATTTAAGGGTTATTTTGAAAACCTTAAAAGAAAAGAAACTTTATGGAAAATTTTGAATGTGTGAGTTTTGGTTACAACAAATTTCTTTCCTTCGTCACATTATTTCGAAAGATGGCATAACTATTCATCCTGCTAAAACAAAAGTTGTTGAAGAATGGCCAAGACACACAAATGTAACCGAGATCAGTAATTTCCTTGGTTTGGAACGTTACTACTGAAGGTTTGTTGGAACTTTTTCACAGTTATCTAGTCCAATGACTAATCTAACCTTGAAGGGTGTTAAGTTTATCTGGACAAAAGAATGTGATGACTGTTTTTAGGAGTTGAAAAGAAGATTGGTGAATTCTCCAGTTTTGGCACTTCCTTCCAGGAATGGTGAGTTTGTTATCTATAGTGATGCTTCATTGAATGGAATTGGTTGTGTCCTTATGCTGAATGATTAGGTAATTGCTTATTCTTCACGATAGTTGAAAACTCATGAGATAAATTACCCTACACATGATTTGGAATTATCTACTGTTGTTTTTTTTAAAAAAAAATTGGAGGCTTAATTTGTATGGAGTAAAGTGTGAAATATATACCAATCACAAAAATTTAAAGTATATATTCACTCAGAAATAATTGAACATGAGACAGAGGAGATGGCTAGAATTAATCAGGGATTATGATTTTACAATTCATTGCCATCCGGGAAAAGAAAATAAAGTGGCTCATGCTTTGAGTCGAAAAAGTAATGCTTCATTAATAATGTTGCGTTTGGAACGTGATACATTGGTTAAGGATTTGATGAAATTTGCAATAGAAGTTGTTTTTGCAGGAAGTCCTTATGTTTTGTTTCAGGTATCAGTGAAATCTTCTCTATCAGAAAGAATTAAGAAAGCACATAAGCAAGACAACGAGTTGCAGAAAAAGGCAGAGCTGGTTCAGAAGAATGATTGTGTTTTGAGGTTTGGGAAGAGATTATGTGTGCCTAGTGATTCACAATTGAAGAATGAGTTGTTATGTGAGGCTCATAGTTCCCCGTTTTCAGTTCATCCTGGTAGTACTATGATGTACAGAGATCTGCGTGAGTATTACTTGTGGGATGGAATGAAAAGAGATATTGCTGATTTTACTATGCAGTGTTTGACTTGTTAGCAGGTTAAAGCAGAGAGGTAGTTACTGAAAGGGATTCTTCAGTCATTACCAGTTCCAGAATGAAAATGGGAAAATATATCCATATACATTGTTTTGGGATTACCGAGGATATCTCGAGGTAGTAATGCAATCTGTGTTATTGTTGATCGATTGACTAAATCTACTCATTTCCATCCTATTTGAGATACATTCCCTCTAGATCAACTTTCTTGATTGTATCTTAAGGAGATAGTCATGTTTCATGGAGTTACCCTCTCCATTGTATCTTATCATGATCCTAGGTTTACTTCTAACTTTTGGAAAGGCCTTCAGAAGTCATTGGGTACTGAATTAAATTTTAGTACAACTTTTCATCCGCAATCAGATGGGAAGTCAGAACGAACAATTCAGACATTAGAGGATATGCTACATGCTCGTTCGATGGATTATCAGGGAATTTGGGACCAACGTCTTTCTTTGGTTGAGTTTTCTTATAATAACAGTTTTCATTCCAGTATACAGATGGAACCATTTGAGGCATTATATGGGAAGCGGTGTCGAACTCTAGATTTTTGGAATGAAATAGGTGAAAGGAAGATGATGGGACCAGAATTGGTAGAATAGATGGTAGAAAAAGTTCAGTTGATTCAGAAACACATGAGAAGAGCTCAGAGAAGACAAAAAAGTTATGCGGATAACTGGAGGAAGGATCTATCTTTCGAGGTAGGCGATCATGTTTTTCTCAAGGTTTCTCCATGGAAAAGTGTGATGAGATTTGGTAAGAAATGAATGCTGATTCCAAGGTTCATTGGACCATATGAAATTCTGGAGAGAGTTGGATCAGTTGCATACAGAGTGGAATTACCTCCAAGTTTACTCAGGTACACAATGTTTTTCATGTTTCGATGTTGAGAAAGTATATGCCAGATTCATCTCATATTTTGAGCCCAGAGGTAGTTTAGTTGGAAGAGAATCTCTCTTATGAAGAACAACCAGTCTAGATTGTTGATCGAAGAGAGAAAGTGTTTCGAAATAATTTAATTCACTAGGTAAAGGTTTTGTGGAAAACCCATATGGTTGAAGAGGCAACGTGGGAATCTGAAAATGCTATGAGGGATAAATACCACAAATTATTTTGATAAGTGAATAAAATTGCGAGGACACAATTTCCAAAAGGGGGGAAGGATGTAACATCCCTGGTAAATAAAGAATAATACATTTTCATATTTATTAACATTTTATAATTAAATATTAATTTTACTTTAGAGGGGTTTCTATGTTCGATAGCGTACCCGATACGCAACAAAGAGTTTCTTTGAAATCTTACATTGCACACTGGTAATAAAATAATATTATTTTAAATGGTAGTTAACACATAGAATTTGTATTGGTGGGAATGAATAGACATAACTAAAATATGATTATATATGTTAAATGTTTTTACATTTATCCAATAATGGATAAAGGCTTAAAATCATAAAGGAATTCAATTTTAGGCATAGATACTCTAATATTCACTAAAGGTCTACTTATCGCATTTTCATGGAGAACCTTCATTAAATATAGTTTTGGTCACTGTTATACTTTATATTGGACCAAATATAACTATTCTTTAGAATCGGGACATCAAAATTTACTTTGTGTTGATTTTTGGTATTTTTCAAATAAAGTTCATTTTTAATGAATAGTGAAAAATATAGTATTTTAATTCAAAACCTCTTTTTAATCTAATTTATTTATATGATTATATTATCTTTTAAATTGGTTTTGAAGTTAAATTAGAATATATTTTTACCATTTAATCCAATAGTGTTCGTTGGAATTAATTTCACATTGAAATTGGACATAAACTAGTGTCAATCTTTTGATATATATTATTTCATAAAAACATGCTATTTGTTCTGACAGCGGGAATTAATTATTAAATTAAATAATTTAACTTATATCTTTTTAATTTTGTAAAATATACATCATTTGTGAATTTGGAATATCAAATACAGCTTAGGGTGAAGTTTTGGTATTTTTCTAAAAACCATCAATTTTTGATGAATAGTGAAACCACTAAGTGGTACTTAAAAAACTGATTTTTCGTTTAAAAGAAATTTTACCACCTTTGTGTTTTGAATTTCAAAAATCCGACATACATGGTTGTAATTAGGAAGTAAAATGTGTTTCAATGGGATTAAAATAATTTTTTGGTGAATAGTAACTTTTAATTTTATTAATCGCTATTAGAGGTAATTAGTGTAGTTTAAGGTAAAAATAATGTTTTAATAATATGAAATGACCTAAACACATGTCCTACATTTATTGGATGTGTCATGGCCGACCAGGAAAATCCATGGGTCAACATGGGGACCCCATGGAGGAACTTGGGTAGGAAAATGACATTAATAACTTTTTATTTAATGCTAAAATCGAAATGTCACAAACATGAGATGTTTTACTAAAAAAAATTTTAAATGGGGTTATACAAGTCATAATTTTGACTATAAATATTTGTTTGAAATATAATAATATTTCCTATCTCATGATATTTTTTTTATAATTTTTAGACATTAAATAAATTAAATTATTTATGGCACCATGATGATGCAACGATTACCTCATTATATAACGATTTAAATAAAATGATACGATAATGTAAAATATAAGACCTACACTAGTAAAAAACCTATTATATGGGTGGATTTCGAACAATTATCACCTTATCCTCTAAATATATTATTTTGAGACCCTTTTTATGCGAAAATCATTTTATAATAAAGTAACCTTTTTTAACTTTCTAAGAGTGCCCCTCCTCTCCTCTTATAAAAGGCCCCCACCTCTACCTCCTTACCCACACATCTAAAGATTTGGTTCGGCTAAGCTCTGCTCTTTTTGTCTCTCCAAATCCCTCTATTACTCCTAGAATCATAACTTTGGGCAGAAGTCTTCCCAAGTAAGCCTTTGAGCTCAAATCTAAGAGAGTTACTCTATTTTAAGGTAATGTCTTCACTTGTGTTCTTTTGTTTTATTTTGCTTCTCCAACCCCCTAAACTGTTTTTATTCATTTATTTTGTAACAACTCCAGTATATTCAATATACTAGGATTTTTTATAAGAATAATTCGAGCTAAACTTACACACACCTACATATAATGGTTAAAGAACATGTTGTTTCTATGGATGGTGAATTTCTGCCTCACGAAACAATGATTGTTCAATATTTGTCTAACACCTTCAAAGGTGGCCATTAATATGTCACTATATTTATATATTATATATTATATGTTTATTTTTTCATTAATATTCTGTATTTTTAATTTATGGCATACCTTTATGGCTTCCATTATGGGTATACGCGATATCTTCATTTTAGGAAGTGTGGACTACTGCCCCCTCAAAATGATTTGATTCTTTAATGACATATGTGGGACGTATAAAGGATGGATTTAAATTAATTATATACGATGTTATACTGGAATTATCATATACCTTTATATCATTATTATTTCTTTGCATTAATATATGAGATAGAAATGAAAGTAGCGTTCATGCGTACGTACAACATACTATCTCCATGAACGGTGCATATCATTTCTTATCCCCAAATGTAATGTACTATTATAAGTACATATATATAATGGATATATATGATGTATGTTACATCTATATGATTAATATAATTCTGGAATTAAAATATACATACCTCTCATTTAGTTTTAATTCCATTAATATGACATAGAAATGAAAGTAGCGTTCATGTGTACGTACAGCTTACCGTCTCCATGAACGGTGCATTTCATTTCATACATCTAAATGATTATTTAATGTTATAAATACATGTATATGCTGGATATATATGATATATATTATATCCAAATCATGAATATCATTCTGGATATAATGAACCTTTGACCACATGAACAACATGTAATTTTAAGAAGTCCACCTTCGAATTAAGAACAAAATATCAACAAAACAAACATTATTAACTTAAATGATTACATAATGTTTATAACATGGTAATAAGTGATATAAAATTAATAATGAACTTGGAATGGGTTTTTAAACAAGTATAAGTTAACTCAATTTTATTATTCTGGATGTTAAAGAACGATCGAGTCAAGTCGGACCCGAGGTAAGGGACTTCGTCTCAATCTCTTTTCATTGAGGCATATTTTGTTTCATAAACAACTTTATTTTATACGTTTTATAAACCCCTTTGACTTTTACTTTTATAAAAAAGGAATCTTTTTCTATGAAGCGTTTTACTAAATGACAAAAAGGAATGTTTCTTTTATGTACGCGGTGACAATGACCTTTTCCGCCGCCGTGAGTATTATTTGGTCTTTGGCTTCCTCAATAAGCCGTAATGTTTTTAAAATGAAATAAATACCATATACGATTTTATGTATTTTGGTATTGAAAATGGTTTTTTATAATGGTTTTGTTATGTCAATATATTTAAGTGATATATTGTGATCAAAGTGTGGAAATGTTTTCTTTCCATTATATTAGTTTTATGTCTTATGATTTTATAATGGTACTTGGACATTTTACGGGTGGTTACGTGATAAACCATATGACGGGTGGTGTCGTGAATACCAGGGTGGGTGGTTATGTTATAACCTCCAATACATTGGGTATGGAAGTCAGCCGTATGGCAATTCCATTAAGTGATATGTGTGGAAGTAGACCGTATAGTTATTCCATTTAAGTATGTTTATGTCCCAAGTTACCTTTATATGTTATGTGATCTTCATATGGGTTTTATGGTAATCTTTTGGTTACAAAAGGGTATGTAATGAAATTTTATTTAGTGAAGAGTTTTTACTAATTCATAAAGGCGAAAAGTATTACAATGATAAAGTATACATGGTTTACTTCTTGTTTTGAAAGACTAACAGTTTTCATTAATTGTGTATCCCTTACTGAGCTTTTTTATGCTCACCCCATGTTTTTTTTAAATTTTTTTCAAAGGACTTAATGTGGAATAGTATCAACGATGGGATCAATGGAAATTCATGATATATAAAACATGGAACTAGACATGTTTCTTTTTAAGAGTTTTATTTTATGGAAACTTAGTATAAGTGTCTACTTTGTAATCTTTTGAGCTGTAATAGTTAATATCTAATTCTCTAAAACTCTAAACCTGAAAAGAACCATAATGGGAATTATTCATTTAATTAAATGTTAAGTAATATTTATGGTTGGGGCCTTATATGAAGAGTTATATATGGGTAATAAATATTAAAAGGGTTTATTTGTATTAAACTAATTATAACATGATTCATAAAAATGATCCCTACATTGAACCAGGTTTAACACTATCTAGGTTTAGACATTCCATAATTCACATTTTCATAAAAAATTATTTGTTCTTCTATATAGATAGTGTCATTTAAAACCCTATGATAAACCTATGTTATATTATATTATAAGTATGGTTCCATGATTTAGAAATACAACAAATCAATATTTTCAATTATGATTTGTATTGATCACACTATTTTTTTTATTCCATTTCTATAATTTTTAGGAATTATGTAGTCATTGTGTAAAGACCGGTAAAATTCAAGGGAAATTTTTTCTTAATTTTCTTTAGAATTTTACAAGAGCGCGGTTTCTGACGGCACCTGATTCCGAGGCCCGGAGTGCCCAGAATCAATTTCCGATGTTTGGCTCAGGTACGTTCAGTGAACGAACGAGCGGGAATTTCTAACTTTTGATCCGGTGCTCGGAATTGAAATCCGAGGGCACCGATGAACTCGCAGCGTCGATATTCTCTTAAGAAGACCTTTTCCAAAGTTGCGTTTGCCTAGGAGGAGTTGTTTAATTTTTTTCTGGTTGAAATGAAGAGTAAAATAAAATTGTGATACAATATTTATTTTATATCTTTTAAGTGGTTAAAATATTTTGTTGGAAGTTGGGTGGTTTAACCACCTAAGAGAGGATTAAGGTGAGGAGGGGCCCACCCGAGCCTCACCTTTTCAAATCCCCTAACTTTCCTCTCTCCCTCTTTAAAACTTGACAACTTAACTCGACACTTAATTAATTACACAACTCATGTATAATTAATTAAGTGTTTTGTTTTTGAAATTTAAGTTTTTGAAAATCTTGGCTTAGTAAATAAAATAAGGAGGGACCTTATTTTATTTGGATTGTTGGGTGATGTGTGGAAGAGATTTGGAGAGAAGCTAAAGAAATCCTCCACCATCTTCATCTCCTTCGTGGAAGAACGCGAAGAATGTCCGCCGCCCACAAAGAACACTGACGTAGACATCTTGACTCGTCTTCTCCGATTACTTCCTCCTCGAATTCTTCGTCTTCTAACCGACGTCAACGAAACGACGACCGCTTCCCACGACTACGTCAACGTGCGACTATCGAGGTAGGGGTTTACTACAATTTGATTATCACTTTCCATGTTTTTCCCTTCTAAATCTATTGTGGGATTGGGAAAAGTGTTTGATGAGGATTGTAGGGAATTTTATCTAATTTACGTGAGAATCGTTTGAAACAAGGTTCAATTTTAATTAATTTAAATTGTGTTATTTTGGGTGTTGGTTATTCCCGGTTGTTAGCATCTAATGCGGAGGGCACATGCCGAATGAACATGGCCCGACAACCCTCCGTAATTTTGTTTTTGGTGCATGGATTTGACAGTGATGAGGAATCGAATCCGAAATGGGAAAATGAGGTATCCGTTCCGAAGATCTCGATCCAAGAAAATCGCCGGCGAAGACCGCAAGAGGAACAGACCACCGGAGTACGTTCGGTGGTCCGTAGAAGATGGAGGCCGCGCGCCGGCGACCCGCGGCGGAGGCGCGCCGCCGAAGTAACCCACCGCGGCTAAGCCGCGGTGGTCAGCAGGCGGCCGGCAAAACCAGCCGCGACGGTCCTAGGGCGGGACCCTTTAGGGTCCCGCATTTCATTCTTCGGCCGGCCAAGCGGCGGGCCGTTTCTTGGAATTCCGGGGGATTAAACCCCCGGATAGTAGCGGAGCGGGCCCCCCACGTGGAGGGGGGCCGTTGTTTTGCAAAGCACGGGGGGGGGGGGGGGGCTGCGCCCCCCGTTTCCTCGACCTGCGCTCGGCCAACCAGCCGAGTTGAGCGGCCGGGCCGCGCTACCGGCCGGGCCGGGTCCAGCGGACCGGGTCGGGCCGACCCGGTTTGGGCCAACCCAGGGGGGGTCGGGCCGGGTCGGCCCGGACCCGGACCCCCCGTTTCGAGTCGGTTTCGGTCTTTTGGCCATAACTTGAGCCACGAACCTCCGATCGACGAACCGTCTACGACAACGCGATCCTTGGATCGAGACGGTCGTTTCGGTATATTTCACTCAAAGTTTCGGAACACTTTGAGTTCGGCCGGGTTGGTTCGTTCACGAAACCAACCGGGCCTTCGGAGCGGAAACACTCATATCTTGATCTACGGACGTCCAATTGACGTGCCATCAGCTTTGTTGTGTTCCTCTTAGTGAGACGGATCTTTTGGCATACTCCGCCCGAGGTTTGGACAAAGGTGGAGTACAGTTGGGTTGGTTTTGCCTTAAAAACCAACTGGGCCCCGGGGACGAAAATGCCAATAACTCTCAGACCGGGCGTCCGATCGACGCGCCGTCTGTTGCGTTGAGTTCCTGTTGACGATACGGAACTTTTGAATACATAAACTCTGGACTTTGTGACAGTTGATGTATCAGCCTCTCGGCTCGTGGAGCGGACCCTTCGAACGAGCTTGCTGTGTGCGGGAACCCTTGTGCTGGCTGCGACTGTTACTGTGACTACTACTGCTACAACTACTACTGTGACTGCGACGACGACAGTACAGAGATCCTGTGTGGATTCGACGACGACGACTACAGCACTCAGCGATCCTACGTTGATCAGTGCTACATGTCCTGTGTGGGCCCGATCCTGTGTGGGTCCGATCCTGTGTGGGTCTTTGCGCTCAGCGGTCCTGTGTGAACCAGCGTCTACAGGTCCTATGTGGGCCCGATCCTGTGTGGGTCTTTTGCGGGGGTAAGTTACCTTTCGATCCTTCGTGGGTCCGACGACTTAGATGGATCAGAGATCATCTTTATCGTCCTTTAAAAAAGTATACCTGTGTGAGCTGAATCCTGTTGCTTTCCTGTGAGGATTGTGTTGTGCTATCCTGTGTGGGTTACGTTTTGCTTTCCTGTGTGGAATACGTTTACTTTCCTGTGTGGACTGAGTTGTACTTGGGCTCGGAGGTTGGAGCGTATTTGAAATTTATGACTTAGGTATATGTATGGGCATATACCTAAGCAGTGTCGGTGGTTACTTCGTGATTGTACCTTTCTTTGTGGTTTATCCTTTGTGGATTTTGAGAGACCTTCAGGGGTCTCGGGGTCCCTACTGAGTAGCTTATACTCACCCCTGCACGGGCTTTGCCCACACTACGTTGTGTTGGTTGCAGACGACGGACATCGTTGATCTTAGCTGAGGCTTGCAGAGAAGGACGGTACCTGGAGGTGGACCACTGGGCCGGACGTGCTCGGAGCAGACGGCGGGACCCATGGAGCAGTGGAGCTATCTGTACCCACCCTTCAGGTGGGATTTCCAGTGGACAGCTCGGTGTAGCGGCTTTTACTTTTCAGTTGTCGTTTTTCCTTTCGAGTTGTACTTTTCTTTCAGTTTGGGTTTGTATATTGGCCCATTTACTTTTCCGCACTTTCAGTTGTACTCTGCTTTTGCTTAGTGTTTACTTTCCGCTTGCTTACTCTGAGGTGTTTGTTTACTTTACAAAGGCAATGCCTTCCCTTTTTACCGGGATTTACGTCTTGGTGCTAGTCGCCAGCCCCTGGCCTATGGAAGGCGGGCTTGGGGTAGTCACGGCACGGACCCCGAGGGCGGGTCGTGACAAATTGGTATCAGAGGAGTTCGGTTCTACCGCGAACTCTGATCATTTCTATGTGAAGCAATAATGTTTAGCGTATTGAGTGTGGTTATCAGTCTAGGGAGTCCAGTGTTGGTGTGGCGGCTGACGTATCCGTACACCAGGACCCTGACTACTGATTTCCAACTTAATGCACGAAAACGTTGATTGCGTGTGTGTTTCAAAGTTTTCTTTGTGATTACTTATATCAACTCACCAGGTATACTGTTCTGACCGTGGCGCACCTGTTTCCTTTCAGGATGGCCCCACGACGGCAGCCAGCTAGGGTTCCGAGAGTCGAGTGTGACGACAGCCCACCGAGCGACGAGGCCTCGGTGCAGGGCCCTTTGTCAGCAGTGGCACCGGCGGTAGCTCTACCCGTCGAGCCACCGATACTTCCAGCACCAGCCGCTGACGATGCACGTCGCATCAGCGCACTGCATGAGTTTCAGCGCCAGCTACCACCCAGGTTTCGCGGGGAGACGGATCCCCAGGCAGCAGAGGACTGGCTGGAGGCAGTGGTGCGTGTGTTTAGGCTAGTGAGGACACCAGCAGACCTCATGGTGATCCTCGCTGTGAGCCTACTACACGCAGCAGCAGGACAATGGTGGAGCTTGATGCTCCAGTTGCACGATGAGGCATCTCTACGTTGGACGGACTTTGAGAGCCTCTTCCGCTCGGAGTTCGTCCCAGCCACCCTTCGTGCGGTGCGTATCCAGGAGCTTCTTCAGCTACGGCAGGGCAGCATGAAGGTCGCTCAGTACTCGGCGAGATTTACCGATCTCTCGCGCTACTCGACTGACATGGTACGATACCCATTCTTCCGGGCCCGAACCTTTGAGCAGGGTTTGAGACACGAGATCAGGGCATCGCTGATCTCCCTCAGCATACCGACTCTGACAGGAGTACTGGAGTGGGCCCTTTTGATCGAGAGCTTCCTTGCTGAGTCTACACCAGTGCAGCGACCCACCGCAGGGCGGAACGTGGCAGAGTCATATGCAGAAGGCAGTCGACGGATGACTCAGGGGTCCAGGAAGACCAGAACATCGGGCAGACGACCTCAGGACACTGGCTCAGCAGTGCGGGGCACACTGCGCGAAGCCATTCTTTCGAGAGGCAGACAGTGCTACTCGTGCGGCGGGCAGGGCCACATGGCTCGTGACTGCCTGACCCGCCGTGCCGAGGAGAAGTAGTCAGTTGAGGGACCACCGAGGCAGAGGCAGAGGGTCGACCGTGGCGGTCCGCAGGGAGGAGGCAGACGAGGCAGAGGAGATGGACGAGTAGCCGGTGGTGGGAGACGCTTTGAGGCTCTGCCACCACCACCACCAAGAGGTCCACCCCGACCACAGGGAGCTGGCGTGCAGAGACAGGCACAGCTCCAGGCGGCAGAGGCCTACGATCACAGCGCACCTGTGTTGATTCGAGGTACTATCTGTGTCTATTCCACCCTTGCTGCAGTTCTTATAGACACAGGAGTGAGTCACTCTTTCATAGCTGCTGCCCTTGTTCAGAGCTCGGAGATTCCGACAGAGCCGTTGGCTCGAACCTTACGGCTAGAGACTCCTATGGGAGCAGACTCGACGATTACGAACTGGTGCCGGCAGTGTGAGCATACTCTAGGAGGCGAGTGCTTCGGCTGGGATCTTCTTGTAGCAGCGTCGAGGCCTTACGACGTCATCTTGGGCATGGATTGGCTATCCACGGTCCATGCACAGATTGAATGTTTTAGGCGCAAGGTGCGATGTGTACGCACCGACGGGAGCAGGTTCACCTTCACCGGCGAGAAGGGAGCCTTAGCAGCACAGGATGGACTTCCGCGGAGGAGAGGACAGGCCATCACTCATCAGTTAGCTAGCCTCATCCTTGGAGCAGTTGACGTGCGGAGTCCTGGTTTTCCTGCAGTGGTGGATCAGTTTGCGGACGTTTTTTCCGACGACGTTCTAGGGCTACCTCCTCGTAGAGAGGTAGACTTTTATATTGACTTGTTCCCCAGGACAACCCCGATATCCACTCCAGCATATCAGATGGCCCCCGCCGAGCTTCGAGAGCTACGGGTACAGTTGGAGGACTTGCAGGGCAAGGGGTTCATCCGACCCAGTGTTTCACCATGGGATTCTCCGATATTGTTCGCCAAGAAGGCGGGCGGGAGCTTGCGACTTTGTGTTGACTATCGTCGCCTGAACCAGGTGACAGTGAGGAACAAGTATCCGCTACCGAGGATTGATGACCTCTTTGATCAGCTCAAGGGAGCACGGTGGTTCTCGAAAATAGACCTCAGGTCAGGCTACCATCAGCTCAGAGTCAGAGACGAGGATGTGCATAAGACGGCCATCAGATGTCAGTATGGCCACTATGAGTTCTTGGTTATGCCTTTCGGTGTAACCAATGCTCCAGCAGTGTTCATGGCTCTCATGAACAGGATATTTCAGCCATACCTAGATCAGTTTGTCGTGGTCTTCATCGACAACATTATGATTTACTCTACGACTGTGGAGGAGCACGCCTATCACTTGCGAGTTATACTAGACACACTCCGAGAGCACCAGCTTTATGGTAAGCTCTCGAAGTTCCAGTTATGGATACGTGAGGTCCACTTCTTGGGACACGTTATCTCTGAGGCGGGAGTTGCAGTGGATCCCGCGAAGATTGAGGCTGTGTTAGCATGGGAGCCACCCAAGAGCGTGACTGAGGTTCAGAGTTTCTTGGGACTAGCTGGATACTATCGGAGATTCGTTCCAGACTTCTCTAGAGTTGTGGAACCACTCACAGCTTTGATGAAGAAGGGGAAACCCTTCGTGTCGTCAGACAGATGTCAGTAGAGCTTCCACGAGCTGAGACAGAGATTGACCAGCGCACCTATCTTGAGGTTGCCTGAGGAGGGAGTAGGGTACGTAGTCTACTGCAATGCATCAGGGACCGGACTCGGATGTGTTCTGATGCAGGAGCGGGAAGTGATCGCCTATGGATCACGTCAGTTGAGGCCGCATGAGCAGAACTACGCTACCCATGACCTGGAGTTAGCAGCAGTGGTCTTCGCTCTGAAGACATGGTGACACTATCTGATGGGCGAGCGCTTTACAGTCTTTTCCGATCATCAGAGTATCAGGTATATCTTCTCGCAAAAGGACCTGAACCTGAGACAACGGTGATGGCTCGAGTTCCTCCAGGACTATGACTTTGAGATAGTCTATACTCCTGGGAAGGGGAACGTAGTAGCCGATGCCCTCAGCAGGAGGACGGGCATTCAGCTACTTGAGGAGGCGACGAAGCAGCTAGCCTCTTTACAGATATCCTTCGTGGACAGAGATGGAGCAGCCTTCCTCCAGTCTCTCACAGTCACCACTCCACTACTACAGCGGGTCAGAGAGGCACAGCGTGGGGACGCTGACTGTGAGACACGGTGTGCACAGATATCCTCAGGATAGACATCTGATGGTTTCTCCCTTGGAGCAGAGCATGAAATCCTTTTCAGAGGACGTACCATGGTACCAGTCGCTTTGCAAGAGGAAATGCTGAGAGAGTTTCACACTTCTCCATTGGCGGTACATCCTGGAGTGGAGAAGATGTACCAGGACCTCAGACGACAGCACTGGTGGCCGGGCATGAAGAAGGCTGTAGCAGAGTTCGTTTCCCGATGCCTCACCTATCAGCAGGTGAAGGCAGAGCATCAGGTACCAGTAGGCTTGGTACAACCCTTGGAGGTCCCGGAGTGGATGTGGGACGGCATATCTATGGACTTCGTGACTGGAATACCACGTACTTCCAGAGGTCACGACTCCATCTGGGTGATTGTTGATCGACTCACCAAGTCAACACACTTCTTACCCATCAGAGAGCAGGGCTCAGTGGAGAGCTTGGGACGTCTCTACGTTCAGGAGATTGTGCGGCTCCACGGCGTGCCATCATCTGTCGTCTCCGATCGAGATGCTCGCTTTACTTCCCGGCTTTGGAAGGGGTTACAGGAGGCATTCGGAATGCAGCTACGTCTGAGCACAGCCTTTCACCCTCAGACGGATGGTCAGACGAAGAGGACCATTCAGACTCTCGAGGACATGCTCCGTGCATGTGTCCTCGACTTTGGTCGTAGGAGGGAGGACCACCTACCCTTGGTGGAGTTTGCATACAACAACAGCTACCACTCCACCATCGGGATGGAACCGTACGAGGCGTTGTACGACCAACCTTGTAGATCTCCTTTGTGCTGGACAGACCCTGGGGAGTCAGCACTGGTGGGACCAGAGATGGTTCAGGCCATGACAGAGAAGGTCCAGGTCATCCAGGAGCAGATGAGGACAGCTCAGAGCCGGCAAAAGTCATACGCTGACAGGAGGCGGAGACCACTAGAGTTCGAGGATGGTGACCACGTCTTTTTGTGGGTCTCACCTCGATGTGGTATTCAGAGATTTGGCTGAGGAGGAAAGTTATCTCCGCGCTTCATCGGACCCTTCCAGATCCTCAGCAGGATTGGCGAGGTGGCTTATCGCCTGGCTCTACCACCTCAGTTGCACCGGGTGCACGACGTCTTCCACGTGTCTCAGCTGAGGAGATACGTGCATGACCTGACGCATATCATTGACCATGGGGAGCTTGACGTTGACGATGGGGTGACTTTTACAGAGGTCCCGGTGGAGATAGAGGATCGACAGGAGCGGGTCCTGCATGGGCGATCGATTCCTCTTGTGCGCATCATATGGAAGCACGGGAATCTCCAGGAGAGCACATGGGAGCGGGAGGCTCAGATGCGTGCTCAGTACCCTCATTTGTTTCCCTAGTTTTTGATGTATCTTTACGGGGACGTAAAGCCCTAAGGTGGGAGTAATGTAAAGACCCGTAAAATTCAAGGGAAATTTTTTCTTAATTTTCTTTAGAATTTTACAAGAGCGCGGTTTCTGACGGCACCTGATTACGAGGCCCGGAGTGCCCGGAATCAATTTCTGAAGTTTGGATCGGGTACGTTCAATGAACGAACGAGCGGGAATTTCTAACTTTTGATCCGGTGCTCGGAATTGAAATCCGAGGGCACCGATGAACTCACAGCGTCGATATTCACTTAAGAAGACCTTTTCCGATGTTGCGTTTGCCTAGGAGGAGTTGTTTAATTTTTTTTTGGATGAAATGAAGAGTAAAATAAATTTGTGATACAATATTTATTTTATATATTTTAAGTGGTTAAAATATTTTGTTGGAAGATGGGTGGTTTAACCACCTAAGAGAGGATTAATATGAGGAGGGGCCCACCCGAGCCTCACCTTTTCAAATCCCCTAACTCCCCTCTCTCCCTCTTTAAAACTTGACAACATAACTTGACACTTAATTAATTACACAACTCATGTATAATTAATTAAGTGTTTTGTTTTTGAAATTTAAGTTTTTGAAAAGCATGGCTTAGTAAATAAAATAAGGAGGGACCTTATTTTATTTGGATTGTTGGGTGAGGTGTGGAAGAGATTTGGAGAGAAGCTAAAGAAATCCTCCACCATCTTCATCTCCTTCGTGGAAGAACACGAAGAACGTCCGCCGCCCACAAAGAACACCGACGTAGACATCTTGACTTGTCTTCTCCGATTACTTCCTCCTCGACTTCTTCGTCTTCTAACCGATGTCAACGAAACGAAGACCGCTTCCCACGACTACGTCAACGTGCGACTATCGAGGTAGGGGTTCACTGCAATTTGATTACCACTTTCCATGTTTTTCCCTTCTAAATCTATTGTGGGATTGGGAAAAGTGTTTGATGAGGATTGTAGGGAATTTTATCTAATTTACGTGAGAATCGTTTGAAACAAGGTTCAATTTTAATTATTTAAAATTGTGCCATTTTGGTTGTTGGTTATTCCCGGTTGTTAGCATCTAATGCGGAGGGCGCGGGCCGAACGAACACGGCCCGACAACCCTCCGTAATTTTGTTTTTGGTGCATGGATTTGACAGTGATGAGGAATCGAATCTGAAATGGGAAAATGAGGTATCTGTTCCGAAGATCTCGATCCAAGAAAATCACCGGCGAAGACCGCAAGAGGAACGGACCACCGGAGTACGTCCGGTGGTCCGCGGAAGACGGCGGCTGCGCGCCGCTCCAGCGCGGCGGCGCCGGCGACCCGCGGCGGGGCGCGCCGCCGGAGTAACCCACCGCGGTGGTAAGCAGGCGGCCGACAAAGCCGGCCGCGACGGTCCAAGGGCGGGACCCTTTAGGGTCCCGCGTTTCATTCTTCGGCCGGCCAAGCGGCCGGCCGTTTCCTGGAATTCCGGGGGATTAAACCCCCGGATAGTAGCGGAGCGGGCCCCCCACGTGGAGGGAGGCCATTGTTTTGCAAAGCACGGGGGGGGGGGGGGGGGGGGGTTGCGCCCCCCGTTTCCTCGACCTGCGCTCGACCAACCGGTCGAGCTGAGAGGCCGGGCCGCGCTGCCGGCCGGGCCGGGTCCAGCGGACCGGGTCAGGCCGACCCGGTTTGGTTCGGATCCGGGTCTGGTCGACCCGGTTCGGGCCGACCCAGGGGGGGTCGGGCCGGGTTGGCCCGGACCCGGACCCCCCGTTTCGAGTCGGTTTTGGTCTTTTGGCCATAACTTGAGCCACGGACCTCCGATCGACGAACCGTCTGCGGCAACGCGATCCTTAGATCGAGACGGTCGTTTCGGAATATCGCACTCAATGTTTCGGAACACTTTGAGTTCAGCCGGGTTGGTTTGTTCACGAAACCAACCGGGCCTTCGGAGCGGAAACGCTCATATCTTGAGCTACGGACGTCTGATTGACGTGCCGTCAGCTTTGTTGTGTTCCTCTTAGTGAGAAGGATCTTTTGGCATACTCCGCCCGAGGTTTGGACGCAGGTGGAGTATGGTCGGGTTGGTTTTGCCTTAAAAACCAACCGGGCCCCGGGGACGAAAATGCCAATAACTCTCAGATCGGGCGTCCGATCGATGCACCGTCTATTGCGTTGAGTTCCTATTGACGATACGGAACTTTTGGATACATCAACTCTGGAATTTGTGAGAGTTGATGTATCACCCTCTCGGCTCGTGGAGCGGACCCTCCGAACGAGCATGCTGTTTGCGGGAACCCTAGTGCTGGCTGCGACTGTTACTGTGACTACTACTGCTGCTACTACTACTGTGACTGCGACGACGACAGTACAGAGATCCTGTGTGGATTCGACGACGACGACTACAACACTCAGCGATCCTACGTGGATCAGTGCTACAGGTCCCGTGTGGGCCCGATCCTGTGTGGGTCCGATCCTGTGTGGGTCTTTGCGCTCAGCGGTCCTGTGTGAACCCGCGCCTACAGGTCCTATGTGGGCCCGATCCTGTGTGGGTCTTTTGCGGGGGTTAGTTACCTTTTGATCCATCGTGGGTCCGACGACTTATATGGATCAGAGATCATCTTTATCGTCCTTTGAAGAAGTATAACTTTGTGAGCTGAATCCTGTTGCTTTCCTGTGTGGATTGTGTTGTGCTATCCTGTGTGGGTTACGTTTTGCTTTCCTGTGTGGAATACGTTTACTTTCCTGTGTGGACTGAGTTGTACTTGGGCTCGGAGGTTGGAGCGTATTTGAAATTGATGACTTAGGTATATGTATGGGCATATACCTAAGCAGTGTCGGTGGTTACTTCGTGATTGTACCTTTCTTTGTGGTTTATCCTTTGTGGATTTTGAGAGACCTTCAGGGGTCTCGGGGTCCCTACTGAGTAGCTTATACTCACCCCTGCACGGGCTTTGCCCGCACTACGTTGTGTTGGTTGCAGACGACGGACAGCGTTGATCTTAGCTGAGGCTTGCAGAGCAGGATGGTACCTGGAGGTGGACCACTGGGCGGGACGTGCTCGGAGCAGACGGCGGGACCCGTGGAGCAGTGGAGCTATCTGTACTCACCCTTCAGGTGGGATTTCCAGTTGACAACTCGGTGTAGCGGATTTTACTTTTCAGTTGTTGTTTTCCCTTTTGAGTTGTACTTTACTTTCAGTTTGGGTTTGTATACTGGCCCATTTACTTTTCCGCACTTTCAGTTGTACTCTGCTTTTGCTTAGTGTTTACTTTCCACTTGCTTACTCTGAAGTGTTTGTTTACTTTACAAAGGCAATGTCTTCCCTTTTTACCGGGATTTACACCTTGGTTCTAGTCACCAGCCCCTGGCCTATGGAAGGCGGGCTTGGGGTAGTCACGACACGGACCCCGAGGGCAGGTCGTGACACATTGAGCTTGATGAAAAATATAATGTCTTTGAGAAACCAAATGTGATTTTGAATGGAATCAAAGAAAGCATTATTATGTTTAATTAGTTATCCCAAAATTTTATTAAAAATTTATACCATAAAAACACATAGATTCATCAAAGTAGAAGAGGATATAGTTTTCTAGGAGCTCGAGCAATGGATAACTTGTTGGAATGAATGATCTATTTCATTAAACAATAGTTTAAATTTATTTCTTTAAATTTAATCTTATTGATATATTATATAACACATAACCCTTAGTTTAAACGATACATTATATAGTATATTGTGAAAACATAGAAATTAAATTTGCCTATATGATATGTACTAAAAAATTATTTATATTATTTTAATCTATAGAATAGAAAATAAATATGTATTTTTTTAAAAAATTAATGTTTTATAAAAATTTGTATTTTTTCTAAAAGATGATTCAATAACTTATTGTGAAGAAAAAATTATTTTTTACCAATTTTTAAACAAATATTCAATAAAATTAATTATGTCTTCAAAATAATCATATCAAAATTAACTTAGAATGATATAATTATATTTCAATGAAGTGTTTGTTTATGAATAGTGGAAAATATTAAATTTTATTGAAAACAATCTTCTCATTTAAATATGTTAGAATAAAAAAATGGATTTTAAATTGGTTTTAAAGTAAAATTAGATGAATTATATTAATATTTAACAAAATTAGGTATTTTTAATCAATTTTTTGTCTAATTTAGATATAAACACCTTATATACCAATGATAATTTCTTGTTTGTAAACCTATTTCTTTATCACATCTATGTATATTCTTTTAATTTTAATATAAAACATTAATTTATTGTATTTAGAAAAATAGTTTCCATATTTTTATTACTCATAATTTATATTACTTTATTTATTTATCTGTATTTTTGAAAAAAATTAATAATGAAAATAGTAAAAAATAACTACCATGGTAAAGGAAAAAATGGGTTCTTCGGGTGTTAAATTAAGAAGATATTGATTAAAATGTATAAGTTCTCAGCCTTAAATGTTACATAATATTAAATTAAGTTAATAATTCACAATGAGGGTCTTTTCAAGATTAGTGTTTTAGAGAATTAGTCCATAAATATTACATTACATCACAAATATTACAAAGTATACATTTCTACTCAATATACATTTTTTCATAAAATAAAAAACTCTTAAAAGAAAACAATAATTCTTTTCTTGATATAAATATTCTTGAAATTTTCTTTTCTTTTACCCTACCTTATACCATGTGAAAAAAATTAAAATAACATGGGATGAGAATAAGAAGCTCAGTATGGGTTATAAAATAAATAAATAAAACATTAATCCATCAATACCAACAAATCATAAGCTCTTTAACTTACCTCATGAAATCATAATATTTATGAAAAACACCAATAAATCCAAAATCAAAACTTTAACGTGTGGAATACAAAACATAATTACATTATAGATTTCACACCTACGTAGGGATTTACCTTTGGAATACCCATCATAGTATATTTAAGAAATCTATAAGGTGAAACAATAATGTTTACCTGTATCACATTACCTCTTACATTGGAGATCTATCTTTGGTTGACCCACCCTAGGTTTATCACGGAACCACCTGTATTCAAAAACAATGCCCAAGAACCATAGAAAATTCGTAACACATTAAACCAAAATAATGCAAAGATAACATTTCCACATTGTATTCACAATGTATTAGTTTAAGATATTGACATAATCAGTTAAATTGAGGTTTTAGTTATAGAATCTTTTAGCACTTTAGAAACTCTTTATTAAAAATAAATAATAATAACATCGAATAATACTATAAATATCCTTAAAATATATATATTTTTGATATAAAATGTCGAATGTGATGTATATACACATTATATAATAATAAAGGGGCACAATATCAAGATATGCATCAAGGAAAGGAGATTGAGATGTAGTCCATTACATGGATTATATCAATTGATTTAGGTTAAATCAATGGCTTAATTACGTTTGGAAAATATAAATAAACCCAATATAAGTGGATATTAAGTGTAAAAAAATTATAGTTCATTCACACATGTTAATAGAAAAGCATAACTAAGAAGTATATGTTTAAACCAATGAATTGAAATTGAGTAAAGGAGTTCGCTTATGAAAACATGGCAGCCTCAATATAACACTTTAAATTTCATAAAAAGAGTTGATGATAGAGAAAAGGGTATCTCATCACTTGGACATAACATTTAAAGAAATAAGGATATATAACAAAATATCCCAACATAATATAATGGAAATTAAAAGATATAACATAAAATAATTCTTTGACTAAAAGAGGAGGGTGAAACGTTCCCTTACTGATTTGGTAACTTTAGAAACATACACCCAATGAATGAAGGATCATACTAAGAAGATATAAATACCCATAAATTAAATTATATTTCTTAAATATTAAAATATTTTTTAGTAAAATTAGTACAGAAAAGGAAATAGTGGAAATATTGCATGAATCTCACGGAAATAAAAAGTGAGATGAAATCCCATTACCTAAAGTCTGACATGCCCTATATGTTCCTTGTTATTCCTGAATAATAAATATAAGTTAATTTATAAATTATTAATATAACTTTTCATGTTTTTTATTTCTTTTATATTACTTATTTTCTTGCTATAAAAATTAGTTAATTATATGAGTTCATATCGGACATTTTTTCAATTTTCAGAACTAAAGTAAAAAATGAACATGTTATAATTACAAATTGTCCATGTGGTCAAAATTAAATTATCTACATAATGATATTAATGATTTATATATCTTATATATCATATATATCTAGTATATATGTTTTTAGAATAGTACATAACATTTTGAGAAAAAAATGAAATGTATTGTTCATGGATAAAGCAAGTCGTACATACGCATGAATGCTACTTTCATTTTTATTTCATATTTAATAGAATGAAAACATAATGATACATAGAGATATCGAAATTCTATTATAATTTCATAAAAAATTTTATTAACTCTATCCTTTATACGTTCCATATATGTCATTAATGAGTCATATAACTTTGAGTTGGAGGTAGTCCACACATCCTCAAATGTAATTATCGTATTTACCCATTTTTGAAACCATAAAGGTATGATATAATGAAAAATAAAAATTTTAGAAACAACATAAATATAATATATATCACATATATATAAAATTCCATCATAATTTCCACCATTAGAGGTAGAGGGAGGCAATTGAACAATCATCGTTTCATGAGGTAGTTGTCCGCCGTCCACAGAAACAGTATGTTCTTATCCATTAGATGGAGGAGTGTGGATGCGTAGTTAGATTAATACTCATAAGAAAATACTTTTATATTTATTATACTAATTTTTTTATAAAATAATGGAATAATATGAGTTTTAGGGGTTGGAGAAGGAAAATAAATGAAAATAACTTGAGAGAAGATGTTACCATTAAATCGGGAATCTCGCTTTTGTTTGCACCAAAAGGATTTCTTGCTATGACTTATGCTTATGGGAAGGCTCAAAGTAGGAACATATGTATTTTGGGAACTTCTTGGGGATTATTTTGGTCAATCTATGTTTCTTTAGAGGTGTGTGTACTAGGTTGGAGTTTGTGGTCTTTTAGAAGAGGGACGAGGGGCTCTTTAGGAAAGTTTAAATTTTTTTTATAAGATGATATTAGATTTAAAAAGGTCCAAAACTTATTTAATTAAAAATATAAGATAATTATATGTCTAAATAAAATCATCCAATAAAAATCGGATAGGTTTTGGATATTTTTTAATCAATTTTTTTTTTATTTTTCCATGTGTTAACTTATTTTACATTCACCGTGTCTATTTATATATTCATACTATATGGTTAATATATTTACAATAAAATTCAACTGACTCAAAATGGATCATTAATGTCATTTGGCCAAATAATATATTTTTATGACTATTTTATCATTTAATAAAATATTTATTGATTTAAAAACTCTTCTATGTCAATTTTAATACTATTCTTGTCAGGACATAATAATAAAATTCAAACCATCTTGATTCTTAAGAAAAGTATTAATTAATTAAAAGATAACAAGTAATCCTAATACATAAAATTAGTGGATGTCATAAAAAGGATAAAATAAATTTATTTTTATATTTATAATATCATATATTTGATTTATTAAATAATGTAGCAATTATTTCATCAATATTGTGCCATAATTAAATTTTATTATTTAATGTCTAAAATTTATAAAGAAAATTCCATGGTGTAGGAAATCTTTTTATCTTTCTAAAAAATATTTATATATGAAGAAATCACTTATATAAAGTGTCATTATCACTTCCATGTAGATCCTCGGGGTCCCAAAATTGAACAAAGGATTCCAATGGTCATAAATTTATAATCCAATAGGGTTAGAACATGTTTAATAGTAATTTAATATTTTTATAATATTATTTTTCACCCTTATTTATCATATTTACCATTTAAACCTGGTAAATAAAATATTTACTTATGTAAATATTCGTAATGTCTAAAAATAAAAGTTACATATTTATACAATTTGGACCATCTGATTCCAAATATGGAATCCATTATTCAACATTCAAAACAAAAAAGTTGTAAAAATTAATTTAAAATTTATTCCTGTTGCCAAAATAAAAAGGCAGGTTTTTAAGAAATAATAACTATCAAATTTTTTTCACTTGTTTATATCCAATTTCAAAGTGAAATTATTCCCAATGAACAAAATTGGATTAAATTGTAAAAATATAATCTAATTACCCTTTAAAACCAATTAAAAAAATTATCTAACTATATAAATTAATTATATTAAAAGGATGTTTTGAATAAGAATGATGTATTTTTTACTATTCATAAAAAATGAACATTTTTAGAAAACTATGAAAATTTCATCCAAAGTAAATTTTGATGTCCCGAATATAAAGAATAATTTTATTTTTTCAAATAGAACATATAAATTTGACAAAAACTATATTTAAAATGGGTTATGTATCAAAAGCCTGTAAATCTGCCTTCTAAGGAAAACTATAGTGATTTTTCTTAAAATTGGAGTCATTCATATTTTATGCTTCTAAATTTTGTTTAATAAATGTAAAAACATTTAACAAACATGTTTATGTCATATTGTTGTTACTTTTGTTCATTACCGCAAATACTATCGCTATGTGTTAATTAATATTTAAAATAATAATATTATTATATTAATTTTTTTATAACTCAACGTTGTTTGCAACGTAAGATTTCAATAAAACTTGTTATTGTGTATCGGGTACACCATCTAGCATAGAATCCCTTTTAACATAAAATTAATATTTAATTCACAAATACTAATAAATTTAAAAAAATTGGATTCCTTAGTTACCTATGATGTTACATCCTTCTCCCATTCTGGGAATTGTGTCATCAGAAAATTAAAATTGGGCTCGAAAACTTCATTAAAAGTCCCACATTAGAAAAAAAAATTCAATAAAACTATCAGTAGAAAAGAAAGAAAGAGAAGTACCAAGGTCACCCCGGATAACCCATAATAGTATTCCAAGTTAAAAAATATGGATATTGAAGGGAAACTAACTCTCATAGATTAATAGATAGGGATATAGAAGTTTATCATGGAACATTAACCACCTCAATACCACGAATTTGTGTTTGGGTAAAATAATGATGATAAAAGAAAGCGTAAAACATTTTTTCTTCAATATCCTTTTCATATAGTTGAGGAATATTACTAATTCCAAGAATAATATCGTATGCAATATATACTTATTGGAAAGTAATGATTCATTATTTATTCAAATTTCAACCGCAAACTCATCTTTTCTCCAAATGATGAGTTTTCAAGATGACTTGGTCACATATGAAGCACTAGAATCAACTTCTAGAGAATCATATAATCCATAAAAGATGAACTATATATTTTCCCTAACATTATACATTAACCAAATCCAAAATTGTTATTACAAGCTAAAGTAATCCTCATAAAGGATAATCTTTTATAAAAATAAATACTACTCCTGATCTTCAAAATTGAACAAAAAAAACCGAAAGATAAACAAAGACCATTCAATACACAATTGTCCCTAAAATAATTCAATATAATCCAAAATTAAATTGAAATCCAAAACTCATAAGCATTTAATCACATAGTCTTCCATGGTAAATCATAACATTTGTCTCCAAATAACATCAACTACTCTTATTGTCTCATACTGAAAAGTAAATAAAATCATAACATATTCTCAAAAGATATTCTAATAATTTCAATAACTAACCCAAATCTCTATAAGTCCACTATAAAAACACTGATTCTTCCCAAATAAAATTTCAACCATTTTTACCAAAACTAAATCCCATAGTATTGAATTTTCTTTAGGCATATAATGTTCCCAAAATAGTAAAAGTCTTCCACAATAACCTTGATCACTTAATCACCAAATAATTTTCTTATCCTAAGGATATCAATTTGATAAAACATAAGTTCCCAAAATCATCTTTTTATTGATCCATAAAATCATTTAACTAAAAATAATAATTCATACTAACTAGGGACTTCACGTAGGGTAGTGGTTGGAAATGTGCCATTATTGCTCTATGATTATGGGTTCGATTCTTGTGGCCTTTCTGGACGCAACGCGTTGTCACCATCCCAGTGGGGTTTACTTTTTGTAAAACCATATTATTTTTTTAAAATAAATAAAATGAGATAAATTCCTCAAATATAACCATAATATATTTTAGAAACATGTTTTTCCATTGTATCTCCCATTTCATTCGATTTATCATTAAGAAAACCACCATAGTTTCTTTCACGTATATTGTTTCATTTGTTCCTGCCATATCCAGACATTTACTAAAACAAAAAAGGTCAGTGTGAGTATATACATAAAATTATCATATACTATATTATGGGCGGGTGGGGGTAAAAAAAAAGATACACTTATTCATGTTATCTTAAAATAATTTTATTTATCTAAAATAACTATGAATCTTTCTAATATGATAACCATGATGGTTATGTCACTTATGCTTAAATGAAACCTTAACCTCTAACATTATCTAATCCGACCTCTAATACCCACAATAAGGCCCCATCCTTAAACATTACATAATACTGAATTAATTTAATAATTCACATTGATGCTCTTTTTAGGTTTATATTTTTAGAAAATTAGGCCATTAATATTACATTAAACCTCAAATATTACAGAGTAGACACTTCTTCTCAGTTAACATTTTGGTATAAAATAAGAAACTCTTAAAAGAAAATAAGAATTATTTTCTTGATATAAATATTCATGAGTTCTTATTTTATCTTACCCTTCTTTATACCCTATCAGAAACATTTCAAAAACAAGGTTTGTGCATAAGAATCTAAGAAAGGGTTATAAAATAAAGATAGAAAAATGTATTTTGTCAATACATACAAAACAAAAGATCTATAACTTACCACATAAAATCATAAGATTTATAAATAACATACAAAAATCGTAAACCATAAAGGTAAATAGTGGCATACATAACATAATTACATTGTAGCTTTCATGGAAACTTAGGGAGTTTCATTTGGAATACCCTTCACAGTATATTCCCTAAATCTCTAAGGAGAAAAATCAACATTTAACTCCTTCACTTTATCCATGGCATTGGAGAGATATCTCGGGCTCACCTACCCTAGGATTATCATGGAACCACTTGTATTTGTATACATTTCAAAAGAACCATAAAAAATTAATAACATAGAAAACTGACATAATAGAAAGATTCCATTTACACATTTTTAGCACAAGATATCAGTATAATATGTTGACATAATCATTTAAATCTTTTTAAACGGTGTTTTAGTTAAAGAATCCTTTACAACACGAGATACTCTTGAATAAAAATAATTGAAAAATATCATCAAAGAAAACAATATATATCACGAGAATACATAAATTCATGATATAAAATGTCAAAAAGGTTGTATATACACCTTATAAGATAATAAAGGAGAACTATATTAAGATATACATCAATAAAATGAGATTGATATATAGTCCCTTGCAATGATTGTATCATTAAATTAAGGGTTAATGAATGACATAATTTTGTGTAACAAATATAAATATACCCAATATTAGTGGATATTAAGTGTTAAATGATCAAAGTTCATTCACACATATTCATAGAATGACATAATCAAGAAGTATAAGTTTAACCCAATGAATTGAAATTGGGTTTAGGAGTCCCCTTTTGAAAATTTGGTAGCCTAACGACGACACATAAAATTTTAGAAAAAAAACGTTGATGAGGGAAAAAAGGGTTTCTCATTACTTGGACATAAAATTTATAGCAATACGGACATAAAAGAACAAATCTCAACATAATATAATAGAAATTAAAAGACATAACATAAAATATGTCTTTGACTAAAAGAGGAGGGTGTAGGGTTCCCTTACTGATTTGGTATCTTAGGAAACATACACCCAGTTAATGAAAAATCATACAATAAAGATGTAAATAGCCATAAAATAAATTAGTCATCACCAATAATACAATCATTGGAAGTTCATACCACACAAAACTGAAATAGTGTAAAATATCGCATGAATCTCACAGGAATAAAAAGTGAGATGAAAACCCATTACCTCAATCCGACTTGTCTTCTATGTTCCTTTTTCTCATTGAATAATAAAATTAAGTTAATTTCTAATTTATTAAGAACGCTTTTCAAGTTTATTATTTCTTTTTTGTCATTTATTTCATTAATATAATAATTAGTTAATTATTTTAGTTCATATCATACATTTAGTCGATGTTCGAAACTTGAGTCCAAAAATGAACGTGTTATAGTTAAACATTTTCCATGTTGACAAAATTCCATTATCCCCTTAATGATATTAATAATTTAGATATCATATATATCATATATATCCAGTATATTTGTATTTATAATAGTACATAACATTTGGATATATAAAATAACATGCACTGTTCATGGAGACGGTAACCCGTACGTATGCATGAATGATACTTTAATTTTTATTTCTTATTTAAAGGAATGAAAACATAATGATAAATAATTGTATTATTATTACAGTATAATATAATATATAATTTTATTAAATACATCCTTTATACATTCTGTGTATGTCTTGAACGAGTCATATCACTCTGTGGGGGCGATAATCCACACTTCCTCAAATAAAGTTATTGCATTTACCCATTATGGAAACCATAAAGGTATGCTATAATTAAAAATAAAGAAATATATATATATAATATTAATATAATTTAAATCACAAATAAATATATTGTCATACTAATGGAAAAAATGAGAGGCAGTAGGAGAAAATTGAACAATCATCGTTTCGTGAGGCAGTAGTTCACCGTCCACAGAAACAGTTTGTTTGTATCCATTAGTTCAAGGTGTGTGTATGTGTAGTTTGAATAATCCTATTAAAAACATCCCAATATATTTAATATAATATCTTCATTATAAATAAATGGAATAAATATAGTTTATGGGGTTTTAGAAAGAAAATAAAAGAGAAGAACTTGGGAGAAGACGTTACCTTTAAATCAGGTAACTCTCTTTGGTTTGCACAAAAAAGCATTTTTGAAGTGACTTCTAACTAGGGTAATGCCTCTATAAGGAAGATAGAGATGTTAGGAGCTTCATGGATTAGAGTTTGTATACTCCAAGAGTCTGGATTTTTGTGTGTAATGGGTTAGATGTGGTGGCCTTTTATAAGAGGGAGGTGGGGCTCTTTAGGAATGTTTGAATGTATTGTTTTATTATGATTTTTTTAGTTTGAAAAGGTCCAGAAGTTGTTTAATTTAATTATAAGAAACATATAAGTAGAAATAAAATCATCCAATAAGAATTTGATAGGTTTTGGTTGTTTTTTAATCCTTATCTTTTTATATTTAACCCTTTGCTAACTTATTTAACTTTTACGATGTCCTCTTATATATTCACAATATATGGTTATTATATTTAAAATAAAATTTCAAGATACCCAAAATGGATCATTAATGAAAATTTTATCATCATATATTTAATTTATATGAATGACAGATTTTTAGGAATATTTTATTATTTAATAAAATTTTAATTCAAATAAACCCTCTTTTAGGTCAATTTAAATACTATTCATATCATGTTCTTTCACTAAAATACATGCCAACTTGATTATTTCAAAAACCCTTAATTAATTTAAAGATAAAAAGTAATACTAAAATATAAAATTAATTTATGTCATAAAAGGTTAAAAATGAACTTTATTTTAATATTTACATTATCATTTATTTGAATCCTTTATTAATGAAGCAATTTTTGCATCACCATTGTGTCATAATTAAATGAGTTTAGTTTATGTCTAGAAATTATAAATATAATCCCATAATGTGGAAAATATTTTTATATTTCCAAAAAATACTTATATATGAAGAGACAACTTATATAACCCCATATAAAAATTGTTTTGGTAAAATGATTAATGTTTATGTTATTTGACCTTATATTAAATTAATTAATATAAGGTTTCATTATCACTCCCAAGTTGATTCATGGGGACCCTAAAACGACCCAATGATTACCATGTTCATAAATGTGTAATCCAATAGGGTTAGTACAAGTGTAAGAATAATTTAATATTATTATAATATTAGTTTTCACCCTTATTTACCTGATTTATTCTTTAGCCACGGTAAATAAAATATTTACTGAAGAAAATATTCATAATGTATAAAAATAAAAGTTACCTATTTAAAATGTTTGAACATATTATTCTAGATATATGATACATTTTTAAAAATTTAAAATATAGAAGTTGAGACAATTAATTTAAAATTTATTCTCATTGTCGAAACAAAAAAAGTGTTTTTAAACAGGAATAACTATCAAAATATTGATAATTTTATGTCCAATTTCGAAGTGAAATTACTTCAAATGAAAAAATTGGACTAAATGGTAAAAAATAATAAAATTACAATTTAAAACCAATTAAAAATAATAATATAACCATGTAAATAAATTATATTAAAAGGTATTTTTGAATTAAAATGTTGTATTGTTTCACTATTCATTAAAAATGAAAATTATCATAAAAATATCAAAATTTCATACAATGTAAATTTATATATCCCTATTCTAAATAAGTATTTTAATTTTTCAAAAATAACATATAAAAGTTACAAAAACTATATTTTAATATGGTTTGTCATCAAAATCCAGTAAATCATCATTTTAAAGTATATTAGAGTGCTATGCTTAAAATTGTATTCATTAACATTATTAGCTTCTATAGTTTATTAGATAAATGAAAAAACATTTATAAAACATTTATAAGTTATATTTTAGTTTGTTATGTTCATTCCCTCTAATACAAAAACTATGTGTTGACTACCATTTAAAATAATAATATTATTATATTAATTTTCGGTATAACTCAACGTTTTATTCAACCTACGATTTCAATGAAACCCATTGTTTCATATCAGGTATTCCATCAAACATATGAATCTCATTTAATGTAAAATTAATAAATAATTCACAAATATTAATAAATATGAAAATTTCTTATTAATTATTTACCTAAGATGTTAGAAAAATGTCCTACAATCAAGTAAAAATATTAATGTACTAATATATTTACACATTATATTGTCCCAAAAACAAATCAAATGTTATTTATAATTAACTTTCATATGAATATAGTTATCATTTTGGATGTATTGGTAAATTTCAATGTAATTTTGAAGAGGGTTACCTTTCCACACTTGTAAAAGGGAACTCACTCCCTTAACATATTCACACCACCAAGAATTTTTTTTTCTAATAAAAATACCAAAATACCTCCCATAAATCAGTATAGTCATTTTATAACCTATATGCTACACAATATATCAATCCTCGGGTCCTTAAGAAGATATCTAAATAAATTTTATCTTAGAGAAGGTAATTATGTTAACAAAGCTCTATCATTATCTTTGTTATTATACCAACCTAAATTATGTCTTTCCACATCCAATATAATTCAACCATTATCCGGCATGTAATTCTATGTGGTTATGTTGTTATAATAATATTGTGTGATTTCACATCCCTCAAATGGAAAATTAAATCATTAACAGTGTTTATGGCATACGTTCACCTTTTGAACTAGTGTAATACATGTTTCATCACTTCCATTCATGGATAAATATATAGTATTTATTTAACACGTGTATATGATATTTATGATATTTTTTTATACTTATGGAATTATAATATCACATATTCCAGTCTACATTCCATTACATTTAAATTACTATAACAACACCAGTGTGTTCGAAAAACCACCATCTCTGGAAGTGATGCGATTTTTGTTTTCACATAAGAGTTTAATGGGATGTAATAAGGATAAAATTGATAAATTGAGGTTATATATATGATATTATATTGATTATGTAAAATTAATATATCACCAAATTCCTTAACCTTTCTCCGATTATGGATGTGATAACATCACTTGTGTGTAGGTACGACTTACCATTTCTAGGAAGAGTTGTAATGAATTATCCAGGTTCAAATTTCAATTATGATTATAAAAATTATCTATTAGAAAAAGTGATATATTTAAAATTAATATTATTATAAAAATGGTGGAAATAAATTAATTTTAAAATAATAGAACGTTTATAAGAAGAACATGTGAGAAAATAAGATAATTAACCACCAAATCATTTTAAATATTAAAATATTATTAGTAAAAATATATAAAAATGATAAAAAATGATCATATATGATATTATAAATTTCAATATGGTTCTGTTATAAACTAAAAAAAATCTTAAAACCATTATAATTGATGTTAAATCATGTTCATGTAATGTAAAAACTAAGGTAAGGGACTTCATCTCAATTTCCCTTGGTTGAGGAATACTATAATTTTATGTAGCTAATTTCATTTATATGGGGTATATACTTCATGTTTTTCATCTTATATGAAAAATAAAAAATAAATGACTTCAATTTATCATTTTTTCTTCATAGGTTTTATTCATTTTCTTTTGATCATTTTTCAATTGACATTAAATTTATATTAAGTATCAATATTCATTATATAACAGACATTTTTTCTATTCTATTTTCAATTTTTATGTACATTATTTACATTTGAATTTATTTTATTATTTGGGGAAATGTTAATAAATCTATATTCATTACTCAATACTTTTATTTTATGATAAGGAACATATTTAATTAATTATAGTGATTATTTGATATATGAGTAATACTTTGGTCCTAAATTTGTGGATGGGGCCAAAAATTATATACCCCTTTAATGTATCTTAATTCTCATGAGGAAAATTAGTATTTTATAATTAAATGATTTTCTATATGTAGTTTGAAACTATATTTATAAAGGAATTGATAATTGAGGTATCATGATTCTAGAGATCATTCCTTATAATAATTAAAAATTTCCTTCATTGATAATTCTTTTAATTTTATTCCAAATATTTTTTTGATGATATTATCTCTATATAAATTTCAATCACATTTATTGATTAAATGGAATATGTTTTATGTTTTTTACCTTTTTCTATTTATTATTCCATATCTTATCATGATTTTATGTTATTTAAATATTATTTTTGTTTAGCTATTTACCTTACCATGTTGGTTATTCTTAATTATTCATGATATCATTTTTGTACTTAACCCATACAATGAATTTTTACCCACCCATATTTTTTTTCTTTTCACAAGAGTCCCTGAATTGTATTATCATTGATATGAAATGATAATATATAGGGGATAATTTTATACAAGGGGGAAAATATTATGTATTTTTTCAAATGTAACATGATAATCATGTATTTATCCAGATTAAAAATAATACAAAATCATTCAACCCTTCAAAATGATATTCAATGTATCTTATGCAAATTTAATAAAAAGCAATCATTTGGCTACATGGGTTAAGGTTACAACATATCTAGAGAATTAATGAGTAAAAATGACAACACTATGTACTCATAGTGCATTTACCTTCAACAAAAAGTTGCCTTGGGGATATACCATTTCATCAATATTACATGACAATATCAGGACCATAGATCTACCTTGTTGAAATATTGGGAACCACATAGATGATCAAAAATTAAATCAATCCATATAAGATGGTACAATTTCCGTATCATGATCTTATGAAGCAATCAATAATCAATATAGATTCGTATTGATTCGTTATTATTCTAAATGAAAATGATTAGTGCACCCTCGGGTGATGAACGTGTTCATTTAAGCCTTTATGCTATTTCTCTTATAGTTTCGTCCTCAGATCATCAAGGTAAACTGTGTCCTTTAAATATGGATTATAGGATTTGGGATCAAATTTGGGTATAAGTTCTATTGAGAACTCCTAATCCAATCTTGGAGGAAGAACCAACCATTAATTAGGAAACATATCATAAAAACACCTTACAATGGGAATGTTGTCAGCAATGATATTTTTCATCAGATCAATCATTTGGGTAAGATACAATTTACCATAAGAAAATAATATTGAATATTTAGATGATTATAATAAATAAGATTCATCCAATACCATCCACTTTTATAAAATCTACAGGAAGCTTTTGATATAGATGGTGATTTAAATAATTTGAAAATTTATGTTGGTTATATTCATGGAAATCCATTTGATGCCAAGAATAGAATAAAAATTTACTGAAGGAAGTATGATAAGTATATTTAGGATATTCAATCCAAATATTTTGATAGGTGATGAGTTATATATATGGTAATTTATTAATTTTAATCATGTTGTGGGGAATCACATAATAATAGAAGTCCATGATAATAAGAAAGAATAAGTGGAAGGATGATTTGATCATTATTTTTAATTATCTTCCACTCATGAGGAGATAGTTTTCTTGAGATCCAAAATAAGGAGATCCAATATATTTTATAGAAACCCCAGCCATAAAAATATTTTTTTTATAATCATTATCACAATTTTATAAAAAATACATGTTTGGGGATATATAGGTTTAATATCATTAAATGATTATACTTATATGTAATTCATAATAAACATAGAAAAAAATATTTATTTAAAACTCCACATAATTCTACAAATGTACAGAGTACACAAGATATCACAGGGAAAATATAGAAGGGAATGTGTGACCTAGAGAGCCCATAAGGGAGTATAAATGGTAATAAAACATTACATGATGGTCAAGAGGAATAAAATTATATCATAAATAGGATTATTATATGTATAGTTATATGGTTAATGGAAATTGAATCATAATATAATAATCATTTGAGAATAATATAAAATATTATATAAAAAAATAAGTCAAAACTAACTCTCATATCTATAATTATAATGAAGTCAAAGTCTCATGGTTGATTAGGTTAAGTCTTTAAAACATTATATGATATCTTAATATATATATAGATTTACCTAATGAATTAGAGAGATATAAAATTATATGATCTCTTGTTACATAAATTAAAATAACACATATTTATTCACCATGAGGAAAATTAACTACACATGATTCGGAATCATTAATAAAAAAATGATAAGGAATCATGTTTAAAAATTCTGATTCAAGTTATAGTCAAAGGAAAATTTATAAGGATTACCAAGGAGTGAGGAATTATTATATTTATATTTTCAAATATGAAAATTAATCATATAACCTTTTCAATGAGTTTAGATATATATTTTTTAGGAGAATGTCCAAGGATAAGAATTTATAAAAGGATACTACTTTGTTTATGTTTAATTTGTTATGTAAATGATCTGTTTAAAGATGTAACGACTTTTAATTATCAAGAAAACCATAATTGAACCGAAGTTGTACTCCATAGAATAATGATCATTTTTAGAATCTATTCATTGTTTAAAATCATTTTATGGGGTTGATTCTCAAGATGAGACATGAAATATGATTGTTTTCTTATACAATTATTATTTAAAAAGATAAATTTCATGGTAATCTATAAACATGTATAACCACAATATATATTAGCATATATAACATAGTATTTATGTAATTTAATTTCATAAAAATATATAATAGGTACACAAAATGAATAATTTCATTAAATAGTGAATGAGAAAAATAATGTGTAACAGAAAAGTCACCATCAAGGAAAAAAGATCATTTCTATGTATTAAATCATGTTTGTTGAAATTCCTTAGCCTAATAAATAATAATGTTTTATTTTTAAAAATATAGAAGGAATATGTGATGTCCACATAAGAAAAAATATAATTATATTTAGTATTAAAATAGAGAGCATTGGTGTGATTAATAATTGTAGACTATAAGGGGAAAATATCATTTTATTATATGTGAATTACATTAAATATACTTTCCTATTGAAGAAGGATAATAAGACATAAATAATGAATATTTGAATAAAAATTATTCACATAAGATAGCAAAGTGTATACCAAAGGAAATGTACTACCAAAATCATGGAGAATCATTATAACTCCTTATAAAATATTGTCTAAAGGAAAATTATATTCTACTGAAGAATAAAATGTAATAAAAAAATATAGAGAAATATTAGAAGAAGTGAATTTTTAATGATCAAAAATATTTTATTATTTTAAAAATAATGGTGCACTAGTTACCACATAATAATGAATATTGATACAAAATATTAATATGTTAATCAAGGATTAGTGATTGAGATAGAAAACGTTACCCCATGTTCATAAGTAAAATTTATAGACACATAATATCCTTAATAATAAAATAGAATTTATGAAAAAAATTATAATAACCTTATATATATATTTTTTATAAGGTATATTGAAAATCAATTGTCATTAATTTATTAAATCGTTTCTTTTTCTATCAGTTACTTAGTGTTCTTCAATCAATTTCATAGATACATTTATAGTTTATAGTCTAAGGTAAACCTGTTATAAGATAGTTCCATATTATATGAAATTATATATTTTTATGTATTTTATTATTCCATAACCACATAATATATAAATGTAAATATGTTTTCCATTGATAGAATTAAATTTGAAATGGTACTTTTATTGGTCCTTTTTTAGTGATTAAGTTTAGTACAAACATTAATTGATCATATAATTTATGAAATTCAAAAAAAAATGATTATAGAATTTATTATCTTTTAAATAGAAATTCCATACATTAAATACTTGTTTTATTCCAATTTATTTAATAATGAAAATGAAATAGAAACATAATCAAATGGAGGCAGCAGTTTGCACGTTCACATAAGGGGGTATTAGTTTTTAAATTGTCTTTAAAGAAATGTATAAAAGGGATATTATTTTATTATAAAACG
Organism: Viscum album; assembly: GCA_963277665.1. Taxonomy (NCBI): domain Eukaryota; kingdom Viridiplantae; phylum Streptophyta; class Magnoliopsida; order Santalales; family Viscaceae; genus Viscum; species Viscum album. The sequence continues at coordinate 1,645,399,279 of OY728164.1, forward strand.
TAAATTAATAGATAAATATATGTGTATTAATATTATAACACATATAAGAAGATTTTATCGGTAGAATTAGAAAACATAAACACATGAATTGTAAAATGTAACCACATACTTTGGATTCCCTCATTTAATAACCAAATTATTGTACCATATCTTGGTCTTATAGAAAGAAAAATATTCCTTGACATGGTAATAGGATTTATGAGTGACTAGAAAAGATTTTGGATTGATATTATGTGGGGTTTTATGTATGGATATATGGAAGGTCGACAATTCCCTTTAAAATGGAAGATAAAGAAATTTTCACCAAATATATCCTTTTAATTAAATAAGAGCACATTTTTCACTTGTAATGTTAAGAAATAGTGGAAAATAACAGATTTAATGATGTATACATACTATAAATCTATAATGAAAATTATGGACAATAGATTTAAATAGTTTCTAAGTCATTTATTCTTAAAATGTTTACTTTTAATATTATTATTTTTATTGAGCTATCTAGTTTTTTAGTAATTTATTATAAATTACTAAAATTAAAATGATTTTAATTAGATATTTCAATATATATATTACTAATATAAAATTAAATTTATCAAATAAATAGTCTTTTCAATAAAAATTTATTTTAATATTATTTCATGGGGCACACAAAAACTGTTTTTATAAAATGTATATATTATGTCTAAGTATCATGTTTATGATAATATTATGAATGTCATTTATTCTTTTGAAATTAAAGTGTTGATTATTTTTTAAATATTATTTAACTAACATTTATAAAAATTTAAAACAAAATTCCACCAAGTGAAATTTTTATTAATAGATACAAACCAAACATAGTTTCATTAATGTATTACTGATATTTTCTAAAATGATAAACATTTGTTTGGTATATCAATATTTTTTTTAAAATTGTTAATTTAACTTCATAAAATATATTATTTATATTGAAAATTGTCCCAAAAAACCCTTATTCTCATTATTTTATAATAATGTCATAAAAATGAAAATATTAGTAAAATCAATATTTCTCACAATTAACCAAAAAATAAATTATTGAAGATAAATATAAAAAAAACAAGCTAAGGGAATCTTTACATTATGAATATAAAATAAAATATATATTTATATGAAATAAATTTAAAAAATTATTTATTTATCGTTTTAAATGAAAATAGAATATATAAATAAATGATTCTATATATTAAAATGATGTTTTTTTTAAAATTACATATTCTCATTTTTTTCATACTAATTTAAAATTTGAAATATAATAATATTTTATCACATATATAATATTTATATGATATTCAATTTAATATATACGGTTATAATATTAAATAATTAACAAAATAGATATTTTAAGAAACAATTTTTTCTTTTATATTAAACACAATTTAATAAATAACATTAAAATAATTATTTATATTCTAAAATTTCAATTTTTGAATATATTGAATTTAAAATATTTATTTGAATTATTATAAGTGTACATTATATAATATTTCATGTTAATAATATCAATATTTATATATAATGAATATATATAAATAGAAGTACACACTTTTAAAATCATATATTTATTTCTTTTTTCGTTATATTATTTTAATCTTTTAACATTGCAATACAAGACATTATTTTAATTTTAGATATATGTCAAATGACCAAATTTTCAGTGACCATATTTATAATTTCCCAATATCCATTCTATATATATATATATACATAATCATTATTTCTTCAAAATTTCATTTAGTAAGGAAGAGTTTTTATTTTAAATTATATATTTTTGTTAATGCTAGCTCATTTTATGGTGATCATAATCATTCTAGATATTTCTGTCTATTTTTTATCATAAATTTTGAATATGATCGAGTATATTTCCTTTTAATAAATATTTTACACTTTAATATCTATCTTATTCAATTAATTAATTCACATTAAAAAAATGTACCTCATCAATGGTGAAAAATAATCAACAACATGTAGTTCTTAGTTTCGTTTTTTATAATATCCCAATTATGAATGAATAATGTGATCACAGTTCTCCTTATATCTTATAGAGAACATTTTATAATCACATTTCAACTCTTTTGAACTAGAAGAGAAACATGTTTAAAATTATAGACATAAATAATAATTTTAATAAATATTTTAATACAAATATTAATTGTTCTTAAATAATTAAGAGATATAATCTCCCCATGTAGGTAAATTGATTTATAATATTTAAATTATTACTTCATAAATAAATTTGTTGAGGTTATTTATAAGGTCACACAAGAATTAAATTTTTTTTAAAGGTAAAAATAAAATCTATTCAGGTATATTAGGAATACACCCAATAATATTGTTTTTTATAATTGTTTGGATTAAATACCTCTTAGGTTTTGGTGTTATGAAAAATTTTATTTTTCTATGAGTTTATATTAGGTATTATAGTGGAAAACTATCATAAATTTTTCTAGGGGTTTAAATATGATTACATGTTTTTATAACAAATACACCACACCCATATGTCTCTTATACCTCATGGTTTATTAATTTTTCAGTTCCGGTTGATATTTGTGGTTGTATTATGTCACCATTAAAGAGAAATAATCCCTTTTATAATGGTAATTAATATACAAGTACATACCCTTCCTAACACCATCTAAATTATCCACCTCCGCCACACTGTTCGACACCCTATCCAGCTTATCACTCACCTACATCTTTAGCCTCAACACAAACCAACCATCTTATCACCTACTTTTATCACTAGTAATTTTGTTTCCTACTCTATGAGTATCTTTTAGCTAATGGTTATATGGGGATAGATGATCCCCCATATCTTCTTCATATGGAACATTATGTATCAAAACAGATATTTCTAAGACCTAAGTTATTTCCATCACAAATTACATGTTTCTTCATGGTGAGGGAAATTAAACCTAATTCTCAAATATCACATACCCATGAAGAAAATATACCACTTTCACCTATCCACCATGTATTATTCCTCAATATGTTATAGTCAATGGTTGTACTCTTTTTCTACCATTCAAAATGTTCTCTCAACCACTAATGAAACATCGAGACCTACATATGTAAGTGTTGCAATGATCGGTTATGATTATGAAAATGTGATGTTGTTGTGTCTTATAGATATGATCCTATCATTACTTGACCAAATATAATAAATGTTTTCTCCATAATATCCATTTTTATAGTATTGATTATTTTCTGACTAATCTAACCATGATTGATGAATATGAAGTCTATGGTTAAATAGTTAAACAATTATTAGAATCACATAAAATCAATATAGAATTCCAATACTGAGAATAATATTCCCTTGAACATATATTTTGTAGGGGAATAATCATATAATTATATGATTTATTTGATAAAAATACATCATGTTTATGTACATAGAACGAACTCAAAGTAATTTTGACTATATAAAATAATGATCCTATAATAAAATTATAAATTAGAGAATTTAGTTTTCAATATTTATGGATTTAGATCATTATTTATGCTCTTGGAATAATTATTTTCACTCAATTTTTTCCCACTGACCTCTTTATGTTCATATAAAATTAAATTCTCGAGGACCCCCTATTCCATAAGAAATGTATTTTATATTTTATGTAGGGAATATTCCTTAGATAATCCTCCAAAATGTTTAACATAAATGAAGTTGAATAATCTATATTCCATTTTATTTGTAGCCTCAATTTTCATGATCCTATATCATTCACCTCTTTGGTTCACATAGGATTTCAAATATGGTTTATTGGATAATAATATTTTCTGATGGTCACTTAAGATTAATGACTTGGTTTATTAGGCCATATTCCATTATAATGTTATAGTCATTACGATAATTGTTTCATTGTCACTGACACCCATGGATAACATAGTAATTATTTTTGATACATCCATTTCTAATAAGATAATTTTTAATATATGTGAGTAATATTTAACATTATAGGGGGTTTTCATTAGGAATAATACAAAAATGAATTTGGCATTTAAATATTATTCCATTTTTCTAGCTACATTATCCAATAATTAAATACGTGAACATATATATATTCTAGATTAACCTAGGTTAATTTTTATTTTGTTGTCAAATACTTCAAACCCATATACCAAAAAGTAATTTGAAAACAAAGCCATCATAGAAGTTAATATTTAAATTATTATGAACTAAATCATATCCCTTGATTGCGTCTAGAAAGTTGTGCAGTTAGGATTTTTTTCATGAACCATTTAATTATTGATTTAATATAAATGTCTCTGTATTTATGTTATTATCCTATGGTAAAACATTGTTAGAGGTTCGGTCTACTTTATAATATCTAGTTGGATATGTAACTATTTGGAAAACCAAACAATCACAATATTAACAAATTTTTTGTTGAATCTTATACACAAGATTACACCTTTTTCTCTTATATAGGGTTTTACTATGGTATGTTCATCAAAATATAAAAATATAAATATGAATTTAATTTAAATAATTAATAATGAACAAAGACCTAAACACATATTATAAAATAATTTATAAAAAACATTTCCCAAAAACATTTTCCACGGATCAAGAGGTGTAGTGTAACTGGAATATTTTAGATAAAAATACATCATCCTAAACATAAAATAATCATCATTATAAAAAAACACGACATAGTTCTTTTAACTCCCCATGATCATTTAAAATTATATTATATAACATCGGGAAAATACATAAGGATAATTGTTGTTTAGAATTATCAGTAGGAGAACAAACATGGAAATATGACATAACAAGAGGGTCATTACACATAACAAGATATCATAAAGAGGATGATCATTTAAAAATAAACATAAAATTATAAAATTATATCATAATAATAAGAATATATTGTTGCAACATAAAACATGGAATCTTAACATAAGTTAATTATCACTCTCAAAATAATAATAATAAATCATATAAAGTCTCATGGTAGATAAAATTCACCCCCTTGTCTCTTCAATAACAGATAATGAGTAGAAATAATTTAAAAAATACAGTATGCAGAAATATAATTATGTTACCAACCATTTCAAAAATTAATATCATACATATGTGGGCCACATGAGGGATATATTCGATAAATAATTCATTAGTGTGATAAAATCCATGAGAATGTCATGGTTTTCATAATTACCATTCAATTCATTAGAGAAGGATAAATCATAAAGACTCCCAATAAAAGAAGGAATTAAATATTTTCGAGATAATATTTGAATATTAAACATTGGTCCTCATCATTGAGTTTGAATACATATATTTTATGAAAAGGTTTTAAGAGAATAAGATATAAAATGTACCATTTGGGGGAATCATTGTGATCTAAGTAAATGATATTTTAAGAGTATGAATTATTACATTTTTCAATAAAAAATATATAAAATAAGAGTTTTATATATTAATTAATGAGTATTTTTAGAATCTATTAAATATTTATGATATTTTGATGGTGATGAGTCTGGATATAAGAAAAGAAATAGGAAGGTTCCCTTAAAATGGGTTTACATAAATTGTGTAATTTAGAAGGGAAATAAAAACTTATATAACCCCATTAATGAAAATCTTAATTCACTATGAAAATTTTTAAATGAAATTTCAATAAAAATATCATAGGAACAAGATAATAATATTGAATAAAACAGAGGTAAATAAATTTAATTTATTACTAACATGTAATGGAAAATTTAAATAATATCCCTTTTTTTTTTCTAAAATACCTTTTATTGAAATAATTAGTAGTTAAAATATTAATAATACTTAATTTCTATAATTTATAAGGTAAATTTGAAGTTAACATGTGATGTCTATTAATTAGGTTTCTTGCTAAAAAGAAAAACATTGGTACGAAGGTAAACTATGATAAGGAGGGGAAACCATCATTTCTGTTGATTAGAATTATAATTAAAACATTTAAATTTTTAAGATGAATTTGAAATCAAAAATAAATTAAATTTAAATAACAATCAATATAGAAATATATAAATAGAATATACCATATTAAATTAAATAAAAACTTCAATGAAAAACAATTTAACTCAATAAATAAAAATTTATTTAAGAAAGACAATAATATTCAAAGGAAGATATCAATCATATCATAAATCAAGGAAGACGATTAATAGAATTAAATTTTCGAAGCTAAAAAATAATTTATAATATTAAAAATCAAGGGTTAGTAGTTACACTATACAAATTATTATTGGTACATAATATAAAAACATCACAAAATAAAGGGATCATAAGATTGAAACTCTTACCCCTTTTCTGAAATATCTCTACAGCTTCAATTAAATTCATTCATATTTAAATTTAAATTTTTAAAATTTTTCCTAATATATTTGTCCATATAATTTCTTTATATTTTCAATTTATAATCATGCTTCAATAATTTATTACATCATTTTTTCTTATGTCGGTTACTTGAAATTTTTCTATCATTTTATTTAAGACTTTCATTATATGTTTCAATGGTCATTGTATTTTAATATAGTATCAAAATATTGATAATTCTATATGATAATGTCATATGTTATTCCATTATCAATCAATTAAAAAATATAAACAATTTACCCAAAGTGGACTCAAATTTAAAAAGGGACATTTATTGGTACTTTTTATCAGTTATATTTATTAGAAACATTAAATTAAAACATCATATATGGAATTTATAATATAATCATTATACTATGTTGATTGTTTTTTAAATTGAATTTTTATACATTATATAATTGGTTTATTCTACCCATGAAAGTTATTATGGAAATCTAAAGAGAATCTTCAACATCTAGAAGAAGTACTCTTAATATACACAAAAAAAATGTTTTCAATTTTGAAAAGATTTTGTAGGAAGGTATAAAGTGAATATTAAATTTTAATAATAACATAATAGAATATTAACAAAACCTATGTTGTCATACACTCACAGAAAGAATAGTTTTAGGGATTTAGAAGTATAAAAATAATAATATGTTATGGTAGAAAATATTTCCTCTCTCACTGTATGTTCTTCTTTTTTCCCCACATTAGGGAACAATATCTTGTTCTCTATGAATGAAAAAATATTCTTAGACATGGGGAGTGGGTTGATGAGAGAATAGAGAATATTTTTCATCAAGATCATTGGGATTTAAATGTTTAGAGAGAAGAATGTTAGGTGGTTCAATTTATACTCATATAAAAGGGAATTTTTGGAACATATGGATCATATATTAAAAATAAGGATGATGTTTCACAAGTAATTTTAAGAAAAAGTGGAAATTAAAAGGGATTTAGAATGGATAATATAAAAATAAGAGATTTAGGATCCAGGAAATTTTTATAATCATTAGTAGCATGTTCCATAAGAAACAGCAAATTAAAATAGAACAATAGTTTTTTTAGAACATTGTAACTTAACTATTGAATGGATATGTATGAATATAGGTATATAAGGTGTGAAATATATTAATATATATATATATATATATATATATATATATATATTATTTCATAAAATATTACCTAATTAATTTTAACCAATATGAATATCATGTTTAAGAGATGGAATTATTATTAAAGAAAACTAATTATATTATTTATCTATTAGAATATAAAAAAAATATATGAAGATACTCTAATGATTGTGATTTTATTGTTTTACATTAATTTATAAAAATAAAAAAATATATCAAAAAATCCATTTTCCCAAGAAAAAAAGTATCTCAGTTTATGTTATAGTTATATATAAATGTTTTAAGAGAAATTTATTGATATTTTGTTTGAAAAAAGAATCATAATTTTTAAATTTATAATGTATATATTAATTTAAGATGTATTTGTTATTTTTTCATAAAATATATTATTTTTCACTGAACAGTGAATAATAACTTTTTTTATAAAAAATGAATATTATGGAATTGTTATTTTATAAGTATAGATTCGAAATTAATGAAACATTTTTCTAAGATGAAATATATATTTTCAAATAAATATTATTATTTAAAAAATGATGGATTTAATTTCAAAAAACCTATTTGGGCTTTAAAACAAAAGTTATATTTCTCTAAAAATGTTTTAATACGTATACATTTCATAACATAAAATTAATATTATAACATATATATATATTGAATAAAATAAAATTAATTCCATTTTTTGATTCTTCATTTGAAAATTATTTTAGGATTACATTTTGGGATTTTTATTAATTATTTAATTTCTAGAAGAATTGTGAAAAAAACATTTTTTCCAACATGGTGAATTTTATTAAATTTTAGGAATATAATATTGTGATATAATTTTCTAAAATCATTTTAGTGATAAATTATTTATATAATGAATAATTTTATGACACATATGTTTACCCTTATAAAATAAAAGTGACAATTTAATTCTAATTAATAAATTCTTATAGGTCTTAATATTTAATTAAACATTAATTTGTTAAAATTTATTTTTGATTTGATGTTAAATAAAAAATTAATTTTAAATATTTTCTTATGATCCAAATAATGTCTTGACAAAAGAACATTGATTATCTTTTTCACCACACAAATTTAATACTTATAATAAACAATCTTCAAAAAATGTTTTACATGTTATGTGAACTAATAATGAAATAAATTCCTCTAAGTCTAAGAAACATCATTTTATAAAAATATTTATATATTTGAAATCATCATTTTAAAATATTAAATATTTTTTTTAGTTTTTTCTATTAAATTTATATTCTAAGGTTGAAAGTGGAGTTATAATGGTATAGATAAATTTTGCTAAATTTGGTTTAATATAGTGAAAAAGGATAAAAATTGTGAAAAAATGTTTTATATATTATGGTGTAGGGTTTCTAAACATTATCTACTTTCCCCCTACATTCTTAATTATTTATGGATCCTTATAATTTTATTAATAGAATTAAATTTTTGGGGAATAATGTGTGTTTATACAATTTATCTTTCATAACATATAAAATTGGAAATCATCATTCTCATTCTCTAAAAACATCATTTCCTCATATCAACGAAATAATTATACTATTCTATCTAAAACACTGACTCTAAGACTTTAGAGAATTTGGTATTCTAAAATTCCAAGATATGTAGTCTTAATGAGATACCCAATACAAATTCCAATGGAAAGCTAATAGTCTCAACCCAAATTTTCAACTTTTTGTAGTTATTCTATACCCCTCAAGTCCCATATATTCATGGAGTTATTATAAAATCCCTATTTTTAACATGAAGAAATTTTATTTTACTAATTTAATCTCCATTTTTTGATATCCTCCAATAGAAATTAAAAAATGTAAGATGTCATTTGGCGTGTGTGCGGATTAATACCTCCACGAATGTAATGTTTTGTTTTCAATGGGTGCCAAACATGGATAACATTGAAAGCAGTTTTAGAGTGTAAAAAATATATTATAAAATAAATTAATATTTTGTAATGATATTATATGACAATTTATAAGTTATATAAATAATAAATTGTTTTAATACTCTTAATTGATAATAATGTAATTTTTAAGTGATCATTAATAATTTGGACCTTTTTTAGATACCCTTTGAAAATAGATAATTTCTCTTCTAATTGAATAACAAATGAGAAAATCTTTTATAACTATAGAGATCACGAAACTATTTTACTACACCGTTGATCCTTGTAAAAAAACATATTATGTTTTGATGAAATTATTTTAACAACTATGAGTAACTAGTATTACAGAAAAAAATATTAAAATATGAACAATAACATAATAAAAAGACCTTATAAAATTAAATATTTTAAGTATAAGGTTTATGGTTGTATATAAAGTGTACATAATTTAATTATTTTTTTAATTTTAGTGAAATTGGAGTATACTTTTGGACATGAGGTAGGTCTTTTCATATCAATTTTGCTTTGTTGAGACATTTATTTTTGTTATACCCGAATTTCATATTTATATATTTTATATAATACCGAAGTATATATTTTTGTATAATATATTATTTAATTCAGTATATTTATATAAAAAAATATTTTTCATGATTCTAATGTCATTTGATTCAAAAATTATAAATGTCGAATGTGATTCATGTAAGAACATCCTTCTTTGGGACACATCTTATTTTATAAATAAAATTTCTTCTAAATGGGTTTTATACTGAAAATGGGATATATATATATATATATATATATTATCAATAAATATAAATATTCAAGATATTTAGACTTCAGTTTCAAGCACACTCTATTCTAATGGGGTATTATTAGAGTGTTTTATATTCCATAAGAATTCCATCTTTATCAAACATCACAGAGGGATTAATATATATTATGAAACTATATACAATTTAGATGTTTATATACTACCCCCATTGCATATAAACTAATATTTTTTATACTAGAAACAAAACTTTCATTCATCCACCTCATTTTTGTGGGCCTCGATTGATTTCTTCCCTAAAATATATGGGTATTTTATAATTCAATCGGATTTTATAATTTTTATTCTTTCTTATTTAGTATAATATTTTATTTCATAGTTTGTTCACCATTTTTATATTAAGATATCTCTTTTTATTCATTTCATTATTGCTATAACGTTCTAATAGTTTTCTGAAAAAGAAACCATTTTGGGATAAATTCCCTAATCTAAAATGATGATTCACCACCTTCCCCATAATTTCTATTCAATATAATGTTTTTTTTTATTTTGGTGAAATCATTATGTTTTATCTTGTGTGAGAATAATAGTTACCTTCTCCAATTTATTATTTTTTTTTTAAATCATAATTCATGTTGTTGTATTTCATCAAAGTTGTTTTAAAACATGAAATGGATTCCTCAGAACCACCCAAAGTACATTACTGTTAAACATTAAAGTTATTTTTCTCCCGTTTTTTAAATTATTACCCTATTTAAATTATTAATTTTTTTATATATTACCCTTATATATTTACCTAATAAAATAATATTTTTCATAATGGCATTATACATGTTTTTAGTTCCCTTTGAATTTCCCACTTCTATGTAAACCAAATTTAATGGATCCTTCTAATTTATAAACTCACATTAAAAATCACCCACATAAAATTTTTCTATACCCTGAATATAATCTTAAAACCATAATTACATTATGAATAACCCTATAGTATGAATAATTTTCTTTATAAAATAATATTTTCATTCCATCATTGAAAAAACCCATTTCTTATTTCATAACATTTCAACCCAAGTGGTTCACATTAATTCAATCTTCACCAGATCCTTGTCAAGAAATTCCAACATTAGAACTCCATGATTTTGTTCTATATATCATTTTAAATTACTAAGAAATTATAATTATTTTCTTTTTTGTAGATAATCCATAAGATATATCCATCAGTTTTTTCTTAAGAAGGAATTTTAAAACCAACATCCGTATTAAGTGTAATATCTGGTTTGTGATTCATTTGTGGATTCTTTTACTCTTATAGAACACACACACACACACACACACACACACATATATATATATATTTATGTGTATGTATTAAGATGTCATGGGAGGTTTTGTTATAGACCTCAAATGTATGTGGTAATAATAAAGATTTGTGAGATACTATATGTGGTTTTAGAGAGTTTATCCTAAGAACCCTATGTTATGATGGTGGTTAGCCTGAGAGTAAAATTATTAGGATGTGTTTTTTCTATAGTATATTTTTTATATTATTATACTTGACATATTCTAATTATTTTAGGTTTTAGTATGTTTTTATATGTTAATGATCAATTGATATTATGATTTATTTTACTAAAGCCAATTTTCAACGTTCATGTTATTCTATTTATGATATATTATTACACCACTTTACTTGTATTCTAGTCTTTATATTCATTATTATTTCCTTATATGGATTAATAGATCAAAATATACCATTTTTATTTTCTATAGGGATATATATGCATTTTTAGAGAAAATATGGGAGTTTCAAGCACTATGTGGAGTTTTAAATAATACTATTTTCCTTTACATTTATGATGATGAATTAAAATATCTAATTTTAAAAGGATTTAATGACACTAAATACTAATTCTATATTCTATTAATTTTTTGAATTATTAAGTGAATTAAATTTTTTTATGTCCCAAGCCTCTAAAATTTATATCAGAAAATGGATTAGATATATATTTTTTTGATTTATATAAAAGAAAACATGAGAAAACATAGCGATAAATCAAAGGAAAAATACTAATTAAAGGATCAGATCCTAGAGTGTTTTAAATGTTGAGGTTCCTCAATATTCACTAAACAAATACATCACTCTCTATATATTAAAAAGTGGATGTAGGATTTGGTATAGATTTATCTAGTGGTAATCACCCTAAATATGGTTTATTAGGTATTATGTAGTACCATTTTGTGAGGTATATTTATTTTTCATATGTTTTTAGGTGGTTATTATTTTGGGATAGTGTTTGGGATGGTTTTCCTGGTGTTTTATATTGTTTCTGGGCTTTTCTATGGGTGCACAGTTTAGGCACATTTAGTGAAAACTGCGAAACACTTGTAGGAATATGTACAAGTTGAGACAGAGGAAAGGGAGATGGCACATTGGGAAGGTATAAATTTTTCCAAATTGTATGGACTCCTGGGTAAAATATGAATCACAAGATAATGGGATTTCACACAGTTGATACACAATTTTTCAAACCATGCAGGGTAACCATGTAGGGTCATTCATGATGCAGTAGAAGGTGTACAATTAGTACATAATTTTCAAAATAATACGACTAAACCTTGCGTGGATAAAAAAGTATGTTTTTATAAATGGGGAATTGGAATTGAATTTCCATATAGAACCCATTATTCCTCCTATGCATCTCTACCTTAAGATTTAATTTTCTCCATGGATAGGGTGTCTTTCAAAAAAATTTGGGAGTGATTCATAGGGTTTTCAAGGTTATTTGAAGGATATTATCAATTGGTAATTCTAATTGCTTTGGGTTTTAATATTTTATTCTACACATACGTCCCTATGTATGTTAGTTTCCTAGATCATTTTCTATATCATATAGATATATTGTTTTTGTTACCTATAATGATAATATTTTTTCTTATTGATGTTATGGAAATGGATCAAAGGAAATTTAATGGATGTTTCACTCAGATTTGGGGTACGATTTTGTAGTGGGTCAATTTCACCAAAGCCTAATGGTAGGTGTATTCACTCTTAACTCCATTTTTTTATAACATGAAGGGTTATTTTTAAATTAGTTTATTTTCCTTGAAATTAATTGTGAAAGTAATGTGAAAAGAAGGCTGGAAACCAACTTTATGATGATTTTAGTATGTTGGGGAAAATGGGTGGCTGTTGTGAAATGTGATTTATTGTTTTATTTCTAAATTATGATTTTAAAATTGGTTCATTTTTTGATTTATGGAATGTGGTTTGATATGTTTGTGTTTTGACTTCATTAAATTTTTTAATGGATTATTGGTATTATATAAATTTGTTTATAGAGGTCATAATGGTTTTATCCTAGTGGTGTGTGTATGGAAGTCCATTGGGGAAATCTTAATGAGTATTATTACTCACCCCCAGATCTTAAACATTGGTGGTTTTGATGATGAAGTGTTTCAGGATATAAGTAAAATAAAATTGTCTCCTTCCTTTAGTGTTGAATTATGTTTCTCTGGTGGTCTTCTAGTGTTGGATCATGGAACTTGGGGTAGAGAGTGAGACCTATATCATAGTCTTTTAACTTTTTTGTTTTCATATTTGACATAGTCCTCAAATTTGGTATTGGTATGGGTTTGAATTTTTTTCCCTAGTAATAAGTTTGAATTATATTACATTGTTGACATTAATCATGCATTTTTTGGCATACTCATGTTTAGTTGGTTGTTTTATTTCCGAATAGAGAATTTTCTCCCAGTGATCATGAATACCTAAGATTTTATTTCAAATCATTGGAACCATGTGGGCATTGATTAAGGCCAAGTATCACCTCCTCCTAAGCTCATTTCAATATGGATGGGATGGATTTTACATGTGGTATCAGTTTTTTCGATCCTTCACTTACTAGTGAGGCAAGTATTTTTCGGATTATTTGGAATTGTTTATTGGACTTGGAGTTGGTATTCATTCTCGGTTTTTCCATTACATGGGATGGTATCAAGTTTTTCGAATATTCAAATATGAGAGTTATAAAATAATAATATGTAGCTAACAATTTATTTCTAACCATCATGTTATTAGGGAGTTGGGTACATATGTGTTTTGTAGAAACTTATTATAGTGTGGTCCCATTGTTGTGGTTATAGACAATGAGACAATAATGGCATGTGTGCTAGAAAATACTTCCCACTAGGATTTCAAATTTTATTTAACATAATGATTTATGATTTAATATGAATGTTTTTATTTTTCAAAAATGTGGAAATGGTTTTCAAATGTACAGTTTTGAAAAGAAAATATAAGTGTCATGCTATTTTGAAATTAGCTAGTTTCTCGAACCATAATAAATTTTTAGAAAATGGTTGAACATAGAAACAATGAACATTTATAAATCATGTTTGTATTATCTAATAAGTGATATAATTTGAAATTGTAAGCCTTAATTTGTATGGGAGTGAGATATTTGATTGTTGTTGTGTTGATAGAAATTTCATTAGGTTGGTGTTGTAGAGGCCAACCAAAGGATACTACAGAAAATGTTGTTTCACCTGAGACCCTGTGAACTATCTGCTTGTTTAGAGAAAGGTACATGACTTATGAGTAGTGGAATGTGGGAATGAAGTGGATGAGACAAATAATTTTGATCACTTTATTTCGTTTCAAAAGAATAATCAACCCATTATTAAGGGTGATTTGGATCCAGAAAGGGTGGAAGCACTGTTGAACGTGATGAGTCAAATCATTGATTTCCTAAGAACACCAGTGGACTTGATATTCATGTTAGTGGCATACTTGTCAGAAGTTATTACACATAAATAGAGGGAGGTAGAGGTGTATGATAAAGGGGACCAAGGTATGGCATGGTAGGATTTGGAGGAATTATGCATCAAATAGTTATTTCCTCACACATTCAGAATTTAGAAATTGATGGATTTTGTTTGTATGAAACAACATAACCTTTTAGTGATGATGTATATGGAAAAATAGATGCATTTATTCAGGTTATCTCCTAATTATGTAGTGAGATAATATATGAAAGCACATATATTTGAATCATTTAGGGGACTAAAAATCCATTCAAAAATTATAGTGCTTTGTATGAAGATTATATAGAGATGGTAAATCGAGAAAGCTAGTTGAAAAGTACATTTTGGGGGATACAAGAGGGTGAATCATGTTGATACCCATTGGAAAAAGTGGGAACTCTAATGTGGGGTGAAATTGGAAGAGGAAAACTTATTTCCAATTTGGGATTCTATCTCAGAATCTGATGGTAGGATTAGTGAATCATCCTCTAAAGTGTCAGAGTAAGCCAAGATGTTTCCCATGTGGTTCTACATGCCTCATAATGAAATATTATATTACAAAACCTTAAGGATTCCATAACGATAGTTGATGTGGTATCCTCACTGTTATTTTCAAATTTCATCGAAGTCAGGTGTTCATGAAACACCTCAGTAGTCACAGGCATCAGATACCTCGACGAGATGGGGGGACCGACACATTCCTCATTAGTACAGTAGATTTTGTCATAGTTATTCTAGGAATACCATCACTCCTCATCAAGGGAAAATTTAGTAGGTAAATAAATAGAAGAGTGTGGCCATCAAGAAGGTGTTTAAAGTTGAGAAGGTTGTGGTGGATTATCATTTGAGACCATAAAAAGTTGGAAGTATGGTTCTTTTTAATTATAAGTTTATGCAAGAAGTGTTTTATATGAGTGAATCCCATTTTCTTATTCCTTCTCATGTTATTGTTTTTTTGGGTTTAAATGTGTAAATTATTCCTTTTAAGTTGAAACATCACACTCCTCTATGCGATGAGAGTGTCGAGCCTTCCTGTGCATAAAATTTTGTTTAGTGAAAGGTGGTGTTGTGTTTATGGGGGATTTTTCAGTTCTTGAGATAAAAATCTATGATATAATCATAGGTATGGATCGGTTGAGGATGTTTAATTCCCACATTGACTATTATTGTAACACCACAGGTAGATAAAGAATATGACATTTTCAAATTTATCCTTATTTGTGAATAAAATATTAATATAACTTTAAAAGGGAAGCTATGCTCGATGGCGTACCCAATACGCAACAACGAGTTACTTGGGAATTTTACGTTGCACTCTAATAATAAAATAATATTATTTTAAATTATTGTTAACGCCTAGCTGTTGTAATGGCGGGAATGAACAGAACTGACTAGAAAATACTTATATATGTTTGTCAAATATTTTTACTTTTTACAATAAATGTTAGAGGATTAAAAATGCGAATGAATCCAATTTTAAGCGTAAATGTTATAATATTCTTTAAAAGGTCGATTAACCGCATTTTGATGACGAACCGCTTTTAAATCCAATTTTTTACATTTTTATGTGTAATATTTGACAAAATAAAATTCTTCTTTAGAATCGGGACATCAAAATTTACTTTGTGTAAATTTTTGGTATTTTTCCGATAAAGTTCATTTTTTAATGAATAGTAAAAAATGTTGTATTTTAATTTAAAACCACTTTTTAATATCATTTATTTATATGATTAGATTATCATTTGAATTGGTTTCAAAGTGAAATTAGAATATATCTTTACCATTTAATACAATAGTGGTCGTTGGAATTAATTTCATCTTTATTTGGACTTAAACTAGTGTGAATCTTTTGATACTTATTGTTTCATAAAAACACGATATTTGCTCTGACAGCGGGAATTAATTATTAAATTAATTAATATAACATATATGTTTTTAATTTTGTAAAATAGACATCATTTTTGAATTTGGAATATCAAATATATCTTAGGGGGGATTTTTTGTATTTTTCAAAAAAAGTTCAATTTTAGATGAATAGTGAAACCACTATGTGGTAGTTAAAGAAACTGATTTTTCGTTTAAATGAAACATTGCCCCCTCTGTGACTTGATTTTTAAAAATCCTACATACATGGTTGTTATTAAGAAGTAAAATGTGGTTCAATGAGATTAAAATAATTTTTGGTGAATAGTAACTTTTAAGTTTTATTAATCGTGATTAAAGGTAATTAGTGTAATTTAAGGTAAAAATAGTGTTTTAATAATATGAAATGACCTAGACACATGTCCTACCCTCATTGGATGTGTCATTTCCAACGAAGAAAATCCATGGGTCAACTTCGGGACCCCATGTTGCCACTTTGTTTGGAAAATGACATAAATCACTTTTTATTTAAAGTTAAAATAAAAATGTCACAAACATGGGTTGTTTTACTAAAACAATAATTAAATGGGGTTATACAAGTCATATGTTTGACTATAAATATTAATTAGAAAGATAAAAATATTTCCTACATCATGATATTTTTTTACAATTTTTATTCATTAAATAAATTAATTTATTTTGACACTGTGATGATGCAGTGATTACCTCATAAATGAACGATTTAAATAAAATGAGAAGATAGGGTGAAATATAAGTCTTAAACTTGTAAAAAACCTATTTAATGGGTGGATTTAGAAACTTTATCACCTTATCCTTTAAATATATCCTTTTCTGACCTTTTAAATCCGAAAAACATTTTATAATAATGTAATATTTTATAACATTCCAAGAGTGCCCCTCCTCTCCTCTTATAAAAGGCCCCCACCTCTACCACCATACAAATACCTATCAAGACTTTGGCTCACCCAAACCCTACCAATTTCATCTCTCCACATCCCTATCTTCTTCATTGAAGCCTCAATTTGGGAAGAATCTTTTCCAAGGAAGCCTTTGAGCTCAAATCAAAGAGAGTTACCGGATTAAAAGGTAATGTCTTCCCTTGTGTTCTTTTGTCTTATTTTGCTTCTCCAAAGCCCTAAACTCTTTTTATTACTTTTTTTAACAACACCAGTATATAAAATATACTAGGATATTGTTATGAGAAGGATTCGAGCTACACTTACACACACCTTCGTCTAATGGTTAAAGAACATACTGTTTATGTGGATGGGGAATTTCTGCCTCACGAAACGATGATTGGTCAATATTATTTTAACACCTTCAAAGGTGGCCATTAAGATGTCACTATATTTATATATGAGATATAATATGTTTATTATTTCCTTAAGATTCTGTATTTTTCATTTATGGCATACCTTTATGGTTTCCATTATGGGTAAATGTGGTATCTTCATTTTAGGAAGTGTGGACTATCACCCCCTCAAAGTGATTTGATTCGTTAATGCCATATGTGGGACGTATAAAGGATCTAATTAATGGTATTACATTTAATATACTACTAGAATTATAATATATTTTTATATAATTATTATTTTATTCCATTGAATACAAAAAAATGAAATTAAAGTAGCATTCATGCGTACGTACGGCTTACCGTCTCCATGAACGGTACATTTCATTTCTTATCTCCAAATGTTATGTACAATTATAAGTACATATTTATAATGTATATATATGTCATATATTACTTATAAATGATAGATATCATTCTGGAATAATAATATATATATATCTCATTTTTTTTTAATTTCATTAATATGACAAAAAATGAAAGTAGCATTCATGCGTACGTACGGCCTACCGTCTCCATGAACAGTGCTTTTAATTTTTTCTTCAAATGCTATGGAATAGTATATAATGAATATATACCGGACATATATGATATTTAAAACATCAATACTATTCTTGATATGATGTACCTATAACTACATGGAAAATTCTTTTCCAACAAGTCCAATCTTTACACATGTACCGAACATCGACAAAAACATCGGATATGAACTCACTTTATTAACCAATTATTATAACATTATAATATGTGATATGATCTGAATAATAATATTTAAAGGAGGTCCTTAAGAAATTATAAATTGACCAAATTTTATTATTCAGGATATTAAAGAACGGTCGAGTCATGTCGGACACGAGGTAAGGGATCGAACCTCTCTCTTTCTTTTTAAGTACTCTCTTTTATGTAATTTCTTTTAAGCTCATATTTCTTATGTTTGGGGATGTTATTTTATATTCCTCATACTTTAATTTTTATGTTAATATTATGAGAGGCCCTATTTGATCTCATAAATCCATTTTTGGACGTTTTATGTGGCGCCGTTAGGCTGCCGAGTTTTCATAAGGGATTTTTCATCTCACTTTTATTCCTGTGACATTTATGCTACATTTGAAACTATTTCCTTTGAGTGGTGTATGTACTGCCCATTATTATAAACTTTTTGTAGTATAATTTCATTTATGGGTATTTACATCTTCATTATATGACCCTTCTTCCATGGGGTGTACGTTTCAAAAGTTACCCAACTCGGTAAGGGGACCTTTCATCCTCCTCTTTTTAAAAGACTTCTTTTTTTATGTCTTTTAATTTACATCTTATTATGCTAGGATATGTTATTATATATCCTTATTGATGTAAAATTTATGTCCAAGTGATGAGATACCATTCACTCTCTCATCGACTAATTTTTTTAATTTTGAAGTGACGTCGTTAGGCTGTCGAATTTTTACAAGGGAACGTCTTAACCCAATTTTGATTTCTTTGGGTTCAACTTGTATTTCTTGAACATGTAATCCTATGAATATGTGTGAATGACCTCTGATTGTTTCACACTAAATATCCACTTATATTGGGTGTATTTATATTTCTCACACATAATTATGTGATAGATTTATCCTTAATTTAAGGATACCATCTTTATAATGGATTCCATCACAATTTACATTTCCATTGAGACTTAATTGTTGTTATGCACCAATTAACTCTTATATGGTCTATATACTGTCCTTTGACATATTATATCATGAATCCCTTTATTTTAATGATATTAAAAAGTTCGGATTAAATTTTATTCCTCAATTACTAGTATTCAAGTGTCTCTCATTTTGTTAAAAACTCTTTAACAAAAATATCATTTTAAATGTTTTAAAGATTCATTATTAAAAATCATTATTTTTAATGTCCATGTTTTCAAAATGGTTTGCACTATTTATTTATATGGACATTAATTTTATTATTCCACTAAAAGCTTCTAAGTGGTATGAGACACTTTGATTCAAAAATCTATTTTAAATGATTTTTGGAAATTGATTGATTAATTCAGTATATTGGAATTACTTATTGTGATTCAAAATAAAATGTTGTTATTGAAATGTTTATATTTTCAATATTTTATGTATAATGGTAGTACATGGACATTTTACGGGTGGTTATATGATAATCAATATGATAGGTGGTGTCGTGAATACCAGGACGGGTGGTTACGTTATAACCTCCAATGCATTGGGTCTGGAAGTTGGTTGTATGGCTATTCCATTAAGTATGTGTGGAAGTCAACCGTATGGTTATTCCATTTAAGTATGATTTTGTCCCAAGCTACCTTTATATGTTATGTGTTCTTTATATGGGTTTTATGGTAATCTTTTGGTTACAAAATGGTAAGTAATGTTCTTTTATTCCAGGAATAGTATTTACTACTTCATAAAGGTGAAAAGTATTACCTTGGTAAAGTATTCATGCTTTACCTATTATTTTGAAAAAACTAACAGTTTTCCTTCTTTGTGTATCCTTTACTGGGCTTTTTATGCTCATCCCATGTTTTTGATATGTTTTCCACAGGGCATAAAGATGAATAGGGTCAAGTATTGGTTCATAGAAAGACATGCTATCTAAAACATGGAACTAGACATGTTTCTTTTTAAGTGTTTTTTATATTATTTTATGGAAACTTAGTATAAGTGTCTACTATGTAATCTTTTGAGATGTAATAGTTATGACCTAATTCTCTAAAACTATAAACCTGAAAATATCCTCTATGTGAATTATTAATTTAATTCATGATTAATTAAGGTTTATGGTCGGGGCCTTATAGTTGGTATCAGAGGTCGGTTTAGATAACTTTAGAGGTTAGGGTATTCTCTAATCATAAGTGACATTACCATAATGGTTGGGATTTCAGAAATAGTCCTAGTTTAGATAAAGTGAATTAGTAAGTATATCTTAGTGTTTGTCTTCCTTATTAGTACATGATGGTTTTGTTGATATACTCACACTGACATTTCTATTTTTAGTGAATGGATGGATCTAGCAGGCACCAAAGTGACAATAGGTTTGAAGGAAACTGTGGTGGTTCTCTGATTAAGAGACTGGATGAAATGGGGTATTCAATGAGGAAACTCATGGTTGTTCTAAACCAACTATCAAGGATTCTTGATCAACCACTTGTACCTTGGTATGTTCTTGTAATGCATCATGTACGAGATGACCAATCGATGTGGAAGTTCAGGTAATAATTATAAAGGTAACCATTTGGGTTTATATGATCCTTACTTTTCAGGTAATTATGGGTTATTATATGTTATGATGGAAAATGAAAGGCATGAGATAAACTTCAGGTTAAAATATGTTATGATTATTTTTGAAGATTTTATCTCATTTTGGGGAATGTTTTAAGAATTATGTAGTTTTGGAAAAAGGGCAACACGCAGACCGTGTGACAACCCGTCGCGTCGGACAAAGCTGTGGGAATTGAACCCACAACCAAAGTGTGACTGGTATTTATCGCCTACCACTGGACAACATGAAGTCCCTGGTTAGTTTGACTAATTTTTTTAGTTTGATGATTTTATGAATCTAGAGTATGTTTATTTTGGGTTATCTATGGAAATTATTAACTTATCATGGAGGATGTGTGATTAGGTTAATTACATTTCAATATGAGACTTTATGAGCAACTGATGTTATTTAGAGATAAATGTTAATTTGTACCTTGGAAGAATATGTCATTAAATCCTTCAAATATTTGGGTTTCAATATTAGTTTGGTTTACATTGAAGAATTTTATGGGCAAATTGTTTATCTAATGGTCTTCGTTGAACATTGGGTTTGTTGGAAAATTTTTGGAGATTAAAGATAGATTTTCTTTTTTATAAAGGATTATTCATTTTTGGATCTTGTTATAACAATTTTTGGTATTGGATTTTGTCTAAAGACATGGGAAATATATAGTTCTCTTTTGTGTATTCGGTGATTCTCAAGAAGTTGATTATAGTACTCTTAATGCGAACAAGTCTTCCTAAATACTCGACTTTTGGAGAAAATATGAGTTTGATTAAGGAATCTAGTAAAAGTTGAAAGTCTACGTGACAAGTAAGTATGTTTCATTATGATTTAGTTAAGCTAAAAAATAAATTCCTCAATGAATAGTAACTTAAAACAAAAATGTTTTCTATTAACTTTTCCTACTGGGGAATCGAATATCGTTTAAACCATCACAAGTTTGTTATTTTCTTATGGTTAACATTCTCCTAGACATGTTTACTATCACTCTCTCTCAAAACATGACCCTTTGTTTTTTACTCCATATCCATGTTTTCCCACACGGAATCCTAGTATGAGTTAACTCGGGTGACCTTTGTACTTCTCTTTATTTATTTTAAAGTGATTGTTTTACCGACTCTTGTTCTGATGTGAGATTTTCAATGATGTTTCCAAGACCTATTTTAAAATTGTGAGGACGCAATTCCCAAAAGGGGGGAAGGTTGTAACACCCTAGGTAAATAAAGAATATGACATTTTTACATTTGTCTATATTTGTGAATAAAATATTAATATAACTTTAAAGGGTACGCTATGCTTGATGGCATACCCAATACGCAACAACGAGTTTCTTCGGAATCTTACGTTGCACTCTAATAATAAAATAATATTATTTTAAATTCTTGTTAATGCCTAGCCGTTGTAATGGCAGGAATGTACAGAACTAACTACAATATGGTTATATATGTTTGTCAAGTATTTTTACTTTTTACAATAAATGTTAGAGGATTAAAAATGGAAATGAATCAAATTTTACGCGTAAACATTCTAATATTCTTTAAAAGGTCAATTAACCGCCTTTTGATGATGAACCTATTTTAAATCAAATTTTTGACAATTTTATTTTTTATATTTAATAAAATAAAATTATTTTTTAGAATTGGGACATCAAAATTTACTATGTGTAAATTTTTGGTATTTTTCCGATAAAGTTCATTTTTTAATGAATAGTGAAAATGTTGTATTTTAATTCAAAACCTCTTTTTAAACTAATATATTTTTATGATTAGATTATATTCTGAATTGGTTTTAAAGTAAAATTAGAATATATTTTTACCATTTAATACAATAGTGGTCGTTGGAATTAATTTCATCCTGAAATTGGACTTAAACCAGTGTCAATCTTTTGATACTTATTGATTCATTAAAACACACTATTTGCTCTGACAGCAGGAATTAATTATTAAATTAATTAATGTAACTTATATGTTTTTAATTCTGTAACATAGAAATTGTTTTTGAATTTGTAATATTAAATATATCTTAGGGGGGATTTTTGGTATTTTTCTGAAAAAGATCAATTTTAGATGAATAGTGAAACCACTAAGTGGTAGTTAAAGAAAATGATTTTTCTTTTAAATGAAACATTGCCACTTCTGTGATTTGATTTTCAAAAATATTATAGACATGGTTGTCATTAAGAAGTAAAATTTGGTTCAATGAGATTAAAATAATTTTTGGTGAATAGTAACTTTTAAGTTTTATTAATCGCGATTAAAGGTAATTTGTGTAATTTATGGTTAAAATAGTGTTTTAATAATATGAAATGACCTAGACAGATGTCCTAACCTCATTGGATGTGTCATGGCCAACCATGAAAATACTTGGGTCATCTTGGGGACCCCATGGAGCCACTTTGGTTGGAAAATGCCATAAATAACTTTTTATTTAAAGTTCAAATAAAAATGTCACAAACATGAGTTGTTTTACTAAAACAGTTATTAAATGGGGTTATACAAGCTATATTTTTTACTATAAATATTAATTAGAAAGATAAAAATATTTCCAACATCATGATATTTTTTATAATTTTTAGACATTAAATAAATTAATTTATTTATGACACCGTGATGATGCTGTGATTACCTCATAAATGAACGATTTAAATAAAATGAGAAGATAGGGTGAAATATAAGTCTTACACTTACAAAAAACCTATTGTAAGGGTGTATTTAGAAACCTTATCACTTTATCCTCTAAATATATCCTTTTGGGACCTTTTAAATCTGAAAAACATTTTATAATAAAGTAATATTTTATAACTTTCCAAGAGTGACCCTCCTCTCCTCTTATAAAAGGCCCCCACCTCTACAGCCATAAACACACCTCTCAAGACTTTGGCTAGGCCAACCCCTACCCATTCCATATCTCCACATCCATCGCTTCTTCATTGAAGCCTCACTTTGGGCAGAATCTTTTCCAAGGAAGCCTTTGAGCTCAAATCAAAGAGAGTTACCTGATTTAAAGGTAATGTCTTCCCTTGTGTTCTTTTGTTTTATTTTGCTTCTCCAAACCCATAAAATCTTTTTATTAATTTTTTTAACAACAACAATATCTTAAATATACTATGATGTTGTTATAAGAAGGATTCGAGCTACACTTACACACACATTCGTCTAATGGTAAAAGAACATACTTTTTCTGTGGATGGCGAATTACTACCTCACGAAACGATGATTGGTCAATATTCTTTTAACACCTTTAAAGGTGGCCATTAATATGTCACTATATTTATATATGATATATAGTATGTTTATTATTTCCTTAATCTTTTGTATTTTTCATTTATTGCATACCTTTATGGTTTCCATTATGGGTAAACATGATATCTTCATTTTAGGAAGTGCGGACTACCGCCCCCTCAAAGTGATTTGATTCGTTAATGCCATATGTGGGAAGTATAAAGGATGTAATTAATGGTATTACATATTATATCCTACTGAAATTATAATATACCTTTATATCATTATTATTTCATTCCATTTAATAAAAAAATGAAATGAAAGTAGCGTTCATGCGTACGTACGACTTACTGTCTCCATGAACGATACATTTCATTTATTATCTCCAAATGTTATATACTATTATAATTCAATATATATAATGTATATATATGTAATAAATTACATCTAATTGATAGATATAATTCTGGAATTATAATATATATCTCTCTCATTTTGTTTTAATTCCATTAATATGACAAAAAATGAAAATAGTGTTCATGCGTACGTACGGCCTACCGTCTCCATGAACGGTGCTTTTAATTTTTTTTTCCAAATGCTATGGAATATTATAAAATTAATATATACTAGATATATATGATATTTAAAACATCATTACTATTCTAGATATGATGTACCTATAACTACATGGAAATTTTTTTTCCAACAAGTTCAATTTTTACTCATGTACCGAACATCGACAAAAACGTCTAATATGAACTCACTTCATTAACCAATTATTATAACATTATAATATGTGATATGAACTGAATAATAATATTTAAAGGAGGTCCTTATGAAATTATAAATTGAAAAAAATTTATTATTTAGGAGATTAAAGAACGATCGAGTCATGTCGGACACAAGGTAAGGGATCCAACCTCTCTCTTTCTTTTTAAGTACTCTCTTTTATGTCATTTCTTCTAAGCTCATATTTCTTATGTTTGGGGATGTTATATTATATTACTAATACTGTAATTCTTATGTTCATATTATGAGAGACCCTATTTGATCTCATAAATCCATTTTTGGATGTTTTAAGTGGCGCCGTTAGGCTGCCGAGTTTTCGTAAGAGATTTTTCATCTCACTTTTATTCCCGTGACATTTATGATACGTTTGGAACTATTTCCTTTGAGTGTTGTATGTACTACCCATTATTATACAAATTTTGTAGTATAATTTAATTTATGGGTATTTACATCTTCATTGTATGACCCTTCTTCCATGGGGTGTACGTTTCCAAAGTTACCCAACTCGGTAAGGGGACCTTTCACCCTCCTATTTTTAAAAGACTTCTTTTGTTATGTCTTTTAATTTACATATTATTATGCTGGGGTATGTTCTTCTATATTATTATTGATGTAAAATTTATTTCCAAGTGATGAGATACCATTCACTCCTTCATCGACTAATTTTCTTAATTTTGAAGTGACGCCGGTAGGCTGTCGAATTTTTACAAGGGAACGACTTAACCCAATTTTGATTTCTTTGGGTTCAACTTGTACTTATTTAACATGTCATCCTATGAATATTTGTGAATGACCTCTGATTGTTTCACACTAAATATCCACTTATATTGGGTGTATTTATATTTCTCACACATAATAATGTGATAGATTTATCCTTAATTTAAGGATAACATCTTTCTAATGGATTCCATCTCAATTTACATTTCCATTGAGACTTCATTGTTGTTATGAACCAATTCACTCTTATATGGTGTGTATATTGTCCTTTGACATATTATATCACGAATACCTTTATTTTCATGATATTATAAAGTTCGAATTAAATGTTATTCCGAAATTATTTGTATTCAAGAGTCTCTCATTTTGTTAAAAACTCTTTAACAAAAATATAGTTTTAAATGTGTTAAAGATTCATTATTCTAAATATTTATCTTTAATGTCCATGTTTTCAAAATTGTTTTCAGTATTTATTTATACGGACAATAATGTTATAATTCTATTAAATTCTTCAATGTTGTATTGGACACATTGATTCAAAAATTTATTTTAAATGATATTTGGAAATCGATTGATTAATTCAATATATTGGAAATACTTGTTGTGATTGAAAATGAAATTTTGTTATTGAAATTTTTATATTTTCAATATTTTATGTGTAATTAGGTACTTGGACATTTTACGGGTGGTTACGTGATAAACCATATGACAGGTGGTGCCGTGAATACCAGGACAGGTGGTTACGTTATAACCTCCAATGCATTGGGTATGGTAGTTGGCCGTATGGATATTCCATTAAGTATGTGTGGAAGTCGACCGTATGGTTATTCCATTTAAGTATGTTTATGTCCCAAGTTACCTTTATATGTTATGTGTTCTTTATATGGGTTTTATGGTAATATTTTGGTTACAAAAGGGCATGTAATGGTCTTTTATTCCACGAATAGTTTTTACTATTTCTTAAAGGTGAAAAGTATTACATTGGTAAAGTATTCATGGTTTACCTATTGTTTTGAAAAAACTAATAGTTTTTCTTCTTTGTGTATCCTTTACTGGGATTTTTATGCTCATCCCATGTTTTTGAAATGTTTACCACAGGACTTAAATATGAATAGGGTCATGGATGGGTTCAAGGAAAGACATGTTATCTAAAACATGGAACTAGACATGTTTCTTTTTAAGAGTTTTTTTATATTATTTTATGGAAACTTAGTAGAAGTGTCTACTATGTAATCTTTTGAAATGTAATAGTTATGACCTAATTCTCTAAAACTCTAAACCTGAAACGATCCTCTATGTGAATTATTAATTTAATTCATGATTAATTAAGGTTTAAGGTCGGGGCCTTATAATTATGCCTAAACATTTAGTTTTATGAAGGCTTATTGAATACTGAAATAAATTAAACTATAGAATAGGGAATGTTTCAGTGAAATAGATTTACCAAAACCTACAGTTTGGACAATATAATATCTGTTAGAATCATTTTCATTGGCATTGGTTAGAAAATTTCAGAGAACTCATATTAGAGTTGTGGTTGATTCGTTTCTATATGTATTTCCCAAATAATTATTAGGGTTACCACTTGTGATAGAAGTGGATTTTACAATTGATCTACTCTTGGGGACAAGTAATATCTCAATTTTGTTTTACTAGATGGAAACAATAAATCTGAGGGAATTAAAAGTGTAGTTAGTAGAGCTAGAAAACAATGGTATCATATCACCTTACAACACTCCATGATCAACACATGGAAACTGTGTGTAGAATCCTTAAATATCATTAATTGTATTCCAAATTACAAAATACTGATTTTATTAAATATGATGTATATTTACATGGACTTGATATTTCTAGGAATGGTGTTTCAGTTGATCTTGAGAAGACAGAGGTGGTTATCTCTTAGAAACCCGTAATGAATATTTTAGAGATACCGAGTTTCCTTGTACTAGATGGGTATCACTAATTCTTTTTTCATTACTTTTCAAGGATATATTAAATTATGAGAAATTTGACAAGGAATATTGTTCCATTTCAATTTAATGATAAATGTACGATGTTTTTTGAAGATCTGAAGGGACACCTTAAATGAGCACCAATCTTGGTGTTTCCAAAATTTAAGAAAGGGTATGGGGTGTATTACGATGCATCAGGTTCATGGTTGGATTGTGTTCTCTTGAAATTGGATCATCTTGTTGCATAATAATCAGGGCAGTTAAGGTTTCATGAGATGAACTTCCAAATACATTATTTAGAGTTACTAGCTATGATGTATACCCTGAAAAACATGATGCCACTATCGCGTTGGTGAGAAATTATATGTGTTCACTAAGCATAAGATCTTGAAGAATATTTTATAAATAAGTGATTTGATTTTGATTCAAAGGAGATGGATGGATTATCTCTATATATTTAAATTTTACATGGTGTATACACTAGGTAATCGTAATTTAATGGTGGATTAATTAAGAAGAAATTAATACACGTAAGTGGTGAAAAATGCATCTAGTCAGTGGCATTTGATGTCGGTCAAAGATGACATGCTGCTGGAATGTGTAGATTGGAGTGAAGTAACAGTTTTCATTCAAGTTTTTTGGTTTCCTGATATAGTGATTTATGTCAAATAGTTCTACATATCTAACTCAAATTTTGGGAATATGAGGTCAAAACTCACTTGTGGGGATACCATTTTGGGATTAATGTAGATGGGAGTTCAATATTATGCTTTTGGAATTGAATGGTTGTTCCAATAGCTTGTTAATATATACTTCTCAATGTGTATCATCATTCCATATGGTCTGTCCATCCTTGAATCCATAAAATTTAGAAGCATTTGAAATAGAAGTTTTAGTGGTTAGGAAGGAAAAGAGAAAAGTTTCAGAGATTATTCTGAGTTGCATGACTTGTTAGCAAGTCTTGGTAGAGCATCATCGGCTGACATATATGTTACTATCTTTACCTGTACCTATGTGGAAGTAGGAATAGATAATGATGTATTTTGTTATAGGTCCTTCATGAATGGTTAGGAAACATGATTCCATATGGGTGATTTTGGATCGACTCAAAAAGTCGGCTCATTTCATCCCTATACATGAATTTCATAACGTGGATGATCTATCCAAAATTTATAACTATAAGGTGGTAAAGTGGAACAATGTACCAGATTTTATTGTATTAGGTAGAGATATTAGGTTAACAACTCATTTTTGGAAATCATTGCAGCAATCCATTGTGACTTAGTTGATTTTGATTATGAAATATCATCTGGATACTAATGGGGAATCCAATAGGATGATACAAACATTGGAAGATATATTGTGAGAATTTTTCATGGATTCTGGTGGTTCATGGGATCGTCAAATTACATTTGTGAAATTCTAGTATAATAATAGTAATTAGGACTTGATAAATATGGATTTTTTTCAAGCAAGGTATTGTCATCAAAGCCTCTATCCACTTTGTTGGATGGAAATTGGTGACACCACATTGGTTGCTCCAAGCCCTATCCAAGATACAATAGAAAAGAATAAGTCGGTCAGGAAGAGAATAAAGAAAACTTAAAGTCATCAAAAATCATATTTAGATCATATTCTATGGTTATTTCCATTCAAGGTGAGTTACCATGTGTTCTTGGGAATCTCTCCAAGGCTAGGACATCATCATCTTGGAGTGTAGGGTAAGTGATCTTCAAGGTATATTAATAATTATCATATACTTGGGTGGTTGGAGAGTGGAATATCATTTTTATTTGCCACAATGGTTCGGTGTGGTAAAAAATGTATATCATGTCTCTCAGTTGAAGAAGTATCAATCATATTCAAAATGCGTGATTTGATGGGATCATGTCGAGTTAGATCTCTATGCTTCATTGATCCATGAGCTAGTGCCTATTTTGTATAGGAAAGTGAATGTAATTCTTGGTAAAAAATATTATACTTTAGGTTTTGTGGTAATAATGTAAAATTTATGAGGATACATGGGAACATGGAAATATATTGTCGAAAATGATGTTGGCATTTTCATGAAAGTGATGGTTTTCAACATTTTAAGGACATAATGGACCATGGTTGGGAAATTATAGTAACCCTAATTTTAGGTATGTGTCCTTTGTTTATGATTTTTATGTGTTTATTGTTGTTAGGAAATATATAGGATGGTTTTTAAGAATTCTTGGATGGTTTTGGGGGCCTTTTTAAGGCTTCACAGTTTGAGCACTTTTAAGGAAAATCATGCAACACTTTCAGGAAAACATGCAATTTGAGATAAAGGAAAGGGATATGGAACATGGATAAGGCACTTGGTTTTCCAAAAATTGTTCCCTCTCCAGGTGAACCATGAATCATGGGATAGTGGGATTTCCTCTGTTTTATGCATGGTTTTTATTTCAATATGAGATCCCTCTTGTGGAAATGTAAGACACACAGTTTACACATGGTCTTTCTAACCTTGAAGCTGAATAGTGCATGATATATAAAGCGGGTTTTTTAAAAATTGGCATTGATTAGTATTATATCAAAACACTCCATTATTCCTAAAATTCAACCCTAACTTATAATACAAACTTCTAAAAGTGTAGGTATGGAGTCCCACCAAATAATATTGGAAATGATTCGAAGGTTTTCAAGATTCATTGTAGGCGATTTTCCATTGGTATGTCTCCTCTCTTGTTGTTTTAGTTGTTTTTCCAAGATATAATTGTCTCACTATTATGGTTTCCCAGATCTACATCATTTTCATATAGATATGGGGTTGTTTTTTTCTATAATGGTATGATTTTGGATTTTCAATGTTAGTGAATTTGATGTAAGGTGATTTTATATAATTTTCACGCAAATTTATTGTGTGCTTTTGCAGTTAGTAAATTTCACCAAAACATAATGGAATGTGGCTTCAACATTAAATCTATTTTTCTATAACATGATTTTTATATTTCATATTAATTGGGTTATCATGAAATGTATTTTCAATGTGATGTGAAAATCATGTTTTAATCTCATTTTCGGATGGTTTGAGTATTTTTGGGAAAATGGGTTATTATTTTTAAATTTAGATTATTGATAGATTTTTAAAAGATGATTTTCAAACTAGTGATTTTATTGATTTATGAAAAATAATTTTAGAAAATTGTGTTTGGCATTCTCTACATTATTGAATTGGTTATTGGTTTTTTTAAAATTGTTTTATATAAATGTGTGCATAGTTCATTCCTAGTGGCATGTGTATGGATGTCCTTTCATCAAAGCCTACTAAGTATTGTTAGTGATAAACTACTTTGGAACATTAGTTATTTTATATAATTTGTAATCTATGACACAATTAAATGTAAATACTCTCATTCTATTAGTGGTGCATCGAGATTCTTGTTCAGTCATTTTGTTTTGGAGCCTGTTCTTGGTATGTTTTCTATAATCTATTTTGGATTCATTGATATTTTGTTGTCTTTTGTTTAGTACTTTGAATTTTTATATGTATTGGTATTGTTTTGAATTTTTTTATTTTGGATGAGGTTCAATTATTTTATATTGATACATGTTTCATGTAGTTGTTTTGTGATGACATGTTTGGTTGGTTCTTTTATTTCAAAATAAAAAATCACCCCCACTTGTCATGAATCCCTCAGTATTTATTTCCATACTTTGGCACCTTGGGGATTAATTTTATGGACAAGTAGAACATCCTCCACGAATTAATCCAATAAGGAGGAGTAGTGTCTTACTTAATAGCATCATCGGGACATAGTACATAAAAATCACTATCAACCAGAATAGACATACTTATGAGATATGAATTAGTCTATAAATTTCAATTTATGAATAATTTGGATTGATTAATTTCATCATTACATTTTGTGAATAGGATAAGAAGTTTGAAATATGAAAACTAAATGGTACGTAGGTAGAACCAAGGGAATTATTTGATTAAATATTCATGACATTGATGAAATTGAAGTATAATATGATTAAATTATGGTGTAATTAAAGAAAACATTATTTAATTGATACTTCATATTCATAAACTATTATTCATTTTTATATTATCATAACCATTTATATTTGATAATCTCACTGAAACATGGTCATAAGGATAATGTTGAGATAGTTATTTATCTAAAAAACCATTATATCTTATAACAGAATAAGAAATATTACAAAAATGGTTCTTATGATATAAAATGCTATTTTCCTAGTCTCATAGATGGTAGTGAGGTTAATAACCTAACGTAATGTAATTTTTTGAAAATAATATATATTTTCATTAGTGAGTTATAATTATTAATGATATATTTTTATACACTAAAATTAATAAAATTTATAAAACATTTAATAATTTTTCAATAGTACTTATTCTTTATAGGTTTTGAAACATATATTTATTGGAATCAATAACATTTAAAATTTACTTTAAAAAATATTTTATTATTCAGGATAACTATTTAAGAACACATGGTTGAGGTACGCATATATATTGTGTTAATATATTCTTTATGTTGAGGTAGTGAAGGGTTTAGTAATTTTTAGAATATTTAGTTATATAGTATTATTATCCTTAGAATTTATTTTTTGAAATTGCGATCCATGTTATTTTTAGGTATTTTTATCTTAATTTACATAAGATAATATATATTGAATAATTAGTGACAAAAAAAACAAGTGGTCAATACCTTTTTATGATTAAATATATAATTAATTTTTAATGGAAGAATATTTGATTTCACTATTGTTTTATAATCTGGATACTCAAGTCGTTTTGGGAATGGTATACACCATATAATATTTGATTAGGGTATAAACAATCAATCTAGTTTGAGGAAATATTAATATGATGATCTAACTTAATACAATATGGTAGATACGACATTTAATGTTATATGTAAAATAAAAAATATGCAATGAATACCCTCTAATACATTCATCAGTGGGTAATTATTATAATTTATAGGAGAAATTTATATAATTGTTAGAGAATTTAACAACATGATATTTGAGATCCATTAAATTAATCTTATATTCAATATCATTTGTCACACACAACATTTAACAAAAATGAAATTGTAATATTTTTATACCAATAAAACATAGACTATGAATTATTATGTATGAATACATGTAACTGAATTATGAAATATATTAATATATATATATATATTATTTTATAAAAATTCAATTAATAAATTATTTTGGTTATGAATCTACCTTTTTATGTGAATCAATTTTTATTAATGAAAAATAATTATATACTCATAAATTAATTATTTTTAATAAAATATAATAATTACTGATTAACTGTGTCCTTTTTATTTTTTATATATAATTTATAATAATAAATATTAATATTATAAAAAAATTCAAATAAAAATAATTTCCAATTATGTTTTTAATTTTATTTAACAGTGAAAAAAATTATAAATTTATAATGAAAAAAACAGTATTTTTATATTTATATTTTCATTATTAGATTAATATATATTTAGGTGTTTTCTAAAAAAATATAAATATTTTGGTTAATTGTGAAAATAATGTTTCATAAAATAGTGACTTTCATAATGTATTAGTATATAAGTATTAATGTTTAATAAAAATATATTTTTTATGGATTCATTTTTTACAAGTGAATTAATATATTAAAAAATGTTGTTTTTAAAAAAACTGACATGTGATATTCTAGAACAAAACTTATATTTGTAAAAAATAGTATAATATAATACAAATTTTATATTCAAAAAATTATATATTATAACCTATATAAGACAGATATAATAAAATTTATTCCATTTTTGGATTCATCATGTAAAATATAGTATGGGATTAATTTAAAAATATATTCTAAAAAAATGTTTTTTTCATTAATATTGAAAATAATATTTTTTATAAAATAGAAAAATATATTACATTATATAAATAAAGAAATAAATATACTTTTAGAAAACCAATTAATGGGTAATATATTCAGTTAATGAATAATATTTTAAAACTTTTGTTTAACCATATAAAATAAAATTCATATTTTAGTTCTAATAAAAAATATTCTTTCATCTTTTATGTTAATTAAACATTATTTTGTTGAAATTATATTTCCACATAAATATAAAGCCACTAAATATTTAATTGTTTTATGGTAATCCTATTTAAAATTTTAAAATCCAGGAAATTTGATAGTATTATACTATGTATTAGTTTTAAACATAAAAAAACGTTTTTCGAAAAACAGGTGTTATGTGATATATTTGCAAATTCTAAATTTAATTTTTCTAACACTTGGAAATTATATTTTTAAAAATTAACTATATATTAAAAATCAAAATTTTAAAATTATTATAAAATATCATTTTTAGGTTTTCTAATTATAATTTTCTTCCATGGGTGAAAGTGAAGTTACCATTATAATGGTAAATTGGTGTAAAAGTAGTTTGACATAGTAAGAAGGCGAAAACATTTTAAAAAAGCTTTTTCTATATTTGACTTTTGTGTTATTATTATCCTTATAAATTTACAAACACCATTATTTTACATTTCCAATATCATTTTTCATTCAATAACAACATGATATTATTAAGATATAATTAATTTTTACATAATTTTCTTTTTTCAAATTATAAAGGGAGGCCTCTTTTTCCCTTTTTATATACCTATTATATAGAATTTTCTGAACCCAAACTCTTCACTAATAACTTCTTAACACCCTCAGAAAAATATAATCAATTTTACCATTAAAATACCTTGTTATAGAGTATCATGGTGTTATCTAATTGAGAACTTCCCTAGGAAGGACAATACTCCCAACCTATGAATTCAATGATCTTTTCATCTTATTCACAACAAATTTCTCTTCTACCATGGAAGGTATTATATCCCCAAAATTTTTAATATGTTGAAATGTTATTATACTACTGGAAAAACTATTTTAATCTTTCCTCCTAAATATTTTAGAAAAACGAAAGCGTCACATTCCTTGTGTGCACACTACCGTGTCCATGAAAAACGTTTCGATTTCAATGAACACCTAAATTGGATGACATTATAAATGTTTAGTATATATAAATATTATTATTAAAAATATTAATATTTTGTAAATATAATATAGTATAATATATACGTAATAAAAATGATAAATGATTACAATAACAATATCCCCTTAAAGGGATGTTTCAAGGAACTTTTCTTAATTTGGATATTTTTTATTAATATAATTTGAAAATATATAAGTATTTTAAAAATATAAATTTAAAGATAATAAACACACACAATTGTGGAGGAAATTATTTTATTTTTTCCACAATGTTGATCATGATAAATAAATTGAAATTGTTATGCCGAAATTAACTAAACACCCCTCAGTAACAAGTATATGCATAAACTATGTTATAAATAAGAAAAAAATGGATTCAATATAGAAATAAAATATAGATGAATAAGGTTATTGGATATATATATATATATAATAGACTTAATTTATTTATTCATGAAGTTATATTTGTGTGTAGATCACTTCTATGACTGATGCATTCCCTAAAATATAACGGTAATTCATAACTCAATCTTATTTTTTGAGTAAAAATGTTTTTCCATGAATTTCATTTCCCATTTTTTTATTGTTTGTGGAATACCTATATTGGGAGATTTATTTTTATTAATTGCTTTTTAATAGTGAGATTTGACCCTATATAAAAAGAAAAATATGAAAAGAATAATTCTTATCTATTTAAACAATTTTTCCCCCACTTGCATATAATTTATCTTCCCTCTAATATTCTCCTTTATTTGTGTCTCATTTATGTGTTATTTTTTGTGAAACTCATATTTTCATTCTATTATTTTGAAATTAACGTTTTAATATCTTATTTTATAATTTTATGGTATATTTTTTTCCAAAAATATTAAAACAGATCCCATAAACCACCCACATTACATTTTCCACATTATCTATCTTTTTTTAGATTTTTATGAAATAATATTTTTTAACCTCTTATATTTTTCATATATTTACCATAAATATATACATTGTTAAATATTATTTTAATTAATGATTTTATAAATTTTTTTATTTCATACAAAATTTAAAATATTAAATAAGCCTAATTTGATGATGTTTTTTATTTCTTATATCATATAAAGAATCACCCTAATATATTTTTTTAAAGGTGGGTAGATTCTAAAAAACATTATATCATTATGGAGAATCCTTTTGGGTCAATTATTGTTTAATTGAAATCAATAAGGATTTTCCTTCTTTAAAAAAATAAATAGTTTCATAATATATTTCCTAAGTGATTCACCTTCATTCCTTCCCCTCCAGATCATTCTCATTAATGTTATAAATCCAAAATAAATGATTAATAAATATCTTCCATTTTATATTATGGATGTTAGAAATGGTTCGCATCATTATTTCCCTAATATCATATATAACATACCCTTTGGTCATGTCATAATACATTATTATGAATCTTGCATAATTATTCTGGGTTATATCATGTTTTTTATTTATGTATATATTCTTATCCACTTTTATAACACATATATATATCATATATGACATACCCTTAGGTCATGTCTTAATGCATGATAAGTATATGTCATGTTATCATGGGGTTTAGAATTGAGATATTCTTATTATTTCATGATTTATGATGTCTAGAAATGTTTTTTTATTCTATGACCTTTTTATTTCATTTCCTTATTCCATGTTTCCATGATTTTCACCATTTACATTAAGATATCATTTTATTACACCTGAATCTCATGTTATGATTTATCCCCATCACGATTTCCATACTAAGATCTCTAGCAAACCCTTTTACTTATATATATTCCCCTAGTTATCATATATTATAATTTAATTACTACGGGAGTTATTCAAAATATATTAATATTAAAAAAATTTATTACCATTTAGATGGTGTACTTATGTCTGTAATCTTTTAAAGACAAATTATCTCTAGAACAATGGATTTTATTTTTTGGAAATTATTTATTGCATAATGAGTTAATGAGTGTTTAATCAATGTATTCTTATAGTAACGTTCGATAAATAATCAACCATAGTTTTCCACACAAATTTTAATCATTTTAATGTCAATTAAACAAATATTTTTCGTATTACCATTTTGGTTTTGACCTAGGTAACCAATTTTAACCTTATTAATTTTTTCTTAATTCCAAAAATAATATCATAAATACTAGTTAATTTAAATATAATTATTATACTTAAGAAATCCAATTTATTAAATTATGTTTCTCTATTTAAGAAAAATTACTTTTTAAATTAGTGTATGTAAGACACACAATCCCATTTTAAAACAAAATTTATTTTTAAGTATATTTATTATGATTGGGCTAATATTATCGACATTTTTTATTATATTTAAATTTTTATTTTTAATTTTATTAAAAGAGGGTTTATTATAAATTATAATATGTAGAATAACTAATTACACTGGGTAAGAATATTGTTAATATAATTATGCAAAAACAGAATCGGTTAAAATAAAACAAAATTTTCTAAAATGATTACCAGGGATATTACATATCAATGTTATTTTTCAAAATAATCAATTTATCCTTAAAAATATTCATTTTTATATTGAAATGGGATTTAAAAACTTTTATGGAATTATTGTATAATTTTTTTCTAAAATTGAAAGTATTAGTAAATGAAGTATTTTTCAATCTTTTCCAAAAATATATTATTTTAGAATAATATTAAAAATTAATGATAATATAATTTTGAAATTATGAATTAAAAAATAAATTAATATATATAATATAGATTCTAATATTTTTTATTCTATTTTTTAAATGAAAAAAAATAATTTAATGAAAAACATGTTTTATAAAAAATATCATTTTTAAACATTAATTATTTTAAATATTATTTCTTATAAATTTATAATTTATAGGATTTTAATATATTATTTTATATATTATATTTTAAATGATTTCTATTTAATTACTATGAAAAAAATGAATACTTAATAAAAAGGTTCTTTTAAAAAAATATTATTCTTATATTAATTATAATTTATCAAATTCAACTAAAAACAATCATTTATAATCTAAAATTTATTTTTAAACATTCATTGGTATTTATATAATTATTTTAATTATATATATACACCTTATAATATTTAAATTGTCATATTATTAATATATTTATGTAGTAGATAATTATATATTTGTAATGTTATAATATAATATTTTTGATTCATTGTGAGTAATATTATTTTATTTTTATTGCTTTATAATATATGAATCTATAATAGCTAGTAGATATATGAAAGGTGACCATATTTTCATGGACAATATTGCTAATGAAAATATTCATATCATCCAAACTCTATTCATATATTGAGACTTACAAAATCATTTACTCTTTTAAGTATCACTTTTCCTGGAAAGATTCTTTTTGACATTATATATTTTTCTAAATTGTTTATCCTTTCACAGTACTCTACAAATTATATGTTTTTGTGGTATTAGTGATCATTAAAAAAATTTGATCCTATATACTTCCATGTCATGAATATTTAATTCTTTACAATCTATTGCCGCATATTGATTTATGAAGTTTTATTGGATATTCGTCATGAATGGTGAATAATAGTCCATAGTGCAAAGTAAATAGTTTTATATAATTTCAGAATAATTCCAAACTTATGAATAAATATTGTTTTTAATTTGTTTCTAATATTTTAGGTAAAACTTTCTAATCATTTTTAAATCATTTTTAATGAATATGTATACATTCATTAAAATTATAATCTATATAATAATAATAATAATTATAATAATAATAATGGATCCTAACCCTAGGAGATATACAAATTGGTTCATGATTCTAAACTATATATAAAACTAAAGAAAGGGAATAAGTTAGAGATGAAGTTATAAATCAAAAATCATAAATATGAAAATTTAAAATACAAAGTTATGGTTATTGATCACAAGTAAAAAAATTTAATACATGTCGATGACTTCATATATATTCACTAATAAAGTGAATTATCACTTCAAATGTATTGATTGTCATGAGTATGACTCATTCTTCATATAGAAAAAAATTTATGATGGATAGTGAATCTTGAAACATTAGAATAACTAGTAATATATGATAATCCAATAAAAATTGATTCAAAATAGAGGTAATCCATCCTAGAAAAATTCAATGGATCACCAGGAGAAGAAATCAAAACATAAAAAATTTATTCTATGGGTATTGATAAAAAATTGAATGTTTTGATGGATGATCCAAGACCATTACCAATCACATCATTGTTAAATGTTTATTTGGGTGGGAGTTAGAATTATATGATTCAAAAAATCCATGATAAAATATGTTTAATTAAAAGGAAACATAATGATGCATGTTGTATCATTTGATATTATTATTGAAACATAGGACACTCCTAAATTATTTATTCCACATACAAAGTGTATCGAAGGACATAAAATCATAAAAGGAAACTGACTACAATTCAATATTATATGCCTAGTTATAGTAGTAACTATTTAAGCTGGAAGGAATTTTCACTTATAAGAAAATAATTCTCATAAAAAATACAGAATAATCCATCTATATATAACCAATATAGACAATTATAGTTGCTCAATGAATCTTCAGAAAAAAAACTCAAAATAAATTTACATATTTGATATATTATAATGATATACTATAGTATAAAGACGATCAATCATGTTAATAAAAACATGTTGTAAAAACATAGAAATATATCAAAAGGAGAATAACTAATCAATAAGTTGATTTATATATCACACTTAATACAGCAAGTGAAACCAGTGTTTAGATCACTGAAAGTGGATACACATCCCATATGATAATAATTTAGTATCCTTTCAGATGAATCAATAGTGACATGGAGGGATTCATTAAGATTCACAGTGATTAAGGACAAATGATTATTATTATGAAGAAACCAATATTTTGAGGTAGATTTACGGGAATAAAACATGTCTTTATCATTGAATAAATCAGTTATGACATATTAATGTCAGACACCTATTTATCTGGGGACATTTAATATATATTACTATGAAGGATAGCATCTTCAAGAAAATAGAAGATATGTGGTGATGTAGTGGAAGCTAAAAAAGAAGAATATATACCATGTTAGTGGAGAAAAAGATATTTGACTTCTATCCGAGTAAGAAGAAATAAAATTATGGTGTAAAAGTCATAAAAATTTGAGAAAGCATAATTCCATAATATTAGGAAATTCGATGTATCTCGAGAACTCATTATGTTATCCCATGATTATAATAACATGTGTGATTCTTATCAACAAGGAAAGATCACATTAAATAAATTAAAATCAAAACTAAAATAGCTAACAAGGGTGATTTAAAATATATATATTAATGCATTTCGACTTATATCTTTAAGTGATATAATTGGTTAATTAGACAACATTCAATAAATTCTTGATCTCAATATTATTTCATTGACTGTGAATGTCGCTCACAATTATGAGGTGTTAATTTTCATAAATTTATATAAATGGGGAGTTAAAATAATTCATGGAAATAAAATTCAGAAAATTTGAAATGATAATGACTTTTTGATTACCAAAATAAAAATGGTATAATATATCAAAATTGTATAAGGTAAGGAAACATGTTTTTGCTAATATGAATCATTAGTATAATTATTTGGTTGAGGAGAAATATTTTTCCACCAATTACATGGAAAAAATATGCTTTTTGAAAATGACTTATCATATATGGATTTGAAGGAATATGTCTTCCCATCGATCTATTATTATAAATAGTCTTTTTTAATAGAAAAATAGAATCTATATGAGGTATTGTATGCAATGATGTAAATATATTAAATTTTTCCCAAGTGTTTTGTTTTCAATAAGTACAAACACATAATGTTTGAATATTTTGGAGATTATGTGATATTACTTATATACTCAAGAAAAATAATATCATATAAATTCATTAAAAAGTGTCTCAGAAAGGCTTTTGATTGAAAGGATTACAATGTCGTGGACACTGAATAAGATCGTCAAATAATTAGGGAGTTTTTTGGAACAATAGTGACATTTTTTTGTGTATTTTAGAGGGAGTTAAAGTGCCAAATTTATATTCACAAGAATAGAATATTGGAGATATGGATTAATTGTTGTAATTATTCATATCTATAACAAGGAAACAAGTTGAAATGTAAATGTATAAGGTCGTTGGTGAATAGGAAACAAAATTGAATATTATGAGAGTGATGTATCAAAAAAGAAATATATCTTATCTTGGGTAACTATAATATGTTTTTACCATGATAAAAAATGATAATGGGTACCATGTGATGAATGTAAATCTTGAAAAATTGAGAATAATCGTACATGGGAAATTACTATGAGGTGGAAAGACAACAATGTCATCTGGACAAAATGGTTCTTTTTTAACAAGTTGAATGAATATTTGAACATCATCAGTTTATTTTTCCATGATTTTGAATAACATTTTTCAAATTTTAATCCATTAGAGGTTTGTATTTTGAGAAAATTGTGTTTTGTGTTGATTTATAGAGGATAAAATCTATAGTGGGATACTAGGTGGTTGAAACGTGGATATCAGTTAACTAATGGGGTTAACTGAAAAAATGGAGCTAGTAGTGTGACTGTATTTCAAAAGATCCCACCACCTAGATGGTTTTTAGGTATTATTAATTCTGTCTTCCTATGAACATTGGTCGTTTTATTATAGCACGATCATGACGGTAGGGCCCATCAGTCACCTGGTGGAAACTAGAATCATGAATTATTAATGGTGTTTTATTATTTTACTCTAATAAACATGTAAATATAGAACTCACCAAAACCTAATCCTAATGTGAGTGTAACGTTTTAGATATACACCCATTTGTGATATAGTAATCCTATTCATATCCTCTCGACATCTTTAATTTTTTATTAATTTGGGGAATCAATTTAGGAAACACTTATCCTTCATAAGAATATTACTCTCACATTATTTGGAATTGATCATAGTTGTAAGACATGTTTTCTAGATTTATGGATCTTCACCTAGATCTTATGAGAGATCAATGTTTGATTTATAGAACTATTTTTGGTTAAAGATACCTTATAGACTATCTGATAGCAATAAAAAATCTAACATTGAAATCATATCTCTATTTTTATGTTGATTGTTTGGTATAGCGGTGTGGTTCAAAAAAATTTCCTTAACGATTGTCAGAGCTTGAATTCTTCAATATCATGATTGGATGTATATACCATATTAGGATTTATTATGTAATTTATTAACATGTTTTAATTTTTTAATTCATATTTCAAAGTCCATAGAATGATATGTATGCTTGACATATATAGGGTGGTAAAGCACCTTCCATTTTGAATGAAATTAAGGTTCATTTTTATGTTTTTATTATACGAGTGTTATTTTATAACTAGAAAATGTTTGGTATTCCATGTTTTTTATTTATATGTTGAAAAATGATTATCTACCATTTTTATTCTAAGAATTTTTTTTCATTTTACCTTTGTTTTTTCATTCATATATACTAGTTTGTGGATATCCAGTCAAACCTTATATTTTTTTCAAGTTGATAGATGCCACTGAAGAACATAATCATATACTTAAAGGCAAACTTCAAGTGACATGACACTTTATACATGGATTTTGATTGTATGTTTAGCATCAATATTATAATTTGGTGATCCCATGGGAGGAGATTTCCATATTCCTTTCTAATAGGGCTTACTGGCTATATTATGTGTATTTGAGAACACCCTTGCATATGTTCACAGATTTCATCAGGCATACTAAGCATGCATACCATGAAAGGAAAGTTGGTAGTCATGTGACATGGGTAAACATACCTTTCATGGTGGGTGTGTATTTGATCTTCAAAGGTGAAATTTTTCTCTTCCTATATAGTTGAGATGGTGATATAGCAATATATATGACATACAGTTGACATGAGTTGATATTCCACTAATATGGTACTAATGATTGTACTATAAGGGTTCATAAAAGCGTGGATAATTCATTATCACATAGTACATGATTTTTTGAATTAATGTATGTTCATATACATCACTCTATGTCTACCACCACTATATTTGTGTGAAATAAAATTAAAAATTCATTGGTGGTTTCCTACTAGGACTATACTCATATTTTGTTTCATTATCTTGGTTCGAGTATGGAATTCATGATTCAGGTTTTAAAAAAGTGAAAGGGCCCTATGGAAGGTCACTAAGGAGCTTGGTGTTGGGGGATTTTCATCTTATGGGTAAAGACCCTAGATGGTTTCCACAACACTTTTATTTATTTTTATTTCTTGTTGTTTTATTATAGTTTCTGACTTTATATATTGGGGTTTAATTTTAGTATACTTGTATGAATTGATGAGAAATATGTTATATAATTAACCTATATTATCATCTACTATTATGTTTATCTATCTTTTATTTATGTAACTATTTCTAGTGATATATATGACTAATGAGAGTATACTATTCCAACATCATTTTATATCCTCACAAATAATTGGATAACGATTTTATAAAAGGAGAACCATATATGGTTATATGATTCTTTTTCTTAGAACGGATTTTTTGGGTCAGGGTATTACAGAATGGTATCAAATGAATAAGGTTTAATTTCTATTCTTCCATGGTTATGGTAACATGCTTATAAGAAATTTATAACCTTGGATTAAGAGTTTACTTCTTCATGGACATA
The DNA here is from genome assembly GCA_963277665.1 of Viscum album. Lineage (NCBI taxonomy): Eukaryota > Viridiplantae > Streptophyta > Magnoliopsida > Santalales > Viscaceae > Viscum > Viscum album. Next base: position 1,645,443,215 of record OY728164.1, read on the forward strand.
TTATTGGTAACTAATATATGACTTACTGGTGATTATATTTTTATTACCATTTTCTATGATTTTATTGAATTCAAGCATCATCAGTTTTCATGTCGGATCACAAGTGACATATATAACTATTGTTCAGTAAATAATATTTCATTAATTAAATTAGTCAACATGTTCTATCTATTCTTTGATATATCTATACTCTTTTCTATTTTGACATGTCTTGTTTTGGAATATTTTATTGGAAATTACCAAGATTTTGTGTTTCATATATATATATATTATCATGACTTACATGAATATATGGATAAAAAGTATTGATCCCTAGGTAGAACAAATAGAATTATACATTTCATGTGGGTATATCCAACTGTAGTTATTTCTTTAATGATTTAAATTGTGTTCATTGTAATTCTATAAGTTTTTATTGTATGTAAGTTATTATTGGGGCTCAAAGAATTTTTTTGGTAATTTATAAAGTAATTCCTCATAAAAGATTCTAAAATTCATCTGGCCGTGATAAAAAATCATTCCACCATATTCTCTGAAGAAGGATTCACCATATTATGATCCCATGTAATCTTGAAGGTTTTAGGTGGTGAACCAAACTCAACATGGAGTTTTAGAGATTGATTCTACATAGGATGGTTAGGTAGTAAAAACATGGTTAATTATTACTAAGACATTATTCTTTGGAATCTACATGTATTCCAAGTCACTTGTGGTATTGAGGATTCTGAACTCCATATTTACATTGGTAAGGGAATATTTTGACATGGTAGTGACACCCAACGATTGAAAATCTATGATGGGTGATTTTATTATTATGGTAAACTCTACGATGTAGTGAGGAAATTATAGGTCATGCAGGTAGACATGAGATTATTGCATTGGAGACATTCAAGGATTTCTTCTTTGTGGATATCATTCATGTATCTATGAAGTTGTACTTATCACTGGTGTTTATGGAGCTACAATATAAGTGATGTTAGTTACTAATTAGTCTTCTCAATTAATATTTTCATTATAATTTTTCACTAATTTTGTTGAGAGTGAAGGAAAAAAGGATATTATGTTCCTGGTTATCCTTATTCTAGATCATATACATCAGGTAAGGGGCTTTGATCAGATGAATTTTGGGAAAGTCCTTCACATGACCCTCAATTATTAGAAATGGTTAGAGGAGTAAAAGCTTTTGGATTCCCTCATAGATTATAGTATTTGTAAGATATAGGATGAGATGAATATGATATTAGTATGAAGTTGGTATAGAGTTGGGATCTCTCTACTCCCCTTTATTCAAGAAGTTTCTACATAGTTATATGCCTATAAACATATGGAATATTTTGTACTTTTTTTATGAAACCACCTAAATAATTTTGTGATGTAAAATGGTGGTTAAGTTCTTTCCCTTTTTTAATAATGTGTCATGTCATGATTCATGAAGAAGATTTTAGGGTGTGAGTAGTGGTCCTCAACAACTGATTGAGGCTTCACAAATATCAATAACTCATGAAACTCAAGAAATATAAAGGTTAGGTTGTTCTCATGATATATGAAACATTTATATAATAGAATAGGTTCCATCCACAAGTAGAGATGTTCTATCTATAGTTAGATGTATGTATTTGATTTCCTCAAATGTATCTATTACATAATATGATACTTTAGCTTCCATTTTCTCATATCTACTCATGTATATTCTATATTTGATCTATCTATGAAGGTAAAATATAATTTTCTCACTCTTAACATGGCTTTGGGAAAGAGTGTATATAATATTCAATGATGCCCCAAATTTCCTATAGTTAATTCAAACTACGGACATATTTGGGGATTCATTATTATAGAAATATTTAGGTTAAATTTTATATATAAAATAGAATGGTTGACCAGTTAGCAAGCTCTTATCAACTATTATCACAGATGTGTATCATCCACTACACCTAGTGGATAATGGTTTGTGTAAACCAATGAGTGGAATCTTAAAGTAAACATGATGTGGAATACATGAACCATACAAAATTAATCAAAAAATATGCAACAATCCTAGCTCTTTCACCAGAATTATGAAAATCCAATTCTATTTTAAATTAGGTGGTTGATTATTATTATGATTCATTCCCACAATTATTATTAATTCTTTATCCCAAAAGTGGAATTGATTTGAGATTGAGCTTGTGCAGGTAGAAAACAAAATTAGAACCCATATATTTATATAGAACTAGTTGAGAGGAGAAAATTCATAGTATAGTTTGAATATTTATAGGTGAAGTCCAATATAAAAATGATCACATGTACTTTGGGTGATCAGGTACAGTTTTTCATAACCGAAGATTGAATTCTATGGTTATCTGTGGAATACTGAAAGATGAGTCTTATAACGATGAAGATCATGTACCATTTTACCCGGAATTATGATCTAATTTATTAGTTATTGGGAGCCTAACTATTTTCCATGATGGATCATCATTCATGATACAATAAACCATGGGTTAGATAGGATTCAATTGCCTAGATAACATTAAGTAATGGATATTGACTATATGTGTATATTATAATAAATTTTCAGTTGAAAATTGTTCTTGTGGTGTTTATAGGTCTCATGAATAGTAAATTCCATCCATATATTGAATCCTTCATTATTTTATTTTAAGATGATACCAAGATATATTCTAAGAGATCAAATATACATGATATTGTACAGAGTATGCTTTGAGTGAATCTTCATTATATAAAATTATTAATGTTAAACTTATTTATCCAGTAGATGAGTTTCCATTGGTATGTGATTTCAATTATGTGGATTCCAGGATACCTAGATAAGGTATTGGTGAATATGTCTTAGGCATGACCCTATAATGCATTTTAAATTATCTTTTTCATTAGGCTCAGAAGGAACTTTCAATGATTCATCTTGGAGTTCAGCAATTTAATAGTTCTAAGGATGAAGTTGAATTAAAATTTAGTGAATTTTTATTAAATTGATAAGTTGGAAGGGGAAATATTAGTGTTGGTGTAGATAAATGTGATAAATATAGTTTTGAACTCCATAGAATGTAGTAGTAGATACCCAGGTTATTGTTATGCCTCAGGTGTTGGGTAGGTATCCATGTTGATGTAGAGAGATCTTTTAGCCACATATGGTTCACATCAGATGTGGCCCTATCTGTGAAAATACTCAACAAAATGCTTTGAGTTAGATTTTTTGGACAATTTTATAATGTGTTGAATAAATTATTCCTTAATAAAGAGGATTATAATCTACTCAGACCACTAGAGCATGTGATAAAACATTACCTAGTTGGGCCAAAATTGGAGGAAGATGAGTTTGGTAGAGTATCTATAGACATTCAATAATAAGATATTGTTTTCTCTTGTGAAAGATAATTTCATTGAAGTTGGTATTAGTAGAAAAATGCTAGATACAGATGATCTTGGAGACCATCACTCCTTGGAATACTTGAATATGGACACTTTAATGGTAGATTGGATTGTGGAAGCATCTAGAGATCATATAGTAATGACATGTGAATCTTTGGTTATAATTTCTTCCTTATTTTACCAAGTAATAGCCATCGAAGAGATGAATATTGAGTGTGTAGTGATGGGGTAATGCTTTGTGGGGGATTCTTATATTCTAGTATATCCGTTAGATGATGGATATGTTATTTTTATTTATTGGAGGGTAGTAGTTCTACATACATTGAGTTAGTAGACGATGAGGGACACCCAGTCATCCAAATGTATAGTAGATACAAGGTCAAATAAGATATACCCTAACATATAATGTCAGTTTTTGTAGATAGGCATGAAAAGATACATCACTAATTTTATTTCCTAATGACTTAACTTCTAGAGAATAATGGTCACATATTAGACCCTTGGTAGATTACTTGAGATACATCTGGTGCTTTTGTGGAAGTGGAAGATGTGATAACAAAATTTTTTATGGGGTTACCTAGGAACATAATATTTTTTTGTTATTTTGGTAATAATTGATCTACTGAAATTTTTTTCTAATTTATTATAAACATTTGGGGTGAATTATATCAATGATATGGGGATGTTGTATGTAATGGATATAATATGGAAACATGGATCTCAAGGGATCAATGAATCAAACAGAGACTCAAACATTAGAATATGGTTTTGGTAGGTATTTCATCTACATTTGGGATCCCAATTAAAAATGATTAACACATATCATTATTAGACTGAAAGATAGTCATAGATGAAGATCCTAATTTTTTAGGATATTGTGTGGTTAAAAATTATTTTATTTTGTAGTGGTTGGATAAAAACATATCCCAATCTGAACAAATTTTTGAAAAAAAATTAAAAGATTCCATTCAGAAGGAACATTTTGATTATGTCTATGACCATCCATACCGAACACCAATATGTTAGAATATTTTGGGTGTGTTAGGAGTTATGGGGATGATTATGGTATATGGGAGCTCTGAAAGAATACAGTTGATAAAACATTTGGTATTCACCCAAAATGAAATATGTGATCAAGTGCTAATAGAATGAGGAAATACACATTGTTTTATATGGGAAATTAATTTTTCTTGCTGGTGACTCCATAACTAAGGAATATATGGTTGTAGAATACTAGGAGTCAAGAATCAATAATCATTTATCCATTTGATTTTTTGAGCAAAATGGGATAGTCTTCTACCATTTTGATATGCCTACATTTTTTCAAGGTATACATGATGTGTTCCATGTATCTTATCTTCATAGATAACATCTAGATCATTCACATTTGATCGACTATAATGATTTTGAGATGGATACAAACATGTTAATTATTGATTGATTGTAGAAAATGATATATTGAACTAAGATGGTATAACATAGGAATAAAATTCAATATATTAGAGAACATTGATAGTATATATGGAATTAGGAGGAGAAACGGGGGTGTGAGGATGATGTTTGGGCACAATGGATATAGTTTTTCGACTAAAAAGGATAGTGATCGTTTTTGGGATGTTAAATCAATAAAGTGATTGAATTGAACCATCCATTATTTTTCAAGGTACGTTATTTTTATGTGTTGATGTATCATATGATGTTTTTATTTTATAGAGGTGTGTCTTTTTGGAATAATGGATTTGATATTTAGTTATTTATTATTGTAGATATGTTGGGATTCTTGGCAGTTGAAATAGATCTACTAGTTATGCGGTAGTGTTTTTAGATGGATTTCATTTTTGAATATCCCACTGGACAACATGTATCCAAGGAATATTTCCTACATTCTAACTAGGCACACTATCTAGCAGGTGGATCCAAAATGTAGAATTATTAATATAATTATCATAAATTTACTCTAATCCCCTAATTGATTAACCCTTTGAAAAATCAACCATAATGAGAGAAGAACTTATAAGACATATCTCCCTTTGTGAAATAGGAATCCCCGCCTTCTCCTCCGGAATGATTGAAGTCTACATCAATCTAGTCCATCAATAAAAGACATATCAATCATTAATAACATTAATTCACCCTCTCTATTTTAAAATTTAATAACGATATATGCTGATTATTATTGATCTATAGATCTCCACATATATCCAATGAATAATTCATGTTTGATTAATGGGTTGGGGTTTGATTAGGGGAATCTGTGGCCTTTCCTAGATCAATCATAGACCTAAAATCAATAGAGAATATTTTTTTGTATTTTATGTGGATTTAAACTCTTAGAGGGCTCACTTCATATAATTATAAAATTATATACTCTATTATGATTTTTTGTGTCTTATTATAGTGTACGTTGGAACATGGGCATCATTTGGTTGTCCTTCCTCAATGGATCATTTACTTTCGATTTTTCATTATAAAGGAAGAATTCTATTTCCATAATTGGAATATCAATGGAAACTTTTTGGCATATTTATCATGTGTATAAATATATTATAGAGGCCCTTTTATGATATGTATATATGGTATACATAGGTTGACCATGATACCTTGGGTTTTTATGGCATTAATTTTCTATTATTCATTGGGTATTATTTCAATAATATTTCCTTCATCATGTAATGTTTCATATGCCTTTATTATTAATCTATATTATTAACATAGTTATGTACTATTCATTGTGTATCTATTTTTATTATAATATGTTCCTCAAACCTATGTCATTATTACATGTGGAATTTATCATAGCTAGTGGAACCTTGTCTCAAAGTTCAGGTAGATAGATGGCCATGTTAAACATATCCTGCCGCTTAGTGGGGGAGTTCTAGAGACATAAATCTACATACATGCCATTTCATAGGATGGTTAGAACTGATCTTGGAATGTGATGATATAAAAGGAGGAGATTATTATATGTCTTTTGACTAGGTTAAGTATTCTAGTATAAAGTACCATTAGGGAATACCCCTATCTGTGTATAGATTTCCATTATATGATCATGGAATGTAAGTGTACCATCAAAGAAATGTTGGTTATCATGTGATATTGGAAAAACAGTACTATTAAGGTTGGAATGGAATTATTCCTTAAATGGGGAAAATTTTATTTATTTAATGGATCATGGGGATAACTAAAATGATCTATGTCACACAATTGATGTAATGTGATATTGGTCTGGAGTAGCAGTAAAGTATGTACATTTAGGGTTTGTGGAGGGTAGGTTAGATCCCAATCTTTTGAAACATGAATCGTTTTATTATTTAGTGCAGTATTTTATTACATTAATAACATAAACACCTATATATATGTTCACACAGGATGAGGAAACCATGGTGTTGTAATTGTAGGTTTATAATCACTCCTAACATAGACAACTCAGTTCATGTGGACACACCTTACTGTGTATGCAGTCATCATTCTCAGGGATTCAGAATATGGAATGGGAACAATGGATGTTTCATGATGCTATTTGATTTGGAATAATGATTCCATACAAGGTAAGACTTTATATTCTTACCACATCATTTTTATTTATTTTAACCTATAATTATACATGTATAGTAGCTGACCAAACATATTTAGGGTTTTTTTAAATATGCATGTATGACTTGATTTAAAATATACTATATAATTTTATAGTATTATCATTTTCTATATCATTTATCTGGATAATTTTAGGTCATTTTTTCATTTATTCTTTTGATTATACATTCATAGACTCCCCATGTAACATCATACCCTCACCACTAATTAGAAAACTCCTGTGTCTTTGGAAGAGAGCACGATGTTATGTTTCGTATTAACTAAAAATTGATTATTCAAGTTGAGGAGTTACAAATATCATGTTTTTATTTGATGTATATGAGAACTATGTTCTTTGACTAAATAATTCTATTTATGGGTTGATGCAAGTATCGTGGCCCCGATATTCAAGGTAGGAAAGATACATGAAGAATAATAGTTTCTAATGGGGTGGTGTTGATTAAAATTAATATTTATTTACTTAGGATTAAAATGATATTAAAAAACTAGTTAATACACATAAAAATTATTATTTTATGAATAATATAAAATATTCAATGTCCTAGAATACAAGAAGATCGTTGGGATCATATTGTACTTGATTACGACATCACCTAATATTTCATTCCACATTTTAGGTGACCCAATATCAATTTTATTTTAATTAATGGTCCATGGTTTCCAGAAATAGAATAGTTCGATATATAAAATCACAGTGGAATTTATCTTTCTATAAAATAAAATATCATAACATGATTTTTAGGGATATACAGATGCTAATTAGGATAGTTTGGCATATCATAGGAATTTAACTAAAGGTGGTGCATTGCATCTTGGAGTATTGTGGATATTATTGCTCAAAGTAAAATAAAATTGTATTTCTATGAGCATTAAAAAATATAAACATATTACAATGACTAAATATTACACCAATTACTATGGATGATGAAGAAAAAATTATTAATGGGGGTCGAAGTGGTGTCTCATATTAGAATAAAATTTCATAATCCCAATGTAATAAATTATAAAAAAAATTACTTTTCATCACACATCTATGAATAAAATTTAAATAAAATATTATTTTATCAAGGAGAAACTAAAAAACTATATAGTGATACAAGGGTATACATTTTTTTTGATCTTGTTATAGACATCCAGAAAAAGACCATTCATAGTTATGTAATGGAATGAAATCAACTAATTATTGGATTTTAGTAGAATCCCTAAAAATAGGTTTTTTAAAAGAGGAAATACCACTCCATAAAGTATGATTTTTCTCCAATATAAGGATTTTCATTATTTTGAAGGAAGAAAACTAAAAATGATAGACCATTGGGTTTTTTGAAAAAGTGTGTAAAATCGTATAGAGGAAGGATGAATTTTTATAAATAGTGAGAATTTTGAAAAAGAATGAGTTTTAATGTCGTAATGTCTGAGATATTCCATTAGTCAATAAAAATCATGACATTATAACTCTCATTTCATGATGAAATATTTTTCTATGTGATATTGAATATGTGATCTTCTAGAGATATACATTTTCTTAATAAATTTTTCACCATTTATTATTAATGGAAATCAAAAACTATTATCAACTCCTAATGTAATTTGGTATTGAGAAGGATCAACATGTGGTGTTAAGAATAAACTTCTTTAATGTTGATCTTTTATTGCCAGTCCAGTATTCGATGTCAATGATGAATCATGTGGGATTGTAGTATGAGTTGATAAATTTATTAATCACTATATATTATATCAGTATGTGAATGGAGGTTTATTGTAGAATTGTGAATGAATTTTGAATTAGATTTCATTGATTGGTTATGAATGATTGTGAATATTTATCAACATACCCATATGGGAGATTTTGGGATAACTCTTATCTACCCAAAAGAGGATCTTATTTTTTGTATTTGTTGATACATGTTTGTTGGAAATGGACTTGGTAAAAGGGAGGATTCAATAAAAGTATAATATATACCATATGAGAATTTTTTAGACCAAAAAATTTAAGGAAACATTCCATTTAAAATGGTAATTTATGGTGATAAAATGTTTTTTTCTTTGAATAACATGATATACTATCACAGATACAACAAAATCGGATTATATGAAATCATAAAACAATATTGAAGTGTATTGGTAGAGTTTTTGTCTGACCATAATGAAAATAATGGGAATGGATTTTATATGGTTAGGTATGATTAAATTACACATGGTATGGTCATCATTCACTATCTGATGGTGGAATACTTACACATTTGGGGTTTCTAGGGAGGTATAGAATAATAATATGTGAATAGTTATTTTTTCAGATCACATATCATTATAAGGATCAACTAATCTGGTAATTTACACCATGAATGTATAAAAGTGAAAAAAATTTGTGGAAGCTCAACTAGATTGGAAATTATTTTGTGATCTTTATTAACCTTGTAAGAGAGTATGTATAGTGAATCTATTTAAGGAATCACATGGTAAATAGTGAAAAAATGTACTTATTATCAAAAAGAGAATATTCAAGGAAAATAATATTATGAAACATGAAGTAGGTATAATATGAATCCATTAAATGGATGAAATGAATCTTTGGAACCAAGTAATGAATAATTAATTGTGTAATTATAGGAAAATTTTGGGAAGGAATTATCTATGAAAGAAATTTTATGTAGAAAGAAATATTTCATCTCTCGGATAAAAATTGATTTTCATGACACACTCACATATGGGTGAACCAAATCAAAACAACATCTTAAAATTGAATTATTTATTGGAGCATTTTATTCCATTTAGTTTATTGAGTAGTGAGTTTTCAATTATCAATTTTTAAAAACTATAGGGGACAATGTGTTTACTCAAAAAAATTACACAGTGTTCTATTCTAAATTTTGGGGTATCTGATCATTTCATTTTTATATTCCTTAAAACTAGATTGTTTTGTAAGAACTATATAATTGTAATCTATATATTATAGGCAATCATTTATGTGTATATATTGTAGAATTAAAGGATATATGAATGTTTTTTAGCAATAATACCCTAATGGGAGGTTGTTTTAATCCATAATTAATTGATTCTCCAATACAATAGGTTGTTTAACTAGTGGGCCAAATATGGAGGATAAATAAAATCATTCTCAGATGAATGTATAAACCTATATAAATTTTAATATTAAAGAGGAAATAAAATGATGATATTTACCAATAAATAAATGTAATGAATGTTATCTATTTACACAATGACAATGATGGAATGGTAAGGTTCCAGAATTGAGTCTATTACCCATCAATACACGAATTGAAGAATTATATATTATATAAAGAACACATAAAATTATTCTATATTCATCATGGGATTATTAATATTCCAAGAGATATAAATGAGGGTTTTTTTGGGTTAACATGAAGTTCATAATGTATATTAAGGACTCACATTCTACTAGATTCCACTTATCTCCCTCTCCCTCCCTTCATGCTCGTGGTCTTTGGGGTTTCATATTAAAATCCTTCACCACATAGGGTTTAATATCTTAATTTTTCCTCCCTCTTCCATCTCATTCGTTATCATTATTTCTGGTACTTGGGTTCTTCCCTTAGTTTTCTTTCATTTCTGGTCCACACCTTGTTTTTTCTTTGGTTCTGATCCTCAATTTTTCACCAATAATAGTGTTGTGGTTTTATCCGCAAATGTAAAATGTATTATATGGACTCCAATCCCCCCATCTTTCTCATGGTAATATCTTGAGCAATGTATAATCAGATGTTTTTCTCTAAGAAGTTCAATGTTCTTGGGTCTTCCAATCATCTCCACTCTTCTTCTTTCAGGGTTTTAGCCCCTGGTTCTCACTTTTTTTTCTCAGTTGTGGTTTCTGTTTGGTATTTATCCCAAGTATTATTTCGGGATTTATCCCTAGTTTCCCACTTATACTTCACCTTTTAGGGATTTATCCATAGTTCCATTTTACCTCTATTTTTTTCTTCTTCGATGGTAGTGTTTTTTGTTTCTTCCATGGAGTTTTGGTGAAGGAGTTGGAGACGAATTTGTTAATGGTAGTGATGGTTTCATTTTTTGTGGTGGGTGTTAGTGGAAAGAGGTATGATGTGCTTCATAGATGGTGGTGTGTTGACATCATTAAAGCTGTACATTTATGGCTTTTGCATCAACAATGATGGATTATGGTGGCTCATGACTGTGTTCTAACCTAGAATTGTTCACTCGTTTCTCTACTTTTTCTCAAGGACATAAATAATTTCTTTGAGGTGGATGTGGGTAATGGTCTTCTTAGTTCAGGGGATTTTAGTTTTAGTAGCTAGCTCTGAGAGGTTAATGGTGATGGATTATCTATGTTCGATCTATTCAATGTCTCCTCAACAGTGATCAGATGGTTAGTTTCGATGACGAAGGGGTTTGGTGTTGGGGGAGATCATCAGATTAGTGTCTAATGATGATGAGCTGATGACCAAGATATACTGGTGATGAGATGATGTGAATTTAGTTATGGTGTTGAGTTTATATGGCTAGCAATGTGATGGTGGAAGTGATGGTTATGTGGATTTTATCCTTATGGGTTTCTCGAGAGGCTTATTTTTTCCATGATTTTAGTTTTTCAATTTTTGAATTGGATTATATAAATTTGAATTTTTCTTTTCATTATGTTTTATTTTGGGTATAAAAGTTTTATGTTGTTGGTGTTTTAATTTTGTATCCAATTTTTTTAAGGGAATCCCTTCGAAAAAGTAGATTATTTTTTAAAATGAAGATTGGACTTGGAGGATAACATCAAAAGGAACATTATGGTGTAAATATATCAATTCATGTTATGGAGAAAAATTGTGTGCCTTATTATATCCAAGGGATATAATTACATTTATATTATAGTTAATTTACGTATAAATTTATCATAATTAATTACATTTAGAAAGTATTCATATCTTAACCATATTTCTTGGATAATCATTACAGAATTAGTAAGTTTTCATACAGTACCAATCTCAATCATACCAAATCAAGATATGAGGTCCACCTCAACAACCTAGATAGGTTTTCAACAAGAATTGAATATAGTGTTCTAATTTACCACTACATTTCATCCAGAAACCGATGTTTAATTAGATAAAAATATTAAAATCCTAGATTATATTTTGAGATCTTACTCTATGGACTCAAAATGAGTTTGGAATCAATAACTTCCTCTAGTTGAATTTCCAATCTAAAAAATCATCTATTCAAGAATTGCATTTTATATTGATGAATCCATCTCTATAAAGTGTTATATAACTCCAACACACTAGGATTTCGTTGCATAATGAATTTTATTAGGACCTGAGCTAGATCAAAAATGGTAGATAAAGTTAAATCCATTCAACAACACATTAGGGTAGTTAAAAGATGAGAGAAGTATTATGCGGGTAATATTCAACACAATCTAGAGTGTGAAATCAATGAAAATGTTTTATTATGGATTTATTTATTGAATAATTATATTATATTTATGAATAATTGATAGATGGTCCCCATATATAAAGGTTTCTATGAGAGTCATGATGACATTCTGGTGATTTTTTATCAATTGGTGCTTCCACTGAACCTATCCATGTTTAATATGTGTTCCATATATGTTGTTTAAGTATGTATGTTCCAAATCAATCGTATGTACATATCCAATAATTTTTACCAATGGAGTGGGAAACTTATTATTATGTATGAACATATAAATCTTCTATAGTAGAGATAAAGTGCTATGGAATAAAACCACTTAACAGATTAATGATATATAAAGGAATCATAAATTCAAGGTAGATATGGGGGAGCCTTTCGGGGTAATGAGGAATAGGTTTTATCAATTGTTTTCAATACTGTATCAAGATATTTTTGTATAAATGTTTTACATGGGTATAATATTCACCAATAATATTATAGAATATCTGATTCCCTAATAAATTTTATGTGTTTGATGGCATGTAATGCGTGTTAAACGAAAATTATGTAAATAATTTCTTTTTAAAAACTAAATAAAATAATGTATAATCAAATCAAACTAATATAATTAATGTAATAAATTAATGAAATAATTTTCACGAAATACTTTAAAAAGTTATTAAATATTAGTAATTTAATTATTCTCTAAAACTAAATGTTTGTTTATAAACATTGAAATTATTATTATTATTTAAAATTTCATATATTTAATTTTATCAAAAATATGGAAAATTATTTTTTAAAATAAAATAAAATGAGTTTTCATTGATACATTAACTACATAAATAATATAAATGAATATGGAATCATTTTAATATAATAGTGATATTTTTCCAAAAATATAATTTTTAGCGTGAAATATGTTTTTATGATAAAAATTAAATTGGTCATAGTTGAAAATAATTTTTAGTAAAATTAATTAATATTATGTTCAGTGAAGTAAATTTACATTCATTAAATTATTGTCACTTAGAATTTAATAAGAAGAAAATCATTTTTATGCATAGATTTTATTTCTAGATAATTTATACACGTTTTTTGTGTATATATTTAAAATAATGTATTACAACTCATTGAACTGAATCTGGAAAAATTGATTCAATATTTGTAATCAAAATTATAATTATTATTTAATATGGTGAAAATAATTTTGTAACCCTAATTAATTATTTTCATGGTAAACTTATCCCGAGAACATGTTTGGGTTAAAATGTTTAATGATTGGTTAAATTAATAGGCAATGATAATTTTTTAACCAAAAAATTCCAAATTATTATTGGTTGAGGTACTTACAATCCTTATTATACTACCATTGAAACATTTGTTATTTACTTATAATTTCCCTTTCAAATTACTTTATATAATTTTAAAACATTGAACAATAAAAACGGTGACACTCCCCTTACTTCAAAACGGGAACCACCTTTTCTCAATTTTGAAAAACAATTGAGTTCTATATCACAAAAAATAACCTTGTGTAACTCCATAACCCTAGTTACCCAGAATTGGTGCATTGTTACATAACATTTGAATGATCACAAAAGATCAAGCCTCAAAAGACCGATTAGTTTAGTAGCCTTGGAAGTACTAGATACATTCATAATGTTTACATTACATCATAAAATGTAAAACTATAACAACATTCTTTCCATAGAAAACACTGAGATCTCATAGACTATCCTCGTAGGTCAGTCATAATATACATCTTTGAATCCTGGGAAAAATAAAACATAGAAAGAGGTGAGATCAAATGCTTAGTAAGGATAACAACATAGTGGAAAATTTCATAAATAAGCACAAACATTTAAGGAAATGTATAAGACTAAAACAAAATCCTTTTAAAAATTAACTTAAATATAATATGGCCAAGATAAAATCAAATAATTCCATTTAATTATTCACATGGATATTCTACTTGTCGAATAATCATATGCAATATCAATAGACACTTTCAGAATGATAGAATGAATAATTCCAGACTTTCATAACCACATAGTCAAGGCCTTGTTCCTAGACTACAAATAATATTTTTTTTCAGGGCCTTGTGCCAAGACCCTAGTATGCCTCATGAGACCACCCGATGCATCGAGGATCTATAGCGGGATCCACCTGTCACTTACTAAGTCCGATTCATTCCTCATATGAAAATATTTAAACATAACATAAGCATTTGTTTTAAAACTAGCATACTAAATGTCTATACTTTATCCATAAACCATGAATGGTATAAAAATAACACATCCACAATCAAACATATCACAAAAACATCAATACACTATGTAAGTTTTGTATCATAATAAATCAACATTAAATAACATTAAAATCCATCAAAGGATGATAATATAGATAAAAATGATTTGTTAAAATCTTTGAGAGAAATATCCCTTTTTCATAAAGACATTTAAAATTCCCACAATTTATAAAGGGAGACATTTAAAGAAATTTTTGAATCAAAGTTTCCCATACCACATTGAAACTTTTGATAGGAATTAACATTTTAAAAACATTCATGTCCATATAAATAAATCCTTAAAAATTAATGAGAATGACTCAGAAGAATAAATATTTAAAACATTTAAAATAATTTTTTAGTAAAAAGGTACCTTAAAATTAATCCCTTTGGAAACTCTTTTATAAAACATATATATTGAAAATAAATATGTCCCAGAAGTTACTTACGTAAAAACAACCTCGGATAATAAAGAAATTGTGAAATTAATCATTACCTTGTACATTTACTTGGTCAAGGGTAGGTTAACATCATTTATAATGGTGAAATAATTGTTATTAATTTATAAAATAATCATATTCATTAATATGATATCATATATGGTCTTATAACATTTCATTGTTAATAATATCTCAGTATTATAGTCATTTAGGGTGTTAACATATTCATTTTACTTTATATTATTTTTTAGGTGAGTCATATTTGTTATGGATGGGATTTATCTTATTCATATCAATAATAATATCATGTTTAAAAACATTATTTTAAATCATAAAATGAAAATTAGTCTTGAATGGATACGATGGTGAATGAATCTCGTCACTTTCGTGGAGATGGTACTCGGTACGTATACACGAATGACAATATCATTCTTTTGATATTAAAATAATATATTATTGGATTTTATATCATATATATAGAATCATTATCTTGTTATATTTATTATTTACATCAATTACACATCATTATTATACCCATCCAAATAATAATGTATTGAATAACAATTACACCATGACGTGGAGATGTTAAGTCGTATGTATGCACGTATGGTGACATGTCATTCAAAGGATTGATAGAACAATGAATATGTTTATACAATATTTATAATAGCATCACAATATATAGAAGATACTGGAGTAATTATTTTAGAATTAAAACAACAAATAAAGATGAAGTGGAAGAAAAAGGAACTTGAAAGAGGTGATGAAATATTTACCTCTTCTTCGGGTTCTTTCATTTGATTTGACCAAAATTAACCCATAAGATAGATTTATGACTAAGGTAAGTCCTCTAGGATGAATTTAGGACAGTTGAAAGGGTATTTGGGGAGGGGTTCGATGAGCCAAATGAATTTGAATGTGTGAATTGGAGAGAAGGGGGAGTTCCCTTTTACAAGAGGGGTGAGGGGCACCTTAGGAAAAACTAGAAATATTATTTTATAATAAAATAATTTTTGGTTTCTAATTGATCCAAAATGTATTATTTAAAGGATATGGTGGGATGGGTTGAAAACCACTCAACCAATAGGTTTTAGATAGGTTTGGGTCACTATATTAACATTATCTTTTATATTTAACTCTTAGTTAAATAGTTTGACATTTACTATGTCTCTTTGTATTTTTATATTATATTGTTAATAAACATACTATATACTACCAAGAGAACCCCCAACTGGTTCATTAATGATACATATATAATTATATAAGTCTTTTGGCTGAACCTTATATTTTTAGGAATAGAATATCAATAAATAATATAATATTTGTTTTAAAAACTCTTTTATGTCAATTTTTACAATATTTGGTATTTTAGTTTTTCAAAATTCATAACTGCGTTATTACTTCAAACAGAATTCATCTAACCAACCCTATCATGTAATACTAACCTATAAAATTAGTGTAATTTATAAAAAGTCTCAAATTACATTTATTTAGATGTTTATAATGTCAATTATTTTAATCTTTCATTAATACAGTAATTACTGCATCATCATTCTGTCATTAATAAATTTAATTATGTAATGTATATAAATTATAAATAAAATATAATTATGTAGGAAATATTTATGGATTTCTAATGAATATTTATAGTCGGATTTCTCTTATTTATTACCTTATATTGTAAATTATTTAGTTATTAAACTTTGATTTTAACTCTTTTAACTCTTCTTTAAATAAAAAAATAATAAATGTCCTAATCTAATCCATGTGGACCAAAAAGGTTCATATTTTATTCTAATGGGTTTTTTGGTCGAATTATATTAATGAAATAGAATTAGGACATCTTTTAGGGTAATAATAATATCATTTTAACCCTTAATTAGCCTATTTACTTTTAATCGTGGCAATAAAAATAAAAAGTTACTATTCATCAAAAATTATTTTCATCTTATTGAACCAAATTTTACTTACTGATATCTACCATGTATCTTGGATTTTTGAAATTCAACTCACAGAAGTGGTAAAATTACAGTTTATGTAAATTTGCAAATTCTCTTAGGAGGTGGGTAAAAGACGGTGAAAAGTTCAATAAAATATTATATATCTAATATTATTACAAAATGACTCCAATGAATTACATTGAACATATATAGTAATTATATATCTATTTTTGGCTTAAAATAAATTTTAAAAAATAATTATCTATTTAAATAAAAAATCAGTTTTAAACTATAACTTAGTGTTTTCACTATTCATCAAAAATTGAATGTTTTCAGAAAAATACCAAAAATTCACCCTAAGATAATTTTGAAATTATGAATTCAAAAAATAAATATATTTTTCCAAATTAAAAACATAGAAGTTTCATTTATTAATTTAAAATTAACCCTCGTTGTCAAAACCAAAAAGCGTGTTTTTAAGAAATTATAACAAACCAAATATTGATACTTGCTTATGTTCAATTTCAATGTGAAATTATTTCCAACAAATAACATTGGATTAAATGGTTACAATATAATATATTTATACTTGCAAACCATTAAAATTTATAATTTTACACTACAAATTATTTTGATTAAAAAAGTTGTTTTCAGTTAAAATATAGTATTTTTCATTATTCACCCAAATATGAAAGTTATCAGAAAAACACCAAAAATTTATTGAAACTAAATTCATATGTCCCAATTCTAAATAAGAAGTTTATTTTTTCAAAATGAATATATAAAAGTTTAAATATTGGATTTTAAAATTGTTCTCCATTAAAAGTCAGTAAAATTGCATTTAAAAAATATTTATTTTATCTGAAAAAAATGTATTTGTTTTTTATCATGTCTAAGAAACTAATAATATAGATTATAAAATTATAAGGATTATATAAATTTTAAATTTTAGTTAATACAATTTATAACCACTTTTTAATGGCTAGTTTGGTAAGTCGTGGTGTGCTTGAACTCGGTGTTGGGTGTAGTCCAAGTTATTGAATTAATTTGAAGAAATAACATACTATGAAATATTGGGGTGTTAAACCTTGAATATATTTTACCAATTTAATTAACATATATTAGAGGTCTAATTTTCAACAAAATACAATCCTATAAAGTATTAATGTGTATGAAGAAACAAAATACTAAAAGAAGGGGAAATTTTTTTGTAGTTTTATGTGAATATTTCTCTCTTATTCTGCCTCCATGAAATATTATATAACAATACAAATATAATGAAATATATATATATAATATATAAATTATTTATTATAATTGGATTAAAATTTTATATCTCCTTTCCATCCAATGGAAAATGATGTTGTTTCTCATGATTACTTACAAACTACTGTCTCCAGGAAGCAGTTTTTTTTAATTTTAATCACCACATCACATGGACACCATTACTTATTGATTTAATAATTATATATAATATTTATAATTTACTTTAAAATTTATAAAATTAATTTTTTATTTGCATTCATTTTATTCATTTCGTTTGAAAAAAAATATCATCACCTATTGGTACTTATCGACTTCCACATTCAAGATGTGATGTAGTTCATTTTTTCATCCTTGTATGTCATAGTAATTTATAATTGTTTAAATAATTAAAAAATATTATATTTTTTCCGTGATTCTGATATTGAAGATATATATTCAATGAACATGGTTCACATACTCAAAAAAAACATGAATGAAATATGAAACACTAAATCATAGAATATTGATTTTAGTGGAGAAATATTAGGTAATGGGTAATTAGAAATTATTAATGAATCATATAAGGTTAGATAAGTATTAATATGTTCCTGATATATATTTATCATAAATAAAAATTTATTACACATGATGCAACATACATTATACCAATTAGTTGGACTTATGGTAAGGATTTCTATTTCATTATTACTTTTATCTAGATGGTTTATGTTTCAATTTAAAATATTATAAATTATTTATTCTTTATTATTCACAAAAAATATTTCATTTCTCATCATAAAAATATTCTTTGGGTTTTAATTTATTCTTCTTATTTTCCCACTCTTTGATCCTCAATGAAACTGAAATATAGTTTAAAAAATATCGTTTTATTTATCCTTTTTTGTTTGAAAGTGTTTTATTCCATAACAATATTATTGAAAATTACTGAAGAATGATATTTATTACTCTCTAATGGTTTCATAAATTAATTTTTAACGACATTTGGTGTCCATTTCAAATTTTTTAAAATGTAATTATAAATTTATTCATCTTAGGTATATATTACATTTTACCAAAGTGTAAAATGATCATTTTATTAAATTTTAACAATATATAAGATTTTATCACATTTGTAAATGTTGTATTTTTATTATTAATTTATATGTTTTAATCGTTATTTAATTAAAATTATTTTTCAATTTTATATTATTTTTTAAAAGTTATCAAGAGATAATTATTTTTTATCTTATTTTTTTAATGAATAATTATATATATTTTATAATAATAATATTCATTTCTAACAACGTATAACAATAAATATTATTGTTTAATTAGAATATTATCTAATTACAAAATCATAGTTCTTAATTTTAAAGGATTATGTTTATATTATGAAGCTTTTTTATGAAACATATTCCATTTTCACATTCTATTCTTTGATGAAATTATGAATGTTTTTTATGTTTTTTCCAACATATATGTGGTTTTCATTGTGTGATTTTTGATTATAAAATTATATATCTCTGTAATATGCTTTCTAAAAACTTATATTATGACAAAACAACCTAATTCCCCCAATCCAATCACCTTTTTTTCCCGCAAAACTGCCCAAAGAAAGTTGTCGATCACCATAGGCATGAAAAAACAATTTAATATAACAAACTGTCATATTTGAATGATTTCACCAAAGGTAAAAAATAATTACCTATATTAAAATAGGATGGAAAATCCAATATCATGAGATTAAATAAAATTAAATAAATATCTAGATAATTGAAATATAAGTTAAATAGATACCATAAAGAAAGATGAGAATCGTATTCAAAGTATTCCATAAGAGGACATATTCTTTGTATTTCCATATGAAACCTAAAATGTAAAAGGAATTGGGAATAAAGAAAAAAGGCCCAATATACATCCCAATAGATAAAAAATATCAATAATGACTCACCATGGGTTAATCCTTATGAGGTCATACCTCCTCTGGAAAACATATGAAGATTCCAATTAAGATGATCCACCATAATGCATAGTTACCTTACCATTAAATGCGTCTTGGAAAATGTAATCAACAAAATACCTAACGCCCAAGTATGATTTTAGTCACAAAATACTAGAATGAAACCACCTTGGATATATTTATGGATTTCACTAATGAACAGCAATAAAACAATTTTGAAAAAAAAATCAATAGTAAACCACTTTGAAAACATATTTTAAAATAAAAATTTAAAATACCTATGGTTTTTCAATTTAAAAACAAATTATTTCAAAAAAAAATTCAACATGGATCAAATAGATAATTAAACCACAACTAATTGATTTCTCAAAATAAATAATTATTCATAATAATAATAATAAAAAATATCTAGATCCTATAACTGTATAAATGAAAATAGGCATAATACATATCATCATAGGTAAATATAACTAATAATGTTTAAAATTCAAGTAAATGAATTTGGAAAGTCTTATGTGAACAAATGGTTTAAATTATATGTCCCATCATGTGTGAGTAAGTATGTATGCTATGAGGTAATGTAAATGGTTTAACTCATGGTATTTATTATGGACAACATGGAAGCTTCCATGGTATTTCTACCCAAAGGAAATCCTATAACTTTATAAACCAAAATTGTGGCTCAAATGGTCATCATTATGATGGATCACATAGCCTCTTAGAAAAACAAGGGATCTCAAAGAGTCTTCCCTTAAAAGGTTCATACAACCCTTCGAAAAAATCTCAATGTTACACCATGATTAACCCTTGCGCTACTTCCTGACAACAAATTAACAATAAAGGGCCCATAAAAAATAATATACAATAGATCCCATTTCACAAACCAACATTCCCATCTTTTCAAAAATCATTTACTAAGATAAAACCATTAAAAAATGACTTTATATATTATTTTTAAATATTTATTCCTCCTTGATCAATTTTAATAAACCCATGGTATAAATATAACACACACCAATTTGGAAAACCCCATTCTAATATCAATATTTCCAAACCAATCCATGAAACGATAAAACCTAGTATAGACATCAGTCATAACTCCAGAAAATGGAAATTCAAACAACAAAAACAAATGGTGCTTTGAAATTTAAATATATGCAATGGAAAATTCCCTTATATAGATATAAAAACTCCGGATTCACTCTAAAACTCATCACCTATATTGGAAACAACATGAAAGAGGTAGATCAGGTCCTTACACACCTAATACCCAATAAATCAATCAAAAACCTCTATCACACAACCTAATTTCATCCAACACCCCCATTATTATTACGAAATAAAAATAAAATAAAATAAAATAATATAATATAGGGAAAAAATTAGAAAACCCCATGAAATCACATTACATAAATTGAACACATATCGAATCCAAGTGAAAACCACCCCGGAATGTGATGGAAAGATCAATAATAAAAGAAGAAGTTATAATAATTTGTTGTGCGGGGGGGGTGAATGATCTAAAAAACCTGACTATCATACTGGGTAAAATGGAAAAAATCTTCTTTTTCTGTTATCTTGATATGGCTATTCAATTTGGACGCATGGTTAGGAAAACAGTGAAAAAAACATGTAGTGTCCACTGTGAACATATAAACGGGTTTCATGGGTTTTTCTAGGTGTTTCATAATTTTAAAAACCATGAAAATATAAACAATCAAAAGCTATAACACCATCATACAGTAACCCACATGGTTACAAAAATCATTCCCTAACAATAATCCCTGGTCTGCCTCCCCAGAATGCTCTGTGTTGGCCCCCAACAGCATGGAAGTCAATGTATGCAAAAAAAGAAAAGGAAAAAATAAAATTACATATAATGGTGACCATAAGGTTCTAAATAAATCTCTACCATTTCATATTTCTCACATAAAATTTCCTCAGACATTCTCTAATGATATAATATGGTGCCACTACTCCCTCACATAGAATTATCACTCACATGTCTCATGACTATGACCTCCATGTATCGAGAGTAAATAGAACAAAATGAAACAAATGCTGAAATGATCATTGTTATATAAATCCATTATGTTAATGGGCTACACAACCATAGTGGTACGATGATATATCTCTAAAAAAATTATATCTATCACATGATATTTGTATTGATAGTATATCTTCATCTAGGAATCATGGAAGACATCATTGATCATTGTCAACCATTGTGGAAAATAAAACTGAAAGGAAACCATTCATAGATTCTCCACATCCCAAAATTGCCTGACACTACATAGTGGATGATTCAACAAATTTTTTAGACATCGGTTTCCTAGTGGACCTAATAGTTAAAAAGCACCTGATCACCAATGAAAAACACCATTTGTTTATTAAGATGGTTTTCATATGACTAATGATGTCGGTAGCCATCATAGAATCATCCCCATCATCTTAGTCATCTCCTTGGTGGGACTTGATCCAATCAATGGATACTCACCCCCCTCATCCCAACCCTAAGGGGACTTTCATGACTACACATATAATGCTCCAATGTGGACATCTTGATAGAGGGATGAAAATTATTGTTACAATTAAATTCTTACATAGGTAGGTTCATTTCCCAAAATCTAAAAAATTATGCACACATACCCATAATATATCCTCAAGAGTCTGGAGGGTCCACATAGATAGAAAATTGGTTTGTATGTAATATATGGTCCTCAATTTAAAATAGGTACCAAAATTATTTTGGGGTCCCTTCCAAAACCAAGACGTAAAATGATCATTCTAGAATGACACGATATCTAAATTAACTCAATAAACTCAAAAAACCACTCAAATAAACAAAAATTTAAGGCCTTATACCATATTTGAATCCCCAATTGGTAGAATATGGGCATATCTCATTATATGATAAACAATCACCCATATAGAATCCTTCCCAAAAAGAATATAAGGTTTATAAAATAAAAATTCCATATATATATTGTTCGACATTCACATAAGAGTGTGATTTTGATATATGTTCTCTGCCAGTCACCAATTAACTTCTCTGATCACCAAATAAATATCTCATTTGGAAAAAATTCTATTACATGTCTCAACCCAGGACATAAATACTGGCCTCTCAAGATATAAAACATCATCATTTCCTTGGGGGTGCATTACTAGAATAAAATGATACACCTCATTCATTACCTCCTAACTGAATATTTAAGTAAAAACCATCAAATTCCAAAAAAATTATACCATTAAGAAACTCATATCATTCAATGGTGGTATACCTAATATTTAATGAACTTCTAATCTAATAACACTATCAGTTAGATACCAGCTAAATTATAACCCAATTGATGGGTGATTCTATAATTTATGAAACAAACATGTACACCCTTCCTCTAACCTCACACACCCACAGAATCATATTTATAAACAAACTTATCAAACATAACTCATTCACTGATTCTTGATCTTTATGTACTGGGAGTTATGTAATAAAGGTTCTAGTGACCAAGTTACCCTTACTGGGAATATAATAAATATTTAAATCAAATGATTGACCGCGGTACACCTAGAAAAAAAAACTAGCGGTATAGATCCCTCTGGATGTAAAAATATATTAGGCTATTATAATATAAATACACTATGATATGCTCTTTGAAGAGACAATGTCTCCATATTTTTGACATGTGTATCATAGATAACAATTATAGGTCATGGTGGGGTAATTCCACTCAAGTGTACAATGCTTTCATGATCTATAGGAAATCACATGGTCGTCTTACATCAGCACACACCCTACGCCCACAGTTGAAAACACGGAAAACACAATAAAATCCCTCCCATTCTCATTAAAAATAATAATTTTTGTGGTAATAATATGGCTCTGAATCTTATTAATGTAATTCTAGAACATAGTATCTCACTCAATCCATCTGGCTTTCTTAGTCATCATTGTCATGGGAGAATATATCATAGATAATTCCTGAGAGAACGATATGTAATAAATAGAATGTCCTAGAAAAATATGGATATTGAACATATTATTATGATACTACATTGACATGAATACTCAAAAAAAAATTGTTCCACATTAAAATAGACCATGAAAATCATGTGATAAAAGAAATCACTTCTTGGATCCAAAATTGACAGTTGGGAAACAAGGAAACAACTTATACTCACTGAAAACGTCCAAAAAACATTTATATTTCCAATAGGGTCCTAATAAATTTTAAAATAAACCATTATATCATCTTTTAACCTGAAAATGAAGGATTCCTAAAAGATATTGAATATTCAGTTCATTAAATTCATGAAGACTGCATCCGCGTTTTTATGATATGAGTAATCCTCGGAGTAGAGGAAAACAAAATTAGGATCATCCTAGGAACTGATCATTAATTAACATGACCACTCTATGGTTTTAATATCATGAAAATAATCTAAAAGATATCTAAGTACTTTTCCATGACCACCAAAACCTCACCAACTATAGAAATCTCCTTATATTTAAGAAACAACTTGGAAAGCTGGCACAAGTATTCCCCAAATCTGGAGAAACCAGCCCCACACCCCCTGATCATGGAAGATGTGAGTACTAATGAATGGAGTATGTAACTAAAACATAAAAAGATAAAAATCAACTAGGGCGATAAATATAATCAACCAATCAATGATGAAAATTATGTCCAAAATGTCTATGTCTAAAATAATGAAGTCCTAGATGACTTTCATGAAAAATATGAAAACATACAATTTAGGGAACAAGAAATGGTTGCCATTATTCTTACCAATGAGGTTAACATATCAACACATATAAAATCATCAAATCTTAAATATTGAAATAATTAATTTATATATGTTAAATTAAAATAATAGGATGTACTATTATTAAGTATATTTGATTCCATATAGGAAGCACAAAATAACATACATATTATAGTGTAAGGCCCAAAATATGAGTCCTCCTACACGATCTCTGCAGAATGGAGATACCCTGTATTAGAAAAACACAGCGTCTTCTTCCCAAGGTGATAATATATAATACCATAAATATGAGAGCCCTCGACCTTATAAGCCTCTAACTCCACTTGAGACCCTTCCAAAACATGAATCTCACAATTCTCCCCTCAAAACTAATTGAATGACGTAATAGATATTCTGTAGATATCTTCAGTGGTGGAATGAATATAGAGTGTTCATGAAACTAATCTTGGTGTGTCCATACTTCCCACAGTGAAGAAAAAAACTGGTGTATACCCTTAAAATAACAACCTGATATTTTAAAATAATAATAATATATTCGATATTATAAACAACCGGAAATTATATATTAATCATGTGTTACACGTGAAACCCATCCTTTTCCATGTAATTTTCTTTTTAATCAAAATTATATTAGTTTTAACATGTTTTTTGGGGTTTAAATACGGGGGTTTCTAAACACATTTTAAAAATGACTAAAGTTTCTTCTTTTTAATAAATTATAATAATCCATAAGGTGGAAAGGTTTTTATGAAATTAATATATTATATATCTTTAATGATTTTTTTTATTTCAAAAAATTATTATTATTAGATACATATTTAATATATAATAATATTTTTTTGAGAAAAAACTCTTCTAAAAACTGGGTTGTCTCGCCCCAACTATGGGGTCCATATTAAATTAAATTTTTAGAATTTTTTTAATTGGATATGAAAAAATTGATTCCATATTTCCAATTAGTATATTTTATCTTGTATAATAAGATAAACTAATTTTTAAAAAAAATAGTAAAAACAATTAATGTTAATTTTATAAATTAAGGTAAAAATTGAGATTACCAAGTGACTAAACATTAATATTAAGGGAAACAATTAGCTAGAAATAAGAAACCCATTATATGTCCATATTTATACTTTATCCCATATATCTAGGATTATTTACTGGATCATTTTGGTATGTAAAAATATAAATTCACTAGGCATTCTTTTGAAAAATAAAAAATGTGTCCCCTCTCCCCCGTATAAAAGCCCACCCTATATCCCCCTATATTCACACTTATCAAGACTTTTGGATCTGAAATTCCTAGAAAAAATCACATATATAATTCCAAAATATAATCTTATAAGCCTTATGTTGGGAATAAATCCAACCAAGGATGGACTTTGGCGTAAACAAAAAAGAGTTACCTAAAACAGGGGTAATATTCCTCAACATTCAATTTTGATTTATTTAATTATCCATACATTAAATTAAACTTATACCTTTATGATATTATTATATAAATATAATAAACACAATATAAAATTTTTATATTATCGATACATACTACACCCAAGAACACTTCCATAAAAAGGGTTATGAAATCATCATTCATGTGTATGGTTCACTGCTGGAGTGAAAAACAGTGTTGTTCATTTTTTAATTACCACCTCTCAGATAAGGAAATAATGATGAAAATACTATTTATATTAATATTTATAAAAGTAATATAATATTCATAATTTTTTATTGATTATATCATATAAACCTTTTTGACATTCCATACCATATGGGATACAATAATGCTGCTTGTGTGTACAGGCGACTACCGCCTCATGAATCGATGTAAAGCGTTTTCAGAAATGTTTTACATGGATGGAAATAAGAATAAATATAGTTAATTTATATGATTTACATTAAATAATTCTAATATTAATAATATAATAATATTTATTGAAATATAATATACAAAGTTATTTTTTTCTATTTTAAACCCTGGAAAAGTGATAACATTGTTCTTGTACTTGTGGACTACCGCCTCCTCAAATCGACATGGTTATTATTTTTTCATAACCGCAAAAAAATAATGATATTTAAGAATATATCATTAAATAATATTATATTTATGATGTAATTATCATTATTTAAAGATAAATTTTACTGTCTTTATTTCTATAATGATAATTGGAAAAATGAAATCATTGCTCAACAGTATTAAAAACATATCCTCTATAAGATCATAGATTTAGTTCATATTTCAGGACCATATTTCCCAATCTGTTTTAAATGTATATATTTTGTTAAAAATAATACAATTATTTCATGATTTTTATTCGGTATATGTTCAAACAATGACTTATTTGACTATAGTCAACCTACCAAAGTCGTTATTGACACCTAAGACAAATATGATAAAAAAATATCGATGTAAAATTAACTTATTTTGTAATTATATTTATGATATTTAAAAGTGATATAAAATTAATAATAAACATTTCAAAATTCTTCAAGAGAGTAAATAATTAACATATGTTTATTATCTATGAAGATAATGAACAAGTGTGATGAATTGAACTTGAGTTAAGTAATTTTCTCATCTAACATTAAATTCAATGAGATACATGTCATATTCCCCACTTATTTCTATTTTATGGTGTATATACTTCCCATGAATATATTTCAAGAATATTTACCTTTTATGTTTTTGTATTTACATATCCATGTGAGGCTTATGTCATCTTATACCATTATATATTTTAATGAGGTGTATATAAATAAAAATTGAAATGTAATATCATGAATATATTTGTTATCATGATATTTTATGATTATTTTATAATAATACTTTCATGAGTATTGTGTTTCGATGTTAATAATGTGTTAAGAGTTTGATAATAAAATCTCATAGATTATCATGATTTTTTGTGATGAAGTATCCAATATTGAAATCATATGATCTAAATATAAATAATTTTTATGAATTTACTACTATTCTGGTTATCTCAAGAGAGAATATTTTTTCCATTTTCATTCCTCTTTTCATGTACTGAAGAGTTCAAAATATGTTTTTATATTTTATAATCATTTTTTTAAAACCATTTTTTTCTAAATATGTTGTTAAAATATTTTTCCAAATAAAAAATGATATTTTCATCAGGAATTGTTTTAAATTATTTTTAAAGGATTCATTTATAACATTTCATGTTTATTTTCCCTAAAAAGGATTTTAAAATATTTTACATTTAAAAAAGTGATTTTCAAAATGAAAAGGGAATTTTTATAATGATTGTTTTTAATGTTATTAAATTTTTAAAAGTAAAAAACTATTTAAAGGTATTCATGAACACTATTTTTATTGAAATTTTATTGGTTAAACTTTCTGTTTTCATTAGGTTAAAATTTTAAGAGTTTTTAAAATTCTTGGCTAAGACATGGTTAGTGCACGGTTTTCCCTATCTATTTACCCTATTAGAGAAACCAATTTAACCTAAGGTAGTGTAATTTTGCATGGTTAGCACATTCTTATTCATGTTATTTACCATCAATGTAGAAACCATGTGTCTCATTCAAAATAAGTGCATGTGTAGGTCGTATAGTTTGGTCTAAATATGCTGGTCTGCCCTAGAAACCGTGCAAAAATGATTTTTAGGGATCCGATTTTTTTTAAATTTTCCTAAACCACTTTCTATGTCCTGATTGGAACTTGTTTTATCCAAACACGGTTCTCCCATCCTTGGAGCTGCCAAAAAAGATTCTTGGCCCCTTAGATCCCTCCCATAAGTGATCTTAAGATACATGAACACCATTCGTTCTTAATGTGGTAAGTGTCCTCACCCTAATCTCATTCTCCCACCAATAATTTTAATATCATTATGGTAACATGGATCCTTATGCTCATTTATGAATATAATAACCTCTATTTGAGTCAATAAACCTAGGTCTGATCCTGTATTCCCAGATTTAGTTTTTTCATTCATCATTGAATAATCCCAACTAAATTTTGGTGATTCTAAATCCATTGATGCCAAGTGAGGTAGTTCCGTTACGATCCCCAATTTATATTAACGCAAATTTACTAGTTTAAATTTCAATTGATTTAACTTTAATACAATTATTTGGTTTTTTATTATATGGATTTCAATTGGTAGATGGAATAACCAAATTCTGATGAATTAGGGTTTCTATGAAAACTGGATTTTTGGCATTGAATTAGAAATTAGTGAGATTTTAAATTTTAAATTTTTATTTTTATTTTAAAGGAAATTGAATCAATTATATTGTGGAATTTAATTTTATAAGTTTATTTTATAGAATATTTTTTGAAAACCGCTCAATTTATGTTAATTAGGGGTTTGGGAATAAATCTATGGAATTGTTTGAAAATTAAATTGTTTAATTTAATTACGTATTTTATTGTGAAATTGAATTAATTGGTTTCAAATCAATTTTTATGAAAAATGGATTCAAAATTGTTTTAACGGAAAGCTATTTGTTTCATCTTTTTAAAAAGGTTGTGTTTTTATTAAAAAATAATTTATAGATTTTAAATAGAAAAAAGAATATTGAAATAGAGTATGGGATTTTACTATTTTTCAAAGTGTCTTAAAATAAACGTCCCATAATTGTATTTTACTGGAGTACATTGAAGACTTAGGTAGTTATTGTGTTTTATATGATAACACTTCACGACTTACAATGTTCTAAAAAATCATATCATGACATCTCATTCAATTGGAAATGGTGATGAATCCTCTTGGCCTTATTTAATGGCATGTATGTACGTATTTTACCATATTAACAGTGTTGGGTCCCTATAATATGAAAATATCATACTTACTTCTAAAAATTCCATGTTTTTCTCATGTTTTTATTTATATGGTATATTTATGCCACTATTCAAAACTATTGTTCATTCCATGTAAATTTATATAAATTGTTTTTTTAAAATGGTTTATTTATGTCGTATTTTGAAATACGTTATTGTGTATGTTACCCTTTTATTTATTAAAAATTACTTGTTTTTAAATATATTTCAATCATTTAAAATTAGAGAATGAATTTATCAATGAGATTCCATAATTTAAGTTACAACTCAATATTTTTTTAAATATGTTTTTTGAAAATTCCAAGCATATTTTTTTTAAATTTAAAGAAGTTTGTAGGTTAATTTGATATTGTCATCATGTTATGGAATCATTTATAAAATCCTTCTGGTATTTGGATCAAACCCTACTTGTTTTGTCGATAATTTGTACATTAGCTCATTCATTGTTCGGAAAAGGGGAAAAGATCTCTTGGAGGTGGATGTAGTTGGTGAACCTTGGATTTAGTGATTTCTATCCTTAGAGACATTGTTTCTCTGTATTTGGAACTTTGGTTGTTTTAATTTGGGATTTAATGAATGTTTGACATTAGAAACATTAATACCAATGGATTTTCTTATGATATTCATATTTACTTGTTTGTTTGACTTTAACAATTTTCTATGGATAAATCATTTTCACGTTCATTTTTTATGATGTCAGGTGCTAGTCACCACCTTTTGGGTATTAGGAATGCCTCTTAAGATATGTTAGAGATGGATTGGTTATTGATATACTAGGTTACCTGGGTTGGTTCATGAAAATGTGGTATTAGATGGTGTTGAGCTTTGTATCTTGAAGTTTGTCTACATTTTTAAATATTTTCAGAACATAGAGGGTAATTGTGAATGAGTTTCTGGAAAACTATCCCCACAATGAACCTTATGTCACCCAAGGGTGTTAGAGAAAGTTTTCTTATGGATTAGTTTCTGACTACTCCCTATTTTTATTTGGATGGATTTTAATCTAAATATTTTTATTCTATCTGTTGGGATTAATTTCTCTTGTTGTTATGTTTGAGTGTTAATCTGAAGTATTCTTTATTTTATTCCGATGTTGTGTAGCATCTTGCCGTTGAAAAGATGTGAAAATCGAATCAAGGTTGAAGCCACTTCTGAGCCTCAATGAGTTAATCTTATAGTTGATCCAAATTTGATTCATGTAATCATGCAAACTATGAATACTATGAGACATTCACCACCTGCAGTTCTCATTTAGGCTCCAGCAATGGAAACTCAGAGGAATGTTGTCCACATTTTTTTCTCAATAGTTCTTTCACCATAATCCTGAGCTTCTAAATGTATCAGATGATCCTTAGGAGGTTGAATATTGGATGAGTAAAATAGAGGTTGTTTTTGGGGTTTTTGACACACATGAAGAAATCTATGTGAAGTGAGCCATATTCATGCTGAAACGTGTGAGTAGGAGATGGTGGGATAGAATAGTGATGAAGAAGAATAATGAGCACCAAGAGTGGATGAAATTCAATGGTATTTTCACTGAAAATTTTTATCTTGACTTGATGTCGATATCCATGTCCATAGAGTTTTTAAAACTAGAGTAGGAAGACCAAATAGTGAAAGAGTTTACAAACTATTTTTCTATGCTTGTACAATTCACACGTGAGATAATATTGAATGATAAGATGAAGGATTGATGATTCTACAGCGGAATTTATCCTGATATTTCTTCTAAAGTTTTCATGCTGAAGTTCCCCTCTTTTTTGTTTTACTGGATAGATCATTGATGTATGGGATGGGCCTAGAAAAAAGGTTATGGTTATTATGAGATCATTATATCCTAGTTGATGTGTGAGTTGATTCAATATGAAGAATAGCCATGATGGTTCTCGTGGTAGTTAATTATAGTATGGTCATTATAAACCTCCTACAGTGCATGACGGTGGCCCTTTGGTTTGATTCCAATGTGGAATGGCATGACATTTGAAGAAGGTCTTCACTAAGGCACCAATTAATTGTGTCTCATATGGATTTTCAATGAACTAGAAACGATTCTTCATTATTTATTATACTCCAAGTAGTATAATTGTATCATCATATCCTTCTAAAATAGCATATAAATCAAATTTTTCATTCGAAAAAGGGTTCTATTTAAATAAATATGGAGTAAAGCTTGTTCACATAATGAAAGAGCATTTAGAGGAATAAGACATGGGTCCAGTAGCCTTGAAAGGTACCATCACTATAGATTTTTCATTAGTGAATACATTATTTAATATTGGTTCATATAATTCATTTTTTTAATGTGTATTTTTAATATGATAATCCTTCATATGGAGATTTTATCTTCTGAAATGAAAATTACCACACCCATTGGATTATAGAGAAAACAGGTGCTCCATAGTCCAGCTTGTGTTTTCTCTCTATCATATTTCGATCATGTATGGACTTTTATAGTCTCAATATGAAATCCGAAACATTCATATTCAGTATGGATTGATTCTTTTCTAATAATTCTTTGATTGTTTTTTATCATTGATGGTTATCCATTACAACACTTAGTAGTGTCTGTTGTGTCCTTCAAGGATAATGGGTCCTAAAGTCGAGCAGATCTTGACCCTCTTATCAATAGTAGGGGAAAGTGTTATATGTTTTTTTTATATAGAGTTGTAATATTTGGTTGGTGATCTATCTTTAATTTTCGTTAATTTTCTCGATGTGTTTCCTTCCAAATTCTCAAGTATACCACCAGTAATGGAGGTCATGTTTTCCATTGAACTATTCTATGGTACTAAACTAGTTTATTTATCTTCTTTCCTCACGAAACAAAGTGATATGAAAGTTCTATTTTCAAAATTTTATTATCTTCTAGTGAAATTCTTTATACTCCCATGTGTGTCACCTAGGGTGGCAATAGTTATATTTTCTAATAATGTTAATGGTTCACTTATCCTATGTGTTGATTACTGAATGCCCAATCAATTGATTGTAAAGATAAAGTATTCATTACCACAGATTGATGATCTATTTTCAAATATGGATATTCCCTAGGGTTACCATTTGTTAAGGGTAAATGAATCTGACATTCAGAAAACTAACTATACGTGCACATATGGTCATCATGAGTAATAGTTTATTCCCTTTTGTCTAACCAATGTTTCTACATTTTTCATAGAATTAATGAATATTATTTTCCATGATTATCTCGACACATTTGGGGTATATGTTTTAGGATAAATCCTCATTTACTCTATGTTTGAGTAGGATCGTGTGCTTCATCTGGGAGCAATTCTTAGTTTGATGAGAAGTCACCAACCATTTGCTAAAATTTATATTTGCGATTTATAGAATACTAAAGTGAAATTCATGGGTCAAATTGTGTCCAAACATGGTATATTAGTTGACCTTAGAAGGTGGATATTGTTATGGCATGGGCACAACCACATAATTTTTTCTATATTCGTAGTTTCTTGGGCTTATAAGGATACTATCTCAGGTTTGTGAATGAATTTTTGAAGATGCCCTCTCCGATGATTGTTCTAAATCAAACGGGTGTAATTTTTTCTTGGAATGATAAATTTAAAAGTTCATTAGATGATTTGAAATGTATTTTGACTATTTCATCAGTGTTGACTCATCCAGAAGCTGGGTTTGGCTATGTGGTGTTTTGTGATGCATCAAGTTACATTTTGGGATGCGTTCTTATACAAGGTAATCATGTTGTTTCTAATGGATCTCTTTAACCTAGGATATATAAGAATAATTATTCATACCATGAATTTTATCTACTAGTTAGGATGCATGTTCTGAAATATTGGTGGAATTACTTTTATAAAGTATTGTTTACCAAGTATTTTAACCACACAAGATTGTGTAATATCTTTTCATAAATGGATTTGAATCTCCACCAGAGGCATTGTGTGGAATACCTATAGTCCTTCAGTTTCTACATCACCTATACCTTGGGTAGAAGGATTTTTATTGTAGATGATTTGAGTAGAAAACCACTAACCCATAATTTGAAATAATCTTCATTAGAGTGGTATTCAATGGAATCCCATGCATAGTTTCATATTGAGATTCATGTTAAGGAGGTTGAAGATACATTATCCACCATTTAGTTCACATACTCTCTTATCAATATTATTCTTCGTGATAAAAATCCAAATGATTAATTTCATAGCATTATAGTTTCCCTTTATAGTAGAGAGACAATTTTGTAATGGTCTTTCACCAAAGAGGGTAACATTTGCTTCTGAAGTCATTTCACTATACTGTTGATTGTAAGGAATACTTTGATAGAGGATTATTATAATTCATAGTGGGAAGTTATCCCAGGAACCAAAACGTTTTTCAATGATAAGAAGTGGTAGGTCTAGTGGCCAGGTGTGAGACATAATAATTTAAATTTTTTTCATTTTTATATGAGAAATTCATTAAAGGACGAGCAGCGTAAACCCTCAGGTTTTCTTTAGAATCATCTAATCCCAATCTGGATGTGGGGTGATATTTTTATGGACTTTGTGGTTGGGTTTCCATGTAATAAGAGAAGTTTGAATGTGATATGGTTTTTGATTTTCCAGCAGATGAAATTGTCCCACTTCTTACCCACCATTGTAAAAACAATGTTGACGACTTGGGAAGTCTCTTTGTAAAATATATTATTTGTTTGCACGGTGTTCCATCTTCTATAGTCTCTGATCAGTCTCCTTGATTCCCTTCTCAGTTTTTAGATACCTTAATAAGGAACTAGGATCTCACATCCATTTGAGTATGACATACCATTCGTAGTTGGATGTCAAAACAAAAATAGATATATAGATTCATGAATATAGGATAAGTGATAGTGTTTGTGAAATTTGTGGAGATTGGAGTGATCATTTAGGGATACTTGAGTTTTCTTATAACAATAGTTACTAATACATAGTTAGGATGGCTCTTTTTGAGTCCTCATATGGCTGGCCATATAAATCTTCATCGTGTTGGTCAGAGACTTGTGAATGTTCCTTGGTTGGACCAAGTTTAGTGAAAGAGAATATGATAAAGATTTAGTTGATTTTTCAGATAATACTGATGGAACAATGCCAATATTAGTATCATGATGATCATCATCATAGTCCTTTGTAGTTCTCAATTAGTGACTAGGTATTTTTGATGGTTTCACCATGATTGGGAAATCAACAGCTTGGGAGGAAAGGAAGGGTTTCTCCACATTATGTGGGGCATTTAGAGGTTTTTTATTAGGTGGGTAAAGGTGAATTATGTTTAGAACATCCACCAAAACTACTATATATACATAACAAATATCATGTATCTCAGCGATGAATGTATTTATATGATCCATCTCATGTTCTGAGTTGGTGTGACCTTGATGTTCAACCAGATTTAGCTGTGACTGAATGGCCATCCATGATACTTAATTCGGAGAACAAGGTAATTTATGGGAGGATGGTACCTTTGGTTCATGTGCTATGTTAGAATGGTTCTGATTATCGGGATATGTGGGTGTGGGAGAAACTGGTGAGAGAGCAGCGACCTCATCTTTATGGTGAGAAGGCTTCATCGCAGGTTTTCTATGGACATAAATTTCTACACTGCAGAGGTTTTAACATACCGTTACTATTTTAAGGTAGTCATATACACTCCTTTAAAATTGATATTTTATTGGGATTATTTTGGGGTTATTACGTGTTGAAATTTTAATTGTATTGAAAATTATTGGATGGTGCATGGTTCGGGAATATTTTTTCCAATCTGTGTGCCCTATCAAAAAAATGGAGCAACCTAGGGAAAGGGGATTCTGTATTATTGGTGCATGTTTAGAAAATCCGTGCAAATTCTCTGTAGAAACCATATGAATATTTTAAAACAAGTGCACGACTAGGTTTCATGGTATGGTCTAACCATGTGGGCCTATCGACAAATCCATGCCTACATGATTTGTATATATCCTAATTTTTTTATAAAATTTCATGAAACCTATTTTTGGGTCTTGGATAAAAATCCTTCTACCAAAACTCGGTTCTCCATTCCCTGGAGATCCCAAGAAGGATTCTGGGCCTATATATCCATCCAAGAATTAATATAGAACAAGAGGAACACCCTTCAATCTTCATACAGTATATTTTAGCACTCTGATCTCATTCTTCCACGGTCTCATTTCTTTTCATTAGTTTCCCATGGATCCATGTTTTTATTTATGAATCTAATTACTTATTGTCAAAAACCTTGGTTTGATCATTGTTTACCAGAGTCTGTTTTTTTCTTCATAGATGTAAGCCAACTAGGGTTTGGTAATTCAATATCTGTTTATCCCATGGTAGGTGGTTACATTATGATTCCAAATATATAATAACCCAAATTTATTCTTTAAAATATTAAATTAATGAATATAAATTCATTTTTTGGATTTAGATTATATGGATTTCAATGTTTTTTTTAAAAACCCAATTCCTTTAAAATGATGTTTTTGATTAAATTGTGGTTTGGCATGAAATTGAAAATTATTGAGATTTAAATTGTTTAATTTAAATGATCAATTTGATGGAAATTGAATCAATTAAATTGTTTAATATAATTTTATATGTTTATTTCATAGAAAATATGCGAAAATCACCAATTCCAGTCAATTATGGGTTTGTGATGAGATTGACATAATTGTTTGAAAATTAAATTGTTGTATCTAATAATGTGTGTATTTTAAAATTGAATGAATTGGTTTCGAATCATTGTTTATGGAAACTTCAATATACATGGTATTGATGGAAACCTAGTGGTTTCATCTTTTTAAAGGGGCATGTTTTTTTATTAAAAACACATTATGTTTTTTAATTGGAATGTTGGAATATTGAAATGGAGTATGTTATTTAATTTTATTTTAGGGAGTCGTAAAATAAATTGGCCATCATTGTATTCTACTATATAATATGAATGCCTTATGTAGTTAATGTGTTATATTGGAAAATACATCACGACTCACAACATTATAAAACATCATATTAGTACATCCCATTTATGGGGTGATAATGATAAATCCTCTTTTCCACGGTTAAAGGGATGTATATACATACATTGTCATATTAACAGTGTTGGATCCCTATATCCATGAACTATCATACCTACCTATCACATTAACATGTTGCTCACTTTTCTTATTTCAAATATATATATATATATATATTCAACCGTTAAAACCTGTTGTATATGACTTCAATATTTATATAAATTTTATATATAAATTTTTTATTTCATATATTTGGGAAAATATATATTCAATAAAAACCTTTTATTTAATGTAAATTACATATTTTGAAATATATTTCCATCATTTGAAATGTGAGGAATGAGTTTATTAATGTGTTTCATTCTTTTAAATTTGTAATAATGGTTTTTTAAATATTATTTTGTAAAATACAAATATTTGTCTTTTAAAATTTGAAATATTTTTATTGGTTAATTTGATATTGGCATCTTTTTATGGAATATTTGGAGAAATTCTACTCTGATTTGTCTCACATCCTACTGTTGCCTTCGTGCATTTATAGATTATCACCTTCTAGGTTTAGGAAAGAGAAAATGATTTCTTGCAAGCATATCTAGATGCTCAACCTTAGATTTCATGAGTTTTTTCCTTAGAGACATGGATTTTTTCCTATTTGTGTACAGTAATGGTTGTAGTACATTAGTATTATTCATGTTTGACTTCTGGTACATTACTCCTTGTGGTGTTAATTTTGATATTCATATTTCTTTGTTTGTTTTAATTAAAAAAAATTATGGAAAAATAATAATTACTTTCTATTTTTAGGAGGCCATGTGATAGTCATCATCTAGCGGGGAACGAGAATACCCTTTGGTCTATGTTAGAGTTGGATCGTTTATCGGGTTACCGTGTTACCCATGTCAGTTTATGATAATAATAATATTTACATTAATCAATGAAAACAACAGCTATTGTAACTTATGAAGCAATGGAGATACATTACAATTATACCATACTAATTATTTACTGGGACGGATTTTGATTTTCTTCAAAGATATTATTATGAATCCTCTTACTTTTTTCATGTGATAATCATGTTTCGAAGAGATTATAATAAAACCCATTTATTTTCTATAGGTTAATCTTGTTTCAAAAATATTTTTATAAAAACATTTCTTTTCCATATGTTAATCATGTTTCAAATATATATTTATGGAACTCTTTTATTTTCAACGGTTTAACTATGTTTCAATGTGATTTTTTGGGATCGAATTCATTTCCTTGTGTTAATAAAATTTCAAAGTGATTATTATGGAACCCATTTATTTTTTATAGGTTAGTCATTTTATGAAAATAATAAAGGATGTTTCAATGATTTATGATAAAAAAATTATCTATATTATTTATTCATGTTGTGTTTCTTGGGAACTAAATAAGATTGGTGTATCACGATAGTTCTAGGTGAGCCCATTATTGTTTACAAGATGGGTGCACACATATAGTGATCTATTGCATTAGATTGTAATTATTTTTTCTGGAGGATAACAATAGAATATAAAAATATGGTTATTCTAGATGAAAAGGTTATCTAATGTGTCTATGAGATAATAATTTAAGATACCAATATGTTTTATCTATGCTTGTTATAGTTTTATGATGTTTCATTTGATCAATATTGATTTCACATAGAAGATGAATATTGATTTTTATGACATTTTCATTTGATAATTCCTTATTCCATGTTTTAGTGTTTTGTGATCCATGTATTTAAAGGTCTGAATGATCATAATTTGTAACTATTCACTTTGATTATGTCATCATACCCTTATTATCTTATTGTGATCACATAAGACATTTATTTTTTATTTCTTAAGTACACTATTACAGATCATTTGAGCTCCCATTTCTTATGATTACTTGTCCCAGGGTTTTAATGAATGGTGAGGGATGAGCTATGTCTTGAATTGATATCATTATTTGAAGATGATGTCTTAATGTGAAATATAAATGCACAGTTAAGTCATAGAAATTATCATTAATGTATTTTGAATAGTATATGTAATATTCCATCCTAATTATCTATTAATGTGAACCAACAATATGTTATAGGTTGTAAGTTATTTAATTTTTTATTTTTATGTTTTATGGTTTGGATGGGAAAAATGGATCACCTCTATTGACATCAAATCTATTAATTTAATGTTTTAGATTTCAACATCGAATTTTGTTGGGCAGGTTCTGGGTTCTTATAGAAAACCCCACTAGAATAGAACATGAAATATTCTATATATTCTAGATATTCCTCTCAAATACTAATCACACTTCACTATCAATCTCAAAGAGAACGTTTTCTTCCATACTTAGAGAGAAAACCATTGAGAACCGTCTTTCTTGTTAAATTCACCATATCCATTGCTACATTTTCAACCAACTCTTAATAAGTAAGTAAACACAAATTAATAAGAATAGTTCTAATACCTAACCGCAATACCTTATTATAGAGCTATTGCTTGAGGTAATCATTCAAAAGGACATCTAAAGAAAAAATAACTCAGAATATTCGGTATAATGATCCTTCATTGAATGATATTGGTGATCCGGATTTTGGAAATTAAATTTCTTCACTGTATTTATGTTCTAGGGGTAGAACTAGTGGTTTATTTCCCCATTAAACATAGTAAAAGAGATATCTTTATACTTCCATGAAATAATCATCATCTCTCTCATCTTTCTACTATGTACGTAGAGAACCTACATGGATGATCCCATATTTGTTTTCGTAGGGATCATTAAGATCTCAATTTTACACTCAATATGATCCAATCCCTCATCTAGTTCATTGGGACCCTTGTCACTGTGGAATAATGATTGATATTTCTTTGTAAAAAATTGAATATGATCCACTATCGATTTCATATAATAACCAACCAACTAACCCAATGTTTTTATTGTAAAAATTACAATATCCATCAAATATAGATCAATAGTAGGGTTCACATGTGGGTTATTATCCGCTGCACCCTCTATATTTTTGGGAAAGACCTGTTGGGATTCATGATCTACAAGAAACAAAAAATGCCTTATAAATGAAAAACCTATATCAAATCCATCGAAATATCTATTTGAAATCATCAACATTGGTATCAAGATGTAACATTAGAATCATAAAAATCCAATGAAATGATAGAGAACATGAATAAAATTAAGAATTTCTAACAATGTGTGGTTTGGTTCACATATAAGAAAATTTTTCACCAACTATGTGGGTATCACATGTGTTGGGGGGAGTGGTCACATGGGATGAAAAATGTTTCTACTTACACCACACACTAGCTATGATCCTCCTCTAGACCTTCCAGTTTCAATAGAAAAACTAAATAAATACCACATTCTTAACTTGAGGTATACCACTGACCAAGGAAAAACAACCAATAAAATCAATCCTCTAATTACATAGAAAAAATCAAAATCAAATTTCCCAAACACCCAAGAAAACTAAAGGGTCGACATGAATAATAATTGTCCAGACAATACCCCATTTGTATATACTAATCGCCTAAGGCTCCAACTGTATTATAACCCTGAAT
Organism: Viscum album; assembly: GCA_963277665.1. Taxonomy (NCBI): domain Eukaryota; kingdom Viridiplantae; phylum Streptophyta; class Magnoliopsida; order Santalales; family Viscaceae; genus Viscum; species Viscum album. Next base: position 1,645,483,593 of record OY728164.1, read on the forward strand.
TCTAAAATAAAACCACTTTGGTAACATTTTTTAATGAACTAAACCAAGTCACCATCACCTAGTCCATCCCACCACATGAACCAACCTGACCTCTCAATTGCCACCGGATATTGATAAGCACCTAGAAAAACCAACAACCACATTAGAATGATTTCTTCATTGCTAAACCGATGGGACCTTTAACACCCTCTTTTTTTATGATTTTTTTTTCAAATAATTTAATCAGTTCGATATTATGGGTTAAACTGAATAGTTATTTTAGATTTCTAAAAAAATTCTAATATTGGGGTTTATTCTATGGAATATAAAGTTTATCTCTAATTATATGCAACACAGAGTTTAAATGAATTGTGACATTCTATTAAAATATTCGTATTTAATATGAAAGGTATCAAATATCTATTATAATAGTGAGTATAAATAATATTATGAAACTTATTAAAATATATTCTTTATGAATTTTTATTGAATGAATTTTTAGGTGACCTGTTAATTATAAAGGAAAGTAAAAACATTTTGATAATGAAGGAAATTATATTATGAAAATATATTATATATGAAAATTCTGATTGATCTCAACAATTAAATAAATATTTTTTGAATTATTTTTTTGAAATTAATATATTCTATATTAAATAAGATATTTAACATTAATGTTTTTTATATTGGAGATAAGAATAAAACCATTTTTATATTTACAAATGGTATATTTCCTAAAAGAAGTTTGTTCACCTTTAACACCCTTATTTTAAAAATAATTTTTTCCACTTTTGAAATCATAATATGAATAAAATTAATTTGATTTAGAAATAACATTGTCAAAGTTTCGTTAGGGTGATTTTCTTTTGATTTCAAAAAAGATTAATTTTTCAATGAATAGTGAAAATACTAATTTTTATGGAAAAACTACCTCTTCATTTAAAGAATTTATAATGTATCTTTTTGTTTTTAATTTGTTTAAATAAACAAGTAGATAAATTATATGTCTATTAAAACTATTCCAATTATTTAAAAATTTAAATATTTTATTTTCATATATAATATTTCTAATATATTGAACATTTCCCTTTGAAAACTCGATTTCTCATCGCATTTGTGGGATTAATTTAAAATCATATTTTAATAATTGTGTGAATTTATTATTAAAAAATAAATATATATTTTCAAAATATACATCATTTATATTATCAAATAAGTTGAAATTATATTTTTACAAAAATAAATAGTTAAAAAAGATGAAATTATTAACCCTAGTAAAGGAAAAAATGGATTTATTGGGTGGTTAACCAGAGAAGAAAAACATTTAAAATGAACCAAGACATGTTTAGGACACATTATCTATCCATATTTTGACCTTAGGTCATCTATACTAGCCAATGGTCCACTTTTGGTCCTTTTTAAGAGAAACACATGGGTTCACCATTTTTGTATCAAATAATTACAGGGGATCCATTCACCAAACTCATAAAAGGCCACACTTATCCTTTACACATCACACTTACAAAACCCATTTTTTCCATTACCACCCCAAATAAATTCCTTAATTCCATAATATTTTAAATGAAACTTTATTTTTTATAGAAACTAGTACTCCGCCCATGCGATGCACAATACTATAAAATAATTGTTATTATTAACTACAGATTACTATTTATAAAACATAATAGATTATATTAATATTGCATAATTTCTAAAATAAAATGACATAAATAAGGAGGAATAAAACTAAATTTGAGGAAAAAGTAAATTAGATGAAAGAAAATCAATATTATATAGTTAAATGATGTAATGGAGACAAAAGAAAACAAATAATAGGTGTAAAACACTTCATGTCCAATCAAAAAACAGTTCAACAAAATGCAGCTATTTTTTAACCTTGGAATTATTTTTCTATGTTTCTGTGGAGGAATAAGAGGTAATAATCCAGGAGCTCAAGGCCAAAAAAATCAGCCAACATGTCTCTGTAGAAACAAAATACTGTTTAAAATTAACAGTGCAAACTAATAAATAATCAAATTATTGAATCCAATGTTCAAATGATAGATAAGAGGGGAGAGAGAAAGCGATTTCTTACTTTAACATGATTCCATGAAAGGATCCAACAGTGAACTTGTACTTCACCACCACATCCATTATTGTCATTGTGATCTCCCCATAATGAATTGAAGATGCATTAGGATCTTGGCATGGGATTACATTGTTGTAGACTTCAGTTTTAACATAAAAAAACTAACTAAAATGTAAAATCCCCATGAAGTAAAACAATAAAACAACAGCTATTACAATGAGAATTAAAGTGAACTGGAAGATGAAAACAATATACATATTGATGAACATGTGACATTGTTATTTCATGAAGAAATAAAGTCAACTAAAGATAGTAAACATGAAACAAAATCATACAATGATGCTAAGAAAATAGACCAACTAAAAATAAATAAACCAATTAACGACTACAGACTATTGTAAACATAAAACTTATCCTTCTATGAAAAATAAATCAACCGTGTAAGGTCTGTAATTCACAACAGGTTCACAGAGACAAAATTATTGCAAGTAAGAGACATAATATCCAGCCCCTCCCTGCATTGCAGCCCTCACTTCTCCATCGCCCCTCCTGTCCCCCCCCAGCCTAGCCCCTCCCCTCCCTCCTGCTCAGTCCCTCCCCCCCCCCACTGCCCAGGGCCTCACCTCCTCCCACCCCCACTCCCGGCTCTACCCCTCCTCTCCCCACTCCTCCCCTTGTCCTCCCTTCCCTGCCCAGCCCTTCCTGCCCCCACCACCCTGCCCAGCTTGTAACCCCCCCTCCAATTTCCCAGCACCTCCTTCTACCCCCTACCCAGCTCTACCCCCTCCCCTCCCCACCTCCTCTTCTTGTCTCCCACCCCATCCCAGAACCTCCCCTCCCACCTCAGCATTCCCCCTACCCAGCCCCTTCCCCCACCACTCCCCCCCTGCACAACCTCTTCCACCACCTACTCATCCCCTCCCCTCCCCTTCCCTCCCCTCCCCTCCCCTCCAACCTGCCCAGCCCCTCCCCTCCCCTCCCCTTTCCCACTAGCCAGATATAACAAACACCACATATTGTAGAATGCTATAAAAATAGATTCACTGCTAAAATATCAATTATAGTTTACACTATAACCAAATCATATAAAGAAAAGAATAATTCTACAAGGCACATACAATTTATATAAATGCTCAAAATTACCTTGTGTTTAAAGATTGGCACAGATTCATCACATGCTCCCAAACAGAAATCGGACAACAATTAAGGAAACTTTATTAAGCAGTAGCCTAACCGGATTGGTTATTAATTTTCATAACACTCTTTCAATTAGTTTATTCAATTCTATTTCCCAAAAACATCATTCATTAATTAGAAAAGATAATATAAGGTAAATGTTAAAGTAAAAGAACTAATGATTAATTCTATATGAACAATTGATTTTAACTGTTTTCTTTAATTTATTTTAAACGGTTTATTATTAATTTATATTGTTGATTGGATCATTGTAGTAACAAACATGGCATGTTATCAGATACCCACAATATAATAAACATGCATCATAAATCTAAGGTAGAGAGGGATATATGCAATACCTTCACTAATGAAATAGCTTCTACAGCACCTGAAGCTCCAAAAAGGTGGCCAGTCATAAACCTTGTAAATTGAACTTTTAGCTGCAAACATGAATCATGGATTAGAAAAAATACTTTAAATAAAAAAAGGGTCACAAGTGGATTAGAGTTCACTTAAATTATGTGGAATACACACTAATTTGATAATGATAGAACTATAATCTTACCCCATTAATCTAGAAAAAGTAGTCAATTAGAGCTTCATATTTTATCAGGTTGAAATACACTGCATTTATATGAAACGTTCTATTTCTAAAGCATAGGGTCGTGCACTTAAACATCCTTGCAACCACATAAGTGAAATGTTGGTTACAGCGCAATAGACATCGATGAACATAAACATATTTAATAAATAGTTATAAGTATAGTAGGTTTTGAAATAACATGACCTAGATACATGAATACGTGAAATTATAGGATAGAGAGGGGTCATGCCAAGATAGGATCGCTTTATCTATCATTTCCCTGGTCCGAAGAAAGCTATAACTGAAAGAATCTTCTATCATGCCCCCATTCTAAAGAAACCCATAGCAGAAAAAACTCAGTCTGATGATGTTATTTCTTAATCCGAGACAATTGGAATCATTTTTGTCAATAAAAACCTGTTATGACACCCTTTCACCAAAAACAATTTTATCCCTACCTTAATGCATGACAATTGGTTGATGGTAAAAGAAAAATGTTTCCTATTACAGAATGTTGAATACTTATTATTAACATGATCTATTGATTGATATAAAATTAAGTTTCCATTTTTTTCGTTAACAATGAATTTGCATGTGTTACTTTGATATTAATGATGATAACGAATGAAAGTGTTCAAGTGACTAGAATTTCATACCATGACACAATTGCGAAGAAGTATTTCTACATGATGATGGTGGTGAAAGAAAGTCAGTGATTCAAGATACATAATAGAAATATGTTAAGGAAAAATTGTAGAAGACCCATTATTGTAAAACAGTGTGAGTACTAAAATATATTTGATATAAATGATCCAATTAAAAATATGCAGGACTTTGCTCAAATAACATTTTCAGAATGGGGTTAATAGCACAACAGTAATGATTGGACAGCTATAAAATCTATAAAAAAAAGAAGCAAAAACCGGATAGGTATGAATTTACAAAGATAAGCAATTTCATTAAGATGATTAAAAATACGAAATTATGTGCCAACCAATCCCATTTAACATTTGTTTATAACAGAATATTTAAAATTAAAATAATAATCAGAAAAATAATGAATACATTCAAATAATCAGAATTTTAGAGTATGTAAGAGTACCTACAACTGAAATCTGCTTCAACTTAAACAGACATTCCCACATACATGAATGTGGGAAAATGAAATAGGTATGTTATACCAAAATGATAATAGTGAGCATCACAGTGATGTATTTGAACATAATTAGGGGAATTAAGACTGCCTGGAATTAAATTTTTCTTCAACATAAATAGAAAGACACGCATACATTGATGTGTGAAAATAACAGTTGTAAGCTATAATTGCATGAAAAGCGGCAGGATCACTGTATTGAAGTTGGAACACATTTAGAGGCAGTAAGACTACCTACAACTTCAATATACTTCAACATTAATAGACTTACAGAGATTCATGGACATAGGAAATTAAAAATTGTAAGGTATACCTCCATGGAAAGAAGCAAGATCACTGTATTGAAGGCGAACACATTTAGAAGCAGTAAGACTACCTGCACCTGAATTATTCTTCAACATACATAAAATTACACACATACATTGATGTGATAAATTAGAAATCCTAAGGTATACCTGTATGTCCAAATCAACTGAATTGTCATTTTCCCCCTTGGATGTTGCTACCAGTGCAACACACATTAGTCGTGATATTGTCATTTATCTGCAATGAGATGGTTAGAAAATTCAAATAAAAATTACTGATCAATTCAAATAGCAGGATTCGTGCCAGTTAACTTATTTGGATCATAAACATAGGGTTGTAAACTTTTTCTGGGGAAAATTTATCACAGTAGAACCCATTGCATGTCCTAATCTATAGTCACATAAAAGAAAAAAAATATGGAAACATCCCAATAGGAAACACATGTCACATCAAAATCAAACCTTAATATGTATATACATTATACATATAACATACAAAAGATACAATTAAATTTGGTTCACTAATTTTGAATTGTGGTTGAATGCATTTCCTGGTGATACTGATTTTATTGAAATATTCTGAATGTATGAAACCATAATTTTTTTAATATGAATCACACATACAGAAAATGAATCACATGTGATCTATTTTTTCTTAAAAACATATTATTATATATATATATATCATACCGTTTATGTTCTTCTATGTTTATAATTCCCATAGCATAACCATGTGATTCATAACTCTATCTACTTATAAAATCATGTTTTGGACCATTTTTTACACAATAATTTAATTCTTGTAGAATGGTTATATTTCTACTACCAAAACTCATCCAAGATTAAGGTATGAACATTAACGTTATCCTATATACAACACGGTACTGACAAACTTAGATATTGATAATAAAACAATAAAGATTCATGACTACCTTTCTTTTGTAAACTGTAAACTGAAATACACTTATTTAGGTAAACAACTAATTTGAAAACAAATAAGAAAATTAAAAAATAGGCTACATAGAGTATGACCTTTATATTTTAGTATAAAAAGTCAGTCAATTTTTTAGACTTCATGTACACTTCACCCATTCATTCAGGTGTGCAGTTCGGTGGCATGGATTGGTGTGGCCACAGTGTCTCGAGACAATTAAGGATTATGTTGCACCCCATCCTCACTATCAAAATCACACCACAAGTTTTTATACATATAGAATGTAGTTAGAAGTTTAATTAGAAAATATTAGTGAGAAATAAAATCATATAATCTAAAATTAATATTTACCTATATATTTCAATTCTGAAATAAATATGAACCTGCATAAAATATTAGGGCTTACCGTTGTAAAAAATTAGGGGTTTCTGTAAGTTTATGGAACCGAAATTGCGAGACGGAGGAGGATTTGCAGTGCGTCGAGGGTACACTAGTGTAAATAAATAACAACCGTAGAAACCAGAGATGAAAATCACAACCCCAAGGTAGAGGTGGGAATCTATGGAGGTACGAAGGAGCCCAAGGCGGAGGTAGAGAAAAATATGAACCTACGTATTCCAATAAATATGAACCTACATATTTCAATTCTGAACAATCATATTTCAATTCTAAAATAAATATGAACCTTTATATTTCAATTATGAATACATATAAGTTACAGAAATAATATTCCATCATTAATTTGTATAAACCTAAAATTATTATGAACCTGCATATTTCAATTCTGAAATAAATATGAATCATCATATTTCAATTATGAACCTTCATATTTCAATTTTGAAATAAAAATGAACATGTATATTTCAATTATGAATACATATAAGTTACAAAAATAATATTAAAATATTAATATGTATAAACCTCATACATATAAGACAAAAGATAATAATAAGAAATGCATAAGAAACAAAAATAACCTTCATGTGGTGGTACACTTCCCCCATTTTCATCGCATTTCAGTTTAATGCAGCATTTAAAAATATCAAAGTACGCAGGGGTGCAACACTCAAAACATAGAACAATTTCGTACTAAGTCATGAAAACATCAAATTTACACCATAAAATATGGAAAATTATGTCGGATACTCAATATAATTGGTATTATAGTTGGGAAACATTTGAAATATAATTTGGATCCTTGATATAATCTCATATTATACCTAAAACGTAAAATATGACAAAACTATGAATAAAAACACTTCATTTGGATTACTAACCTTTTCATGTAAACACCATGTACTCACCTCCTTCTTATGAGAAATAAACTATACTGAAATCTAATATTTCAAGTAATAAAAAGATGGAAACAGAACATAGTTAATTTCATTTGGATTAAAATTTAAGGATGAGATATAGTTACACATCGTCCAACTGGTTGACACAAAATCTATAGTGGAAAGCGAGGGGAACATTTTCCGGGATTCATCAAGACATAGAAACTCAATAGAAGATCCGAATATCCGATAAGAATGATGAGGTGAAGCCATCACATAACTTATTTCACTATACCAACATCAAATAAGTACAACCAGCGTTTAAAAATAAAAAGTTACATAGAGGTGAAACACTGAAAACATTGAACAATTTCGTACTAAATCATGAAAACATCAAAATTTACACCATAAAAATGGAAAATTATATCGGCTCCAAAATATAATAGGGATTTAAGTTGGGAAACATTTTCAATATAATTTGGCTCCTTGTTATAATATCATATTCTACCTAATACAAAAAATATTATAAAACAGTGAATAAAAACACTTCATTTGGATTACTAACCTTTTCATGGAAACACCAAGTACTCACCTTTTACTTATGAGAAATAAGCTATACTGAAATCTAAAATTTCATGTACTAAAAAGATGGAAACAGAATATAGTTAATTTCATTGGGATGAAAATTTAAGGAAGAAATACAGTTACCCATCGTCCAACTGGTTGACACGAAAGCTGCATTGGAAAGCGAGGGGGACATTTTCCTGGATTCATCAAGACAAAGAATCTTAGTAGTAGATCCGAGGATCTGGTAAGATAGATGAGACGAAGCCATCACATAACTTATTTCACTATACCAACATTAAATAAGTACAATTAGTGTTTAAAAATAACAAAGTACAAAGGGGTGAAACACTCAAATCATTGAACAGTTTGTACTAAATCATGGAAACATAAAATTTTACACCATATCAAATAGAAAATTTTGTCAGCTCCTCAATTTAATAGGGATATTAGTTGGGAAACATTTTCAATATAATTTGGCTCCATTATATAATCTCATATTCTACCTAAAATGTAAAATATGATAAAACTATTAATAAAAACACTTCATTGGGATTACTAACCTTTTCATGGAAACACCAAGTACTCACCTCTTACTTATGAGAAATAAGCTATATCAAAATCTAAAATTTCAAGTACTAAAAAGAGGGAAACATGATGTAGTTAATTTTGTTGGGATGAAAATTTAAGGTTGAGATATTGTTCCCCAATTTCCAACTGCGACACATGATAACTTCAGCAGATAGCGAGGGGATCATTTTTTTTGGATTTTTAATGTAAAGAAACATGGTTGTAGATCCGAGGATCTGGTAACAAAGATGAGGTGAGGCAATCATAGAAGAAAAAAATAGAAAAACTAATGGGAACTAAATAACAGTCAGGGGATAAGATTAATTTTTCAAGAAAGTAACTCAGTCTCTTAGATGTTCTCTAGGGTTTTAATCACACTTGAAAATCATTGAAGGTTTGTAAGATCATCGAAGTTTCAAGAATTTGAAGGATATAGATTTAATTCAAAACCTTTATGTTGAAAAAAATAATTTATTATACATGTAAAATTGCACCAGTGTTTGATCAATATCAATAAATCAAGGTGAAAGATTCATAGAATGAAAGCAGCAAAAATTAAAAAGCAATGTTGCTTCAATGCAATGGGTTCGATAGGAATTAAAAACATTGGACGAACCAGAGAGCGAAGTATCGAAATTTAAAAAAGAATGTTTCAAATCAATAGTGAAAGTGTGGGAACTCCAAAATAGATAACTGGTGAACATGATTCATAAATAAAAAATAATAATAACTAACATATGAAGAAACAAAAACCCTACTTTGGATAGTAGTATCCATAATGTCATCATATCACATATCTGGAATATGAGGTTTTCCATTCAAAATTTCCTTACTATAAACCTTTTTCCAGCCGACATAAGAATGTTTGTGTTTAGGGACATCAGAAAAGATTGAAAAAATTATACATTGGAACCTTTTATGAGAGGTGTGAGGGAATTGGAATGTACCTGTAGGCAATAACAAAATACATGTAGCCAAAGGATTTGTAGATGATGATGAAGAAAGAACAGATTGTAATGGAGGTCTTCTGTCGAAAGGTAATAGAGGATGAAGAGAGGGGAGAATCTATGGGGATGAAAAGAGCAATGAAATACCATAAAAGTTTAATAAAATAAAAGAAACCCTACCTGATGTAGAGACCGTGGGTGGCCGAGGGGGAACAGGCGGTGTCAGAGCAGGCGTAGGTGGAGGAGGGTCGCGGAAGGCGGATGGATTCACTGAAAGCCGAGGGATGGAAGATGATTGATATCTGAATGTGAGGGAACATAGACAGCGATAGTGGGGGAGGTGACATTGGGTTGTTTCAGTCGATTATGGATTGAACAGTGGGAGTCGCAGAATATGGATGGAATGGGGGGAGTCGCAGAAGACGTATGGAATCGCTGATAACCAATGGAGGGGACACGACTGTTCTTCGAATGTGAGGGAACATAGAGCGCGACAGAGCAGGATGATAGGTAGGGTCGTTTCGGTCAAGGTTGGATGTCGTGGGCAGATAATTGGAAGCTTTTTGAGTGTCTCCAGGCAGTGGAGGGAGGAAACCAGAGGTATTTTGGCTGATCGGTGCTGCACGAGAGAAACCCTAAACCGGAGGGTGGGTATGAGGTATCGCGCGGAGGAATGCGATTTTAGTCGCAGGAGGGACGAAATGGAATAGAGGTTCAATGAATTAGAGGCGAAGTGGAGAAGTGGGAGGATGACACGTAGGCATGGAAGAAGCCTAATTTAGTATAGATATTAGATATAACCAAATATGCCTTCTTTTGAAAACCAAACTGATTTTTCCAAATAAAATTGAATGTCTATAACCAATAATTTTATTTATTTCATACTACACAAACATAATTTATTTTTAAATCAAAATTATATAAAAAGAACAGTTCATAAGATATAATTATAAGGTTTTTTTTTCATAACCCAAATCATTCTCCTATTCCATCAAATGAGATTCAAAATCATATTTTTCTGTATGGAAGACTACCACCTTATGAACAGATGTCATTCATTTTTATATTACCACCTATCATAAAAGGACATAATGATGGATTTTTTCGTATATAGGATATTTATGATAATAATAGTCCTTATTAATCATGTTATAAAATCATCCTTTTTATATTAACTTATGTGGGAATATGATCATATAATTCACATGTACATTAGACTACCACCACATAGAGTCATGAGATTCAGTCATCACATACTCTTTTTAAGAAGTTAATAAGGATATGTTTATTAAAAAAGTGACATATAAATATATATAAAATAAAAATGACTCTATAATTATAATAAATTATTTACAAATCATTATTTCAATCTATCAAAAAAATGGAAACAAAGTTCATGCGTGTGCTCGACCGACCATCTTTTGGAAAAATGTATATTATTTTTCTCTCTGTCTTTTATAGATTATTGTAAGTACATATATAATAAATGAATAAGAAATTTATATAATTTTTTCCTTATTGAGTTAAAAATAAATAAATGTATGATGATATAAATCAATAAAAAACATACATGGAAAACAAATCACTTAAAACCCAAAATGTGAATCTAACATAGAATTGTTAATAAAATATTAATAAGAGGACATAAGAAAATAATATATAATATGATATATAAATATGATTCTACAATATATGTATAATAAAATTATATTTATTAAAAAATAGGAATGAATGTGTATGATGGATGTCGATACATACAATATCGTATTTCCAACTCACTTTTATTTTCTATAGGACACATTCCATATTCACCACATGTGTCATTTATCTAGTTTATATACAAAAAATATGTGCTTCTTTTATTATTATCAGGAAAATTATTAGAATATATTTTTCTATTTGAGGATATCCATTTCATAAGGTTTACGTTTGAATGATACCAAATTTGTGAAGTATTTATCTTACAATCTCACCTTTAATAAATATTTCCAGTGTTTGTGATTCAAATGATGAAATATAATGATCTAAGACTCACGAATATAAATTTTTTATTCTTCTCGAGTTGTTTTGTGACAATAAATTTTTTCTCTTAATTTTCATCTCTTTTTGTACACATGATTTAAAAATAATATTTTAATGAGAAATCACCTCTATATCCATATTTAGTCAAAATACCTTCTTCTTCTAGACCCGTGTTTTCAAAAAAAAATAATGACTATTTTTACATTATAAGAAATTTTATTATAAAAAGCATTCCCATGTTTGACAGTTTATAAACTTTTTCTATGGGAATGTTCATTGTTTTTTCAAAACAATATCCATTTAGATTTCACTAAAAATGTGAAAGGAATATTTTTTTTAACATGTACATCAATAATAATGTGTACTTCTATCATGAACTCCTAATTTTTTTAATTTTTTTTAATATTTATTCTTCATTGAATGTATTTCAAAAATATTGTCAAAACATTTTATTCAAAAATGTGTTTCTTATCAAGAAATAAATTCTATTTTCCTAAAAATATTTTTAAATTATTTTAAAAAATTTATTTATAAAACTTCAAGGTCATTTTAATTGAAATGTTTTGGAAATATTAAATGTTAGAAATTTTTTTTTCACTTTTGAATGGTTATTTTCTTGAAAAATGATATAAGCAATCTTTCCAAATTAGTTTCCATTCTTATTATTTTTTCAAATGGATTATGTATATGTTGAAGAGACTTTTATGTGACCCATTTTTCACATGCTACAGTAAGATTATTTGTTTTATAAAAACCATTTCTTTTCATGGGATATGATATGAAGAATGGTTTATTAATCCCATTTAATTTCAAGGGATTTTATATGATAATTATGATATGAATTCAATTTCTTTTCATTGATTTAGGTCTAATGAATGTTTTATGATCTTATGGAACACAATGGTGTAGTTTTTATTAAGTTATAATGGTTATTATAGTACCCCCTGTTTGAGGTTTATATACTTTTAATGCATTTTTATGTGTTTAAAGTGCTGGTGATGAGTTAGGAAGAGGTTGGGAATGATTGGAATGGTTTTCAATAAGAATGTATGCTTTTCATAGGGCACATGGTTTGAGCATGTTTAGGGGATACCATGCGGGTTCTCCAGGGAACCATGTAGGGGGTGATAGTTGGCTTTGCATGGCTTGTGCAGGGTTTTCCAAAACTTTTGATTCCACTATGAAGACCCCTCCTCTCGAGAATGTGGTGTGCACATGGTTAGCGCATGGTTTTCCAAACTATGTAGTCTAAATGTGTGGCCACTTAAAAATAGGTCTTTAAAACACTAGTACACTCGGAATTTCCTCATTTCTCTCCAGGATTCCTCTCACCCAAACCTTACTTAATATTTTATCTTCTCTATGGTTTTAGGGTCTCTCCCAGACATTTTGGAAGTAAATCGAAGGGGTTTCAGGGTGGATTGAAGGTGGTTCTTCTCGATTAATTCTTCTCTTGTTGTATTGTATGGTTTCTTATAGATCTACATATCCCTCTCTATCAGTTTTATAGATCTACACCCATTTTGTATAAATATAGGGATGTGTTTTCCTTGGGGGTTTATTTTAAGGATTATTAAAGATAGGCAAGGAGATCTATATTGGTTTTGGTGGTGCATTCACCAGATTTGTGCGACGGTTGTTTGTTGGTCGATTTTTCTAGAAACCTAAAGATTAGTGGCCTCTCTCTCAACTCCACTTGGTTAGACCTAGTAGTTTTGTTTAAAATTATTTTTTTGGCTTGAAATTAATTGTGATAATGATGTACAAATATTTTTGGAAATCCATTAGGTGATGATTTGAGAGATTTTGGTGGAAATTGGTTATTATCGCAAAAAGGGGATTTGTTGTGTGATTTTAATTTGTTGATTTTAAAATCATTAGTGGCTGATTATAAAAATGTTTTGTGAAAGATGGTTTTTCAATAAATATGTTCTTTTGAAAATGAGCTTGGTCATGGAATGTTAGTTAAATGGTGTTTTCAATAAATGGGTGATTTATTGAAGTGAATTTCCATGGGTTGTAAATTGTTGTATTCTTATTGTGTGGCCTCGATGCCTTGTGCTTATTGGTTGATTGAGGGTTATAGATTATGCTGTTGGTGTGGAAGTGGATAGGAAGTCTCACTATAAATGGTGATGGAATGTGGTCTGAAGAACCGTCATTATAGACGTGGGTGGGAACAATCACTATAAATGGTGATGGATAGTGTTTGGAAGAACCACCATGATGGGTGGTGCTCGGTAAGTACTGCTAGTATGGGAATGAGGTAAACAGGTTTGGATGGGAATCTCGATTGTGGTTCTTTGTTTGTTTGTGTTGTGGCTATGCAAGATGGACTTCTTTGGGATAATGGGTTATGGTAATGTGGATTATGGATCAGTGTGTATTTTCATTGTTCGTCATGCAAGGTAAAGTAACATTTGTCTTGTTGTAAGTTGCTACACTATTGGATGTTTTATATGACCTATTTTATATAAATATGATAATGGTTTTATCCTAGTGGTGTGTGTAGGGATGTCATTTGGGGAAAACCTACTATGTATTAGTACTCACCCCCTACGTTAGAACATTGGTTCTTTTGTAGATGTTATCTTCCAAGTCATAGGTAAGAGTATGGAATCACATTTGGCCAACACTTAAGAAAGATGCTTATGTGATGTTGTGGTGCTGGGAGCATGGAGTTTCGTATTGAGCTTTGGATGGGGTCCCTTTTTCATTGGGGTTTTGTTGTGTATTTTTCTGTGTGGTACTATGGTATTTGGTTTGGTTGTATTTGGCATGTGGGATTACTATGGAATAGTTTTGTTTCCTTTTTGGTAATGTATGACATGGTTTTTTAGTGAACATGGATCATGCAGTTTGTTGATAGTGGATTGTTTGGTGGGTTGGATTTTTCACTAGGGAAATTCATTCCACCCTTTATTCCCAAATCCTGTGGGATTTATTTCTAGAATTTGGCACCTTGGTAACATTGCTTAAGGCCAATTACCATTCCACCCCCCTCTCATGAAAATGTTATTTGGTGGGATGTTACAAGTGCATTTAGTTTGTTGAGTCCTTGGCTTTCAAGTTAGCACAATTTTTTGATCATTGGTGTTGATCATTGGTCTTCATTTTTACATTTGTTCTTGGTTTATTCCTTTATTCTATATAGTATAAAGGCATATAATTTTTAGAAAATATAATTTATAGCATAAAAGTATATATCTAACCCTTTTATGATACACATCAAGTTACCGGGGAGTGGGTAAATAAGTGTTTGAAGCACTTATAGGCATTGGATATCTCATTTTCATGGGTGTAGACAATGAGATTAGAATTGTGTGCATGGTAGAAATGAAATACAACAAGGATTCATTATTCATTGGGGTATAATGTATTTTAGTGTGGTATGAATGTGTCGGTTTTGTAAAATTATGAATTGTGTTTCTAAATGGAAGGGTTTGACATTGGAAATTTTCTATATATTGAAAATGAATTGATTTTCAAAAAATGGGGGATTTTTGTTTTAAAAAATGGTACAATGGAGGAAATGTGAAATTGTGGACAGTCTGACTGTGAAAGTTTCTATGTAATTTACATTGAAATTGTAAGCCTTAGATTTGAACGGAGTGAGACTCATAGTGATTTATATGTTGATAGGGATGGAACTGGGTAGGCATCGGGGAGACCAATCATAGGAGGTTACTGAAAATGTGGTTGCACCTGAGCCCTAGGTGAACCAGCAGTTGGTCCAGAGAATCCTTAAGGATTTTCAAATAGTATTGTCATTACTGCAACCTGATCCACCAGTTAGGATTTCTGTCATAGTTAGAAATCCAAGAAATGGAAGTACGATTTTTCTCTTGATAGGAGTGAACACTAACATTGAGAGAAAAAGAAAGACAAGAACCATTTATCACCAACATGGAGCACATTAGAATCATACCACAAGTTTTTTAAAACATATTCTAAAACCCAAGAGTAAGCCGAGGTGTTTTATGTGTGGCGTCATGAGACACATCAAGCGGTATTGTAAGGAACAACCTTGAGAATGTCATAATTGCAAGAATATGGGGCATATTCAGTGGTATTTCTTTAATGCAATGTGGTTGGGTGTTCGTGATACTCCTCGGTAAGGGAAGTGAAATTAAGATAATAAAAATCATATCATGGAAAACACGCATCTTCATGGAGCTGAGAAAGTTGTGTTGGATTATCAGATAGGACCATCTAGAGTGTGAGGTAAGGTTCTTTTAATTTCCATGTTGATACAAACCTTATTTGATATGGGTGATTCAAATTCCATTATTACTGCTTGCATCATTGATTTTTTGGATTTACATGTGGAAATAATACCTTCTTTTTGGATCTTCAAACACCTCTGGGTTAAACAGATTGTCGAGCCTTCTTATGTCAAGGATATTGTTTAGTTGTGGAGGGCATCGAATTGATATGGTATTTCTCAGAGAATGAGATGGATTCTTGTTATATATTGTTGGGAATGGATTGGTTGATGATGTTTAAGGTCCCTATCGATTTCTATGCACGAATGGTTAATTTTGTGATGGATAATGGCATTAGACATCTCTTTAGAGGGGAGAAGAATGAAAACCTGGGTGTAACGGATTTGTTGGCACAAGCTATTCGAATGACCACATATTAGTTAGAGGATTTTTTGTTGACATCAGTGGAAGGTGTTGAGTAGAGTGGTCTTTTGGCCGTTGTGGATTAGTTTATGGATGTATTTCCTGAATAATTCTATGGGTTTTCACCCATGGGAGAAGTGGATTTTACGATTGATCTTTTTCTAGGGACCAGTATAATATCATTCCATTATACCAAATAGAACCATCTGAATCGTGGTAATTAAATGTACAATGGGAAGGTTTATCGAACAAAGGGTTCATTCGGCCTAGAATTCCCTTGTGGGCACCACCATTATTGTTTTTCTTAAAAGTTGAATGGATCCTTGTGGTTCAATGTTGATTATCATAGACATAATCAGGTTACAATAAAGTACTAATATCAAATTCCACACATTGATGATTTCTTTTACTAGTTCAGTGGAGCTCATTAGTTATACAAGATTGACATGAGGTAAGGGTATCGCCAATTGAAAGTGAGTAAGGAAGATATTTTGAAAAAAGTGTCCAGAAGAAGTTATGTCCATTATGAGTATGTGGTAATTACCTTTGGCCTGAATAATGCACCAGTGGTGTTTATGTTGTTGATGAATCAGATATTTTAGATATATCTAGATTCTCTCGTGGGGGATTTTTCAGGTGATATGTTTGTGTTTTCGAAGACAAGGGTGGAGAAAAAACAACACATGGTGATAGTATTGGGCATCTTGAGAGATCATTGGTTGTACGAAAAATTGTCAAAGTGTGACTTTAGGATACATGAGGTTTGTTTTTTTGGACAAGTTATTTCTGAGAGGGGTGATTCATTTGATCCAAAAAATATATTGGATGCTATCTCATGGAAGTCATTAAATAATGCTTTCAAGAAACAAATATTCCTCGGTCTAGTTACATATTATCATCATTTTTTAAATGATTTCTCACGACAGTATTCCCTTATGAGAGCTTTGACAATAAATAATATCTCATTTCTAAGGAATGTGAAATGTCAAAAATTATTTGAAGAGTTAAAGTGTCCCCTTACATCAGCACCAATCATGGTTTTTCCTGAACCAGGAAGAGGGTACATGGTGTATTGTGTAAAATCGGGACCAGGGTTGTGGTGTGTTCTCATGCAGGGAGATCATGTGGTTACATATGGCTTCTGGTAATTGAAGATGCATGAGAAGAACTACCCAAAACAACATTTGGAGTTTCCAGTAGTAGTCCATGATTTAAAAATGTGAAATTATTATCTATTCAGTGATAAATTTATAGTGATTTCCAACCATAAAATATTAAAACATATTTCTTCACAGAGATATTTGAACTTAAGACAAAAGAGATGGGTAGAATATATCTAGATGATTTATTTAATTTTAATGTACACACTGTGTAAGAGAAATTTAGTGGAAGATGAATTAAGTAGAAAATAATATAATTATGTGGTGAACCAAGCATCAGATCAGTGGCATTTGATTTTGGTCGCATCCAAAATATTAGTTGAAATGTGAGGACCAGGGTGGGAGAGCGGTTTTCTTTCCAGTTATTTTTGTTCCTTAGATGACTGGTTTTGTTATAGAGGCACATAAATTGATTTTGGATGTGTGGTGATGAGGTCAAAACACATTGGTGGGGAGACCAAGGAAAACTAAGAACTCAATTGAAATTCAGTCTTGTGTTTTTGGAATCAGATGGTAGTACCAGTGGCTTTTCGAGAAAAACATCTCTGGGCTTATCATCATTCCAGGTGTTCTATGTATCCTGAAATTCAGAAGTTGTATAAGGTGTTGAATATGCAGTTTTGGTGGGTTGGAATGAAAAGTGATGTGGTTGAGTTTGTTTTGAGATTCTTGACTTGACAGCAAGTCAAGAGAGAGAATCAGTGGACAACATGCATGTTGTAGTCATTACCTATCCTAGTGTGGAAGTGGGAGAAAATAAAAAAGGATTTTGTGATGGTTCTCCCAGGAACAGTCAGTAAACATGATTCCATATGGGTAACTATGGATCAAATCACAAATTTGGCCTATTTCATCCCGATTCATGAAACACATACGGTTGAGTATCTGTCCAAAATCTATATCTGAGAGGTGGTAAAGATGCATGGGGTGCAATTTTCAAATGTATTAGATAGAGATCTAAGGATTACATCTCATTTCTAGAAATCATTACAGCAAGCCCTTGGGACATAGATGACTATGCTCATGGCATATCATCCTCAGATAGATGGGAAATATTATGTGAGGCTACAAACTATGGAGGATATGTTAAGGTATTTTGTGATGGATTTTTGTTGTTAATGGGAGGAGCACTTACCATTGGTGGAGTTATCCTATAATAACAACTATCATGATACCATACACATGCCTCCATTTTAGGCATTATATGGGGGTTTTTGTAACACCCCAAGCTTCTACGGTACGCTTCTTTTTGAATAATGTGATAGCGTGTGTTGTACGCAACACCGAGTTCTAACACACCATAACCAATCACACTAGCCGTTATAAATAGTAATACCTAATTTTTGAAATTTTATAAATTCTATCTCTCAAAATGGACATCATTTTTGGATTCTGAATATCGAAATTATCCTAGGGTGAAATTTTGGTAGTTTTCGGATAACTTTCATATTTTGATGAATAGTGAAAACTACTAAATTTTAATTAAAAACAACTTTTTTAATCAAAATAATTAATAGTGATAAATTATGAATTTGAGTGGTTTTAAAGTATATTTAGAATATATTTTTACCATTTAATATAATTTTGGTCATTGGACATAATTTTACAATTAAACCGAACATAAACAAGTGTCAATCTTTTGATAGTTATTATCTCTTAAAAACACGCTTTTTGTTTTGACAGCGGGAATTAATTTTAAATTAATATCTGCCACTTATGTGTTTTGAATTTAGAAAAATGGATTCCATATTTGGAATCAGGATGTTCAAATTGTGTAAATAGGTAACTTTTATTTTTAGACATTTTTTAATAATTACTGTGGTAAATATTTTATTTACCATGGTTAAGGGTAAATCTGGTAAATAAGGGTTAAAAAATAATATTATAATAATAATAAATTACCCTAAAACGTGCCCTAGCCTTATTGGTTGATACATTTTCGACCATAGGCATCTTTGGGTCGATTTTCAGACCCCATGGTGCCACTTGTAGGTGACAGGGACACTTTATTTTAATTAAGTTAAAATGAATAAAAAAATGACACAAGCATATATCTTTTAGAAAAACAATTTTTTACATAGGGTTATATATATTGGATTTTAGATTATAAATATTCATTAGAAATATAAAAATATTTCCTACATAATTATATTTTATTTATAATTTTTAGACATTAAATATTTTATTTTATTTATGACACAATGATGATGCAGTAATTACTAAAATAGTGAAAAATTAAATTAATTGATATTATAAATACCCAAATAAATATAATATGAAACTTTTAATGAATTAAACTACTTTTCTAGGATAATATGATATATTAGTATTGATTTAATTTACTTTTTTCGAAGTAATCAATCTGTTATGAGTTTCAAAAAAATCAACTATTGAATAGTGTCAAAATTTGACATAAAAGAGTTCTTAAAACAAATATTATATTATTAATTGATATTAAATTCCTAAAAATCTAAGGTTCGGCCAAGAGACTTATATCATGATAGGTTCATCATTAATGGACCACTTGGGGGTCGCTTGGATGTATATAGTAAGTTTATTAACCATATTATATAAAAATACAAAGAGACATTGTAAAAGTGAAACTAATTAACTTAGAGTTAATACATAAAGATAAGGTTAATATAAGTACCCAAACCTATCTAAATTCTATTGTTTGAGTTTTTTTCGACCCATCCCCACCTTAAACTTTGAATAGTCAACTTTGGATCCATTGTAAACCGATTATTAATTTATTATAAACTAATATCTCTAGCTTTTCCAAAGGTGCCCCTCACCCCTCTTATAAAAGGGCACTCCTCCTTCTCATTTCTTCACACCTTCAAAGCCTTTTGGTTCGGCCAAAATCTGCCCAAATACTCTCCCAACTTCCCTCACTACAACCTAGAGGCCTTATTTTGATCAGAAAGCCAACCTAAGGAGCCCTTTTGATCAAATCAAAAGGAAGAACCCGAAGAAGAGGTAATGATTTCACCACCCTCTTTTCAAGTTCCTTTCTTCTACCACTTCTTCTTTCTTTGTTCTTACCATTCTAAAATAATAACTCCAGTATCTCACATATACTGTGATGTTATTATAAATATGTTACAACCATATTCAGTATTCTATCCACCCTTTGAATAACATGTCACCATACGTGCGTACGTACGGCTTACCGTCTCCACGTCGTGGTGTAATTGTTATTCAATATATTATTATTTAGATGGGTATAATAATGATGTGTAACTCATGTAAATAATAAATATAACATGTTAATTATTCTGTATATATGATATACCATCCATTTATATATTATTTTAATATCAAAAAAATGATATTGTCGCTCGTGTGTACGTACGGACTACCGTCTCCACGAACGCGATGAGATTCATTCTCCATCGTATCCATTCAAGTATAATTATCATTTGATGATTTAAAAATGATGTTTAAGGACTTCATATCATTCTGGATATGAATAAGATACAACAAACAAGGCTTATGTAACAAAACATATAAAATAAAATGAGTAAGTTAAGACCCAAAAAGGCGATAATTCTAAGATATTATTAACAAATCAATGTTAAAGATCATATATGATATCATATTAAAGTAAATGATTCTTGTATAACTAAATAACAATTATTTCACCATTATACAGGAGGTAAACCTACCGTCGACCAGGGAAAAAGTACAAAGTAAGGGTTTTCTTATCTCACTTTTAATTCCGTGAGAATTCCATTGATCACCACTTAATTATTGCATGTGGTGTATGTGTACTTCCCATGATCGTATTCATTGTGTAATATAATTTAATTTATGGGTATTTACATCATCATGTTATGATACTTCTTTCATGGGTGTATGTTTCGTAAGTTACCCAATCCATAAGGTAATTTGAGATTTCAATTTCCACTCATTTGGCTTTACGCATATATCATTGATTATATTACCCCAAGATTATGTGTGGAATCACTATTCATTTGATTATGTCATAATTTCCACTCCCCTTCCTATGGATATACTTTTGATACACATAATCACTCCACTGATAATTCTCAAGTCATTGATATGAATTTGATAAGAGTAATTTTAACTCATTCACCATTTGTTGAGTTAAACATCCAATTCGTTGGTGTTGTTTTTACAAGAATATGTGTGAATATCCTTTGATTGTTTTACACTAAATATCCAATCATATTTAGTGTATTTATATTTGTCACACATAATTATGTCATTGATTTATCCTTAACCTAATGATACGGCCTTTATGATAGATTTCAACTCAACTTACATTCCATTGAGACTTCTTTGTTGATATACACCAAATCACTTTTATGTGGTGTATATAATGTACTTTGACATAGTATATCATGAATCCTTTTATTCTAATGATATTACAAAGTTTTGAATACCTCCATTATTTGTATTCAAGTGTCTTTCTTTTGGTTAGAAACTCTACCTAAAATGCCATTTTTAAATGTTTTAAAGACTTATTCATCTAAATCATTCTCATTAATGTCCATGTTTTAAAAATGGTTTTAAGGATTTATTTATATGGACATTAAAGTTTAGCAATTAAAACTCCTTTTTAAAAAGTTTCAAAGTGGTATGGGACACTTTGATTCAAAAATCTATTTTTAAATGGCTTCTCGACAAATAGTGTGACTTTTAAATGATTTCAAGAAAAAGGGAGATATTTCTCTCAAATAGTTTTGATGATTATTTTCATCTATGTCAACATCCTTCGTTATTATTGATTGAGGTTAATACAATCTTCCATATTGTATCGAATGAGTTATGTTTGACTGTGGATGTGGTATTTTTATACCATTCATGGTTTGTTGTTAAAGTATTGACATTTCATAAGTTATTTGTAATCTGAATGTTTATGTTAAATTTCAACCTTTCATTCAAATGAATGTGTTAGACAAGTATGTTCCGGGTTGGGGACCGGTAAAAGTAAGCCCTCCTGTTTGGTCTCCGGTTATTAGAGGAACTTCGGTTTGGTCTCCAGTTACTAGAGGAACTCCGGGTTGGTGTACGGTTATTAGAGGCACTCCGGGTTGGTGTCCGGTTATTAGAGGCACTCCGGGTTGGGTTCCGGTTACAGTTAGCCCCTAGGTCTTGGGATGAGGCCTTGACAAAGAAATTAAAGTTCAGCATTATGAATTCCATCAATATGAAAGTGGTTATTGATATTGCATGTGATTATTAGATTAGTAGAATATCCATGTGAATAAGTAAATGGCATTATTTCATTTTACTTTTTCCATACTATGTTGAAGTTCAGGTTTAAAAGGCTTTTGTTTTAGTAATGCATTGCCTTATATGTTTATACTTATTTTTGAAAGTTTCCACTATATTGTTATCCTTACTGGGCATTTGAGCTCACCCCTTTTCTATGTTTTATTTTTCCCAGGATGTGAAGAAGTAAGTTATGAATGACCTGCAGGGATTTTATGTGGGGATATGAGTGTGTAATATGGAGACTATGTTGTTCTAGTAGTTTTTCACTTTATGATGTAATGTAAAACTTTATGAATATATCTAGTGTTTCCAAGGATACTAAACCAATCGGTCTTTCGAGATTTGATCTTTCTTGTGATCATGCCAATGTTATGTAATAATGCACAGACTCTACGTAACTGGGGTCGGGGCGTTACAGTTTTTGTCGTTATCTACTATGTTGGATAGAAATGAGTAAATATTTGATAGTTGTAGCTAGCTTGTTCTAGGAGACTATGAAAAAGAATAATTTGATTATCCAAAGGATGGATATTGTGCAGAGTCATCATAAGTTGTACATAGACTATCATCGACGGTCGTTGTCATTCAAGGTGGGTGATCATGTGCTTCTGAGAATCCATCCATGACTTGGGAACTATTTATTTTTGTATGGAGGGTATATTATCTCCAACATATATTGGTCCTTTTTAGATACATGATCAGATAGTATGGGTGGATTATCAATTCGCATTTCCACCATGTTTTAGTGTGGTTCACAATCGGTTTCATATAACTCAATTGAAAAATTATCATCCGGATTGTGACCATGTGATTCGTTCAGATCATGTTGAGCTAGAGATGGATACTTTGTTATTGAAAATGATAGTGTGGATTGTGAATATGCAAGATATTGTATTTTAGTGTAAAATCATCAGTTTAGTGTGAGTTTTTTGGCAATATGGCCAGGTCCCGGAGGAGACTTGGGAGTTGGAGATAGAGATTGCTGAGCAATGGGCCAAGCTCTTTTGGCAAAGTGAGTGTCCTCTACTTTTTGAGTACAGAAAGTCTAATGGTGGGGAGAATGTACTACCCCCAGTTTGAGGTATGTATCATTTTTATAGGCCATTTTATGTGATAAAAGTTATTGGTATGAGTTAAGAAGTGGATGGGAATGTTTGGAATGGTTTTGAATAATTTTGGGGAATTTTCTTAGGGAAAACAGTTTGAGCACGGTTAGGGGAAACTATGTGTGTTCTCCTAGAAACCGTGTAGAGAGAGATAGTAGTCTTTGCACGAACTATGCACAATTTTGAAAACAATGTGTGGAAACATTGCAGACCCCTCCTCTCGAGACACTGGAGTTGTAAGAACCCAGACCATCTCTTCAGGTATGTTTCTATTTTCTATTTGTTGTTGAGAAAAAGAGGAATTTTTGGAAGAAAACTTTTAAAGTTGTAGAGGATGTGCAGGGGTGCACGGTTTTTTCAAACTGTGTGTCCAGCCAAAGAAACTGTGCACCCATGAAAGTGGGCTCCGCACGGGAGGCGCACAGTTTTTCAAACCGTGGGGGAAAACCGTGCGACGTTCTTGGTGAAGACAGTGGGCTCCACACGGGCAGCACATGATTTTTCAAACCATGCAGGAATGCCGTGCGATGTCTCTGGGTGAGACAATAGAAACTGCATGGTTGGTGCACATTTTTCCAAACTGTGCAGGGAAACCGTGTGGCCACATAAAATTAGGGTTTAAAGCCATGAGCCACTAGGGATTCCTAATTACTTTTCCAATCTCTCTCCCACTTGAGCCTCACTCCGGATTTTTGGGTCTCAACTATTGAAGGAGCACTCCCACTCATTTTGGAGGCAAATCGAAGGGTTTTCATTATTGATCAATGGCGATTCTTCTCGGGCAAGTCCCTCCTCTTGGTTTCTCCTTAGTTTTCCCTAGATCTAATCTCCCCTCTTTCTAGGTTTTCTAGATCTACATCTATTACATGTAGATATAGTGTTGGGGTTGCCTTGGGTATTAATTTAAAGGCTTGCGGATGATAGTGAATGAGTTATAGAGCTGTTCTTGTGAAGCGTTTCCGGATTTTGGAGTGCGGTTGCTTGTGGATCGTTTTCATCGGAACCTTAAAGGTAGGTGGTTTGTTCCTTTCTATATGACACCTTTGAGTATTTGTGAATATTCCACCAATACCCATGAACGGGGTATTGCGTGCTTCCATTTTTTTCCTTGTTGTTTTCCTGCTTTGCATATATGTCTGAGTAGAAGATATTGTCTGGGAATAGATTAATTTACTATGCTATGGACACTTTTCCCTGCAAGTTTTTCTTGTTATAATTTTTCCAGTTCCATGCCTAGTTGTAGGGTGGTGTGACTGTTTTTCCTTGCTGAGATGTTGTAGAATTCTATCCAAGTATTTCTTGAGGGTACTTCGTCCCTTACGCAATGTGATTCTTACAGACTTTACACAGGGCTGTGAGAACATAGTGAAGTAGACCATAGGGGGAATGGAGGTAAGGGCTTCTCCAGATTGTCTTTAATTTATGATCTGAGACCACAGGGGGAATTGATGGGGAGTGCTTCCCCAAAGAGTCTATTCATTCTTTAGCTGAACCAGAGGGGTGAGACTATGTGTTCCTCCCAAAGGGTAGCTAGTGTTGGTAGGTTGAACCATAAGGTTTAGGCTGTGAGAACTACCCAGAGGGTTACTTGTTTATTCTACTTTCTTGAGTGGCAACAAACCTGTTGTAAATTATAAGCTAGAACTGAGGATTGTTTTCTACTAAGTACTTTCTTGGTTACTGCTTACTGCTTACTGCTTACTGCTTACTGCTTACTGCTTACTGCTTACTGCTTACTGCTTACTGCTTACTCCTTACTCCTTGCTGCTTACTCCTTACTATACTTTACCATCCATATACTCACTAACTATTAGGAACAGATCTTTTGATGGTTGCCTACTGGGATTTAGTCTCACACCCTGTTTGGGCCAATATTTTTGGCCCAAACAGATTATATTGTTGCAGGTATAGATAAGGTCAAGCTCCCTTCTACATCAGGATCCTGATTTCACTAGATATGGATAGCATTGGACCAAGCTGAGGCTTGCGATGATGAGGAGTTGCTCTTCTGTTTTTCTTTTGTACTTTGGTTTAGTACTGTATTCATCATTGTGACTTGTTGGGATGCTTCCCTAGACACATATGTATCATGAATCATTTACATATATTCCTGCTCCTAATGTTTATTTATCAGTATTTCACTGTTATTGTTGTTGTATATTTAATGCTTCTGCTATTGTATGTGTTTATTACATCCACTGTGTACTCTTCCAATGAGGAAATAGTTTCCCCACTATCACACCCAAGGCCGTCGCTGTAAGTCGGCAGCCTCTAGAATTTGGGGAAATGCGCTTTAGGCCATGTGACCAACTGGGTATGGGGTGCCTCAGGGTGGCTTCCAGAACCTTGACGTTACAAAGTGGTATCTGAGGATTATTTTCTCTTGACATACTATTTGGAGCCTTTAGCCAGGGATAGGATGGAACATGTAATTGGTAATGAGATGTGCCCAGGAGTAGCTAACCCATGTATAGGGAAAAGCCATTCTACCTCGTTTATTTCAATTTTATTCAGTTTGAAAATTTTACAGTTGATTTAATTTCACTGTTGAGTGTTTCACATGCTTTGTGTTGTTACCATTGTTGATATTGCGGTTCTATTTTCTATCGTAACCAATGAGATTAGGGTATTCCATCTCATGCATAATATAGGAAATTTTTAGAAATCACAAGTCATGCATTCTTGTCATGCCATCTAGGATGCATTAGCGATTGAATATTGTAGTGATAAAACATGTGTAGATTTTCCATACTATTGTGACAGATGCCGTGATAGAATCTTTGCTACAGTTAGAGATTTTTTTATATTATTTTGTGTGAATAAACACCATATTTTGGTTCCTAAGGTGTTATGTGCCCTCGTGGACCCGAAATTGTTGGATCATTGCCTTGTCTGCTTTGATATGACATGTGTAAGATGACAACCTTTGATTGGTTGGGTGTATGGGCCCTCACGGATCAGAATTTGGCACTTCCAACGTTAGTTTCATTGTTTCCCTGGGTTCTGGAGTAGTTTCTGAGGCTTACTATCTGGAAAAACCTAGAATTCATGCTGTGTAGTTTTGACTACACGCCATGTGTTCGTCTGTTCATGAAGAAACGTTCATTCGCTGTACACTCCATGTACTCCAATGTTTCAGTCCCTGTTAATCTTGATCTAAGGTGTTCGTTTGACCTTGTAGAGTCATGCCACAAAGACGTCCTCCAGTTTCCTGCCAGCTGCAGGGCGACGACTAGACACCGGACATAGCTGATCATGGACTTCTGATAGTTCCTCTTGCTATTCCAGTCTTGGAATAAGCAGTTATACCAAATGAAGGTGTTGATGCATAGTTCAGGGAAGGCTTCATGAGGATGATACAAACCTTCTAGGCAGCACTGCCTCCTACCTCGTCTATGGAATACTTGATATAGGTTTTCCAGTAGCAACATCCTCCCACCTTCTCAGGGGAAGGAGGACCTCAGGCTATAGAGTCATGGATAGAAGCCATGATGACGATCTTTAAGAAACTGGAGACGCCTCTAGAGAGGTAGTTCAAGCTCGCTACCTACATGCTACTTGACTCAACCAAGAGGTGGTGGGATGTGATCTCATAGGTGGTTCATCAGCAGGTTATGGAGTGGGAGGAGTTTCAGTGCATCTTTTATGACTACTTCTATCTAGATACCCTAAGTGCCGACCGAGACCTGGCGTTCATGAGTTGGAGAAGGTTACTCTTTTTTTCATGGATTATTTCCCTTGTTTCACCAAGCTTCAGTGTTTCAAACCCCTCCAGAGCGCAGATGGGTTGTTCTTGGAAAGGAAGTTTGAGGATGGTCTCAGGCGGGAGATCTGCTCGCATGTGAATATTTTTAGGCTGACTTCCATCGCCTCCATCGTCAATTAGGCACTGATTGTAGAGTGCAATCTGAGAGATTCTGTAGCTGAGATTCAGGGCGGTTCTACTTCCAGAGTTAGTGCATCTCCAGCTGACAGCAGGAAGCACCGTAGGGAGTCTACACATGGTGATCCGAGACAGTGAGACTCATCTTCAGGTAGCCAGGTAGTATGCTACCAATGTGGAAGGGATGGACTTATGAGGCCACAATGCTAGAGAGACCCAGTAGAGTGCTAATCTTGTGGCAAGATGGGTCTCCTTCAGCACTTCTGTCAGGGTTTCTCACCATCAGCTGGTGACAGAGGTTCATCCAGGACTCCTCATTCAGCAACAACACCACCATTTTCTCATTAGTCTAGGAACTGGAGTACATAAAGCCATTCAAGTCGAGGTGGAGGTCATGGACGGGGTGGTCAGTCACCGGTCTATTAGTGACAGCAGGGCTGATCAGCTCAGAGCAGTCAGGCAGGTCCACAGGTCCGTGGTACAGGTCAAGCTTTTGTAGTGGAGCAGACCCAGCTAGAGCAAGATCTTAGACCTTATATAGTTCGAGATATGATCTTAGTAGATTCAGTTTTATCTTAAGCAATTTTCGATACTGGTGATATGCATAGCATTATCTCTGTTGTTGTTGTGGAGTGCCTTAGGCTCTACATCTTTTCCTTTGTCGATACATTGACTCTAGAAACACCATTGGGAACCAGAGCGATTAGTGTACATCAGTGTAGAGAGTGCCCCCTTGAGGTTTCAAGGTTTCATTTGTTATGTGACCTCTATGTCCTAGAGATGAAAAGCTATGATGTCATTCTCGGAATGGACTGGCTAGTTCCATTCTATGTAGTCGTCGACTGTTATCTCCACAAAGTGAGTTTTGTATCACCAAAATGTGGATCGTTTCTTCATAACGGTGAGTGGGATGTCCAGGCGAGTAGAGTAGGACCTAAGAATCATGGGCTAGGTGGAGTTACAGCTCCGATTGGTAGTATATATCTGGATGACCAGGGGAATTCACAGTTAGACTTTCCTCCAGTGGTGGATCATTTTATAGATGTCTTTCCAGAGGAATTTTCGAGTTTACCTCTGGAGTGTGAGGTAGACTTCTTGATTGAGCTCGTTCTAGGAGCGGCACAGATGTCCATTCCTCCTTATAGGATGGTGAAAACTGAGCTACAGCAGCTCAAGAAATAGTTGGAGGAGTTACAGGAAAAGGGTTTCATCAGACCCAATACTTCTCCTTGGGGTTCGCCTATCATGTTTGCAAAAAAGGCAGACATTACCTTCAGGCTTTGTGTGGAATATTGGAAGTTGAACTAGTTGGCGGTCAAGAACCATTATCCCCTACATTGGATTGATGACCTCTTTGATCATCTTCGTGGAGCCCGAGTGTTCTCAAAGATCAATTTGAGGTCCAATTACCATCAATTGCGCGGTAGACCATCAGATATACCTCTTGTAACCTTTAGGAGAAGGTATGGTCTATACAAGTATATGGTTATGCCGTTCGGCCTCACGAATGCGCTTGCAGTCTTCATGGAACCGATGAAACGAGTGTTCTATCCATACTTGGATTCCATCATTGTGGTTTTCATTGACAAAATCCTGGTGTACTCTCACAATCGACACGACCATGCTACCCATATTGAGATCATTTTGAGTACACTGAAAGAGCATCGGTTATATGTTAAGATCTCTAAATGACACATTTGGATGGATCATATTCACTTATTGGGTCATGTTATCTTAGATACAAAATTATCAATAGACCGAGATAAAGTGAGACTTGTAGTTTCCTGGGAGCAGCCAAAGAACATCTTGGAGGTGGAAAGTTTTCTAGGGCTGGTTGGATACTATACACGGTTCATACAGGTCTTTTCACGCTTAGCAGCACCACTGATTGGTCTGATTAAGAAGGGTGTGATGTTCTTGTGGTTAGATTCTTGTGAGTCGGCCTTTCAAAAGCTGAAGGGGAGGTTGACGTCAGCACTGATACCAGTCTTTCCCGATATGGCCAAGAGCTATATAGTTCACTGTGATGCATCAAGTATTAGGTTGGGTGTAGTTTTGATGTAGGCTAATCGAGTAGTTGCGTACGACTCTTGGTAGTTGAGGGCAAATTAGAGGAATTACCCAATTCATGATCTTGAGTTGGTGGCTGTTGTCCATACATTATGAGGTTGGAAACACTATCTTCTGGGAGAGAATTTTGTGGTTCTCACTGACCAACAAATTTTCAAGTACATATTCACTCAGAGTGATCTGAATCTGAGACAACGCAGGTTGGTCGAGTATCTTCAGTCCTTTAATTTTGTGCTTTCCTATACCCTGGGAAAAGGCAACATTGTGGCTCATGCGTTGAGTAAAAGGAACCAGATTCAGGATGTTTGAGAGGCCAGCAGTGAGTGGTAGCTTATGGATCTGTTCTATGAGATGCATTTGGAGGTGCACGATAGACAAGGGCATACTTTTATATCTTCTGTAGCTGTTACATCTACACTTCTTGATCGGGTAAGAATGAGGAAGCTATCAGATTCTGAAGGCCTAGTCCTACGAGAAAACGTGTCATGAGAGGACCGTATTCCTGGATGGATAGTAGGCGAGGATTAGATCTTGCGTTTCTAGGGATGTGTATGGGTGCAAGTAGACATACGCGAGGAGCTGATGCGGGATTTTCATTCCTCAGTTTGGGATGTTCATCCTGGCATCACCATGATGTATAGTGATCTACACCACCATTATTGGTGGCCAGGTATGAAGAGATATGTTTTAGGTTTTTTCATTAGACGATCCACTTGTCAGCAGGTGAAAGCGGAGCATCAGCGACCAGTAGGTCTTTTACTGCAACTACCAATTATGGAGTGTAAGCTGAACGATGTCGCAATAAACTTTGTAACCAGTTCTCCGACATCACATTGAGGGAATTATGTTGTTTGGGTTGTCATCGACAGGCTTATGAAGGTTTCTCACTTCTTGTCGATCAAGGAGACCTTCAGTGTTGATGTGCTGGGACGGTTGTACATCCGTGAGATTGTACGTCTGTATGGATTTACAGACTACATTATTTTAGAGAGGGATGTGAATTTTACATCTCGGGTCTCACAAGGGATTCAAAAGGATTTGGGTACACAATTACATTTTAGTACAGTATACCATCCTCAGAAAGATGTCCAGTCCGAGCGTACAATTCAGGTGCTTGAGGATATGCTCCAAGCAAGCATTATAGACATTTGAGGTTATTGAGAGATGCATATACATATTGTGGAGTGTTCCTACAATAATATATTTCAAGATACTATTCAGATGGAACCATATGAGGATTTGTACGGTAGGCCATGCCGATCTCCCTTATGTTGGCTGGAGGCAAGAGAGGCATCTTTGCTGGGACCTCGTCTTGTTTAGGAGACCACAGAGAAGATAGAGTTGACTTAGAAGAGGATGGCTACTACACAGTCTCGTCAAAAGACTTATGCTGATCAGCGGAGACGACCTATGGAGTCTGAGGTTAGAGATCTGGTTTTTTATGTGTCGCGCTGAAGTTGGGAAACAAGAGGATTAGTAGAATGGGTAGGCTTTCACCAAGGTATGTCGGACCGTTTGAGGTGTTGGAGAGTGTTGGGCTGGTTGCCTATCGGTTATAGTTACCTCAGTGGTACTGGTCTATGAACGACGTATGCCATGTCTCTCAGCTTCGATGTGACTTTTCAGACCAATCTATAGTCTTTCAACCTAAGGAGGTTGAGCTCAAGGAGGATGCGTCATTCGAGGAAATCCTATCTAGATTTTCGATCGTAGTACAAAGGTTCTCTATGGCTGGTATGTTCCTCTATTACGAGTGATATGGCAGCATGGGCGAGTACAGGACGAGACATGGGAGAGAGAGGCTAATGTATTAGCTTAGTGGCTGGAGCTATTCAGGGTTTCTTCTTCTACACTGTGCTAGAGATATTTGGGGACTAATTTATTTAAGGTGGTAATTTTATAAGAAACATGACCTTATTTTTAGGAATGTTTCTCTTTTCTATTCGTTTTTGAGAAAAATATGAATTTTGGAAAGAAAACTTTTAAATTTGTAGAGGTTGTGTAGGGGTGCACGGTTGGGGCACTGTTTGGTCAAACAATGTAGCCAGCACAGGAAACCGTGCACCCTTGATAGTGGGCTCTACAAGGGAGGCACACGGTTTGTCAAACCATGTGGGAAAACAGTGTGAAGTTCCTGGTGGAGATAGTGGGCTCCTCACAGGCAGTGCACAGTTTGTCAAACTGTGCGGATACGCCGTGTGAAGTCCATGGGTGAGATAGTGGCAACTGCACGGTTGGCGCAAGGTTTGCCAAACTGTGCGGGGACACCATGTGGCCTCTTAAAATTTTGGTTTAAAGCCTTGGGCCACTCTGGATTCCTCATTTCTTCTCCAAACTCTCTCCCACTCAAGCCTCACAAGGTATTTTGGGTTATTAGGGGTTGAAGGAGCTCTCCTACTCATTTTGGAGTCAAATCGAAGGGTTTTCATAGTGGATCAAAGGTGATTCTTCTCGAGTAAGTCCCTTCTCTTGGTTTCTCCTTGGTTTTCCCTAGATCTACTATTACCTCTCTCTATTTTTTCTAGATCTACATCCATTGCATGTAGATCTAGTGTTGTGGTTGCCTTGGGTGTTAATTTTAAGGCTTTTAGATGATAGGGAAAAATTTATAGAGCGGTTCTCGTGAAGCGTTTCCAGATTTTAGAGTGTGGTTGCTTGTGGAACGTTTTCATCAGAGCCCCAAAGGTAGGTGGTTTACGCCTTTCTGTAGGAAGCCTTTGAGTATTTGTGCAAATTTCACCAATACCTGTGAACAGGTTATTGCGTGTTTCTTGTTTTTCCCTTTTGTTTTCCAAGTTTTCTTATATTCCTGAGTAGAAGATATTGTCTGGGAATAGGGTAATTTACTATTCTTTGGATAATTTTCCCTACAAGTTTTTCCTATTAGGATTTTGCCAGTTCCATGCCTATTTATAGTATGGTATGACAGTTTTTCCATGCTGAGATGATATAGAACTCTAGACCAGTAGTTCTTGAGGATACATTGGTCGTTACGTGATGCGATACGTGCGGACTTTACACAGGGCTGTGAGAACCTAGTGCAGTAGACCATAGGGAGAATGGATGTAAGGGCTTATTGACAGTGTATTTAATTTACGATGTGAGACCACATGGGGAATTGATGTTGAGTGCTTCCTTAGAGAGTTTGTAGTTCCTCAACGCAGGCCACATGGGTAATGAGGCGTTGAGTGCTACCCCAAAGATCCTTTAGTACGTTACAAGACTATAGGGGGATTGACGATGAGTGCTTCCCAAGAGATTCTATTCTTTCTTTAGCTAAACCAGAGGAGTCAGACTCCGTGTGCCTCCCAGAGGATTGTTAGTGATGGTAGGTTAAACCAGAGGGGTTAGGCTTTGAGAACTACCGAGAGGGTTACCTGTTTGTTCTACTTTCATGAGTGGCTACTTAATTATTGTAAACTATATGCTAGAATTGTGGATTGTATGCTACTAAGTACTTTTCTATTTATGGCAAACTACTTACTGCTTACTGCTTACTGTACTTTACCTTCCATATACTCACTTACTTTTAGGCACAAATCTTCGGGTGGTAGCCTATTGGGATTTAGTCTCACACCCTGTTTGGGCCATGATTTTGGGCCCAAACAGATTATATTGTTGCAAGTATAGATAAGGGAATGTTCCCTTCTACTTCAGGTTCTTGATTACTATAGAGATGAAGAGCATGGGACCAAGATGAGGCTTGCGATGCTGAGGAGTTCTTCATCTGTTTTTCTTTTGTAATTTGGTTTATTACTATATTCAGTATTGTGACTTCTTGGGATATTTTCCGAGACACATATGTATCATGCATCATTTACATATATTCCTGATCAAGTTGTTTATTTATTAGCCTTTCACTATAATTATTGTTGTATATTTACTACTTCCTCTATTT
Source organism: Viscum album (assembly GCA_963277665.1). NCBI lineage: Eukaryota > Viridiplantae > Streptophyta > Magnoliopsida > Santalales > Viscaceae > Viscum > Viscum album. The sequence goes on from OY728164.1 coordinate 1,645,517,178, forward strand.
TATGTTTTTACTACTTCTTCTGTGTACTCTTCCAATGAGGGAATAGTTTCCCCACTATCATTCCCAAGACCCTCATTGCTAGTCGTAAGCCTATGGCATTTAGAGAAATGTGGTTGAGGCTATGTGACCAACCGAGTATGGAGTGCCTCAGGGTGGCTTCTGGAACCAGGACGTTACAGGCGTGTATACAGTTAGCACAATGTTTTCCAAACCGTTCGTGCAAACAAGGGGACGACTTAAAATTGGGTTTTAAAACACGGGTTCACTCTGGCTTGCCTCATTTTTCTCCAAAATTCCTCTAATCCAAACTTCACTCATAATTTTCTCTTCTCAAAGGTTTTAGGGCCTCTCCCACATGTTTTGGAAGTTAATCTAAATGGTTTTTTGTAGGATTAATGATAGTTCTTCTCGGGTAAGTTATCTCTCGTGGTACTTTATGGTTTCCTATAGATCTATGTCTCCATATCTCTTAGTTTGTTATATTTACACCAAGTGTGTGTAGATCTATGGTTGTGGTTTCTTTGGGTGTTAATTTTAATGATTATGGATGATAGGGAATGAGATCTATTGTGGTTTTGGTGGTGTGTTCATAGTATTTGTGTTCCTACTGTTTGTGGATTTATTTCCCCAGATCCCAAATGGTAGGTGGCATCTATGTTGACTCCACTTGGTTAAAACTAGTAGTTTTGGTTACAAATAAATTATTTTTGTTGAAATTAATTGTGATAGTGATGTTATAATCTTTTTGGAAATCCATTTAGTGATGATTTGGGAGATTTTGGGGAAAATGGGTTATTGTTGCAAAAGGGGGCCCTGTAATGTGATTTTAAAATGTTGATTTTAAAATCATTAGTGGATGATTATAAAAATGTATTGTGAAAGATGGTTTTAAAAAAAACATTGTTTTTTAAAATGTGATTTTCCATGTAATTTTAGTTAAAGGGTGTTTTCAATAAATGGGTGATTTATTGTAGTGAATTGGCTTTTGATAGAAACGGTTGTGTGCTTATTGAGCGGACTTGGTGCCTTATGCTTGTTGGTTGACTGAGTTTTATAGCTTGTGTTGGTGGTGAGTATGTGAGAGGAAAGACTCACTATAAAAGGTGATGGATAGTGGTTAGAAGAACCACCATTATGGAAGTGGGAAGGATGTCTCACTATAAATGGTTATGGATAGAGGACTGAAGAATCACCATGATGGGTAGTGGTCGGGAAGTACCACTAGTTTGGGAAAAGGGTAAATGGGTTTTGAAAGGAAGTTCCACCATGGTTGTTTGTTGGTCTGTGTTTTCGCTATACAATATGGACATGTTTGGGCTAATGTGTTATGGTAACGTGGCTTATGGCTTAGTGTGGATTCCTATTTTTAGTCATGACTTGGTAAAAGAACATTTGTCTTGTTGTAATTTGTTGCACTATGGGTCGTTTTATATGATCCATTTAATATAGATGTGGTAATGGTTTTATCCTAGTGGAGTGTGTAGGGATGTCATTTAGGGAAAACCTACTGAGTATTAGTACTCACCCCCTACATTGGCACATGGGTGCTTTTTCAGATTAGGTATTCTGGGACACATGTAAGAGCATGTCATCTCATTTTGCTAGTGCTTTGGCAGGATGCTTTAGATATGTTGTGGTGCTAGGAGCATGGAGCTTGGTGTGGAGCTATGGATGGTGTCCCAGTTTTTTTGGGTTTTCATTGTGTGGTCAGCCTTATGGTACTCTGGTATTTGGCTTCGTTGTATCTGTCATGTGGGATTTTTTTGGAATAGTTTGGTTTCCGTTTGGTAATCTATGAGTTGGTTGTTTTCTTTACATATATCATCTAGTTTCTTGATAGTGGATTGTACGGTTAGTTGGTTTTGTATCAGGGGAAAATGTTATTCTCAAATACCAAGGCATTTATTTCCTGCATTTGGCGCCTTGGGATTGTCTCTTATGGCCAAGTAGCATTCCTCCACCCTCTCAAGCCAATGAGATAGGGCAGGATGTCACAGTTTTGTTATAACCAAGGATAGAAGTTACATTATAAACAACTACGGATAGAACATATATATTCCTCCAATTAATTGGGTAAATTTGGATAACTCGTTACTAAATATGTCATGCATGAACCTTATTACATCTTCCCAATGGTATATGTGAACATAATTACAGGTTCCAAATGTTATGTATATACCAGATTACATGTTTATAATGTCAGGAATGATCCTAACTACACATTCTTTGTGTTATGAATTGACATGTATTTCTTGTTTATATAACTATTTTTGGACATAGTTTCATGTCTTCAAGATTATTTTTGGACCTTATTTTATGTAAAAAACATAAAGTGTGGACCGGATTCTATTTATACATGTTGAAAATGTTATAAATTGATGAAAATTACATAATATAATTACTTATTCAAATGTTATGACCTCATGGATCTTTTACTTTTATTTTATTATGATTTATGTTTTATGTACTTCCAATCATTTTTCCATTATATAATATTATGATATTTGATATATAAGGTATGGTTTTCAAATATTAATCTCATGTTTTCATACACATATAATCCTATTATTATTATGTATCTCCCTTTTGTAGCCTTACTAAGCATCTAATATAACACTGAAACTGAAACTGAAAAAAAAAATTATTAACTAGGAGAGGGAGAAGATCCGTACAAAAAGGCTTCATGGAGGTCAATAGTGATGGGGGCCAAGGGAATCACCTTGTATGAAAGCAATGCATTCTGTCAGAAGGGAACCTAAGGAATCATAGACAACCAGAGGGTCCACATGGCTTCCCCTATGGGCAAGAACGTCTGACACAAAATTTGACTCCCTCCAGCTATGATGAAGAATCCACCCCATTCTTGGTCTACGAATTGAATTGGCGTATTGTGTAAAAAAACTAACAAAGCACCATGTGATGTACCTAAACGACTTTAAATAGAACCTCCAAGTCTAATTCGACTTAATCCACCAGGATCCCACCTCTCCTGCAAATCATAATGCCTGAGAGGAGCAATGTTGCCTCTATGCCTAAAGAGATTCCTGGATAGTAATAGGCAACGAACCCCAGCATAATTGAACCCCAATAAGTCTTAAGCACCCCTCCACCCCTCAAGATCCCATTTATGAATGATCCATCCATGTTCAACTACATGCCGCCAAGCGGCGACACCCATCTAACCCAATGGCCTTTCTCCCTGTTAGTGGTGCATAGTCTTTGAAGGAGATTGAAAACAGACTCTAGTACCCCCCCTTCAAAAGTGCGACCAGTTCATGAATCATTGACCTAAATTGCATCAAAAGATAAACCAGGGAACATTAATAGCAGTGGCAGACATGGTTGAGGGCCTCCCTTATTTTCTAGAAGATGGAAATGAGAATGACAGTCCAGAAATTACCTTCCATAACCTTAGATTCCAAACCAAACAACCATGCAGTGATGAAGCCATGTTAAGAGATGTTCTCAACATCCTGACATGGGTTTGGATGGAAGAGCGCCCAAAGGTACTCCACCCAGTTTATCTGGAAGAATATATGAAGAATCGAATCTATCTATGGGTTCAGGCAACAATGTCAATGGGGGCGATGTGTATACCCTTTTGTTGAATGTTTTCATCAGTATGAAAGGGATTTATTCTAGATGCGCCAGAGAAGAAAACTCAGTTTCATCAGGATCTCCTTGCACCACACCTTGGCAGTCCAGTCCTCCAGAACTATTTCAGAATGAATAAGTCTCCTTTAATCATAAGAAGAGAACTTTCCTGAACATGATCCGATAAAGAAACATATGTTTGGCTCATTTTCGAAATATGATATCTTGGAATACCTTGATCGATTCTAAATTAATATTCTCTTGAATTAGTTTGTACATCCCAGACACTTCTCTAAATGAGATGTCTGTAAATGGTTAATCTGGAAATGCAATCCCTGCTCCAACCCGGTTCTTTTCCTAGATATTAATACCACCCTCCCCAAGGATCCACTAGTTATCATCCCACTGAGTATACAGGTGGTGGAACATGCATCGGGAAAGACTAGTAGGATGAATTCCACATATGTTAGGTAGTTACCATGGGTCGCTGTATCGTTCCCTGAAAACCTCTTCCCATAGAGACTCTCCAAACCAAACATCCCACGCCAGTCTTCCCTACATGCCCTGCACGGTTTTACATAGATCCTGAAGGCCACCCCCCGACCATTGATTTGGAAAGGCAGGATTAGGAGACCTAGTTGGAGTGGCCGACTTGATTATTGTCCCGCAGAATGGAATTCAAAATGAGTTCAAGTTAACAACTCCTTTGAGATGATTAGTAATGGAGAAAACATGCATAAGAATTGAGGAGAGAATGATATTAATCAAGGTGACTCGGCCTTCGAAGTACAATAGTTTGTTTTTTCAGTTGAAGACCATAACCAAAAGGTGATCCATATTCTCATTAAATTAAATCCATTTGAAGCGACCACATGCATTCGAAACACTGAGATACAACATCAGCACTAGCTTCTGTTGATATCTGAGAAGGCTCTGGACCTCACGGCTTCTTCTACCAGAGAACTTATTGGATAAAGAAACATATATTTTATTGTAGTTAACATTATATCCACTTAGTCCGCCATAGATGCTCATAATCTCCAAAACTATGGATAGGGACATGTGCCTCCCACTATTCAAGATCAAGATGTCGTCTGCAAACATAAGATATGAGGGACCTTCCAAACCATGTCTATCAATATAAGGATGAAGCCTTCCCTTCTCTAACTTATTATCAATATTCTTGGATAAATCATCTTGCACCAAAATGAAGAGACCATAAGATAGGGGATCATGTTCTCAAACACTAAGAACTGATTTAAAGAGTCCAAAATTCCTCCCACAGATGGATAGGGAAAGCCAAGGAGAAGAGAAACACATGAATCATAGATACCAAAACCATTCATGGAACCCCATGCTATTCATCGTCTGAAAAATAAAACTCCACTATATTTTATCATATTCCTTGTCTACATCTACTTGGAAAATGACATTAGATCCCAAGATTTTCCTATAAAGATCATTCACCAATTCACTAGCGATGAAAAATGCCCCCCGAACGCTCCGTCCCAGTAAAAGTCCATGTTTCTCCCTTGACACTGGCCTTGTAATAATCCCATTATGGCTTTTTTAGAGAACGGTGACCAGTATTTTTTAAAAAACTTTTCAAAGGAAAATGTGCTGATAGTGCTGATAGATAGTGGGGTCTCTCCCCTTAGGAATCAGAACCACTCTTGAGGGGAAAACACCTACACTCCACTCTTCCACTAAAAAACTCATGCAAAACATTCACCAACTGTGGTCCGACCACCTCCCATGCCTCCATCAAAAATAAATTTTGGAAACCGTCTGGGTCAGGAGCACTATCCTAAGGCATCCTCAGAATAGAATCCTTAATCTCCTCCTCTGAAGGAATTTCTAAAAGAATAACATTATCAGACATCCCCACCAGGTGAGGTATACATATGAAAAAATCCTCACATATCTGATCATTACCAGAGTGTAAAAATAAGGATCCTAAATCCCTAGCCAATACACTTTCAATGTGCTCCAATTTCGTTGTTTCTGCCACTTCCATGTTCGAGGTGAACATCCAATTTTCGAGGCTCATGTCATGCTTATACTCCACTTTTCGTTCATGCTTGCATGTAAGAAGATAGATTTTTGATCCCCTTATTTCAACCAACACACCTGGGCCCTTTTCTTATAAGCAGACTCAGTCTCCCTCATCCTTTCAAAAAGGAAAACCTTCTTATCACATAGTAGAATGAATATATTCTCATCCCAGGTGTGAATAATATCTTCCTCCATTTTATAAATCATGTTTTGGAGACTATCCACTCCCATGTTATCCTTAGGTATATTATCCATCCAACCTATGATATCCTCCTTAAGCTTTCTAAGATGCTTCGTTAAACCACACCATGTCTGTTTGACCACCTCTTAATCCTAAGAAACCTTCAGCATTTGCATGAAAGAACCATCCTATTTATAGATTTTTGAATACAGGAAGGCCTTGATAATGGAGATGTCTCATTTTATCTCAATAAGAAGAGGTGAAGGGTCCGAAAGAGAGTGAGTCAATTGTGTAACCACAGTGCGTGGAAAATTATCTATCCCCTGAATATTAGTAGACCACATATCCAGCCGACTCATGATACGATTAGAGCCGCAATAATTGTTAAACTATATAAATTTTGAAATGATGAACCCAAGGACAAGCATTCCAGTAGAAGACCTAATCCCCTGAAAGATATGCAAGTCTCCAAGGTTAATAGCCGCTCCACCTCTCTTATCCAATGGTCCAAAATTGTAATAAATTTTCCCCCAATGAACGACGAAGAGGAGCCTATATTGAAAGATTATAGATGCTACGAAAGGTCCATCCTCCTGGTGGGATCAATACTTGCATAGAAAAAGGTGAAGAGATCATCCAAGATGCTTCCAGATATATTTGTATTAATACACTGAGGCATGATACTCACCTCTTCAACAAACAGTTTTTTCCATCCAACAGATCCAAATGCAATCATTATCTGGGTGCCCATACCTAAATTTTGAAAAACCCATTTTCTTGTCCATTAAGGGGAGCTTGATTATAGACTATTAAGGTTTGATGATTTCCACGAGAGAAGCTTGATTCTTCCTGGATTCAGAAGCAATAAATACACATTTTTTTGGGATCCCAAGCCCCATGCGTCCTATATAATAAAGAAGGCCATTATCTTGTGCAACTCTGGACCTTTAGGCCAGACGTGTTGGAAGAGGATGATATAGAGATCATACCTGATTACTTTAACTTTTTCCGAGTGATAAGGTCTAACAGTATAACCGTAGAAGAACCACATTTGAGAAATAGAACCTTCTTCATGAAGATGGCCTCAAAGTCATCCACCAGAGAGAACCTCTTGTTAGATGATGGAGGGTTCAAACATCTGGCCGGATCAGCATGGAGCAAGGAGAGTAACATAAGTCTTTATGGGGAAGCCCTCCCAACTATGAGCTCTTTTCCGATTCCCATTGGCATCGAGCATGATGGTGAAAAGTGTTTTCATGTGACACCATAAAACTAACTAGGAAGCGCTGAATGATATTTGGGGAAAGCTGAGAGGAGATACAGATAGTCGAAGTGGAAGGTGACAGAGCACTGGGGGAGGGGGGCTCGGGATGGACAGATAGAGAGTGGTTCATAGGGAACCTCAGAGGACATGAGGGATCCCAATGAAACAACGATGACAACTGATGGATGAAAATGGAAGGGGTTAGGGGAAAAAGAGATAAGATCCAGCAAAAAAGGATGAAGATCCGACCGAGTGGAAAACACGTTAGAGAAGGTGTCCGGATTAGAGAAACTCTTGACATGAAAACTACCATTAGATTTTGAGTTTGGAAAATCCCTTCCAATGGTCATATGTGCCTCCCTCATCGGTGATGATCGGGAGGGGCCCACATCCAGACCACCCATAGAGCCAGATTAAGACAAGCACTCATTCGAATGATTCTTGTGACAGACAACCTCTGAATTTCCATGAAGCCCACAGAAGCCACAAAACCAACACAGATACTGATAAAACACATTTTTCAACCATTGAAAACCTTTATTCATCTTATGCAAGACCCGTTAGTATAGGGCTGCCAAGAGGTCCATTTCCACACATAGCTGTGGGTTGGAGGTAGGTTGCAAGAGCTTGGTTTCCTCATCTAGGTATAGGATGTTCCCCAAAGAGTCACCCAATTCCTTCAAAATAGACAGGTTTTGAAAGGGAAGTGAGAGGCCCGGTAGACAGATCCCGACAGTCTCTTGTGGGGACTCACAACCTAAGTGACAGTCCCACGACCACCTAGAGAGGGAGAACCGCCACGATCCAAACTTCCTCACCTCACAAGACCAAGCTTCCAAAAAGTCTTCATGTGAAGATAGATGAATGCAGAAAGCTATCCGAGAGAGTTCTATGATCGCAGATGGGAGTTGCAGGGACCAAGAGACCGCTAAATCCTTAAAGAACCTCAGAGGGGGTTTATTGCGACTGTTGCTAGCCACAAGAGAAAGGTCATGGCCGGAGGAAGCCTCATGAAGCTCTTATATCGGGAATTGTACCAAAGGAGATCCATCAACCAAACTATGAGCTATGTGTTCTAGCAAGAACATAGGAATAATCCTTGAATGCGCCAGAGACAAGGAAGGAATCCACTCACCCGCTAGAGATCAAAGGTTATCGTAAAGTGCATCCCTGAATGAAAACCCCACATTATCTCCACCCATTACCTTGGCAGATGGCTTCCACGGAGGTGGCGTACCAGAGTTGGGAGGGAAGAGAAAAACCTAGAGTGAGGGAGAAGATCCAGTAGTAGGAGATGAGAAGGATGATGGAGCCAAAGGAGCTGAGGGAGCCATGAGATCTGGGGGAAACATCATGCCCCCGATAAACATATAACACTTTATTATGGTTACTTTGAATGTTTTATGAAGAATGGATTTAAGTAGGGTATTTTTGTGAAGAGTAGAAAAGTTGAATATCATTATGAGGTTTGTTGAATATATTTTCTCAAATTAGAATATTATTTACCAAATCTCCAAAGACAATATTTTATTATAGTCCTCAAGTGTGATTTTATGCACCGTATTGAATATTCAACTAAAAATAGGTAAAATCTGTGTATGAAAAGACTAAGTTTCTATAGGTAATATTAGAGGAAATGATTAGTCAGTCATTGGAAACTAGGATAAGAAAAAATTATTGAGATCCATTGGGATATTTCTAAGTAAATATCTTATGATTTCTCTTTAGATAAGACAAAGGATGGGTAAATGTATGTGAAAATTTCTTGGAATTTTGTTAAAGGATAGCGTGAGTGGTTTCAAAGAAATTTTAGTCCATCTTTGGTGCTATAATTGTATGTGGCCTTAGAATAGAGTTACCAAGGGGTAATAACTCTGAAAATGGAACATTGAGATAGAATCAATAGTCACCAACTTATTGAAAAGCTAGGTTGACACGATCATTAACACTTTTAGGGGATAATATTTAGAAATTAACAATCTCTTAATGAACCATCATTATTGATTTAAATAGATGATAACAATGAAAAATAATGGATAAACCTATGGTGTCAGAGATAAAAAATAGTATGACATGATTGAGACACCCTAAAGATGATTTATGATGATTATGTTATTTTACACTATGTTTATAGCTTCTCAAACTATGATTTCTATTTTTAGTTATTATATTATACTAGAAGGAAGCATGCTTACACTAAATCCAATGGAAAATTTAGTGACTATGAGAAAAAAAGTTGGATGATTACAAGATATATAGATATTTTGAATATTCCAAATCATCTATCATGATATATGATTAAGACATGAGATTCAGAGACATTACTATTGCATAAAAAATATGAAGATGATCTTTTGTCAATGTTTGTGTATTAATGAACATGTGGATATTCCCCCATGTCATGAATCTGGGAAGAAGGACCTAGAAAAATATATCAAATTAAATGGAAGATGTTATCTATTTATAAATGAAGGTTATATAGTGGAATTCTTTCAAGGAGTTCAATGTATTATATATGGGGAACATGTGAATTATCTGAGTCATTGCTCTAAACTATGTGTTATCCATTAGACCAAGGAAATACATATTTTATTCCAATATATGAAGTTAATGGATTGAAGTGTGTATGTATTTTGATTAATAAATTATGTTGTGAAAGTATTTAAGAAATGGTATTTTGGTTATAAGAATCACAAAATAGCTATGTATTATGTCAATGTTGTAAGTACATATGTTTTCATGTAATATTAACTTATTAGATATAGATAATTTCATGGTATTACTAGTTTTTGGTTGATAAAAATTTCAAACTCTTTGAAACCATTTTATTATGATTTATGTGAAGGTATTTTATCAATATTATGGACATTTTGAAAGAACATTATGGTAATCGAACCCTTTGGTTTTGAGAGGGAATTCCCATTTATAGAAATATGATTAATGGTATTGGTAAAAATTATGGTTTATATTCTCTTATATTTAATTTTAATTAAGGGTTACATATATTTTAAAATATTATTATTAATACAGTTTTTAAAATTGGATAAATCCCAATGTCAAGTGAAATCATGTTGCATCTGGCATGGATGTTGAGCATGAACTACAAACTAAATGGTGAATTGGTAATAGTATATACCACAAAAGAATTATAAGAATATTTTTGTTACACAGTATAAGGATAAATATTTATAAGTAAATATATTGATTTGATTTATGTCAGCAAGTCAAGTCTTAGAGACAAAGGTCTAAAGGATGTTATGATCAATATCCATAAAATAATGGAAATGGTAAAAACGCCAATAGGATTTGTTTTCGGATTTCAAAAAACTTCTAAAGGGAATAATGCTTCATGTTATGTAGCCGATCATCATAAGAAGTCACTACTCTTAATCTAAATCAGTGAAAATTTATCATGGGATATGTTTTATAGGATATAAATGATGGAATTTGAGTGTTTTCATGAAGTATCATAATATAATGTATCTTATCAGGATGCAAGGTTAATCATAATTTTTTGGAGAAGAATTAAATAATATATTGAAATAGAGTTGAGTTTCATTAATGTGTATAATGCAATGGTAGATGGTATTTCTCTGAGAACAATACATACACTAGAATATTTACTATGATCCTGTTTTGTGGATTTCATTGGTGTTTGGGATCAATTCCTTCTAAATGTTTATTTTTTTATAACAATATCATTAACTCAATAATTTATTTGTCTCTATATAAATCATTTTATAGAATAATGTTCAAAACTATAGGGAACTTGAATGATGTTGTAGAATGAGAGATTTTGGGACCTATGAAATAGGATGAGATGATATAGAAGGTTAGAGAAATTCTTCATTATTTAAGTAGAACAAAAAATTTAATAAAATTTTATGTTGATAATCATCGATGAGATATATTATTTTATGTTTGTGAGAAAGAATTTATATGAATTTATATGCAGAATAAAGAAGGGAAAACCAATCTATTGGTGCATTAGTCACTTTGAAATACTTGGTTATATTTTGATAGTATCAATAAAAGGGGATTTCAACAAAAACCACTCTTAGACTGATTATGTTTTCAATATACATATCATATAGATTTACATACCATATCCCTCACATGTATGGAACTCAGCAGCCATATCATTAGATCATGGTCCTTCTTATAAGTAACAACCAGTTGCAATTCTGAATCATATAAATAATGTTTGACAAAACAAGACCATTTTCCAGTTCAATGTTCTATGGACAAACCAAAATCTCAGAAAAGAATTGTTGGAATCTTAGGAAGTAATGAATTTTATGTATCCTCAGTTGTTTGTACAAAATTAATGAATATTGTGGGTAAATTTTCTTTTATGGTGGGTAAAATGCAACACCTTGAGATTTTTTGAAAATTCTCTAAAATAATGTTAAACATTTCAATATTTTCCATTAATAAATATCTGAATTTTGATTATATTAAATTAATAACTATGTTTTCCTTGAACTATATGAAATACCATTTTCTTCACCAATTACACTTATCACTATGTTTAAACAAAAAAAACTATTAAAATATAATTATTTAATATGGGATTTGACACCATGTTGTTGGAATGGAGGGTATGAATAATATTAACTACAATATAAAAATAAATTCTTTACAAATGGGACAAAAATATTTTTTGGTTAATTAATTAAATATAAAATAAAAACCATTTGAAAATAAAAGAAATCATTTTTAGAATGTCAATTTGTCTTCGCACAAACATGTTTTATCTCAATAATTTAAATAGTTTGTATCATTTGAATCCATTTAATGAAACTTATATATTATATATTCAATAAAATATTTAATATTAATATTCCTTGTTTTCTATACATAAAATATTAATTAATCCAATTTTACACTTAATGATTAATTTTTTTAGAAAACCAAATTTATCACCTTTTTCCACATATATTTTTAAATTTATTATTGAAATGTTTTTTGAATTAATTTGGTAAAATAATTGAAGTCAATATGTCAAAATTAAAATTTGGTGGATTTTTTTCCAATTATTATGAAAATATTAAGTTTTTATTGAATAGTGAAAAATATTCTTTTTTTTAAAACTATATTTTTATATAATGAATTTATAAGTTAAATTTTTATTTTAATTGTGTTTAGAAGTAAAATAAGTACAATTATATATCTATTAGTTAAATTTATTTCATTTGAATCAATGTTTTGTATAATTTAGCTATAGAATCATTATAAAAATTTGAACATTTTATCATTAAAAACCAGCTTTCTCATTATATCTACCAAATTAAATTGACAATGCATTTATTCACATAGGTGAATGTAATTAAAAAAAGAATTCAATTTTTATTATTAGAATAATTTATATTATCCAATATATCCAACATAATTATTTACCAAAATGTATAATATAGACATTAAGAAATATTTAACATGGTTAATGTCAATGTGGGTTAAGTAATGGTTACACTAAAATGATAATGGTTGAAAATGACTTATAACATTTCAAAAAAATATTCTAAATATGTTTTGACGTTACCTCATCTAGTATCATGAAAAGTCTATATTGGTGCAATGTTTCATGATAAAAACATCTGTACACCTTTTTTGGTTAATAATATTACATGTGTGCCACTCGCCTCACATATAAAATGACACCCATTCTCCTATCATATTCACACTTTAAAAATTAATTATTTAATAAAATAAATACCCTATAACATCCTAACATCCATCATCTTATCCTATAATCATTATTTCTCTCAGTAATCTAAATAATGAATCCTTTTGGTGTAATACTAAGGAATATATCTAAAAAGAGGGAATATCCCTAACTGAGATTTTTATATTTTTTCTTCACCCACATCGTTCAATTATTAGTAGTTCATTATGATATAATAGTTTCCATGTATTTCATATTCTAATTATTTTATATGGAAATGGAAGATTGTAAATCATTCTCCTATTCCATCAGATGGGTTACAATTTTAAAATTCTTATATATGATTAACTATCACCTCGTAAACATATGTAATTCGGTTCCCCATTACCACCACACGACATGAAATAAATATATATTAATTTATTATATATTATTAATATGATATCATTTTTCTTCTATAATCATGAAATATTATGTGGCTTCTTACATTCCCTTCCATATGAGTATGATAATATCAATCATGTGTATGAAAAATAACCACCTCGTAAAGAGATGTGATTTTTTTATTCTTATACACTTAACATGGAAGGTAATAAGGATTTTTTAAAAAAATATATTCCATATATTTGAAATAAAGGATTTTATTTTATATAAATAAATTATATAAATTTCATTCTTTTTATCATTAAAATTAATGTATGTATTGTTCATGTGTATGTACGGCCTACCATCTCCATGAACGATGTATTTCATTTTTTACCTTTAAAATTTAAGGATTACTCTAAATTAATATATAATGATTATATATTATATTTATATCACATTTAAATATCTTGAAATGATAAATCTATGATCAATATAATTGGACTGAAATTACCAAATCAAAACCAACATGAAAAAAATTATGTTAGTACCCAAAACATGAAATTTACATTGCATTATTGATAAATCAGCAATAAAAGGAAATACTTAAGCATTATATGATATTACATATATATTTATTTTTATTAAATATAAGTATAACAACATATAATTATTATCCATGCAATTCAAACATGTTTGAAGGATGTCGATACTTATGGTAAAAGATTTCCATATTAGTTTTATTTTCTACGAGATAAATTTTATATTCACCAACTGTTACATTTATATGGTTTATATACTTTAAAAATGTATTTTTTGAAGAGTATCCAGAATTGTTTTGGTTACTAATTATCCATTTTACAATATTTCAGACATTAGGATTAGGATTAATTTTTTGCAATGTTTTAAGTGTTTTTTATTGCAATATGTTCGTTTATCAAGATTTCTAGTGACTATTATTTTCTAGATGAAATATTACACCCTATATCTCAAAAAAATATTGAGTTTTATTCTCTTCTCTTGTTTAATTATAATAAATTTTTATCTTCATTTTATTCTCTTTATGTATATAAGAGTTTAGAAGAATATTTTTATGGGAAATTATCTTTATTTCTCTTTTCTTTGAAAATAAATTTTCCCTCAAATACCATGATATCTGAAAATGTTTCGAAATATGATTTTGCTATTAATAAAATGACTTATTATTGAATTTTTCAAATTATTTAATTGTCAAATTTTTTTTAAAATTCCTCACAAAATTTTCCAACCAATTCCTGTTTGGATTTTATCAAAAAAAATTAAGAAATATTTATTTTAATGTGTTAAACCTGAGTGATATACTCTATTTTCATGACCAGTAAATTATTAGAATGTCTATTTAAAAAATATACATGGTTTTTTTCAACGATAGTTATTTTCAATTTTTTATGAACATTATGCTTAAAAAAGAGTTTTTCAATATTGAAAGCATGTTTTCCTCAAGATACATTTTAAATGATTTTTATTACTTCCATTATATGAAATAAATGTTATATTAAAGTAAAATTATCTTTATATAATTTTTGTATTAAAAAGTGTTTTTCAATGTGGAATTGCAATATTACAAAAAAATGTTCCATGTTATATTTCGAAAATCATTTTCCATCTACGGTAGTATCTTTTTATATTACATATGCTTTAATGGAGATATGATCCAAGTATAACATTATTATTCATTGTTAATATGGTTTATGTATACTATAATCAATTTTTTGGTAACCCATTTATTTTAAATGTGTTATTATTTGATAAAATGTTTTATGATTACATACATCCCATTCATAACCTTCCTCTGAATTTTAAATCACACTTTCTTAAGTTTTATTTCCTCTAGTTATGATGAAAGGATTTATGTTGGAAATGTTTATGAATAGAACTAAATGGTATGATATTTACGAAATAAATTTAATATCCTTTAATTAATTAATAAATATTGTGCCTACTCTCCTATGAAACTGAACTATTATGGCCCTAAATTTTGTGTTGTATTTATGTGTTGAATATTCATAAAGAAGATGTAATATCATTATATTAAAAGATTGGGAGTCTATATAACACATCTATAATGAGGTATTATCAAAAAAATATTATTTTTGATAGGGAAATAAATGAATATTCATGATTATCGGAACAAATTATAAAAAAATATCAAAATAAATCATGAACATCATACATTAATTTTCCATAAAACTAAATTGGAATTGAGTAAAAATCCAAACAAAGCGAAATGAACATTCAATTAGATAGAAACACCGTCTATTCCGCCACATGGGATAATCCCTACAAGGCCACATCTCATCCAAAAAAACATTAGCATAATTAATGAAGAAGAGCCACCTTGGAACACGATGTTTCTGCCTTTTCCAACATCCTCAAATATGAAATACACAAATTCAGAAGATCCCATATAGTGTGTTAGTTTTGAAGCCCAATAGGATACCAATATGAAACAATTTATTTATTTTACCCATTTAAACAATTAAAACAAGTTTATGATCAGTTTTAAAGTTAAACCACATTTAAATAATGACATTTTCAAATAAACCTTTGAAATTCCATTGTTTATTTCATTAAAACCCCATTTTTCATACTAATTTTTAATATGTCACAAATTGATATTTAAAAAATACAGAATAACATGATCAAAATATCCACTGAGGAATTATAATATTGAGATTGATAATCACCATAAAAACACCATATAAATGGAGATTAAAATAATGTATATCATTAGATAATAATGGAACTAATAAAATTCATAAATCATGTAAACCAATCGACCTTGTTTAATGTGGACCTTGGGATGTTAATATCAGGCCCATCATGAGTGATTGAATAAGTATACAAGATATATTTGTAAATGAAATTTATCATGTTCATCCTTAGGCCCAACATGGAACCTCGGAATGTATTCCAACCCAGAGGCTCTCTCGATTCCTTGTAAAACAAAATGGGGTCTAGTATGATTCTCTCCCCTATAAATCATTGAGCCTATCATAAAAATCCAATTTAGAATCTCACACAATTTTCCCAAGGAATGATGACATGGTTCTTGGAACAAACCCATAGCTCACACCTTAATTTACATAGCTAACAGTCATTACCAACACATTAAAAAGAATGTGAGAATATCAATGAAGCTACAACACAATCCATTTAAAAAACCAACAAGCCCATTTTTTTTCAGAACACCATTCCCAATGTATATAAATTTATAAAACTACATTTTAAAAAAAATTCAAAATCATGAAACACATTTTATCTATTTGAAAAACAATTATTGAATACAATCCACATCCACTTGAAAACCCCCTTCGAAGACCCAATTTTCAACACCAAGTAATGAAACAAAACATACATGGAATACACATCAAGAAGAAATATTCTTTAGGAAAATTAAAACAAAAAAATAAATGATATTTCATATTTAATAGTAGAAAAAGGATAATAAACGTAAATATATTCACCTACCTTTTATTTAGTCTAAAACTCATCATATATAATGACAACCACCCTAAAAGGTTGAATAAGGACTCACACATCTAATCCACATAAAATCAAAACAAAACTAGAATCACACACTAGGGATATAACATCCCCTGGTAGGTTTACATAATTCAATAAAATTTATTAATAAGAAAACAAAAGTACAAATAAGGAAAAAAATTCTATGAAATCACTATAATTCATAGAAGAACAACTAGAGATGAAGATAAAACATACAAGTAATGAGAGGGAACCTCGATGACCAATGAAGAAGGGTTACACCTGATGGTGGAGGAAGATTACCCCTAGAAAAATAAAAATCCGATTGGGGTAAAATGATAAAAAAATGCCTTTTTATGTGATATATATAGGGATACATAGCTTGAACACACATTTTGGATAACCACGCACCAACCATGCATGTGGAACTATCCACCCATGAATTGGAAAAAACAGATTCCTCTAGGTGTTTCATATTTTTTCAATCCATGATCAAAACATGTAAACCTCCACTATTATAAACACTATCAATCATATATGGTTAGCTACACAGTTTAAAACCCGTTCTTTAATGGTGTACCCTGGTCTGTGTCCCCAAAACACCCAGTTTTGACCCCATCACCCCGGAACTCCAAGAACACATGAAAGTATAAATAAAACTCAAAATTATATGTAATAGTGTCTTAATTGGTCTTATAGATATATGTTGAGATAATATTTAAGACAATGAGTATCGAAACCATTAAACTACGACCCTCTATCATCCATGAAAGAAAATTGAATTAAGAGTTAACCCAATCCATGATAGGACTATGTCTGCTATTTTTTGATGATATTTTAATTGTGAAAAGATAAAGGAAATTATTTTATATTATATTTATTGTGTCATATTCCTATGAAATGTGGTAGTTAATATGTTTTTATTTCAAGTAAAATGATTTATTTTTTAATATTTCACTCTTTTATGACTCGTGTCTCTTAATATGACAATGTTTTATAATATGAATCCTTATTTTTGATGTTTTACTTGTTGGTTTTGAATTTCATAAATTATGCTCATGATTTATTTCCCTTATTATTTACTTATACTCACCTATGATATTAGATTTATGTATCTACTATTTAACCTTAATGAGCATATGAGATCACCCATTGTTATGTTTTTATTTACATAGTTTTTGAAGAATGCTAATAAGTATGATATATATACAAGAAGGGTACTATGTTTGAAAACAATTATATGATATATTTGGGATCACCTATGAAATTTTTTTATTATATATCAATCCCCCAAATATAATAAATAATTATGGATATATGGTTTGTATAATTTGAGATATTTATAGAATTTTAATCTAAAATAATTTAATATTTATTTAATGAATTCAGATGTTCTCTAAAAAATATTATACTTTGTTTTTAACTTTTTATCCCTATACTTGTAGATGATAAAAGTATTTTTACATTAGTACATAGTTCATATTCCTCTTGATATATCTTTGAGTTAATTTAGCTACTCATATAATATACAATTTAGTATCACTCAAAAACCATAAAAGAAGAATCAATTAAAAGACATTGTATTGTCTCAAATCTATTGGCTAATGCTATATTATATTGATTATTTTGAGATCATTCATGTTCGCATTGTTTCTTACTTCATATATGTTTAGGTTAGTACCCAATATAATTATAATTGATATTTATTTGAAATATTCTTGGAAAAATTTCATAAATAATTTATTGTAATATTTATTTAGGGGTGAATAAAAGAATCTTTAGTTTTATAATTTATAGTCCTAATAATTATTTCATATCTCTTGACTTTGAAATCTCAAAATGATCATTCTTCTTGTTGAAAAATATTCACATAGATATTCTTTTTAAAAGGGAAATATAGTGGAATAATCTAAATCAAATAAAATTATATTAATAAAGGAAACTTTAATCATATATCGTTTACAATCAACCTATCCCCATGTAAATTCTATATTTATCAAATAATATTCATGTTTAGTGTACCATAATCTATGGTAATGTTTTTTTACACAATGAATTTATTAATTTACAATCCATTCATGCATATTTTTATAATAATATATCCACATGCATCTCAATGAAAACATCTTCTTCAAGGTCTCAAATTTAGAAAATTGATTTAACATCTAGTTGATAGACCATATAATACCTATGTGCTTCCACATCAAATACTATTTTGAGGGATTATAGCTTTGAAATTAGTGAAAACCTTTATGAAAAATTAATCATTTCCATTTCCGAATAATAATTTCAAAATATTCTACATTTTTTCAATGAAACATAACCATTCATATAAAACTTCTTTTTAAACACCCTATCAGTGAAAATTAATGTTTCTTGTATTGTTCATTACACAAGCTCCCAATTGAAGTAGTCGATATGATCAAATTATTATTTCATATAACTGATACATTCTTTATGATAAAATAAAATTTAAATATATATTAGATAAACACTATAAATGAGGTAATTTTTATTCTAGATTTATTATCCTCTTATTTTAGAGTACAACCTCCGTATTCAATGTAATATTTTTAAATTCAACATGTTTTTTGAACGTCAAAAAATTTATATATTAATTTAAATAGGTCTGTCATCATCAGTAGTTACATATAAATAAATTTTAAAAGAACAGTTTGTTGATATATCCTCCTTTTTATTCGATATTTTTAAAATATACTCACTAATATAATGATTATTTTCTTCAAAGCACACGAATCTTTTTTTTGTTATCATATTTGATAATTACTTCCTTATGAATAGCTTATTTTGTGATTATCTATATATATTCTTAAAATTATTCCTCTTTAATTCATGATTATTTATTTCTAACTATATATTATTGAAACCTAAAAATACATCATCTATAAAAAACCACATCACTAATAATATTCTTTTTAATTTGGGTTTTCATAGTAATATAAATTCCACCTAGATTTTTTCCATGTTGAAAATAATTTTTATATCTCACATATATTTGATAAATAATATTCTTATAGATATTTTCTTATATTTATTAAATATAGAAGATGATATTCCACGTCTAATATTGGCCAAAAAGTTATTTTTTAGAATTTTAGATGTGTGTTTTAGTAAAAATATTTTTTCACCAACATATTATAGATGAATATTTGGCATGATTTTTCAAGTTGAAATTCATATCTGGTTCTGATGTTACATACTTCACTTATACTTATCTAATATAATAGTTACACTCATACTTTTATTAATTTTATGATTTGATTCATTTATATTGGGTATTTGTATGATTATATTTTTTTATCTTGACTTTTTCTTTGTGATATTTTATCATATTTTCTTTATTTGATCTTTTCATCTTGAGGTTTTTGATTTCATATCCCAAATTAATTCTTTATAATAAAATTTCTAGATTAATTTTTTTTACCATATTACTCCATTAAAACATGTATTTTTTTTTGAATATAGTATTCATCTCCAGACATGATTTGAATTAATATTTCATAATGTGTTCTATTTAAGAAATTTCATCATTGTTTTTATCACTACTTTAGGCTTCAAGAAGAATATCCAAATGATATACAAAATCAATGAAATTATTAGGATTGTTTTTATTTTTATTGGGTACAATTTTAAGAAACATCATTTTGTTTTTACTCATTATATGTCTCATCTTTACTTTGGGAATAATCTTTCTACATTTATTATATTTGTCCAAATATTTTAAAATATTACCACAACACTTCAATTGAGATGTTCCACTTAGTTTATCTCCCCCATATTTACCATTATTTATATTTTTATAGTTTATGTAAATAATTTCAAAGGAACCATAGTTTAAGAATTTCTGTGTAAGTTTTCCATTTTATTTTCCCTTTATTTTTCGAACATTCTATTGAGATGAGAAACAAAATTATATTTTATATATAATAATTATATTCTACATCATAAAGAAACTACAATATTCATTGTATTCTTTCTTAATATGTAATGGCTTCTAAAGAAATCCATTTTTTATCGTTCTTCATAAAAATTGGTATCCTTCGTATTTCTTAATAAATTAGTAATTAATGTAATTAATCAAGAGGGGTCCAAATATTCTATTAGGTTAAGATAATTTTCAAAAAAATATACCCAAATTGTTACTCGTTAACTTATTAAAAATAATTTAATACTCTAGTTACTCATTATAACATCCAATATTACTGACTGTTTAATTTACATTGGTAAGATATTTTTAATTATTTATTCTTTACCAATATTTTATGTCTACAAAACTACTAATCAAGACTAGTTCATTTATCTCTTTGACTTCCAATTTACCATTATTATAGCATTCTATCTTTTCCCAGATAGCTTGCATAGTTTTATATACAATCAACTTTGGGAATATATTTATATATAATGTCATATGAATATTTTTTTCTGTACTATCATTTTCTATATTCTTCTTCTAAATGAGTGAAATTTTAAACGTTTTTTCTATTGGTGGAACTAAAAACTATTTCTTATTTTATAATCTATATACAATAATATTGATGGGAGTGAATCATCTAATTCATCAAAATATAGTGTTTCCTTAAATTAATGGTTAAAATAATCCTATTATTAATATAATTAAGGTTATATATTATAATATCTGAAGGATGATGTATAGGGAACCTACATACTCTGATATCACATCAGATTGCCTATGAATTAGTTCACCATTGAGGGAGAAGGGGTTGAATCAGTGGTGATTGTTTTAATTTATTCATTTTCAAATATATATAATATATCTATAATAAATAATTTTTAATATATAACTAAAATATACTCATATTAACAGATGTGATAAAAAATATGGAGCAATTTTTTATAGATCTTTTCGGGTGTGCAAACTGATTTCTTAGTGCATTTATTGCTATAATAATTAAAAAATTTCCTTCTAAAATTTTATAATAAAATAATTTTTTTTAGGAAATGTATCATTATATATCTGTGAGTTAGTGGAAAAACCATTCGGATTTAAATATTTTATCATTTTTTAATGTTTTAATAAATATAAATGAAAATTGTTATATGACAGTGAGTGTTACTCCAACAACTGATTACAATCTACCAATTGAGCCTCCAAACTAAATAGATCAAAATAATATAAAAATATCATTCAAATAGACCTATGATACTAATTGAGAATAATAATAGAGATGTTGGGATTTTCTCAAAAATATTGATACATATTTTAATCTTCTTCACAAAATTCTTCTCAATCATGGTTTATTATAATGCAACAGATCTTTTAAATTGTCTATTAATTTCTTCACCCCGGATTTAGGATCAATTTTTTAAAAAAATATTAACACTGTAATAAACTAAGAATATATTTTCCCTTACTCAACTAATCCACATGTTTTGGAAAGAAATAAAATTCTATAATTAAAATAATTTCATAATATAACATACAATAATTTTTTTTAGAGATTTCCCATAACTAAAATTAAATAATAGTATTCTTATCTCAATTACCAAATTATAATTTATGTGGGGTTTCCTCCAATATAAATAATATTTATCGATAAATTTAAATTATTTTCATGAGTTTATTTCTTAAAAACCACTATATTATTTTATTTTCCTAAAATTAAAATTACTTTACAATAATACACAACATTTTATCAAAAATTTTAAAATAATATTACAGTGTGAGGAATTACATTATGAAAAAAACCCTTAAAAAATTAAATGAAAAAGACTAATTCCGAAAAATAAATCTTGACTCATAAAATTATATTCTTTTGATAAAATAAAAATGAATCATTACAACATCGTCACACTAAAAATTCAAAATTCATACCATATGTTTCTTCAATAATAAAATCAACATCACTTGAAATAGTCATTATTATTTTTTCATCATGGTTGATCTTATTATTAATTATTTGTAGATAATAATATCATCATATAAAATGATTAAAAACCATTTTTAATTAATGAATCCATAAATTCCAGATCAACTATAATTTGGATTATATTTTCCTAAGAATAAATATTTCCCAAAATAAAATTTCCATCCTATTTAAAACTAAAATTATAAAATTGGGTTGACTCAAATGGATTTTAAATGTCCTTTATATGGATATAAATCTCTTGTATTATTATGAATAATTTGATTATCCTTGAAATATTTGTACCTATAATGTTAAAATTCTCATATGAAATCCTTAATAACTTGCACTGTACTCCAAAATTAACGATATTTTTTGTTTACCCATATGGAACTCAAAATCACTCATACACATATTTATGTGACTCATATGGTGTTCTAGTTGACCTGTTCAAAGTCACATGATCTTATTTGATGACTAAATTATTATTTTTTGTGACCCATATGAAGTTAGTCCTTTTTAAATTTTTGAATCCATGTAATACATAATGACACATATGTAAGATTATTTTACAAAAAAATGGATTCAACCTGGAATTCAAAAAAAAATAATCTTGGAATATGTCAAATATACTTTATGAGAAATTTAAATCTTCTAAAAAATATTCAAACTGCTTCCATCAATATCTTAACTACCTACAATGATTCTTAATTCAACAATTAAAAAATAAAATATTTATAAAAGATTTGGTGGAAAAAGTTTCATTATAATTTATGAGAGGATTAATTGGAATTTTTAAATAATATGATAACTGAGTTCTAAATGTTTATTAAAATAGAGGCTAAGAGAATATTTTTACGGATAAGATGAATTTTAATATATTTTTTGTAAAAAAATGCTTTATCCAGTATGTTATCATGCTATTTAATGAGATTTTAATTCATTGTATATATGTTATGATATAATTTTTAGTCTAGAGTGGTTGAAGGAATGATAGTATATATTGTTAGTGTGACACATTCTTATAGAAAATCGATCCAACTTATTATTTTTAAAATTAACAATGATACTGCTATCTAAATTACTAGTGATAGTGTCAATATATAATCATCAAAATTCAATAGTGGGATTATACCACATAGCTGGTGGATACTTAAATTATTTTAGTGGCCCACATGTATCTTTTAACCTTACAAGATATATTATCTCGGGGGCCATTTCTAGAGTTTACAAAATTTTTATTTTCCAATAAATCTAATTTTCTAAAATTTATATATTACATAAAATAATATTATCCTTCTATTTAAAACACATCCTGATTATAATTTAATAATGATAAAAAATTATCATTCAATAATGACATCATAGTTAGTTAATAGAATTACATTTATGTGATCTATAATAATGAATTTCATGTTGTTTCATGTATAGTTGATTTATTTTCTAAATTATTATTCAAACTCTCCCTTACTATATGTAGTATAATTATATAATTTATGTTAGGTGAATATAATAGTTTTAATTTTGATTTCATGATTTGATATTTAATTCCATTCTATTTTGGAGATTTGATAAAAAATTCAATTGCATAGAGTTATTATTTTCAAAAATATTACCATGGGTGTTTTTCACAGGAGATATCCATATAATATTGTTTTAGTTTCATATTTAAATTAAATTATAGTTAATAGTCTACATTAATATTTATTGTATTTTAATAAATGAAATACATAATGTCTTATTGGTAAATTGAGCCCATAGTCCGGCCACCAGTAGGCCCTAGGGCGGCAACAAGCACTAAGGGTATACAAATTTCACAAAATAAAAGGCATTACCATTTTCATAGAAACCATGATCAAGAGATAATACATATAAACTCTGAAAAAAAATCTCTTAAATAAATATAAATGAATGAAATGATCCATCTCACACTCAGGATTAAAAAAATTGTTACAAATCCAATGAAATACTATGATATAAATACCAAACGTAAACCTAAGCAGAGACACAACAATTATCCCATTGTATGAGCTAGTAAGGCCTGAAATAGTCCCTTTAGTCCTCCTGGAAACCTGAAATAAGTTTTATAATATGGGGTTAGAATATAAGTAGACTCATTAGGAGAAACAAAGTCTCTCTTTCATAAGTGGTAGAAGCATTCTAAAGTTACCAGGGGAAAGTAGCAAAACCAACATTACCAAACAAGGTATTCTAACCATCCACAACTAACCAAGGATTTATCACCAAGTAACACAAGTCACATAATGTAATAAAGAAAAAACATTGATAATTGGGTACCCCACACTACATTCCCATTGATTATCCAATATCATACCCTAACAAGAAATGGCTGGGTGCTCCCATCTCTTCCAAATGAAGCAGTTCACAACCTACATGCACACACCTAGGCCCCATAGCCATGTATGAACCATAGAAACTTTGGAAACATACCACATCACATCCATATCACACATACATGGGCCTCAAATCTACATCTCACCCGTAAACAGATGACCCCCACACTAAATCACATCCCATCTCATCCTAAAGAAACATGTGAAGTACAACACATCTCATCCTGAAGAGACTTGGGAAAAAAATAAGCTTGCACATAATAGATTCTCATGAACCACAACCTAAAAAATGAATCTTGGGTTGTCACTTATTAGAAGAGGGGGCATGGTGAGTTGGTGGCTGACCATCCATCCTCTCACGAGGATGTTTGGGAAATACACCATCCCTCATGATAATGGTGGTGCTCTGCACATAGTGCCCAACAAGGGTGAGTTCAATACAAAAAACTCAAGGAAATATTGGAGAAAATATATATAAAATCAAAAATTTAAGCCTATCCAATGGTTTTTAATCAAACAACCAACCACCCCAAAGTACTTCCAACTTTTCTACTACCTCTGAATGCACAACCATACAACTAACCACAATCTCATATAATACCTTCAGAATATTCATTTAACCAATTCATATTCTTTATTAAAAAATTCATTTATTGGTTTCATATCTACTTGGGAAACTACCCTACATTACACACAACCACCCACAAAACATAATACATATAGAGGAAGAAGAAACATAGTAAAAACATCCCACATCACACCTGCCTCTGCTTAACACCCACACTGACCACTGCTATCATCACTTATCAAGGTCATTCCCCCAAATCCATCTTCTCAATAGTGAAACCCCCAAATCATAGCCACACCCAAAAATACACCACATCACACCTACAACACACCCATAAAAACTATTCTCAGTAGCCCTACATCATAACAACACCACACCCGACAACCCAAAGAAAACATAACCTGGTTACAATCCCATTATACAACCATGATCCTCCATTACACAATCAATCTATCTCTCATCTAGATATTCTATTACACCACCTGAACGACTTCACAAATAGTTGTACCTGCAACAGGATCCACAAATAATCATACAAGTCACAATTTTCATAATTTATCAAGGCTCATATTCTTTTATTAAACATTTAAATTGATGGGTGGTCAGAAAACAAGTTCAATCTTTGGGAATCCATGTATTTAACAGAATATACATGGTTAATCAATTTCATATATATATATATATATTCAACACATGATCAATAGAAATACATCAAGGGTGAAAAAAAACCAACAGCCTTGATTTTTAGTTGGAATATAGCCAACACAATTCAAAATATTGATAAAAAAATTATTAGTAAAATAATAAAATCATCATCACTTTCTCCACCCCTATTATTGGTTAAATAATGATTCAATTATCATTATTAAACTAGGATTCAAATATCATTACATGGGAATTTTTTTTACACCCACCCTATATGACCCACAAATAAGAGAGATGAAGGGATCCCTACCTAAATAATAGATGATCAGAAATTCCTTATTTCACCAATGATATGGGTGCGTATGTAGAAGGAATAATCCTCCAGGAAAACTCAATCCATGGCCATATAAATTTACACAAATCCTATAGTAAGAATGTCTCATATGAAATCGATAACAATATATTGGAAAAAATAAAATGAATAGAGTATCTCACTTTTAGAAATGTCATTTCCAATATAAACAGATGAAATGATTTCAAAATACATTAAAGAAGAATCATGATCAAGACCACACTATTTATATTTATAAAAGACTCCTAGTCATTATGAATTTAATGATAAATTTTTTCTCATTTAAAATGGCTTCAAACTCACTTAATAAATATTTTAAGCTCATATTACGATAAATACAATGTAAAAGGGAAAAATCTAGAAAACTCGAGAACTTGAAAAACTATCAGAATTGACTTATTGGTAGATGACCTACCATTGGAAAAATCACCAGTAGGTGAAATACTATTGGATTACACATAAATTCATGACACACCACAGGATGACTAACCATTGGATGAGTCACCATCGCAAGTCACCACTGGACGAGTCATCGTCATGAGTCACAGCTGGATAAGTCACCATCGTGAGTCATCATCACATATAACCGTTGGATGAGTCACCGTCGTGAGTCACCTCTAGATGTATCACCGTTGCAAGTCACTTTTGGAGAACTAGAATTAGAGACCCTCCATCATGACACACTGTTCTAATCCACCGTTAGAAAACTCACCATTGTGAGTCACTATCATGACTCACTATCATGACATACCATTCCCACCTACTTGTGTGAGTCACTATTGGGACTTACCAATATGACCCACCATTACATGAGATATTGTTGAGAATAATGTATTTTTGACACACTCTTGAAATGAGTCACTATTTACTTCTAGAATACCATAAACACCATATTTTCACATAGTAATAGACTCGTGTGGTTCGGGCCAATATATTAGATACCTCTCAAACTATTCTAATCCTATAGAATCCAGAAATAGTTGATAAGAAAGAGAGTTCCGAATAGCCACCCAGAATGTTGGAGTAAAAAACCTCATCATCCAAGAACACCTCCTCCTAACCCTTTTAACCTTACTGACTACAAGACACACCACATATTAAAAAAGCCACACTTTTTGACCCCCCCCCCCCCCCCGCAATTTGAGAATTTCATCCACCAAGTCAAGATACTATCTTCTCTGGGCTGCACTTACTCACCTCTATGGGTTTAATCACATATAAATTAATGTGTCTCAATGCAGAATTATGTCATCCCCTCCTTACACAACACAGAATAAAATAAAATCATAGAATAATAAAACCACTAATTATATAAAAAATGGACTAGACATTACATTATAATGAAAAAAATAACATGGAAAAATCAAAACAGCTTTGGGTACTAGTTACACATATGTATTTCTCTCCCCCACGTACTCTCATCCAGGCCACAATGCCACAAAAACACACAAACCAAAATAATGGTATTCCTATGAAGCACCCTCTCACGATGATCCTAGATCATTATTGGTCACCCCACATACATCATGTTATAATCTATATCCAACTCTCTCAAGTCGATGACACGAGAGTCATCGTGGAGATACTGAAAAAGCATATATATGTGAATGATTTCATGGATCCTCTCCAAATGTAGTGTAAATTCCAACTAGTATTCCACTATTCCAACTCACCACAACACCTCTAATGGTTTGAAGAACATGGGATAATTCTTTACCCCTCTTCCAAATATCCATTTCCCATGCAAAGGGTAATCATTAAAGAACATGTGGTCCCCAACCTCAACCTCCAATGGCCTCATCCTATGGTTAGAATATGAATCTTCTTAAATTTTCACTTGTTTCATCCTCTTACGAATGAGTTAACCCTTCTTTGTCGTGATCTACAAAAACTCAGGTCTAAGAATAGCTGTCTCCCCAACCATTGTGCATCAAAAATGATAATGACATGGTCATATGAATTGGGATTCAAATGAAGCCATTCTAATGGAAGAGTGATATTATTATAAGAAGAAAACTATTCAATGGGTAGGTTTTGTACCCAAGATCCAAAAAATTCCAAGGCAGATACTCGCAACATATTTTCCACTGTCTGGATAGTCTGTTATGTCTTCCTATCAGTGTGAGGGTAGAAGGCACTACTGAGGAATTACTAATTTCCAAAAGCATTATGGAATCCCTTATTGAATCATTAGAAAAGACTTTTATTCTAATCTGAGACAATTGATCTTGGAACACCATGCATCTGCCCCTCCTCATACACATAACTCCTAGCCATGGGATTCTCTAGGCTCAACTCCTTATTCAACAAGAAGTGAGATGATTCGATCAGTTGATCCACTAATACGCAGATAACATCCTAGCCACCCTACGTCCTGGGTAACCTTATTAAAGAATCCATTGAGATGTTGTCCCACTTGCACATGGCGACATCTAAAGGGTGTATAAAACCAATGTGATCACGATGCTCGGACTTCACCTACTGGTAGACCACACATTATTTTAGAAACTCTGCCACAACCCATTTCATCCGAGGCCACAAAATCTATATCCTCATGCAATACTATATCTTTCAAATTCCAAGGTATACCACTAGGTGTGCCTTTTGAAACTCATATCAGAAATTATCAATAATCTCCAATAGAACAAATATCATTCCATTTAATAAAAAAAGATTCCGAGTATCCTCCAACCACCCCTCTAGATAATCAACATGGTTAATAAAATCGTGCATCCCCTCTATCTATGTGTCTCCCCACAGAGACTCCACCACTAGCTACATTAGAATAGACTTCACTCTCGTCTAAAACAAAAAACATCTACCACTGTCTATTACTACATCAAAGTGAAAGGATTCCTATTCCACCATCACCTTCCATGCATCCATAAATTCTCAAACAACCTCATTCTGCATCATTATGCTCAAAACATTAGCAATGAAATTATCCATTCTTGTGGTGTAGGAGATATCAAAATCATAGTTCCGAAGAATCTCCTTGCACCTCCTCTATTTTAATTTTAGATCTCTCTAGAAAAAAGGCATACCTAAATATTTTGTGATTTGTGAAGAACAAAAATAACCCCCTAATTATGTAATATCACCACAACTTCAGCACAAAACACAACTGCTACTAGATGTAGAACATGGGTGTCTTATTTATGTTAATGGGTACGTAACTATCTATTCACATAAGATATAACTCTCTAGTATTGCATCAACATGTATCCCAATCCCAAATGGAAGGAATCACAAAATAAATTGAGCATCACCCATTACTCTAGGAACTGGAGATTTTACCAAAATCCCCTTCGAATAGCCAAATGCTTACTAAAACTACTTTCTCCACACAAAAGCCATTCCATTCTAGTCATAGCTGTTACTATACCATAAAATCGATACAAATTAGGTACAAACCATTGATAATATTATAATAGAATGAGTAAACTACAAACCTATTCCACATTACTGGGTGATTTCCAAGAAACTACTTCCTAGAACTTACAAGGATCCACTTCTATAGCCAAATGTGACACCAAATGACAATGGAAAGGTACCTCGCATTTAAAAAACACGCACATGGAAAAATTCCATAGAGCTGGTGTCATCGATGGACCTGCATGATAGTCTAAAGATGCTTGGTATTCTACTCCTATGACATTGATTATATCATGATATCATCAGTGAATATGATGAAAAATGGTCTATTTACTATTGGATGATGAAGATCATGATTCCTGGGAAAACAGCCGGTAAATTCTTAACACTGAACTAAATGACAATGAAATTGATGTGCTCATACATGCAACATAATGTAGTCTTTGAGAAATAACCCTCCTAAAACCTCAACTATTGATATCCAAACCATTAATCAATCATAGAAAATTAACTCACTCTTATCATCTAGTCGAAAAGTTATTCTATCATCGGCAGAGGGAATCAGTTCATGACCATCATCTGATTCAACCTTTGATATTCTATAAACAACATCATACCACCATCTACCTTCTTCGTAAACAAAACTGGAGCACCCCATAGTGACATACTGAGATGGATAAATTAATTTTTCATAAAATCATTGATCTGAATCCTTAGCTCCCAAAACTCATAGGGTTCTATATGATAAATATCAATCAAAATTGTATAGGAATATGGATCTATGTATATCCTGAAATCAAAATCACGTCAAGGGGGTAGTGTTAAAATCTCATTGGTGAAGATATCCAAGAACTCCCAAATAACTATGGAAATATCTACCATCATAGCATCCAATGAATCCATTAACATCTCAAACTAAAAGGAAAGATGACCCTCCACACACCGACCACCAGCCTAAAAACTCTGCTCACTAAAAAAGCTACACAGTGACCACCCCCATCAGAAATCATGACTCTTGTATAGATGATGATGAAAACTACACACAGATAATAAAACTAGTCGATGTTGAGAATGATATTGTATGGTTTCATCTGTAGTAATAAAAGATACCCAGGTGACTAATGAGTCCCATCATTAGTCTACAACCTGAAAAAAAATCAAACAAGCTTTTCTATCCTTCTTCTGGTGTATAGGACACTAGGGGTACATAAAGCCTCTCAATATATATTCCTAGAGCATGGGATAGACCAGGTGAAATAGAGGAATGTGATGCTTCAAAATTAAACAATGGAAAAATAATATTACTTAAAAGATTGATCGTACCTCGAATGATCACGATCCTAGCTAGAACTGATCCCACAATAGCGTGTAACTGATCACATCCAACTCATATACTCCTATTCCAATCACCTCCCCCATGAACATGGTCAGGTTTATTTCCCTAAAGAACACCATGAGGTTATCCTCATCCTTTTCTATCTCCCCTTGGTGGAGCATGAGCCTACATTCCCTATTATTGAAATAGACTAGACCAGAACCGCTACAGGGGGTTGCATGGAACCATTCCACCTCCACTAAGATGAGCTCATATGAACATTAGACAATTATTTCAATTATTTCCATGGACACCAAAAAGGAAACATATATGCTGGAATCCCATGGGAAAGGCACGATGACCAGAAACTTGAAATGGGATATACTGAGGTCATCTCCAAACTATCCAAAATATGGATGGACCTGGCACCTGAGACCTTCTATTGATAGTAATTACCTTTGAAGAACCATTTTGGATTCCCTCTCATGGTATACCTCCTCATGAGTGCATATGGTCAACTACCTCCACCTTCTTTTGGACCTCCATGTACATCACAATGTGAAGGGATTAACCACGTACTAGAGAGAGGGATGAAGTGCCTCATCTAGATGCCTCACAAGAGACTCCAAATTATGAAAGAGAACTGGAGAAAAATGAAGGAGATCCATGAACTTCATCTCCAACTCCAATACCTACATAATCCCATTATAGATGGAGATTAAGTGATGCCTCTTATCCACCTCCATGGCTTAATAAAAGAATTTTGATCGGAACTCTCTCTCGAAATTGACCTCTAGTGCATCATTCTACTCCTCTCACACATGTACAATGTCCACCACTAAGGCATATATCCCCTCATCAGGCTCACTATAAAGGGAACTTAGTACATCATTAGATCAAGGATTAAACTAAAAGTGATCTCAAGCTCCTTGACCCATCTATTCATCTCCACATCTGAAACACTTACCTTAAACTTTTCTAAGGATTTTGGTAGGAAATCCCATAACGTTATCTACCACTTGTTATCCTCCTACACCTAATCAACCCTCCACCAATCAACAATATCAGCTTACTAAGCCTCAATTGTATTCACTACACACAGATGATGACGGAGTGCCATGGATTGAAATGGTAAACAAGTAAATCATAAGACCCAGAAGTATGGGATTTTATTTAAGATTCATTTTAACTAGTTATGTATTTAAATTCCATTAAACTCCCAATTCATATAGGAACAGAAGTCATTGAGATACGTGCATCTTTACAAGGGTCTCTACCCTGCCAAAGATGTACCCTAAATTGGTCATTAGGTAGAATCAGAGTCCATACATCAAATCATGAGGGGCCTTAAAATATCATGTCCTAGCCAATCTTCCCTTTCCTATGTCGCACACCATGACCACCCAACACTATTTACCTACCAACCCAAGAAATCCTCACTATGAATAACTTCAAACATTTTCTTATCTCTAAACCATCAACTCTTATACCATTTTTCATGACCTCCTCCATCCAAAGATGACCTTCCCCATCTAGATGTGGTGAAAGGAATATAATGAACCCCATGTCCCACATCCAATAGTTTCTGAGTTGGAGACCATCACTAAGTGTTTACAAACTTCAAAAAATGGAAGTAATTACACTTTTTTTACAATCCAATATTAGGAGATATGATGTATCGACAACAAAAATATCCATGACATATATGTAAATGAAAACCAAAATCAATCCAACATGCATGTTAAATGTAAAACTGTCACAAATACAATGAAAATATGTGATGTAATTGACCAAAGGTAATGATAAATAGTGACACAAAAATTGTCCCAATGTCTGACCAAGTAATTCATATCATGTTCCTCATAATCCTACTAGAATCCTTGAATATGTTTTTCAATGTATGGTGAGCATACAAGTATACGAAGAAGGAGGAAAAAAGTCTCTCATGCACATGTGGAGAAGCATAATAATTCTCCCATGAGAAACCCAAAGATCTAATATCACCAAAAAAGGTATTCTCACCATCTCACCATCATCCTGAAACGATCACCAATTATTGAATGTTATGTAAAGTAATATATAATTCAAATCGATAATAGGGTACCTCGATCCACTTTCTCTCTAATTAGCCACTCTCATAACATAATGGAAGATATCTAGGTGATCCCACCTCTTCCAAACGAATCATGTCACAACCCTCCCGCACAAAACTATTCCTCACAACTACGCCTCACCCATAGACTCCTGGGTAATATACCACATCACTTATAGCACACACACACAAAGTCCTCACAACTATGCCTTTCCCGAAAACACCTAGGCCACATGCTATATCACATTCCATCTCATCTGAAGGACACAAGGGAAGTCCAACACATCTCATCCCAAAAAAAACTTGGGAAACAAAATATTTCTCATACACACATGGGCCTAATGAACCACAATGTGCCTGAAGAATTATTGGCTATCAGGGCATGGAAGAGGGATCTGGGAAGTGTTTGTGGCTAACCATCCATCCTCCCACTGGGATGTTTGGGAAAGACATCCTCCCCCATGTCAATGGGGGTGTTCAACAGATGCTTCTCAACTAGAGTGGGGTGAATATAGAAAACACAAGAAAATATATGTTTACATATATATATATATATATAGGATCAAACACCCAAGAAAAATCTATGAGTTCTTAATCAAATAACTAAACAACCCGTAATCCGGTCAACTTTAATGCTACCTATAAATGCACAACCACACAACCATCCACAAACTCAAATCCTACCCCCATCCAATTCACTTAAACAATTTCATTCCATCTCTACCAGAGAAACTACCAAGAAAAACACACATCATCCCACATATAAAATGTTATAAATATATATAATTACCATGAGAAAAAACCCACTTCACACCCCCTCCATTTAACATAATTCTAAATCATTACCATCATCATTATTCAAGGTCATTCCGCCCAATCCATCTTCTCAACGGGGCAAACCCCCAACTCACAACCACACCTAGAAATAGAACTCTTGAATACTATAGAACACTCATCACAGCCATTCTTAACATCCCTTCTACATAACCACACCTCACCCATAAAAAACAACCAGTTGAGGTCCCACTACACAAGAATTCTTATCCATTTCACAATCAATCAATCTATCAAACTGAGATCCCATTACACTACACAAACCACCATACACATAGTTGTACCCACAATAGAAATAAAAAAACCCATGCAAGAAAAAATATACATATTTACAAGGGATCCTATTCTTCAATTACACTTATTAATTTTGGGGTGATTACAAAACATGTTCGATCATGTGCAATCCATTTATTTTACCATATGTACACGGGTAATCAATTATATATATACATCCACTCAATATAGGAACAATAAAAATCCATTATAGTTGTGAAATATAATACCACCAAAGTGCATGATTCTCAGTTGTAATATATCCCATACAATTCACAATATTGACCAAAATATCAGTAAAACAATACGATCATCATCACAATCTTCAGCCCCTTTTATGGGTTTGAAATTTATTTAATTATATTTATTAGAATTAGATTAAAAAATATTTACATTGGAAACATTTTTAAACCCACCCCAAAATTAACACAAACAATATAGATGAAGGTATCCAAACCTAACAAACACATTATCATCCATCCATCAAACATTGAGAATTTTTTGAAAAGAATAAAAGTGGGATATGGCCTGAAACGAGTAAAAGAGTTATAAATTAATACAGATTTATGGAATTATTGTGATTTATTCTATCACAATCATGGGGGAGAGATCCAATACTTCAAAAAATAATATTAGGGTTGACAGGTGAATCCCATGATGCTAGGAAGTCTACAATGATGTTGCATTCTCTTCAAATGGGATTAAGACATGTTTCAACATGAATAAGCCTATTGAAGCTACGAAGTCAATAAGTGAAAACCCAAGGATTACAATAAGTACCTTGAATTTATTATATGAGAGTCATGGATTCTATATCCACATGGTGAACAAGGAATCCGAACAAACAATCATCAATTCCTTTTTTCACCAAAGTAGGGGGTCCACATGTAGAAGGAAGAAGCTTATATGGAAACACGATCCAAGGAAAAAAACACAAACCCTAAGGGAAGGTAGTTTCTTGGTACCTCAGTATCAAGATAATGGGTAACATTCATGGAATAAAGGATCTCGACTTTAGAAAGGCCAAATCCTATATCAATGGATGAAACAGTTTCAAAATCCATTAATGATGGATCACAATCAAGACCATGAATCTTGACTATCTAAAATCCTCTAATGAGTAAGAAATTTAAATATATATTTTAAATCCTTTGAAATGGTTTAAAATCCCATAATAATTCTTTAATTTCATTTTACATTAAATGAAATGATAAAGGGAAAAATCTATAAAAATTCAGTAAATTAGGAAATATGGAAAACTGTCAGAATTGACTCAATGGTGGATAAACTACCTTTGGAAGACTCACCGTTAGGTGAACAACTATTGGATGATTCATCATTGGATGACACACCATTGGATGAGTCTCCCTTGGATGAGTCACCATCGTGATCCATCGCTGGATGAGTCACTCTTGGATGATTCACCTTTGTGAGTCACTACCGGTCGACTTACCATCACGAGTTATAGGTGGAAACCTACCGTCAGTGAATCATCATCGTGAATCATCATTATAATCTACCGGTGGATGAATCACCATTGGGAGTCTCCATATTGACTCACTGTGATGACCTACCGTAACCACCTACTAGTGTGAGTAACTATTGTGACTCATCGGTTTGACCCACCGTTAGATGATCTACAATGGGGAAAACCAATTTTTTTACAAGATCCTGAAATGAGTCACCATTTCCTCCCAGGAAACCTTTAAAACTATAATTTCCAAACGTAATAGACTAGGGTGGTTCGAGCAATTACAACATCAGTAATTGGACATAATGAAATATATCTGGCATAACATAAGATAATCAAACCTTATAAAAATAGATCCTAAAATGTGACCCATCAAGTGAATTTTATATATAACCTAAAACCTAATTTATATATGTGTGGTGATATAAGAAAAAAATAATGATCCCTAAAAACCTAATATAGTGATAAGAATGTTTTATATGATATTATAATAAAAAACTCATAGAAAATAATTTCTTTTATCAATACTCACTACTAATACAATCATCACATTTTGGACAGTGTCCCGTGGTGGATTATGTTCACTCCCAATTCCATTTAACTGTTAGTGGACAGTTTCCAATTGTTGATTCAGTACACTCACCAATTCCATGAATATAATATCATGATATATAATTATTTTAATAATACATTGGGCATCAACAATTAACCAACCCATCATATAATAAAAAATGATTCTTATGTACTCCCTGAAAAAATGAAAAAAATTAATAAATCCATGATAACGTAATTAACCCATGATAAAGAAACTTTTTTAAGTAATACATCGAGTATAATAATCACAATATAATTAGGGAAATAATTTTTATTATACTATTATACAGCATACTTAAAAAATATTATGAATAATTAATGTATATTTATATAATCTAAATTTTTTTATGACCATTAGAATAGTTCTTTTAAAACCATGATGAAATATATTCTTCATATAAAACATTTAATAAATAAAAATTGTATTGAATGACGAGACTAAAATTTATTTTTTTTAAAAAAATAAAAATTTTAAAATAGTCTTAATAATGAAAAAAATGAATAAGAAAAAAATTCTTTCATGTATAAGTCAGTAAAGACAATATTGTTTTCATATATTTGTAAAAAATGTCTATAGTGAATAATGTTGAAAATTTTAAGAATATTTATCTCAAATATTTGGAGAGGAAGTAAAATTCCAACTCAAATGACCTTACAAAATAATTAATGTAAAAATAAAAATATTCAAAAATACATAAAAAATAATTCATCTAAGTGAAATATTGTTGATTTAAAAAATTAAGATATGTTTAGTTCCATTTATATGAAAATTTCAGTTTAGTTATGAACCAAACTGAATTTAAATTATATGAATAAATTTATAAAACTAAAATAAAAAATAATAAATAAATTATATTTTGATTTTTAAATATATAACATACTATTTCCCAAAATAATAATTTAGATATAAACAATCTCACAATTAAAGGGAGATTGAAAATGGATGTTGTACCTTGGACATCTATTTTATCATATGTTCTCCAATTATTCCTCTCAAAAATTAGATTTATTATTTATTAAATTATATATTTATTGATATTTATTTTAATTTATTCTATTTATATATCTTTTATTGTTGACCTCATATTTTCTTTTCATTGTTTAATTTAATGTTCAGTTTCCAGTAGTTCTTTTTCAAACACATGCTTCAATTTGGTGGTTCCGATCATTATTGGATTTTTATTGATTCATAAACTATATAATATTAATAAGGATGGTTTACATGTTATTATTATATCTACATAGCTCTACTCTTATTATATGAAACTCAATATAATGGTTTTATGGGAATACAAATAAATATCTTTTATTATGAATGTTGATTCAAAAAAAAATAGTTGATTTTATGGATTAACATATATATTACCATTATGTAAGAATAAAAATTTATTTAAATAATTATTATTACAAAATATGTATATTATTTATTTTATTATTTTCATTCATGATATAAATTGTATAACATCATTTGTGAATGATGTAAATCAAACCAAAATACTTTTTTATAAAGGCTGAATGATTATAAAATAATTATTTAAAAAATATAACATCCCTCTTTCATATGACTAATAATTCTAGATAATGTTATTATATTTATAAATCATGTTTATAATTATTTATAATAAGAGTATATAGAATAATTACTAATGAAAAAATAACACTTATGTCGAGGAGTTCAATTTCTTCACAGAGAGCCTCTTGGAATTGAGGTGTTTAGGACTGCATCATGGAAACAATGAATCCCAACCATTGTAGAATTTTATGATGGAGATATTTTATGAATTTATTATCTAAAACATTAAAAAAATATGTGTTTTGACGTGGCTTGAATAGGTTTCCTTGGGCAAATGATAATGGGTGACATGATTGTTAGTAGTCAATAATTATGTCAAAAAAAAGTCATCTTCAGGAAAAATGCATCCAAATATTTCAACTACTGAAGTTAAGATAATTAGAGGTTTATAAATCACCCTTACAACAATTTATATGTATGGTTATATGATATTTATGGATCTTACCCCTTAAGTTATCTCATTTTCATTGTTATTTATTTTATCATAATGGACAACTTTTACATTGGTATCATATTTTTATGAAGAAAAATAAAAATGATATTAGTAAATTTTTTTATATTTTGATTCCAAATATGAAAAATAATTTTATAGATTAAATTTTTAAATTTGATAAATATTAATTTTAATGTATTTTTACATAAAAAATAATAATTATAAAAAATATATTTTATTTTTAATCATAAAAATGAGTTTTTGTTTTTAATTCATATAATAACCATTACATGATTAGGAATTTTTAATGAATTTTTTTAAAAATTATTAATTTCATGAAACAATGTACTTAAAATTTGAGAAAACTATATTTAATATAATACATAATATTTATAATAATAATAATTTTTTGTAAACATCATTGCTTTTTGGGATTAGTAAAATAATAACTCATTACGGTGACCTAATTTTTTTTGGATGTTAAGATTGTATTTTAAAACGAATTTCCTAATTATATAAGTATATTTTGGTGATGATAATCTTAAAAATTCATAAATTTAACATAATTTATTTAAAAAAAAATTATAGTATACAGTATTGTCCATTATGAATTTGAATAATTTATTTTAAAAAATAATTTAAATTGATAATCATGTTTGATTTAGTTTTCTTGTAATGAAATTAATATTCTATTGCAATAAGAAATTATTATCTTTTTTCAATGTGCGTGTTTCAAAGCCTATCAAACATATCATAATTCTTGAAGCGGAATATAAACTTATAACATGGGATTTTACATTCATCCATTAGTAAAAGAGAATTTCCATTGAAATTATTTCAATTTAATGTATAAATGATGATACTTTTCCATTAGAAAATATATTGGATCCCATGTCACTTCCATAAGTTTATAACTCATCCATTGGACCTTAGTTGAGTGATTTGTGTTATTTTTAGACCTATATCTCTATAATAATTGATTAATATATGTTTCCACATAGAGGGATCATCCAATATCTATACAATCAGTGAGTTTAGTACATGCGATGGTCTAGAAATGCACTTACTCAAATTTGAATCATACTATACCATATTAATTTAAGAGTAGTTTGATGAATATGCAAGTTGGTATGTTACAATATATACATGATAAAATATTTTTTAACGGAAAGTATATCTTGGGATCACCTTTTCCTTATTCCAAAATCTCATTAAACTCTACCATGGTAATATTCAAAATATTTCTATATCACTAAATTCAAATTCCAAATATCAGTGATATTTATCAGTGTATGTATTGTATTTAATATACAGAGTTCTATTGTGTCACTAAATTTTTTGAACATCATCTAAAATTTTTAAACAAAAATAAAATGAAAATAACATATTCTCTAAACATTTATCCCAATTTTATGGAGTTCTATAAGTATTCTAATAAAAAGCCCTATATAGATCCATCTGAATTCTATAATGGAAGTAGTTTTTATATAATATCTCTATGGGGATATTTT
This sequence comes from Viscum album, assembly GCA_963277665.1. Classification (NCBI taxonomy): domain Eukaryota; kingdom Viridiplantae; phylum Streptophyta; class Magnoliopsida; order Santalales; family Viscaceae; genus Viscum; species Viscum album. The sequence goes on from OY728164.1 coordinate 1,645,557,100, forward strand.
TTATCTGAATATTCTTTAAAATTTGTTTAATATCATCTAAACATGTCCTCTAGAGATTGAATGTTCCTACTAGATCTAAAATATGTCTAAGGATGATAAATTTGTTATATATCAACATTATATTAAATTATTGTAAATTAATTCGCATGATTGTTATGTAAAAACTGGATACCAATCCAATATAATTGATCATGGTACTCAGTACAGCCTTACCACTTCATTTATGTATGCCATGGAATGTTGATGAAGTTATTAATCTTAATAAATAACAATTAAATGTGATACTGTTAAATAGATATCAATTGTAACATAAGAGAAATTATGTCCCTTATAATTCTTGGGAATACATACAATGAAATCCATGGTGTGGCCCACACATTTTTATTGTGGTATGCGTAATGGTTACATCATCCCCTTTAATATGATTCAAATAACCAAAATTTTTTAAAAAACCAATCATTGAGATGCATACTCTATAATACTCACTCATTATTTTTTCCCACACAAAAGGATTCATATGATTCCTATATATCATTATTGGTATATTATAAATAGATCATTATGAAAAAATTTCAACTTCGGATAGATCCTTTATTAATTTTTTAATTCTTGGAAAAGAAATTTGTTTCCCAAATATTATAATTGCATTATTCTCAATGTTGAATTAAAAAATATTTCATATACTTTTATAATACATCATATCATACGTCTTCTAATCCTTGACATTCATACGAATATATTTTTGTGTATTCATTTGGATAATACTGGACTTATCTCATTACATTTTGATTTCATGGTATATACTTTTCAAATCCAAGTGTATTTCTTTAATTAAATCCTTATAATGAATGATGTCATATGATCCTTCCACTCATATCATCAACCATTCGCTTTACCTTCTCTTTATATAATTTTTTTTGAGAAATCACAGTCTTTGAGAAACTCTTATCATGTAATTTTTCATTTTTTCACTTCATTTTTGTGTGAATATTTTTTTTACAATTTTGTGATTGGTATAAATATCATTTTCTTAATATTGATTCAATGACTTCATATATTTAATAAAATTGTTTCCATTACCTTCTACAAGTAATGGGTTTAGTAAATTTTCAGATATTATTTTAATTGATGTGAGCATTGTACTGATTTAATATAATTTTTTATAAGAATATATATTAAACAACGCATTAATGAGACACTATAAATCCTGAGCCCTTCTGTACTATACGGTATTGTGAGTAATGCTACATTGACCAATATTATATTATGGTCTTCAAAATTATCTTCACATTAATCTATATAGAGGTTTCATACTAATTTAACTTAGTCTTTGGATTCTAAAATTATAATGTATTTCCCACAAAAAGTTGATAGAATCTAGCCAATTCAGGTATATTATGAATCTAGATTACACTGTATAGTGTAAAAATTTCGTTTATTACATTATTCATTAAAGAATCCACAAATATAACATCACGTATAAATACTTGACTCATGAGTGAATGTTCCTTCTTCCTCAATTCACACTTTCTAATGATGGTATACAATTAATTATTTCTAATGATTTTGGAAAAAAATCCAAAAATAGTCCACAATGTCTTTATTTTACTTAAAATATTTCTGAATATGAACTATAAGTGATACTAAGCGAAAATAATTATAATCTAAATGAATATATTCATCATATATTGGATGATAAGGAAGGTATTGTTTTGTCCATGTTGAATCACAATGAATTCATAATGTTCATTTTTTTAAAGATGATTATCATAGATAAATCTTCAATATTCACCCTAAATTAATGATATTAAAAACATGGTTCGATCATGGGGATGTATTGTGTCATTCATATTTTAATTAAAAAGTGAAAAATATGTGTCATAGAATACTTATTAATAATTTTTATCTATTTATTTTTTGGATAATCAATTTAGTGACCCATAGATAATTATTTTATTTAAATAAAGAGGATAGGTTCACCCCTACTTAATAAAATGGGAATATAATAAAAATATATGTATAATCTAGAGTAATATTCTTCAATTTATGTGATTCTATTGTGTATATTTTTTATGAAGTATTTGATATAAGTGTAACATGAGCTCTGAGTTCAATAAATTACTCGACCTCACAATCAAGTGAAAGAACATATAACAAATGTAAAATAAGATTGACATATTACTGATAAGTAGATATTTATTAAAAATTGGGTTTATTAAACTATATGATTAATATAAAATATATTTCTACATTTTAATACCTTTGTAATGGAATTAACTTCAATATGATGTTTATAATTGGCCTTAAATCGATTGATAATCAAGGCAGATTAAGAATACAAAATGTGTTATCTCGATTAGAGAAGTCTATATGGTATCAATATATAGAGATCCCAAACAAGAAAAAATCCATGTCTAATTAAATCAAGGTACAGTAATAATATTTAGAATAAATAAATTCTAAAACATTTTAATATGACAAGATTTTGATACTTGCGAGGAAATCAACAAACATTTTGGTTTATTCAATGAATATTTAGTATCTAGATGAATGGTCGGTGATCTGAAGACCATTGAAAACTTCCATGATACGAATAAGTTGTTATATCCATAATAATATAAAACATTTTTAGTTCATGATTTTAAGATTAGTATACTTTTTACCCCTTTATTTTAATGATCCACTTTAGTAGCTATGATTATGAAGGATCTCTATATTTCCCTTGTCTTTTCATGTTGCTGAATTTGGTTGATATTATTAACCCTTATACTAGTAAAATAGTTTTCATATTGACCATGCCGCTTACAATTGAATCATTGGTGTGTTGGTGGTGAACTAGGATGATCTTTCATATCATCTATGTCATTGTTCACCTTCAACATATCTCTTGGGAATCTATTTTTTTGATGTCTTTTTCCTCCACCCATGGTATGTTCACCCATCACATTATAAGAAAATTTCATCTATTTTTATTACCAAAATTTCTTAATTTTGTAATATTAGTTTTCATTCATACTCCGGTTTTGTAATTATTGATTCCTAGAATCAAAAAATTTCCCTTCATTTTTCGAAAAAATTAATGGTAATATCTAATTTCTACATCTACCTTAGGAGAAAATAGAATAATTTATACATAACTTAAATATTTCCTTATAAAAAATTCCATTTTTAGGTTAGGATTTAACCTAACAGATAATATATATATATATATGACTGTCAATGAAAAAAAGTAAAAGGGAGCCACTAATGACATGCGATGTTTATGTTAAAGGAATCAACATATTAATTCAAATTTTTTCAATTCTATGAAATACCTCTAAATTTCAGTATAATGTTTTTCTTAAAAAAATACCTTCATAAACTCTTCTCAATCCAAAGATTCATTTTTTCGTCTTTGATTTTGTTCTTGATTAGTTTCCACTCTTGTTCATCATATATATCTCGAAAATAAATTGGGAAAACAACCCTCTTATGCTTCATTGACAGGAAAATAGAATATATCATTTCAATTGTATTGATACACTACTAAACAGTTATGGGATCAGATGACCCCCAAAAGGAGGGTACAATTTTTCACATGAATGAGTAAATTGATATTTTTTCCATACATTGGGTGTTTTGGAGTTCAATAAGATACATATTATTGGTCATGTATTGAGAGCGTTGATTTTTTATATACAAAAGAGTTAATATTACATCTACCATTCAATTTGGATTCTGCTAAGGATGTTATTTATATTTTCTAGAATCTCATTGTTTTAATTATTCCTCCTATATTTAACTATTAACTTGAACCAAATATTCTAGTGTAAGAATCATCAAATTTCAATATTTTTAAGTCTTATGATAAGAAAATATATCCTAAGACATCCTGTATTTTGACATATTAATTTAAGCCTATGTTATTATAGCTTTATCATATGATAATATATATATATATCATAGGTTTTATTATGCTTGATTGAATTATTATCCAAAATAGAATCTTCATAATTCATAAGACATCTCTTTTATACAAACTGAAATAAACAGACCATAAAAACATGTATATTACAAAATGTTAGATGTAAAATTTTTTACATCACATAATAAAACACATCCCATAACTTATGGGTTTTTTAGATTAAATCTATAAAATAAAATTTAAATGTGTTAAAAATTATATATATTGTTTAGATTTTATTCCCTTATAGATATATCATATGTAATACCCTTCTTTATATATAAGGGAATGAAAACCTATGAAATAGTGCGATCAATTTCACACTAAGCTAAATAATATGAGATATAAATAAAATACCATTAGGGATAATCAGATGAGTATATGTGTATGAGGATGTAATCAATGCTATTGGGCTTAACATATGAGAAAAATACCCAATGTAACATCAATTATTAACCATGATTAATGGAATGAAGCATTGTAATAACATAAAATATGTGCAATATGGGTTCGAAGACATAAGTTAAGAATTATAGTCCACAGAAACATAAAAAAAGAAAATATTATATCATAAAAATATGTGTAGAATATAATTTGATTTATCCTAGATCAGTTCCATGACCATCATCACATCATGGACATTGTCCAGTTGTGATTGGGTTCACTCCCATTTCCCTTGAATTTTTTTGGTCAATGTCCCACAAAGGATTAGGTTCACTCCCCTATTCCTTACATGTAATATCCCGAGATATAAAGATAAACATAATTAATTATATAGTTATAGTGGATAAACCCATCATTCAATAATAAATTATACATATGCATACCATAAAGGCATTAAAGAATTAATAAATCTAATATACATTTTTTAAACCATGGCAAAGAAACTGTTTTAATGAAACCTTCGAAATATCATTATCACATGTCATATAGGGAACGGATGTTAGTGTTTTCAAATGTGAATGTCCATACTGAAGTACATAAACCTTTTAAGTATAATGAAATATATATATATATATAAGTTTTTATTAATAATAAAATATTACAATAAAAAAAATAGAAAATTATAATTTCTATTAAATACATTAAAAAATAATAATACATAAAAAAATTGGAATATAATGTATATAAAAATATATTAAAACATTTAATGGAATATTCAAAAATAGAAAAAAAATTCGCAAATTGGGTTCATCCTGAAATCATTAAAAATGATTTCATTTTCACACATTTATAAGTAATGATAAAATTGATCCATATAAAAAACATTAAGATGACTTAATTTAAAAATATATAATGAATTATAGGTAAATAAATCATTAATTTAAAAAATAATTTATCTATGAAGAATAAAATTGATAAGGGAATATATAAAATATATACATGGATGAAAAAGTATTCCAGGTAGAACGAAAATGTTATAATTGGTTCCACCTTCAAGAAGGTTTTTTATTGAATTTGGTATGAAAGATAAGTGAAATGAAAATAAAAAAATTAATACCTTGAAATAAATATGTTAAATAAAATTGATATGGGTTTATATAGATATAATATTTTTTTCGAAAATTGAAATTGAGACACAAACCTTTTCAAATTCGTTATCAGATTGGAAAAGAAACTCTTACATCAGACATTTGATTCCATGAACATACATTAATGTCATGTACACAAAATATATGATAACTATTAATTTTAATTTAAACCTTATTAATATTTATCTAACGTTAAACCATTAATTTATAATTCTATAGGACCAACATATTAATTTTATACTATTTAAATTGTTATATGGGTATCAAAAGTTCTGTTTTTCAATGCATGATTTTTTTACTTATATAACTTGTAAAATTTTCAAAGGGTCATAAAAAATGCTCATTGGGATTTTTAATGTTTGTTTGACACAGTAATGGAGTCCTAGAGTCATTTTATTGCACTCGTGGTAATGTTTTCCATGAAACACATAAAAATGATTTTTGATTTATTTCATTTCAATAAAAAAATTTATTTTACATATATATTATTATATATATTAAAATTAAAAATTATTGAAAAATGATATATAATTCATTATTTCACAACATATCTATTATTTATGTTTTCATAATATTTTTTGATGTAATCATTTTAACATTGACTGTTTGGGTGGTAAAACCAACATGATGAAGAACATGTGAAAATTACATAATGATTAAGAAGTGTAGGATCGAAATAACGATGTATATGCTCAATATACAAGGAGGAGGGGTGAATTGTACACTTTAAAATTTTCCTTAGGAAAGGAAAAATCTATGTTTAACAAAGTTAAACTAAGAAAATTCACAACACCTCTAACACCAATTGGAGAATTGGAGCAATGTATGAAGTTATAAACATTAAGTTCTATGCACTTGCTTCAATCTGGAAAGTGATTCTGAAAACCTGTTCCAGAAATATGGATCCGGAAATTGAAACATAACTAATGTTTACAATATGAGATTCTACCTTAAAGTGTATAGAATCTAAATGAATCAGAGTACATGTGTAAGGAAATATAAGAAGATTATACTTTCCTTACAATACAATATGCAGCGGAAAAACAAGTAGTAAAACTACAAGAAACAAGATATAAAAATTTTAACCCAAAGAGAAGGGTATCCAAAAACCTTGGTTAAAGGTCCCTTGATTTATACTTTCAAGAAAGTCTGTCTTAGCCACACCAGGATAAGCCCTCGATACGAAGATCGATGTCTCTGTCTTGCTATCCCCGCAAGCCCTCAACTTCAAGGTAGTTGGAACCTCTGTCTTCCTCAGCAAGGATGCCCTTTAACATCAAGGTAGTCGGCACCTCTTTCTTCCTATCCCCATAAGTCCTCGTATGTAATCACCAACATTCGGAGTCGCACGAAGAAATCTGAACAAGCAGTTCAGTACACATAAGGAATGAAAAGATTCTCTCTCTAGAAATCACCTTAACAGCGTGTGGTCTCTAGATCGATCAACTTGTTGTTGAGCTCTTTAGAATGAGCTCCTATTTGTAGGCACGGTTGTAACAATTGGATCCCTCCTCCAACAGTAATATTATCCATAAAATTCAGAGGGACCTGTACACCTGTAACTCAACCAACGGTTAGTTAGAAACAAAATGGACGACATCGTTTTATAACAAAACATGTGTAACTGAATGCACGACATCTTTTTATAATGAAATGAGTGTAAGTATAAGCAATAAGTTCGTAGTGTAAGTAAATAAAATTTTGGAGTCTAACCAAAATCGTATTCAGAGTCTATAATAAAAAGGATATTCGGATTCTGTTTTATATGAATTCAGAACCTGAATTCTATGGAAATCCGGAGTCTGAATTTCTAAGGAAATTTGGAGTCTGGTTTCACCAGAGTTCAGAATCTGAACTTTCTCGTTCGGAGTTGAACTTGTAGAAGTTCGGAGTAAAACTCATATATGTTTAGAGTCAAACTAATAAAATTTCGGAGTCCAAATAAGTAAAAGTTTGGAGTCGAACTAAGTAAAAGTTCAGAGTCGAGCTAAGTAAACGTTCAGAGTCAAACTAATAAAAGTTCGGAGTCGAACTTAGTAAAAGTTCGGAGTCAAACTTTGTAAAAGTTCGGAGACGAACTAGTACAAGTTTGGAGTCCAGAATTCGGAGTTTGAACTTTTTTAGAGTTCGTATCCATAATTCGGAGTGGAACTTTATTAGAGTTCTTATCCAGAATCCGGAGTGAAACTTCATTACAGTTCACATCTATAATTCGGAGTTGACATTTGTAAGAGTTCGTATCAAGAATTCGGATCCTAAAACAGAATTCTTCATACCTTAGCATTATATGATTCTGAGGTTTTTGGGTATGAATCCGATTTTTTTAATTAGGAAAAATATTGCTATGTATAAGAAAATCTAAGTTATGGTAAATTTCTTCAGGAAGAAAATTATCCTTTTAGAAGTAAAATATGGATTTGCTTGATTTTTAAAACAAGAAGGAATGGAAAGTCATAAAGAAAACCTTATTTACTCAAAAATCTCCCTCTTTTTAGAATGCACAAAAAACCTTAAATTAAGAATATAAGAACTTTGAAAATTTTCAATAGACTTTGAAATTTAAACTTATCTCCTTTGTTTATGGATGAAATTTAATAAAACTAACTCCCCCTTAGGCATTGAAACTAAAAAGATTGTATTCTGAATTTCCAGAGTGAAGTTTTCATTATCAAGGGAATGAAAAACTTCGTAGTGAGAAACTCCCTCTTACTTTAAGGATATCTTCACTTAGAAATTTTTCTTCTTCATTTTAAATTTTTTCTTCTCCTTTTTTAAGGGGTTCTTTTTCCTTCTCCCACTTAGGATTAGTTCTTTTTACTTCTCCCCCTTTGTTATTTTTAAAAAGAATTGAAGGAAATGGAAATTAAAATAAGGTACCTGAAATATTAGTGTATAAAAAAAAATAACCAACCAAATTTTCATTAGAGTTGAGAAAATTTTACAAGGAAAAACAAATACAACAAAAGATCAGAGTGGGTTTATTTGTCTTCCTTTACCTTTGGGATCAATTTTTTCAACAAGGTTTTGAGCTTCTTCAAATCTCTTTGGTCTTTCTAAACTTGCCTCTCCAAGGATTTTATTCTTTCTTCTTGGTCTTTCAATGCTTCTTCCTGATCCTTTATGGACACTTCCTGCATCTTTATTAGCTCATCTTTCTTTTCCAGCTTTTCGTTAAAGTCAATCCGGAAATCTCTTTCACTATTCAAGTTCTGAGCAACCAATTTGAGCATTCCATTCAGATCCTTCACTTGTTGACTCCGAGAACTCTGCTCAATGATCAACTCAACATGAAGATTCTTAATCATAGTATCCTCATTATCAATTGCATCTTTTACCTCATTCTGAAAATTATCAAACTGAGTTATGTCTTCTTCAACTTTCTTAGACCACAAGGTGATTTTGCTGCAGGATTTACTATGACCATCATAATTGATCAGGAAATTTGTATGTTCATCCTCAATCTTTATACACTTATCCATCACCATGGATAAAGATTCCTATTTCTGATTCAAACTGTGTTGTAGCATTTGGCATCTATAGTCTATATTTGGAAATATTGGAATGGTGTCCACAAACTTCTTCAGAGATTCCACCACAAAATCATGACCATGTGATGATGAGTCTGAATCAGATAATTTTCTTGGAGATTTCTCTTCCTCAACCTGGAGTAGCTTCCTTTTAGATAAACTGACAACCTCTTTCTTCCTGATTACATCATTTATTGGTGTTTCCATCAGAACTTGCTTCCCCTTGTCAGCTTTCGTAATGGGTTGTTCATTTAAAGATTCTTCCTCACTTTCTGATAATTGAACAACCTGGTCTTCATCAAATTTTTCCTTCTATGTTTCTTTTTCAAGAAAATCCTTTTCATAAGATTCTTCCTCATCATACAAAACGTTTTCCATCTCTTCCTCTTGATCATCATTATCCTTCTCACTTTCTTTCTCAACTACCTTTTCTGGAGTGGGTAATTTTTCAGAATCAGATTTTTCTTGACAGTCTTCTAATTGCTTGATCAAATCATCCAGATTATCACTTTCTTCTTCTTCTTCTTCTTCAACAACCTCTTCTTCTACTTCCTCACCACCTTGTTTTTATACTTATTCAACTAATTATTTTCCCTTATATTTTTCCAGAGTGACATTGTTTTTACATAGAGTCTATGGTAAATATGGTTGGACATCAAAGGTTTCCAGAATTGGAATCTGCTCAGATGCCATCTCTGTTGCTTTCAAAAGAGATTGAACAACCTCGGTTCGAGTATTTTCTTCTTTAACTTCTTTTCTTTTGCCTCTTTTTCAAACACATCTAAAACTTTTTCCCTTAAGGCCTTGGCCTCATCGAGGTCCATTCCGAACTGTGGGTCCCCTTCATTTCTCTTACCTTTGTCTTCCCTCTACTTGGCTGCCACTTCATCTGGGTATGCTTTTTTCTTTCTTCAGCTTGGGAGGTGCAGATTGAGTTTCCTTATACTTGGGGGATTTTTCATCACCAACCACTTCCTTAAGCTTCCAATTATTAGAATCTTTCTTCACTGGTTCAGTCTTCTCGACATTTTCTAGAATAGCCTCATCCTCTAGGTCTGCTAAATGGTAGAATTATTTGGATTCAGCAAAAAAAACCATTCTTCATCCTTTTCAAAGTATCAACACTGACCAACATAAACATGCAATTCCGAACTTTTGATTTGCATGAAACTTTGAAAGACTCTAAGCACTGAACTATCATTTTAGAAAGTAAGATAGGGTACATGAATATTTGAGCTCTCAAGTTCCCTTCTTTTATATTCTTAATCGTAATCAAGACTTGCCTCATCAAATTTATCTTCCATAGATTTACCAAGAAATATAGGACATAGATATCACTCTTCTTCAGATTATCCTTGTCACCCCTTCTTGGTACGAGAAATCCATGTACCCACAACTGTAGAATCTGATTATTCTAAGTGAGATGAGTAATCGTAGCAGTTCTTGGATCTTAGCAGTTCTTGTATCTTTTCAGTTCTTGTTGAAACTTCCTTGCTTATCTGGAAAATTGTGTGAACAAAATTCAGCTTCCCCTTCGTAGGATAAACCCACCAAGATTGTAGCCTTGGTGGAAGATAATTTGTAAGACATACCATAAGACTTGAAGGAAAATAATTCTCTTCCATTTTCCTACTGGAAGGAAACAGACTCATAGAATTCAACAAGTAAATCTCTATAAACTGGATCCTGTTTATCTGACATAGACAAGAAAACATCTTCCCAACCATTCAATCTGATATTCTTGGTTGTAAGGGAATCAAACTTGTAGAAATCCGGACGCACTAACCTCTACCTGAAAACTAACCATTTTGAGATTGCATTAGAGTTAGACATGTCTTGAGATGTAGCTTCAACAGACATTCGGATTGGAGAGTTCTAGAAGATTCGGAATGACTTTGACAAATATTGGAACGGTCCTTAAGAAGAGAGTCAGGGCATCGAGACGTAGAAGCTTTGAAAAACTGTTGTGGGACAACACTTAGGGTCCCCTTTATATGGGCGATGGAGGTGACCTTTGGTCTTCCAAAAACCATCTAATGGTTGAAAATCTTTTTGATCTATTCTGATGGTTGAGAATATTCCTACAAGGAAAACATGACTCCAATCTTTTGACGTTTTAAGAAAAACATTCGGATTTAAGGAAAAAACTAGAATCCGAATAATTATAAAACTCAGTAAAATACCAGCAAACAAAATATGATTACAAAAAAATAAGTAAGGGAATCATACCTTTTGGATTTTCTAGAAAGATGGTTCATAATTGGTAATATTCTTCTTGAAGAAAATTTTGACTACGAAAAACTCATTACGAAAAACTCATTACAAAAAACTCATTATGAAAATTCTCATTACGAAAATTTCATTACGAAAACTTCAGTTCTGGATATTTTCATTCCAAATATTTCTATTCCGAAAATTTCCATTCCGAATGTTTTCATTCTGAGAATTTCAGTTCTGAAAATTTCTATTTCGAGATTTTCTATTCCAAGAATTTTCATTCTGAAATTTCCATTCCAAAAAGTTCCATTCCGAGAATTTCTATTCGGAAATTTTCTAATACTTGGTACGAAAAAAGTAGTTACATAAGATTGAAAGGAAACTTACATCGTCAATTTTGATTAAACTAACATGAAAATGTAATCCCCCTATGAGAAGGAGTTTATTACTATTAAGACAATTGTTCAATATGAAGTTAATGAAGAAGGATTACCTAACGATTATCATTCTTAACTTCTGTTTAATATATTAAAATATATCGGAGGGTAATGATTTTGTGAAAATATCAGATAGTTTATCTTGCATTCCGATAAACTGAAGAATGATATCTCATTTAAGTTTGTGATCCCTAAGAAAGAGATGTCTAATGTATATGTGTTTTCCATGACAGTGATGTGCATGGATTTTACTAAGGGAAATGGCACTTGTGTTATCACAAAAAATTTGAGTATTAGTAAAACTCAAGACATAATCTGTGACTGTGTGTTGCATCCACAACACTTGAGAACAACAACTTCAAACTGCTACATATTCAGCTTCAGCAGTAGAGAGTGCTATTGAGTGTTGCTTCTTAGAGGACCAAGAAACTAATGAATCTCATAATAAATGACAAGTTCCAGATGTACTCTTTCTATCGATTCTACATCCATCAAAGTCAGCATCCGAAAAGATTTTTAAAACAAAATCATTTCCAGAAGTATAAAATAATCCTAGAGCCATGGTTCCCTTTAAGTAGCGAAAAATTCTTTTCACTACCTTTAAATTATATTCCTTAGGATTGGATTGATATCTTGCACATAAGAATACTGAGAACATCAAGTCCGGTCGACTAGCTTTCAAGTAAAGTAGACTACCTATCATACCTCTAAAATATGTTTGATCTACTGGTTTCCTAGCATCATCAAGATCAAGTGTGTTTGAGGTACCAATAAGAGTACTTATACTCTTAGTCTTTTCATAACCATACTTTTTAATAAAGTATTTAATATGATTATGTTTGGATATATAGGATCCTTCTGGTTTTTGAGAAATTTGGAAACCAAGGAAAAATGTTAACTCACCCATAATACTCATTTCAAACTCATATTTCATTAGACTTACAAAGGAGTCAGTTAAGGATTTCTGAGTTGAACCAAATATAATTTCATCAACATAAATTTGAACTATCAAAATTTTTTCTTATCTATCTTTATAAATAGGGTAGGATCTGCATTTCCCTTGAAATAGTTATTTTGAAGCAAAAATCTTATAATTCTATCATACCAAGCTCATGGGGCTTGTTTAAGGCTATACAAAGCTTTAGTAAGTCTAAAAACATGATCAGGATGTTTTGTATTTTCAAATCCAGGAGGTTGTTCAACAAAATCTTCCTCTTGATCATAACCGTTAAGAAAAGCACATTTCACATCCATTTTAAAATGTTTAAAGTTGAAGAATGATACAATGTAAGGTATGATACAAATAGATTCATGTCTAGATACTGGAGCATAGGTGTTTTCATATTCTATTCCCTCTTGCTGATTATAGACTTTAGAAACTAGTCTAGCTTTATTTCTTACAATGACACCATTTTCATCACACTTGTTTCTGAAGACCCACATTACTCCAATAACAGAAGTTTCCTTAGGTCTTTCAACCATGGTCCAGACTTTATTCCTTTCGAATTCATTTAGTTCATCTTGCATGGCATTAATCCAATCATCATCACCTAAAGATTAATCTGTGCCTTTTGGTTCCAATTGGGAAAGAAATGCTACATGTTCTACTTAATTCCTTAAAAAACTTCTAGTCCTTATAGGTTTGTTGACATCACCAATGATACTATCACTAGGATGATTCTTAAGAAACACCTGGTTTGGGTTTTGTAAAACCCGTTAATCAACATAGGGTAGCAAAACATCTGGGGTAAATGTTTCAAATGTATCCTCTTGAACATTTTCCTTACCAGAAAAATATTCTAACAAAGGTTGAAAACCAGTTTTTGAAAACACATACGAGGATGTGGGTTGGGATAATTTAAAAACAAAAGGATTAGATTCATCAAATTTTACATGTACTGTTTCCTCAAAAGTACAAGTGTTTTTATTGAAAACTCTATAAGCCTAAGAAGTTCTGGAGTATCCTAAGAAAATTCCTTCATCAGATTTTGGTGCGAATTATTATAGATTATCTTTAGTATTTAGGATGAATACCTTGCTACCAAAAACCTTGAAGTAGGAATGTCTAGATTTTTTACCATTCCATAACTCATATGGAGTTTTATTAAAAAATGGTCTAATCAAAACTCGATTTATAGTATAACAAGCAGTACTTACAGCTTCAGCCCAAAAATTTCTAGCTATAGAATATTAACTCAACATGGTTCTAGTTATCACTTGAACAATTCTATTTATTCTTTCAACTACACCATTTTTTTGAGGAGTTCTAGGTTCTGCAAAGTTGTGAGTAATACCTTTTTTACAAAAAAATGTTTCAAAATTAGAATTTTGAAATTCTCCTCCATGATCACTATGAATAGTATTCAATGGAAGGTTTTTCTCATTTTTATCTTGGGCTCCAAAACTTTTGAAATATGAAAAAGATTCATACATCTTTGCTAGAAAATAGACCCATGTAAATCTAGTGTAATAATCAACTAAAACAAACACATAGTATTTGCCTCTAATGCTTCCAGTTTGTGTTGGACCAAAAAGATCCATGTGCACTAATAGTTATGCATCAGTTGTTGAGACTTCATTGATTGACTTAATACTAGATTTATGTTTCCTTCTATATTGACAAGGATCACAAACTTTAGAAGAATCGAATCTAAGATCTGGTAGATCCTTAACTAAACCTTTCTTAGAGAGATTACATAAGTTCCTAAGGTTACAGTGACATAGTCTTCTATTCCATAACCAAGAATGATCTTCCATTGCACTTAGGAAAGGTAAATCTTGGATTCTGAGGTATTAAAAATTTAGTGTGTAAACATTCTCTTGCCTACTAGTAGAAAAAATAGACTCCTCCATGGAATTGTGTACTAAGCACTTATCATTCCTAAATTTCACAAGGTATCCTTCATCACATACTTGACTTATGCTAATGAGGTTGTGTTTAAGACCCTTAACAAACAAAACATTTGAAATCAATTTTTTACCAAGAAGAACAATATTACCTATACCAACAATTTCTCCCTGAGCATTATCTCTGAAAGTTACTCTTCCTCCATTTTTTTGATAATCTTTTCAAAACAGATTTTGTTACCAGTCATGTGTCAGGAACATCCACTATCCATGTACCTTGTATTGTTGTTCGTACTTCCTTTATCTTCCTGAAAAAAATAAAAAGAGTTAGACTTTTAGAATCCAAACATGTTTGGATATGAAATTATCAGATAACAAAATATTAGGTACCCACGTCTTCTTAGAAAAGTAAGGTTTATAAAAACCTTGAGATTGGGTTTTGTTTATAGAGTAATTCTTTGCCAAGTGACCACCACATTGACACTTGGTACAAAATGGGGCACGTTGTGGAACAAAGTAGTTGTTACTAAAATTTGGTTTTGCATGGGTATAACCAAATCCGGATATGTTTCTTAAGGGTTGTATTTGTGAATACATCTTATCAAATATTTATTTACCATGGGTAAAGTTTGACAAGCACTTCTTTAAGGAAAATATTTCAGAATTGACATTTACAAAAAAGTTTTTATCTTCAAAATCGTTAGATTTGGAACTAGAGCTAGGCTCGAAAACACTTTTCTTAGAAATTACTTTTTCTAGTTCTTTAGAATGTTTATTCTTCTCTGAATTTAATTCCACAAGATTTTTTTGAAATTATTATAAAATCAGCATTTTTCCTATCAAGATCTTTAGAAAGATATTATATTTCTTTTGTAAGAATAGTATCCTTTATCAAATTTTTTATTGAGCTCTAAATTTTCAATCTCAAGAAGTTCAGCAAACCTAAATCTTCTTCATAGGTAGGTAAAGTATTTTCTTCATCAGAAGAGGATTCTTCATCCGATGAATTATTATACTTACTATCATTATAATTTAAGGAAACATTGGTCAATAACTCAAAATTGTATACCTTATCCATAAAGTAATGATTGTAAATTGGTAATCTAGTTACAAGACCACGATTCTTCTATCCTGAGGATTCATAATCAGAAGATTCATCTGAAGAGTCACCACCACTGGCACTCCAAGTATCATTAGCTTTAAGAACATTCTTATCTTTGGCTTTATAATACTTCTTTATGTTCCTTTCAGAATGCCTCTCTTTTCTTTCTTTATTTTTGAGCAAATGAGAATTTAGTCTAATATGTCCAGCTTTCTTGCATTCATAACATGTAACTTCTCAATCATTTCTATATTTTCATTCCTTTTTCTTATATATGGATTGGAAATTTCTCTGGCCAGCTATCTTGTTCATCCTTTGAGAAAACTTTCTAACTCATTCTCTAACACTACACTATCACTAGATTCTGATTGAATAATCACCTTCTTAGACTTGGATCTGGTTACTCTCTCAGGAGTCTTCACTTTCATGTTATTCGAAGTTGTATTAAAAGCAACAATACCATTACCATTCTTCTTTTTGATGTTGTAAGAATCTTTGTTCATCCTTGTATCATGTTGAAGAAGAGTTCCAAATATCTCATCAAGGGTAATTTGGGATACCTTTCTATTCTCATCAATAGCTATTCTCTTGGATTCCCACTAATTAGGCATAATATCAATAATTTTTTCCACAAGAGCATTATCGTCCAGACCTTTCGCACCCATGGATTGTAAACTCTTCACAATAGTCATAAATATTTATTTCACATTGCATATGGTTTCTCCATAAGGAAAATTGAAACCATGATACTCAGTCCTAAGCATAGCTCTTCTAGTGTCAATGACATTAGATGTACCAAAATGTGTAACTTCCAGTTTCTTCCAGATACAGTTGGCTATTTCACAAGAAGAGATTTGGCTATATATGTTCATAGTAATTTAACATAATAATGTGTTTCATACCTTATAGTTAAGTTGGTAATCATGCTTCTCTTGGTTTGTGAAAGTGCTAACTTCCTTATCATGAATTTGATAACCTCTAGTAAGCATAACAAAATTTTCTACTCCAGTGTTGATTACAAAAGTCTTAACTCAATCTCTCATTAGTATTCATAATCATTTCATTAAAAAATTTGTGGTCTTATAGGATTTAAGTTGTCAATCAAACCAATATTCAAACCTATAATCTATATGAAAAACTTTTTCCACGCAAAATTGTTAATAAAAAAAGTTCGGATTCAAGGAAAAATATTCCTAAGCAAGGAAAATTTAGATCAAAGGAAAAAAACTGAGCAAGAAAAACTTATATGTGAGTATAATTATTTCAGAACCTTTCCTCTGATAACAAATGTGATATTGGTATAGAGTATGAGGTTTTCAACCTCTGATACCAATTGTAGGATCGAAATAATGATGTACATGCTCAATATATAAGAGGGGGTGAATTGTACACTTTAAAATTTTCCTTAGACAAGGAAAGATCTAAGTTTAACATAGTTAAACTAAGGAAATTCACAACTCTTCTAACAAAAATTATAGAATTAGAACAAGGTATGAAGTTATAAGCATCAAGTTCTACGCACTTGCTTAAATCTGGAAAGTGATTCTGAAAACCTGTTATAGAAATATGGATCCAGAAATTTAAACTTAACTAAAGTTTACAATATGAGATTCTACCTCAAATCGTATAGAATCTAAATGAATCAGATTACAAGTGTGAGGAAATATAAGAAGATTATACTTTCCTTACAGTACAATATGCAGCGGAAAAACTTGTAGCAAAACTATCAGTAACAAGATATAAATCTTTTAATCCAAAGAGAAGGGTATCCAACAACCTTGGATAAAGGTCCCTTGATTTATAATTTCAAGAAAGTTTTTCTTACCCACACCATGGTAAGCCCTCATTACGAAGATTAGTGTCCTTATCTTGTTATCCCTACAAGCCCTCAAATTCAAGCTAGTTGGAAACTCTGTCTTCCTCAGCAAGGAATCCCTCGAACTTCAAGGTAGTCGGCACCTCTGTCTTCCTACCCCTGGAAGTCCTCGAATGTAATCACCAATATTCTGAGTCACACGAAGTAATCTAAACGAGCAATTCAGTACGCAAAAGGCATGAAAATATTCTCTCTCTAGAAATCACTTTAACGGCGTGTGGTCTCTAGATCGATCAACTTATTGTTGAGCGCTTTCAAATGAGCTCCTATTTATAGACACGTTTGGAACGGTTAGCTCCCTCATCCAACGGTCATACTCTCCTTAAAATTTGGAGAGACCTATAAACGTGTAACTCAACCAACGGTTATTTAGAAAAATAATGGACGACATCGTTTTATAACAAAACATGTGTAACTGAATGCACGACATAATTTTATAATGAAACGAGTGTAAGTATAAGCAAGAAGTTCGGAGTGTAAGTAAATAAAAGTTCGGAGTCTAAACAAAATAGAATTAGGAGTCTATAATAAAAAGGATATTTGGATTCTGTTTTATAAGAATTTCGAACCTGAATTCTGTGGAAATCCAGAGTCTGAATTTCTATGGAAATTCGTATTCTGGTTTCACCAGATTTCAGAATCTAAACATTCAGAGTTCGGAGTTGATATTGTAGAAGTTTGGAGTTAAACTCATATAAGTTCGGAGTCTAACTAATAAAAGTTCGTAGTCGAACTAAGTAAATGTTCGGATTCAAACTAAGTAAAAGTTCGAAGTCGAACTAATAAAAGTTTGGAGTCAAAAATAGTAAAATTTCGGAGTCAAACTTAGTAAATGTTCAGAGTCGAACTAGTTCAAGTTCAGAGTCCAGAATTCGGAGTTTGAACTTTGTTATAGTTTGTATCCAAAATTTGAAGTGGAACTTTATTAGAGTTTGTATCCAGAATTCCGAGTGAAACATCATTACAGTTCACATCCATAATTCGGAGTTGAACTTTGTTAGAGTTTATATCCAGATTTCGGATCCTCAAACAGAATGTTTCATACCTTAGCATTATATGATTCTGAGGTTTTTGTGTATGAATCCTATTTTTATACTTAGGAAAAATATTTCTATGTATAAGAAAGTCTAGGTTAGGGTAAATTTCATAAGGAAGGAAATTTTCCTAATAGAAGTAAAATATGGATTTTCTTAGGTATAAGGTGTTTGTGATTTTCAAAACAAGAAGGAATGGAAAGTCATAAGGAAAACCTTATTGACTCAACAAGAAGTTGTAATTATAAAGTATTAAAAACCATATTATTGAATATTAATGATTCCAAAAGGATTAGTTAATGATATGAATCATACCCCATTGAATTTATATTGATAATATGTATAAATATGATTATGAAAAATATAACACTTACAACAGAGGATTGAATATCCTCTCAGAGTTCCTATTAGAAATGATATGGGTTTGTAATATTTTTTGATATTATTTCTAATTTTAACTCATTTTGATATATTTTAAAATTTTCAATTGTTAATATTTTTTAACTAGGTAACTTATTTTTATGAAAAAAATTAAATATTCCATTTTAAAATATTTGGATATTTTGAAACAAAATGTAGATAATATTTTTACACATGCAATTTTTAAAAGTGATAATAATTAATTTTAATACAAGTGGACATAACTCAATGATTTTTTTAGAAATGAATTTTTATTCTTGAAATGAATATATACATATTTCAAACCACACAATAATGATTAAATGAATGTTAATTTTTCTTAATATAATTATGGAAAATTAATTTTACAACAATAAAGAAAGTAAATATTATAAATTTTTATTTTATATAAATGAACATAATATAAAATTAAAAAAAATATTAATAATAAAATTTCTCTATATATGGGTATTTATTGTAATTCCCTTTATAATTAATTATTTTTGTGATATATTATTTATTTTATTAATAATTATATTAATTCTATCGCTATATTTCTTTAATTTTATTATTCAGAAATAATAATTATAGATAATTCATAAACAAAATTATTTATATTTAATGATATTTTTTGTGGACATTAAATTTAATTTATCTTTCAAAATAATTTAATTCACTAATAAAAATTAATTTAAAATTTTTCCATGTTATTTCATCTTATAATCTAACAAAGAATTATTAATTTATTTCATTACAATATGCATCACATTCAATCAAAATGATTCAATTTATTTAAAGAGAAATTCATTCAAAAATCTTCGAGTTTAACAATGAATTATTTCAAATATGTGATGTGTGTTTCCCAAAAAATCTCACTTCTATATAAAAAAATGCATATTCAGTCAAGTCTTTCAAAATTTGGGTAGAAAATAGTTGTTCTTAAATCCAACTAATGAAAAATTATTTGTCCATATTTTCCTTAATTTTGAATGAAATTTGAGTTTTATTTCATGGTTTTGAGTATGTGATGCAAGTGTTGAACAATAATTTCACTTTTAAGCTGGAAAAATATGAATTCAGTCATATCGATCACACCATGTCTTTAATTGATTTGAAATTAATTCTTACAAATCAAAAATTAATTATTTTTAAATTTTATAGTATTTTAAGACAATCCAAGATTTATTTCATGGTTTTTAGTTTCCAAAAGTCATTATGTACTGAAATGTACTATTTAAATGAAAACCCTCACATTCAATTATACCAACCACACAATGTAAATGATTAACGTGCAATTAATTAATAAATTTACAAAATGAATGATTAATATTTTTTATTAAGTTTAAATAAATCTGGTTTTTTAACTCAATTTTCAGTATGTGATAATATTTTGGTACTATAATAACACTTTTGAATTTATACATGATCATTCACCAATATTAGCCACATAGGGAATCATAATGATTTGATATTAATTCCGAAAAATTGAATTTGAATAAATAGTATATTTAGTATGTTTCAATACAATCATAGTGTTTTTTACATTTGGATTACTTGAAATGGTATTGAAATAAAATAAATATTAAAATGAAACTTGCATGTTTGGTTGTACTCACCGCACTACGGGTCGAATTGATGTGCTCTTAAATCCTTCTTGTAAAAAATTGATTATCAATATTTTTTACAATGTATTAATAAAATATGGATTCCTATGGGTTTTTAGTATGTGACATGTCTTTTGTAATAAAATGACACATTTAAATAGAATATAGAAACCTTCATTCATAAAAGACACACTCTGTGTCGGATTAATATAAGATTAATACCTAAAAATACAAAATAAAATATTGATATTATTCTTAAATACTGAATATAATTTAATGATGATTTATTATTATTTATTAGCTAATGTGTATTGTGAAAAAAATATATCTTGAATTTGAAAGAACACTCTTTTAGTCTTATTTTCCTAATATTTTGTACGATTTGTGTGAGGTTGATTCCAGTACATCACAAATGAATCAAGGTTAATTTTAAAAATGTATAAACACAATATTTGTGTGTTTGTTCTATTTTTAGTATTTATTGAACATTTTTGTACTGAAATAACATTTAATGTATAACATTACTCTTTCAAATATGTTCATTTATCATTATGAATATCATATTAATAAATGAATCTAAGGGACTTCTTCTAAAATTTTTTGAACAATTTTAATCTCGTCTTAGTTATCTTCTAGTTAGTCCAAGCCACTATAATATTCCCTTGAATAAAATAAATTTTAGACCATATCTATTTTTTATTTCGATTACTCCAAGACTTTATGATATATTTGTCATTAAAAAATGGTGTTTTTTGATTGATTTAATTACATGAAATACTGTGTTTAAATGAACCGTGATATACCATTGAATTATTAATATTTCATGATAAAATTTACAAAAAGCCATTAGATTTATGGGTTTTAATATAACTAACTAAATTATGAAAATTCATTATTTAAATATTAATAATATTGAATCATTTGTTTAGATAGAAATTAAAATAAACTAATTTGATGGTTGAAGTTACGTTTTTATGATTTGTTTCACACAATGTGTTTTTGTCTTGATAAATTAAATAAATAACTAATAAAGAATTATTATAATTAAATATATATATAATATTTTTGAAAAATATTAACATTAATATATAATTTTTAATGGAATTTAATTAAAATAAACTCAGTTAAATTTTAAAAAATTAATATTGAAAAAGATATTTATTTTTATTTTTATGCACTTATTTTTGAATGAATTTCATACCAATATTGAAAATTAATGTTTTATAATATATCTCACATTTATAATAATCTTAATTAATATTCATAAATAATTTAATCTTAAATTTTTATCATTAAAAATGGTAAATTTAGTATACAGTTTGTTACCATGGTAAGAGATAAAACAAGTTTAAAGGATTTAATGTAAAACTATAATTGAAAAAATGACATAAAAACTTATAAAAATAATATTTTATGCATATATATACCCTATGTAATTTAGTATTTGAAAATTTTTCCTTTTGGATTTATTTTTCTTGAGTAATAAATTAATATATTTTAATTCTATGGAAATTTTTAGTTGTATCTTCACCCTCAATTATAATTCACACCACCTATCATTCATTATCCACTATTCATGATCATGTTATCTTGGACTGTACTTGATCAAATACTTTCCAAAAATCCCACCCCAAGTCCCAGGGATATTGTTTAGACCATAATAACATATTATGAGACATATGTATAATCCTAATGAGATTATCAGAATAAGTTATATAATTTAGAATAGAGTCTTCTATTTATATTTCTAATTTTCTCCCCTTCAAAACCCAAAAATAATTGTGATATAATTACATAATTATATCCCATATATATAAAAAATTATTATTTTTATGTTATAACCCTTATTTGTTTTCTTATCCATCTAATGGGAAAAATAAAATATCCTTCCTGTGTTCTTGCATATTTCATCCCTCTAAGAAAGTTTTATTTCATTATTTCATCACTGCCACTTACATTTGGTCATGATTATAAATTTTTTTATAATAAATAATCACGATACATATTTTTTACTAACATTTTTGATATTATAAATCAATGACCTTGGTTAGTGTACCCGAACCATTGAATTGAAACATGTTGGTAAATGACCATTTATCATCCAAATGATTCTCTGAATAATGAAATTATTAATAAAAATATAATTGGAATTTATTAATAAATGATAACTTTTATGTTATATATGATAATGGTATTAGAATATATTAATAAAAAATTAATATTTATTGTATAGGATATTTGAATCATTATTAAAAATAACATGACTATGGTAGGTTTTTATGATACTAAATCATTTCCTTCAGAATTATCAATTATAAAATTCTATTATTGAAAACATTATAAATATTATAAAGTGAAACCCATATATCATCTTATCCTACAATTATTCATGTAATCTTAAGGTATTTGTTTTATTTTTCTATCAATATTACTTAAGGATACTGGGAAAAATATTTCAATGAAATTTTAGCCTGATCTCTTCTTTAGTCGATCAAATATTTTCCAAGTCCATAAACAAATATTTTTTTTAAAATGTTCTAACTTATATGTAAATTTTTTTAAAAGGTAAATTTCAATAACTTTCAATTTATTTACTATGGTTTAAAAGTAATCTCTCTAAAGGTTTTCCCAAAATTTCATTTTTTAATCTGTACAAAATTATGATAAAAAGGAATTCCTTTAGTGAATACAACTTGAACATATTTTTTCACATTCAAGAACATTCATGGGTTTAATGATTCTTATAACATTTTAATTGGATGTTTTAAAATATATGCATTTTAACAACCTATGGTTTTTAAAGAATAATATGTTTTATGGAGAATAACATATGAAACACACCTCTTAAATGAACCATGAAATATTATTATTTAAATATAACCATGTTAATACAATCATTGAATTAATGGGATAAAATATTATTTAACACATTATGAAATATATATAATTGTAATAATATAGTAAAATTTGTTGATTATTTCTTAAAAAAATATTAACCCAATTGTTTATTAAAGTGATTTTTTTCTCCAAAAAAATGTTTTCTTGAAAATAGGTTTTACTTGTTTTAGGAGTGGATATTATAATTAATTTATGATTATTTTAAAAATTATATTTCATATAAGTCATATAATATCTTAATACATAATTTCAAAATTTGCATATGATATATTTTTGTATATTTTCTAAAAAATGTTAATTCTTAATTTTTAGTGGAGATTAATAATTTTTAATCAAAATTAAATTAATATTTCAAGAATTTTCAAAGATAAATTTTGTTATAAAAAAGATTAAAATTAAAAAAAAATATCCCTCAAATTACTCAATATACAATTATAAGCATTGGATGTAATTGTATGGTTTAAATTTGGAAATATATGTTTTCATAATTAAAAACATATTTTTCAGGGAAACTTGTTTTCTTTTCATTTTCCATCTGTATCATATATTTATTTTTACTAATTCAGGAAATTGATTTTTAAAAAATAAATTTTATACTCTGAATTAGGATGTACAGATTTGGTAAATTGGTCGTTTTTGTCATTAAGAATAATATACTAGGAGATTTTTTATCTTCTTAGGGAGATTAAAACTAGAAAACATGCATAAAGAATTGGTATAAATATTCAAAACATTTCTACAATGTATTTGTATCCTATTTGATAAGTGGAGTTCAAAAATTCCCATACATGTTTCAAAAAATATGATACAATATGCCATTTTTATTTCATTTTTTCCATTAAGTTATTTATGTAAACTATCATGTTAAAAATTTCAATTTCTTACTTTTAATATGTTTAATATTTTTTGATAGGGATAATAAAAACTTATGTTCAGCTCTAAATATTTATTTTATAAATGAATAATTTTGTTCATTTTAATATATTTTTTTGTTTTAATAGTGAATTAATTACATTAAATTAATATGCAATGCTCACATAGTGATGGTAATAGGAGTAGAAAAATGAAGTATATTATTTTTATTATAGTAAATGTATAATAATGTGGGTGGGTTATAATGTCATAACAATTTTATTGATAATCATAATGAATTATATTTTTATGAAATTTTTAATTAAATATTCAATTGGTTTCATGATTGTTTTAGACTCAAATTATGTGAATAGTGACCAAAATGAAAACACTTTTATTTTATAATAAATATATTCACTTAAATTATTTAAAAACTATAAAAACAATTTTATAGGAAAATCATGATTATAAATGGTCTAAAATATCATTACATGTCCATTTTTGGGCCAGTTGTGACCAAATAATTATAATTAAAACCCATAAATATTGATAATGGCATTACCGTAGTTAATATAAAATTTCATTAACTTGATGGCTAAAAGAAAAAGATAACTTATAAAATGATATCTAAAACATTCTAATTTTTTTCCTTATTATATTAATTAAATTTATTATATTATTAGATTACAAGTTATTTTTGAACAATATTATACATTTCAAAATGTTTAATCAGATGTTAAAAAAATAGTGTAAACATCACCTAAACATGTAAAAATTTTATTGGTTGAGGGTATTTAAAACAAATATCCTTTTAGATTTCTTTTTATTCAATTGGTTTTATTTGAACATGAAAATATATTTATATTAATTTAAGTCTTTAATAAATTACAAGAATTAACTTCCCTCACTAATAAAGGGTAACCCACTATCCTCATCTATTTTCACATAAAAAGATTTTTATCATCAAATTCCTAAAATAATACATTACTATATTTATTTCACAAATCCTATATATTATTTTATTACAAAATTAGCATCCATTCAAGGCTTAAGTTATAAGTTAAAAGTAGATTCTTAAAGAATACGTGTAACAACTAATCGAAAATTTTCTTTTTAATGACTTATTATACCTCCTATAAATGAATGATATCCATTATAAAATTATTAACTATATATATATAATATATCTAATTATTATTGTGATGATTGAAAAATTATAATCCACAATGTTCACATTTGTTGGAAAATTATAACATCGCTCATACGTACCATTATACTACCATCTCCATGAAGATATGTGATTCTTTTATAATTAGTATTTTATATTTACCATAATAAGGATATATTTTTTAATATATATTTTATATTATATATAAAAGTGATTCTATAATTTTTAATAATTATCTAAGATTCCATTTTATAATCATTGAAAATTGAAAACAATGATCATGTGTATGTTTGAGCAACTATCTCCTTCAAAAATGTAATAAAATTTTCTGTTTATAATTTTTATATATAAATATAAACATAAATATACTGAGTATGTATAATATTTATATAATTACTAACATTATTTTTATGATGGAACTGTGATCTAACTATATGAACTGGAACTACCAAACCAAAAGCCTTATGGGAAATTATAAAGTTAAAGATTCAGAATTCTGATTTCAGTTGGGAATTATAAATATATTAATATAAAAATATTATAAATATAAAAAATATGATATTTTAAGTTTTTAAAAAACATATTTATATTTTTATAATCAAATAATTTTTTTATTTATAATGATATCTTCGGATGAAACTCCAACATGAGTCATGGGTTTATCATCTCAAATTGTCTTCTATGGGAGATATATTATCTTATGAACCTATATTCTATTATGAGGTGTATATACATATCATTTTATGCTTTATATCATTAATCACCTTTGGATCTGTATAGTGAAATTCTCATCCGAGGATATAATTTTTTTGGGGCTTACAATTCAAAAGATACAAATGTAGTATGATATTTATGAAACAATTTTATTATTTTAAATTTTTTTTTATAATCATGTTTTCTGGATGAAATTTTATCATATTTCACTCAATAATTCAATAATTTTCTTATAATATATTTATTTCAAGATATTATATATTTTACATTCATTTTTATTTATTTAAGTGAATAATATCTCAGATGAATTTTCATATAGAAAATGACATGTCTTTCTATTTATTTGAAAATCATACTTTCTTCCATGTCCATTTTTTGTTAAATGATTTAATGTGTTAAAAAAATATTTTAACACTGATTTAGTGGTCACATTATTTTTTTCACCTTTAGTGTTTATAATTTACTACCATTTATGTAAATTCCATCTCTTTGATATCTTATTGTTCATGCAACTCTAGGATTATTGAATAATAATATATATCATTTATACAAGGCCATTATAACTTTGAAGTTATGTTTTTTGATATTAATAGTAAAACATTATTAAAATTTTAATTTTTATATTTTTGAATAATAAATTAATTAGTTATATTTCTATTAGATGTATAATAAGAACCAATTGAAAAGAAAAGAAATGTATTATGAAAAAATGTTTTTCCTTCCAAAAGGTAGTTTTGTCCTACTCCACATAGATTATTTACAATTAAGTTTTACCACTATTTAAAAATTTAATTCATAAAATTAATTTAATTTTCCAAATATTTATATCAAAATCAGATTTGGGTGAGTTTTTTGAATTTATCTAAAATGCTTAATTTCTCGGCAATAGTGAAAAAATATGTTTTTTATTAAAATATATATAATTATTTAAATTATTTACAAAGAAAAATTACATTATAAATTTTTCTTAATGTAAAATAAGTTCTATTGTTTTATAATACGTACAATTTAGGACTGTTTAATGAATTTAATTTTGAATGTTGATATTAAAACCTTTTATACCTATGAAAATTTTCTCTCCAGAATCCCATTTTTCATCATGCTCACTGGTATTATTTTATATTCGATTATTCCACATATATGAAATAAATTTTCCAAAATGAATTATAAAATTATAAATATAATAATTTATATTATCTAACAATTTCAACTTAAGTTTTTTCCCATTATGAATTGTAAAAGAAGTAAAAAATGAATTATTGTGGTTAAGGTAAAAACTGATTTACATGGGGTTAAAATAATAAAATATGTGTTAAAGTGGAATAAATAAATTTATAACACCAATAATTTTGATATAATGTGATTTTATAACTACTATGTGTCAATAAGAAATCATTTCAAAGGCATTTTTCATGATAAAAATTTTGGTGTAATTAGTACTTTTCAAATATTCCATTTTTGTCCACTCCCCTACTAATAAATGACATCCACTCTACCCCCCACATCACACATCCAAATCCATTTGGATCAGATAATACCTTAGAAATTAACTTCCTTATTCCCATATAAATATACTAGAACCCTTTTTATTATAAATTCATTCTAGGAAGTATTTTTGTGAAAACCTTACGATGTCTTTTCTAAAAAGAGGCATGATTCTAAAACAATCATTTTTATTTTATTTCATATTCCACATTAATCAAATATTATTCATTTAGGATAGTTTAATAATATTATAATATGAAAATGTTAGTATGTTAATGGAATATCCCATATTCATCTCCTCTTCAATAAAATGGGAAACGAATCCCTTAATCGTGTATATGACGATATGCAGCCTCACAAACCAATTGAACTAGTTTCGCATAAACACCTCTCAAGTTTATATATAATTATGTATTTGTTATATATATAATATAAATGATATAATCATTATTCTATAATTATAATAAGACATATAACTTATTATATTCCATTCTGTTAAAAATATGATAATGTTGCTCGTGTATATGGTAAACTACCGCCTCATTCGGTGATGTGATTTGTTATTCACTTCCACATTACATGAATGGTTGTAATGGTATAATAAATGAATATATGTGTTATATATCATATGATATAAATTTTGGAATATTCTAATATTATACACTTTCTTACCCCTTCACCTTTTAAGGGAATGATATCATCACTTAGTCATATGTATGACCTACGGTCTATATGGAGTGATGTGATTCATTTTCCATGACCAATTTTTTTAATTTTAGTACTAATTTATTTTCAGAGTAATTATTATATTTATAAAATTATTTTCACTCTATATATGTTTTATTTATTCACATGTAAAATAACCCTATCATTAATGAAAAACATGAATGGGAAAACAAGGGAACTAACACCCGAAATAATGAAAAAATTATATATTATTAAATAAGTTTTGTATAATTTTATAATAGTATCTCATATGATATTATAAATAAGATTATTATAATAGTGTCAATTATTAATAAATTAATACAATTATACATGCGATTAAATCATTTTCAACTAATGGAAAGTATGTGTTATGGAAATTCATCTCATTTTCTATGTCATTGAGCCGAATTTCTTATATGATTGATATTATTGTTGCACGAACCATATACCATTTACATATAAATATGTTACATTGAATTTTATTTCATTAAAATGTTATATAATACTAAATATATATATCTTTACTTGTAACATCCCCCAATCCAACACTCTATCACATGTTAAAAATGGTTGGTTATGAGACCTAAAGTATGCATCCCCAAACGCTAGAGGTAGATAACTAGTTGTGGGGAGTGAGTTGTATTGTTTCGTGAAAACACCCCCAATATAAAATTATTAACAAATATTAAAAAAATATAAAATGATAATAAATGAATATCAAAGTGCATAAATTTTGGAAACAATATAATATATCCAAAACCAATAATAAATAACAACGAAACAATTGAAAAAACTATAGAGTAATAATATAATAATTTTCCAAAATGTGACTAAATTTCAGGAATGAAATAATAAAATTAAATCAATATAATGCTCAAATGATGACTTAATATTACCTGATCTTGAACCCCACATCGGTCCCATATCCAAACTCCATCCCATCCAGTAATGACAACCAACTATATAGTCCTTTAACCCTATCCCAATATACAACCATTTAATCAGCTCAAGTACCAAATGGTGTCCCAAGTATGGATTTTGTAGAACTCAGTAGGTCAACACCACTATTTGAGAACAAACCTATCTAATAAGAAGTTAATTAAATAAATCAATTTGCAAGTGTAATAATTAATTCAAAAATTAATAAAATACAACCACATCCTGTTTCAACTACATGATGAAATATCTATGAGCATGTCTCAGGACCATGTCAATCATAACCATATAACAATTTTAATATAACAAGATGTGGATCAATCCTATAATATTTCTAAGCATGTCTCATGACCATTCCAACCACAACCATAAATATGGAATAATCACAAAAATCTCAGTCAAAGCCTTATAAACATTACACCATCCTTGTAAAATTCATATAATCATTAAAACATGGGGCTAAGATTATCCACAAAATATGTACATTAAAACATATAAATTTTTATGTGATATTTCCATGCCTGATATTTAATCATTTCATTAATGAACATAAAAGATTTTCAACATCATAGATATCACAATATGATATCAAATTTCACAATGGTTTATTATGTGAATTACCATTTTCCTTTCACTTACCTCTTTTAATCCTAACAAAATTTGTTAGAAGTAAAATCAATAAGCATTAAGATATAACATAGAATTTCAATATCAATAAATCACCTGAGGTCACATGTAATTCCAAACACACTTTAAACCATTATCCAATTCAATTTTATTCAAGTTTCTCTCACCCAATAGGGATCGATAAGATTTGTCAATAGTCAATTAAATCCATCATGATCTAGAGAATAATCCCATTCATTTTTCAATTATTTAAACTACATGTTATGTTGGATCAATCACAATATTTTATATAATTATAAATTATCAATCTATATAATAATGATTTCGGCCCCTATCTTTAACCAATGAAGAATGTAACACTTCCAACCGAAACACCCATGAGGAAAAATATATAAATGATCACTAAGAGGATCATAATTCAAAAACAATGACAAAAATGATTTATTAATTACACCACAATGGTTAGAGATCCACAAAAAATCAATTAAAATACTTTAAAAATCACTTAAAAAATATTAAAAGATTTATTTGTATGACTAAAAGTTAAGTTGGCACTACAAAATTGCATTGTGGATGCTCTACAGTCGATCAGATAAGACTGTAGTGAGATAAAATAAAATACATCACCACAACATTCATTAAAAAAGGGAGAGTAATTACTTGAAATGTAATGTAGTTTAATGTTGTGAAACTATTTTTTAAGGGATACACCGAAAACCCATCACTTCAGATGAATATTAAAAATATGAAAATTGAACGACATGTATTCCATTTACACATCATGTAAGATTTCTAGAAAATGGGTTTCAACCCATTTCACTATTAAAATACCAAAACCCCTTTTATATATTCTCACAATACAATGAACTAGTGATAAAAATTGATCCATTTATACGCAAACTTCAATAATTCAATCACACATACATCGTTGAACATTAAGTCATTCTCCCCAATAAAGGTTCTCCACATGGACCCTTTCTTGTTTTGTCAAGAATCCTCATAACCTGTGATAATGATTATTCAAATTACAAATGTCTATGTATGAAACAAAATGACCAAAAATTAATGGAATGGAAAAACTAAAACAACATAATTTCAATGAAAAACTCAGAGATTGAAATATATTGAAAAATATTGGATCTTACATCCTCCTCACTATATAAATTCACATCCCTGAGTTTCTCTAGGAATCACAATGAGGTCATAGAGAACAAGTATATCCATTGTGTTTTCATATCAAACATCATATCCCTGGTCTCCTATTAAACTCATCCATTCTACTACTTCCCTCTAAACAATAGTATAGTCTTACCTGGAATATATCACTCATTATGATCCACATATAATATCAGATGCTCCTCAAACGATTAATTAACAAAAAAGATCAATATAGGTCATATATATCACATGTGTAGTGGATGGATGATATATCTGATGCGGTCAAACACGAAATACATCATTCAAGTAACTATATAATGATGAATGTTTCAATTTATACATCATTGGATCAACCAATGGCATTATCTCAAATGGCCTGAAAATCATGGGTGCTTGTTTTCCCTATTTCCTGATGTGGCGTTGGTTCTTTCTTGGTGACACATAATGGAAAACATGATGATCATCCTTGAATAATAGAAGTTATTTCTGATGGTCAGCCTAATATTTATATTTACTCTGTGTGGTCACCATCCATTGTATAATCAAATTAAATTACTCAGATGTATCCTACTTGAGACTAGGCCCATTAAGTTATGTCACACCGACCTCCATCCAACAAAGAGGAAAATTATAGGGTATTCCAAATAAATATTCTAAGGGTTCTGTTTGTATAGATGTATGGTAGCCATTTTTACATGAAAACTCAATGAGGGACACATGCTTCTTCCATGAACCATCAAAGTCCTAAATATAGCCTCATAACATATCCTCCAAAACCAGAATAGTCTACCCAAAATGACCATTAGTTTGAGGATGATAGGTAGATAACAAAAGAAAGTATGAATCTATAGCCTTATAAATACAATTTTAGAAATGTGATTTAAAATTAAGATATCTATCTGAAACAATAATCCATAAAACCCAATGGAAAATAACAACCTCACATAGAGAAAGACTACATAGATCATAAAATGTGAAGGTATAACCAATTGTTAAAATGAGATCTACCTTTTTTGTCATTCCACAATCTCCCATATTACATCATTCTAACGGGTATTCCTAGAAAATCCATTCACAAACCCTATAGTGACATCATCACATTTCTATGCATCATTGGGAAAATTCTGCAAAAATCCCAT
Source organism: Viscum album (assembly GCA_963277665.1). NCBI lineage: Eukaryota > Viridiplantae > Streptophyta > Magnoliopsida > Santalales > Viscaceae > Viscum > Viscum album. The sequence goes on from OY728164.1 coordinate 1,645,589,303, forward strand.
CTTCCCTCGGAGGCTCAAATTTCCCCAGCTAACAAGTGAAGTATCAAGTAAAGAATCCTACAACATCATTCTTCATTCCAATCCACTAGTAATTTCTATAGATATCATAATACATCATTGTGAAACCAGGATGAAACACCCATATTGAATATTTAACAGCCTCATAAACTCCTAGTGTAAGCCCATAGGAACCCATTCTAGTCCATCAAAAATTGTAGATTTTAGACTACCAGAAAATAATTGGGATAGTGTCACCCTAACATATAATTTTTAGAACTAATCCCTAGGAATTAGATAACTTATCAGTTTTAATCATTTCTAGAATCATTGTTATAACAAAAGTCAAACTCAGTGCTCCTTAACATTAAGAATCTTTATATCAAGATCTATGTCTCCAAAGAGGGCCATAATATTCAAGTCAATTCAGTAATCTTGTAATAAATCTATCTATTTCTTTCATCTTAATGTATTTTCAATTACGTTTCCCTTTCTCAGTGTGTAATACAACTCGAAGTCAAAATAATACATATACTCTATCCAACTCATCCTATTATGGTTCACGTATCACTAAGAATAATTTTACCTAAGGCTCTTATGGCCCGTGAATAGAAAAAATCCTATCACACTTGAGATAGAGTCTCCAATAATTCAAGGCATGTACCACATATACTAACTCAAGATTGTGGGTAGTGTAATTTGTCTCTCTAGTATTAGCTGACTAGAAACCTACAAACCCTTTGATCCTCATGTATTAGATTTGATTTGGTTCCAATCATGATGCATCATAGAACATGATATATTCTTTACCCGACATAGGTAAAGCGAGGATAGGTGGTGAGGTCAGCCAACCTTTATGATTCTGAAAATCTATTTCATATGCATTATAATAAATAAAAATGACCACTTTTTTGGTCAATATAGACATTAGTTCTTTCAAAAGATATAAATATCATATGAAGTGTCAATAATTACATGCTAAACCCAAAATAATCTGGATTTCGAAGATGTTCATGGGTTCTTCCAAAAATACCATGGCATCAATAGTCTATTGGTCCATAGAAACTCCTACATCTAAGATGACATGGTTTAGGTAGTGGACTTTATTTTTCCACACACTACATTTGGTAATTTTGGTGTAAATTAGATTCTCTCTCAATATACTCAAAAGTATTTTAAGATTTTTGGAATGATTTTCTACTAATAAAGAGTACATTAAGATAAAACTAAAAAAACCACTACAAAATAGTCCATAAAATTATGAATGATCTTAATCACCATGGCTAGGAATACTATTTACGAATTACTCAAACCAAATGGTTTCACTACAAACTCATGCAAACTATACCTACTACTAAAAGTATTTGATTTTATGTATATTGATATCAATATTAATTGGTGGTAAGATAATATTAAATTTATCATGGGGATGATTTTTGAACCTCCCCACATATTGAAAAACACATTTTGATCACCTTTAAATAATTATATCATGAGCACATAGACTCATGATCTTTATTGGTGAAGAGAACTAATTAACTCCAAGGAGATGTACTAGGCTGTACGAAACCTTATGATTCTAGATCGTCCAACAGAACCTTCAAATCCTAAATCTATGTTAGTTACATTTTATATGGGATGATTAAAACTAGATCAACCCCCAGCAACAACATTATTTTGAAGTCGATCTATCACTCAGTCGATAATCCATATAACATTCCTGAAAAATCACTTGGAAATAGTCTAACACTGGATGAAAAAATAATGTTTCAAAAGAAACTTATCTAGCGAAATATTGGCTATATGATTTATAAAAAATGTACTCTCCAACGAATTATTTATGCATTCCAATCCTAATGACTCTACTCACACATGTGAGAATAGATTCTTTGTATTATAGGTAGAATGTTAAATATCATCCTATTACAGTCGATATGATCCTTGTATAGAATTATCCCATCTATATCAAGAATCATTTTTAATCAAGTAATTTCAGAAAAAATATTTCCAAAATAAATGGTAACCCCTAATCTCTAGAGAACACACTATGAAACATTGGATATTTCCTCACCGAACTCCGAATAGTATGTCTATGGTTAAGGAACCATCCATTTTTTCATCAGCTAATAGTAATCCATTTTAAAAAATATTTCATATTGAATAATATGATGATAAAGTATCCAACAAAATGAAATATATGGTAGATGATATAAGAATCATATGCTAATGTTAGATAGTAATGCATCCACGATAGCCAGACTAGTATACATTATGTGAAGCATAATTTTCCCACTGCCCTATGATCTAGTATAACTTCCTTGAGCTATTTCACATACCCGGTACCATTTATCCTACATTATTTTACTATTTTCCATGCCTCATCCTCAATGAGAAGTTGAAATCTATCTACAATGCTGTTGATGGGTAGCTAAGCCCCTTTCTGACTTAGGTGCCTATCAGGATCCCCTTCCACTAGCATATTTTATAAATTTCTTACAAAACTACTGAATATGACATAGTATTACATATATACAACATTAATGTATGTGGTAAAGAAAGTATATGATATTTTGGAAAAACATCCCTCACAGATAAGACTTCAATGGAACATAGTATTAATATGGTTATCAACTACTCTGAAAAACTTTTCCAGTACAACCATGGTATAAACTATCATAGTAGATATTATTTATACCTAATGAAGAGACCCCAATTCATTATACAAAAACAGATATGAAACCACTCCAAGACACTCTCATATTCACTTCCATAATGTGTCCTTGTTTCATCACTTCTTTAAAACTGTTTAAATGAAAAAAATTCACATGAATCTTAATCTCATAATAATGAACACCATAAAAATTTTCACCCTGTATATCTCATGAGTTTCAAAATACAGAGCAATTTTTTTTTCAGAGTATGACACTTGAGAGGTGGAGAAATTGAGTTTCTATCAAAATTTCTATTAAAAAACCTTCTTTAAAAATTCCCCCAATTTAAAATAGAAACATCTTAGCTAACCAAAGTAGTAGATTTATTAGAGTTTTTTGATGTTCAATTGATTTCTCAAAATATTTCTTAATTCTTAGTTACAACAATTTAAAATATTAATATAACTTTTGAATGTAATTTACTAAATCCAAAATAGTTATAAACACTAAATATGATTAATTATCAAATTTAAATTTAGTTTTTTGAAATATGTGAGAAAATAGAGAAAAATAAATTTGAATGACATTTTAGAGAAAAATAAGAGGTTTAGTATCAATAATAGACCTATCCCTCTCATCTAAGTGATCACATACCACCAAGATGTTTATATTAATAAACATGATCCACAACCTGGATCGGGGTTCTTGTTGAGTCAATAAGGTTTTCCTTATGACTTTTTTATTCCTTCTTGTTTTGAAAATCACAAACACCTTATACCTAAGAAAATCTATATTTTAATTCTATAAAGAAAATTTCCTTCCTTAAAGAAATTTACCCTAACCTAGATTTTTATATACATAGAAATATTTTTTCTTAAGTATAAAAATCAGATTCATACCCAAAAACATCTGAATCATATAATGCTAAGGTATGAACCATTATGTTTTAGCATCCGAATTCTGGATACGAAATCTAACAAAGTTCAACTCCAAATTCTAGATGTGAACTGTATTGAAGTTCCACTCCAAATTCTTGATACGAACTATAACAAAGTTCCACTCAGAATTCTGGATGTGAACTGTAATGAAGTTTCACTCTGAATTCTTGATGTGAACTGTAATGAAGTTCCACTCCGAATTTTGGATATGAACTCTAACAATGTTCAAACTCCGAATTCTGGACTCCACACTTTTACTAGTTCGACTCCAAACATTTACTAGTTCGACTCCGAACTTTTATGAGTTCCAATCCGAACTTCTACAAGTTCAACTCCGAACTCCTAAAGTTCAGATTCTGAACTCTGGTGAAACCAGACTCCGAATTTCCTTAGAAATTCAGACTCTGGATTTCCACAGAATTCTGGTTTCGAATTCTTATAAAACAGAATTTGAGTATCTATTTTATTATATACTCTTAATTCCATTTTTTTTAGAATCCAAACTTTTATTTACTTACACTCTGAACTTATTGCTTATACTTAAACTCGTTTCATTATAAAACCATCTCGTGCATTCAGTTATGCATGTTTTGTTATAAAACAATGTCGTTCGTTCTGTTTCTAATTAATTGTTGGTTGAGTTACACATGTATAGGTCCCTCAAAATTTTAAGGAGAATTTGACCGCATGAGGAGGGAGCTGACAGTTCTAACTGTGCCAATAAATAAAAGCTCATTTAAAAGAGTTCAAAAAACAAGTTTATCGATCTAGAGACCACACGATGTTAAGGTGATATATAGAGAGAGAATTCTTTCATGCATTTTGTGTACTGAATTGCAGGTTCAGATTTCTTCATGCGACTCTCAATGTTGGTGATTACATTCGAGGACTTCCGGGGATAGAAATACAGAGGTGCCGACTACCTTGAAGTGAGAGGGCTTCCTTACTGAGGAAAACAGAGGTTCCAACTACCTTGAAGTTGAGGGATTGCGGGGACAGCGAGACAGAGACTATGATCTTTATATCGAGGGCTTACCCTGGTGTGGATAAGGCATACTTTCATGAAAGTATAAATCAATGGACCTTTATCCAAGGTTTTTGGATACCCTTCTCTTTGGGTTAAATGATTTATATCTTGTTACTTGTAGTTTACTACTTGTTTTTCTGCTGCACTGTGGATTGTAAGGAAAGCATAATCTTCTTATATTTCCTTACACTTGAACTATGATTCATTTAGATTCTATTTGATTTAAGGTAGAATCTCATATTGTAAACTTTAGTTAAGTTTCAATTTCCGGATCCATATTTCCGGAACAGGTTTTCACAATCACTTTCTAGATTTAAGAAAGTTCATTAAACTTGAAGTATATAACTTCATACCTTGTTCCAATTCTCCAATTGGTGTTAGAGGTGTTGTGAATTTTCTTAGTTTAACTTTGTTAAACTTAGATCTTTCCTTGTCTAAGGAAATTTTTAATGTGTACAATACACCCCCCCCTCTTGTATATTGAGCATCTAAATCGTTATTTCGATCCTACATTTGGTATCAGAGGAGGTATCTAAAATATTTATACTCACATATAAGTTTTCCGTTCTCATTTTTTCCTTGATCTATATTTTCCTTACATAGGAATATTTTTCCTTGAATCTGAACATTTGTTATTAACAAGTTTGTGTGGAAAGAAATTTTTCTTATAGATGGCAGGTATAAAAATTGGTTTAATAGACAACTAAAATCCTACAAGACCACCAATTTTTTATGGAAATGATTATGAATACTAGAGAGATATAATGAAGACTTTTGTAATCAATACTGGAGTAGAAAAGTTTTTTATGCTTACTAGAGGTAATCAAATTCTTGATAAAGAAGTTAGCACTTTCACAAACCAAGAGAAGCATGATTACCAACTTAGCTATAAGGTACACAACACTTTATTATGTTCAAAGACTAGGAACATATATAACCAAATCTCTTATTATGAAATAGCCAACTGTATCTAGAAAAAACTGGAAGTTAAACATTTTGGTACATCTAAAGTCATTGAGACTAGAAGAGCTATGCATAAGACTGATTATCATGGTTTAAATTTTCCTTATGGAGAACCCATATGAAAAGTGAAACAATGGTTTATGACTATTGCGAACAGTTTAAAATCCATGGGTGAGAAAGGTCTGGATGATAATGATCTTGTGAAAAAAATCATAGATATTATGACCAATGAGTGGGAATCCAAGAGAACAGTTATTGATGAGAATAGGAAGGTATCCTAGATTACTCTTGATGAGCTATTTGGAACTCTTCTTAAACATTAAACAAGAATGAAGAGAGATGCTGACAACATCAAAAAGAAGAATGGTAATGGTACTGTTGATTTTACTACATCTTCGAATTACATTAAAGCTAAGACTCCTGAGAGAGTAACCAGATCCACGTCTAAGAAGGTGATTATTCAATCAGAATCTAGTGATAGTGAAGTGTCAGAGAATGAGATAGAAAATCCTGCTCGAATGATGAACAAGATAGCTGGCCAGAGAAATTTCCAATCCAATTATAAGAATTAGGAAAGGAAAGATAGGAAAGATGGAGAAGTTACTTGTTATGAATGCAAGAGAGCTAGACATATTAGACCAGATTGTCCTTTGCTCAAAAAGAAAGAAATAAAAAAGGGGCATTCTGAAAGTAATAGAAAGAACTATTATAAAGCCAAATCTAAGATTGTTCTAAAAGCTAACGATACATGGAGTTCTAGTGGTGGTGACTCTTCAAATGAATCTTCTGATTATGAATCCACAGGAGAGAAGAATCTTGGTCTTGTAGCCAGATTACCAATTAACAATCATTGCTTTATGGCTAAGGTACACAATGCTGAATCATTTACCAATGTTTCTTTAAATTCTAATAATAGTATGTATTATAATTCATCAGATGAAGAATTATTTTCTGATGAAGAAAATACATTACCTACCTATGAAGAAGTTTCTAGGTTTTCTGAACTTCATGATATTGAAAATTCAAAACTCAATAAAAAACATGATAAGGAAAACTCTAGGAATACTGTTCTTACAAAAGAAATATCATATCTTTATAAAGATCTTGATAGGAAAAATGCTGATTTTATAATAATTTCAAAAAATCTTGAGGAATTAAATTTTGAGAAGAATAAACTTTCTAAATAACTAGAAAAAGTAATTTCTAAAAAAAGTATTTTCGAGCCTAGATCTAGTTCCAAATCTAACGGTTTTGAAGATAAAAACATGGTTATAAAACTCAAGTCTGAAATTTTTTCCTTTAAGAATTGTGTGTCACACTTTACACATGGTAAAAAAAACTTTGATAAGATGTATTCACAAATATGACTTTTAAGAATCAAATCTAGATTTGTTTATACCCATGAAAACCCAACTTTTAGTAACAACTACATTGTTCCACAAAGTGCCCCATTTTGTAACAAGTGTCAATGTGGTGGTCACTGGGAAAAGAGTTTCTCTTTAAACAAAACCCAATCTCTAGGTTTTCATAAAGCTTACTTTTCTAAGAAGATGTGGGTACTTAAAATTTTGTTATCTGAAAATATCAGATCCAAACAAGTTTGGATTTCGAAAGTCTAACTCTGTTATTGTTTTTAGGAAGATAAACGAAGTACCAACAACAATACTTGGTACATGGATAGTGGATGTTTCTGGCACATGACTGGTAACAAAAGCTATTTTGAAAATATTAACAAAACAAAAGGAGGAAGAGTAACTTTCAGAGATAATGCTCAGGGAGAAATTGTTTGTATATATAATATTGTTCTTCTTGGTAAATCTTTGATTTCAAATGTTTTGTTTGTTAAGGGTCTTAAACACAACCTCATTAGCATAAGTCAATTATGTGATGAAGGATACATTGTTAATTTTAGTAATGATAAGTTCTTAGTACACAATTCCGAGGAGGAGTTTATTCTTTCTTCCAGTAGGCAAGAGAATGTTTACACACATAATTTATAAGACCTTAGGAGCCATGATTTACCTTGCCTAAGTGTAATGGAAGATCATTCTTGGTTATGGAATAGAATAATAGGTCTTTGTAACCTTAGGAACTTATGTAAACTCTCTTTAAAATGTTTAGTTAAGGATCTATCGGAGCTTAGATTCGATTCTTCTAAATTTTGTGATCCTTTTCAATGTGGAAAGAATCATAAACCTAGTTTTAAGTCAATCGGTGAAGTCTTAACAACAGATTCATTACAATTAGTGAACATAGGTCTTTTTGGTCCAACACAAACTGGAAGCATTGGAGGCAAATACTATGTGTTTTTTTAGTTGATTGTTACACTAGATTTACATGGGTCTAATTTTATAGAAAAGAATTCTGAATCTTTTTCTTATTTCAAACAATTTAGGGCCCAAGTTAAAAACGTGAAAAACCTTCCATTTAAAACTATTCATAATCATCGTGGAGAAGAATTTCAAAATTCAGATTTTGAATCTTTTTGTAGTAAAAAATGTATTACTCACAACTTTTCATCACCTATAACTCCTCAACAAAATGGTGTAGTTGAATGAAGAAATAGAATTCTTCAAGAGATAACTAGAACCATGTTGTGTGAATATTCTATAGCTAGACATTTTTGGGATTAAGTTGTAAGTACTTTTTTTATACTATAAATTGAGTTTTGATTAGACCATTTCTTAATAAAACTCATTATGAGTTATGGAATGGTAGAAAACATAGACTTTCCTACTTCAGGGTGTTTGGTTGCAAGGTATTCATCCTGAATACTAAAGATAATCTACACAAATTCGCACCAAAATATGATGAAGTAATTTTCTTAGGATACTCCACAACTTCTAAGGCTTATAGAGTTGTCAATAAAAACACTTGTACTGTTGAGGAAACAGTACATGTAAAATTTGATGAATCTGATCCTTTTGTTTTTAAATCATCCCAACATACATCCTTGGATGTGTTTTCAAAAACTGGTCATCAACCTTGGTTAGAAGATTTTTCTGATAAGGAAAATATTCAAGAAGAAACTTCTGAAACATTTACCCCAGAAGACTTTCTACCCTATATTGATAAATAGGTTTTACAAAACCCAAACCAGGTGTTTCTTAAAAATCATCCCAGTGATAGTATCATTGGTGATGTCAATAAACCTGTATGGACTAGAAGTTCCTTAAGTAATGAAGAATAACATCTAGCTTTTCTTTACCAATTAGAACCAAAAAGCACTGATGAAGCTTTAGGTGATGATGATTGGATTAAAGCCATGAAAGATAAACTAAATTAATTTGAAAGGAATAAAGTCTGGACCTTGGTTGAAAGACCTAAGAAAACTTATGTTATTGGAGTAAAGTGGGTCTTCAGAAACAAGTGTGATAAAAATGGAGTCATTGTAAGAAATAAATATAGACTAGTTGCTAAAGTCTATAATATTCAAGAGGGAATAGACTATGAATAAACATATTCTCCAGTAGCTAGACATGAATCTATTCGTATCTTACTTGCCTTTGCAGCATTATTCAACTTTAAACTTTTTCAAATGGATGTGAAATGTGTTTTTCTTAACGGTTTGGTTCAAGAGGATGTTTTTGTTGAACATCCTCTTGGATTTGAAGATACAAAACATCCTAATCATGTTTTTAGACTTACAAAATATTTGTATGGCCTTAAACAAGCCCCACGATCTTGGTATGATAGACTTACAAGATTTTTGCATTAAAAAAACTATGTAAAGGGAAATGTAGATCCAAACCTTTTTATAATGAATGATAAGAAAAATGTTTCGATAGTTGAAATTTATGTTGATGACATTATATTTGGTTCTACTCAGCAATCCTTAACTAAATCCTTTGCACGTCTAATGAAATCTGAGTTTGAAATGAGTATGATGGGTGAGTTATCATTTTTCCTTGGTTTCCAAATTTCTCAAAAACCAGAAGGAACCTATATATCCCAACATAATTATATTAAAGACCTTCATAAAAAGTATGGTTATGACAACACTAAGAGTATAAGTACTACTATTGGTACCTCAAACACACTTGATCTTGATGAACCTAGGAAACCAGTAGATCAAACATCTTTTAGAGATATGACATGTAGTCTACTTTACTTGAAAACTAGTCGAACATACCTGATGTTCTCAGTATGATTATTTGCAAGATATCAATCCAATCCTAAGTAATCTCAATTAAAGTCAGTGAAAATAATTTTTTGCTACTTAAAGGGAACCACGGATCTAGAATTATTTTATACTTCTAGAAATGATTTTGTTTTAAAAACCTTTTCAGATGATGACTTTGGTGGATGTAGAATGGATAGAAAGAGTACATACAGAACTTGTCATTTCTTAGGAGATTCATTAGATTCTTGGTCCTGCAAGAAGCAACACTCAGTAGCACTCTCCACTACTGAAGCTGAATATGTAGCAATTCGATGTTCTTGTGCTCAATTGTTATGGATGCAACACACACTCACAGATTATGGCTTGTGTTTTACTAAGACTCAAATTTTTGTGATAACCCAAGTTCCATTTCCCTTAGTAAAAACCCTACACATCACTCTTGTGGAAAACAAATAAACATTAGACATCACTTTAATAGGGATCACACACTTAAAGAAGATATCATTTTTCTGTTTATCCGAATTCAAGATCAACTTGATGATATTTTCACAAAATCATGACCCTTCGATAGATTTAAATACATTAAACAGATTTTAGGAACGATAGCTGTAAGGTAATCCTTCTTAATTAACTTCTTGTTGACCAATTCTCCCTACAGTAATAAATTCTTTCTCATAGGGGGAGTACATTTGCATGTTAGTTTAATCAAAATTGATGATGTCAGTTTCTTTTCAAACATATGTAACTAAATTTTTCATAACAAGTTTTAGAAAATATCAAAATAGAAATTCTTGGAATGGAACATTTTGGAATGTACATTTTGGAATGCAAATTCTTGGAATGGAAATTCTCAAAATAGAAATTTTCGGAACTGAAATTCTCAGAATGAAAACTTTCGGACTGGAAATTTTTGAAACTGAAATTTTCATAATGAAAATTTCCGGAACCCATGTTTTCGTAATGGGAATTTTTTTAATGAGAATTTTCTTTATGAGAATTTTTGTAATGAGAATTTTTGTAATGAGGAATTTTCATAATGAATTTTCTTAATGAGATTTTTCGTAATGAGGATTTTTCGAAAGGAATTTTTCATAATGAGAATTTTTGTAATGAGGATTTTCCAAACGAATTTTTCGTAATGAGAATTTTCTTAATGGAATTTTCGTAATGAGTTTTTCGTAATTAGTTTTTCCTAAAGAGTTTTTCATAGTCAAAATTTTTTTCAAGAAGAATAGTACCAATTACGAATAATCTTTCTATCCAATCTGAAAGGTATGATTTCCATACTTATTTTTTTCGTAATCATATTTTTCTTGAAGGTATTTCCCTGAGTTTTAAAATTATTTGGATTCTAGTTTTTTCCTTCAATCTGAATGTTTTTTCAAAACCTCAAAATATCAGAGCCTAGTTTTTCATTGCGGGAATATTCTCAACCGTCAGATCAGATCAAAAATATTTTCAACCATTTTATGGTTTTTGGAAAACCAAAGGTCACCTCCATCACCTATATAAAGGGGACCCTAAGAGTTGTCCCACATCGTGTTTTCAAAGCATTCACGTCTCAAAGCCCTGACTCTCTTCTTAAGGACCATTCTGATCTTTGTCAAAGTCGTTCCGAATATTCCATAACCCTCCACTCCGAATGACTATTGAAGCTACATCTCAAGACATGTCTACCTCAAAGCCAATCTCAAAATGCTTAGTTTTCAAGGAAAGGTAAGTGTATCTGGATTTCTTCAAGTTTGATTCCCTTATAACCAAGAATATCATATTGAATGGATGGGAAGATGTTTGCTTGTCTATGTCAGAGAAACAGGATCTGGTTTATACATATTTACTTATTGAATTCTACAAGTCTGTTTCCTTCCAGCAAGAAAATGGAAGAGACTTATTTTCCTTCCAGTCTTATGGTAAGACTTACAAATTATCTTACACCAAGTCTGCAAGCTTGGTGGTTTTATCCTATGAAGGGGAAGATGAATTTTGTTCACACAAGCTTTCGGATGAGCAAGGTAGTTTCAACAAGGTGAATGCATTGAAATTCCTGGGGCTGAAAGATACAATAACTGCTAAGATTGCTCATCTCACTCCGAATAATCGGATTCTACAGTTGTGGGTACAAGGCTTTCTTGTACCAAGAAGGGGTGACAAGGATAATCTGAAGAAGAGTGATATCTATGTCCTAGATTTATTGGTAAATCTAAGGAAGATAAATTAGATGAGGCATGTCTTGATTACGATTAAGAATTTAAAAGAAGGGAACTTGAGAGCTCAAATTATAATGTACCCTGCCTTACTTTCAAAATTGATAGTTCGGTGCATATAGTCTTTCAAAGTTGCATGCAAATCAAAAGTTCAGAATTGAAAGCTTATGCTGGTCAGTGATGATACTTTGAAAAGGATGAAAATGAATTTTTCTGGTGAATCTGGAGAATTATACCCTTTAAAAGAGGTAGAGGCTGAGGCCATTCTGGAAAATGTTGAGAAGGCTGAACCAGTGAAGAAAGTTTCTAAGAAGAGGAAGCTTAAGGAAGTGGTTGGTGATGAAAAAACTCCCAAGTCTAATGAAAATGAATCTGCACCTCCCAAGCCGAAGAAACAAAAAGTATACACAGATGAAGTGGTAGCCAAGTGGACGGAAGACAAAGATAAGAGAAAAGAAGGAGATCCATAGTTCGGACTGGACCTGGATGAGGCTAAGGCTTTAAGGGAAAAAGTTGCAGATGTGTTAGAAAAAGAGGCAAAAGAATAGAAGTTGAAGAAGAAAATTTCTGAAGCCGAGGTTGTACAATATCTTTCGAAATCGATAGAGATAGCTTCTGAGTAGATTCCAATTCCAGAAACCTTTGATTTCCAACCATCATTACCAGAGACTCCAGGTAAAAACTATGTCACTCCGGAAAAATATAGGCGTAATGAAGTAGTAGAAGAAGTAGAAAAAAAAGATGGTGAAGAAGTAGAAGAAGAGTTTGTTGAAGAATAATAAGAAGAATAAGCAGAAGAAAGTGATGATCTGGATGATTTGATCAATCAAGTAGAAGACTATCAAGAAAAAGATAAATATGTAAAATTACCCACTTCGGGAAAAGCTGCTGAGAAAGAAAGTGAGAAGGATAATGATGATCAAGAGGAAGAGACCGAAAACGTTTTGTATGATGAGGAAGAATCCTATGAGAAGGATTTTATTGAAAAATAAACTCAGAAGGAAAAAATTGATGATGACCACATTGTTCAATTATCAGAAAGTGAGGGAGAATCTCCTGATGAACAATCCATTCCGAAAGCTGAAAAGGGGAAGAATGTTCTGAAGGAAACACCAATAAAAGATGTAATCAGGAAGGAAGAGGTTGGTGGATCATCTAGAAGGATGCTACTCCAGGTTGAGGAAGAGAAATCTCCAAGAAAATTATCTGATTCAGAGTCATCAGCTCATGGTCATGATTTTGTGGTGGAATCTTTGAAGAAGTTGGTGGCCACCATTCTGATATTTCCAACTATAGACTCCAGATTCCAAATGCTACAACACAGTTTGAATCATAAATCGGAATCCTTATCCATGGTGATGGATAAGTGTATAAAAATTGAGGTCAACCATACAAATTTCCTTATCAATTATGATGTGCATAGAAAATCCTGCAGCAAAATCACCTTGTCGTCTAAGAAAGTTGAAGAAAATGTAGCTCAGTTTGATAATTTTTAGAATGAGGTAAAAGATGCTTTTGATAATGAGGATGCTAAGATTAATAATCTTCAGGATGAGATGATCTTTGAGCAATGTTCTCAGAGTCAACAAGTGAAGGATCTGAATGAAAAGCTCAAATTGGTTTCTCTGAACTAGAAAAGTGAAAGAGATTTCAGGATTGACTTTAACGAGAAGCTAGAAAAGAAAGATGAGCTACTAATGATGCAGGAAGAGGCCATGAAGGATAAGGAAGAAGCTTTAAGAGCCCAAGAATAAAGGATGAAAGCCTTGGAAAGGCAACCTGATGAAGACCAAAGAGATTTATAGAAGCTCAAAACCATGTGTAAAAATTGATCCCAAAGGAAAAGGAAGACAAATAAACCCACTCCGATATTTTGTTGTATTTGTTTTTCCTTGTAAAATTTTCTCAACTCTAATGAAATTTGTTTGGTTGTATTTTTTTATACACTAATGTTTCAGGTACCTTATTTTCTTTTCCATTCCCTTCAATTATTTTTGAAAATCACAAAGGGGGAAAAGGAAAAAAGAACTACTCATAAGGGGGAGAAGGAAAAAGAACAACTAAAAAGAGGAGAAGGAAGATTTTAAAATGTAGAAGAAAAATTTCAAAGTGAAGATATCCTTAAAGTAAGGGGAGTTTCTCACTAAGAAGTTTTTCATTCCATTGATAATGAAAACTCCACTCTGGAAATTCAGAATACAATCCTTGGAGTTGTAATCCCTAAGGGGGAATTAGTTGTATTCACTTTCATCCATGAACAATGGGAGATGAGTTTTAATTTCAAAGTCTAATGAAAATTTTCAAATTACTTATTTTGTTTTTCGTAAGGATGTTTGTGCTTTCCAAAAAGGGGGAGATTTTTGAGTCAACGAGGTTTTACTTATGACTTTTCCATTCCTTCTTGTTTTGAAAATCAAAAACACCTTATACTTAAGCAAATATATATTTTACTTCTATAAGGAAAATTTCCTTCCTTAAAGAAATTCACCCTAACCTATATTTTCTTATACATAGCAATATTTTTTTCTGAAGTATAAAAATCGATTTTATACCCAAAAATCAAGCAATCATATAATGCTAAGTAATGAAGAATTCTGTATTAGGATCCTAATTCTGGATACAAACTCTTACAATATTCAACTATGAATTTTGGATGTGAACTGTGATGATGTTCCACTTCAAATTCTGGATACGAACTCTAAAAACGATCCACTCCGAATTCTGGATGTGAACTGTAATGAAGTTTCACTCTGAATTTTGGATTTGAACTGTAATGAAGTTCAACTCCAAATTCTAGATACGAACTCTAACAAAGTTCAAAATCCGAATTCTGGACTCCTAAATTTTACTAGTTCGACTCTAAACTTTTAGTAGTTTGACTCCAAATTTTTATGAGTTCGAATCTGTAATTATACAAGTTCAACTCCGAACCCCGAATGTTCAGCTTCTGAACTCTGGTAAAACCAGACACCGAATTTCCATAGAAATTCAGACTCCAGATTTCCACAGAATTCCGGTTCTGAATTCTTATAAAACAGAATCTGAATATCTTTTTTATTGTAGACTCCATATTCCATTTTGGTTAGACTCTGAAATTATATTTACTTACACTCCGAACTTCATACTTATACTTACACTCGTTTCATTATAAAACGATTTTGTGAATTCAATTACACATGTTTTGTTATAAAAAAATGTCATCCATTCTGTTTCTAACTAATCGTTCGTTGAGTTACACATGTATAGGTGCCTCCGAATTTTAAAGAGAATATGACAGTTGGAGGAGGGATCCGACCGTTCCAACCATGCCTATAAATAGGAACTCATTTGAAAGAGCTCAAAAATAAGTTGATCAATCTAGAGACCACACGTTGTTAAGGTGATTTCTAGAGATATATGCTTTTCATTCCTTGTGTATACTAAACTGCTACTTCACATTGCTTCGTTCAACTCTGAATGTTGGTGATTACATTCGAGGACTTCTAGGGATACAAAGATAGAGGTACCGACTACCTTGAAGTTGGAGGGCTTACTTTCTGAGGAAGATAGAGGTTCCAACTACCTTGATGTTTAGGGCTTGCAGGGATAGCAAGAAAGAGACTCTGATCTTCGTATCGAGGGCTTACCCTGGTGTGGGTAAGACAGACTTGTTTGAAAGTATAAATCAAGGGACCTTTATCCAAGGTTATTGGATACCCTTCTCTTTGGGTTAAAATATTTATAATCTTGTTACCTGTAGTATTACTAGTTTTTTTCCACTACATTGTGTATTGTAAGGAAAGTATAATCTTCTAATATTTCCTTACACTTTTACTCTGATTCATTTAGATTCTATACGATTTAAGGTAGAATCTCATATTGTAAACTTTAGTTAAGTTTCAATTTCTGGATCCATATTTCCGGAATAGGTTTTCGGAATCACTTTCTAGATTTAAGCAAGTGCATAAAACTTTAAGTATATAACATCATACCTTGTTCCAATTATCCAATTGGTGTTAGAGGTGTTGTGAATTTTCTTAGTTTAACTTTCTTAAAATTAGATCATTCCTTGTCTAAGGATGTTTTTAAAGAGTACAATTCACCCCCCCCTCTTGTATATTGAGCATCTACATCGTTATTTCGATCCTACAGTTCTCAATAGAACAGATCGTCTTCCGGCTCAACAAGACATCTACCAAAGTTATTCATGGAACAAAACACAACGAATCTAATTAAGGACCTCTTCAGTAGTTATATTTTGTAATTAAATTGTATAAACAAATGAATGAGTAATGATATATTTTTTCTTCCAACATTGCTTATTATATTTTATGTGGTTGTGATATAGACTCCCACACTGCTCAATAATGGTCTATGTGTTGATCAGTTGGTCCTTATGTAAGTAGGTCCTTCTTTTGAGGGGCCCTTCTCTCATCTTGTTCTTCAATCACCGGGTCCTTTAGTTGGTAGGTCCTTCTATCAGTAATTCCTTCTTTCAGTTGGTTGATGCGTTGGTAAGTCATTGATGTCGGCAGGTTGATGTGTCAGTGAGTCATTGCTATTAGTTGGCCATTTTTTCCGTAGATCATAATTTTTTCATTGAGTTATGATATTAGTGACTCAAACATGGCCATTTATTGTCTGTTTTCCATTATTATATTATAAACATTTACAGAATATGTTTAATTGATAGATGAATATAGATAATCATAATAAAGAATATTTGAAAATGAATCTTAAGACATGATTTAACATGATTTGACATTATTTGTGAGCATTAAAAATTGAGAGAGACAAAAATATCACCCATTTTGATGATGAAAAATCATGTCATATAAATCACAATCATGTGATTAATAATCATCAAAGATGTCATTCTACCTAATATCCCCCCATTAGTGTTCTTCTTAAAAAAATAAATGTGAATGCCCCCTTTCATGTATCAATATTATCCAAAGTTAAAATAATGATTAATTCCTTCTACCACATTTATTATTATAAAAAATGAATAAATTTCATCAAAGAATACTGAAAAAGAATAAAATAAATAATTATATCACAAATAAATGAATTGAGATATAATAAATTTCATAATCAAGTGAAATTTCATTAGAGAGGAAAATAAAAAAATTACAGCAATGTATCCATATCAAACAAGCGATCCAAACTATTTATTCTTCAAAGAGTAGTCCATCACTTCCATTATCTTAACAGAAGCTACAATGGTAGGAATAATAGATGTCAAATTTTTGGTTGGAGGTTCATAGTGAATTATAAGAGGAGGAAGAGGAACTCTAGAAAACAATTAAGGGATCAAGATTGGGATAATGGAGGCCAGAGGGATACTAAGCTCCCTAAAAAAGATAGGACAGATCTACATAAATGCATGAGTATTTGAGAGTGCCTAAGAAGGTAAGGAGACAAAATGAGAGGTGACATATTAGAGATCTTGACTAATATGTGAAGGATATAGTATGACCACATCCATACCATGGACATGTAGATAAGGCTTGATAAAGTTGATGAAATCCATGAAATATTCCCACTATATTATGTAGACATGAATAAATCATACTTGTTTTCCAAAGATTTCTCAAGGGTAGGAGTAAACTTCTTATGTAGCTTAACCTGATCATTGAATGTCTGTGTCACTGTAGAAATTCTCAGATTCTCAACTAAAAACATGATGTGGATGGTGATATGGTTTTTAGGATATATTTTCTTGAAATAAAATTCCTCTTTATTGATTATTTATTCTTGTGATTTTGTATCACCTTTGGTATAGAGTCTCATAATGTCATTTTTGGTGATCATTGTTCTTTATAATCTTGGAGAGACTCTCCTAATCACTTCTACCAATAATTTTTTGAAGCACATCTCTTGTCACATTCTTGGACATATCAATATCTAGAGAGTGTGAAAATAGAGTTACTGAGCTAGATGGCCCCTCAATTATAACTCTGAGTTCCTATCTCAACTGATTCATATCAATATCAAGGGTCTGAGGTTGAGCAGTATCATTTATAGAAACACCATCGTCAAAAGTCATTATAACTTTATCCAAGTATATATTGTAATCAATAATCAATCTGCTTATGGCCGAAACAATTTCAGTAAAATAGTGTCTCGGGATCTGATTATTCGTCA
Source organism: Viscum album (assembly GCA_963277665.1). Lineage (NCBI taxonomy): Eukaryota > Viridiplantae > Streptophyta > Magnoliopsida > Santalales > Viscaceae > Viscum > Viscum album. The sequence continues at coordinate 1,645,607,332 of OY728164.1, forward strand.
TTACAGTTTAGAACAACTAAGATCATCATAGGTTATACTTGAGAAACCACTCTTTTTCTTAGAATAGAAATACCCTTATCACATAGAGTAAGAACTGGAGAATTTTTATGTTGAGATGAAGTTATATAAAGGGAGGTAATATCTACATTAAACCATTTAATGTTATGTTTACTGACATATTCCCCTACTTTTAAAGTCTCGAAAGGTGCAGGAGTAGATAAAGATTCAACATATAATGGTGTCTTGGAATGAATGGGTTCCTCATCTACTAGTTTCCTTAGAATATCTACACCATCCTTAGCATCTAAAATAAAATAATCCAAACATAGAAAAATATATCCAGTCGTTTTTCCAAGTAAGATTCCACACCATCATCAAAATGAGTGAGTGTATGAACTCTCATATTATTGTCTTGTGGATCACCATAAATTTGACATCTAGTTATAGTAAAAAATAATCATTTTAGGGGATACATGTGCTTCTTCTTCAATGAAAACATCAAATAATGACACTTCATTAAGACCATCTTTAGGAGGTTCTAAATTTTTTTCATAAGCCACAGTTCCAGTAGGTTATATATTTGCACCTTGACATCACCTAGATGATCTGAACTACTATCACTCCCACCAATTTCCAACCCTGATTCATCTCTTCCAAAATCTCTTCTTCTATCATAATATTCTTCATCCTATTCCTCACTTCTACTGCCTTCATCTTCTCTACCACTTTTTTCTTGAACACTATTTTCTTCGTCTTCTATAGTTTCTTACCTAAACCATTAAATTAGATTTTATACTCTAAATTTCCTGATTCCTCTATCTTATCATCATCATCCATGGATACAATAGTTTCCTTATAAAAAAGAGATAAATTTGGACCAGAAGGTCAAAATTTAATTCCCTAAGGACATTCACCAATATCAGGGTCACACCAACAATCTATTGGAGGCGCATATTATCTACCAATTTCAGCCACTTCATCTATATCAGAGTAGACAACATCAATATCTGGTGGTAGACCATGATAAACTACATCTCTTGGAATAGATGGATGGTAAAAATAGTTCATGTTATCAAATAATTTATCATCATATATATCCTAATCCTTATACAATGGATTCTAATTTATCCTCATTATCTTGAAAATATATTTACATAGGGATATACCACTACAAGCAGAGATGTTTTCTTCATCTTCACTTATACATCATTTCACTTTTAGCAAGGATGATGAAATTCTTGGGTAAAATAGAGAATTTTTTTCTATAAGGATTTATCATTTCACTTATATGAACTATCAATTTCTCACACTGATTTACCTTATGTTCTTTCTTCAGCAAGTATGGTAGATACACATCTTGAAACGTGTGTGAAGCAATGTTTTCTTTCCAGGGAAACAACTGGTTTTGGATGAACATTAATAACAACCTAATTTCACAAACCAAATCAGTAGAAATTGCTCTTCTATGATATTAATTACTAGTTATCTCAACCAAAGATATCCCATTGTAAAATAAATAACTTGTGGGAAGAGAACACCCCTTATAGTACTCATAATTCCATTCATGAGCTACCTTCATACATTCATCCCAATTTCAACAAGATAATGATGTTATTATTTCATTCCCTATATACCTAATCTAGTAAGTCTAATTAACTTATATAATAACTTTAACATGAGGATAATATTCATGTACCAGTCCAGGGTAAAACGGTCTTTCATAATTTGAGAACCATTTCAAAAAACCTTGTTTCTACAAAAAAAAATTATCTAAAGAGACATACTTGTTAATAACCATTCTGAATGAAGTTCTTTATAAAGTGTTACCACATAGTTTTTATGTACTAGATGAATAATTTTAGACATGATTGATTCTTCTTTCTACCTCTTTGTGGGTTGCGGCTCATCTCTAGATCCTTCCATGAAGAATTTTACACTAACCATCTTGTGGGTTCGGTTGAAGGTAAAAAGGTTAAAGGGTCGATGGTAAAGAGAGCTTGAGGGTGAGAGTGCAATAATAGAAGAAAAAGAGTATGATGTATGTAGGATAGAATCAATTTTATCCATAAGGATTTTATAAACAATATATTGAGTAATATAGGTCATATAAAAAGAAATCATCATAACAACATCGATTTGAAAAAAATGGTAGGTGAGTTCAATCAGTGAGTGGACATCGGTGATACATCATTAGTGTCTGTAAGACAATGTCATCGTGAAATTGTCGTTATGGAACTATTGCCATGAAACTATAAGAACGGAAATATCAGTAAGGCACTATCAGTGTCGGCATGTCACTGTTAGCCTAACACTATTAGTATGACACTGCCAGTGTCAACATGACACAATCAGCGTCCTATCGGGGAGTCATCCACACTATGTTTTAATAGTGAGTTATTAGAAGAAGGTCCTAAAAAATTAATCATCTCTAATTCATGTCTTATGTAACTCATTGTTGCATAGTTTAATTTCTTAGTTATTATATCAACCAAATGATTTTCTATGAAAATAAAATCAAGTGTTTTAAAAAAAATTTGATAATGACCTCTCATAATGTAATTTCTTACATCAATATGTTTTGTTTTATTGTGATTAACACTATTATTTGATATTTTAATAGCACTTTAATTGTTACAGTTTATACGGACATGTGTAAACTCATATCCACAATCTAGAAAAGTGTATTTCATCCACAAAAGTTTAGCACAACAACTACCAGAAACAATGTATCCAGCCTCAGTAGTAGGTAATGCAACATAATTATTCTTCCTATCACTCCATGATATTAGATTCATTCCCAAAAAGTGAAATGTTCTTGATGTCCTTTTTCTTTCTAAATTACAACCACAAAAAACATCCTTCAAATAATAAACTAAATCAAATGCACGTCATATGGGGTAGGATAATCCTAAATTTGATGTATACTTGAGGTCTTTTAAAATATTTATAACAAAATATAAATGAGATTCATTGTGGTTTTCTTGAAAATGGGAACACATAGATACACTAAACTTAATATTAGGCCAGCTAGTTTTTAAGAATAGTATACTTCCAATCATTCCTCTACAATTTGTTTGATCTACAAATTTACAATTTTCATCAAGGTACAACTTATAGGTGGTACTCATTAGAGCATCACTACTATTTTTACTATCAGATCCAATAGATTTTAAAAGATCTATATTGTATTTACTTTTTTTAAGATAATACCATAATTATTTTGAATGATTTAAAAACAATGAAATAATTTGATTTCTCCCATTAAACTCATTTCAAATTCACTTTTCATAATTTTTTTTAAAAACAAATACATAATGAATTATTGAAGATCTGAGAATAATGTCATCAATATAGATTTTACCTACTAAAATGTCTTTATAAATTTTATGTATATAGAGTGTAGTATCAGAAATACCTTTTGTAAATCATTTAGAAATAAGAAAATTAATTTTTCTATAATACCAAGATCTTAGAGATGGTTTTAAACCATATAGATACTTTTTAACATTAAAACATGATTTGGAAAATGACAGTTTGTAAAACATGGGGTTGCTAAAAACACCAACAACTATATACCCATTTAAAAATGAAAATTTAAAATCAATCTGTTAAAATTTGAAGTTAATATGTGTTATATATGCTAGTGATATTCTAAAGGATTTATGTCTAGCAACATGTTCAATGGTTTCTTTATATTCAATTCCTTCCTCTTGACTATATCCGTGTATAACTAGTATGACCTTATGCCTCACTATGTTTCCAAATTCATCTACTTTATTTATAATTACCCACTTAGTTCATACGATCAAGGTGTATTTAGGTCCATCCTCTAGAGTCCAATATTTATTTTAATCAAACCGATTCAATTATTCTAGCATAGCCATCATTCAAAAGTCGTCATTTATTACATTATTAATGATTTTCGATTCTAGCCGTGAAAATAAGGCTTGATGTTCAACCTAATTCCTATGAGAATGTCAAATTTGTTTTCCTAAATCTATGTCTCTTACTAAAACTTCTAAGGTATGATTCTTAAGAGTTCTAATAGATCTAGAAAAAGAAGGACTTGTTATTTTAGTTTCATCAGTAGGTTCAAGATCACTATGATTAGAATTTGGAAATTTTCCAAAACTAGAGGGTTTAGCACATTACATTACATTATGATCCTAGGGTTTAGTATTTATGTTTAGATTGGGTAGATCATCCTCAATATTTGAAAGATGATTTTTAGGTTCATGTGGATATCTTTCATCAAATTATCATTTAAAACTCATCCAAACATTTGATTCTTTTATTAGAAATTATATAGGGTGTACTAGAGGTTGAGTGACCTAGGAAACTTTTTCATCACTTCTTGATAAAAATTTCTTAAGACATTCCTTAATATTGGGAATATAAACCTTAAAACCAAAAACATTAATGTAGCTAACATTTGTCTTCTATAATTACATAGCTCATATGAAATTTTCATAAGAACTTTTTGATTAATACTATTAATCATATATAAAGTTATATTGAGATCTTCATCGTATTAATAAATAGGTTATTCATACTCATTAATCATTTTCTGAAAAATTCCTTGTACGGTTTTGTTCCTTTTCTCTACACCTGCATTCTGCTCACTTGTCCTAGGAGAAAATAAGATATGAATTGAGCCATTTTTTGAGAAAAAAGATTCAAACTACTGGTTCTAAAACTCACATCCATGGTCACCCCTTATGTTTTTTATCCTATGACCACTTAGGTTCTCTAAGATCTCTAATACATAGTGAATTAAGAACAAGATTCAAACTTGTGAGCTAAAAATAAGGTGCATTCATACCTAGAGAAGTTATATATAGGAACAAAGACATAGTTCTTCCCATTAAGACTTGAAACTCTTGATTTTCCACAAAAATCCACGTGAACCAAATCATGGGGTTGAGAAGTTTAATCTTAATTATTTGGATTGATGGATATTTTGTGTCATTTTCCCTTTTGACAAGGATTCTAGAGTTTATTGTCTGGAAATTCTATTTTGGGCATATCCTTGACTAACCCTTTCCTAGATAGTTTTTTAAGTGATTTAGTGTTATAATTGACTAATCTCATATGCCAATGCAATGGTTATTTATGAAGTCAATTTAGAAAGAAATTTTTTGAGAAACTATGTAATCCATGTTTACAGCATAAAAATTCCAATTCGTAAATCTGTAAATACTAACTCATTTTTATAATTAAACACATTACATGGGTCATTTTAAAATTTAACATTTATACAATCATCCCATAGCTGAGAGATAAAAAAATATTTTACATTAATCCACCAAAAAAAAGTACATTTGAAATTCTAATTTATTTAATGATAATGATTTGGCCAAGGACAATTATTTAAACATTAGTATTGTCACTAAAAGTGACATGGCCACCATCAATCATTATTAGATTATTGTAGGATGATTTGTCCATGATCATGTTTCTTGTATGTGCTCTTTAAGAATTATGCCTAAACAGACAATTCAAACAAGAAAATGTATTAGTACCCAAACATTCATAGGTCCAATAATGTTTGTAATTAATTCTCTAGAAACCCATATATGCATCATTGGTTTCCAATAATTTTTTTGAATGTTTTGGAAAAATAACATCTATCTGGAATGGAGAAACTAGAAATAATATAAAATTATAGACTACGGTAACATGTAACTGATCTATTTAATCTATGTACAAAGACTAATAATCTATATTTTGATACAAAATTATGTTTAACAGTGTTTCGTTGTCCTAGTTGATAACCTATACTAGTAACATATTTTGGTTCTACCTATTTATCAAGAAATTGAGAGATATTGTTATTTCCATTGGTAAACAGTTCTAATCCTTTTTTCCACTACTCATTTGATAATTTAAGCTCATTATTTTCATTAATAAAGATTTCAATTTTTTATTTCTCTATAGTAAGATAAAATTTAATAGTAGATGTTAGAGCATGTTGTTTCTTCAAGTCAATATATTTATCTTTTAATTAACTCCATGTGTCTTCAATAATTTTTTAGTACTCTAACATTTTTTAGTGAAGATGTTTTCATAATCAGATTCATCTCCATAGTAGTAGGAATTTTTTACAAGAGATTCAAGGGTTACCTCAGACGTGCAAGTTAGCATTATCACTTTTCTAATCATGTAAAGACTCATACTCACTGGAGCTATCTTCATAAGCGCTTCATGTAGCCTTCATTTTCTTCTTATACCTTTTATCATTGTCCTCACATTCTCTCTTTTTATTTAACATAGGATAGTTAGCATTTACATTTACTATTCTCTTACATTCACAATAGACTGTCTCATTAGCGTTATCACCTCTATTTTAATTATTTTTTAATTTTCTCATATATTCATTCAATCATTTTTTACTAGGATTATAAATAAACTTATTCTTTATGTATTTTTTAAACCTTAAAGTTAATTTATCTATTTCATATTCATTTCCATATGGTGAATCTTCATCAATTGAACTATCAAAATGAGTTTGTTCCTTATTCTTATCATTGTGTTTAGAAGAAGTGGTCTTTAAATCCAATGAATTTCTCTTTGATTCGTCATCCTCTTCTTTGTTGACCTTCAATTATTCCTCATACATCATTATCTTACCTATTATGTACTTTACTAGAAAAGTTTCAATGTCATAGAATTCCATTATTAATAATAAATATCCCCTCTATATTTCTAGTAAACATCTTAGAATTCCCCATGATTTGTTCTTTTGATGTAACATCCGTTCCTAGATATATCATAGGAATTACAATTTCATTAATCTTGAGATAAATTTCATAGATAGTTCATCTTTCATTATTTCAAAGTTATCATAACTAATATTATATGTATTGAGCCTCATTTACTTAACACTAGTGGTTTCTTCATGTGAAACAACTAGAGAATCCCAAATTTCATGGGATGTTTTACATGCAGAATTCATGTCTAATTATTCAGCTCCCTTTTCACAATATATAGAATTCGTTTCATTATAGTTATTAATATAAGATGCCTCGGTTGGGTTATCCCAAGTATTTTGAGTAGTATAAGGAATATTTTATTTATCTATAATTAAAGAACAAGTTTAAAAAACATACTTTTTAAATTCATTTTCATATTAACATTCAATTGATCATAATGAGTTCCATAGAAAAATTGTGTCCTATTGGTAACATCACCATCCATTCTATAATATATAATAAATAATAAATAAAAGGTTTTTAGTGAAAAAATTTAGAAATAACATAAATTTAGATTTATTAAAAAAACTAAATTCAAAATCGAAAATATTGGAAAAATAATTGAGAACCTTGAAAATATAAGTTTAAAAAAACATTGACACAAAATTTTGGACACTCAAGAGGTGGTTAATTGAGATACTATCAAAATTGATGTTAAAACACATAATTAAAAATTACCCACATTTAAAATAAAAATATCATAGTTATCCAAAGTAGAAGATTTATATGATTTTTAAAATTTTATTTAATATCTCAAAATATTGATAAATTCTCAGTTACAACAGTTTAAATGATTGATATAATGTTTGAAACTAATTTACTGAATCAATAATAGTTATAAACACTAACTAAGATTAACTATCAAATAAATTTTTTGTTTTCTAAAATATGTGCCAAAATAGAGAGAACTAAATTGAAAAACACGACAAAGAAAAACAAGAGGTTCGTCTCAACAAGACACCTAGTCCTCTCTACTTGGTGATCACCTTCCACGATGCAGTTAATATTAACGAAATAGATCCACAAACTAGATCTGGGTTGAAAACAACACATATGGTTTTCCAAGTCAATTATACCTCTACCATAGTTATTCATGTGAATCCAAATACAACAAGGCCACACATTGACCTCTTTCACAGTTATATGTGGGATAAAATGGTATAAAATAGAGACAAAGTTAAAATAAATTTTCTCTTCAAGCATAGCATTGGAGACGGTATGTTTTTGTGATACAAAAACACACACTAATAGAAAAGTAATATGAATGTGCTCAATAGAGTAGAAATATTGAGAAATGGTTTAGAATGATATGTGTGATGTGATTAAAGCTTCTAGACTTCTTAGGTGTTGTAGTTTTGAAACTTGAGACCGATTATGGAAATAGACACCAAAAGAAAGTTTCATAGATGATTTTTGTTCTTTTTTTAGTGAGGTGATATGCTCCACAAGAGAACTATTCATTAGGGTTTGTTGTTGAAATGGTATTGGGTTTTTTTAGTTCATATCAAATGCTTCTTTGATCAGAACTAGAAATAATGAATTTTCTTCTCGTATATGATTTTTTCTACCTCATAAGTTCTATTTATATGGTTTCTAAACATTTTTTATCAGGTTATTTATTTATATACTATATAGGTCAATAATAGGCTTGCTATGAATATGTTTTTTACTTCATACCTATGACATTAAAGTCAATGATGTATGAAAAAATTCATAGAAGTAATTAGTAGTATTAAATAACTCAATATGACTGATGTTTATGTGTTTTAATTTATGAGTAATGAAAATTTTCAAAGTGTTGATCCGTGGATCATATTTTGATAAGTCCTTATATAGATAGGACATTCTGTCTATAGGCCCTTATATCAATAGGTCCTTTTATTGTTATATTCTCCGGTCGGTATATCATTCTATCTGAAGGTCCTTTTATCGGTATGTCATAATATTTGTTGTTTTATGTATCAATGAGTGTTTATTGTAATTAGGTTAATACATTAGTGATTTATTGCTATCGGTAGGTCCTTAAGTTTGTAGGTCATACTTATGTCAGTAAGTTAGGATATATGTGACTCATACTTGGCCATTTGGGTCTGTTTTCCAATGTCATATTATAAACATTAATAGAATATATTAAACTTGTTGTTGAACATAGATAATCATAATTAATAATATTTTAATGAAAAATGTAAGACATGATTTAAAATGATTTTATAAGATTTGTGAGCATTAAAATTAGAGGGGGCCAACATAGTTGTTGGTTAAAGAAACATCCAGCATAGTTCAGCATTGAAATTTCATTTAGTTTAAGATTCATGAACAATCAATATTTATAATACTTCCACATCTTTAGATATAAATTGATCAGGATCATTGTCATAATGTAATTCCACGATATCTCATCCTACTACCCACCTTTTTCTATAATATCCCACAAATTCTTGGTAGGTCAACAAAGTACATATATAGAAAGCTTCACCCTCCAATCAATGGGGGTGTCAAGATGATTATATATATATTGCACTAAATCGATCCTTAAAAAGTATTCCAGGGGTCATACTTACACAATAAAAAAGGTATATGTTGTTTCTGAAACATTCTTATTCGATTACACATCAAAGGAACATTATGATATTATATCATTCAATGGATCACATGACCCTCACAAAGCTGTCATGAAGTTGAACATCCATATAATAATTATTAACTACATGATACACCAATTTTGATATGTTAGGACCATGATGACTTACACTCTCCTGAAGCTGATGTTGAAGATGATAAATGGTCATTTTCTCTTCAAGACAAATGAACACCTTAAAACACTAGCTAACAACAAGTTCAACCTCAATAGGTAACATCAATAGAGAAACACTGAATCATGGTCTTTCTAAACATGGATTAATACTATTTTAGTATGAAATTTCTATTAATTACATTTATCATGTATAACATATTTCTTATATCATAGCATAATATGAAATTATATGTCACATGAAAATAAATATGACCCTATCATGAACAATGCATCTCAATATATCTCTATGAGCCTATTTTGATGCATGTATAAATATCTCATGCTACACTGATCCAAGAGTACAAATCTCATGATAGAATAACATCACACAATATGTAAATAACATAGGGTTCAATAAAATAAACTAGAATGAGAATAGAATGTCAAAAATAATTTCTACCATGGGCACTCAAGTTTTCTCTCATTCATGGGTTACCTACTCTCATACACAAGATCATTATCAATTCCTAACAATACATTATTTCCTTTATATCATTCCCAAATAGTAGGAAATATAAAAAAATAAAACCTTCCTCTCAGATACCACTATGTAATATCCCACAATCTGAATGTATATCACATTATTATAAATGGTTGGTAATAAGACCTCATGCTTTCTTACACATACACCATAAGCTTCCAACCAGCATTGGGTTTGTGATAAGTATAGTTGTGTGGGGGTGGGGGGGTAAATATACACTCTGGATTAAGTTTTTACAGCATATTGGAACAGTATTCAATGTGAATAAATAAATATCATAGTGTGGAAATAATAGAAACAATATAATACAGTGAAAACCAATAAGAAAATACAACTGGAAAATCTAAAAAAAGGTATAATGTAATGATGTTATAGAATGTAAATATATGTCATGCTAGAAATAGTACAAGTAAACTAATAGCAGATTCAAATAAAAAAATATGTTATTTGGAAGCTGACATTAATCCCATCTGCAAATTCAATCCCATCCCTCAATGAAAATCAACAATAATTAATTTTCCTTTCTCCAAACTGTATTCACAGAGTCTACTTGGGTGCCAAATGGAGACATTAATAGGGTGTGATTAAAACATAGTAGGTCAACACCACCATGTATAAACAACCCAATATGATATGATGTGTATGGAATAAATTGATATACATGTGTATTAAATAATTCAACAATTAATAAATTACATCCACAACCTGCATCATCTACATGCCATAATATCTTTGAGCACATCTAATGACCATTCCAGCCACATCCATATAACCATGGTAATCATACACAATTCATCTCAATGACTAAATATCTATGAGAATTTATCAGGACCATTCCATTCCTAACCATAAACATGGAATATTCACAATAATATGAGTTAAAGACCTATAAGTATCACAACATCTACGTGAAAGCCATATAAGTATTACTGCATGGGATTGAGATGAGCCTAATATATTATAATAAATCATGGAACTAGGATGATCTCCCTAAATATCATCATTACATCATATAAGTGTGAATTTTCCAAGTTCATGCATGGTATATAAACATCCTAGCAAGGAACACAATACATGTCCAAACATAATGGATATCACAATATCACATCATAATCCACAGTGGTTAGTTATAAAAATTACCATTTCCATTTCATTTACCTATTTTAATTCGATTATAATTTATCAATATTCGAATCTTATGTAGTAATCAATAATATAGAAATTATATATCAATAAATCTCTTATGGTCTCATTTATTTTAAAACAAACATGAAACTGTTAGCCAATTCAAATATATACAAGGTTCACTCACCCAATGGGTTTCCATATTCCATATCCATAATCAATAAAAGATAAAAAAATCCAAAGAAAAATACCACTCAAAATATAATTAATTTATATGCTTTGACATTTCCAAAATCACGATTTTTTATATACTAGGAAATTATAAACTGATACAGATATGATTTAGACCCCTTCCATTAACCAAATAAGAAGAGAACACTACCAATAGAAACACTCTTGAAGAAGAAGGTGTGGATCACCTCCATAAATATCCCATATCATAACAAATTAGGATCAAACCCAAAAATGAACATGTTTGGGGGATTACAATGTAGTTATTGGAGAACCAATGTAGATAAGGGAAAACCTAACAAAAAAACTAACCATGGATTGAAATAATTACTGGGATGTCTTGAAGGTATGTTGGCACTCCAAATTCACCATTAGAATTCCCATGGGTGAAAAAGAGAAGACTATAGTTAGATGAAATTAAATTAAGCCACAAATTATACATTATAATACAGGGTGGGGAAATTATGTGGAATCTAATTTTCATTCACATTGTGTTAATATTTTTTGTGTGATACAAAAAAACCCATCACCTCAGTTGAATATTATAAAAAAAACTAACTTTTCATAACAATACATCCATTTACATAACATGTTAATTTTATTTTATTTAGTTACAAACCAATTTAATTATTAAACTACTCGAACCCCCATTAAAGCTTCACCCAATTCCATGAACCCAGGATTACCCATGACAAATTTATACCAAGATATTATTAATTATAAAAAAATACATTGATAATCATTAAGTAAATTTTATTATTAAAGGATCTCCATATGAATCCTTTGAAATTTTTTCATGTTTCCTCAAAACCCATGATTTTTTTATTGAAACTAAAGACAACCACAATGTAAATCAAACCACCAAGGTTTAAATATGGGGAAAAAGTCAATCAAAATAGTTTTTATTAAAAAATCATGGAGAGATTCTTAATATCATGATTCAAAATAATAATGAATTTAATTAACAGATAATTCAAATAATATTATTATCCATTATATTTTTCTAATTGATATTATATCTAGATTTATTTAATTATCTATTTATTGAGTATAAGGCATTTTTGGGTTATTTATCTCCCTATATTTATTATTCATTATCCAGTTCAGATATTCAAGATAATGATTAAATGAGATGTGTGTTCAGTTATTTAATATACAATATTGATTATTATTTATTTATTCATGATATATTCAATTGTATGTAACCATTAATGATTATTTTTTCTTTCCCTTGTATTTTTTACTTTCCTCAAAATCTGAATAAGAATTGTTGTCTTGAGTTCACGAATGATTTTTTTCAATCCCAATTATTTTAATTTTACTTCTCAATGAAAAATTGTGTATGTAGATCTTCAAAAATTCTAAATTGTTCAGTCCTTCACGATTTGACCACATGTTTATATATTATTATAATAAAGTATGCCCCAACTCTGGCTTACTAAGGTTATTGTCATTACATTTGGTATCAGAAAACATTTAGTCAAAAAATTGTGAATAATATTAAGGAAAACCTATATTAGGGAACAAAACCCTATGATAAAGAGTGATGATATATATTTAAAAATATTTGAATGTTATCATGAATAAAATATTATATATTTTTTTGAAAGAAATAAATCCATTTCTAGATCATACATGTAACAACCCGATATTTTATGATAAGTATTATTTTTAATTTATTTGATGTCATGTGTTTTATGCTACAACAATATTATCTTGTTTTATACGCCACACTGTATTAGCCTGAAGTATACGCAACACTCTTCATAGATTGTGTTACACACAATTTGAAGTTCGTTTTATAATAGTCATTCTACACAACATTGAGTGTATATATATATTCAATGTATAAATGAAATATGGTTGGATTCTGTTATACTAAATAATAAAGGATTCTTGCACAACACGCAACCCTGACTTTTCTTGCATTACATGAAATCGCGACCTTTCTCGATAGCGTGTGTTGAACGCAATACCAGGTTTTACTAAACAACGATATATTATTATAATATTATTATGAACTAGACGTTATGAATTTTATTAACTAAATTTTGAATTTTATAACATTATTATTCATCATAAACATTTTTTTGAACATGGTATAAGAACAAAATAAATTTTTCAGGTAAAATAAGTATTAAAAAAATGCAGTCTTGCAGCCTTTTGATGGCGAACCCACTTTAAATCTATTGTTGACATGTTTATAAGTTCAATTTTACAAAATAAAATTATTATTTGGAATTAGGATATAAAATTTTACCTTGGATAAAATTTTCATATTATTCTGATAACATTCATATTTTAATTAATAGTAAAAACACGCAATATTTTAATTGAAAAAAACTTTTTTCATCGTAATAAGATATGTGGTTAAATTATAATATTGAATGGTTTTAAAGTATAAATAGAATATATTTTTACCATTTAATATAATGTATGTCATTAGTCTTGATTTTACATTGAATTCGTAGGTTAAATAAATTCAATCTTTTGCAATGTTTTATACAAAAACCTGTTTTCTTTCGACAACGGGATTAATTTTATTTTAATTTCTGCAAATTTTGTGTATTGAATTTGGAAAAATGGATTCCATATTTGTAATCATTAGATCCAAATTATTTTAATAAGCTACTTTTTATTTTTGGGATTTATGAATAGTAACTACGGTAAATTTTATTTATCATAGTTAAAGGTAAATCGGGTAATTAAGGGTAAATATAAGATTATAAAATTAACCTAACACATGCCAAAATCCAATTGGATGACTAAAAGTCGACCCATATCACCTAAGGGTCGGATTAGAATCATTTAATGGACTTTTGTTCCATGAAAATAACTTAATTATTATTAAAACCAAAGAAAGTGACAACATGTCACTCTCTTAAATCTTATAAGTATATTAATTTTAATTTAGTGATAAACTTCATGAAACTTCGAACATGAATAGTGTCCAGAAATCTAATGAAATTATCTACATCATATTAATTTATTTATAATTTTTATGTATTAAATTATTATCATTAATTTTGACACAATAAGGATGCAGAAATTATTTATTTAGTGAAAAATCAATAATATAGTTTTTATTGAAATATTAATACATATCAAAAGGCCCAAAAATCTACAAAAAACTTATTATTAGTGTATATATAAACCCTAATCATCCATTTTCCAAATTTGTGACCATTTGGATCCTTATTAAGATGATTATGACACTAATATCTTTTTATTTTAAATGATGCCAAAGTTGTCACCTTCATAATTTAATAAATATAACAATTTAAATATCAGGATTTTAAGATGATAAATTCGATTAAAAGTATTATTGTGAAATTTAATATATTTATATTCAACCTAAGATTTTATTTGTAATTTTTATGCTACAAATATGTATATTAAATAATTATACAAAAAATGATGTATTAATTATTTTATTAAGAGATAAACAAAATAAATGATTTTAAAAATAATAAAATAAATATTATATGAACTATTTAATGTGCTCCACTAATTTTCTAGATACATATGACCTTTTATGAATCTATTAATGCTTTAATTTTGAACATATATTTTGTATATATTTTATTTAAATTAAATTTAACGAATAGTGTCAAAATTGACACTACTGTTATTTTATAAAAATAATATATTATAAAATTGATTAAAAATCTCAAAAATATATAAAAAATATAAATTTATATTTATATGGTAGAACATGTTATAATTTGTCCAATTATGGACAATTCACAACAAATAAGTAATTATTTGTAATATTTTAATTCTTAAAATATTATTACCACAAATATAATTTAATTGATCAAATAAGGATAAATCAAGTTGATAATGTTTAAAATAAATTCCTAACATGTCTAAATTTGATTGGTTGATGAGATTACAAACATATATAATCTAATATTCTGATATGAGTCATTTTTGGAGGTTTTTAACCGGGGTTAGATTTATTATAAAATAATATTTTTAAGAATTACAAAGGTGCCCTTCTCCTCCCTTATAAAAGGGAACCTCCTTCCTCTTTTCCTCAAACAACATTGAGCCTTCAAGCTCGGCCAACCCCAGACAAATTATATTCTCCACTTCCCTATAAAACATCCTAGAGGTCCTAGTCTTCTTAAAATACCAATTTTAGTGCCCTAAGAGGAGGTCTCAAAGAGGCGCTTCAAAGAAGAGGTAATGTCCATTACTGATTCTTTCAACTCTATTTCTTCTTCCACTTCTTCTTTTTTAGTTGTTTCATTATGAGGTATTAACATCAGTATCAATAATATACTGATATGTTATTATAAGTATTAAACAACCATACTTCACCATCTATCCATCCAACGGAAAACGAAATCACCGCGCGTGCGTACGTACGGAATACAGTCTCCACGCCATGGTGTAATCTATTTTCCACCACCACCTTACTTGGATGGGTATAAGGGTGAAAGTAATGAATATATATCATTATTTTAAAGTGATATTGATTCTTTAATATTATACATACACTTTAATACAATTCCATGATCTTGGGAATGATATCATCGCTCGTGCGTATGTACGGACTACCGTCTCCACGACGCGATGAGATTCACTCTCCATGTTAACCATTCATGAATGATTATAAAGTATATATAATAAGTAATCATTAAATATATGACATAATAATGATACTGGATTTATGTGTATATATATATTTATGTCATCCAATTAATTCCATTAAATTCAATGAGGAAACGAAAACAATGTTCATGCATACGTACGGCCTACCGTCTCCATGAATGGTGTATTTCTTTCCATTTATCGATCTATTATATATATGTATATTCTGAATATATATTATATATAAATCATGTTTTATATTCTGTAATTATGTAATCATGATCTAAGTAATCATATAAATACTTACAAGTCAAAACACGGAGGACAAATGAAACGATTTTACCCAAAACACTCTTTAACATGGAATTTACAAAAGAATGGGTAATATAAAGTCATAAGTGAACCATATATGACATCATAACAATTAATATGATAATGTAATAATTCAATAACATTATTTAAATCATTATACAGGAGGTTCGGACACTTATGAAGCAAATCGGACCTAAGGTAAGGGATAATTATTCCAATCTCATTCTTATCCGAGATTATTTATTCGTAAGTATTTACTGGGGTTATTATTATCATCCATGTCCATGTTTCCTAAAAATTGTTTAATGTATGTTTAATGTCATTTTTACCCATTTTTTACTTTTACTACATGGTATGTATGGAATCTTTCTTTTATGAGGTACTTTTTGACTTTTCCGGCAAAAGTACGAGAAGAATGTTTTTTTAACTTATACAGCACGAACGGATTTTTTACGGTGTTATAAAGCCTTGTTTTCATGAAGTTTACTCCAAAAGATTTCATGACTATTTTCAAAAAATCACTTTCTTTTAAAATTATATTACTTTTTGTGAAAATAAATTGATTTTCAAGATGAAATGATATTTTCCTCAAGAATTCATTTCAAGTGTTTTATCGAAACCATTTTTCATCTAAGATGGCATTATTTCATATGTGTATGTTTCAAGTATCATGAATCTATGATTTACATGGTTTAACTTTTCTTATTATGAAATGATATCCATTTATTTTATATGGATTATGTTATGAATGGATGATGTTTATGAAACCCATTTTATTTATTGGGTTATTTTGAATGATGTATGTTTATTTTGTGGCACAAGTAAGAATGATTTCATTATGAGATGGGTGGGACCTATATCTCCCTCAAATGCATTGGGTTAAGATTTATATCTCATGGGATAGACATGGATAGAATGGTAAGTTAATCTGGTTCAGTATTACAGGACTAGAATGAGGAGTGAACTCGATTCAGAAAGGGACTTTGTCCACTAAGATGGTCTTGGCAGCAATGCCTTGGAAACTATGGAAATCATTACATGTTCTTAATGGATGCCGCAATTACATGTTTTATTCCCATTCTATTTTATCATGGTTTATGTTCCATTATGATCTATGCCTTATGTACTTCCATGTTTTATGCCATTGCTCAAGATTTTTATGTTTAACCATTTTGTTCATGTTTTTAAGTTCAAATCTATATCGTACGTTTTATTTTATCCATGCTTACCCTTACTGAGCATTTGAGCTCACCCTTTTTATGTTATATTTTCCCCCAGGATCAAAAGAACAGTTTTAGGTAAGGAAAAAAAGTGGAAGATCTTTATGGGATATTTTGAAGATCTTTCACCAGGATTAGATGATTACGTTCCACGTTTCCAACGAAACTAAACTATTGTGGTCCTTGTGTGTCTGTTTTTGTTATGTATTAAGTATTCTGCAAAAGTAATGTAATGTCCATGTACATCAAGCTTCGGGTCTCTACAGTTGGTATCAGAGGAAAGGTTTATTTAACCTTTGGAAACTAGGATGCGAAAACGTTAGTGAGATCCCTAGAGATATTTCTAAGGTATGACTAGGGATGTGCCTAAGGATAAGTATACGTATAGGATATAGTCCTAGAACTATAGTAACGATATTAGAATTTAACCTAGGATATTAGATATTGAATTTAATCCCCCTTTATAATGATTTTTTCCTCTCACACTATTCTTTTTGGGTTTTAGAAAATGGCTTGAAACAGGAAGATTCAGGATAATGAAGGATATGATGGACAATGGAATGATATTCTTCATGAGCAACCAAATGAAATGGGATTTAGAAGTCCAAACATCATTATTATGTTGAATCAAAAATCTCATAATATGATCAACAAACTCACATTTGGTAAGTTTCCTGACTCAGCTAATAAGAGAAAGATGGAGTATCATGATGATCATAGAGGAAAGAAAGTTAAATTTCCCCTATGTAAATAATGTCGGAAGAGACATCAAGGAGAATGTTTCAAAGGAACTGGAAGATTCTTTGGGTGTGGAAAAGAGGGACACAAATCCAGTAAGTGAAAAGGAAAAGGTTCAGTTAACACCATGGATGAGGATAATGGTATTTCTATGGCATAAATGATGGTTAAATGTTTTAAATGTGGAATGTACGGGTATTATGCAAACAAATTCCCTAAGGGAATGTCTCTTGAAGAGAATCATTATGGTCGTATGGGTAGTATTTATGTTGATGAGATGAAGAGACTACAAATGATATGTTAGGTGAAAGAATTTTTGAAGCTTGGACAATAGTTTAATAAGGTAGTGGAATGATTACATGTTTATCAACTGTAATATTGTATAAGTAATCTCACGGTTCTATGGAATAAAGAGATATCTAGGGATCTTTACACTGTTGTCTGTCCTTATGTTTTGAAAGTGTATGATGAATGGTACCAATAACCATGAAAGGTTATTCAGATATTTTCAGAAAGTTGATGATATGTGCATAATGAAGGGATAAGGAGAAAATTAAATGTTTGATATTACTCATGAGCTCATGACTAATATAAGGAGAAGGTTATATCATGGTATGAGTATATATAATTTTTGGATTTTCGTATGTGGAAAGAGTTAACTTTTGACAGCATTCATGTTTTCACTAAGGTTTAATAGGTATTCATTTTTTCAAGAGAATAAATGATTAAGGTATTCACATGATTGGAATGTGACCGGAAAGATATATGGGGGATAAATGATGGTATTCACATGCTTGGTTAATGAACTTTCAAGTAATCGTTTTCATTATACTATGAGATTGGACATATGTATTTTGGATAACCGTAAAGATTGGAATGAATTATGTTGGACATAAGTTAGTATTGTTTAAGGCTAGAATTTTTTTATAATGTAGTTTTAGAAAAAGGACAACCTGTAGGACGGGCGACAACCCATCGCGTCGGACAAGGCTGTGGGAATCGAACCCACAACTGAAATGCGACTGGCCTTTATCGCCTACCACTGGCATATAGGAAGTCCCTGTTTAGTAGAAACTAGTTTTATTATATTAAGCAGTATGATATATGAAGTATAAGTCCATTTTAGGAACCATATATGATTAATCTCACTGTAGATAGACTTATATATTTTTGATAACTTTTATAAATTTTTGTTTGAGAAAGATGGAATAACCCATCATTCTATCACATGATCTTATAACACATCAAGAATGTCAAATTCAACTTCATTTCATTAAGAGATGAAGTGGAAATTGTCCAAAGAATGACCAATGGTGAGACTGTACCAAAATCACGAATGTATTTCTTCTAATTTCATCATCCTTAGGGAAATGATCTTTGAAACCAAAAATGTTGTCCTAGTGATATTATATCCGATGAATCAGATGGTACCTTAGATCATCACAAATTCATGGCTTTGTGATTGTTGGCTTTTTCATAGCAATGTTCTCTACTACTCTCCATCAGAACATGATGGTTAGATTTTTCTTCCATATCCATATTTTCACCTATGTTATCCAACGTGAAATCCCAGTGATGAGTTAATTTGGGTAACCGTTACGTTTCATACATTAGTTTTTAAATCCAAGTTTTGGTATTCCTTTTTACGATGTGGGTTTCTATTAAAGAAACTTTCGAGTAGAAAACCATTTATAACCTCGACGAATTTCGAGTTTGTTTTATAATAGTCATTCTATGCAACATTGAGTATATATATATATATATATATATTCAATGTATAAATGATATATGGTTGGATTCTGTTATATGAAATAATAATGGATTCTTGCACAACATTCAACCCTGACTTTTCTTGCATTACACGCAATCGCGACCTTTCTCGATAGCGTGTGTTGAACACAATACCGGGTTTTACTAAACAACAATATATTGTTATAATATTATTATGAACTAGCCATTATGAACTTTATTAACTAAATTTTGAATTTTATAACATTATTATTCATCTTACACATTTTTTATAACATGGTATAAGAACAAAATAATTTTTTCGGGTAAAATAAGTATTTTAAAAAAAATTCAGTTTTGTCGCCTTTTGATGGTGCACCCACTTTAAATCTATTTTTGTCATGTTTATAAGATCAATTTTAGAAAATAAAATTATTATTTGGAATCATTATATAAAATTTTACCTTGGATAAATTTTTCATATTATTCTGATAACTTTCATATTTTAATGAATAGTAAAAACACGCTATATTTTAATTAAAAACAACTTTTTTCCTCGCAATAACATATGTGGTTAAATTGTAATATTGAATGGTTTTAAAGTATACATATAATAAATTTTTACCATTTAATATAATTTATGTCATTAGCCTTGATTTTACATTGAATTCGTAGGTTCAATAAATTCAATCTTTTGCAATGTTTTAAACAAAAACCTGTTTTCTTTCGACAATGAGATTAATTTTAATTTAATTTCCAAAACTTTTGTTTATTGAATTTGGAAAAATGGATTCCATATTTGGAATCAGTAGGTCCAAATTATGTTAATAAGTTACTTTTTATTTTTGGGCTTTATGATAGTAACTACAGTAATTTTTATTTACCATAGTTAAAGGTAAATCAGGTAATTAAGGGTAAATATATGATTATAAAATTAACCTAACACCTGAAAAAATCCTATTGGATGACTAAAAGTAGACCCATATCACCTAAGGGTCGGATTAGCATCATTTAATGGTCTTTTGTCCGTGAAAATAACTTAATTATTATTAAAACCAAAGAAAGTGACAACATGTCACTCTCTTATATCTTATAAGTATATTAATTTTAATTTAGTGATAAACATCATGAAACTTCGAAAAAGAATAGTCTCTAGAAATATAATGAAATTATCTACATCATATAAATTTATTTATAATTTTTAGGTGATAAATAATTATCATTAATTCTGACACAATAGAGATGCAGAAATTATTTTTTTAGTGAAAAATCCATAATATAGTTTTTATTGAAATATTAATACATATAAAAAGGCCCAAAATCTGCAAAAAACTTATTATTAGTGCATATATAAACCCTAATCATCCATTTTTCGAATTGGTGACCATTTGGATCCTTATTAATATGATTATGACAGTTATATTTTTTTATTTTAAATGATACCAAAGTTGTCACCTTCATAATTTAATAAATATAAAAATTTAAATATTGTGATTTTTAGATGATAAATTCGATTAAAAGTATTATTGTAAAAGCTAATAGATTTATCTTCACCATATGTTTTTATTTTTAATTTTTATGCAACAAATATGTATATTAAATAATTATACAAAAAATTATGTAGTAATTATTTTATTAAGAGACAAACCAAATAAATGGTTTTAAAAATAATAAAATAAATATTATATGAACTATTTAATGTTCTCCACTAATTTTCTAGATACATATGACCTTTTATGAATCTATTAAAACTTTTAGTTCGAACATATCTTCTGTATATATTTTATTTAAATACAAGATAATGAATAGTGTCAAAATTGACACTATTGTTATTTTATAAAAATAATATATTATAAAATTGTTTAAAAATCACAAAAATATTTAAAAATTATAAATTTATATTTATATAGTATAAAATGTTATAACGTATCCAATTATGGACAATTCACAACAAATAAGTCATTATTTGTTATAATTTTAAATTTAGAATGTTATTACCACAAATAAAATTAAATTGATTAAATAAGGATAAATCAAGTTGATAATGTTTAAAATAAATCCCTAACATGTCTAAATTTGATTGTTTAATGAGATTACAACCCTATCTAATATAATATTCGGATATGAGTAATTTATGGAAGTTTGTAAGTGGGGTTAGATTTATTATAAATTAAGATTTTTTAGAATTCCAAAGGTGCCCCTCTCCTCCCTTATAAAAGGGAACCTCCTCCATCTCTTCCTCACACAACATTGAGCCTTCAATCTCGGCAAACCCCTGCCAAATTATCTTCTCCTCTTCCCTAGAAAACGACCTAGTGGTCCTAGTCTTCTTAAAAGACAAAATTTAGTGCCCTAAGAGGAGGTCTCAAAGAGACATTTCAAAGAAGAAGTAATGTCCATTACTGATTCTTTCAACTCTATTTCTTCTTCCACTTCTTCTTTATTAGTTGTTTCATTATGAGGTGATAACATCAGTATCAATAATATACTGATATGTTATTATAAGTATGAAACAACCATATTTCACCATCTATCCATTCAACGGAAAATGAAATCTCCGCGCGTGCGTACGTACGGAATACCGTCTCCACGATGTAGTGTAATCTATTTTCCACCACCACCTTAATTGGATGGGTATAAGGGTGAAAGTAATGAAAATATATGATTATTGTAAAGTTATATTGATTCTGTAATATTATACATACACTTTAATACAATTCCACGATCTTGGGAATGATATCATCGCTCGTGCGTACGTACGGACTATCGTCTCCACGACGTGATGAGATTCACTCTCCATGTTAACCATTCATGAATGATTATAAAGTATATATAATAGGTAATAATGAAATATATGACATAATAATGATAATGGATTTATGTATATAAATATATATGTATGTCATCCAATTAATTCCATTCAATTCATTGAGGAAACAAAAACAACGTTCATGCGTACGTACGGCCTACCGTCTCCATGAACGGTGTATTTAATTCCATTTATCGATCTATTATACATATTTATATTCTGAATATATACTATATATAAATAATGTTTTATATTCTGGAATTATTTAATCATTATCTATGTAATCATATAAATAATTACAAGTCAAAACACGGATGACAAATGAAACGATTTTACCCAAAACACTCTTTAACATGGAATTTACAAAAGAACAGGTAATATAAAGTCATAAGTTAACCATATATGACATAATAACAATTAATATGATTCCTAAATAAGTCAATAACATTATTTAAATCATTATACAAGAGGTTCAGACACTTACAATGCAAATCAGACATAAGGTAAGGGATAATTATTCCAATCTCATTCTTATCCGAGATTGTTTCTTCGGAAGTATTTACTGGGGTTATTGTTCTCATCCATGTCCATGTTTCCTAAAAATGGTTTCATGTATGTTTAATGTCATTTTACCCATTTTTTACATTTAATATATGGTATGTATGGAATCTTTCTTTTACGAGGTACTTTTTGACTTTTCCGGCAAAAGTACGAGAAGAATGTTTTTTTAACTTATACGGCACGAACAGATTTTTTATGGTGTTATAAAGCCTTATTTTCATGATGCTTCCTCTAAAAAATTTCATGACTATTTTCAAAAAATCACATTCTTCTAAAATTAGATGACTTTTTGTGAAAATAAATTGATTTTGAATAAGAAAGGATATTTTCCCCAAGAATTTATTTCATGTGTTTTATCAAAACCATTTTTCATCTAAGATGACATTATTTAATATGTGTATGTTTCAAGAATAACGACTCTATTATTTACATGGTTTCACTTTTCTTACTATGAAATGATATCCATTTATTTTATATATATTATGTGATTATGGGATGATGTTTATGAAACCTATTTTATTTATTGGGTTATTATGAATGATGTATGTTTATTTTGTGGCACAAGTAAGAATGATTTCATTATGAGATGGGTGGGACCTATATATCCCTCCAATGCATTGGGTTAAGATTTATATCTCATGAGATAGACATGGCTGGAATGGTAAGTTAATCCGGATCAGTATTACAGGACTAGAACGATGAGTGAACTCGATTCAAAAAGGGACTTTGTCCACTAAGATGGTCTTGGCAGCAATGCCTTGGATACTATGGAAATCACTACATGTGCATAATGGATGCTATAATTACATTTTTTATTCTCATGCTATTTTATCATGGTTTATGTTCCATTATGGTATATGCCTTATTTACTTCCTTATTTTATGTCGTTTCTCAAGATTTTGATGTTTAAACATTTTGTTCATGTTTTTAAGTTCAAATGTATATGGTATGTTTTATATTGTCCATGCTTACCCTTACTGAGCATTTGACCTCACCCTTTTTATGTTTTATTTTCCCCTAGGATGAAAATAAAGGGTTTAGGTAAGGAAACAAAAAAGTTGAAGATCTCTATGGGAGATGTTGAAGATCTTTCACCACGATTAGAAGATTAAGTTCCAAGTTTCCAAAGACACTAAACTATTACGGTCCTTGTCTATCTGTTTTTGTTATGTATTAAGTATTCCGCAAAAGTAATGTAATTTCCATGTACGTCATGCTTCGGGTCTCTACAATACAAGTGGATGTGGATTTAGAAGAGATATACTATTTAGTAATAACTCCAAAAAAGACATGTTTGTAATGGCCCAGTCTAGCCCATGATCATGATATTGTCCACTTTGGTCCTAGCCCACACAGTTTAGTTTTCCATGGGTTATATCCCTCAGACACCACCATGAAATGGCCTCATTATGGGATAGGTATCCACACCACCTTATAATTTGGTGCTTCGTGCTCCTACTCCTTCGATGCGGAACTTCCTTAACCCACCCCCCTAGAAGGGCCTAGCGTCCTCACTGGCTCATCAAATGGACATCGAATATGATACCATTTGAAACGGCCCAGTCTGGCCCACAATATTGATATTTTCCACTTTGGGCCTAGCCCGCACAGTTATGTTTTCCTTGGGTTCGGGCCCTCAGACACCCCCCAGGAAAAGGCCTCACGATGGAGAGGTATCCACACCACCATATAAAGTGGTGCTCCGTGATCCTCCTCCTTCGATGTGGGATTTCCATAACCACTTTGTAACATCCCGGTTTCAGAAGCCACCTAGAGGTGCCTCATACCCAGTTGGTCCCATGGCCTCAATTGCATTTCCCTGAATTCCAGAGGTTGTCGACTAGTTGTGAGGGCCTTGGGTGGGATAGTGTGGAAACTATGCCCTCATTGGCTGAGTAAAAAACATAAGTAAACAAATACGTACAAGAGAGGATGAAGTAATAATATCATAAAAAAATAAACAACGGAAGACTGATATAATAAACTAGAGAACATATATTTAATGATGCATGATACATATGCCTAAGAAAGCAGTAAAACAAAGAACAATGGTGAAATACAGTACTAAGCCAAGTAAAAATGAAAAACATCCATCAGTACTACAGAATCGCAAGCCTAAGCTTGGTCTCATGCTCTCCAGCTCCGCAGGATGTCAAGTAAATGAAGAAGTATGGTGACTGCCTTTGTCTATACATGCAACAATATAATCTGTTTAGACCCAAAAGCATGTCCAAAACATGGTGTGAGACAAAATCCCATTAGGCAACCACCATATGATCTGTGCCTAATATTCAAAGAGTATATGGTAGGTAAAAGTAACAGAAACTATAATCATGAAGTACTCAACAGTAAACAGTCCACAGTTTCAATATCATGAAACAACTACTCAAGCAGATAAACACTTACAGGTAACCCTCTAGGATGTACCCACATCGTATCCCCTGTACCCCTACCTAGCAATGCAAGTAAGTAGCTAACACAAAGGTAACCCTCTGGGAAGTACCTAGAGCCTATCCCCTCTGGTATTACCTAACAAGTACAAGCAACCCTCTGGTCAGTACACTCATTCTAACTGCTCTTGTTCAGATTAATCATAGATACTCTGAAAAATCACTCATTGTCAATTCTCCTTATAGTTTTGTATCGTAACTAAAGGCTCTATAGGGAATAACTTGTGTCACATTCCCTCTGTGGACCAAATCGAGAAACTACAGACACTATGGGTAAGCACTCAATGTCAATTCCCCTTGTGGTCTCGCATCATAAAATTATAAAGTCACTCTGGAGAAGACCTCAATGTCCATTCTCCCTATGGTCTATATACAAGGTTCTCACGGCCCTATGTAAGTAGAACAAGTGTAGGAGCACGTATCGGCCAAGGTAAACCTCAAGAACTATTTGGATAGCATTCTACTGCATAACATCATAACAGGAAGAAATTCAGACCATCCTATAATACTGGGCATGGGAAAGTAAACAGCCACCTATCAGGAAAACTAGACCCAAAGGACAAAATAGGAAATACATTCATGGGAAAGCATAGAAAAAGCAAAAAAATTATCACTATTCACAATTAATTATCATCTAATCATGCATACAGGCATAGCGGGAAAATAATAGGGATAAAATGGTAAAGGTGAAATACCCTTTTCATGGGTATTGATAAAATTTTCACATAAAACGCAATGAATTTCAACAGAAAGGTACAAACCACCTACCTCAACGTTAATAGATTTCTATATGTGATCCTCGGGGCATGAATCACCTTATAATTCCAAAGATCTACAAAAATTCTAAAACGGTCAATAGAGGATAACTTGTGAAAGAAGAGGAATCATAAAATGAGGCTCATGAAGAAGAGAGATCTTACTGAGGCAATCCCCATGTAATCGACGGTGGTCGAGTCAAAGATCAACCGATGGCTCGAGGGATCGGAGAATAAATGCGGTCGAACATGTTCCCTCGGACGAACGAGACGTAGAAGAAATGAGTTATGTCCATCAGACGTCAACCCACTGTGTAAAATGAAAAAAAGTACATGGCATGTACTTTTGGAGTACAGGGCGTGTATTTTCTGTTTCCATACCCTGCGTTAGGTGGCCTCTAGGTCACCCCCACATGGCTGTGTGCATGGTCGCTACATGACCAGCAAATAGCTACCCACAGTAACCGAGTACACAACATGTACTTCTAAAGTAAACGGCGTGTACTTCCAAAATATCCAAAATTTCCTCTTTTTCTCAAAATGATGAGAAATGGAAAACATACCTAAAAATAAGATCTGGGTTCTTAAAAACATCACCCCTAAATGAAATTTGTTCTTGAATTTTCATAGGGCAGCGTAGAAGAAGAAAGCCCAAAAAACTCCGGCCACTAGGATCGTACATTAGCCTCCCTCTCCCAAATATCGTTCAGTACTCGCTCGTTCTACCATAGTACTCGTACAAGAGGAACAAACTGGCCTCAGATAACCTTTGTACTATGATCAAAAATCCGGATAGGATGCTCCTTGAATGACACATCCACTTCGAGCTTAGCCTCCTTAGGTTGAAAGACATGAGATGTGTCTGAGATGTAATGTTGGAGCTGAGAAACCTGAAAAACATTGTGCACAGCCTGGTACCTCTGAGGTAACTGAAACCGATAGGTAACCGGCCCAACTCTCTCCAACACCTCAAATGGCTCGATGTACCTCGGCGAATGCTTACCATGTCTCCTAATCCTTTTGTGTCCCAACCTCGGTGCGACATGCAAGAAAACCTGATCCCTGACCTTAAACTACAGAGGTCATCTCCACAGATCAACATAATATTTCTGACAAGACTTTGTAGTATCCATCCTCTTTCAAATCAACTCTAACTACTCTGTGGTCTCCTGCACAAGATGAGCTCCCAACAAAGTTTCTTCTCCTGCCTCCAGCCAACATAAGGGTGATCGACAAGGCCTACCGTACAAATCCTCATAAAGTGCCATCTGAATAGTTTCATGAAAACTATTTTTGTAGGAAAACTCCGCAAGAGGTATTTGATTCTCCCAAGAAACTCCAAAATCCAGGATGAATGCTCGGAGCATGTCCTAAAGAACCTAAATCATACGCTCAGACTAGCAATTTGTCTTAGGGTGGTATGTTGTACTCAAAGGTACCTATGTACCCAACACCTTCTGAATCCCCTGCCAGACCCAAGAAGTAATATGTGCATCCGTATCTGAAACAATTGAGTGTGGAACTCCATGAAGATGTATAATCTCTCAGATGTACAACTATCCCAACTCATCAACACTGAAGGTCTCCCTGATCTGCAAGAAGTGAGTGACCTTCATGAATCTGTCAATGACAACCCCAAATGCATCATTCCCCTGAGGTGACCTTAAAAACCGGTCACGATGTCCATCGTGACGTCATTCCACTTCCACTCAGGAATGGGTAACTGCTGTAGAAGCCATGTTGGCTATTGATTCGCAGCCTTCACCAACTTCTAAGTGGATCACCTCATGACAAAACCAGCAACATCTCTCTCTATACTTGGCTACCAATATCGGTAGTGTAGATCACAATACATCTTGGTGATGCCATGATGAAAAACCCAAATGAAGGAATGAATGTCCCACATTAGCTCCTCATGTATATATTCTAGCAACCACAAATTCCCCTAGAAATGGAAGATCTCATCTTCACCTATGGTCCATCCAGAAATAGGGTCCTTTCTTGACATGATTTACCGTACGACTTGGCCTTCAGAATCTAATAGCTACCTCATTTGAACTCGATCAAGAATAGTAGAGGTAATAGCTACAGACGATAGAAAAGTTTTCCCCTATCTCTCATGACCCTGTAAATGTATATCAGAGAATAGAGCCATAAGTTGCGACTCACTATTGGCCTCCTGAACTGCTTGTATCTGAGTCACCCTGCTAAACACATCAGCCACTACGTTTCCCTTCCTAGGTGTGTAGGAAAGATCAAAGTCAAAGGACTGTAGGTACTCGACCCACCTCTTCTATCTTAAATTCCGATCACGCAGAGTGAATATGTACTTGAGAATTATTTTGTCAGTGAAAACTAGAAAATGAACTCCCATAAGATAATGTCTCCAGTGGCGTAGGGAATGTAAAACTTCCGTTAACTCAAGATCATGTGTTAGGTAGTTCCTCTCATGTGGTCTCAACTACGGAGACCTGTATGAAAAAACCCCTTCCCCTTGCATAAGAACTGCTCCTAGACCGATACCTGAAGCATGAAAATTCATAGTACAACTCTAGCCCGGATCTAGCAAGACTAGTATCGGTGATGAAGTCAACCTCGCCTTCAGCTCCTGAAAGGATGACTCATAAGAATATGACCACAAAAACATTGCACCCTTCTTAGTCTGACCCGTCAGTGGTGCTGCTAAGTGTGAAAATTCCTATACGAAACATATTTAATATCCAGCCAACCATAGAAAAGTCCTCACCTCAACGACGTTGTTTAGATGCTCCTAGAAGACTACTGCTCTCACTTTCTCTAGATCTATGAAACTATTTTCTCTAAGATGACATGACCCAAGAAGTGAATCTGATCCATCGAAAAGTGGAATTTTGAGAGCATAGAATATAAATAATTCTCTCTCAGCATACTCAAAATGTTCTCTAGATGCGTAGCATGGTCGTGTCGAGTGTGAGAGTACACCAATATATCATCCATGAAGACCACCATGAAGGAATCCAAGTATGGATGGAACACATGGTTCATTAGTGCCAGGGAGAATACACGCACATTCATGAGACCGAACGGCATAAACATATACTCATATATATCATACCTACTCCGGAACGTTGTGAGAGGTATATCAGATTTCCTAACGCACAACTGATGATAACTAGACCTCAATTCAATCTTCACGAATATCCGGGCTCCTCAAAGCTGATCAAAGAGATCATCAATCTTTGGTAATGGATATTGGTTATTGACCATCAACTGGTTCAACTTAAGATAAACCACACAAATCCAGAGGGTACCATCTTCCTTCTTCTAATACAGGATCAGAGAACCCCTTGGAGAAATACTAGGTCAGATGAAACCCGTTGCCTACAACTCCTCTAACTTCTTCTTCAGCTCTTGCAACTCTAGTGTATCCATCCTATTAGGAGGAATGGACAATGGTTCCACTCCTGGAAAAAGATAAATAGAAAAGTACACCTCACGCTCCAATGGAAAACTAGAAAAGTCCTCTGGAAAGACATCCATGAAATGATCCACCACTGGAGGAATGTATAACTAAGATGTCTCGTGATCATCTAGATAATAACTAGAAATATGGGTTGGAACATCTCCTAACCCATGATTCCCTAGTCCCAATCTTCTAGCCTAGACTTCTAACTTGCCCTTATGAAGAAATGATAATCCCTATGGAGACGTGAAACTCACCCTACAGTGATAATAGTTGACGAATTCCTAGAAGGGAACTAGCTAGTCTATTCCGCAAATGACATCATATCCTATCATCTCCAGGACGTAGAGGTCCCATAAAAAGTGACACCCACCAGCCTATAGAAGTAAATCCTTACACTGACGTAGAATCACCGTTCTAGTCCCCAAAAGAGTATCTACTGTCAGGATATCATGAGAAGAAAAGATGAAAAGCCCAAGGCTCTCCACAAATGCAACAGATTTAAAGCTACGGGATTCCCCAGTATCGAAAAGATCGGAAGCTAAAACTGAGGCAACAAAGATCGTACCTCAAACTGTAGAAGGTATGAGATCCTTATCCCGACTCATAATCTATCAGTTTCGATCAGCCCTCAATGTCTCTCGATAGATGTAATCAAAGAAGATGTGTGGAAAATCATCCCATGCCACAACCTACTAGCGTACTGCCTGTGAGATCACATCCCCCCACTTCTTGGCGGAGTCCCAATGCATATAGGTAGCAAGTTTGACCATATTATATGGAGGTGTCTCCCGATGCTCAATGATCCTCATCATGACTTCTAGCCCTAACTCTGCAGCCTAGGGTCCTCCATCCCCTGAGAAAGTGGGAGGATACTGCTGTTGGAAAACCCGCGTCAATTCAGCCATCGACAGGGCTGGAGGTGGTGCCCCTTGAAAGGTCTGCATCATCCTTATAAATCCTTCCTTGAAATGTGCATCAACACTAGTGTCCCGTATGACGGCTGCTTCCAAGACTGGCACAACAGAAAGATCTGATGGAAGTCCTTGATCAGCCATGTCTAGTGTCTGATCACCGCCTTGAAACTGGTGCATAACTGGAGGATGTCTCGGTGGCATGACTCTACAAGGTCAACACAAAACTTAGAACAATATTATCAAGGAATGAAACTAGAATCACGTGATGGAAACTAGAGAAATAATGCATTCGAGTTTTAAAAAACACAACTACATGGTGTGTACAACACCTACATGGCATGTTCCCTTATGTCATTTAAATGGGCATGTACCTCTGCCAAAACTGGTCGTGTAACACCCGAAACACATTGTGTGTTGTCTTAACACATGCCATATACTTGAATACTATTCCCCAACCCGAGTCCTTCTACACAAATAAGCCACAGAGATCTCCAAAGACTAGACTATAGGACGTGTTCTCTTTAGACACAGCAAGTACTAAAAAGCTTCAACTGGCACGTGTTGTTTGTGTCATGGCTGGGTATCTAGGTCAGACTACATGGTGGGTTAAATCCTGACACAACGTGTATAGCTTAACATTTATCCGTCTATGTTGTTAGTTACACGGGCAGACACAAGGTCAACACTACACGGCGTGTTCGACAGGTACACGACATGTTACCACCTGACTTTCCCCGTCCTGTGTTTCTACCCACAGGGCCTGTGACATGGTTTGAGACTACACTGCGTGTAAATAGAGTACACGTTGTGTACATAGAGTACACGGCGTGTACTTAAGAAAAAAATTTCTTCCCGAATAGAAGAACACATGGTGTGTAGTTAAATCTACACAGTGTGTATTCTGGGTTTTTCTGGATGCTAAGCCTCAAAAACTACTCTGGAACCCAGAAAAACACTGAAACGAACATTGAAAGTGCCAAATGCCGATCCTTGAGGGCCCATACTCCCTGCGAATCAAATCTTGGCATCATATACATGTTATAAACAAGATAAACAAGGCAATGATCCACAAAATTCTAGTCATTGAGAGCCCATAACACCTCAAGAACAGATCTTTGGTGTTCATTCGGGAAATTCCTTACCCAGACAATACCCTATCAAACAGCAGATATTTTATCAAGGCAGCTATCACAACAAAATGCATATTCTACCCTAAATCTATCACAACAACATTAAATTTCTAATGATCCCTGGATGGAATGGAAAGAAAGCATGACATGTGATTTTTTTTCTATGTGCCTATATGATGCATGAGATGGAATACCATCATCTCATCGGGTTGCGATAGAAATAAAACCTCAATAACAGAAATAATAACTATCACAAAAACTTGTGAGTCACCTAACAGTGAAAATAAAGAAAACAATAAACTTGAAAAACCTGAAAATTACATTAACGAGGGAGATTGGATTTTCCCTATACAAGGTTTAGCTACTCCCAGGAACAGTTTATTACCATGTACCTATTCCTTCCTATCCCGGACTATAGGCTCCAAACAGAAAGTCAAGAGAAAAGAATTCCTATGATACCACTTTGTAACATCCAGGTTCTGGAAGCCACCCAGAGTTTCCCCATACTCAGCTGGTCATATATCCTATAACACCCCAAGATTTCATAGTATGATATTTCTTCAAAGTAATTCAATAACAAGCACTACACGCAACACCGAGTTCAAGCGCACCACAAGGTTACCAAACTAGTCATTCAAAAGTGGTTATGAATAGTATTAACTAAATTTTGAACATTATATAATCCTTATAATTTTAGAATCCATATTATGATTTTCTTATACATAATGTAAGAAGTGATTCATTTTTTTAGATAAAGGAAGTATTTTTCAAAAAATGCACTTTTACCATCTTTTAATGGTGAACCCTTTTTAAATCCAATATTTAAAACATTTATGTATTCAATTTGACAAAATAAACTTCTTCTTTAGAATCAGGACATAATAATTTAGTTTTAATAAATTTATGGTGTTTTTCTGATAACTTTCATATTTGGGTGAATAGTGAAAAATACTATATTTTAATTGAAAACAACTTTTTTAATCAAAATAATTTATTGTGATAAATTATAAATTTTAATGGTTTACAAGTATAAATAGAATATATTTTTTCCATTTAATCTAATGCTGGTCATTATAAGTAATTTGAATTTGAAATTGGACATAAACAAGTGTCAATCTTTTTATAGTTATTATTTCTTAAAAATATGCCTTTTGGGTTTGACAACTGGAATTAATTTTAAATTAATAAATGAAACTTATATGTTTTGATTTTGGTAAAACAGAACTTTTTTTTGGATTCAGAATATCAAAATTATCCTAGGGTGAATATTTGGTATTTACTGAAAACATTCAATTTTTGATGAATAGTGAAAACACTAAGTTATAGTTTAAAACAGAATTTTTATTTAAATAATTATTTATTTAATTTAAATTTATTTTAGGTCAAAATAAATATATAATACCTATAATATTTCATTGTAATTCATTGGAATTTGTTTATAATAATTTTAGATATATAAAAATTTTATTGAACTTTTCACCGTCTTTTACCCATCTCCTAGGAGAATTTGCAAATTCACTAAAAGCATACTTTTACTGATTCTGTGAGTAAAATTTCAAAAATCCAAGAGACACGGTTAATATCAATGAGTACAACATTTTTCAATATGATAAACAAATTTTTTTTTGTGAATAGTAACTTTTTATTTTTATTTATCATGGTTAAAAGTAAATAGGGTAATTAAGGGTAAAAATGATATTAATATTACCCTAACACATGTTCTAATTCTATTGGAAAAGTGTATCGCAACCAAAAACAACCTTAGGAATATAATATGAACCTCTTTGGTCCACTTGGATTAGATTATGACATTTATTATTATTTAATTCAAAAAAGAGTTAAAAGAGTTAAAATCAATTTTTAATAACTAAAGCATTTTTAATATAGGGTTATGCATAAGATAAATTCGATTATAAGTATTCATTAAAAATATAAAAATATTTAATACATAATTTATTTTATTTATAATTTTTAGACATTAAATAATTAAACTTATTTATGACACAATGTTGATGCAGTAATTACCTAAATAATTAAATATTATAATAATTGATATTATAAATAACCAAATAAATGTAATTTGAGAATATTTATGAATTAAAATACTTTTATAGGTTAATATGACATATTAGGGTCGGTTAAATGAGTTTTTTTTCAATTAATAATGCTGTTATGAATTTAGAAAAAACACAATCCCAAATAGTGTCAAAATTGACATAAAAGTGTTTTTAAAAAAAATATTATATTATTAATTGATATTATATTCCTAAAAATCTATGGTTAGGGAAAAGTACTTATATCATGATATTTGTATCATTAATGGACCACTTGGGGTCAATAGGAAGTTTATAGAAAGTTTATTAACCATATAATATAAAAATACAAAGAGACATGGTAAATGTCAAACTAATTAACTAATAGTTAAAACTAAAAGATAAGGTAAATAAAGTTACCCAAACCTATCTAAAACCTATTGGTTGGGTGGATTGAGTCCCATAACTACCCTAACTTCGAAATTAATCAATTTTGATCCATTATAAACTGAATATGAATTTATTATAAAAAATATATTTTAAGTTTTTCCTAAGGTGCCCCTCACCCCTCTTATAAAAAGTCACCCCCCTTCTCTCAAATTCATACCATCAAAGCATTTTTTATTGTCCAACCCATGCCCAAATATTCTCTAATCATCCCTCAATTCATCTTAGAGGCCTTAGTTTGATCATAAATCAAACTTATGGAGCCCTTTAGATCAAATCAAAAGGAAGAACCCGAAGAAGAGGTAATGTTTTTACCACCCTCTTTCAAGTTCCTTTCTTCTTCAACTTCTTCTTTATTTGTTATTTCCATTCTAAAATAATAAATCCAGTGTCTTCTACATACTTTGATGTTATTATAAATATGGTACAACCATATTCAGTATTCTATCAATCCTTTGAATGACATGTCACCATACATACGTACGTATGGCTTACCGTCTCCACGTCGTGGTGTAATTGTTATTCCAAACATTATTATTAGGATGGTTATGATAACGATGCGTAATTGATGTAAATAACAAACATAACATGTTAATGATTATGTATATATTATATAACATACAATTATATGTTATTTTAATATTAAAATAATGATATTGTCACTCGTGCGTATGTACGGACAACCGTCTCCACGAACGCGATAAGATTCTTTCCCTATTGTATCCATTCAAGATTAATTTTCATTTGATGATTAAAAATAATTTTTAAGGACTTTATATCATTCTGGATATGAATATGATAAAACCTATTAATAAAAAACACAGCCTATGTAACAAAACATTTAAAAGAAAACGAGTAAGTGAACACCAGAAACGACAATAATACTAAAATATTATTAACAAAGAAATATTAAAAGATCATATATGATATAATATTTATGTATATGATTATTGTATAATTTAATAACAATTATTTAACTATTATACAGGAGGTTAACCTACCCTCGACCAAGTAAAAGTACAAGGTTATGGTTTATTTCACAATCTCTTCATTATCCGAGGTTCTTTATATGTAATTATCTACTGAGACCTCTTTATCATCCACATCCATGTTTCTTAAAAATGTATTTCAAAAAATTCTTACTATTTAACATAATATGGGTTAAATTAATTTATACCCTTGTTTTAATTTTCTTAAGTTGTTTATAAAGGAATCTTTCCACCGTTTTCCAAACAAGACCCTTTTTAACATTTTCGATATAATTAAGGTAAGAATTTCTTTTTTTAACTTATACTGTGGGTGTAGCTATTTTCCACTATTATAAAATCTTTGAAGCTTCCCTTACAATATTATAATAGTATTATGAAATTAAATGTTTTATTTTATAAATATGTGACTTTTAAATGATTTCAAAATTAATATTTTAAGAATTTGTGAAAGGTAATCTTTATCAAGATCATAATTTTAAATGTTTTAAAGATTTATCTTTCTTAATCTTTTTAATTAATGTCCATGTTTTCAAAATGATTTTAACGATTTATTTATATGGACATTAATGTTTTGAAATGATATTTCTTTTCAAAAGTTTAAAATTGGTATGTGACACTTTGATTCAAAAATATCTTTTAAATTACTTCCTTTATAAATGTGTGACTTTTAAATGATTTTTTAAAAAGAGATATTTCTCTCAAATAGTTTTGATTTCAAATATGTCAACATGATTTGATGAATTTTAAGCTTATTTGAAGTTGATTTATGATGATACAAAAAATATATATTGTATTGAAGGTTTTGTGATATGTTTGACTATGGATGTATTATTTTTATACCATTCATTGTTTATGGAGAAAGTATGGAAATTTCGTATGCTAGTTTTAATACGAATGTTTATGTTATGTTTAAACCTGTTAATATGAGAAATGATAGTCTAGCTTGAGACAAACTAGTGTCTTGGAACAAGTCCTTGACAAAATCTTATTTGTAGTCTTGGAACAAGGTCTTGACTATGTGGTTATGATAGTCTAGCATTATGCATTCCATCATTATAAAAGTGGTTATTGACATTGCATGTGATTATTCAACTAATATAATCTCCTTGTGAATAGGTAAATGGAATTATTTCATTTTATTTCTGCCATATTTTGATGATGTTCAAGTTTAAAAGGCTTTTGATTTAGTTTTACAATGCCTTAAATGTTTAAGCTTATTTATGAAAGTTTCCACTATATTGTTATCCTTACTAAGCAACTGATGTCAACCCTTTCTATGTTTTATTTTTCCCAGGATGCGAAGAAGTATTTTATGACTAACCAGTAGAGATATTCTAAGGGAATATGAGTGTGGACTATGGAGACTATGTTGTTTTAGTTTTTCACATTATGATGTAATGTAAGACTTATTAATGTATCTAGTGTTTCCAAGGCTACTAAACTAATCGGTCTTTTGAGACATGATCTTTTTTTATCATGCCAATGTTATGTAATAAGGCACCGAATCTGGGTAACTGGGGTCGGGGCGTTACAGTTGGTATCAGAGGACGTTTAGTACAAACCTTGGAAGCTATATTTAGATAAAATCTGATTAGGGAACATAGCCCTAATATAGAATTTGAGGATTAGTATATAAGAACTTCATAGAAT
Source organism: Viscum album (assembly GCA_963277665.1). NCBI lineage: Eukaryota > Viridiplantae > Streptophyta > Magnoliopsida > Santalales > Viscaceae > Viscum > Viscum album. The sequence continues at coordinate 1,645,644,495 of OY728164.1, forward strand.
ATTATTATTGTAGAGATTTTGTGAGTTTTCCGAGCAATACATCCCTGTCTGGATATGATCATGTAGAGGCGACTCTGGCACAGATGTACATAGGGGTATAACCGAAAAACACTGCTTTGATCTAGACTCAAATGGTAACTAGTGCACAACAACGATCATTGTAGCACTCTTGGATACGACACTCCCGGGGGATATGCTTAGGATAATTCTCATTTTCATTACAAACCATTTTGAAGGGTTTATGAGTATATACTTCCTCAACGAAAACATTTTTATGATTATGGATTATATCCATAAACTGTTCAATTTATGTTAAGTGTTTTACATGTTTGGATTTATGTATTGTGATTCATAAATTAATCTATTTTATTTCATTATATATAAATGGTGCCCAGTAGAAAGAATGTGAATTCCAGAAATAGGTATGATCCAAAGAGTAAGAAGGATCATATCTTTCCCAGTATTAAGCCAACATTTAGAAGGGAAATAGTATCCCATGAATTCTAAATATATGAAGAAATAGCATCACATGTTAATAAGATAAGTAAAGAATTGTCTGATTCCTATGGCATTGAAGGCAAGAAAGAGAAGAAAAGGATGGAAGAGAGAAAGATGGATAAAGGGAAGAGGGAAAAGAATAATTTTCCCATATGTGATAACACTGGGTAAGAACACCTTGAAACTTGCCTAAAGGGAATGGGAGTTTGTTATAAGTGTGGAGAAAAAGGAAACCAAGTACGTGACTGTAAGGGTAAGAAAAAGGTTTCAAATGTACAATGATTCACCTACAAGGAGTTGGGAAACTATGCGAACCAATGTCCAAATCATCAAAGTATACCCCAAATGATGCTATTGGATAAAATCAAGTTATGATACTACTATATATGAGGAGGAATTATTAGAGTTATTATGTTGTTATTAAATAATTTTGTCATTTGAGTGTTGTATCAACGATGTACTGGTTATAATAATTATGGAGTATATAAGGATTTTACTACAGTACTATTTTATAATGGACTTGAGATTGTGTGGAACCAAGTAAAGTGACTCAATAGCAGGTTAAATTTTTGGAAAATATATGTTTGAGAGAATCACAAACCATAATATGGTTCTGATACCGAGGTTGTGATTTTGGAAGAATACATGATTGATTTGGATAAATTATATTGGATATTCTTGACTACCATGAAATTCATTAATGATTTGTATATTCCATCATTGCATGAGTTTAAATCATTTTTGTATAGAAGGAGTATATCTAGTATTTTATAATGAATAAGAAAGCATGAATGTATTCAATAAGGTTTTATAGTAATTTAGGATGTTGCAGTGTTTTAAAAGAATACATAATGAAGGTGTTCACATGTTATTACGCGGAAAAAAGGATCTTCATTGTGTTTGCCTTCTTTAAAAATTTTGGACAGTGACTTTGGACAGAATTATTTGGGATAATTCTAGTTTGAGATTACTTTTGGATTTCCATAAAAGGACATCCCGAAAGTCGGGTGGCAACCCGTCGCGTCCGGCAAGGTCGGGATACTCGAACCCACAACCGTAGGGCGACTAGGGTGTATCACCTACCACTGACCCACTTGATGTCCTGGATTGAATAATGTAGTTTTTTTAAGGGTGTAGTAGATGAATTATAAATTCATTTTTTGGAGCCCTATACGAATAGGATAAATAGAATATTTTTTAAGTTCTATTATCTTTTAGAGTGAAAGATGAGTTTGTGGTAGAAAATAGTTAAAGGATGAAACTCTATTTGAAAGGTATAAATTTTTTTTCTTCACTTATTTTATGAAGAAATAAATTCTTAAACTATAGGTAATGCATCATAAAACAAAAAATGTGTTATCCTAATACCTTACATTTTGTTGAACCGATGGTATTGTAAATCATTATAGATTGTTGGCTTTGAGGCCCATAACTCTACAATTTTTTATGATTTATGACCTCAATCACTCTTTATAATTATTTATGTTTTTCATCCAATTAGGAATCTCTAATTTCTTACAATTTTCTCATAATCGAGATCATAATTTTGTGGTGACTTTTTCATTCCACTTTTCCTCGTATTAAGACTAAATTTCATTAACCCAATTTGTGATGTGCATTTCCCCACAAAGGTATTCTCTATTTTCAACATTTTATTTTCAAAGAACAATTTCAAATTGCAAGGACACAATTTATTGAATGTGGGAAGAATGTAACACCCCCGGATTTTATAGTAAGTTATTTCTTCAAAGTAATTAAATAACTTTCATTACACGCAACACCGAGTTCAAGAGCACCACAAGATTACCAAACTAGCCATTCAAAAGTGGTTATGAATAGTATTAAATTAATTTTGAACATTATATAATCATTATAATTTTAAAATCCATATTATGAGTTTCTTAGACATAATGTATGAACTGATTCATTTTTTTCAGATAAAAGAAGTATTTTTCAAAAAAATGCACTTTTACCATCTTTTAATGGTGAAACCTTTTTAAATCAAATATTTGAAACATTTATATATTCAATTAGGAAAAATAAACTTTTTATTTAGAATCAGGACATAAGAATTTAGTTTCGATAAATTTTTGGTCTTTTCTGATAACTTTCATATTTGGGTGAATAGTGAAAAATACTATATTTTAACTGAAATGAACATTATTAATCAAAATAATTTATATTGTTAAATAATACATTTTAATGGTTTATATGTATAAATATATTTTTTTACCATTTAATCCAATGTTGGTCATTGTAATTAATTTTACATTGAAATTGAACATAAACAAGTGTCACTTTTTTGATAGATATTATTTCTTAAAAATACCCCTTTTGGTTTTGACAATGGTAATTAATTTTAAATTAATAAAATAAAATTATATGTTTTGAATTTGGTAAAAAATACATCATTTTTGGATTTGGAATATCGAAATTAGCCTAGGATGAATTTTTGGTATTTTTCTGAAAACTTTCAATTTTTGATGAATAGTGAAAACACTGAGTTATAGTTTAAAACCGAATTTTTATTTAAATAATTATTTATTTAATTTAAATTTATTTCTGGTCAAAATAGATACATAATACATATATAATTTCAATGTAATTAATTGGAGTCAGTTTATAATAAGTTTAGATATAAAAAAAATTTATTGAACTTTTCACCGTCTTTTACCCATCTCCTAGGAGAATTTGTAAATTCACATAAAACATAATATTACCGCTTCTATGAGTGTAATTTTTAAAATCCAAGAGACATGGTCAATATCAAGGAGTAAAATTTGGTTCAATAAGATAAAAATAATATTTTGTGAATAGTAAATTTTTACTTTTATTTACCATGGTTAAAAGTAAATAATGTAATAAAGGGTAAAAATGTTATTAATATTACCATAACACATGTCCTAATTCTATTGAACAAGTGTATCTCGACTAGAAACTACCGTATGAATAAAATATGAACCTATTTTGTCCACTTGGATTATATTAGGACATTTATTATTATTTAAATTAAAGAAGAGTTAAAAGACTTAAGATCAATGTTTAATAACTAAAGCATTTTTAATATAGGGTTATACATAAGATAAATTCGATTATAATTATTCATTAGAAAGATAAAAAAATTTACTATATAATGGTATTTTATTTATAATTTTTAGACATTAAATAATTTAATTTATTTATGACACAATGGTGATGCAGTAATTACCTAATTAATGAAATATTATAATAATTGATATTATGAATATAAAAATAAATTTAATTTGAGACTTTTTATGAATTACACTAATTTTATAGGTTAATATGACATATTAGGGTTGGTTAGATGAATTTTGATCGAAGTAATAATGTTTTTATGTATTTAGAAAAAACAAAAAAACCAAATAGTGTCAAAATTTACATAAAAGAGTTTTTAAAACAAATATTATATTATTAATTGATATTCTATTTCTAAAAATCTGAAGATCACCCAAATGACTTATATCATGATAGATTTATCATTAATGGACCACTTGGGGGTCGATTGAAATTTTATTGTGAGTTTATTAACCATATAATATAAAAATTCAAAGAGACATGGTAAATGTCAAACTAATTAACTAAGAGTTAAAAATAAATGATAAGGTTAAGAAAGTGACCCAAACCTTTCTAAAACCAATTGGTTTGGTGTATTTAGACCAGTCCCCACCTTATACTCGAAATAAATCAATTTGGTGCCATTATAAACAGAATATGAATTTATTATTAAATAATATTTTATGTTTTTTCTAAGGTGCCCCTCACCCCTCTTATAAAAGGGCACTCCCCCTTCTCTCAAATTCATACCTTCTAAGACTTTTGGCTTGGCAAACCCCTACCCAAATATTCTATCATCTTTCCTCAATTCAACCTATAGGCCTTAGTTTGATAAAAGAATCCAACATAAGGTTCCCTTTTTATCAAATCAAAAGGAAGAACCCGAAGAACAGGTAATGTTTTCACCACCATATTCCAAGATTCTTTCTTCTTCAAATTATTTTTATTTGTTATTTACAATCTAAAATAATAAATCCAGTATATTCTATATAATTTGATGTTATTATAAATATGGTACAACCATATTCAGTATTCTATCCATCCTTTGAATGACATTTCACCATACGTGCGTATGTATGACTTACCATCTCCACGTCGTGGTGTAATTGTTATTCAAAACATTATTTTTTGGATGGTTATGATAATGATGTGTAATTGATGTAAATAATAAATATAACATAATAATGATTCTGTATATATTATATATCATCCAATTATATATAATTTTAATATAAAAAAATGATATTGTTGCTTGTGCGTATGTACAGACTACCGTCTCCACGATTGCGATAATATTCATTCCCCATCATATCCATTCAAGACTAATTTTTATTTGATGATTAAAAAAAATGTTTAAGGACTCTATATAATTCTAGATATGAATAAGATACAATCTATGGATAAGAAACACGACTTATGTAACAAAATATATAAAATAAAATGATTAAGTGAACACCCGAAACGATGATAATACTAAAATATTATTAACAAAGTAATATTAAAAGATCATATATGATATAATATTTATGTCTATTATTATTTTATAATTTAATAAAAATTATTTTACTATTATACAGGATGTTAACCTACCCTCGACCAGGGAAAAGTACATGGTAAGGGTTTATTTCACAATCTCTTCATTATCTGAGGTTGTTTATACGTAATTATCTACTGGGACTACTTTATCATCCACATCCATGTTTTTTAAAATGTATTTCAAAACATTCTTACTATTTTACAGAATATTGGTTAAAGTCATTTATATCCTTGTTTGAATTTTTATAAGATTTTTATAAAGTAATCATTCCGTTGTTTTCAAAAAAAGGTCCTTTTTAACCTTTTTGACAGAATTAAGGTGAGAATGTCTTTTTTTAACTTATACGGTGGGTGCATTTATTTTCTGCCGTAATAAAATTGTCGAAGATTCCTTACAAGATTATAAGAATATTTTGAAAGTAAATGTTTTATTATATAATTATGTGACTTCTATATGATTTCAAAATGAATATTTTATGAATTTGTGAAAGCTAATCATTATCAAGATCATAATTTTAAATGTTTTAATGATTTATCTTTCTAAATATTGTTAATTAATGTCCATGTTTTCAAAATTATTTTAATGATTTATCTATATAGACATGAATGTTTTGAAATGATATTTCTTTTCAAAAGTTTCAAAGTTCTATGGGACACTTTGATTCAAAAATCTCTTTTAAATTACTTCATTTATAAATGGGTGACTTTTCAATGATTTCAAAAAAAATATTTTCTCTCAAATAGTTTTGATTTAATCTATGTCAATATCCTTTGATGGATTTTAAGCTTATTTGAGGTTTATTTATTATGATACAAAACTTCCATATTGTATTGAAGTTTTTGTGATATGTTTGACTATAGATGTGTTATTTTTATACCATTCATGGTTTATGGAGAAAGTATTGACATTTCATATTCTAGTTTTAATACAAATTTTTATGTTATGTTTAAACCTGTTCATATGAGAAATTCATTGGACTTATTAAGTGACGGGTTGAGTCGCTATTGCTTCTCGATGAATCGGTAGGTCTCATGAGACCAATTAGTGTCTTGGAACAAGGCCTTGACAACAACATATTTGTAGTCTTGGCACAAGGCATTGACTATGTGGTTATGATAGTCTGGCATTATACATTCCATAATTATGAAAGTGGTTATTGATATCGCATGTGATTATTCAACTAGTAGAATATTCATGTGAATAAGTAAATTGAATTATTTCATTTTATTTCTACCCTATTATGATGATGTTCAAGTTTAAAAGGCTTTTGTTTTAGTTATACATTGCCTTAAACATTTAAGCTTATTTATGTAAGTTTTCACTATATTGTTATCCTTACTGAGAATCTATGATCACCCCTTTCTTTGATTTATTGTTCCTAGGATGCGAAGAAGTATTTTATAACTAACCTGGTGTGATAGTCTGAGGGGATATGAGTGTGGACTATGGAGACTATGTTGTTATAGTTTTTCACTTTATGATGTAATATAAGACATATTAACGTATCTAGTGTTTCCAAGGCCACTAAACTAATCGTTCTTTCGAGACATGATCTTTTGTGATCATGCCAATTTTATGTAATAATGCACCGACTCTCGGTAACTGGGGTCGCGGCGTTACATAGCCTCTAGCGCATTTTCCCGAATGCCAGAGGCTGACGACTAGCAGTGGGGGCCTTGGGTGTGATAGTGGGGAAACAATGCCCTCATTGGAAGAGTACATGTCATGAACGAGGTTGGGTCACCATCTGCCCCGGCGCCTGACATGGTCCGCAACATGGCCCGAAGGGCATTTCTAATCCCCACTGGCTGACATAAGTTCCCGGGTATCAAGAGTCACATGTGGGAATGGTTTACCCGAAATTAAGGATAGGAAAATAATTAACATGATTAAAAAAACGGAACCAGAAAAAAACAACCAAACACACCTTTAAATTATAAATAGGTTTACCACTACAACTCAACTAAAACCCCACAATGAACAACATAGATAGAGAACTAAAACACCAATACCAACCTCAAGCGATGTGAGAATCTGCATCCCCAAGCTACCAACACCAACCTACACGCGAAGGCCAACGACATCTAAAACCAGCATCACTAAGCATGATGCCCCAACATAGAATACACAAAAGACAAGATCTACATACACCCAAAAGTGTATATAGGGTGTGATCCAAATACCCAGTAGGATACCACCTGATAAGAAGGTTCCATGCCACAACATCAAAAATATAATTTAACATGCTTATTTAAAACCATACCTTAAAAACACTTTTTAGGAAAACACTTAATGGCTACAAGTAAAAAAGAAAAGAGCACTAGAAGAAATACCATTTCAAAAATACTACTTTAAAATGAAATAGGAAAATCATAAATAATGTGCACATACTCATGTGGTCCTCTATATGTCGACATAAGGCACCACATCATAAATATTAGAGCACTGCGGGTAAATCCCCAAAGGTTTATCTAGACCAAGTGGGACCCTAGAACCTCGTGTCTCAGTGAACGTGTCTTAGAAACCACAACCCTCAGAAAACGTGTCTTGGAAGACCAAGACCCTCAGAAAATCATTAGTTTAGTTAGTGTTGTAATCGTTAATCCAGCTATGTGAAATAGGGACGATACCACTCCGGATCACTAGCGCACTTGTTCTAGTCCTCCCACCTAGATACCCAAGGTTTTCCCTTGTGCTCGATCAAGTTTCACATTCACACAATATATAGCTTTCTCATATCACTGACCAACAATACATTGGACACACAATCCCCCACTGGAATACCCAAACACCATTAAAAATACACATGCACACCAGAACCATTTTACAACATAATTCACATCACATGAATGACTTGATAAACTATTTAAACAATTTAAAGAACATTTTTAAATATCAAAACAAGGGTTTCACATTAAAAAAATATCCAGTTCCACATATAATAGTTCCTCTAAAAACATAACACACATGCAATCCTATCAAATACTACTCCCACACCTCACATATAATTAAATAAATTCATTTAACAATTTTTAAAACACATAAAATTACCAAGAAAAGGTTTATACAAGAAAGAAATGCCTGATTTTGTATAAGAACGCCACTTTAAAACCGAAAGTACAGAATATGCATAACAAAAACATGATTTATATTGTTCAAACAATTTTCAATTCAGTTTGAAGGGTGCAAAACACGCTTAACATGCCAAGGAAACCCAAATTTAAAAAGAGACCCATTCAAATCTTATGTGTTTTTGAAAACATGACTCGCACTGCTTGCACAAGTTAATAAATATGTTTCAAATCTTCTACACATCATATCAACACTTCTAAGGCATGAAACAATATGTCGCATGTGAAGCACACATGGGAGATTACCCATTTCCGTTAAAAAAATCTCTTTTCAATTCGAGAACACTTTAAAATATTTTCTAAAATACAATTTGCACCCTCTAGACAAGGCATAAAACTCCTTCCAAAATGTAACTCAAAAGAACACACACAAAATATAGCCAATTTCATTGCAAAAATACATTTCTAACGCATAGGAATACTAAAAACTTCAGAAACACAATTCACATCATGAAAAAAAAGTATGGAACATGAAAAAATTAATTTAACAACAAAATTAATTTATCAATAAATGTTAAGGCATGAAATCACTTACCAGGTGAAGAATTTCCCAAAAACGTGTGTGAATCACTAATCACACTTAATGCGCACCGCAAGTGAGCCAAATGCGAACCCTAAACAAGAATTTGAACCAAAATAATTTAAGGTCAAACCCTAAAATAACCACATACCCAATGGACAACTAAAAATTAATGAAAAAAAGGAAATAAAACCATGGATGAATACTCCACCAAGGGGGGGTTGTGATCACCAGAGGGCCGACTGGTTCACACAAGGAGAGGCCGGGAAGAGGTGGTCGACACGGTGCACCATAAGGAGGAGGATTTCGGGTCCATGTCTGTGGCATAAGGCTGAGGAGAGTCGCTGGGGGGTGGGGGGTCTGTGCGGTGGCGCGAGCCGAGTAGGCCGGTCGGGAGGCGGTTGGTACGAAGAATGGTGCGGGCGAGGAGGGTAGGGTGCATCTTGAGTTAATCGTTTGTTGGCTGGTCCGAAGAATGGCCGAGGGGAGTAGGGGTGCGGCGCAGTGGGTGGGAGAGAGAAGTAAGAGTCGTGATGGGGGAGGGGAGCCAGAAGGTCCTCAGTTCTAGTGATGATGGGTGGCGATGCGACCAAAAGCAAGAGAGGGAGTGTAGGCGATGGGCTGGAGAAGTAGGGACGAGGGGGGGGGGGGTTGTTACGAGATGCTGGGGAGAAAAAAAATGGATACCTACAACCCTATGGAAAAGAAAAACATAAAAAAAAGAGAACCTAAAAAGAAAAGAAAGGTATAGTTATATTAATAATAATAATAATTGTAATAATACTTTTAATAATAACTAATAACGTAATTAAAACATCAACAACAACAATAATAATTATTATTATTATTATTATAATATTGATTTTAATAGTAACTAATAACATAATTAAATCATTAACAATGAAAAGAATAATAATAATTGGAATAGTATTAATAACATAAATAAATTATCATCCTAAAATATTAAAACAATCCATTAAAATTTTATCACATTTATTATTTTATTTTATTTTCATTTTATCCCTCTTTAATAATTTATTTCTTTATTAATAACTCCTTTATTTAATTAGTTGACCATCATATAGGCGTGCGGGGAACCGAACGAGGCCGCACGTCTTCAATCGTGTCACACTGAGCAATGTCAAGTCCAGAACATGCGTTTTTAGATATCAACTCAAAAAAAAGTTTGGATTCAACCTGAATTGCCCAACATCCAAAAAAATTAATAAAATAAATAAGGTAAAAGAGGCGGGAGTGAAAATTATCCCCACCATAAAGCTTTCCATCCCCAGAAATCCACAACTAAGACCAAACCCCAAAGTAGAAAACCACACTCTCTTAAGGTTAAAACGGGATCGCCACAAACATCAAGAGAAGAGAGGAATAAGCATTGTGCTCGGAGAGAGTGACTCAAAGATAACCTCAGGAAACTCGCAAAAATACTTTTTGATATTTGTCACCGGCACCAAAGAGTTGGAATGCCACTAGTTGACTGATCAAGGAAAGGAACTTTCGCACCCACGAAAACCATCTTCACAATCCAAAATATCTCAAGCACTATTAAACGAAAACCACACCATTTGGATAGAATGAACAAAGAAGGTCAAACCACATCCAAGGAACTTTCTTATCACTTATCAACAAGACATCTTTTGAAACAGAACCAAAATGTCAACATGGGGAAACCAGAGTGGCTCCCCACAATTAAAAACATATCAACACCCAAGGAGAGACTAAAAGACCAAAACGGGGAGGTCTAAGAGGATTCCCCATCATTAAGGAAAGTCCAACACTGATTTATTCAAGAGACCTTTGTGTGAGACCCATCGTGGGTCTCCCCACCATTAAAAATAACTGGAGATACATAACATAGAAAATTTAACAATGGTGACCAAACAAACAACCACAAGGGGTGGGGAGGGCAGGTCCCAACTATAGGGGCATCAAAACCATGACCCAATACAAACCAACATCTTCACATCCCCAGACGAGCACAATTCCACCTTTGAGACCGACTTACCCATCATATCCCATAAGGACCAGTAAAGTGATTTCATCTAGTGGAACGTGACCCCCAAGACACTAAGGCAATGAGACGACACCACCTCTACATATTCACAGAATCCTTACGTGCCCAAATGGTTCATTTGGAATGGACCAACTACAAAAATGATTTAAACTGCTTTTCCTTTCAACACCGATGAGAGAACAATGTCGGGGACCCATACACTCTCTGGGATCCTAACCACATGCCAGCTTCACTCCCAGTCCTATGGTTGGAGCCCTGATGTTTGAAGCATCTCCTGCCTCGCAGTCAGGTGTCGAAGACTCCCGAATGGAGCTTATCCCTTGGGTGATGCACGCAACCACACCGCCATCGAGACAACCCCATCAAAAACAACACACCATGACATCTAACTAGTCGCTCGCAACACATCCACCAAAAAAGTGGTTTAATGGATGCACATGCATCACCTCTTCACCTTAACTAAGAAACATAAGGAGGAAAGACACACGAAAAACACATCCCTTTGAACATAAGAACTAGAACTCCCCGAGAAAACACACTCCTCTGAAAACATGGATTTCTGAAGGATCCCTCGAAATCCACCCTTGCACTTCAAAGAGAAATCACACTGCAAGACATCACCAAACATGACCCTTACAACTAATAAAATTACTACAAATCCTTTCAAGGCACCAGTCAAAACTGATAACACTGAACCGCCTTCACCCTTCCCTGATGGAATTCCTTTCACCGTTTCCAGGTGTAACCTTCAAACATGATAGTGTCAAAAATCATACATGACGAGTCAGACACTCAAAAGAACAAAAATCTCTTCAACTCCGCTAGCATTAGTCATCATGTGGCGAGGGGATCCACTTAGTCGTAAAAAAGAGAGGTTGGTTCAATTATAGAATTCAATAAGAGATTCATCTGATCAACTGGAGGGTCGGCCAATGACTAATTACTTGTCGTCGCACTTCAGCCGCATGATAACTCTTTATGGGGGTGGGGGCGTGCACTAGTCAAGAAAGAAAACCATGGACCCAGTCAAACTGGTCTAATGGCCAAGAAATATCACATGCTAACAGTAAACATGCAGGGGTAACCACTACAAGGGCTTCCCGAAGAACCTTACAAAATAATTCACTAACCACACGCTTTCATACCAACTTACAAATAAAAATTCAATATGAAGACAGAAATCAGTCAGAATGGATCATTAGATCAAAATTCCTCACATCTGAAATTTCCAAAACATGAGGACACACCCCCAAAACACCGATTATTAACATGCCAAATTATAATTTAACAAAACATTTTTGAAAATAAGTAAATCTAGTTGGTTTCGCAAACACAAATGGTGTCCCATGGACCTCACACATGCATGTTCCCATGCCACACTAGCACCCACCAAATATCCATCCAGGAATTAATCCGCTCGTTCCATTGAACATTTCTCTTTTCATATACACTCATGCATGTGGTTTCCCACGAGAACACCAAAGATCAAAACCAGAACTTTCCATTTTTCAAAACCAAAACATTCAACCCACACTTTTCAAACCTCATACATCATTCCCTTTTTAAAGTGCTTTATTTCAAAACATTTTTCCATGACCAAATCATTTTTACTTAAAAACCAAATCTCCACAACTCCAAAACAATGAAAACATGGATGGTGCTAGAGAAAACTAGTGTCAACAGGTGACTAGAACATATGGTTGGTGGCCATATGCCAATCATGCCACTGCCACAAAGGGTATCCTAGGACATCATCCCTGGCTCCACATGGATTGCCAGACCCTGTGAGTTCACTTGGACTATTGACTCTACTCCCATTTCTTTTCCCCTAAACAAGATTAACCAGAAGAACCAATGACTCACACAAACCTCAAATTACTTTGGTAACTCGATTCCCGCCACGAGGTGTGCTGAACAGGCACCTTGCTCGTAGCTAGAACGTCGAGTTCCGACACTATTAACATTGATATACACTGAATCTATCCCAAAAAGACACAACCCAAGAGAGTAAACCTCCCTCTGATACCATTTTGTCACGAACAAGGCTGGGTCGCCATCCGACCTGGTTCCTGACCCGGTCCGCGACATGGCTTGAAGGGTATTCCTGATCCCCATAGGTTGGCACAAGTTCCCAGGTATCAAGAGTTACATGTGGTAATGGTTTACCTAAAATGAAGGACTAGAAAACAATTAAAAAGAATAAAAAAAACTGGAACCAGAAACAAACAACCAAACACACCTTTAAATTATAAACAGGTTTAAGACTACAACTCAACCAAAAAAACACAATAAACAACAAATATAAAGAACTAAAACACCAATACCAACCTCAAGCGACGTGAGAATCTGCATCCCAAGCTACCAACACCAACCTGCATGTGAAGACCAATGACATCCAAAACTACCATCAATAAGCACAATGCCCCAACCTGGAATACACAAAAGACAAGATCTACAAACACCCAAATGTGTATGTAGGGTGTGAGCCAAATTCCCACTAGGATACAACCCATTAAAAAGGTTCCATGCCACAACATCAAAAAGATAATTTAACATGCTTATTTAAAACCATTCCATTAAAACACTTTTGAGGAAAACACTTAAAGGCTATAAGTAAAAAAGAAAAGAGCACTAAAAGAAAAACCATTTCAAAAATACTACATTAAAATGAAATAAGAAAATCATAAATAATGTGCACATACTCAAGTGGTCCTCTGTATGCTGACATAAGGCACCACGTCAAAAATAGTAGAGCATCGTAGGTAAATCCCCTAAGGTTTATCTAGCTCAAGTGAGAACCTAGAACCTCGTGTCTCTGTGAAACATGGATTAAATACCACCTCCCTCAGAAAATGTGGCTTAGAAGACCACGACACTTAGAAAATCATAATATTAGTTAGTGTTGTAATCGTCAATCCAGCTAAGTGAAATAGGGACGATACCACTCTTGATCACTAGCGCACTAATTCTAGTCCTCCCACCTAGATACCCGAGTTTTTCCCTTGTGCTCGATCAAGTTTCACATTCACATAATATATTGGACTCTCATATCACTGATCCACAAGACATTACACACACAATCCCCCACATTCATACCCAAACACCATTAAAAAAACACACACACATCAGAACCATTTCACAACAAAATTCACATCACTTTCATGAATTGATAAACAATTTAAACAATTTAAAGAACATTTCTAAATAGAACAACAAGGGTTTTCACATTAAAAAATTGTCCACTTCCACATATTAGAGTTCCTTTAAAAACCTAACACACATGAAATCCTATCAAATACAACTCCTTCACCTCACATATAATTAAATAAATCCAATTAAAAATTTATAAAACACTTAAAATTACCAAGAAAAGGTTTACACAAGAAAGACACACCTGATTTTGTATAAGAACACCACTGTAAAACCAAAAGTACAGAATATACTATTCAAAAGCATGATTTCCATTATTCAAAAAATTTTCAATTCAGTTTCAAGGGTGTTAAAAAAACTTAACATTCCAAGGAAACACAAATTTAAAAAGAGACCTTATTAATAACACCTTCGCATCTTATGGGTTTTTGAAAACATGACTCACACTACTTTCAAAAATTAATAAATATGTTTCACATCTTATACACATTATATCAACAATTTTAAGGCGTGAAACAATATGTCGCATGTGAAGCACACATGGGAGATAACCTAAGTTCCTTAAAAAATTACTTTTCAATACAAGAAAACTTTTAAATATTTTTTGTGACACAATTTTCACCCTCTAAACAATGCATAAAACTCCTTCCAATAAGTAACAAAATAGAACACACACAAAATATAATCAATTTCATTACAAAAAATTCATTTTGAATGCATAGGCATACTAAGCACTTCAGAAACACAATTCGCATCATGAAATCAAATTATGGAATGTGCAAAAATTAATTTAACAACCAAATTAAATTATCCATAGATTATAAGGCATGTAATGATCTATCGGGTGAAGACCTTCCCAAAAACTTGTGTGAATAACCAATCACACTTAATGCGTACTACAAGTGATCCAATTATGAACCCTAAACAAGAATTCGAACCAAAAAAAATTAAAGGCCAAACCGTAAAATAACTTCATACACAATGGACAACCAAAAATTAAAGAAAAATGGAATATAAAACCAAGGATGAAGACCCCACAGGGGGGGTTCGGTCGCCGGAGGGTCGACTGGTTCGCACAAGGGGAGGCCAAAAGGAGGAGGTCGGCGTGACGCACCAGAGGGAGGAGGCTGTCGGGTTCATGTCTCTGGAGACAGGCTGAGGAGAGTCGCCGACGGGGGTCCTTGCGGCGGTGCGAGCTAAGTAGGCCGGTTAGGAGGTGGTTGGTCTGGTAGACGGTGTGGGTAAGGAGGGTAGGGTGTGGTGTGAGGGAGAAGTTGGCCGGTTGGTTCGAAGGCTGGGCGAGGGTAGTAGGGGCGCGGCGCAACGGGTGGGAGAGAGAAGGAGGGGTCGTGACGGGGGCAGGGAGTTGGGCGGTCATCGGTGCTGGTGAGGATAGGTGGCGGCACGACCAAAAGGAAGAGAGGGGAGTGTGGGTGATGGGCTGGAGAAGCAAGGAAGTGGGGGGGGGGGAGGGGGTGCGACGAATTGCATGGGAGAAAAAAAACAGAGACCCGCAACCCTAAGGAAAACAACAACAAAAAAGAAAAAAGAAAATAAAACCTAAAAAGAAAAAAATGTATAGTAGTAATAACAAAAACAATAATAGTAATTGTAATAATAATTTTAATAATAACTAATAACTTCATAAAAACATCAACAACAACAATAATAATAATAATAATTACTATTATGATTTTAATAAAAACTAATAACATAATTAAAACATTAACAATGACAATTATAATAATAATTGGAATAATATTAATAACAAAAATAATTTATCATCCTTAAATATTAAAACAATCCATTAAATTTTTATAACATTTCTTATTAAATTTTATTTTCATTTTATCCCTCCTTTAAACTTTATTTCTTTGTTAATGACTCCTTTATTTAATTAGTTGAACATCAGATATATGTGCGGGGAACCAAGCGAGGCCGCGCTTTGACCCAGGCGAGGCCACATGGCTTCAACATTGTCGCGTTGAGCACTGTCAAGGTAAAAACATGTGTTTTTTGATAAGAACTCAAAAAAATTATGTTAGGATTCAACCCAGACTACCCAACACCCAAAAAAATTAATAAAATAAATTAGGTAAAATAGGTGGGCATGACAGTACACAGTATATGTAACACAAATATATACAATAGCGGAAGTAGAAATAATATCATAAAAAAATGGAGATAACAAGACTGGTAGAATAAAATGTAGCACACATATATAATTATACACGATACATATGTCTTGGAAACCAGTGAAACAAAGCACAATGTAGAAAGACAGTACTAATCCAAGTACAAAAGAAAAATAGTAATCAGCTCCATAGCATCGCAAGCCTAAGCTTGTTCTCAAGATTTCTAGCTCTACAGCATGTCAAGTACCTGATGTAGAAGGGAGCTTTACCTTGTCTACATCTGCAATAATATAATCTGTTTGGGCCCAAAAGCATGGCCCAAATAGGGTGTGAGACTAAATCCCAGTAAGCAAGCACCATGAGATATGTGCCTAAAATTCAAAGAGTATATGGAAGGTAAAAGTACATGAAATAGTAATCATAAAGTACTCAATAGAAAACATTCCATAGTTACAATATCAAGCAACAAATACCCATGCAGATAAACACATACAGGTAACCCTATGGGAAGTACCCACAAAATAACCCCTTTGGTACTACCTATCAACGCAAGCAAGCATCTAACACAAAGGTAACCCTATGATAAGTACCCATAGCCTATCCACTCTGGCCCTACCTATCAAGTAGAAGAAACCCTCTAGGAAGTACACTCAGTCTAACCCCTCTGGTTCAGCTTAAGCATAGTCTTTCTGAGGAAGAACTCACCCTCAATTCCCCCTATAGTCTCGTATCATAACTAAAGGTGCTCTAGGGATTCACTTACGTCACATTGCCTTTGTGGCCTACATCGAGGAACTACAGACACTCTGAGGAAGCCCTCAACGTCAATTCCCCCTGTGGTCTAACATTGTATAATTATAAAGACACTCTGGAGACGCTCTCAACTTCTATTCTCCCTATGGTCTATACACTAGGTTCTCACAGCCCTCTATAAGAAAATAAATTGTAACATCCCCTATCAGCCATGGTAATCCTCAAGAACTACTTGTATAGCATTCTATAGAATAACAGTATAATAAGAAAATAGTCACACCATCCTACAATACTAGGCATGGTAAAGTAAACAGCTTCCTATCAGACATACTAGACCCAAAGGTCCAAACAGAAAAAACATGTGTGTGAAAAAATATCCAAAGCACATCAATTCACCCTATTCACAATCAATTATCATCTACTCAAGAATACAAGCATAGCAGGAAAACAATAGGGAAAACGGTAAATGCACAATACCTCGTTAATGGGTATTGGGAAAATTTTCACATAAAACTAAAATACTTTCAACAGAAAGGAACAAAACACCTACCTCGACATTAGGACATCACTATATGTGAACCTAAAGGCTTGAATCACCTTATAACACTAAATATCTACAAAAACGTCTAAAAATTTCAATAGAGGATTACTTGAGAAAGAAGTGGAATCATGAAACGAGGCTCTAGCATAAGATAGATCTTACTGAGTCGATCCCAACGCAATCGATGGCGGTCCAATCAGAGATCCAACAGAGGCTCAAGGGCTTAGAGAAGAAACATGGTCGTACGGGTTCTCTCAGACAAACGAGACCTAGAAGAAGGGCGTTCTATCAGTCAAACGCGACCACGATATGTTTAATGAAAAAATAAAGTACACGGTGTGTACTTATGAAGTACACAATGTGTAATTTCCATTTTCATACCCCGCATTAGCAGGCTAAAGGTCACCCTCACATGGTCGTGTGAATGGCCGCTACCCATCCAGCACACGACTACCCGCGTTAACTGAATACACGACGTTTACTCCTAAAGTACATGGCCTGCACTTCCAAAATTTCCAGAAAGTCCTCTTTTTCTCAAAATGATCAGAAAATGAATACATGCCAGAAAAAAAGATCAAGGTTTTTACAAATGGTTATGGAAATACCACATCTAAGGAAGTGGAGCATGAAACACCACTTTATAAGGTGGTGTGGATACCTCTGACATCATGAGGCCTTTTCCTTGGGGGGTGTCTGAGGGACAGAACCCAAGGAAAACAAAACTGTGTGGGCATGGCCCAAATCGGACAATATCATGATCATGGGCTGGACTGGGACGTTACAAATGGTATCAGAGACGGTGCCCATTTGATGTGTCAGTGAGGATAATGGCCCCTTCTATAAGTGGGTGGGTTATGGAAATCCCATATTAAAGGAGGAGGAGCCTGAAGCACCATATTATAAGGTGGTGTAGATACCTCTCCCATCATGAGGTCTTTTCTTGGGGGGGGGGTGTTTGAGGGCCCAAACCCAAGGATAACAAAACTATGTGGGCTAGGCCCAAAGTGGACAATATCATGACCGTGGGCTGGGCTGGGCCGTTATAATGTCAACCACGACTAGTGTGTTACCTGGTATACGAAATCATGTCTTACTGCATTCCTACTATCATACTCCATGAATTTTTTTTTATTATAACTCAAATATTTATAATAAACTATTATGAATGATATGAAACAAATGGTATCCCTAAAGAAACCAAGTTGATTATTCCAAGGTTAACTGTGCATAAATTTTTTAATTTTTTTATGTGTTACAACATATTTATAATTATACATTGTCATTTATAATTTATAATTCTATTATCTAATTTTGTATATTACATTATTTATAAATGTATCTTGGAAGGAAGAATCATATTAATAAAGATGGCCTATGAATAGATTATCGTGTTGAGCTATCCAATACATTTTTCATAATAAATATGATAGTGCATTATATACTAAGGTTTCATTATAAGGTTATGAAAAAAAAATCTTTCCCATATGGAGAAACATGTTCTCCAAAACATGATTCTCATATGATGTATTACGTAATGGAACAATCCCCCCATCATTAAGTGGGAATACTAATGCAATGGTATTCGATCAATGGATTAAGCCTCTTATATATATATATATAGACTTGAAATGTGATGAAATGGAAAAAATAACACTTAAATTTTATTATCTATAACAAAATATTGATCAATGTTGTTCGTTAATCTCGAATACTAGGGAGGAAGAGGAAATAAACTAATTGAATATAATAATTTTTGGAAACATTCTTCGATAGATATTTCCCTAATGAGTAACAAACTAAAATGTAGATAATTATTCTCAACTAAAATAAAATGTAACAAGAATTTTTTATTAATTTTATAGTTATATTTACATGATTATCCAGGTATTCTATAGATTACATGCACAACATGGAGAGAAATACTAACCATTTCTTTGAAGGGGTTAATCAATTCCTCAAAAGGGTGTTGATACCTCAAAAAATTTCATCATATGTTGAAATTTTTTTATGTTCCATCAAAATATATTAACCATTCTACAATTCATGAATATTTAAGGGAAATTAAAAAATAATAGCTTAAATGAGAACTAATAAAAATTCAATTCATCAAAGGAAAATAATTGAACGAAATATTTTCTATCTTATGAGATTAGTGGAAACAATAATCATGGTAATTTTTTGAAGGTCCTCGGTGTATTTTATATGTTTGGTGATAAGGGTTATCAGGTTAATGAATGAAATGAGAATAATGAAAACACATCTAGTAGGAAATTATTTTAATTCCTAATATAGTTAATGTAAGATTAATTTTTCATTTTTAAAAGGAAAGTAAAAAATTATATATTCAGTAAAACATTATAAACATTCAATTAAATCCTTAAAAAAGCCAAAGAGAATATAAATTTCCCCTAAAAATTTATTTGAGTAAATATAAAGTTTTTTTTTCAAATAAAATTTAAATAATATGGACATGGAATAAATATATACTATATCAAAAAGATAAATAAGATTGGGTTTTCATTAAAATTGTATTTTTATTGATTTACGTTAAAAAGAGTGTAAAATGTGGAATAAAATATTGAAATTACATAAATATTCACTCGATAATATATATATATATATATTATAAATTAATAATTACAAAATTACTTTAATAAAAATATATGATATCCCAAAAGATAATGCAAATTTAAAATAAATTCTTAGAACTTTATTATATTTTATATTGTATTCCTTTTAAAGAATAAAATTTAATTGAAATGAAAATCATAATGAATAAATAGGTTTTAGTGTTAAATAAATCACTGGGGGTAGTATGTACACCATAAAAAATAAATTGGGTGATAATACCAAAAATGTTTCAATGGAGTAAAAATTGAAATGGTGGTGTAATGAGGTTAATATTATTAATACATTCCAATTTATGATTTATTTTTAAGGTATATCATTTAAATAATAATTATTTAATTGTATATCATAGTTTTTTAAGCTCTGTGTTTCATATATCATAACATATTACAAAAATTAATTATATTTATCGATAAATACATACTACAATATCAAGGTGTTGCTGTATAACCACTTAAATAAATTGAACCCACTGAATTTGGTCTTGGTCCTTAATGGATCATCCTTTGTAGGAAAACCACCTCTCACAACGGGATAATACAATTTCTTTTGGAAAGAGAGAGTGGGATATATAATGGGTACTCAAAATACCACAAATTTGAGTTATCATATAAGAATAACAGTTTTGGTATGTTTTGATATTGTGAAGGAGGAGAAAAGAAATGATCAAGGACTAATAGAGAGTGATATATAATAACTTAATGAGAAAGGTAATGAACAAAACCCCATATATCATCAAATCATGAAAATATTATCAATTCAATGGAAATAAAGGGGGAATGATAAAATATTTCGTTGAATATCATTTTCCTAGAGTTAATAAATAAATTTTTCATACAGACTATGAATATTATAAAATATATAATTATGAAATGTGAAATTCGATTCTTTAAAAAATTTACACTAAAATATCATTTTTCCTCAAAGCGATGAGTATTGAAGATGAATTTTTCTAAACTAATGTAATACAATCTACTACTAAAATATAACATTACCCAAAAATGGATAACAATATATTCATACAATTTTGATTAAATAATGTTTAGCACAGTGTATGATAATTTCCAAAATGAATAAAATATCATATAATGAAATGGAACATTAATCTCCAAAATTAAACAATAAATCCAATGTTAAAACATAGACCATTCTGTAAGAAAATAATCGTATATCACAAAATACCTCAATAGCCTTAACATTAAATAATGTTTTAATCTTAATGGATGTATCATAACCATAATAGTTCATCTACAAAAATAGAATATCATTATTCTAAAATAATTCATTATGTTAATCAAAATGGTTATTCATACCTCGGCCCATAAAAAATCCCAAATTATCAACAATTCATTCCAAAATCCAAAATAAATATAAAGTATTTGATCATAAAATATGATTCATAAAATCAATTGAATCAATAACCATCAAATAAATAATGTGAAAATAGTTTATATTAGAAATTTTTTCTCATTGAATAGTGGTAAGTGTTGCACAATTCATTACCATTAGATATGGGATCTTGTCCCATGACATTTCTATATGTGCCCGTTTTTCATCTAGCTCTTGGGTTATCATTTTTATATAACTATATTAATATAATTATATTAATGTTACCAAAAAATAATATGAACTCCCTAAAAATAATATTAATCACCAAATCAATTTTTAAAATGGGTTTCATATAGTGTATTTTTTTCCATAAATTAGCTAATATCAATTTACAATTATTATCTTAACATAACTGATCTAATTAACACTAAATGATGTAAATAAATTTATACTTATGTACAAAAAATATAGAATCAATATTCCTATAATAACATTCTTGATAAAACACATGTAATAAATAAGGGTCACATATTTCTGTAACTTCAATTAGATGTAAGTGAATGTATCCATGGTACTACCATTATTTAAAAACATTAAGGTGTTATCTATGTGTTTAAACATATCATCACCCATTCACAGATTAATCATTAATATTAACTAAAAACCGTAAACTGTCGTCATCAAAATCACTAACTTAGTGTATTTGGGGAATAACCCCAAAATATATCACTGGGTTATATTTCCAAATAAATGTTTTCATAATTATATTTTTCATGATTTATACTAAACATTATGTGATAACGATTGTAACAACCAAAAATATGTAACCCAATGTTGATGGTCACTTTTTTATATTATTACTAGATACAATTTTTAACTACCTAAAAGACTATAGAGTTTATTTGTCTTTCTAAACATGATGCACACTTCAATATCACATTATATTGGAAATATAAACAAACATAGTAATAATTAAAAATATACCTCATTGAACTCATTAAAAAAATTTATTCACATTATTGGGAATGGAAAAAATAATGGGTGAGCTTACATTCTCATTATGGGTTGCATGAAAAGAAATCAATCATGAATATATAAAGCATAATCAACCTAGAGAGAAAAAAATGAAACACATTCCATTAAATCAATACTCAAAATCCAAATTTCATCCATAGTTAATATCAACATCAATATCTAATGGATTCTAAGAACTAAAGTCTCAATAAATGAAATTACAAATTTTCTATTTTATCTCCTTAAAAAAGATGATATATTTATCTAAATGTTCTTCTGGTTGGGAATTTTATAGCATGGGTTGGAATACACTAAAACCCTATTTCAAAAGGCCAGTTAACTAGTCTGGATCATGAGACTTATTCAATAATCAATGCGCTATATAATTTCTCTCCCTACCTTTCACTGCTTATCCAATGGGTTCCTCATATATTTAACAATAAATATTAGTAATAAAAAATTCCTTATCAATAAATATATGTATTTATTAAATAATACAGTATTTTTATATATCACTAGTCAATATAATAACATTCAAATTAAAACACCATATTTTGCAATGGTTTACCATTGAGGGAATTCTCATATAAGGGATATAAAAATTTGTATACTTAATTGAATTGAAATTTCAAATGAAAAATGATCATAAGATGGTGAATATTTTGAGGTACATTTAACGAGTTAAAATTAATTAAGTGATGATATAAGACCATCAATTCATAAACCAAATTTTATTTATTTTAAAGTCAAGTATTTTAATGAATTAAAAAAAATATATGCAAATTTGTTTGTCAGAATAATGATTTCTATATTAAATAATTGAAATACTACTGGATAATCTAAATAGTGTAAAATATTTATGTCAGATGAAAAGCTCTTGAATTTTTTATACAATAAAAAGAAACATTACTTTTATGTATTTTTAATGAATTCATAAAATAGCCCTTTAATGAAAAAATTAGAAATATTCCTTTAAAACCATGTAAAAACACAACGATAAAATAATATTTCCTTGATAAATAATTTTATTAAATAAATATAATTTTTTAAAATAATTTTGATTAATATTGACATGGTAAAACATTACCTGATAAAATATAGAAAAATTATCATGTATTATTTTAAATATTACATTTATTTATTTATGTTCCAAATATTGGAAATGTTGAAATAAAACATCCAAACTCCTCAAATATCTATATGATAAGAAACACATACTAATTTTATGAATTAAATATCATAATATTCTTTCAATGATAATATAATCAATAGAAAAATAAAATGATATTGTGTGGTAAATTTTTGCGTCTTTGGTGTTGTTTAAATTGCAACATTATTGAATAATAAAAATGAATTGAAACTATAATCATTAGGACTAAAAATTTAATCTGGTTAAATATATCCTAGAATAATTAAATACACAACATAATTGTAAATTGGTGCATAATAACAAATATGTTTTAATAGAGATGAAATTGATAGAAAATACCTTACAATAATTGATGTGTTGAAGTGAGAACTAATATATGAACTTATTATGAGTAAAAAATGTCATCACACATAATATAATTATAAATAAAACATAAAATAATTTTTTCTTATTAAACATATAATTTTTTATAACATATTCAATAAAATTAGATAATACCCAATGAATAGAAATTGAGTAAAATAACCTTTTAAAATGACCATAACATTGAGGTCAGAATAAATTAGTGAAATAATTATGTGTATAAATTTTAAGTAAAAGTAAAAAAAGTGGATATATAACATAATATAATCAATTGAAAATATGCACAAAATCTTAGCATATCAAAGATAATGAAAATGTAATATGTCCCAATTATAATAAATTGAGCTATACGTTCCCTTACATTTTGATTCCCCATTAAAAAAGACAATTGAACTAAATATATATTGGATTCAATATATTAATAATTATACCTGAACTATATTCATATATAAAATAATACATATTATCCACTTATATCATTTATCAACCTTTTATCAAAAAAATTATTAAATAGTCTATTTTCAACGGCTAACTATCTAATTTTTCATATTTTTTGGCTGGATTTAGTTCATTAATTATACCTTTCATGTGGTTCTATTGTTTGAAAAATGATATTAATTATATTAAAATTTCATTTATTCATGAGATAATTTTTTATAATCAATATTTAAAGGATTTGATAGAAAATTTAATTTCACAGTTTATTGAGACCATGGACCTTACAAAGTCATTACCATTGTTTTCACATTTTGACTAATGGATGTAAAGAAGGATCAATAATAATTCAAAATTATAGAGTTATTATTTTGTAATATACATATATATATATATATTATAATCATTAAATTTATCATTCCTACCATATATTCATTGAAAAGATGAAAAATAATCACAATGCTTGGTGGAGGTGGTTATTCACTCATATAAATGAGTGACATTATCAATTTACAATGGATTAAAAGATAATAGGTTACAGATATATATTTTTTTTAATAATTAATCATTAAAATTTATATATATTTTCCTTAATTTAATATTTATAAAAATCCATCAAAAAGGGTGATGAAATATGAATTACACTACTATGTGGAGACTGTATGTTGGGCATAAGTACAAGCGATACTTTCAATTTTGGTAGGGTGGAAAATATACGAAAAATGGTTAAACCATAACCATAATAAAATATTAAAATATTTAGGATATTTGAGTAATTATTTTTGTATGTTTTTAATAAATTTAAATGATGTAAAAGCTGAAATTAACATGAATGCGTTGTTAAGGACAACTACCAATTCATCGGTAAAATTTATTTTGATTCCTTTATAATGAAAACTGCATTTATAAATTGGGAATAAAAAATAGCTTGGTTGTGCAAAAGTATTTTGATAAAGGAATTGATAAGGATTTGTTTTGGATTTATTTCTTTACAAGTTATTAATAAAAGGTAGGAATATCATTTTATAATTAATTTGAGAGGTATTCCTAGAATTTCTTAAATTATTAGATAAATATAATTTTTTATTGGAAAAAAGTCATTAAATTTATTTAATTTAAATATTAGATGAGCATGACGTGAAATACTCTCATATAAATAAATATTGAGATGTTTTGGTAATGTTTGGACCACGTTTTAAGGTTTAACTCACTTTTAATCATTTTAAAAATTATCAAAATATGAATGTTTTATACTATTTAAGGGCAAAGAATGTTAAAATAAGAATAAAAAATAAAACATAAATGGATCATGGATGTCATTTTAAATCATATACCCCTAACTTAGAGAAATATAGTATTTTTTTATAAAAATTAAAGCATTTCATAATATATTATTAATTATATAATATCATTAATAGCTATTTTGGAACTGATTATTTATTTTGAATCTGAAAAAAGCTTAAAAATAAATATATAATATATAATCTATTATATAATCATTTATCCTCCCTTAAGATCTATAATATTTATGGAATACCCAAAATCATATAAATATTTTCATTTTTAATATTATTAGATTTATTTATTTAATTATTTCACAATCTTCATATATGGTGCCCCATGATGGCGTAAGTGTTACAGATATTTATAACAAAAAAATCATTTATTATACATTAACATTATAATTATTATTCATTAAATAAGCATATATCTTATTATATATATATTGATAACATATTTGACATGTTATTTTGACTTTTCCAAACTGTACAAGCATTACACAAGAACATGGATTGATTGTTGTTATATAACAAAACATTTCAAAAAAAAAGTCAATATTAATCTTCATTTAAAAATAATATTAACCTAACATGTGTCAGGAAACAATCCAAGGGTTACATATAATGTTTTAACTGAACCAATCCATGGAAAGGCCCGAAGGGTGTTCTTGATCCCCATGAACTGGTAAATGGTTCCATGTATCAACTGAGATACATTTGAATGGTTTTCCCAATGAAACAAATAAATGAAATAATGAAAAGATAAATTGGTAATACAACATTTATGAATTAACATATGAACATATTTAAAAATCTAGAAAACACAACCAATCTATACAATACAACCCATACTAAAACATGACCACCCAACATCTCTGTGTGACCATGATGCTCACTCTCTAATACTGAGAACAATTATTGAACATAATGATCAATAACATTCTGATACCTACACCACAATATAAAAATAGTAGGAAATGATAGGAGTGAGTATTAATACTCGGTTGTTATGCATGACCGAATCTATTACCAATACATACCTTTTAATATAACTGAAACACCAACAAGTTAAAAATATAAATTATAAATTAATCTGTTTCATGTATTTCACATTTTAAAATAAATCATAGTCCATTTCCCTTTTTCCATTCAAAAAACTCAAATTATTTATATTAATGAAAAATTAACACTTTCTAGGGGAAAGCAATGGTTTCATTTCAAAAGGGCACAATATAGTATACAAACCATTACTTTCAAACATTTTTTCCATAATCCTTTGGAAGACTACTCAAAACATTACAAGAAAGACACCACACATGAGAGAACCACAATAATCACATAATAATGGAAATATAAATAATCCCATGAGAGTAACCAATTATCTCAATCATCCATCATAAGTAACTATATACCAATAGACATGGGATGAACCTAGTATGTATTGGATAATATATATCATAATAATACATGTGAATCTTCCCAAAGGCTTTCTTTGCCCAATGACAGCATAACACCCTAATGCTCGATCTCACCCCACCTAGCCTGACTGAGGGGCAGAATCCCATAGAAATAAAAAACATATCCCAAAAATGGGCCACTATTTAGTTTTCATTCAAACTAGTGAAGTAATATTTATCATAAAATTCAATATCTATTCATGTTTCACTAATTTGGCATATATGAAGAGGGTGATCCAACTAATTCCAACTAATCATCAAATCACATACATATATATAATAGTTATGACAAAAACATCACCCGAATCACCCTAAGGATCCCTCTCTTACGTTAAAAATCATAAATTACAATTAATTTCATATTATGAATATCCCATTCTATACAAGTAAATGGGTCACAAGGATTCCATAGTGTGGAAATCCCAACCATTTACATAAAAAAGGCATGAGAATCATCCAAAAGATTTTTCATAATAAAAATTTCTATCATCTTCACAAAATGACCAAATGGTACTCATGAACATTTAAAATAACCATCATCTATTAAAAAACAAATATATTCCCTCCAATAGGGAAAAACCCCTTTCCCATTTAATAAACACTTTGAAAAAAATTCCATCATAATACTCACATTTAATTTTTAATCCAATCCCATTCTTATCAAAATGCCAAATGGGCTACAAACTGTTAACACATACCAAACCATATTTTGAGGCCAAATACACATACCATTTAAATCCAAAACTGACTAGGCACCCATTTAAGAAACCTAAATCATCATTTCAAAAACAATTAATTACATTATGATGTAAAACCGTGCTTTTATATCACAAATCACACATAAAATCTATTTGGGCATTTTCTAAAAACATTTATTTGATTAATATAACCAAAACAATACAATTTATAACAATACATGAAATTAATAACTACTTATCACATCCCACAATTATTTAATGGATAACATATGAATATTTAATATTCAAGGAAGGTGTGAAAATATAAAATCAATGATTCATAAATTGAAAAGGTATTAGAAATAGAAACATAACTCGAACTACACGCGCTTCAATAATGCATACCTGAAAACTCACCCAGAGGGTTCCAAGAGCTAAGATCTATCAATAGGAACCATACATGAATAAAAATCACTACATAAATCAAGGGGAGACGTGAAACATAGTTCCAAGAAATCACATATGAAGAAAACCACAAGTTAAAATTGAATGAAAGAGGAATATGGAGAAGAGATGAGTGGAAATACCTTTATAATATAACCCAAAACCATGATGAAAACCAGGATACACAACATGAGAGGAGGGTGGAGGTGAGTAGAATAAGGTGATAGGCCCCTTAGGGTCACCCAAACTAGAGGGTATATAAGGGATGAATTTTGGGTTAAAAATCTTCAGTGCGTATTGTTGGAATTTCCCAACATTTTAGATTTGGGAAACTCAGACTGTTTGGATGAACTGTTTACCAATACATGAGCCAATCGTGTGGCAGATAGTTCCTGAGAGGGTATCAACCACATGACCAACCCACTTATTTTGATATACTGTGCCCAAATTGGGAAGTATCATCTGTCACAATCCAACACCTACAGTACTGTTACCAGGGTTGGGCCGCATGTTTTTTGAAACTATAAACAAACCATATAAAAGTTACTATCCAGTCCAAAAATTCAAAAAAATTATTTGAGAAATAAATGAATAATTGTGCTATAACCTTGATGTTAAAACAAAAAAAAAGTTTCCCATCAAATTTAACCCTCATCACACTCGAATAAAAATAGATAAACATATATCACAAAAGAACCAGAACAGAATATGAAAATGAATTTCTTGCTATAGAAATTCTCCCAAACATTAACCATTTACACCCTCTAAAAGACACAAAAAATTTATATTTGATCAAACAAAAAATAAGGCTTTACATCTACATAATTCAACCTTCGAAAACTGGAAACATCTCAACATAGCCAAACAAAAATTACACCATTTCAAAAAATACTACAACAAGCTAGAACCACATTCCAAAAAGTAATGAGAAATATCAAGCTTCAACATTCAAAATCATGCTTTTAATAGAACTGTTGGGAACACATAAAAAACCCAACATTCATCCAAAATGTAAGAGAACCTAAAACTAGATAACTTCAAACCAGACTATCCATAGAAAAACCATCCCCATAAAAAAATAGATCTCTACTTGGGAGAGGCCCATATAGACTCCCCACTATTACAATACAAATAATATTGATTTATTAGAGAATAAATTTCAATGACACCCACAATAGGTCTCCCCACCATTATGAATCAACTAGATTAAACAAACTCAAGAACTATCCCATGTAGAAAAAAGATCTCCTCCACAAGGGGGTGGAGGGGAGAGGCCAAACGAAAGAAAAACTGATCCAGAAAACAACTTTCCCATGAATCATCACCTCTAGATGGCCACAAACCAAAACCATATACAATTCAGACAGGCCATACACACAAGAAAAACTCAAGAGAAACCTGCATCCTGAAAATAAAAAATTACACTCATTGCTGGGGGGATTTGTCCACCATGACATCTTTGAAAAAATACTAAATTTAAAGAAACTAATTTCCAACAATAAGAACATAACCACTTACTCACCCCAATAGTGTAGGCACAATCTTAGCCAAACTCCCAACACCATCGATATTCTTGATCATGTAACAAATTCTATTCAAGGCCTGTGGATAAAACCTTGATGTTTGGAGAATCCACTACCTCACATTTAAGAGAGGATAGTCCAAAATCATAACTCCTTCTTATGGTTCCACAACATACCACATGACACCCCAGGTTGAAACAGAAGATCATAACACACCCCAAAACTCCACTTCCCACATTAGACACTTACTCTAATTGGTAATTTGAAGATGCACATACCAAATAATCCGCAACATAGGAACGAATAATTTTTAGGATTCATAAAATAGAGCTAAAACTTTAATTTAAGAATAAGTTATCAAGAGATCCAAAAACCCCCCATACGTTACCTCAAAAGGAACTCCAAAAAAGAAAACCTCCAATAGAATTAATTTATATAACAGGATGAAAATTTTAATTGACCCCAAAATTCTCCCTAATCTAGAAAACATGCTGGTGTATTTTTTGAAAATGTGTATTTATGTTTCAAAACTCAAGAACCAAATAATTAGGTGGGTAAACTAGATATCTTTTTAATGGGGAATTTCCCATTGTTGTACCACTAGTATTAATCGAATATCTTTGGGGGAAAACACAATGCCAAAAGAAAACTAAAATCTCTCTAATACCTAGATCATTTACCAAAACCCACATAGAACGAACAACATCCTAGAGGGAAACCATTTAATTGATTATCCAAAACATTTCTAGAAGATTTTCTAAGTCACCACTTCTTTATCTAAGAAACAACAAGATTTCAACATAGAATTCAATATAAACATCACCTCCAAATCACAAAAAAAAAATCAAAATAAAAACACTTCTGAAACATATAAAATCAATCTACACAAACTTTTTCTTACGGAGACACAAAATTTATTACTTAAAAATATTTTTGAAAAAAAACATTGTGGATTTTCACACTCACCAATGGTATTCTATAGAGTCTCACTCACATGTACATTTAATTGACAGTTTGGGTACATATCAACTCATGTAATACATGGAACTCAACAACCATTCCAGTCCTAGGAACTCTCTGCCAACATCATTATTCAACTACTATCAACATATATCTAGGCATGTGAGCACCCATGAAATACATGAATGGTCAAAACAAAAAAATATCATTTTCCAAAACAGACAATTCTAACCAATTAATAAATTCATAAAACATTTCAAGGGATCACTGTCCACCAAGTCAATACCCATTTTTGTAATCCAAGTTTTAGTCTATTTCATAATGTTCAAAAATAAAATCTCACGATTTTCCATCGAAAAATTATATACATTTCAATGAAACCATTATCCATCTTCTTAGAAAACATCCTTTCATCAAAATCAATATATTTTAGGCCAAATAGTCTAATTTTATTATAATTTCAAAAATATTCAGCCTCTTTTAAATAATTATTTTCTATAAACCCGATGTTTTGATTAGAGAAGGAAAATCTCATTTAATCATTTCTGTCATACACGAAATTAATATTTTAATGTCTACCGTACATGAAAATTCTGAAAATCCATTTTCCCACTATCAAAAAATCCAACAATTACCCATAATTCAAAATTTCATAACATGGGTTTTTAAAACAGTTTTCAAATTCAATTAAGATCCATGCAACTTACAGTGGAGAAACTAGTGTCAATGGGTGACTAGGATATATTGATGGATTCCATCTCCCTAACACTACATCACCACTCAGAGGATTTTAGGACCATATTCCCATATCAAAATGGATTCCCATTACCTATTATCTTACTGATACCACTAGACTAACTCCATATTTCATACCGAAACACTGAACAATCCATATGAACCAAAAGAAACCACCAAAACTAGACATAACATTGAAACTTGAGGATCGAAACAAGCAAGGGTTCTTGAAATCCTTTGCATTACTACATATCAAGTACCAGAAGTCATCCTCCACATACCATGACACCACAAAGTAACAACAGGTTGTCCAAAAAGATAGATCATCTAAATATTCAACCTACTCTGATACCATTTTTTCACGATTAAATAAGGGGTTCCAACTAACCTGACACCCAAAGCTACTCGTTCAATGGACCGAAGAGAATTCCCATTACCCATAGGTAAAAAACTAGTGTCAGACATCAACTAAAATACAAGGGAATGATTTCTCCAAAGGAAAATAAATAACCAAAATAGTGAAAATTTAAACAAGGAAACCCTCATACAAGAATAATCTTTTAAACTTCTTATACAATGTTGATAAACAAAACCGAACTATACAATAGAACACAAACTAAGACCTGACTACCCAACATCTCCATTTTATACTGAGGGTCACTCTCTAATACAAAGAACTAATATCACCCACAGATAACAAGACTATGTTGATATCTAGAACACAAGACAAAAAGAAGTGAAATAAATAGTTGTGAGTATAAAAACTCTGTAACAATTCCCAAAGAAATATGTTCATAATGCACACAATTTAAAATGAAATGAAACATCAACCTAAAATTTGAAATAAAATATAAAAATTAACATTTTCATGTAATTTCCATTTTTAAATAAATCATGGATCGTTTCCCTTCTCCATTCCAAAAAACATATTTTTTAGCATTAAAGAAACATTTTCAATTTCAAGGGTAAAGTAAATATTTCATTTTAAAAATTCCTAGGAGAGTATAAAACACATTAATTTTAAAATATATTTTTTCAAAAACTTTTTGGAGAAAAATCATTTCCTTCAAATAAAGAAACCACAAAAAATAGAACTTAACAAATCACATAATATGTGTAATGTAAATTAGCTCACAAGAGTTACCAAGTATCTGAATCATCCCTAGTAATTAAATATGTACTAGTAGTCATGGGTGGAACCTAGGAGATCATGATTGATCTAGAACATACAAATGTATGCGTTTTATCCAGAATTCATACCTAACCTGATGGCATCATAACACCAAAATGATTGATGGCACCCAACCAGGACTAACAAAGAGGAATATTCCCAAAAACGTAATAGAAAAATATACCCCATACATTGGGAAACTAGATTGTGTGAAATATAACTAGTGACTAAATAATTCTCAGGAAATTCAATAACTATTCCAAGTTCTCTATTCCAACATATTTGAAGTGGGTGATGAAATCAATTCCAACCAAGAAACAAATCACACGAACATATATAATAGTTAACATAATTGGCATTACCCCAATCTCCCAAGGGATCCCTCTATTTCCATATAACTCATTGATCACAATGGATCATATAACTAGGATATCCTGTTCCATTCATGTAAATGGTTCACAGTGATTAAACAGTGAGGAAATCCTCTGCATTCACATTAAAAAGTCAACAGAATCTTCCTAGGAGATTGTTCACAATAAACATTATCACCATTTTCAGAAATGTCCCAAACAGTCCTCATGAACATTTCACATAACTATCATCATTTAAATATCCATAAAAATCCCCTCCATGTGGGACAAAACACTATTTTCCACTTCACAAACACTTGGAAAACAATTCTATAAAAATACGAACATTTCATTTTTAATGAAAAACAATTCTTATCAACATTCAAATCTGGCTACTAACAGTTAACACATGCCAAAACACATTTGAAATCCAAACACCCATTCCTTTTAAATCCCTAACCCATTGGGAACCCATTAAAGTAACCCAACATAGTATTTCAAATACCATGAATTCATTTATGATGTCAAGACATTATTTTTATATCAAAAATCACTTATAAATGATAGTTGGGTATTTTATCAAACACATGGTGTGCTCGATTTAACCCAAATAATACGATTTACCATAAAACATGAACGGAATAACTATTTTTCCTATCAAAATATTATTCCAAGGATCACATATCAATATCTAATATTCAAGAAGGTGATAAAATCATGATATTGGAAATTGTTAAATTAAAAACTCGTGTGTAATGAAATCCTACCTCTAACCACATGTTCTTCAACAACACAGACCGAAAAATACACCACCTGGGTTACAAGAAAAAAGATATATCAAGAAGAACCCTAAATGAAAAAAACCCCAACATAAAACAAGGGTATATGTGAACCCCAAGTCCAAGAGACCACATGAGAATAAATATCAAGAGAAAATCACAGAATGAGGAAGAGTGATATGAGAGGAGTGAAATAACATAATGATCTAACCTAAAACCATGAAGAAGCCCTAGATCAACACCCTAGTAATAGGGTTGAGACATAGATAACAAGCGGAGAGGCACCTTAGTGTCATAATAATCATAGGTATTAGTGGGGATGTGTCACACCCTGACCTCAAATGCCCTTTATTTTACTCTCTTCTCGGTCCTAGTTCGATTTTTTATGTTAAATGTTTTTATGGGTTTCGGGACGGTGAGCAAACACCACATCATTAGCGGTGACCATGGGTTCTGATATAGTGATTGTGTGGCTATATAATGCTTGAAATAGTAATACTATGTGAAAATAATAACATTATCTTTATTTCTAAATTGTTCTTTTATTATTATAATATTTAATATTTAAAATGAAATGAAAAAAATTATTATTGTGACATTAATTATTATGTTGACTTATAGATATAATAATAATAATTATTATAATAATAATTATTATTATTACTACTATTGTTATTATTATTAAAGATTTTTATTACTATTTTTACTACAAAAATTCCTATTGATTTTATTATAAATATTATTTTAATAATTATGATTATGGTTATTATTATTATTATCTTTATTAAGTTAATTATTATTATCATGTTATTATTATTATTATTATTATTAGTATTATTTCTGTTTTTGTTTATGTATGTTCTTATTTAATTTATGTTTTTATTTTATTAATTTTTTTACCTAGGTTTTCCCACATCCCTCACGAAACACTCCCCTCCCACCTTAAATTTCACATCACTCGAACCTCCTACATTTCCTCTTCTCCAGCGACCTCCAGCAACCACACCATCCTTCCGGCGTACCCTCTTTCGGTGATGGTTGTCCCAACTCTCTCCCACTGACATGGTGGACCCCCCTATTTTTACTTTATTTGCAGCATTACACCACCCCCTCGTGACCCTCCCATTTTGTGTGATGGGTCTCCATAGCCTGGCCTCCCTTCAACGCCCCATGGTATGAGCTTATCATGGTCACCACCTCCTTTTGACAGAAACCTCCAGTAGGGGTGCACGAGCCCTCGACTAAGTTTTAGTATTGTGTGACCCCCTTCCTCGGATCTCCTTCATTCCTTGATCTTTCGTCCATTTTCTTCGTGTTTCTATATCAATTCATCGATTTATGGTCCTTAGTCTCTTTCTCCTTCATCGCATTAGTGATTTGTTTTGTTTTTTGGTACTTGGATTGGATTCAATCGGAACCTTAAGTTTGGGATATTATTTTATTTTTGTATTCATTCTTGAATAGGGTATGCGATGACCTCCTCAGGTCTTGTTCTTGCGTGTTTCAACATCTGCCTCCAAAGGCGAAGCAGATTTACTCAATTTTGATCCACTTCCGGCATCAAAGATAAATTTTTATTCATTCTGTTTGGTTTCATAGCTTCTTTATGCCTTTAATTATCTTTCTATATTATTCTTAATTTTTATAGAATTTTTTAAAAATATGTTTTCAATCATTTTTTGTTTTACATCTACATGCATCTATGATTATATTGTTGTTTAAGGGCCAAATATTATTTTGATACTTTTTAAAATGTAATTCACATCCCTATGGTATCCTTGTATAATTTTTGGTGATGTTTTGGCATTGATGGAAGTTGATAAATTTGGTCTTTGGTGTTATTCTTTAATTATGTTTTTGTTAATGTAAATTGATTTGATTTTGAGTGTGTTTTCTTTAGTTTTTTTATAAAAATGTTGACAATGTGATTTGGGTTTTACTTCTAAACTTTGTTAATTTTTTGGTGTTGGTTTTTAAATAGTATCTTGATTTCTTTGTTTGACTTAAATTTTATATTAGGGATTAGTGGTGTTTTTGAGTCCCGAGGATTTATCGTAGGGAGTGCAATCAGTTTCGGATGGGTGCATGCATATTATCATGTATTTATATGAATAGATACATGTAACTTCTGTGCATGTGTTCACTCATGGGGAGGGGAACACGTGAATCAGTCTAAGGATATATATATATATATATATATATATATATATATATATATGTAAGTGCGTGCAAGAGAGCGAGCTGCTATCTTAGTTAGAAATCATGGCATGACCATTGTTTGAGGTAGGTGTTTCCATCCTTTCTCCCATCCAGAGTGTTCCATATTTAATTTCATTATTTAATTTAATTTTTAAATGTTATTATCACCTTTATAAGCTTGATATTTTATTTATTGCAGGGTTTTTATGGTTAAAAGTGTTAATAATAGCTCTGAAATAGTTCTTTGGTTATGTGTAGGTGGTTCCTTGAACTTTCTCCCAATTTGAATCCATTTAAAGCTTGTGTTTTCTTAATTGAATATTATATTATGTTTCTCACCTCTATTATGTTTATAGTTAACTTATGGTAGTGTTTTTTTGTGGAATGATTTGATTAAAAATAGATTTTTGGATGCTACTCTATTTATGCTCATGTTTATCCCTTTCCATCTTAGTTGGAACTAAATGAAGTTATCTACTAATGGTATTGTTGGATATCTTGAGTGGTGTTTTCTTATAGAAACATTTTATATAACTCTTTTTTCCTGTATTCGTATGTTTTATAGAACTTGGTGTTTTTGTATAAATGATTTTGTGTGTCTATTTGAATTAATATTTTTCTCAAATCCTTGGTTTTATAAGGGGTTATTGTTTTCTAAATGTTGTGGCTCTCTTTGTGTGGTTATTAAAATTGGATTGAAAATAAATACATGAGTAAATGTCTATTTTGAATTTGGTATATATATTTTGTTGAGTGTGTGGTGTAAGGTAACACTTGGTTTGCTTTTACGAAATTGAACATAGTATCACTAATTATATTTATATCAGTGCATTGAAACATGGAACTTAAGGGCCTGTTTGGATTTTTAAATATGATAGTGATGTCTATAGCTATTTTAGAAGATCTTTGGCAATGTTTTCACCAAAGCATTTGATTATGTAAAACTAATGGCCTGATTTACAACTCCAAATGTTTAATAAAGTGGTTTTGATTACCGAATGATGTGACATACCAATTTTCTTTTTTTATTTTATACATGTATGAATATATATATATATATATAAGTATATTGGGAACTCTTATCTAGCTTAAGACTTTATGGTTGAATGCATAGGAAAATTCTGTTTTTTTGGGAAGGCATGTGCGGTGAGATGAGTCACGTGGGAAAGGAAATTCCTACCTACACTGTATTATTATAACCAACACAGGTTCCAGGGCGTCTTATAGTTGATCAAGTTATGGTTACTTATCAGTCTTCATTAGATGGGTTGGTACCCCCTAGCATGTGTATTAGCTATATGGGGAGTGCTACTGGGTTCAATTGATGTGAGTGCGGCCAGTTGGTTATTGACTTAGGATTTTTGCCATACGCCGTCTGGTGGTTCTGAACCGAGTATGTTCAGAGGTCATCTAGGGATTATTAGGATCACCCATGGTTACTTAATTATTCACATTTCCTGTTTAGTTTCAGCTATACATACTATTTTATTTCCAATTTTTACTAATTTTTCATTTCTTTTAACACAACCATGGTCTTTCTGTGTTGGTTTTGTTTATAAAATGTCAAATGGATTTAGATGTGGTATGTAGCACGTTTTGTATTTTCTTCACATGGGAAAAAAACATTTCTTATTTTAAAATGTGAAAAACATACTTTTATACTTGTATTTGAAATTTGGGTTTAAGGGAATCTTCCGAAAAGATAAATTTTGGTTTCAGTGGTTTATTTTTGGAATCCCTACTGACTATCTCGGTGCGCACGCCAATTATATCATTCTAGTTGCAGTTTCAGTTTCTTGTTCAGGTTTCTGTTCAGCTAGTTGATGATGGAGAAGACTAGGTTCTGAGTCGAGTGGTGACCGGAAGGGTCACAATGAGATATGTGAATTTATTTCCTTTCCATTTCTAGTTTGATATTATTATCTTCAGTATTTAGCTATTCAGTTATCTTTTTATCATGGGAAAATCATTCCTAATGGTTATATTTTGATGCTCGACCCCAGTTTCCAGCCCGTGGGGATCTGGAATGCTCCTCGGGTGATGCTGTGGGCTGGATTGGGTAACCTGTTCAAGGTCGAACCTAGTTGGTTTAGAAAAAAATGTTACTAGAGGAGGCCATTGTTATTTGGGGTGTTGAGTAGAAGAATATTAGGACTGTCGAGGCTTAATAGGTAGGTTATAGGTCGGTGCCTGATCACCACTGTTAGCCACGAGGCCTAAGTTACCAGGAGCAGTATAGGATTTGAGTCATTTTTCTTTGGTTGTTTTGGATTTGGAGATGACTATGGGGGATAATTGGTTCACGTTGCAGTCTCACATGGGGTGGTGACCCATGTGGTTTGTAAGTTCCTGGTTTAAGGTCCTCTTAGTGTTATGCCTTACATTGGGCATGTCTCCTCACTGTGTCATCGGGTTAGGCACAATCACTAGTTCCTCATTCTAATGGTTTATCATTTGGTTCTGGTTTGTATTGATTACAGTTTATATGGGTGTGTATTGAAATTAAGAGTGGACTTTTAAAGTGAAATTTTCCTTGGAATGAGGGTTATTTCCTCAAATGGTTTTAATTGGGTAAGGCGGGAAGTTATAAAATGTGTGGTTTTTTGATTTGTAAGTATTGGTATATGTTTGGGTTTGATAAGGAAAATGGATTCTTAGATCTTGACGTTCTTTATGGAGAATCACATGTGCATGGTTATGTGTTGAGAATGAGTGGGAGCACTGGTTCACAGATTAAGTGACAAAGATTGAATGAAAACACATGTGATGGTTCATAAGGTGCCATAGGGGAGTTTAAATTTTTTTTAAAAATAATGGTTTTGGAAAAATGATTTATTTCTTGTGTTTGTATATGTTTGGATTTTGGGATTGTTGAGCTTGGATTATGTTGTTTATTATATTGAGATTTGTCTTGATTCCAGTTTCAATGGTTTTTTTCTTGTTGTTATGAGTATGCCACCTATAAGGCCTCAAAAATTTGTAAAAGATCTATGCCCAGATCACAGTTTTTTTCTGTGTTTCCTGCTTATAGAGGTAATAAAAGTCTATTAATGATAGTTTTATAGTTCAAAAAGGTAGTGTGTCTTTGAGTTGTTTAGAAATCCCAGGGTAGTTAAGATTCATACCATCCTAGAGTTATTTAAGGGTTTAGTTCTAGACTGGTAAAGGTGGGATGTCTCATCATCGTTAGAGTCTTGGGTGTAGTTGGTCGGGGTCGACTCTGTGAAGGTTCCCCGTTTGGAAAGGATCTTCTTATGTACCAAAGCCTTGTTTTTTGGACCATTATCTCCCATGCCAGTGGTCTGTCTCGTTCAAAAATTCTATGTCTCCTTTTCACATCCCTCCGAATTCTTTTTACCATGAGACTGTTCAAGCCAATGGGGGAGTTAAGAAAGAGCAGTTTTCGGGAGGAAGGAGTTAAGGACTGGAGGATGCAAATGTCTGACTCTGAGGAAGAAGATGCTTCAGCCATCAGGGAACCATCCACAGGTCTTATGGTGAAGCTCACACATAGTCAGGAGTTGTCAATGGTTTGTGTAACATCGGCCTAGATAATGTTTTCGATTTCATATGGAAACATCCATGTTTTTCTTGTTATATTCTTTTCACCTTCGTAAACTCATCCACATTGTGGTGGTGTGATGACCTCATTTTACCTCAATCCAAGTGGCCTAATATAACCTAAATTTGGCTATAAAATTGTTTTTATTCCTTCAGTGTTGTTGGTCCTATGAATAAGCAGACTCGTTCGGATTCTGAGTTTGGTCTCAGTTTCATTCATCAGGGGAATGTTTGATTTCATGAAATAATGGGTGGTTTTTCTAGGCCCCTTCTTAGTTTTGACACCTCCCTATGTATTTCCCTTTAGTTTGTTTTAATTTTTTAGGGGATTCCTCTGTCTTGGTGCCCTGGTGTGTTCATTTTCCCCGTAATGGTTTTAATCCTAGTGGTGGAGTTGTTCTATTAGTGCAGAGAGGGTGGGATGAGTTGTGTTTGGGATGTTCCCGCATTAACCCCCTCCCCCCCCCCCGTGGGTGGTCTGTTTGGGTTTCAAGGTTTTCGTGTTAGTAAATTCATGTGGTGGGGAGAACCCTCCCATGTTTTCCCCTCAACCTCGAGTAGTGATTATTATTGAGTTGGTCAAGTGTGACGTGTGTTGGTATTGGTCACCCCGAGCCACTCAGTTTCTTCTAGTTTGGTCTGGGAATAGACTTTACTTGTGTCGAATGTGGCTTGGTGACTTTCTGAGGGTAGAAAGTGTTTGTGTTGGGGAGAATTGTCACACCCTGACCTTGGATGCCCATTATTTTACACTCTTCTCAGTGCCAGTTTGATTTTGTTCAATGTTTAAATATTTTATGGGTTTTGGGATAGTGCACAGACACTACATCGTTAGCGGTGACCGTATGTTCCAGTCAGGTGACCATGCGGCTGCATGACCCTTGAAAAAATAATACTTTATGAAAATAATAACATTATATTTATTTCTAAATTATTATTATTATTATTGTTATTATTATTATTATTAAAAATGAAATGAAACAAATTTATTATTGTGAAATCTATTATTATATTGTTATATAATTCTAATAATTATTAATATTACTACTATTATTATTTTTGTTATTGTTATTATGATTATTACAACAACTACTACTACTATTATTGTTAAGATTAAATATTTTTTTATATTATTATAATTAAAATAATTATTGATATTATTATAAATATAGTTATTATGAATATAATAATTGTAATATTTATTTTAATTATTATCATTATAAAGTTAATTATTATAAACATGTTATTGTTATTATAATTATTATTAGTATAATTTCTATTTTTTGTTTATGCATGTTCTTATATTATTTATATTTTTAATTTTTATTTATTTATTTTTCCAAGGTCTTCCCTCATCCCTCATGCTGCACTACCCCTTAACTTACCCCTCAGATCGGGCAACCCCCCTACATTTCCTCTTCTCTAGTAACGTCTGGCGACCACACCTTCATTCCAGCATACCCTCTTCCGGTGTTGGTGGCCCCTTCTCTCTCCCTCTCACACAACAGACCCCCTGTTTCCCCCTATTTGCAGCGTTGCAGCACACCCTAGGGACACCCCCCCTTTGTGCAACAGGTCTACACAGCCTGACCTCCCTTCAACACCATATAGATGAAGCTTATCAACGTCACACCATTTTTTTGACAGTGACCAACCGCAGGAACACGTGAGTCATTGACTGAGATTCAGTGGCGTGAGACCCCCATTATCATATCACCTTCATTCCTTGATCTTTTTTCCGTTTACTTTGTGTTTCTTCAACAATTCATCATGATATATCCATTAGACCCCTTATCCTTCACCAGGCTGGTGATTTATTTATCTTTTGGTACATATTTTGGATTCAATCCGAACTCTAAGGTAGGGATATTTTGTGATTGTTGTGTTCTTTCTTGATTTGGGCATGCAAATACCTCCCCAAGTTCTTGCGGGTTCCAACAACCGCCACCGAAGGAAAAGGAGATTGAATCCATTTTTGTCCATGACTGACATCCAATGTATATTTTTATGCTCTCTATTAGGTTTATTAGTTTCATTATGCCTTTAATTATCCTACTGTAGTGTTTTTAATTTTTTTAGAATTTGATAAAATTTTGTTTTGATTAATTTCCTAGTTTACAACTACAAGCTTCTACGATTATATGCTTCTGTAAGTGCAAAAT
Organism: Viscum album; assembly: GCA_963277665.1. Taxonomy (NCBI): domain Eukaryota; kingdom Viridiplantae; phylum Streptophyta; class Magnoliopsida; order Santalales; family Viscaceae; genus Viscum; species Viscum album. Next base: position 1,645,686,081 of record OY728164.1, read on the forward strand.
ATTATTTTGATAATTTTTAAAAAATAATTTTCATCACTATGGTATCTAGGTATTTTTTTTTTGTGAGGTATTTTCATTGATGGGATTGGTTAAAATTGGTCTTTGGTGAGATTATTTTATTATGTTTATGTTAAAGTAAATTGATGTGATTTTGAGGGTGTTACTCTTTGTTTTGTTTTATAAAAATTATGAAAATTTGATTTGGGTTTCACTTGTGAACTTTGTGATTTTTTAAGGATAGTTTTTAAATTGTACCTTGTTTCCTTTGTTTGGATTAAATTTTATTTTATGGATTCATGGTGTTTTTGAGTCCTAGGGATTTATTGTAGGGAGTGTGGTCGATTTTGAAGGAATTCACGCATATTCCCAGGGTTGTATATCTATAGATAAATATATCATTTGTGTGCATGTTCCCTAATGGTGAGGGGAACACGTGCATCAGTCCATGGATATATATATATATATATATATATATATATATATATGTTTGTGCGAGAGAGTGAGCTGCTGTCTGAGTTAGAAAGCATTGCGTGGCCATTGATTGAGGTAGGTGTTTCCATCATTTCTCTCATTTGGAGTTTTCCATATGCACAATAATTGTTTCATTTAATTTATTAATGTTATTCACATCATTATAAGAATGATATTTTATTTGTTCCAGTGTCTTTTTATGGTAAAATGTGTTAATAATAGCCCTAAAATAGTTCCTTGGTTATGTGTAGATGTTTCCATGCCCCTGCTCCCAGTTTTAAAACATTTTATGCTTGTGGTTCCTTTATTAAATCTTAGATTATGTGTTGAACCTCTATTATTTTTATAGGTAACTTTTGGTAGTATTTTCCCCATTGAATGATTTAATTAAAAATGGATTTTTGGATGCTTCTATATTTATGCACATGTTTATGCCTTTCAGACATGGTTGGAACTAAATGAAATTATCTAGAGGTCTAGCGTGGAGTTTTCTCATTGAAACATTTAATGGAACTTGTTTGTCCTCTGTTGGTTATTTTTCTAGAACATTATGTTTTTCTAGAAATGATATCATGGGTCTCTTTGAATTGGTATTTTTCCCAAATCCTTGGTTTTATAATAAGTTTTTGTTTTTGAAATCTTGTGGGTCTCTTCGTGTGGTACATTTAATTGGTTTGAAAATAAATCCATGAGTATATGCCCATTTGGATTTTGGTATATATATTTTGTTGAGTGTGTGGTATAAGGAAACACTCGGTTAGTTTTTACAAAATTTAACATAGTATCACTAAATTATTTTATTTCAATTCTTTGAAATGTGAAACTTAATGGACCGTTTGGATTTTTAAATACAAAAGTGGTGTCTAGAGCCGTTTTAGAAGAACTTGTGCAATGTTTTCTGAAAGGCTTTTGATTATGTTAAAATGAACGACCGATTTACGAATCCAAATGTTTAATAAAGTGGTTTTGATAACTGAATGATGTGATGGACCGATTGCCACATTATATGTTTGAAATGTATTCATATATAAATATATATGTATATGGGGCACTCTTATCTAGGGTAACCCTTTATGAGTGAATGCATAAGAAGCATCCGTGTTTGGGGAAGGCATGTGCGGTGAGATGAGTCATGCATGCGAGGGACTCCATACCTGCACAATATTATTATAACCACCATGGGATCCTAGGAATCTTATATTTGATTGAGTGATGGTTGCTTATAAGCCCCAATTTGATGGGTTGGTAGCCCCTGGTAGGTGTATAGACCAGATGGGGAGTGCCACTGGTTTCTATTACTGTGAGGGCGGCTGGTTGGTTATAGACTTCAGAGTTTCACCATAACCCGGTAGGTGGTTCCTAACCGAGTACATATAGTTGTCTTCTAGGGATTTTTAGGATCACTGATGGTTACATTATTATTCACATTTCTTGTTTACATTCGAAAATACCTGTAATTTTATTTTCTGTTTGTACTATTTATTCATTTCTTTTAGCACAACCTCGGTCTTTTTATCTTGGTTTTGTTTATAAAATGTCAAATAGTTTTAGAAGTGGTATGTAGCATGCATTGGGTTTTCATTATATGGGGAAAACATGTTGCATATTTTAAAATGTGAAAAAACATATTTCAAACTTGTATTTGAAACTTGTAATTATAGGATGCTTCAGAAAAGTGAACTTTTGGATTTAGAGGTTTATTTTTGGAATCCTTACTAAGATTTTTGGTTCTCATGCCTATTATGTCTTTCTAGTTGCAGGTTCAGTTTCTTGTTCATGTTCTTGGTTTAGCTGCTGAATATTGGAGTATACTTGGTTGTAAGTTGGGTGGTGACCTGGAGGGCCACTTAGAGGCATGCACACTTATTTTCTTTATTCACTAATTTGATTTTCTTATCATCGATCTTTATATATTTGGATATCTTTTTTCATGGGAATAATTGTTCCCAATGGTTAGATTTTGATTCCTAGAACTAGTTACCATCCCATGGGGATTGGGAATGCCAATTGGGCCATGCTGCAAGCTGGATCGAGTGACCAGTTCAGGGTCGACCCATTTTGGTTCATGATATGATGTGTTTTGGTTTATAAATTTTAATTGGGAATACTTGTAATTTTTCAAAATTTTAAATCTGATCAGCCCACATGGGTTGGCCACAATGTTTACCAAATAGTGCACCAACTATGTTGTAGCTACTTCCCAAGAGGGGATCAACCATACGACTATCCCGCACGGTTTGAAAACCCATTCACAAGAATTTTGGTAGCTTATGTATGAATCAAACACCTATTGTACGATTACATGTTTTTGGCCACACAGTTTCCAAACCCAATGATAACATGCGTATGATACTGCCTGGCCCAAAAACCCTACTTATTTCCATGATCAAAATAACTAACTGATGAATAAATAGAAAATTTAAAATAAACAACGATAGCCATGAAAATTTGACCCCCTCTGACTTGGATCACAAGAGAGAAACTGACATACCAAAAAGATCCAAAAAATGAAAATGAAATACTAGGTGTAATAATATATCTGGTAAAGACTTTTTTGTTATCATTATTTATTATTTATAAACAAAATTTGACATTTTCTATGATGCATAAGCACTAAATCAACAATGAAAATGATCATCATAATTATATTGAATAAATAATATATTAATTATTTTTTACATTATTTATTTATGATACATGTTGTTTATTATCATAAATTTTTAATTATATAAGCTTCTTAAATTTTAATATTATATTTAGTTCTTTATTATATTATAAAATATATTTTATTTCCTAAAATCTATATATTATACTATTGAGGAAAAAATTAACTTCTTTAGAAAATTAACATAAATTTAAACTAGAAAAAATTTTAATTTATTAATCCAAAAATAAATTAATTTTCATAAAATTATAATAATTGTAGTTAAAGAAATAAATTTAATAAAATTTGTAAAATGCATCAAGAAATAGTTTTTTGAAAAAAATATGATTTTTATCGCAAAAAATGAACTCATACCAAAATTAAATATTTTGTTGTTTTTATGTAATTATTTATATTAATTCTAAATAAAAAGGATTATATTAATAACATATAAAATTAAAAATATTAACTGTATTTTTAAATTTAAAAATTTCATTGGATTTCAAAAAATGTATATTTCCCAATAATCACCAAAAAATGAATAATTTTTAAAAAATACCAATATTTCCCACTAAGATAATTTTTATACGTTGAGTTTAAAAAGTATATTATATTGATCCAAAATAATTTCTAAAATTTCCATAAAATAATTATAATATTAACATTGAAAATAAAATAAAAATAATTTCTAAAGAAATCATATATTCTTGGAAGAATACAATGACTTTACAAAAAAAGTAGATTCTTATTTCCTTTGAAAGAATCAATAAATTTTCATTATGTATAATATTTATTTCAATTTCATAATATTGTTAATAATATTCATTCAAAAAAATTTAATGGTTAGAATTTTATAGTAATAATTATGTAAACATATTTTAATATTATATCACTATCCCTTTAAACTTGGTGTTCCATAAATCACAAGATATAAAATTTAATAAATTTATTTATTAAGAAATGTATTCTCAAATATATTGGTGTTATTTCAAGAATTATTTTACTAATTTCCAATTTTTGTTAAAAATAATTTCCACCAATTTTTGAAAAATTAAATGTTTTTTAAAATGAATCATCATGTTGTTTTCCAATCATTATACTTTTAAATTTTTAGTGAAAATATGAGAGTAATATTTTTTTAACGTACAATTCATGAATATATTTTCACACCACAATGATTGCTGAATAAATTGAATCATCAGTTACATGTTTCTATGTATCATCTAAAATAAAATGTTTTCCATAATATTTTGGATATTTTTAATTTTTAATAAGTGATTTATATGTGAAAATATTATTTTAAAACTGGAATTATTCAATGTGATATTTTAGATGAATTTTCATCTAATATGAAATCCATTAATATCACTTATACATTAATGGGGATATGATCCACTCATTACATCCTTATTCATTATCTATATGATTAAAATTTATGATGATAAAATATTTATGAAGACTATATATTTTCCATGTCTTATATTATGTTGAAATGATTAAATGTTTATGTAATATAATTTGTTTTCAGGAATTATGATATGTAAAAAATGATTTATGATCTTGTGAAACATGAGTTAATTGATTTTTATTAAGTGAAATTTGGACATAGATTTATATAACCCTCTAAATAATTTGGTAAATATGTATATATTTAAAGATAATATGGAATAGAATGGGGAGTTAACCCAATTCATTAAAAGACTTCGTCCAGTATGATATTCTTGGGACTGAACCATGAAAAATGATATGATATATTGGGGAGTGAAAATGGTCCTCTATGATAGTCTTGGTAGTGATCCTTGAATTAGTAAATTATTTTATTTGATTTTATTTATTCCACAAAATATGAATTATTCAAATGTTATGTTCTCATAGATATTGTTTTTTGTTTCTTTATGATTCAGGTGTTATTAACTATCATGCTTTATGTCCTGACTAAATCTTATGATACATGATATGCATATTCTTAATTTAAAATATTTAGCTCATGGCCTCATACCGTAATAATCAAGTAATATTTGAGTGATCCTTGATTTTCCCATTCTTTCCCATAATGAGCATCCGAGGGCACAATTTATTAAGTTTTCTATTCTAAAGGATATGAATAAAATCCTTAAATATGATGTTTCTAAAAATAGATCTAGTTATGAAGAACTATTTTCGGGATGATATAGATATATTTTGTACGAGTTTTATATATATATATAAATATATATTTCTAAAGATAGTAAAACTTTATAGTTTTGGTATGGATTGTAATGTTTCTTAAAGAATATTAATCTTTTAAGATGTGACATTTAACTATACAAAGTAAGGGTCACTATATTTAGTACCATATCATGTTTTAGTGGCCTTTTAAAAGTAGTATGATAAATGTTTAGTGGGAACCCTTAGGATAATACTATGTATATGAGAACATCCTAATTTTTAGTACTGAAAATATTGTTGTCTTCCTAGTGAAATGTCCATGATTAGATACTTCATGTGGTCTTCTTTTTCAAATAGATTCATCTTGGTTTAATATAACTGAAAAGAGTTGGACTAGTATATCTTGACTCCCATTATGGTGCATGTTGACTTATCATGTAGAGTAGTGATATTTTTGGTTGAGTTATATTTAAACCACATGTTTAACATGTGATTGAACAAAAATGATCATTTGGATGAAAAGAAAATTAATTTTTAGGGATGTAAGACAAAATATAGGAGATCACCTTTGATATTAATATATTTATTTATTTTTATTTTTCAGACATAATTTGGGATGTATAGTTATTTATTTATGGACTGTTATATATTGATCCAATGGTCTTATTTAGAAAATTTTAGTGTGAAATTTTATATTTTCATCACATGAAGTTATATGCATTTTTTTTAACAATTTTTTATTATATAATGTTGAAAGAAATAAATTATTTCTTATTACCATGTCGTAGAGTTTGTGATCCCATTAAATTTTACATTAATACGTAATGAAAAAAAATCATGTTGGATACTAATTTTTTGTATAAAATTTTATATTTTTTTGAAATTATTTAATGGACTAAAATATAATAGTAGATTAAATCTATTTTTTTCATGAACCAAAAAATTTCTACTCAAAACCAATATCCCGATCAAACCTGTGACACTATCGAGGCACATTATGATCACCCCAGGTGGTGACAAGGACAGGGGAATCACAATTTAATGACAAGAATTATTTCACCCATGATAAATAAAAAATCAATTTGAAAGATAAATGATAAGGAAAAAATAAATTAATCTAAAAATGAATAATAAAAAACTAGTAATAAATAACCCAAATATGACAATAAAAAGATCTCCATGTGACCTTTCATGTCACTCATTGAACTCTAAACCCAATATCTCTTTATAATGATCAATACCAAGTTGAACCTACACCTAAATCTAAGAAAAGTGTAAATGTATAGGCATGTGTATTAAAACTAAATAGTAATTCCCTTGTAAACTATTTCAAATTCATTTCATTTGAATTGAATATTCACTTAATTTATGTATTAAATACAATATTTAAACATGTGTTTTTCAAAAATTTAATTTAAAAAAAATTAGGGTCCATTTCCCTCTTTATCTATAATTATTCTTTCTAAAATTAGGATGTTAAGTTCTTTTAGAGAAAATTAATAAATGTAAAATGAACGGTGCCTTTATATAGGGTATATTAGTATAGAAAATTTTTCAAAACAATATTCATTAAACATTTAAAACCAAAAAAATTATCGTTACAAATGAGACTCACCAATAAAATGTAGTAGAATAAATAAAAAGATAATGAGGGATATAGAAATGAAATACTCAAGTAACCAAAAAGTTAAATAAACTATATTATCTTCTATATATAAAAAAGTGATTGGGAACGAGGGAATTATATAGATCTCATTGGAAAATCTAAATATACCATAACCTCAACGGTCATGTTGGGGTCCCAGATACAATCAGACTAACCTAACTCAATATAATAATAAAAAACTAGTTCATCATGATGTCTCAGTTAAACGAATAGCTATGCTAGCTTCCAATGTTGTGTCTAATATTATGGTGATCTTAAAATTTTCAAACCATCAACAACATGTATAGATTAAATACAATCCAATACATAAATAATAGAACCAAACATCACCCCCCCAATCACCCAATGTTATAATCCCCTTATCTTCCAACAATAAATTCACAAAGAAATCCACTATTATAGTCCTCGCATTCCATTTAACAATCAACATGTAAAGAGATACTTCCCAATGGGATTTTTAAAATGAAACCCCATTTTTAAAAGTACTAAATATGATTCACATAGCCTTCGAGTTACAATATTTTTTTCCAAAGGACCAAACACAATTATTATAATAACATATTTTCATTTGGATACCTATTTTAAAATACAAAACCCTTATTTTTTAATCCTGTAACATTTACCAAGTCCAACCTATAACTTTTAAAGACCACGTGGTGAGTAAATTTCAATAAAACATTTTTTAAAATTTTAATTCATAAGATACCCAATTGATTTCATCCCAAAACAATTATTATAACCATACCATATCATTTATTTGTATATAAACAAGGTGATAACATCAATAAATAAATAACTCTTAAATTTAAATCCCATTACATAATGAATCCTACCTTAAACACATTTTTCTTTGACATTGACATCCTAAAACTACTATACATGGGTCTAGATATGCGTAAAGATGAAAGAAGAACATTAGAAATTCAAAACCCATATATAAAAACCAATTATACATGAAAGCAAGACCCATGGATCCTATGAATAAAGAGAAAAAAGAAGAAAAATAAATAATGAAAAAGAGGGAAAATAAAGGACTGAATTACCTTGAAAAATCACCTTAAGATCATAAATAAATTATCTGGGATAGACATGAGAGAAGGAATGGAGGAATAGGGAAAAGCAGAGGAGACTCCCTTGAGATTTACAAGATAAATAGGGAATAAGTGGGGATATTTGGGGTTATAAATTAGAGTAAAAATGGAAATATAAATTTTTCATGAACCTAGTCACAGAATACAGTTAGGATGAATGGTTTAGAAAACCAAGAGGCAACCGTCCTTCCCTTAATTGACTCAAAAGACAACTGGATGGTTTGGCTATATGGAATGGGAAATCACACACCAACCATATGGTTTTCTTATTTAAATAAATATAGATCCATGATCATATTTATTTCATGATTTGGACTAACCATACTTTAGAGATGAACCCTAATCTTAGGGCACCCCAATACACATGTGTTTACATAGAGGAGACACATTGTTCGAATATAATAATGCACTACTTGTGTATCTGAAACTGTGAAAGAGTAAAATGAACTGAAAATGGAATCTTCATCATATGGTCACACAGTCTCCCCTAATTCATGAAAATAAACCATGAAACATAGAATAAATAACCCAAAACAAAAAAATTCAATCCAAAACACCTAATAATTAAGAGAAAATAAATATAACAAATAATAAAACATTATAATAGAGAAATATAATTCGTTATTTGATAAGTATCCCCACTATAATTCCTTCCTCGATGAAAAGGCTCAACATATCAATTTTATTGGGTTAAAATTCAAAGGTCCACACTCTTACCCAATTCAACTCCTCAAATAATAGAATGTATAAACCACCAATAACACAAAACAATCACCACTATCCTATAAAAACCATAAAACTCCACTTTTCTTAAAAGATGATGAAAATCCAAATCCCTGATTGAAACAACTTACCACTAGGATTCCTCCAAGAACCTAACTGTATATAAAGTAGAAGTGAAAATAAATTTAAGAAAACCTAGGAGGACATGGGATAACCTCTAGATACCATTATGATTTGAAAAATAATGAAAAAGAAAGGATCAAAATAAGGGCCAAACATTAATGGATATTAGAGGCTAGAGTAAAATACCCATCATATTATGACTCTAGATATGTTCCCAACCAAAACCACCAAAATAAACATTCAACCTCTAAACTATAAGAACCAGAAAAATCCCTGAATTAACTAAGAGTCATGAACATGACATAAAATGGAACATTATTTCATTTTAATACGGTGAGACCATTAATTACTCTAATGATGTTTCCAATTGAACAAAATTACCCAAATGAAATAGAAAAACCGATTTTTAATAAAAAAATATATGAAACAGTATGATACAACAATTAAAACAATAAAAATAACAACAACAAAAAAATACATCAAAAACCATAAATAGATCTTCCACCATCACCATGTCTATCCGATTAAGATACATGATTGTACAATGGAGTGGCTTTGAATCTAATTTTATTTCTTGCAATGCACTTATAGAACATTTAGAGATGGCCTAAATTTCCAAACTCATGTCAGAAATCTAGAGAACTTTTCAACGAAGTCTTCTTGTGAACAAAATTTATTAATTGATTACAAACTAGGTTCATATACCCAAAAGAAGCTGAAGAATGATCCAAAGTCCTCTTAATTACACCACAAAAAATCTACATTAGGAATAATTTCCATAACTTTATTGGAGTTACATTCACTACATATAGAGATTGAAGAATTATTGGATAACATGAGAACACATACTAACACGACTGTATCCCAAACATGGTACCTCACCAACTCAGCATAAGAGGTGAGAAAAAATTCAGACACCCTTGACTGAAGACCTGGATGAAGACAACTCTCAAAATGTTTAGAATTTACAGAATATTCCTCCACCGAATCTAAGAGACAAATAATATATTGAAAAAAATTACAAAACAAATCTGACACTGACCTATTACCTCATTAATGGTATAAATTTTCAATCTCCATCATGACATTCACAACTATAGAGAAGTACTATTCAATGAAAAAGACCTAGAATAATTTATTTGAGATGTATTACCAAGGATAGTTCCTAATAAACAATTTTCACCACTTCCATTTCATACCATAGAGAGTAAAGGTTGAAAACATGGTAACAAGAGGCTCTAGAAGCTCAAGAAATGAAAAATATTCCACCATTGAATTATACCACCCCTAACATTTTTCTGATTTTGTTTCTTGAATAAGTGAGGAGCGTTCAACTACTAAAAGATCCCAATGAATTTCTATTACTGAGGAAAACTAGGATGAATATCAAAAATAGATGATCATGTATGAAATGACATGATTTAGTAGACTGAAACAAATTGGGGGAAGAACCAACCATAAACCTTCTATAGGATTCCTTAGATCTTAGTGTTGGAATACTCAAAACATCAAGAAAATAATAACACAGTAAAAAACAAATCACTATAAATAACTCAACCAAATTAGACACCAAACAAAAAAATAATCAGACCCAGAAATATAACACACTTTTAAAAAAATCTCACCATTAACATTTTAGAAATCCAATTTCGAACTCCACACTCTGATAAATATCATTCTACCAAAGGTACCCTGAATTCCATCATGAAATATAACACATTTTTGGTTAAAACACATTATCATTATACAATTCATAAAATATTCTTTTGAAATACCTCAAAGTATATTATAATATAGACATTGATAAATGTATCAATTTTTCAAAACCCTTTATATTATATTTAGTTTAAACATTAAGTATTTTTTCATTGATTATTGTTAATTATATTTGTTAAACACCAATATCTTTTATGAAAACCATAGTGACATGATTTTAAATTTGTATCATATAATCCAAAAAAGAGAATAAAAAATAAAAAATTATGAAGGTATAAAAATTAAATTTTAGGGGAGAAGGAAATATGTTAAAGGGTTACAAACACCTGAATACAAAAGTAGGGTGTGAGCCTAAGCCCAGTAGGATACCACCAAAAATTCTGTAACAAATGCCGAACATTGATTATCCAAAGAAAAGCATTCAATTTTAAAATAAACATGTTTGGCAATTCAAAAGAATATTTTAACAAAACATGCTATACATTTTCAAATGATGGAAAAATTACATTAAGAAAAGGATTTACAATGATGGAATATTTCTAAAACAATGGCTTATGTAAAACATTTATATAAAACCATTTATATAAATTTAGAAGGCATGTAAAGAATTTCACAATCATTGGCATACATTTATATCTCAAATATAAATAAAAAAGCGGGGAACATGGTCATCTTCCAAAAGGTACGATAGTATTAACTAGTTATAGGATTCTGTACTCTCTATGTGAACTCAGCAAAATGTGTATACACACATCCCTATGACATTGGCCAAAGGAGACTCGTTTCCAACCCATTGGGGATGTGACCCACTACAAGTATGTTTTATAACGTTGACATAGTGTAGAGTGTATCCAAATAACTTACTAACTACCTAAGCCTTTCATGTTCTCTTACATGATGGGTGAACTATTTTAAGAATGCTTAAAATATGATCAATCCCATTCTACCATTTCATAAGTTCCAACTTCATTCCATTTAAATCCATAATAGTATTTATTCAAAAACCTACCTCTTTCACAAGATAAAACAAATGGGTTTCTATTAAATCATTTTAAGCCATTTTCATAAGTTTGAAATCCATTCAAAACCAATTCCATCATTACCCATTTCATTTCCACAATTTAATTCAACAATTTAATTAAAAACATTTCCATCAAATCCACAATTTAAATTGACCAATTTTCCATAAACCCACCCAATTCAATGGAATTGGAGTTTTCCCAAATATTTATGCCAAAAACATTTCAAATATCACAATTCAATGGAATCGAGTTTTTATCAATTATTTGAAAGCAAATTTGAGAAATTGAATATAAATCAACAATTGAAATAAATACAAGGATAATAAATTTGGAAAGTCTATATGGAACCACCTACCTCGATTTATTGATGGGATTTTACCCAATGAGAAACCCCAAAAACCTAGCGGCACAACGACGTTGATCAAAATTCGGATCCAAATCCTTAAAACCAAAATTTAGATCAAAGGAATCAAGATCTTGCAAAACTAGATCTAGATTCAAAATCCTAGATCTATACCTCAACTCATAGGTTTAGATCCATGGAAGCAAAGGAAATCTCCCATGAAAGAATCAAGGAAGGATAGAGGAATAAATGAGAAACACAATGGGATGAAATCCACTTTCCATGATGAGAGAAGATCTTCAATATGAGCCTTCAATCTCAAATAAAGATGTTCAGATCACCTTGGAATCTCTCTAGGAGGCTTTGGAATGACCTAAAATGAGTCAAGCCTAAGTCAAGGATGAAATTATGGAAGTCCCGGGGGTTCGAGTGTTTATAAAAGAAAACCATAAGAATTAAAAACCACATGCACAGTATACATGGGAAGAGGTGCACGGTTTGTCAAACCATGCACACACCATTCGGACCTCACTGTCCATAGATACACGGTCCACATGGTTTGGTCGCATGGTACATCAAACAGTGTGCACACCATGTGTACCTCTCTGTCTAGTGTTGCATGGTTGACACAGTTTGGTCGCATGGTATTTCAAACCGTGCAGAAACGGTGCACAAGCCATTTCCCTTTTGATTTACTTAAAGTTCACCCAAACGCACCCCAAGCCACTACTCCAAAACAGAAGTGCTTAGAAACATCAAAAGTACGTGGAAACTTAACGTGTTGTTACAAAGGGTAATAAAAGGAGATACATTAGAATAACATAAACAAAAGGGTACGATAACATTATCATGAATTTTGAAAACCATACCCTATATATCATATATCATATTATTGTTTCATTGAATAATGAATGTTGTTTTATAATCCAAGATTCGTAAGTGAATCAATGAACATAATATATGAGAGCATAAAATTAATATAAGACATTGATTGTGGCATACACGTAACCATAGATATATATTTCTAAAATATGTATGGATCGTTGAAAATAATTACATATTGGTATGGGTTCATTCCCCAAAACATTATAATAATCATGGTTCAATACAAAGTTAGTCTTAATAGAAAATGTTTCTTACTAAACCAGGTTTAGTCAACATTATAGTCTTATATATCACCTTATTTATAAATAATTACAAAATTCATTGAAGGGAGATATAGGACCCACCCATCTCATAATGAAAACCATATTTATGTGTACCTGAAGATCATAAAACATTAAGCATATCATTATCCATGAAATGAAATTGTTTTTATAAAAATTACATCATATCCTTACATATATAAAAGGGATATGGTTCATAAGTATTTCCTCATTTCATATTATCAAAACATCTGGAAAAAGGGGTTCATAAGAATTGTATCGTTGTCTTACTTAATGAAAAAGAAACAATCTTCATAAAAAAATTATCAACATAAACATAATCCTTTAATAGAATTAATATTAAATGAATACTTGTTTTATATCCCCTGCAAGTAATATCTAACATCACCCGATGTCATATTATATGGAAAATGATTTTGATCGATTATTGAAAACATTTCTTGGTAAAAATATGTTTTCACTTTGAGGAAAACAATTTTAAAAATCAATTCTATTGATAATTTTTTTATTTGAAAATAATCATTATAAATTATAATGGAAGATTCAATATAAATAATGGTGATGATTTTGGATGGTTTTCTTTATTTCATACTTGCTAAAACTGAGATTTCTTTTACATTTTTTGTGAAGACAATCATACATTATTAAGAATAGAACATAGTGATTCCTTTTAAAAAAATCAAAAAATAAATCATCAGTAAATATTATTTAAAATTAATAGGACAACAATAAAAACTTTTTACTACAGTTTTATAAAATATGGTTTTATCAAAAAACTGATTTTTGATAGAGGAGAAAAATATTGTCAGATGTTCTTAAAAACATTATTTCAAATTTCATAAGTACCAATGAGTACAAGAATTGTAATTTTACTTCAAAATGTCATTAATAAATAATAGATAATAAAAATACCGAGTGTATAGACCTAAAGCATGACGTACATGGACATTACATTACTTTTGCGGAATACTTAGTACATAGCAAAAACACACACACAAGGATCGTAATAGTTTAGTGTCGGTAGAAACTCGGAATGTAATATTCTAATCGTGGTGAAAGATATTCAACATCTCCCATAAAGATCTTCCTTTTTTACCTAAAACCTTTCTTTATATCCAAGGGAAAAGAAAACATAAAAGGGTGATCTCAAATGCTCAGTAAGGGTAAACAAAATAAATATCAATCACATCATATTCATAAGAACATAACATTTTGGAAATCTTAACCTGCAAAAGAGAGCATAATTTCATAACATGGGATAAATCATGGCAGTGAAATGTAATCAAAATAATAATAACTTAAAACATGAAACTTTATGGCATACACACATAATCATAGAGAATCATATCTTATTAGTCAAGACTCATTTCCAAGACTATCTTAGTGGACAAAGTCTCTTTCTGAACCGAGTCACCCTCGTTTCAGTCCTGTTTCACTGAACCGGTATAACCTACCGTTACATCCTTGTCTATCTCATGAGATATAAAATCTTTACCCAATGCATTGGAGGGAGATATAGGTCCCACCCATCTCATAATGATACCATTCTTATGTGTGCCACAAAATCGTAAACCATACATCATAGCATAACCCATGTAATAAAAATGAGATTCTCAACATCATGACATCATAAAACAATTCATATAAGATAAAGGAATTCATAAAAATAATTCCATCACAACATAATCAAATCAATGTAGGAATAGGGATAGAAACAGAACCCTATATTATCTTAGATGGAAAATAATTTTGATAAAACACTTGAACTCCATTCTTGAGGAAAATATCCTTTCTAATCAAAAACATTTTCCTTTCTTAACATGTCTTACAATTTTAAACTAAAAGAAGTTGATTAAAAATAAACTTGAAAACTTGTAAAGGAAGATTCTTGGAAATAATGTTTTAAAAATCCATTCATGCCGTATAAGTTAAAAAAAACATTCTTCTCGTACTTTTGTCGGAAAAGTCAAAAAGTACCTCGTACGAAAAACGACAAAAGATTCCTTTCATATCCTTTACTAAAAACTCACTGAAGGGTAAAATTGGATTTAAACAATTGTAGGTGTATGGAAATAATATTACATATTTAGGAAACATGGATGTGGATGATAAAATATACCCCAGTAAATACCAAAATATAAACAATCTCGGATAAAAATGAGATTGTGATATTTCCCTTACCTTATGTCCGATATGCTTTGTACGTATCCGAAACTCTTGTATAATGATTTAAATAATGTCATTAACTTATTACGGAATCATATTCATTGTTATGATGTCATATATGGTTCACTTATGACTTTATATTACTCCTTCTTTTGTAAATTCCATGTTAAATAAGCGTTTTGGGTAAAATCGTTTCATTTATCGTAGGTGTTTGGACTTGTTGTTCATGACATTATTATTACTTATATCATGATTTACATACTTCCTGAATATAAAACATGATTTATATATCATATATATTCAGTATATATATATATATAACAGATAGATAAATGAAATGAAACACACCGTTCATGGAGACGGTAGTTCGTACGTACGCATGAACGCTGTTTTCATTTCCTTATTGTCTTGAATGGAAGTAAGTAGATGACATACATATATATATATATAAATAAATCCAGTAGATTTAACATGTCATATATTTCATTATTATTTATTATATATACTTTATAATCATTCATGAATGGTTAATGTGGAGAATGAATCTCATCGCGTCATGGAGACGGTAGTCCGTACGTACGCACAAGCGATGATATCATTCTCATGATCATGGGACTATATTGGAGTGTATGTATACTATTTCAGAATCAATATCACTTTAAAATAATTATATATAGTTATTATTTACACCATTATACCCATCCAAGTAAGGTGGAGGTGGAAAATAGATTACACCACGGTGTGGAGACGGTATTCCGTACGTACGCACGCGTGGTGATTTCTTTTTCCGTAGAATGGATAGATGATGAAATAGGGTTGTTTCATACTTATAATAACATCTCAATATATGATTGATACTGATGTTATTACTTCATAATGAAACAACTAATGAAGTATATGTGGAAGAAGAAATAAAGATGAAAGAATCGGTAACAGACATTACCTCTTCTTTGAAGTGTTTCTTTGAGACCTCCTTTTAGGGCACTAAAATTGGTCTTTGAGGAAGACCAGAACCTATGAGATGTTTCTAGGGAAGTGGAGAAGATATTTTTTCAGGGATTGGCCGAGTTTGAAGGCTCGATGTTGTGTGAGGAAGAGAGGGAGGAGGTGCCCTTTTATAAGGGAGGAGAGGGGCTCCTTTGGAAAACTAAAAATATTATTTCATTATAAAGTCATATTCGATTTTAAATAGCTCCAAATTGATTTATTTCGAATATAAGGTGTGGATGGATCTAAATACTTTCATAAAATATTATTTAGACAAGTTTAAATTATTATTTTAACCTTATCAATTAGATTTAACTCTAAGTTAAATAATTTAACTTTTACCGTGTCTTTTTGTTTTCTTACACTATATGGTTAATTAAATTACTATATCAAGCCAAAAAACCCCAAGTTGTTTATTATTAACATTTATAATCTTATCTAAGTCATTATCCCGAAACTTAGATTTTTAGGAATAAAATAACAATTAATAATATAATATTTGTTTTAAAAACTAATTTATGTCAATTTGGACGCTATTTGGTACATGATTTTTATGAAATTCATAATAGAATGATAAGTTCAAAAAAAGTTACTTAAATCAACAATAACATGTCATATTAACCTAGAAAATTAGTTTAAGTCATAAAAAGTCTCAAATTACATTTATTTGGGCATTTATAACATCAATTATGTCAATATTTCATTAATAAGACAATTACTGCCTCATATTTGTGTCATAATAAATGATAATTAATTAATCCCTAAAAATTCTAAATAAATTCATATGATGTAGATAATTGTATTATATTTCTGGATAATATTCATGTTTGTTGTTTTATTAAGTTTATCACTATATTAAAATTGTTATACTTATATGATTTAAGAAAGTGACATGTTGTCACATCCTTTGGTTTTAATAATAATTAAATTATTTTCATGGACAAAAGTCCATAAAATGAATCTAATCCGAACCTTAGGTTGTATTGGTCTACGTTTAGCCATACAATAGTATTTTTCCAAGTGTTAGGGTAATTTTATAATCTTATATTTACCCTTAATTACCCGATTTACCTTTAACTAGAGTAAATAAAATTTACCGTAGTTACTATTCACAATGCCCAAAAATAAAAAGTAGCTTATTAACATAATTTGGACCCACTGATTCCAAATATGGAATCCATTTTTACAAATTCAATACACAAAATATTCAGAAATTAAATTAAAATTAATCCCGTTGTCGAAAGAAAACGGGTTTTTCTTTAAAACAATGCAAAAGATTGAATTGATTTAACAAACGAATTCAAGGTAAAATCAATGCTAATGACATACATTATATTAAATGGTAAAAATATATTATATTTATACTTTAGAACCATTCAATATTATAATTTAACCACATATTATATTACGATGAAAAAAGTTGTTTTTAATTAAAATATAGTGTGTTTTTACTATTCATTAAAATATGAAAGTTATCGGAAAAATATCAAAACTTTATCTAATGTAAATTTTTATATCCTGATTCAAAAGAAGAATTTTATTTTGTCAAATTGAACTTATAAACATGTCAAAAACTAGATTTAAAGTGGGTGCGCCATCAAAAGCTGGCAAAACTTCATTTTTTGAAAAATAATTATTTTACCCGAAAAATTTATTTTGTTCTTATACCATGTTCTAGAAAATGTGTAAGATGAATAATAATGTTATAAAATTCAAAATTTAGTTAATACTATTCATAAAGACTAGTTCATGACAATATTATAATAATATATCGTTGTTTATTAAAACCCGGTATTTCGTACAACACACGCTATCAAGGAAGGTCGAAATTACGTGTAATGCAAGCCAAGTCAGGGTTGCGTGTTGTGAAAGAATCCTTCGTTGTTTCGTATAACAGAATCCAACCATATTTTATTTATACATTTAATATATATATATATACTCAATGTTACATAGAATTACTACTATCAAACGAACTTGAAATTGTGTGAAACACAATCTAAGAATAGCATTGCATATACTGCAAGCTAATACGGTGTTGTGTATAGCGCAAGATAATATTGATGTGTCGTAAAATAGAAGATATAAATGAAATTAAAAATAATGTATCTAATAAAATCTCGGGTTGTTACATTCTACCCCCCTTAAAATGAATTTCTCCCTCGAAATTCGTCGGGGTTATAAATGGTTTACTACTCGAAAGTTTCTTTAATAGAAACCCACATCGTTAAAAGGAATACCAAAACTTGGCTTTAAAAACTAAAGTATGAAATGTAATGATTACCCAAATAAACTAATCACTGGGTTTCCACATAGGTGAAAATATGGATATGGAAGAGAAATCTAACCATCATGTTCTGATGGAGAGTGGTAGAGAACATGGCTATGAAAAATCCAACAATCACAAAGCCACAGATTTGTGATTATCTAAGGTACCATCTGATTCATCGGATATAAGGGCAGTAGGACAACATTTTTGGATTTTCAAGATCATTTCCCTAAAGTTGATGAAATTAGAAGAAATACTTTCGTGATTTTGGTATAGTCTCACCGTTTGTCATTCTTTGGAAAATTTCCACATCATCTCTTAAAAAAATGAAGTTGAATTTGTCATTCGTGATGTGTTAGCAGATCATGTGATGGAATGATGGGTCATTCCATCTGTCTCAAACAAAAGGTTAGAAAAGTTATCAAAAAAATACATATGTCCATCTATAGTGAGATTAATCTTATATAGTTACTAAAATGGACTTATACTTCATATATCATACTGCTTATTATAATAAAACTTGTTTCTACTAAACATGGACTTCCTGTAGGCCAGTGGTAGGCGATAAAGGCCAGTCGCACTTCGGTTGTGGGTTCAATTCCCATGGCCTTGTCTGACGCGATGGGATGTCGCACGTCCTGCAGGTTGTTCTTTTTCTAAAACTATATTACTATAACATCCCATAAATAATATCGAAAAAACAATACTAACTTATGTCCAACATAATCCATTCCAATCTTTAGGCTTATCTATAATACTGTAGTCCACTCTCATAATATAGTGAAAACGATTATCAGAGATTTAATACCGTCGTTGATCCCCATATATCATAAGATATGTCTTGTTGGTCACATTCCAAACATTAAAAGGCCTTAATCATGCACTCTTTTGAATACCCATTGAACCTAAGTGAAAACAAGAATGCAGTTCAAAGTTAACACTTTCCACATACCAAAAACCCAAAATTCTATATACTCAAACCATGATATAACTATTTCCTTATCTCAGTCATGAGCTCATGAATACTGTCAAACATTTAATTTTCTCCTTATCCCTTCATTATGCGCATATCATCTACATTACAAAAATATCTGAATAACCTTTCATGGATACTGGTAACATTAATCATACACTTTTAAAACTCAAGGAATGACAATAGTGTAACAATCCTTAGATGTCTCTTTATTCCATAGTACCATGAGATTACTTATACAACATTACACATGATAAACATGTAATCATTCCACTATATTTTTAAATCATTGACCGAGCTTCAACAATTCTTTCATGTCATATATCATTTGTAGTCTCTTCATCATCATCAACTTAAGTACTACCCATATGACCATACTGATTCTCTTCACGAGACTTTCCCTTAGGGCATTGGTTTGCATAATGCCCGTACATTCCACATTTAAAACATTTAACCATTGTTGATGTCATAGAAACACCATTATCCTCATCCCTGGTGTTAACTGAATCTTTTCCTTTGCACTTACTGGCTTTGTGTCCTTCTTTTCCACACCCAAAGCATCTTCCAGTTCCTTTGAAACATTCTCCTTGATGCCTCTTCCCACATGATTTACATAGGGGAAATTTAACTTTCTTTCCTCTATGATCATCATGAAACTCCCGCTTTCTCTTATTAGCCGAGTCAGGAAACAAACCAAATTTTACTTTATTGATCATATTATGAGATTGTTGATTCGGAATAATAATGATGTTTGGACCTCCAAATCCCATTTCATTTGGTTTCTCATGAATAATATCATTTCATTGTCCATCATATCCTCCATTATTGTGAATCATCTTATTTCCAGCCATTTTCTAAAACCCAAAAAGAATAGTGTGAGAGGAAAAAATCATAATAAAGGGGGAGTAACATAAATATATAACATCTTTGGTTTAATCTAATATCGTTACCACAGTTCTAGGACTATATCCTATACGTATACTTATCCATAGAGACATCCGTAGACATACCTTAGAAATATATCTAGTGATCTCACTAGCGTTCTCACATCCTAATTTCCAAAGGTTGACTAAAATTTTCCTCTGATACCAACTGTAGAGACTCAAAGCTTGATGTACATGGACATTACATTACTTTGGCGGAATACTTATTACATAGAAAAAACACACACACAAGGATCGTAATAGTTTAGTGTTAGTGGAAACTCGGAATGTAATCTTCTAATCGTGGTGAAAGATCTTCAACATCTCCCATAAAGATCTTCCTTTTTTTACCTAAAACCTTTCTTTATATCCTGGGGAAAAGAAAACATAAAAGGGTGATCTCAAATGCTCAGTAAGGGTAAGCAAAATAAATATCAATCACATCATATTCATAAGAACATAACATTTTGGAAATCTTAACCTGGAAAAGAGAGCATAATTTCATAACATGGGATAAATCATGGCAGTGAAATGTAATCAAAATAATCATAACTTAAAACATGAAACTTTGTGGCATACACACATAATCATAGAGAATCATATCTTATTAGTCAAGACTCATTTCCAAGACTATCTTAGTGGACAAAGTCCCTTTCTAAACCGAGTCACCCTCGTTTCAGTCCTGTTTCACTGAACCGGTATAACCTACCATTTCAGCCATGTCTATCTCATGAGATATAAAATCTTTACCCAATGCATTGGAGGGAGATATAGGTCCCACCCATCTCATAATAATACCATTCTTATGTGTGCCACAAAATCTTAAACCATACATCATAGCATAACCCATGTAATAAAAATGGGATTCTTAAACATCATGACATCATAAAATAATTCATATAAGATAAATGAATTCATAAAAATAATTCCATCACAACATAATCAAATAAATGTAGGAATAGGGATAGAAACAAAACCCTATATTATCTTAGATGGAAAATAATTTTGATAAAACACTTGAACTCCATTCTTGAGGAAAATATCCATTCTACTCAAAAACATTTTCCTTTCTTAACATGTCTTACAATTTTAAACTAAAAGAAGTTGATTAAAAATAAACTTGAAAACATGTAAAGGAAGCTTCTTGGAAATAATGTTTTAAAAATCCATTCATTCCGTATAAGTTAAAAAAACATTCTTCTCGTAATTTTGTCGGAAAAGTCAAAATGTACCTCGAATGAAAAACGACAAAAGATTCCTTTCATATCCTTCACTAAAAACTCAACGAAGGGTAAAATTGGATTTTAAAAATTTTAGGTGGATGGAAATAATATTAAATATTTAAGAAACATGGATGTGGATGATAAAATATACCCCAGCAAATACCAAAGTATAAACAATCTCGGATAAAAATGAGATTGTGATATTTCCCATACCTTATGTCCGATATGCTTTGTACGTATCTGAACCTCCTGTATAATGATTTAAATAATTTCACTAACTTATTACATAATCATATTCATTGTTATGATATCATATATGGTTCAATTATGACTTTATATTACTCGTTCTTTTGTAAATTCCATGTTAAAGAAGCGTTTTGGGTGAAATCGTTTCATTTATTGTAGGTGTTTGGACTTGTTGTTCTTGACATTATTATTACTTATATCATGATTTACATACTTCCAGAATATAAAACATGATTTATATATCATATATATTCATTATATATATATATATATAATAGATAGATAAATTAAATGAAACACACCGTTCATGGAGACGGTAGTCCGTACGTACGCATGAACGTTGTTTTCCTTTCCTTATTGTCTTGAATGCAAGTAAGTAGATGACATACATACATATATATATATATACATAAATACAGTAGATTTAACATGTCATATAATTCATTATTATTCATTATATATACTTTATAATCATTCATGAATGGTTAATGTGGAGAATGAATCTCATCGCGTCGTGGAGACGGTAGTCCGTACGTACGCACGAGCGATGATATCATTCTCATGATCGTGGGACTGTATTGGAGTGTATGTATAATATTTCAGAATCAATATCACTTTAAAACAATCATATATAGTTATTATTTACACCATTATACCCCTCCAAGTAAGGTGGTGGTGGAAAATAGATTACACCACGGCGTGGACACGGTATTCTGTACGTACGCACGCGCGGTGATTTCTTTTTCCGTAGAATGGATAGATGGTGAAATAGAGTTGTTTCATACTTATAATAACATATCAGTATATGAGTGATACTGATTTTATTACTTCATAATGAAACAACTAATGAAGAAGAAGTGGAAGAAGAAATAAAGATGAAAGAATCGGTAACAGACATTACCTCTTCTTTGATGTGTTTCTTTGAGACCTCATTTTAGGGCACTAAAATTGGTCTTTGAGGAAGACCAGAACCTCTATGATGTTTCTAGGGAAGTGGAGAAGAGAATTTGGCATGGTTTGGCCGAGCTTGAAGGCTCAATGTTGTGTGAGGAAGAGAGGGAGGAGGTTCGCTTTTATAAGGGAGGAGAGGGGCTCCTTTGGAAAACTAAAAATATTATTTTATTATAAAGTCATATTCGGTTTTAAATAGCTCCAAATTGATTTATTTCGAAGATAAGGTGGGGATGGATCGCAATCCTTTCATCCAATAGGGTTTAAAAATGTTTAGGTTATTATTTTATCCTTATCAATTAGATTTAACTCTAAGTTAAATAATTTAACTTTTACTGTGTCTTTTTGTTTTCTTACACTATATGGTTAATAAACTTACTATATGAAGCCAAAAAACCCCAAGTTGTTTATTATTAATATTTATAATCTTATCTATGTCATTTGGCCTATACTTAGATTTTTAGGAATAAAATAACAATTAATAATATAATATTTGTTTTAAAAACTAATTTATGTCAATTTTGACACTATTTGGTACATGATTTTTATGAAATTCATAACAGAATGATACGTTAAAACCAAGTTGCTTAATTCAACAATAACATGTCATATTAACCTATAAAATTAGTTTAAGTCATAAAAAGTCTCAAATTACATTTTTTGGGCATTTATAACATCAATTATGTCAATATTTAATTAATAAGACAATTACTGCATCATCTTTGTGTCATAATAAATTATAATTATTTAATCCCTAAAAATTCTAAATAAATTCCTATGATATAGATAATTGTATTAGATTTCTGGAGAATATTCATGTTCGAAGTTTCATTAAGTTTATCACTATATTAAAATTTTTATACTTATAAGATTTAAGAAAGTGACATGTTGTCAAATTCTTTGGTTTTAATAATAATTAAATTATTTTCATGGACAAAAGTCCATAAAATGAATATAATCCGACCCTTAGGTTATATGGGTCTACTTTTAGCCATCCAATAAGGTTTTTTCTAAGTGTTAGGGTAATTTTATAATCTTATATTTTCCCTTAATTACCCGATTTACATTTAACTATAGTAAATAAAATTTACCGTAGTTACTATTCACAATGCCCAAAAATAAAAAGTATCTTATTAACATAATTTGGACCCACTAATTCCTAATATGGAATCCATATTTACAAATTCAATACACAAAAGATGCAGAAATTAAATTAAAATTAATCCTGCTGACGAAAGAAAACGGGTTTTTCTTTAAAACATTGCAAAAGATTGAATTGATTTAACCTACGAATTGAAGGTAAAATCAATGATAATGACATAAATTATATTAAATGGTAAAAATATATTCTATTTATACTTTATAACCATTCAATATTATAAATTAACCACATAAGATATTACGATGAAAAAAGTTGTTTTTAATTAAAATATATTGTGTTTTTACTATTTATTAAAATATGAAAGTTATCGGAAAAATATCAAAACTTTATCTAATGTAAATATTAATATCCTGATTCAAAATTATAATTTTATTTTTTCAAATTGAACTTATAAACATGTCAAAAACTATATTTAAAGTGGGTGCGCCATCAAAAGGCGGCAAAACTGCATTTTTTGAAAAATACTTATTTTACCCGAAAAAATTATTTTGTTCTTATACCATGTTCTATAAAATGTGTAAGATGAATAATAATGTTATAAAATTCAAAATATAGTTAATACTATTAATAAAAGCTATTTCATGACAATATTATAATAATATATCGTTGTTTATTAAAACCCGGTATTGCGTACAACACACGCTATCGAGGAAGGTCGCGATTGCGTGTAATGCAAGCCAAGTCAGGGTTGCGTGTTGTGAAAGAATCCTTCGTTGTTTCGTATAACAGAATCCAACCATATTTCATTTATACATTGAATATATATATATATATATATATTCTCAATGTTACATAGAATGACAGTTATCAAACGAACTTGAAATTGTGTGTAACACAATCTAAGAATAGCGTTGCATATACTGCAAGCTAATACGGTGTTGCGTATAGCACAAGATAATCTTGACGTGTCGTACAATAGAAGATATGAATTTAATTAAAAATAATGTATCTTATAAAATCTCGGGTTGTTACACAGAGTTTCTTGAGTGATAAATCATAATTTTTTATCATCAAAAACATATTAATAAACAATCCTGATAATCGATGAGATTGTAATACAAATTCAAATAATCTGTAATATATTTGAATCATAATACCTATTGATGGAATAATATAAAATGTAAAGTAGAATATCAGGTGGATAAATAAATTCACGATATTATATATAAATGGTTCTTTATATACACACTGGGAAATTATATAAGTCCATAATAAAGAGTATGTCTCTAAAAATTTAAATAGCGATGAAAAAACCCCCTTTCCTTAAGTTTCAATTTTCATTATACAAGTTAAAACATCATTTATAATAAATATATGTTAAATTTAATTCCATTAAATAACAATAATTACATATATCAATCTATATATTATATTCTTATGACCTTTTTACCCATTTATTAACATTTCCGTGTTAATGTTTCAATTCGGGTAATAGCCATATTGATTTTTGTAAATGTTTATTTGTGGGATTTAGTGGTCATATAATGTTAAATCTGATATCATCATTTAAAAAATTTAATTATAATTTAAATTTCAAATATTTTCAGCTTATATTTTTATTTAATGTAATCTAAAAAATCTAGTGGTAGAAAATAAAATACATCGCTCATCAAAATGTTAGTCTACGAGTATGCATGAATGCTATTTCCATTTTTATGTTGGATAAAATTAAATAATGTTAAAAAATATATATATATAAATTAATAATAAATTATTGTCATATATTTATGGTATGTTCATTAAACCCATCATGGAACCTTCCATGTAAAACGTGAAATAATCGCATCACATTGCATGGTTATAGTCCACTATACACACGAGCAAAATTATAATATTCCAAAAAATGGAGACTATTAATGTATGTTGAATAGAATAATATTAAAAGTATATTAATATATAAAATATCATATATAAAATATAAATTTGACATTATGTCTAGCCATGAGAGGTGAAAATCGAAAAACAAATGATATCAGTTCGTAAGGCCGAAGTCTATCATAAACATGAATGATGATTTCATACCCATTTGATAGAAGTGGTGATGGTTTTGTGTCCTTCCATTTACCAAAACATTAATTAATATATGGAAGATATCAGGGTTAATCTATAATCATGGTATAATCATCATTGAAGGATTATGGGAGAGAAATAAAAAATTCTCATTGATGAACATTACCTCGCTATTGGGTATCCTCTTTATATTTTCTATAAAATGTATCTTATGTTTGATTATTTTCCCCAAATAAATGTTTTCAATTATGATTGGAGGATATTTATGAACAGTATTAATAATATAATGTCCAAAAAGGGGTTTTATTTTCTAATGAAGAGGTGATATGGGGTGGCCTTTATAAGTGAGTAGCATGGACCAATTATAATTTTTTAAAATACTGAATTGCAACCATGATTTTTATTGATTACACATGGAATTAATAATAGAAAACTTTATATAATATAATAATTATGGATGGAATATTCCATGAAAGTGGGTTTTGGACATGTTTTGGGATTTTTGAACAAAATCTTTTATGTTAAATCACATATTAAAACCATTTTCCCTAACCATGGTCATAAATTTTTTAATTTTTTTACAATTGAATTTGGTAATAAATTATGTTTAAATTTTTGGATAATATTAACTATTATAATTTCAATTATATATTTCATTTTTTCAAATTATATTCCCATAATTTAATATATTTTTCTTAAAATTAATCCAATAGACCCGATGAGAGAGATAAGTTTTAAATAAAAACAATCCAATGTTTACAAAGATTTTATATCAAAATTGAACATGAAATTGATTGCGATGACTTAAATTATAAAAATAATTATATAATTTTACTATATTAACTTCAAAAAATAAATTAAAATATAATTTATTTTTTCAAATATTTTTAATGAAATTCATGATTTTAATTAAAAATTAACTATTTTAAGTATTTATCAATATGTATTCTTCAAATAAAACCAATGTAGATAAAATTTTAAAATATTTTAATGTAATTAGTATTATTAATTTTAATTACAATGTTATAACAGTTTCTTTTAAATTATAATATAAATATTATATCAAGGATTTTGTAAAACTCTGTGTCATGTATAACAAAAGAAAACCTAGTGTTTGATAGTGTGAAATCCTAACATGGTGGTATGTTTAACACATTATATCATTTAAATTTAATTTATTTGAATGTAAATTCTCAAAAAAGCACGGTGATAGACTTCCTCTCTCAAGAATAATTCTGTTGTCATCGATCATGAACAACACAAGTTGTTATAATTGTCCTTGATCGCAGCCAGTTATTCTAAAGATTTGTGTAGAGATTTTTCTACATTAGGGGATAGAAGATAGAGGTATTATATCATTGTTTTCATGTAGTGAAATAATGTTAAGATAGGATTGTGTTTAAAAGATCATCAATTGATATAGAATTACAAGATGAATTAATTCAATATATTTATATAAATTAATTATAAATTTTAGGTGATGAATATCCAATTATACTTTTTTTGTTTTAATCAAGTCATGTAATCGATTGTTTTCAATATAAATTATATTTTTATCATTTAAAATAATGAAAATAATGGGATTTATATATAAAACTGGGTTTTGTATAATATTAACAAATGATTCCAATTTTCTTGAAACTTATAACTAGTAGGTCAAGTCAAGACAAGATATAATTAGATGAGGTTCTATTAAGACTAGTGTTTTGATATTGCCTCGATCTGATATTTTTTTACAAACTTAGAAAATAGTTTTATAGTGATTTCAGGTTGAAATTTAAGATAGGGAACCCAGTTTTTGTGTGGACGCTGGTGCATACAATCACCATGAATCTGATAACATGCTTATTGACATGAAAGATGCATAAATTGGTTATAGATAAAAAATATTTACTTATGCCAGGTAGTAATGAGTTTTTGTTTTATGTCTTATAAATTCCACTCCCCAAATATTATATTTTGACCATGGTGAATATCATATATCGCTAGAGTAATCCATGATGAGTTCCATCTGTGTTTCGATTGTGAGATCATGGTTATGGTTCCCTTGGATTTTAGGATTAATTTTAATGATCTATATATGAGATTTGTTCTCAATGCAGATAGAGTGAAATTTACGTACCCATTCAAAAATATGTTAACTCACCATCAGTACTTTTGGGGGGTGCTCCCCATCAGTTTGAGAAATAGTTTGTTCTGGTAGTACTAGTGGATGATAGACCTATGTTGTGTACTCTTAATGAGCTATAGATAGAGATATTTTCATATTTTTTGGTCAACCATACCCCTTCTCTTGTGGCAGAGGATTGTAACAAGATTGTGAGGTAAATACTACACATGGAGAGGGAACCTATTGATAGTGGTCCTGGTGGTGAGACATTTCATGGGAATCATAGGGTGGTATTAGATATCAGTACTATAGATATTTGACAGGGTTTTAGACATAAAGAGTATATGGACAACTCCACTATAAAGACACCTTTTTATGACATAATATATTATCCTTTTGGAGTTTTCTTCACCTAAAGAAGATTTTTTTGAGGTGAATTGGATGAAATCCCTATACATGTATGCTTATGCTCATTTTAATGTGATAAGGTGTCTTATTAATCCATTTTGTGGAGAACTGACATGAATGAAAATGTATATATTAAGGAATTAGGATCTTATTGAATAGCGGATTTGAGTGTGGTGTTAGTTATAAAAAATGTCATCTCTTTTCTAAATTATGTATTAATACTTGGAAATAAGCTTCACTTTCATTAATATGTCCAATGTTAGAGGAATTACAATACTAAAGGAGAATTTTATCCCAAACCTTGTGTTAAAAGTCTCCATGAGAGAGGATTGGTGATCACACACATCTATTGATAGTGTGACATAACTCTGAGAGGAGAAGAGTCTTATGTGGAATCTTATTATAGTAGACATGAGACCCTTACATTTTTCCTTATAATGGCTTGGTTTCCTACAATCCATGTCCAATTAAATAATACTAGAAAATTTTGAAGTGTACCTCAGTTACTATGAATGAATTTTCCTATTTTTGAGAATTAATCACATATAAAAAAGGATGAGATAACATATAGGAGGATCTAAATGATTTCATATTAGTTGTCATGAATGATCCCCAGAGTGTTGGATGCTCTGAGTTTTTCACTTCCATTAGTGTCATATGAGTATGAGAAAATATTCTATTAGGATGTTCTTGGCTTACCTCTCCAAAAAAAGTATTTTTTTTGTATATAATTTCAATATGTATGGCCCACTATCTGCACTAACATATCAGATGATCCCATATAGCAGTGAGGCCTAATGATGTGGATGAATTATATAAATTGTAAGGGAACCGTACAACAAATTTTTTAAAACATAGAGGCCTAATGTTTTTAACCTTGGAGGCATATCAGAGCTAGATTTTAGGTGTGGATTAACATAATCAGAACTATATTACATGTTAATGAGTATCCACCATTATGAATTGATGACTTCTTCAACTTGTGGTTAGTGGTGATGTTCTTCTTGGTGTTTGACAACATTTCGGGTTATTACCAGCTCCTGATTCTAGATAGGGTTGTACAAATGGTGGATTTTTAATGTTTCTCTAATGAATTATATAATGTGGTGATGCATTTAGGTGTGTTCGACACCCTAACTATGTTTATGGGACTTATGAATTAGATCCGTTAACCCTTCTTAGATCAGTTCTTTGTATCCTTATTCAATGAAATCATAATGTCCTCTATGTCACAGGTAAATCTCATGAGATACTTGGAAATGATCGAGTGTATTCTATTAGTGTACTGGATTTATGGAATTATATCAAAGTTTTTATTGAAGATTAAAATGTTCCGTGACATGGACAAGCCTCCTCAGACACAAGGGTGTTATGAAAACAAATAAAGGATGAGATTGTGCTATCATAGGATCCACCCAAGAGTGTGATCATGAAAATTGTTATACATAGCGAATCATACCATTCACTATTTTCTACATGGTTATTATTTAGTTGAGATCATTATTGTTGAAAATTATGGATGAGAGTGGTGTATGATAAAAGTAGTTGATGGTTTTCCCCACTAATTATTCAGCGTTTCAAGGATGCACAACCTACAAATATCAGTTGTTAGATATTTAATGACCAAACATCCAATGTCATGTCTGTGTTGGATTTTTGGATAATGGGGAACAAGTCAAATTTTTTAGGATAAATTATGATAGAAGTCAGGAAGTGAGAGGTGGTTTTGAGGACATTTCTTGTTTTCTATAAAAAGTATCTTAGAGATATGAGGATATACATAGACACTTTAAGCATAGGTTTATTGGAAAATATTTTAATATTGTGTTACTAAGTTATAGTCTTGATGACTTAACTATATTTCAGTGAAGGGTGAGGTGCCTAGATGAATGTGGAAATGGTATGGTTTCAATGTGGTTCTAGTGATGGGGATACCATGATCTACAAGAGGTTTTGATTATATCATAGTGATCAAAGATCAACTCATCGAGTTTTCCCACACCTAATCCAATATAGATTTGAGTTTAGTGGAGTTTTTGGGAAACATGTGTTTATAGGAGGTGTGTTGGGATATTTTAATTCCATTGATACTAGTTTTAAACAATTATTATCATATCTTTTCAGGATTATAGAGAATATACTTGATATATAAAGACTTTTGTATGGTTGAGAACATTGGGAATACCCCATGAATGTGGCCAAGTAAGTAGACAACTCATGTTTTAGAGATCATTCTTCATATTTTGATGTTTATTTTTTCTATATATGATAGAATCATCTATAGTTGATGGAGTTTTAATATCAAAATAGTTACCACACCACCATCTAGGTAGTAAAATTCAAGTCCATGTACACGTGACCTTGAAATTCTCTACTGCAATGTTCATATCCAAAAGAAATTTCATTTTTAACCCATATTTAATTGTAGATGTTGTTTTAATAGGTTGATTTCTTCCATGAGAATATGTGAACATATAAAATTTTTTGGAGTAAATTGTGAACTGAGGACAATGGTTGTGGAATTCGATGAAGAGATCATGTGTTTTGGAAGATCTCACCTTGTCATGGTTTATAAATATCTTTCTTGAGTTATATTCAATATCCAAGGTTTATAGCTCCCATTAAATTTAAAATGTTCAGTTACTCAAGATAGTATAGGACATATTCCTACGACCATAGATTGATTTTTCACACATTTTATTCCACATGTCCCCTCTAATGAGATATGTGCATGAAAAATTTAAAAAAATTTAATTGGAGTGAGATAGAAATTCAGGGTGAATTAACATTTTCATATATCCTTGTGAAATTAGAGAACCAAAATGATAATTCCTATTATGGGTTAGTGGTTCCCTTGGGATTTTTTTTAATAGAGGTACCTTTTGGGTATATCCTAATAGTCGGATCCCCAATAGAGAATTAAATCCAAACATGTGAGAAGGTTTTCACATTTTGGGATGAAAATATAAAATTTTGGAGAGAATTTGAAAACCTTTCTATTTATATGTATGAATATATAAAATATTATGTAACATTTATGATTCTATGCACTAAGTTATAATAAAATTCTGAGGCCGAGAGAGCCTAGGTGCAGTGATATTTGAAATATTAAGTATTTATTTCCCACATGCCTTGTATTTCATATGTAAATTAATAACTCCAGTTTGGTCCCTAAAATGGGGATTCTAATAACATTTTTCAATTTTGATGGTTGGTTAAACTCTATTAATCAAATAATCATTGTGTTCATTGGGTGTATTTCATATGTGTAATGGAATGTGGATTAATAATTATGTAAATTTGTTAGTTTATTTATATTATTTGAAATAAAATTCTCTTTTAATTTAAAACATTCATTGGAAAATTTTACGGTCACATAAATTACCATAGGGATTTGGAGGGGGATGTTGAATATAGATCTCTAGTGGAGTGTGTGTGGGTGGATGACCATACGATATTAGATCACTATTTTGAGCACCATAAGGGCCGTCACCATTGAATGAGTTCATGGATATCACCAAGGAAAAAAGAAATTGAGTTGTTCTTCATCAGTGGGAGATCCAACATCATGGTATGAATGTTTTTTATTTTAATCTTTCTTCGACATTCCCATGATGATTGTGAATCAACTCTACTGAAAAATTGATTCAAGGTTCGATCATGTTTTTTTAGTAGTGATTTATCTTCTTAATATTATGTAATTTATTATATTTTGTTAATGTTTATTTATTGGATACTAATTTTTAATTCTTAAAACAATCATTCAAGTCCCACACAATCAATGGTCGAGGTTCTTTCATTTCTTTATTTTCTAAAACCTTTCATCATTCAATAAATGATGGAATTCCAATTGGGTGATGTTTAGAACAATAAATGGTGGATTATTATTTCAAAAATTGATCTTTTTCATAATGGATCATCACATTGGGTATTGGATTTGGATTGATTTCATAGTCTAGGTGCATCAATGGCCATGGGAAATCAAGGTTCAAATCGAAGACACATGGTTTGCGGTTTGGTGTAGTGATTATTGTGTGGTGTGATAGGGAATTTTATAATGAATATTGGATGACAAGAATATGGATGTAGATTACAAGATACGGTAAATCAAACTTGATGAATTATTTAGGGTAAGAATCATGACAAATACAGTGGTGTAGGAGGTGTGACTAGAACCAGGTGAAGACCTAGCGGTTTTCTAAACAATACTTTTACATGAAATTCAATCCAAATAACACACACCATATTATCCCCTCTATGATGTGGATTGGGTTTTTTTGGAGTTAAATATCACACTTCCTGTGGCTAGTCCCCATGACATGTGACCATAATTTTGAAATCTTGACAAGTATAGTGAGTACTATCCTAAAAAGTCATGTAGAGTTAAATTATTTGTGTAGAATAACTCAAATTATGTTTTCTAAGGCATATGGATTATTGTGTACATGGAAAAAATTCCCAGGAGTCCATGTGGCCCCAATTTATATGTATGGTGTCTAATAAACCATTTAAATAGATGGAATGTGGTTATGGTAAAACAACATAATATGAATACTAGTACAGTTTCTACACACTATGTGACCTAGAGTGCACCCAAGTAGTTCAAACTATAGATGAACCAGGAAAGCGTAATTTTACATTCCCTTAATACCTAAAAATTTAAATAGTTAGGGGTTATCCCATAAAAACCTCCTTGTCCAAGACTAATTGTTACATGTCATAAATATTTTATAACTGAGTGATTGTTTGGTGAAATTTATGTCTTGTGAGTCAATGGGACACATGAACTTCTAAATAGAATGAAACACACTGTGTACACAATGGGACACACTATGTAAAACATCAATGGTAGTTAAGAGCCCTTTTTATTATCATTTATACTCTATTGTGAGGTTTCATATGTTTCCATGAATAGTTTCTATATGGATATTATTCTCTATGGTATGCACCCTTCATCAATCCCCATGAGGGTATAGTGAGTAATAATATTTTTATAATAGGATATGATCCCCTCTAAATGATTAGTCACATATATTGGTCAATAATACCTTGGTGAGACCCAGTGTGTGATTCATTATCAATTATTCTTCTTCCATGGCTAGGGTTTGAAGAATTGTTGTGACCAACTTATGTGGGCATACAATCCATTAAATATTGGGTTATTATTGACATTGTCTAGTGTACCATATATCCCCTGGGTGAGATCCCTTATATAAGAATAGATATTTTCAATGTTTTAGTTAGGGTCAGATTTAAGCCATAGACCTTGGTGTAATTTTCTTTTCTGTGTAATAGAATCTATTGTCATCCATTGAGGTTTATTCTGATCAAGTGCTTATCTAAGATGATCCCTCTCAATTTACTTGATTATTTTTCGTGTAATGTCCTAAAACGCATTTCCTCCCAGATGAGTAACATCATTATAGTATACTTGATGAGTGAGATGTCTCAAAAGAATTCCAAATGGGAGGGAAGTTCACGTGGAATTAGTAATACTAGATGATTGGAATTATTGATCTTCTATTAGAATCCAATATTAGCAGTGAGGTCATGAAATCAACTTGAGGTTAAGTGTTTATATTTTGAATAATTGTGTTATTATTTTAATATTATAATGCCTCATAACCCAATTGACATATATTCATTGTGATGAGCTAACTAATCTCTTTATTATCTATGTTTGGTGAATTCATGTTGACGTAAGGGTTATATTGATACTCAATCATTCATGTGCTCTATAAGCACATGTTGTGTATTATATAGATAAATGGTTTCTCATTGGAGTCCTTGGTAGAATAGAATTAGGTGGATTTTAGTTAGATCTTTTTATTATTATTTACGGAGCAGAAATGGAACTTGGAGTTTAGTTTTTGGTATTTTTCCCTTTTTATCATCAAGATAGAATCATTTTCACTTTTAGAGGGATCGAATTTATCCCCTTTTACTTTTGAACCATTTCTTGGGGTACTCGGATATGTGATATATGTTTTTCTTACAATTATAGTATGAGATGTTTACCATTATACATTATAATAGTGTTTCAATATGTGTGTGTGTACATGTACATTAGCACAAGGGCTCTCATGTGTTTGAAATCCATACTTGGTGATAATATCTATCCCATGGCCTATTTGAGGAGAGTTTGGTGTATTATTCTAGGATTAACTATGTCTATGTAGGCCTAAGTTGGTTGGGTAGTGATAGAATCATAATTTTCATAAGAAGGGAATGATATCTCCATGGTTCATTAGCCTCTCTAATAATTTTCAACATATCAGAAATGTAGATCACCATATGAACATTTTTTCTTATTATTACGGTATTCATCATGTGACTCATGGCTCTCAACTCTTATGGTGTATGTTTGATCCTATGAATTTCACTCAATGTGTGGATGTTGAGTTAGATTCTATAATCTCTAACGTGGAATTCATAATGAATATTATATACCATTGATAGAAGGTGTTGTGGTGGAAGGGATTTCAACTTGTATGGATAATATTGAATCATAAGCAGTTCCATGAGGAACATTCAATGTCAGATTATATCATACCAACATTATATAAAATGTTTATTACATCATTTTCGTGGAGGACAAAATCATAGTGATAAAATATATTATACAATGGATTATTAGTTTTTTAAAATTATACTCATACATCAAATATATATAATAAATAAGGAATATTATTTCAATATTTCTTTATTATCCTCCTAAAATATCTAACCATACCCTTAGAACACATAATCAAATAAGTATATACATAAATGGAACACATGAACTAAAAGCCGTGTTTTGATAGGAAAAAGGGACATGAATCAATATTACACAATATAACCTAATCAATATTGTCATTTCATAATCATTGGATCAAGAGTGTAATCAGGAAGGTAACATTTCAAAAATTCATGGAATGTAGAAAATGTATATTTATGAGAAATCATATGTTGGTGGTCGAAGACAACTCATATTTGGGAAAAAACAATCTTATTGTTCATGAATAATATAATTTATCAAATCAAAACCTTATAATTGATGCTTTTAAGGATCATTGAATAGCTAAGAATGGGGAGGTGGGTGAGTCAATTATTTCCATTTTACAAATTTCAACTCTGAGGAACTGATCCCTGACAACATGTTACTGCATTTCGTTATCAATATTTTAGGAAACACAAACGCATGAAAAAATAGATAGGTAAACAAGGAATACTAGATTTACAAGGTTTTACATAAGTTTTGGATACTAAAATCAGACTATAAAAACTCTTTTGGGTCTATGAAAATTCACTATTACAAAAAAGTAAATAATTTTTTTATTTAAACCTCTTATTGGTCACACTCTACCTCTAAATAGTAATGATCATAATGAATTTTGTTAGTTTACAATATTTATAAAGTAATTTTATCCTAAAAAAAGTTACTATGACCAATATACTCCATAGGACGTATGTTAAGAAGCACTATTCAATATGATATATATTTGATTTTTCGTGTCAAGAAATCGTCTGTCTAGAAATATCATTCGGTTTTATCATTTCTCAAATTATTCCTAAAACAAATCATCTATTATATCTGGAAAAAATATGTTACTAAAAAACTCTTCAAATATCATAATGTTTTATGTCAAAAATTAATCCATCTGATCTTATGCATCTTGAAATGGACCATTCAATGATCACGATCAATTTCTCTTTTATCAAGTCATCTGCAATTGGTATCCTCCAACATAATGACTGAAGACACTGTACAGAAATCTCATAGGACATAAAATTTATAGCACTTCATAATTATTTCTCTCTTAATAGTGATCTTATGTGATTTATTTTCCTCCTCAATTTATTAGTGTTCTAGGAATAGAAAATTTGGGATACCTAAAATGTTTTCCTACTCACCCAAATTCACATATATGAATTTATCAGAAATTTGAAAATCATTTGTGTTATTATAATAACAACTAAAATAGTTTTAATCCTTCAAAAATATTATAAAATTATTTAAAACATCATAATTATATCTTTACTTAAGTTAGAACATAAAAAATTTCTATTAACAGTTCTGTTTTGAAATTAATTTTCTTAAACTACTTTATCGACAATTATTTTCATCATTTAGAATTTAATGAAAAAATTATTTAAAAAACTAATATTAACTATATTTAATGTTCCTTTGTTAAAAATCAATGACTCTAAATAATTCTAATTCTATATAGTATATAACATAACAGTAATCATTAAAACATAATACAATCTATCTGTCGGGAAAATCATTTCTTGCATCTACTGATACCCGTAACATAATAAAGATGGTTGACTTATTTATTAGAAAATCTATTCATTAATATTCCATTTATAATATGTGTCTTGTTTCAAATTCCACACATATAACATTTTTTATGTTTGGAGACTCTTTTTGCTCTACTTTAATTCATGAATTCATTAATACATCATCTGATCATGTTTTTCCCAACAATGTTGTCTTTTTACAAACATGATTGTCCCATTTAATTTCTCACATATTTAAATATAATTTCTTAATTCAATTTTAATTTCCTAAAAATATAATGGCCACAATAACAAAAACAATAAAAATTTTATATATTCCAATAAATTCTCATATGGATGAATTAATTTCTCTACTTCTTCTTTGTCCTATTTCATAGTCATTATCTTTTCTAGTTGGTCAACTTTATCAGTATGATCAAATATTCTATATAAGTAGTGTTGAAATGTTATATAATATTATAAATTCATATTCCCTGATATTCTTACATAAAACAATCATGTTCATTTTCTCACAATTTGTACAGAAACAAAAAAAAAATTTATTTTTTACCAAAATATTAAACCAAAATACCTCTAAGGAGAGATGAGTTAAGAAATTTGTTATTATAGAGAACATCATCCATTATTACACTATATAGTAACCACATTAAGGGTTGTATTATATTCAATATATCCAGAATATTGTTTTTATACCTCTCTTTCTAGAGATATATATACTGAAAACTTTACATATTCATTTATTCATTACAAACCGTCGAACTCTAGAAAATTCAAACACTGAGTTTTCTAGAAACTTTTTCATTTGGTGCCTCTCTATTTGATAAGCTCTATCTTAAGCCCTATTTCAAAAAACACATATCCAAGAAAATGTATCTGGAGAGATTCAACATATTCTTTAAGTAAAAATATTGTATAATGAGGTATTCCCTGACACTAGAATAATTGAGAGAGCTTACATTTTTTTATAATTTGCTATATCTTCTTAACCTCCTTAACTTCGGAAGATTATATCTTCTATCATATATAATCAATTCAAAAAATTCTTTTGCGAAATTTAAATTATTTAACAAAAATATTCTTTCTAAATTGTTAACTTTAAAAATCCCTAAACATTTTTTATACAAAACCCCCCAAAATTATCTTTATTATCCCCCGTTGAATTGATTGGTACCACTCATTAAATAATTTTTCAACTCTTCAAATTTCATCATTCAATTTTTTAAAATATTTTTTTAACAACTAAAAACTCTAATAATTTCACTAAAACATAGATTTTATCAAAATATATTTTTCTTAAAACCACATTTATAGATTATGTAATGTTTTTTAAGTAATTTTATTCCACTATGATAAGAAAATATGAAACTATGTAATGACAAACCCTGATAAAATTTATTTTTATATCCCATTTATTGATTACCATAGATTAATATTCATATATAGAGGAAGAGAAATTATCCCCATATTATATTATATAGTAGTAAATATCCATATGCTTTTTCAAAAAAATTCAAATCCCAAGGGTAGCAAATTATTTATAATATTTAGGATTTAAAAGGTGGAGGTTGAAAATGAATTATTAGCTTCAATTACTCATATATCTCCCTTAATGTATATTTTTTTAAACCTCAATGATTTCATATATCATTGAAATATATTACAGAAAATCATCTTGGCATACAACATTCTCTATTATAAAGTGATATATAATATCAATGGACTTTTATCATGATTGTTTGATATGATTTTTAGAAAAAAAATCACTCTGATTATTAAAAAGTATCTTTTATGTTTTTAAAAAATCTTATTTTAAATAGTACAACTAGAAATTCATCCAAAAAATTGAGTATATGCCTTAGTATCAAAAAAATTCTTATTTTCTATACTAAATTTATAAAAACATTATTATATACTTTTCCAACTCAAAAAACATTCTCCCAATAAAAAATTTCTTCTAGAAATTGATTCTCTAAAATTGGAATCTCTTCTCGACAATCATCTGTATAAAAATGAAATTTCATATCAAAGTATATTTTTTACATCAAATCATATGAAATCATTCTTTTATGATATATATGAATTCTATTTACATCCAACATATTTTATATTTTATGATCACTCATATATATAACATTTAATGTCATCCTAAAGAAAATATTGTGTCATAAGGATATAAGATAAATAAAACATGATATCTTCTTATGAATATATTTCAAATTCACACATTTCCCAATTCGTTTTAGTCATATTTATTTCCATTTAAAATTTTAATATATTACTCTATGAATTCATGAGTGATACAAATTTGTTACAATTACTTGTACTAATATTCTTTAGATTTGAAATTGGATTTTTTTGTTAAACATATAAATCGATGAAGAAGGATAATTCTCCCAACATTCAACTTTAATAAATTTCAATAATTTATTCAGAAAGATAATTAAAAACATTTTACATATCCCTATTAAAATTATATCTTATATTTAAATAATAAAAATTAGTCAATTGGATCATAATTATTTTACATATATTTTGTTTTTCAACCATAACGTTACTAAAATTAACATTTTTAATGAAATTATCATGTTTTGAATTACAAAAAGCATAGTAATTTTTTCAAATAATCACTATATTTATTCAATTTATAAACCTTTCCTCCATATTTATCTAAAATAACCCCACAAGGTAGATAAATGTAAACATTTTATTAAATATCACCATTAAATAATGACAACTTTCAATCCATTTTATAAAAATTATAATTTGAATATGTAGCCACAACTTGAAACATTTTTATTATTTAAAAACATAAAGTTGAAAAAAAATATCCTCAAAGTACACACCTTACAATTGTGCATATCCTTTACGAAAAATGAATTTTTATATTTTTAAAACATTTCCATGTTCATTCAAACTATTTATGTACACCCATTTTGTTACAATAATTGTTTTACCAATGTATCATGAAACAAGTTCCCAAATTTCATTTTTCTCAATTTTATCTAATCCATAATTCATTTAATTCACCTATCCTTTATAATTTAATTACTTAGAAATAGATTTATGTTTAATTTATATAATGTGTGACATTTAATTTTCTAATCTCAACATTCCTATTATCTGAATCATATATTTCTAATTTCAATGTATATTTTGAGTTTCAACCTCTTTTTTAAGGTTGTAAATTTAAATGATTCTCTT
The DNA here is from genome assembly GCA_963277665.1 of Viscum album. Classification (NCBI taxonomy): domain Eukaryota; kingdom Viridiplantae; phylum Streptophyta; class Magnoliopsida; order Santalales; family Viscaceae; genus Viscum; species Viscum album. The sequence continues at coordinate 1,645,726,106 of OY728164.1, forward strand.
GTAACTAAATTTTCATCATTCTATGATTCTCCCAAGTACTGATATTTATTTTCTACATCACATTCAATTTTTTTTGAAAATATTCCATTTTTATTTTTTACATCTTAAATATCTGATATTATTGAATTTGGATTTTCAATCACACTCACATTATAATAATCAAAAAACATTTGTAATTTTTTCCAATACATTTAAATTATTTTTTTGTGTGAATATCACATGAATATTCCATCCCTATATTTTTTTCAAATAATCTATGATATGGATTTTTTTTATAAATACGGACATCTAAAAACAATGAAATACTTCACAAAATGATCATTTATCAAAAATTTCATAATAGGTTTTTTTGATTTTAGCCTTAGAAGAAATCTATTTTGTACCAGTATAATAGAAAAAAAAAATATTTATCATGTTGAAATTTAAATGTTATAATTTTGTTAAAATTATTCTTACAATTTCCACATTATTATTATTTTTTCTACAACTCAATTTTATTGTGGGGTGTATGAATCACTAATTTGATTTTTGATAACCTGATCATTCCAATGATATTGAAAATAGTTTTAGGTGAATTATATACCACTATATATTCCCAAACTCTTTATAAAAACACCAATTTCATTCTCAAATTTTTTTCTTAACAATATGAATATTATTATTTCCTTTAACATACATTTCATGAAATTATTATAGTCATCCAAGTGAAATGCTCAGAGAAATTAATAGTGTAAAAATATCATTCTTTTGATTAATGTCTCATCAGTCCACAAAGATCTGAATTAATATGTTCAAGTTTTATAGTTAACAGAATCTTAAATTTCTTATGGATTTTACAATCAATTTTTTCATTTCTATATAGTTATATAAACATCATATTCTCTTCTTTTTAATAAATGAAAATTTCATAGAGAATCATTTTTATATTATGTGTTAGTGATTTTCTTCACATGGTGACAATTTCTCTATTGCAATAATTTATTTTCATCTTGATGAGTTAGATTACATGATTCCTAAGGTTCTCTTATATGAAAAAGATTTATGTAGGTTCTTTTACCCTTAGATAAAACTTTTCCATAATTCAAAATTTTTAGGATACAAGAATATTTTTTAAGGATCAGTTTTTACCATCATCACAAAGGACACTTCCACTATGTTAGTTTTGTTTTTGTCAATAAACTTATAGAACTTTGTTAGATTAGAACTTTTATATTTCAATCTAAACTATTCAAATTATTCTAATTTTTCGAGAAATATAATTCATGAAGCTAAATTCTCCACCATATCAATGCTTAACATCTTTTAGTATTTTCAAATATCACATCATATGTGCTGGAATTCCACTATCAATAATCAATGGTTTCTTCTATTTATTTGATTTTAATGCTAGTTGAATGGAAAAATATCATTCCTCAACTTTACCCATTCTATAATCCTTTTATATTTTTTATAAGAAGATTTTATAAGAAGATATATGATACATTCTTCATCATGGTTTCTAACCTGGTCATATCAATTAATTAAATCTTCAATAAACTAAAATTTGGTCTCTAATTTAATAATTATATCATCACGACATTTTACTTTACAACCTGATTTGTTTTTTTTGAAAGATTCTCATTTTTATTAAAAAAATTACTGCCCATCTATTCATACCTTATTTTTTGATGTGAAAATAATTCCAAAAAATGAATGTCATGTTTCAATATATTCCAAATCATCTAAAAAAACATAAAATTATTGTTTTATGTAGATTCATTATTTTTTTGTGTTTAGATATGGTTGATGTTCTTAACATCATTATTCTCTAACATTCTCTGGGTGTTTGATATCATTCATTTTGATGGAGTTTTATATTTTGGGAATGTGATATACTTTCCACAACATTTATCAACCCATGTTTTCCCAACACTTTTCTCAACAACTAAAACATTAAAAAACTATGTTGAATCGTCATTTTTAGAGCATCGATAATTAAAATTATACACAGAATGTTCTTTCTCTATATCTTTAGATGATTCTTATTTTATTTCAATATACTTTTTTAAATTTTAATTCATCTTTATTATGTTATTATCATCCTAAAATATTTTTTATTGAGTTTTTTAACATCATATTCCATAGATTCCAATTTTTTATTGGATAATTAACAATATTTCTCTATTAAGAAATTCTTAGTTTATAGGCAATGATCATTAGGATTTATATTTCATCTTTCATAGAAATATATTTTCTTCATTAACTTACTTTTCCACTGTATTTAATGATTAATTTAATTTCATTTTAGAGAGTTATATATTATACAAGACAAATAAATGGTTATTATCATAGACGAGACTCTATAATATTCTCCAAAATCACCTTAATTATTGGAAATATCTTCATCTTACACATTATGTTAATAGAAGGTTATAATTATTTCTATATATTGATTTTCTTAGAAATCAATCTCATCTATGTCATATTAAAATTTCATATATAGCATGATTTTTTATTTACATTTAATTTCACCATTTCAATATTATACTTAATTTTTTTTATCGATGTTTTATGAAACTTCTTCACTGGAATATTTTATTTAGAATAGAATTCAAATTCACCCACATTCTTTTTTGGAGGAATTCATAGAAAAATTAAGGATTCCCCCACACTCAACAAAGTCAAGAGGATGCTTTCCTCCATACATTCCTCTTCCAATTAAAAAATTTGTATAGATAAGATAAGTGATTTTTTAATAAAATAATCATCCTCCATATATTTATGATTATAAGGGTCAACATATTTTTCATTCTAAATTTTCACCTTTCTCAGATATTCAAAATACATTTTATCTCTTATAATCTATTTAAATGATTTAAATTTAATCGTATTCTAAGAAACAAGAAATTCAAGAAATTCATCATTTGATAAATCTTTCATATCTTCTTATTCAGTTGTTTTAAAATTAAACTTTTCTATAATATTTCTCATCAGTTTCATAACCATTGATGAATCTTTGTAGACAACTCTAAAACCTCTTATATTGTTAATAACATCATTCACTCTAGTGATATACTCTTAAAATACTTCATTATCTCTCATTATTATTTACTCATAATTTCAATGCATGAATTGAAGATTCACATTTGTAACATTAGTATTTACTTGAAAAATAAGTTCCATTATATCGAATACAATAATATTTATTTTGTGACACATCAACATCATTTTTTAATGGAGAAATAGGAATATAATTTAAATATCTTCCATCAAAATCGTTATTTATCTTATCATAAAAAGTAAAATGTGTATCAATTTAAATTCCATGAATCCAAATTATTATATCCTCAATAGATTCCATGACAAGGGAAAAATATTTAGAATCAATCTATTTTCCTATACAAGATAATTTTTCCATCGAAGTTAATACTTCTTCTAATTTAAGAAGAATATTTTTCCATGATAAGGATAAAATATGGAAACCATTCCCTTCATACTAGTTGAACTTCTTACAAATCATGGATTAACTAATAATATGAGGGATTTGAATCAATTATATTCATTTTAAATATTTGAATATTAAGAAATTTAATCATTACAACATATTATGGGTTTTTCCTTTTCATCTTTTAGTAAAATAAATTGGGTGAAACAATTATTAATGTAAAAAAGAAACAAAATATTTACACGGTTCTTCAAATGATTGAGAACCTACATCTTTTAAATATATACTCTCATGGGTCTATGAATGTTCACAATTATGTAAATGTGAATGCATAGTTTTTGTAAACTCTCATTTTACATATTCTCCCTAGCGGGTCTATCTAGAAACCTTGTTGGATCTACCTGCATTACAATTACCTCTATTCAATAATCTATGTCTATTTGAAATTTTCTAAAAAATCGAAAAACATGTACTCTGTTCATTCTAATTAAAAAACTCATATAATCACAAATATATATCTATAAATCTCTATGATATATTACATTATGAAATAATCCATCTGCTCTTTTATGTCTGGAAATACTCTATCTGATAATCGATATTCATTTTTTTGTTCATTTTTTGGATCATGGTGTGGTCTGATCTTCTAAATGAAAACCATTCTAAAATTATCTTATGACACAAAATATTTAGTATTTTATACTTTTTTATCTCAATAGGTAAAAATATGAAATAGTTTCCACCTATATTTGTAGGTTCTGTATGTAATATAAAATTTGGGAGACCAAAAAACATTTCCAACTCACCATAAATAAAATAACAATATTTGTCATATATATTACATTAATTTTATTTTATCACAAAAAATATCATCTCATATAGAGTATTATTTTATATTTTAAGATTCTATAGAAATTCATTATTTTAAACATTACATAAATTAGTTCATTAATAGGATCTTCCAAAATTTCGTTCCAAAAATTGATTGTCTAAAAGTTATGTGTCTCAAATATCCTCATAATTTTGATTCTCTTGAAACATTATAAAATAATAATATTTATTAAGTTTCATATTTTTATATTATTTAAAATTTATAAAATTCATAATAATTAGAAATTTATATATAATATAACAAAACTCTAATTGTCCAAACATCATATAAGATTCCATTCTAAAAACTCATTACTTACCATTTTCTGTTCCTCTATGTTAACAAAGGATTTTAACTTCATTGCGACAAAATATAATGACTTAAATTTAACATGACATATATATCTAGAATAAACATATACACATTTTAATTTTTCTATATCTAGAGAATGTGGCATCTAAACTACAAATCATCACTTCATTAACACAACATTACATCTTTTTGTATGGAGAACGATGTGTGATTAAAAATATGATCTTCCCTTTGAATTTTCATAGATAATAAAATATGATTTCTTGAGTAAAAATTTATTTATTCTATATTTAATAAATACCACAAAAACTCTATAATAAAAACATCATTTATTCTTACAAATTATCTATTTGGTGAACTTTCACCGGTGTTTTTTCTCTATTCCATCTGATTGAAACCGTCTAGTCTAGTCAGTCCACTAGAATAATGTGTTGTGTCTTATTTTCTAGAATATTTCAAGATCTATACAACTGAAAAAACATTTAATTTACAGTAAAACCCTCATCAAATCCATATATCTTGAGAATTTTCTATTGAAATTTAATCATTTGAATGAGTATTCTTCATTATTTCTCTATCGAGTAACTACATCAAATGCTAAATCCAACTATCTATTTCCAAAATGTTATGTCTGAACCTAACTCTCCATAAAATTTAAAAATATTACTTTCTTTTATATAAACTAGAAAAATATAGGAATTAAAAATTCCCTAGTTTTCGTGAATCATATTCATCATGTTCCTCTCTGTCAAATAAAATTCTTCAGAAGAACTATTACTTTAATCTTGTGTCTTGAAAAATGTTCTAGGAGATAATCAATAACTATCGTTCATATAAATCTGATATCATGAGGTTTTATATGACATTGAGATCTATGAGATCATAAGAAAATCATCTGGCTTAATTTGAAATTTTTAAAAAATTCCCAAATATTCAAACGTCTAAACTATACATATTTCTTCTTTTAAATTCAAATTAATAATCTCAATTAATAAATTTCACATATCCTATAACAAATCATTAAAAATGTTTTTTCCATAAAAACAATAACTCAAATAAAAAATATCATAAAGAAACTAAAATAATTTCTATCAAATATAGAATTATTTTGCATAATAAATAAAAAATATCACTTTATATATCACATTACACAATTTATTTTAGGAATATATAATTTCAATCCCATATTTCACAACATGAAATGTTCACAATCAAGCATGTTGTGTGGAATTGAAACATATATCAATCGTAGTCATAAAATAAACCAATGGAAGATAATGTGTTTCATGAATATTAGGTTAAAAATAAATTCATTAATATCCATTAGGTTTCCCAAATGAATAATTTAAAACATATTTTTTTCATAAAAAATAATCAATTTTGACATGAGGGGAAATAACTTGAGATGTTTGAACAGGATTTTTAGGAAAGTAAATTCACATTGGAAAACAAATATTTGTCCAAGGAATATATTTTACATGGGAAAAACTTATATATACCAATAAATAGAAGGGAGATAATATTTAATATATTTATTATAAATATTAGTGTAATAAATATGCTGAAAAAATATTATTTAGTAGAAAACCCTAATGAATGAGTTGGGTCTGAGAATCCCTTTACATTAAATACCTCTTTATTTACTCACTTTTATGTTTCTATATTAATAAACAAATGATTATAAAAATATTAAAAATGAATTCAATTATGATAATTTATGTTCGTCCTGATCAATTATAATATTTTTATTTTAATTAATACTTCCCATTTTTATTAAGAATTTTTTAATGACACTTTTTAATTAAAAAATATATTATTCTGTTTTGATTTCAATATATTTGTCAAAGGTAATTTAAACATAATTAAAAAAATCCAGTAGCATAAAAACAATTTTTTATATATTTATGTATAATAAGTAATTAACTTTTACCTACCATAAGTATGGTGATATGAAAGGAGTTTGAAACCTACTCTTTAGCGGTTAAGTGGTAGTTAATGAGACATTTTCAAGGAATATGACAAAGAACAATAAAATATATGTAATGTGATTATAATATTTATACTAAGTTAAAATAACTAATACAATGTTATCATAATACTCAATTAATATGATCGGGAATTGTTTTGATATGTATAGATAAAAATATAAGAGAAGAGGGAAGTTCACAATGATTTTAATGAAAACATACTTTTTTCTTGGTGTTGCATCTTTTTAATATGACTAAAATCCTCTCATAATTAGAGTTAGTTTAATCTTGAATAACCCCAAATATTCAAATTAGATATAGAGAGGGTATTTAGAAAGATTTTTTTAATTATTCGTAGGAGTGTGGTTAAAAGGCAATGGAGAATGGCTATTAATAAGTTAAGAGATAGGTATTCGTATGATAAAATACAATATCTAAGATAAACCATTGTAAAATACATTTTTTTACTTGAGGAAACATATTTTTATAAAATAAAATGACTTGAGGACTTTGAAGTACATTAAAATTTTAATTTATCAGTTTCATAAAAAATAATGGAGTGGAATGAAAATTTATTTATTTAAAGGTACACTTTTGGTTTTTACTCTTTTGAAATTACTTTTCTTGTTTTTGAAATAATGAATCTTAATTTAGAAAAAAAAATTATATAATATTAAATTTGATTTAGGATAAAATATCCTATATATAATTTATTAATTTATTATTACATTTTCATTAAGACATAAAACAAGTATTATGTTAAAAAATTATATTTTTTTCTCATGAGATATAATTTGATTTATTTCAAAATGAAAACAAGTATCAACCACAGTCATTTCTAATGCACTGATTCTATGTATAAAATTTATTTAATCAGAATTATTTTCTATCGAAGATAATTTTAATTTTCAATAGGCATACTATAAATTTTATAAAATACAATAAAATGCAATATATTATAAATGTGCTTATGATTTTATTGAGTTTTTAATCACAATATTTTTATATTGAATTATAATATTTATATTTCACAAAAATTGTCATTATAAATATTATTGATATTATATTTTTCTATTTTTAAATAAAATTTCTAATTGCAATGGTCAGGTAACTATTCTAAGGGGTAAGGTTACAATTCTCAATTGCCAAGTTACTATTCCAATGGTCCCATTACTTTTTCAATGCTCACGTTACCTATTATAAATACTATTTCATGACATCATACATTATTCAATGGAATTAAATATAAATGTCCTTAATTTCATTTTTAGAGATATTTATTGGTTTACTGAAATAAAATTTCCATTCTATAGTGTTATTTGTTGGGGTGTTGATTCAAGCATAATGGGAGGATCCATATTTTCTCATTATACATTTATTATCTTTGAATTTTTTCCAACATTCACATTATTAAATTTTATTTTTTTAGTTGTTGATTTGTGTAATAATATATATTAATTAAATAAATTGTAATTGGTTTCTCAATGAATTTTTCATTTCTAATACTATATAATATAATTTAAAATGCATTTATTCTATAACCAAATATCAATTATAATATATGGGAATTACATTCTTCAACCCATCCAAAATTTTCACCCAAAATATTAAATGGTATTTTCAGTTGATGATAGATGATGAAATTTTGGTTTCACAATTTCCTTCAGATATCATGTCACCACATTATATTTACAGTTCCTATATAGAACATTAATAAGGTGAGATGTCTTGTTGGGTACAACATTATCTCTATATTCTTGCATCATGATGAAATTATCTTGAAAATAGTGTTCATTCTCTAGTTGTACTATATATTGATATAGTACATTTGAGGGATCATGAAGATGATCCATGTTTGTATAATGTGGTATCTAATAAGGAACTAAACCCCTGAGATCAAGGATTAAAATGAGGAAAATGTAAATATGGTTTTTCTTCTAGTTCATTCTAAATTATGTGTCTCTCTTACATACTAATATCTCAAGAAATTTCTTCCCCTATTCAAAATTTATGTTCCTTAGAAGATTAACATCATAGATATTATTTTTATTATCATCATAATTTATATGATTTTGATTGGTCAAACATTATCTATCATAACATTCACAATATTTTATCCAAGTACATTTCATTAACAAACATCATCCCCAAAAATATAATTTATAAATTCCAACTCATATAGATATTCATATGGATTGATTTGAATTCCTGAGTGTAATCTATGGTGGTATGATTACTAAACTAATAGGTGGTACTAATCCATTACTCCATCAAATTAAATAGATTAAGATCTCATAATTTCATTGAGTGTTTGAATGGTCTTTTCATAATAAAAATCTATATAGAGGTGATATTATGTTCTAAAATTAAATTCAGTGTTCAGAGGATGTTGAAGAAAATGTAAAAATTAATAAGTGAAACTTGGATCATAATCATGGATGATCTAATGTGGTTCTACATGTATCCTCACAAATTAAATTATGTATATATTAACATATTTTTCAGGGGGGTTATTCTCAATTAGAGATGAAGTGGGTAGTATTTTTGAGTGGATTCACCACAACCCATATCACATTGCTTCCACAAGATTTCATTGGGAGTCCATTGAAAAAATTCATGGTGATGTTCTCCCATTTATAAGTTGGCATAGTTAATGGTTTCATCATCCACTTGGTTTTATATCACGATTACATAACTCACTAGTTTTTTAAACAATTTATGATGTACTCATCAATTTCCTTCTTCATGTTATCCCACCAAAACCACACCTAATGGTCACATTACATTTTGGCACTTCAAGTATTGATAGAGAAATATGATACATGCCAATTTTTTAATATATCATTATCTTAATCAATGAAGGAATAAAAATATATTCTATAAATGAAAGAAATAAGATTCATCAAGTATTAATTCCTCAATCTTCCCTTCTATAATATATTCGACAATCTTTTGAAGCTATAAATCATAATGTATTTCTGTTTTGATGTCCCCTTGGATAGATTGTCTAACCATAATTTGGAAAATTAAAAATTTATTCGCAATAATTATTATTTCTAGGTTGATCCATTGAATATACATGAATATAAGGTCATTCTCAATCCAAATAAGGGATATATTAGTATATTCTTTCTTACTAGTGTATTTTACGCCATGTTCATCTTTCCAAGAAGGTACTGAAAAGTGAAGTCATTGTCCTTGTTCAACTCTAACCATCATTATTTTTTCATGTTGGTCTACTTTTACATAAATATATAGATTAATTATTTTAGATCTTTATATATCTAATAATTCTCACCATATATTGATGGAGAAGATCAAAGATGCTAACTACAGATCATGTACAAGTAGTTCGGCTCATGGATCTTAAATAATCACGAGGCATCATATATATATTTATCATTATATTTGAGAACACAAACCAAGATTTTTTCAAATCACAAATTTATATCACAAATCATTCTTAACATTATATTAGTGTACCTATAATATTATTGATTATCCTCTTCTTGAGGTTATTAAATAATTCACCACATTATTCTCTCTAGAAATAAATCACCCCTTTTTCATATTATATTTGTTATTAGTATCTATAATAATGGAAAAAAATTTCAAAAACATGATTAATACCTAGATAATCCAACTAAAATAGAGATTTATGTTTCACATGAGTTTCTGGGATGTTCCTCAATTGGATTTGAATTTTTTGGGTTTATTGAAATTCCATAAATTGTGATAATGTTCCCCATGAATGTTAATTATGGAATCCCAAGGTCATAGTTTTTAAATATAAAATACATTTTATCATAGAGTAATGTATCCAAAACAATCATTATGTTCCCCCTATGTTACTCATTTAGGATGGAGAAAATGAATATTTCATTAATAATGACTACCAAAAAATTTCATGGTCGGCGATATAGAATCTATTTAACAAATCCTTATGGATTTCAGTGGAATTATTAAGTACAAATGGAATCTATATAAACTCACATCATCCATATATCATTTGGGAAATATTCCTTTTGAAAATAATTCTTCTTCACCCCCAGTTGATGATAGACAAAATAAAGTTACACCTTTGAGAAATACTAAGCTTGTCGAAATATAAAAAACAATTCATTAGTTAATGGTACTAGAGAATTTTTTATGGTGAGATTATTGAGTCCCATAAAATAAATACAAAACCACATAGATCAATCATTTTTCTTAAAAGACATAAATATAACAAAATACCGTTATACACTAGGGCATGATAACATGTTTTCCATATACTCATAACCCTTATTCTTTAACTATTATAGTTTGATACAGTTCATCCTATTGGGGAATATAGAGATAGTATTGGATCATAGAATACTGTCAATTAAAAAATCTACCACATGATATGGGGGAAAGAGGGGTAACTCAAAAAAACATTAATATATTCACTTACAATATTTTTTTATAATAGTTTTTATTTGACTTTGATTCTACCATTTGGTAAAGGTATTCTTATTTTTGGGGCGTTAAACACAAAATAATGATGGATTTGACAATATATATTAATAATCATATTTATATTTATACAAGAGTGTGTGGGAAGATTCAAATATTTATTGAGGTTTCATTTTACTAATAGTTGATGTGATATCCACATAATTAGAGCCTATCCATTCACATCATAGAATAAACTTCACTAAAGGGTATGGATATAAGTTTACCTAGTGAAATATTCCCATATATTCTATCAAAAGAAGAATCCAAGACATGGGTTTCACTTAGAACAATGCTTTGTGTTTTCTGAGATATCTCTACATCAATGTATTGGGGCACTTATTTAATATTTTTAGAAAACATGGTGGATAGAAAATAATTAATAAAACTGCAACTAAATAAAAAAAATATTCATTCATGAGTGTATAGATTGTTTAACTCGTACAAATTCATTTAATTATTCCGCCACAGTGGACGTGATGGAATAAATATTCACATTCCCATTCAACTCTAGTGATTATTGATACTTATTTCTCTCAATGTACAATTGTTTTGTGAAATGAATTTTATAGTTCCCAAAATCCTTATAGTTGAAGCATTGAACCATGTGGGGATAAATGGGAGATTCTTTCCTTTCTACAATCACATTGGCCAGCTTCTATATTATTATTAGACATTGATGAGCATGGTGGATTTCTCTCCCATATATAATCTATTTTCTAGTCTCATTAAGGTAATTCCCATGATCTTTTTCCAACATTTTTTACTTGTGGGTGGTTGAATAAAATTTCATTTTTTTATTTTATCCCTTGACATGAAATTCCATCACACATTTCCTTTCTTCATAACCATGGGACCACTCTCAAAATGTCATCTCTAATATGAGAATATATCAAAATACGTATTTGTAACTCAAAGACTCTTGGATATATAGAGGCTCTTGAAGGTGTGGTTTTTATCCTCTTAATAGTAAACCTATTTTATTATCATTATTTATAAAAAAATCCAAGGCATATATTTCATGATTTTTTAAATTTTTCTCTTAATCCATGTTATATTCACCCTAATTGTTGTTATTCTCTTCAAATTCCCTACCCATATTTGTTTTAATAGTTTGATGGAGAAAATTGATATGAAATATATTATTAATGTCTTACCAATGTGATTCTTCCTTGTCACACTTAAGGTTGGTATTCATTCTCAACATCCACTATTGATCAATTTCTCCATCCAAGTGATAGGTGTCAAGACTTAAATTCTCTCCGATAGAATAGTGGAGAACCAAAAATTTCATATCTATTATGTTAACACAGAGTTCTTTCAGTAGTGGATTATATGTCAAACTATATTTCAAAGCTCTTTTCATCATAAAGAACACGATTTCCAATGATTCCTTCCTAGTAGAGGTGGACATTCCACTAGATTCATAATATTTTTTATAGCCTTGGTATGAATTTTTAACAATCATTTCATTGTACCACACATATCTTGTTGGTATTGTATCTCTATGTTCCCACCATTTTCTAAAATATAATAGGTTTGAATTGATATATGTCAACAAATAATTAATCACTAATTTATTTTTATACAACAATTAGTAATATTGCCATATATTATGGGATTTGAATGTTTATCCTTATTCTGAAAAGATTATTTTAGGATCATTTACTTTAATATATTATAATATTAACTGAAATAATAACATTATCTATATGTCATTCTCAATAGATTGGATTGAGTTATTGATTAAATAACTGTTATACTCCTTGGGAGTTTTAAACTAGTTGTGTATAAAGACGTTTTTTCACTCACTAGTAGATGATCAAATAAATTTCCATTCCATGCATTTTTGAGTTTCACACCAATAGGTACAACACTGGAGGAGACACATCCACATGTAGTATCTATATATAAAATTCATTACTCGAAAAATAAATTTTTTATACATTAAAAAAACATTGGGTTTTTATGTATACATAGACTTATATAATTATATTTCGAAATATTTTTCTAAAACTTATTGAAAAATTGACTAAACCATTCTTTAATGCCAACTAATGTGATACTAATTTTTATAACATAACTATTATATCATTTTTATTATAATAAACATTTTAGTGACATAATAAGGGTCCAGTGGTTTTGTATATGGGAAAAATATGCTCATGAATCAATTCATCAAAATGAAAAATAAAAATTATTATAATATCCTTTTTTATCCTCCTAACATATCTCATGTTCTATTTAATTAATGTAGTCACATATGGGTATACATCAATGAATTGGGTTAGTTAAAATCCTATAATTGGGAGGAATAAAGGAAAGTAATCAACAATACATTAGAAAAAGTATTAGAAATAATCATGTTATAAGCATATAATAATAAAAATAATAATTATTGGATCATTTAATAAAGTCTTGTAATATTGAATATTCCTAATAATGAATCACCAAAACGTAGTGGTAAAATAACATGCAATGTTTTTAACAAAGTTAACATTATGTTCATGCATAACATATCGCAAAAAAATTAAAATCATTGATTCGAAAAAATATTGAATTATGTGACGACATAACACACAAAATAACAATGAGATATATCATATTACCCAATTCCATGATGGGATATGTAATCTAGGAGACGTTTCAATATCATAAAATTCTCATTATCACGCATTCCACGTGGAATGGGAACATATATCAATAAATGTTTTGAAATAATTCCTTAGAATGGAAATATTTTGATAATATTATTAAAAATAATACATAAATTAATATCCTTGGGGTTTCAAAGTGATTAAGGGGAGACGTGGTGTTTCAAAAAAGAAAATAATTTTAGATTGGAGGAAAGATAAAACAAGGGTAGTGAGTATAATGTTTTGGAAAATAAATACACCTTCAAAAAAATGTATCTGGGATTAGAAATTAGTTTTTACAAGGTTGAGAAATGTATATCCATATAAAAAAGGTAAGAAATTTAAAATGTAATTTTTAATGAGATTGTTTTAATATACATAATGATATAAATTATGTAGGATATGACTTGAAACAATATTTGAGTTTGATAATCCGCTTACATTAAGTCCTATTTTAGTTAATCACATTCCTATATAACGAATAAAAAATATAGTTTTATTGAAAAATATATCAAAAATTGAATTTTATATTTATTAAACTATTTATAAATTATAATAAGTGTATTTTATTTATAAATGTTTCTTATTAATGATGAAACATGTTGGAATCACTTTTCCATTATAAATATCGAGTTTTTCGTTAGATTTTAAACTTTTGCAATGCCATTTATTACAAAGAAGAAAATATTATCAAACATTAAAATAAGTATACATATATATTTCAATATAATATATAATTTATTACAACTATCCCTACATTTTTGATAAAAAATGAGTTCAAAACTTCTTCGTTGGACATTAATTGGATGTTAACGGGACATTTTCCAGAGAATAAGAAATAGTGGTATGAAATATAAATAATTTATAAATAAATTATTTAAGGATGTTAAAAAAATGGTATAATGTTAAAATAATTTAAAATTAAATTGATACAAATTTGGATTCAAAGTGTTATAGATAGCAATAATGTAAGGGGACAATACGAAGAAAATTTGTGGAAAAATTATTATTTTCTCGATGTTAATTGTTTTTTAATCCACTAAAATCATATTATTCTTGAACTTTATTTACACAAAAATGTTACTAAGTATACTTAGAGGCTATATATAAGTGTTTTCTAATATATATTTTTAGGTATGGTATTATGTTTTTCTTATGGGAGGGAGATGGGTTATTTATATGTGAGGATATCAGTAATTTCAGGATAAAATAGAATATCAAATTTAGCCTTTAAATAAAAAAATTCATATCATTATGAAATATATTTCCATATAATAATATTTTTGAGCAATTATAATACATTTTTTTGTCAAAAAAGTAGAAAAAGGAGAAAATGTTTATTTAATGGGTCACCAGGTTTTTTGTCTTTGGAAATTACTAATTATGATAGGAATTTATATTTATAAATTTTAAGTGACCCAGAGTTCATATTAAAATAATTTGGATTAAAAATATAATTTTTCATTTATTTTGTATTTATGACATCAAATTATGTCATAAAACATGTATCATTTATAAAACACTATTTTTTACAATTAATATAAAAAATAATGTATTTTAATAATTCCCCAAAAAACCATCCTTAGAAAATTTTGACATGATTAATCAAAAAATGAAATAATTTTATCCAAAAACTTTTAAATCATATATATAATTTTCTATATATTTATAGAATTATTATTTTTAAGAATTACATTAAAATATAGTTTATTTAAATTATCATATATTTTATTTAACTATTTGATCATTATATTTATTTTATAGAATTATAATATTCATATTTTCTTAAATAAAGCCTGATATAAATTATTTAAAAAAATTATTACTCTGGTGTTAAATATTAATTACCAATAATTATTTTATAATTCCATACTGCCATGTTACTTTTCCTAATGGGTAGGTCAGTATTAAAATTGACACCTTATAATTCCAATGGCAATATTACCTCCTAAAAGTACCAATTCATTCCTTTTTTCATTATTTAATAAATTTATCATAAATATATTTATATTTTATATTCAAAATATGTATATTTATTTAATAATAGTCTCATTTATTTATATAGTGTTGTACACAAGAGTGATGAATGCATTAGATTAGAAGGTTGATAATTTCCCCATTATTCGTTTATTATTTTCCATTTTTGTCCCATTTTATTTTTTCGAAATATTGGGGCATGTTTATTTACTAATATAAATATATATGCATGAATCAAAATTTTTTTCTTTATAAATTCTATTGTATGTGTATAATACTATATAATTTTAAAAAAATGTATATATTCCAGAAATATATTTAACTTATAGAATCCAGGTTATTACCCGGAGTTGGATATTTCGACCTAATTTCTAGATATGTTAATAAATGATGACTGGAGATGATTCTCAAGTTGGAGAAAAGTGTTTATTGGGGTAAATTTTAATTTCATTATAATTTTTTATATTTTTTGTATTAATTTAATCATTCAATCTAATGTTTTTTTAACTATGTGTAATTTTGGATCATTTTCAGAGGATTTTTGTTGAATTGTAATAGTTTTATAGGCCTTTTAGAGGTGAAATATTAGAGCATGATTTACCAAAGAAATTTTGATCCCCAAGGAATATGTGTGGTTAATGGTAGTGTAACATGGGGTGGTCCGCTATTAAGGAATATTATTTATCAAATTGTATTTATTCACCAAAAAACTCTTATTCCTTGTTAATGTGGCCTAAATAAAAAATTGTTAATTGTTTAGAAAAACATATTACCAAACTAAATGGGAGGTGAGAAGATTTAGAAAACTATGCACGGTAGGCATACAGTTTCATGATCGATATGACCAAAAAATTACAACATGATTAAATTATTTAAAAATAAATTTCAATGGATATTAATTTCGTATTTTGACACATTAATCAGCCTAAAAGTTTTCTTCTTGAATTTGGATTCTCAAATGGCCTCCACCAATAGATTCTATATCTTCAAATATGTAATACAGTGATTCCATGGGTTTTATTGATCAGTAATTATAGAATTTGATCTATGAACCTTTTGTATTTTTGTTTCTTCTATATCAATACATTTACCTTTAACAAAATTGTAGATCCAACATTATATTTCCCTATATATGGTTTTTTTGACATATAATGATAAATTCTAGGATATTGTTAGGAATGGTGGAAGATCTTGTGCATTGATAATCCTTTTATGGTAAATATAAATTGTATTTACATTAAAGGATCCCAAGAGTATTGTTATTGTTAATAAAATTTCATAGACATATAATCTTTTCAAATATAATTATGGAAACTTGATTTTTTTAGGATCAATTCATGCAGTTACTTATGTGAAATCTAAATCCTATTATTGCTTGGTAATGACTGGAATTTCATATATTGATGGGTTTCCGTTCTTATTTTTATCACTTTTATCTTAGTATGTTTCATAATTTCCTTATCAAGTATACTCATGTATCATTTTTGTGATATTTATTTTGAATAAACCTATTTGACCCTGATTGATAGTGAGAAATTCTGTGTGTTTATTCCATCATACATATATTGATGTATGATTAAATTATAATGATAAATAATAGTTTTAGACCATGTTTTTCCTTAATAATATATTCTTTATGTTTCTACTTATTCTTATGAAGGCATTCTATGTTTTACCTTTATATTCTCTACCATATTTCCAATAATTTATATTCATTTAGAGGTTTTTTTTGTAATTAAAATAGGTGGATCACTTTGATATTTTTATCCATTATAGGGAGAGTGCGCGTTTCATGAAATGACAATGTGATGTATTCATTCGTAGTGTAGGGGAATGAAGTCCTTGGGGATATACCTAATGTATAAGTGTTGAGGACTATGATAACCTTATTTCTTATCCCAAGTCAAAGACATGATACAAAGGACATGAAGCCTAGCTTGTGACTAAGATAGGGTTTGACATTCTTGAGGCTAGATATATAATAGAGCTAGGATGAGATGGCCTTGTGGCTTAATCAGACTACATGAATTATGATTTTCAAGAGACATGTTCACCTACATTGTGGCCAACAATCAGTCCCACCAAATTCAATTTTCTTTCATCTTTATGGAACAAAGTTGAGGCTATTACAAACAGGGGTGGAAGTGTCTTGGTTAGAAATTATTTGTTAACATGTGATAGTTTATGTTATCTTTTAACTTTATATATATCATTGGATACACCTATTAAACATATACAAAGATGTTAATAATGAAATGGGGGTTTACCATTATGTTTTATTATTGAAACCCACCATGGGAATATAATGCATTAGTGAAATTCTTGATTTGATATCTAGGTAAGATCAAGAGGCCTCAAATATTAAGCTGATTTATAGAATATGGAGCAAGTATCATTGATGAATTGTTCTGAAAAGTATTTCCTCAGAATATTTAATATTTAGATATTTTCCTCATATACTCTAGTTTGGATTTCCACATTAGGGGAAATATTTATTTATATATATAAAATGGTTGTATTTTACTATTATATTATTATACAGAGTCTTCCCTTTAATATTCAATTTGATATATTTATTTATGATTATGGAGGGAGTCTTTGATTACAAAAACAATAGTCACTCTATTTATGGTGTATGGACCATTTCAACTAGTATGAAACCTCTTTCATAGGAATTTTTTTGTATAAGGTTGTGTGAAATTAATAATAGGGTGATATTATGAAAATGTGTGGGGTAGGGAATTGCATCAGTCTAGACATATCATTTTCTATACTCGTTAATTTTTTTTATAAATCTATAATTATGAGTTAATTTGATTAATAAACATAAGGTAAAGTAAAATATTTCAAATTAAAATTTAGCATAAATGGTTCCACCTCTAACTTCAAATAATACCATTACTAACTTATTTGATTATGATGTCTCCATAAGTAACATCTGGGTTGGGTTTTAGTATCCCCCAAAAAATATATATGAGCATTTACATTGACTATTAGTATGAATTCCTTCTCATATTCATCTAATATAAATTTAAACTATAAGAAATAATGATGAATAAATAAAATATTCATCATTTTATTTATCAATAATATAAAAAACTTATATCACATTATCACCCTAATTCATTCCCAAATTATTATCTTAAAAAAGGTAAAACATTGTGCCACATATCTACAACATTTATCAGACACATTTGTGTATTGAAATAAATGTTAATGATAAAATGTGTTTGCTTATTTCAATAGGTTTGCCATGTATATTTCATCTCATATAAAGATTTTGGTGTCGTTTACTCATCTTAAGAATTCTTTCTAACATCATATCACTACACTATTCCTATATTTTCAACCATTTATTAATCTTGTTCTATCATTTGGATAATTTCAACATAACCTTTATATTTTTCAAAATGATTTTTTGAAATATTATATAGAGAAATAATTATCTCCAAGAATAGTAAAATATTTAATTTAGGTTATCTTTATTTATTTTTGAATATATAATGTTATAAGGTAAAATAATGTATATATAAAAAATTATCCATTCACTTTAAATTTGATCAAGGAACTCTTATTTTTCATTTAATGGGTTAAAATATTTGGAATTGCTATCATATATCCAAATACCCTCTATGTGGTAACCTTTAATATAATATAATTTATGTACATTTATAACACTTTGAACAGATTTTAAGGTCACAATTAATGGGTAATCCATCTGGAATTATCATTTTTCCCTTTGTACTTATTATAGAAAAAAATAAATTGGAAATTTTTTTTGGGATCTAAGTCATAAAATACTATTTATTTATGTGATTCCATTATGAAAATTTTATTCCTATAATATTATTTACATAAATTAACCTTAATGAGTATAAGTACATTTATTTTAAAGTCACTCCTATTACCAACCCATTTTGTTCAATAAATCATCAAATTCAATGTTTTATAATACAAATCATATATTTTCTTACATATTTTTAAGTATGAAATATTCAATTATTTTTTTTTCCATCCTTAGTACTAGATATATGCATCACTTGAACTTATAGAGTAGTAATACTTCTTTAAAACATTCTACATTATTGATGTTCTATTTTATAGAACACATAAATACTATTAAAATATTCAATTAAACAAGTATATTTGGCCCTCTAGCCTTCTAAAAAATTCCTTATGAAATAGAATTTTTATTTTCATTTGATTCCTTGAAGATATGTTCTCCAAACCATCCTAAAAATTGTTTATAATTTAAATTTAATATTTTGATTTCATCCTTTAATGGTTTGAAAAAGCTAAAAATTAATTTGAGAGTTTCAATATATGGTGGATCCTCTATATTATTATGAAAAACATTTTAAGAGGCTAATTTTATGTTATAATGGTAAATATAACAATATATTTTCTATAAAATAATTCTACCTCTAGGGTCCATTTTTTATGATATTTTGGGAGATGAATTCTATTGAAATTTATCATGTAATCGGTATGAAATTCATTAAATTCAACAATAATATACCACTCTAGAATAAAACATCTTAGATAATTCAATTTTTTATGTATCCTATAAAAATATGTATATAAAATTCATTTCATTATGTCCATATTTTATGTGAAATACCATATTGTTGGATGTATCTAACTAGTTATGCTATTATATTGAAATATTTCTATGTTATTAAATTCTCCCATTCACATAATATGAATATAATGTATTTTTCTATATTTGGAAACATCACCATGACTAAAAAATTATTGTATACAGATTTTAAAAGGAAGTAATGTTTACGTAATTTGTGCCAAAAAATTTATGCATAATGTTACAAAATTCCACAAGAATTAAATATTCCATCAAAACATGCAAATACATATTTTTAGGCCCATTTACATCAAATCAGTCATTGAAAATGTTTTATTTATATTTAATGAATACACTTTTTGATACATCGCATCATTACGAATGTCAAAAAAATACCTCATTCATGGAAAGAGTATATGTCATTGTATTTAGGCAAGTTCATTTTCCACCCTTCACTAGTGCTAACTCTTCTCTTACGCACAACATAATCATGTAAAATCAATATTTAATTGTATATTTTTTTACTATGTGCATTTAGTTTCATTATAGTGTCACTACTAGATATTTTATTTTTAAGTACTTGACTTTATGAAAATATTTGACATAACAAAATCCAATATATTAATCCAAAAATGCATATCTAATTATAATATGGTTTCATAATATTTTTTGATAATGTTTAATGAAAAATAGTTAAAATAACATTAATTTAAAAAACAATACATCACCTTTTAATATTGAAGTTGTTGTACCTTTTTTATAATCCACATAAAATGTTGTTTTATAGATTAATATTTATTCCCTCAGGGTAAAAATTTATGTTAACATAAAAAACTATATTCATTGAATTTTTCAATCAAAATATATGTTTACCATATTTATAAATGGGACAACCTTACATTATATTAATTCTATATCATGACAAAATTTCATAATTAGGAAAGTCATTAATTTTTCTAAATAAAATTTTATCAAATGTGAACACTTTATTTCTATGAGAATAAAAATGTAACACATAATCCTATATTAATTTCATAGCTTCAATCAAAAGAGAAAAATATACAAAAATATCATTACCATATTTATTTATTTTTAATAAATGTGGATAATTCATAATGTTCTTATGCTTAAGGAATATATGTCAAGGTGATTTTTAATTTACCAATATATATGTCCATGTATTTTGACTCTTGTTTTATACCCAATATGGATTTATTTCATCGATAATTTTTTTTCTGATAGAGGATTCTTAAATTATTTTCATATTCAGGATACCCATGATGAATTTTCATCCACTGGGTGTATATTTTAGGTATTTAGAGTTTCCAATCATTAATTATTTTACCTGTAAGGGATATCTATTTCTTTGAAGAATCCTAACTTTTATATATCTATATAACCCATGGAATTGTTTGAATTAATTATATAAAATTTAAGGGATTTGATTTATCAGTATTATATCAATCCTCACTACACATAAGGAATTTTTTAAATGATCCCTATACCTCAAAAAATAATTTATAATCATTAGGAAATGATTTTATTTTTTAAGATAGATTACCCACTAAACATAACATCTTATTAACACCATATGTTTGACAAGAAAGATCATTATCTTATGGAAAAACATTGTTCTATGTGAAATGTATTTATATATAGCTAGTGTTTATCATTATATTTTAATATTTAATGTTATATAACTTTAGTACTCCAGATAATGTTTTATATATAATATAACATGAGTACAACAGTGAAGTGTCCCATGTTTTGGATAGGGTGGTTTTTCAAAAAGAATATTAATTTTATGGTTGGGGGAATATGGAATTCTCTATAAAAAATCTTGAATATAAATAAAATCATTGGAAAATTTCAAGGTGTTTTTAGTTGAGTTTTATATCCCCATAGGTGTCCTTGGAGATCCAATGAGATTTAGATGTTTCAGTGTCCGAAAGTGCTTGTTTCTAGAGGAACAGATTGCCAAAAAAATTGGTGTGCGGTTAGTTTAACATTGTAGAAAAACTATGCAAACCATTTTATTTATATTTATAATTTTATAAACCATGTGACCTCCCTTGTGTTGTCGTGTTTCTTGGTGCATGTATTTATGGGAGACCTACATGGGATATACAAGGTTTTCCCAAACCATGCACTAAGACCACACCCTTAGTGCCACATAACCTATAAAAATGCATGGTTAGGTGCTTAGGTTTTCAAACTGTGCTGCAAAAAATGTACATATTTTTAAAAGGGTATGTATTTGGGAAATGAATTCATCGTGGTTGGATTATGGTTAGATAAAATGTTCTTCTAGAGAGTGAAACTCTTAAAAATGGTAAAAATGGCGATTTTCCCCAACCACCATAAAGGGTTTATGTACTCCTTTATCCTCCCATCCACCAATAGTAGCAGACCGTCATCGATATCTAGCCTATTTTTCAATTTTCATTCATTAGATTGGAAAAGTATCATTGTGTCTACTTATCCTCCATCCTCCTTTCTGAGTTTCTTTCTCTCCGTTTGGAACTATCTTCATGATATATAATTCACCATATTTTCAAATCGTTTGTTAATTTTATTAATTTATATGGAATCAGGATGATTTATGTATTTATATTAAATGAGTGCACCATCCTATGTATATGGTATGTTTTCTATATATTTACCATTAAAGTTGATCTCATTTCAAAATTACACCATTGTGTGGCAAGTCTGATTCTCCATGTGATTCCCATTAAATAAGAAATTAATTATGATAAATGTAATTCAATAAATCATCTTTAATTTATTATTTAATTTAATCTGTTGGAGGTTGTTCACCTCAACCCAAACACCCCTTTAGGTTTTTTTGTATATACTTTATGAACTCAATGCCTCATTACATTATCAAACCTCACTTTTGGAATTTTATTTCAAATTTTCGTGATCAAATTACCCAGCTTCCTATTAACCACCTTTTAATGTGTGATAAATAATCAATCATATCAGGGATGATTGGTTTAATTACATGAATTGAATTGATAAGATCTAACTTCGTTAATAGTAAAACCACTGTTGAGATGCACTGTTTTGATTTATAAAATTGGAAATGGAATGGAATATTTAAAAATACATATGGGTGCTTTCATATTAATGTATAATTATATTTTTTGTGTAATTCATATGGAAATTTCGATCTTTATACATAACATTAATTTTCTAGAAAAATTGTATTTATTATTTCACTGAAACATGGATTCCTCCTTACAGAATTCACTTGATGGGATCATAGGTTGATTGAATCTTGACATGCTAGGTGTAATATGAATGTCCCTTCATAGAATACCATGGATGACCAAACTGAGAAAATTATTTACATGTTCCACGATCAATACTAGTATAGTAATTAAGGAATGTTGTGGATTTGTCATAGGCCACATTAATATTGTAACACCCTAAACAATACTTGGGATTCCAAATTACATGTAACTACCCAAAATTATGTCAATTGATATTCCATTCATGTAATTATGAATTATATTATAAATCAAATAAAACCACATAGGGAAATAAATAATAAACAATATAAATGAATAATGAATGAAATTAGAGGTTTTATCAGAAATTAATGAACTTATATATCACAACCCATACCTTGGGGCATGTGTCATGGCTACCCCAAGCCCGACTTCCCTAGGACAGAGGTTGACAACTAGAACTGAAAGGCATATTACCTAAAATAGAGATGACATTGACTTTATAATCTGTATAAACATGTAACCAAGCACACACCAAGATATAAACAGAAGGAAACTGTATAGAAAAAAGAGTGAAAACAGTTAGAAAAAGGGGCCAGAATACAAGCCCAACTATAAAGTACAAGGGAAACTGAATAAATCATATGAATACCCACCAAGGATCTTACCTAAAGGGTAAGTACATCTCTTGAACGGTCTAATCTGTGGTACGCCACTTCTAATTTACACCTCTGAGCTACCTCTAGTGCTAGAACCCTCGTCCTCAGTCCGCGTTGTCTGTTGTCTACAGCAAACACAACAGGATGTGGGCATATCCCGTGTAGGGGTGAGTGTAACGATACTTAGTAGGGACCACGAGAACCTAAATGTCTCACAAAATCTAAAAAGGATAATCCACACAACAAGAATTCATGTGAAAACCCTACTTAGGTATATGCCCATGCATATACCTCAGTTTTCAAGTAATCCCATATCAATCATGCGGAAACACAAGTTCCAAATCGAAATACAAAAGATCATCTATTCCACAACGGATGGATTAAAACGATGGTAAATACCACACAGATATTCCACGCAGAATAATACCACCAAGGTATTACTGTGATGGAAAAGTACCACACAGGTACTCCACACAGAATAATACCCCCAAGGTATCTCCATGAAGGTATATACGACAAAGGTACAAACTCATCTCACACTAGGTATAACTGATGTATAGTAGTAGAGATGATTAGATGTAACTACTAATTCATATTACTCTTTTAGTAGGACGAGCCACATAGGATCCTAAATCATCATCAGTCCCACAGAGTATCGTAGTACTTCATCAGACCCACACATGATCGTAGTACCTCGTAAGACCCACAAAGGATCCTAGTACAATGTCATACCCAATCAAGATCCTAGTACCTCGTCAGACCCACACAAGATCCTAGTACATTGTCAGACCCACATAGGATCCTAGTAACTCATCAGACCCATGCAGAATCCTAGTACATCATGAGACCCACAGAGGATCGTAGTACATCCTCAGACCCACAAAGGACGGTAGTACATCGTCAGACCCACATAGGATCCTAGTAACTCCTTAGACACACACAGAATCCTAGTACCTCGTCAGACCCAAAAAGTATCCTAGTACATCATCATACCCACAGAGGATCGTAGTACATTGTCAGACCTAGAGAGAATCGTATTACATTGTCAAACCCACATAGGATCCTAGTACATCGTCAAACCCACACAGGTTCCTAGTACATCGTCAGACCCACACAGAATCCTAGTACCTCATCAGACCCAGAGAGGATCCAAGTAAATCGTCACACCCACACAGGATCCTTGTAAATCTTTAGACCCACACAAGATCCTAGTACCCCGTCAGACCCACACAGGATCCTAGTATATCGTGAGACCCACACAGGATCCTAGTACTGAAGGACCCCGGGACACAGTGAGAGGGGAGGGGTGAATCAGGGTGACCACTTTTTCTTTTAATTTGTTGGATCGTGTTCCCACGTTGGTAGGAACTTGTTGAACCTGTATGATGATTACGATCAAAAAGGAAACATTCACACGCACAGAGAAGACACAGTCATTTTTACTTGGTTCACCACTAAGGGCTACGTCCAAGGAGCATACGCCGACAGGTTGCCGGTCGTACCTAAATCCACTATGCTTCACTAGTTGCGGATACAAAAGTTCGGGTACAGACACCCTGTCCTAGGTTCACTGCCTTTACAATAGTTCAGGGATAACTCACTGCGTCCCTCGGGTCACTCCCGTTGACTCCCCCTGGCTCACTGCCGTTGGTGAAGTCCCACTCAGTTTATAGACGTGTAGGTCTCTTCTTCATTTTCATAAGAGTGCATCCTTTGTTGAATGTAGATGCTCTATTGAAGTCCGATTCTCACCAGAAGAAGAATATCACTTTTCCTCGAATGAACCGAGTAGTTTCTCGGCTTTCGTGCAGCTCCAGCAAGGCATGCGTGCTTCAATAGTGTCTAGGTCTCCTTTTCAAGCCCGGCGCGCAAGTCTCCCGGCGGCGCGCAAGTCTCCCGGCGGCGCGCAAGTCTCAGGCGCGCAAGACTAAACTGGCGCGCAAGTGTCACTGAAGCACCTGCGTGACACTGCCTTCTTGAACTAAATACTTGCGCAATCCACTTCCTTTCTCTTCCAAACTGCCTTGGGAGAACAGTCAAACACCGGCGCGCAAACTCTACTTGCGCGACAAAACAACCACCTGCGCGACTCTACCACCTGCGCGACGAGAGCTCGAACAATCTCTCGGCCTTGAACTGCGTTGGAAATGAGGAGGGGTGGTCCAGTATTTATAGGCAAACTGGACCCCCTGCGCGGCGGCGCGCAAGTCCCTCGATGGCGCGCAAGTCCTGTCTCCAGATCCTCTGTCGCGCAAGTTACTTGCGCGACCCAACCAACACTTGCGCGACCTTCTTTCCTTAGCCAAATTTTGATGTTTTGATACTCAAAAACATATGGCGCGCAAGTCTTTCATCCTCCAAGAGCTCGGCGCGCAAGTATCTTTGCCATAAACACTTTACTTTATTTACGGATTTTCAGGCCCAAAAATTTGGCAAACACTGGGAAACAGCGCCACCTTCACTACTGTTTTCTTCCTGAACGGTATGATCGCTTTGTTGGTTCACACCCTGAACTTCCACTGAGGATTGACAACAAACACAAACCATACACCAAATCATGCTTTAAAGAACCTGGTTCCAACAAGTACATCGTCAGACCCACACAGGATCCTAGTATATCGTCAGAACCACATAAGATCCGAGTACATCGTCATACCCACACAGGATCCTAGTACATAATCAGATCCATACATGATCTTAGTACATCGTCACACCCACCTAGGATCCAAGTTCCTCGTCAGACCCACACAGGATCCTAGTACATCGTCAGACCCATAAAAGATCCTAGTACATTTTCAGACCCACTGTTGATGCTTATTTTCATCACAGGGTCCACCGAATGGAAAAGGGGAATACCTTAAGCACAAAGAGGGCCACCCTTTAAAGAAACACCTAAAATTTGATAAAGGCATGGACGAGAATCCGATTTGGAGTGCACCGTGCAAGTCACCTGCATGGCACGAAAGTCCCTTGCGCAGCCCATAATGGTCGTGCAAGCCACATGCGTGCCCCATTTTATTTTTTTCCCAAGGTGCATGGTGGCCTATAAATATCTCCTCTGGTCCCCCCCCCCATTTTGAGGACAGAATTTCTAGAAGTCATATTCAAGCTCTGGTCACCCAAGTCTTCAAGTCAACTCTTCTGAAAAATTATAAGGTAACTTTTTACCTAGAATGGAATAAATAAAAGTGTAGGATAAGGCTTAAATGTTTATAATTCATCAACACATGCGCGCCTAAGTGTCCAGACCTCCTTAAAAGTAGAAACACTTGCGCATCACCCTGTCCTTTCAATGAAACTTGCGTGCCACCCTTTTGAAATCATCTTAGGATAGTACTAAAGGCTTGAGTTATGTCTCACCCAAGTATTACCGTACAGATTCTCCATCGCCCAGGTGAACCCATGCCGCACAAGTATACTTGTGCAACGAAGACATTTGTGCCAAATGACTTGCACGACCTA
Organism: Viscum album; assembly: GCA_963277665.1. Taxonomy (NCBI): domain Eukaryota; kingdom Viridiplantae; phylum Streptophyta; class Magnoliopsida; order Santalales; family Viscaceae; genus Viscum; species Viscum album. Next base: position 1,645,753,702 of record OY728164.1, read on the forward strand.
CACTTGCGCGCCAACTTAATTTGTGTTCCTCTCTCCCGTTCACCTCTCCCCTATATGATATTATCCCTCAAACCCCTATTCAAAGCCATTAATGGCATGGTTCCTTTGTTGTCTTCCTTATCTGAAAGGAATTATTTTAGAACCTACTTCAAAACCACATGAATTAGAAGCATTATGTCATTACGGTTAGAGGTTTCCCCCATGTATCCTCATCCTTTAAGATGAGAAGAACTTTTATTTTGGCCCTCCTTCTTAGGAGTAATCCCTAGTCATAATTTACTTTAAACATTGGGCCTTCTTCTCAGGAGTAAGCCCCAATTTTTATGTCCCCTTTAATATTTGGGTGTCCTATTCAGAAGTAAGCCCCAATCATAATTTCTTTTGATTTGGGCCTCCTTATCAGGATTAATCCCGAATCATAAGTCCCTATTGATTTGGGTCTCCTTCTCAAGAATAAGCCCCAATCATAAGTCCCTTTTGATTTGGGCCTCCTTCCCAGGAATAATCCCCAATCATAATCCCCTTTTAATTTGGGCCTTTTTCTCAGGTGTAATCCTCGGGTTAAAAACTCCAAATCACTATAAGGTACAAATACCTTTATAGACCCTCCTCCTGGGCTTCTTTGCTAACGTAAGTACTGGTCTTCATCTACTTGGGAAGACATTCATATGTAAGCCCCACATCATCTCTCATGACTTAATCTTTTGTGGCATCATCATCATGTTTATTGATACCTCTCATTTCTCACACCAATCATGACTCACTTGATCATAGAGTGTAAAAGTAATCATGACATCTCATTTTAGTCCATTAACCATTCATAAAACCCAAACCTCTTATTAAGCTATGTGGGTTCTAATTCCTTTTTAACAATGATACGTAGGTATCCCCTCTACGGGTATGATCCCAACTCTGAAATAATCCCTATCTTTCTGAATGACAACAAACTTCAAGTGCCCCACAGAGTGGCTTTAAAACTAGTATGGTCATCATAATGACCTAGAGATTTCTATAAAATATATTCAACGATACCATTGTCTAAGAATCTTCAATACATACAGATGATTCTCTATTGATGAAAAACCTCAAATACATCTAAATGATTCTCTAAATCCCATACATATCAATCATTGATTGACAAATATAAAGGAAAACTCATTTTCATTCGTGGTTAATTATTAAGGATTCGTGAAAATAACTTAAATCTATAAGGGAGTCCCAGAGTAAGAAATAATTTTCCATAAAAAGGGGTGATGATCCTAACCTCCCATCCTCTTGACCAATGAAAATTATAAAGCCTCATCGATCCACAACTAATGAGCACCTACCTTTGGAAAGTATGTCCAAATAGATATAGGATCATTCGGAGTTTCTGGTTCTACGAATAAACCCATTAAAAATTGATTAGAAAAGTTTGAACCTTAGACAAAAAAGGTCATTCCCATTTCCAGAAGAAACAAAAAATTTTGAACCCGAAGTGAATCCTTAATGAAGTTAAATGATGTTTTACTTATTTCTTAGACCCCTATTAAACTCAATATAAGGCCCAACAAAGCAATCAATAAATTATGTGCTCATCCAAAATATGTAGTCTGGCCAAACCTATCTTGATTATGCCTTCTATATCAAATAGGCACTCTTTTCCAAGATCTCTCTACAACACAGAATGGATTCTTTAATGATCACACCTATAAATGCCTTTCCCACCACTCCTGCTGGATCCTCACTCTCTCCGAGGAAAACATAACCTACTCAGCGTCTTCAACGATGGGTATCAAATGCATTGGTGAGTGAATACCGTCAACACGATACAATATCGACTCTGGAGGCCGATCGAAAAGCCCTCCAAGTTAACAACTCACCCTGGTTGTCCGGATAGTGATGACCAATGGTCCAGAAGCAGGTGGTTCCAAACAATGTCTCCAACCATTTCAAGTCGTTATCCCCGGAACGAAACAACCAGTTCCTCGAATATTACAGGGAGGTGACTGAAGAGGTCACTCAAGGCCTCAGTTCATGAAGACATGTTCCCTTCCTGTGTACACCTACCAACAATCGCCACCAGAATCATGCGATAGTGCACCCTCAACATGATGAAGGTATTGCCTCTAGGTGTTCGGCTCAGGTCCCTCAGAACCAAGCACGCAAGGTAAACTGTCAGAGGTGAAATTAAGCCAACAAAGAGAAAGTTCTTACCTCTTTCCCTCTAGATAAGTCCATTAATATAATTTGATGTTAAACAACGAGTTGGCATATACACCCGTCCGTCCTGATTTCACTACCCAACAGACTCATCTGGCAGTAACACACCAATCCCGCCAGGCAATTCTGGCAGAGTACTATAGGAAGGCACATTCACATGTTTATAATTTATCATCCAGTCAACAAGCTCATATGACTACATCCAGTGAATCTTTCCCATAAAACGTGGTGACCACCTATAAACATGCACATACACCTGCTTACACTCATCAATTCTGCCAGTAGTCTTGTCTGCCAGTATTGAAGGAAGTTCATCAATCATATTCGGTGGAGAATAATCACCCGGCACATACACCTGCAATTCATAAAGCTAACCAACAGTCTCATTTGGTAGCACCCTAAGATGTCAATTGGAAATCTCCAATGACACACAAGAGGCAGACACAACTTTTTCCCCCCACACATGAGTACTGTCAGAATTCACTAAGAGGAGAAGGAGGACAGAAGCAGGAACACACACCTACTCCAAACATGGAATGGAAATATAATCCTGTCCTAGAAGTTGAAGTCACCAAGTACATTCTGACAATAGTGAAAGAGTAGATGAAAATCCCTTCCCATATTCTAGACAACTGTGAGAATATTATAACAAATTTAGTGACATCACAGGGAAAGAAACACAAATAAATCCCTATCAATGGAGTGACTCATCAACATGTCACCCCATAGTATATACACACCCCTGTTTTAGTCCAGGAGGGTCATGGGGCATAGTCCACCATGTCATACAGACAATCAAGTTAAGCACATACACAAGATTTAAATGTTGATAATGAGACTAACCTGATCATTCCTCTTGAGCAGGCACATACACCTACCCACAATAACCATTTTTTTCAACAAATGGAATCCAAAGTGGGTAATAAGGCTTCCAAAAAAATTACCCATCCTGTACTATTAAAAAATCATGATCCAATTTGAAATAAATCATTTATAAATGCTGGAGTTTTTGAGGCCCTCAGACAATATCTGTTGCAAATCAAGATTCTACTCTCTCATTTACAAACTATGGAAGAAACAACAATAATTCCAAAGGTCTTCATCAGACACTTCCTCATTAAGGCTTGCTTCATGAAAACTCAGTCAATATTGAAGTATCATCTTTAGATGAGAGCCACGATAACCCTTTGTATGACCAGATGACCAAGGAGAAAAAGGATTCTTCTTTTGCTATAACCCACCATGGTGGTCCTCCCCATGATGACGAATTTAGATAAAAAATTCCTCTCCATAGCAGTAATTCACATTGCCTAGAAAATTCTACAATGGAAAATGCAGTAATGAGAAATCCCTCTTATATTGAGGCACTTGAAAATGGGAATCCAGTTATGTATGATGCCTTTCCACTAGCAGGTGAAATACTTTCTCAATCAGAAGATAGCCAGGGGTGTAGGTCATTCTCCGAAGCAACACTGGGTCATTCACCTTCTAATTTGACAAATCAATTCTCTACAAATTTTGTTAAATCTGATAAAGCAACAAAGAATCACTAGCTTAGGTCCAATATGGTAGAATAATCTTCATCAAATGACAAGGAGGAAGTGCTAAATATGAGAAAACAACTGGAGAAAGGTGAGATAACAGTCATGTTTTGGTCTTTGGCTAAATCGTATTATGATATTCCAGAAATGTTGACAGAAGATTGTATTCATGATATATGTCTCAACATGTGGAAAACTCTTTGTCACTTAAAAGAGAAAATATTATCTTATGATGAATATAAAAACCATGTTAAGGTAATATAATGGCTGCAATTCCAAATTGACGTGGCATATCTCTCAATTTCCCGAAATCCAAAGGATGAAAGAAGTATAGAGTCCGTCAGCATACATGCCTTAGCACATTAAAAAGGTTTCACTAGTTAATTACCAATACCCTATCTGGTATTTAAATCAGGGGATGGGGTGTTATTGGAGAATTGCATTTCATTGTTCTCTCCAGTAAACAAATCCCACCAAAAGTGGTCTCATGCAATTTTATTGCCCATGGCTGGCCACATGTAACTGGTTGTGTGTGTAATTAAACGCTTTCTCAAGAACAAGCCACAACTAGTTCTTCCCAAAGTCAGGCATATACACAAAAAATTTTCGAATTACTCATGAATATAAAAAATGAGAATATCGAACATTCTTCTCTTTTAGAGCATGTGCGTCATCAGGTGAATGATGTGTCAGAAATAATCCAATGATCATCTGAGCCAGGTGATTTGAGTGGATATAGATCTGGATAATTTCTAGACTAAAATACGCAAAATCAGGAGAGCTTTTAAGAAAGTTTCAGATGTAGTAGCTCAAGAGACACCTCATCTTACTAGGCTGGGGACTCTTTTAATCCAACCCTCGAGATTAGCAGACAAGATTCGAGGAGTTGACCAAGAAAAATAGAAACAGTCCCAGTCCACCGGACTGGGTACCTTTTCAATTTCTCAATCTCTTCCTCAGTGAAAGTCATTCTTCTCTCTAATAGGGAAGAATCCACAAGAGGAACAAAGAGACTAATTATCATGAAATTCCCATCAAATTATGGTTCATCAAGAAGTTACTAAGGGATCCACAAAGAAAAAAGAAATCTCTCATAAAGGGCATAGAAGAATACATTATCACAGAAACACTTAGAGAAGGACTACAATGCGTTACGCATCGATAAATGTCATCAATTCTGTTGTCACTAATCCACCAGAACATGAGGCTCACTCGGTGGGATCAGATGAAGAAGTTCATGTTCAGGAGGTTGCACACACGTTAACAAATGAAGGAGGTGTGCATACAAGAAGCCAGAAGGTTTCCCAGAGGCAAGAAATTCCTTCGGGTAATGCCCTTCCATACTCCAAAAAGGAACATGGCATGGAAAAGGGTAAAAGTCTGGTTACATCCCTCCTTACCTTCAGAGAAGTCCAATCACTCTCTTTAGAGGAAAGGTTCGCACCACAAGAAGAAGAAATAAAGGAGTTAATGAGGTTAAATGCAGAACTACTTCAAGGTAGTCTTCCCCAGAAGCATACTGGAGTTAATCAATCATGGAAATTTGTTACAACTACTAGGATGGATCAGGAATATCTCCCTTCACATGTACACCCTCACAGATCCTATTCCATGGGTCATACGAGACAAAAACCACCAATAGTACCATTAGTGGAAGTATCGGTCGTCACACCCATCCAAACTCTAGTTATTGAGCCTGCTCAGGTCCAGTCTCAACAATATGTTTCTCAAAAATTAATGACTACCATTGAGTCATTAACAGCTCGTTTGGAAGCTATAGAAGGAAAACATGCAAAAGAACAACCAGAAAAGAGAGCTTACCCTGAATGGGTGGATGTGATTCCTCCCCCATCGAATTTTGTGAAAACCACAAGCCCAATTTTTAGTGGTTCGGGAGATACAGAACACCACTTAACACATTTTGTTTCTCGTTGTGATCCTATGATGGGAACTATTCAACAACAAAAAGCAGTTAAGCTCAGGTGTTTTGTGTAGTCATTACATGGACCTGCTTTTGTCTTGTATACAAGTTTTCAATATCAGTCAATTAGTGGGTGGGATGATCTTCGTCAAAGGTTCCTTATTCAATTTAGCTAAACTTTACCAAAGATGACAGTTTTTTAACTTAACAATTGTAAACAAAGGGAAAATGAAAGAGTTTCGGATTTCATTTCTCTCTGGAAGGGATTAACATATTCCTTTATTTTAGCACTCCCTCAAGAAGAGTTGCTTCAAATATATGTGGAAACTATGCATGATTAATTATGCACACCGTTGATCCCTGTGAAATACACATGAGGGTTTCACGACCTTACTTCAATCGCTCAAAAGATAGAAGACTCTCCTATAAAGACTCAGGCTAAAACTCATGTAATTCCATCAGTTCCAGAAAGGAGAATAGGGAAATTAGAGACTGCTATAGTTTCACATAAACAAGCAGTTGTACCTGCTTCCACTTCAAAACCTTCATCATATCAAAGGGATCCACCTGCTGAGCGTCAAAAAAAATGACCGCCTCTTCAAGATGATCAAAATGTTGAGAGGTGGAAATAGTTTTTGGATTTAAAGAACAATGATTATTCTTTCCGGAATGAACAAGTTCCTGGTTACTGCATCTCAGCTCTGGAAGACAATCTGGTTCAGTTTCCAAGGCCCAAAATGCCAAAAAAGGAAGGAGATGAATACCTCCCCAACTTTTGATCATTTCATCAGATGTTGAGGCATCTCATTCTTGAGTGTTTTATCTTCAAATACCTCCAGAAAATGATGGTGGACTCTAGAAAATTAAAATTGAAAGGTACATTAGCCCAGGTAGCATGTGTTACTGCTACTGATACAGAGAAAGAAGGTGAATGGCACAAATTCAAAAGTAAAAATGAGCAGAAATATGACCATTTGATGGTCATTAAAACGACCAACCGAACTCATGCCATTTTAAAAACACAATTAAATGAACCAGTTGTGTCTTCTTCTATTTCTGCCAAAGCAAAACCCCCTTCATCAGATGGAAAATCCTCAAAGAAACGGCATGATTTATTGAAAGAAGAGCAGTCATTAGAAGTCGAGCTTGTGTGAAATCCTACGATGTCTTTGACAGTAGAAGATTTTATTCCATCTACTTCAAAAACACTGGCACCGTCCCCCCAAATGGCATAGCCTGAACTGGTTCATCAGGAAGAGTCTTCATCTGATGAAAAATTGATCTTTGATTCTTTTAACATGATTTATTTAAAGGATTCCTATGTCGATGATAGTCTCGATCATGATGAGATTATGTTACCTGTATCTAACAGAGGAATTAGAGTAAGAGACAGAGGTCTAGGATACAGAGGAAGACTTGGATATTCCAGAAGCCACTATTCCAATCCTACCCCTGCTAGAACTGTATATACAACATAAACTCATGGAAAATCCCTTCACTGGGATTAATAGGAATAAGAAATTTCTTCCACACATGGAAGATTCAGTCCTAACATAGTTATTTTGGATGACTGGTCATAGGTTACACCATCTTCCTCTCATCAAATAGATAGACCTAGTCAGTATACTCTACCGAAGCCAAGAGGGTTTCCAATTCCTGCCCCGATACGGGATGCATCTACTGCCAAAGCATCAACGACCAAGGCACCTGCAAAACCACATTTTCATTATGGGAAACACAGACCTATGGACCAAAATTATGATGTCTTGAAACATTTGGCCCATGTACCTACCATGTTCTCAATTCCGAATGCCTTGAATCTATCAAAAGATCTTCGGGAGGCGCTTATTGAGGCATTGTCAAGTCATCAAGAATTCACAACTGAAATTATTGCGGTTGAGGTCTACCATAGAGAGAATGATCTTGTAGAATGGAATGCAATGATATCTTTTACAGATGAAGATGAAGATGATGTTGTACATGGACATATCTGAGCTGTGTATCTATCTGGAAAAGTCACTGATATAGACATTCTATGAGCATTCATTGATAATATCTCAAGAGTCATTGTCATTCATATTTCCACACTTCGTCAATTGGGCCTCACAGAATCTGATTTATCTTCTTCTACATTGATGTTTTCAGGATATGATAGGAATGAACAAGAACCTCAGGGAAAAATTACACTCAAAATTCAGTTTGGAGGCTGTGTGTCTAATTCCGATTTCAGGGTTGTTTGTCAGGACACAACCTTAATCATTTTTCTTGGAAGACCTTGGCTACATCAACATATGGTCGTGCCTTCGTCATACCGTCAATGCCTCAAATATTGTTTCAATGGTCAAATTTGGACATTTTATGGTGATAAATCCCTATTCAAAACATGTGAATCTCTATACATTGAGGAATAATTCTATCACATGGAAGGAAAGAAAAAATCCACAGAAAAGGAGGTTACCAAAATTAATGCTCAAAATGGTTTGGAAAAGATTCCAGTAAACCTATTCATACATGTGAGTACAGATTATGTGTTTCCTATCAGTCAAATTGATAAGATAGACCTAAATCCAAACACTCTTATAGAAACTTCCATAATGTCAATTACGGAAACCAATCCAGACATCATGAGAGAAATTGTTGATTTTAAAAAGCCGTGATGAAAGCATAAATGGATATGTCTTCATTTAATTCACTGAAATCCAGAAATTCTACACTTTATCAACCAGGATAGAAGAAGTTATAGGAATGTCAGAGGAAAACAATTATGTCGATTCTCAATCCATCATCTCCTCTTTATTACCCCAGGAAGACCCTTCCTCATCAATAGGGTCAGAAATGGCTGCCTCTTATTCAAGATGTTCAAATTTTAACTTCTCCCTTGATAATGGAAATTCTTCTTCGTCATCTACTATGAATGTAGATATAGAATAAGTAACACATATTGAAGAATAAGAGGAAGTTCTCAGGTATGCTCCTCCAGCATTTGAAGAGGGTATCTCTAACACTATGGATGAACTCAATGAAATAAATCTAGGTACAAAACAAGATCCCTTCCCCAATTTAATTTGTGCATCCATGACTCTTGAAGAGAAAAAAATTTAGCCAAATCGAGATGAATTTGCATGGAATTATACAGAAATGATAGGTCTTGATCCTGATGTTTCCACTCATCATTTGGGTTTGCTAGAAGAACATCAAGGATTCAAGCAAGCCACAAGAAGAACACACCCAACTTATGCCACCAAAATTGAAGATGATGTTGATAAGATTATCAAGGCTAAATTTGTTAGAGAAGTTTAATATCCCAAATGGCTGGCTAATATTGTCCCTGTGAAAAAGAATAATGGAGAAATTCGAGTTTTCATTGACTTTAGAGATCTTAATCGGCATTGTCCCATGGATGATTTTCTAGTTCTGATCACAGAACTCTTAATTGATGCAACAGATGGAAAAAAATATCTTTCCTTCATGGATGGTTATTCTGGGTACAATAAAATATGAATGGACCTAGAATATGAGGAGTCTACATCCTTCAGAGCTCTTCAAGGTGTGTTTTTCTATCGAGTAATGCCCTTTGTCCTGAAGAATGCAGGTGCAATGTATCAATGAGCCATGCACTGTATCTTCAAACCTTTTTTAGGGAAATTTGTTGAATGTTATGTTGATGATTTGGTGGTTAAATCCAAAAAAAATTCTTATCACTTGGCTGATATGAAATCATATTCAACAAACATAAAAAACACAATTTGAAGATGAACCCCTTAAAATGTGCTTTAGGGGTAACCTCAAGAAAATTTCTCATCATTGTTGTACTCCATTATGGTATCGAAGTTCTTCTTGAGAAGACAAAATCAATCCTTCACATGTCACCTCCTAGAAATTTGATGGAATTAAGAGGACTTCAAGGGATCTTGGACTATATTTGGCATTTCATTACCAATTTGGGAGGCACGTGTTTAAACTTCACTAAATTAATGAAGAAGGGAGTCACCTACCAGTGGACTGAATAATGTCATTATGAATTAGATATTCTCAAGAAATATATCTTGAGTCCACCAGTATTAATTCCACCCATTGAAGGAAGACTAATTGTTCTCTATGTGATAGCTTTAGAGCGATAATTGGGTGCCTTCTTTGCCCAAAAGAATGATGATGGGAATGAAAACAACATTTACTATCTTAGTCGAACTATGCTTGAGGCAGAAACTCGATATTCAAGTATTGAAAAGTGCTTCCTAGAATTAATATTTGTAGTTCAGAAATTGAGACACTAACTTCAACATCATGAGGTCCAGTTGGTATCTCACAATAACCTACTCAAATTTATCCTTAGTCTTCCAATGATTACAGGATGTGTGGCAAGGTGGGTTGTTATTTGGCAGTAGTTTGATATTCAGTATGTGTCTAAAAAGGAAATAAAGTTCCAAGATCTTGCTGATTTCCTTGCTGAACAACCATCTATAGAAGATACATCTTTAAATATTGAACTTTGTAATGAGGAAGTCTTATCTATTCAAGACAATACTCAAACATGGGAAATGTACTTTGATGGTGCCTCCAGAAGACCAACAGGGAAGAAAATGTAAGATCGTAAATTCAATAATGTTGGGTTAGGAATCGTTCATATTTCCCCAGAATAGGCAGTGCTACCCTATTCCTTCTTATTGTTTGAAGTCGGTACAAAAAAGGAAGCAGAATATCATGTTCTCATCACAGGCTTGGAATTGGCACTTCTGGGACATGTGAATCACATGAAGGTAAAAGGTGATTCAGATTTGATAATCAAACAAGTAAATTGGGATTATGCCATCAGAAAATAAGGGTCAATACCTTTGTGCGATTACGTCAGAGATTTAATGGCATAATTTCCCTCAGAATCGACATTTTATTATGTCTTGCAATCACAAAATGCTCAAGCTGATGCACAGGCTAATGTAGCCACAGCCTTGGTAGATCCAAATCTGGATGAAACAATCATCAGTATTGCCCACTGTCATATAGTTTCACCATATGTTCAAATAAAAATAGAGGAAATCAATGAAATTAGTCCCATTTCATAACCATTGGTCATATTATAGGATGGATGAAACTTATCAGAGAATACCTTCAAAATGGAACACTCCCATCTGATAGAGCTGAGAAAGAACTAGTCCAGTGAAATGTGGTCAATTTTACTCTTTATAATAGCCTAGATCACCAAAAAAATTCTCTTCAAGAGTGGTTTTTATAGAATTTTCTTCATATGTATGAATGGTGAAGAGACAATGGCTTTCTTGAATGAAGTACATGCAGGAGTTTGTGGTGCCCACAAGTCTGGACATAGACTGTCTGGTCAAATTTGAAGGCTTGGATATTTCTAGCCTTCAATGATACAAGATTGTGTTGATTTCACTAAGATGTTTCATTATTTCCAAGTATGTGCCAACTTCATTCATCAACCCTTGGAGTTGCTTCATATGGCTAAATAATCCTAGCCATTTGCTACATGGGGAATGGATGTAGTAGGACCTTATCATCCGGCTACAGCTAAGCAGTTTACACATATTCTTACTACTACTGACTTCTTTTCCAAATTGAGAGAGGCAATACCTCCCAAATAAGTTGGTGATAAAATAATTGTTTTCTTTGTCAAGCCCAACATCATTACTAGATTTGGTGTTCCTCATACCATATTAACTGATAATGGCACCAACTATTGTTCATCCGAGGTAAGAAAATAGTATCAAGAATATAATATCAGATCCAACCATACATCTCAGTATCATGAAGCAGCCAATGGTCAAGTAGAGGCTTTTAATAAGACTCTTTTAAACATACATCAAAAGATGGTGGATAAATATAAGAAGTCATGGCCTGATAAACTTTTTTATAATCTATGGGCTTATCGGACTACCACCCACACTGCAACACGATCAACTCCATATTCATTGGTATATGGAACAGAAGAATTATTTCCTATTGAAGTACAGTTACCTTCTCTTAGAGTATCCATTTTTGATTTGTTATCTACAGATGTACAATCTCGAAAGCGATTGGCTGAATTGGAATGACTAGATGAAAAACAATTGTACACACTGCACCATTTAGAAGTCTATCTGAATCAAATAGCATGAGATTTCAAAAAAAAGTTCATCTTCATTCATTCATTCAAGGAGAATTGGTATAGCTCCTCCGAACCCCACTGATACCGAGAATGAAGCCTCCAATGCTTGATCCAAAGTGGGAAGGACATTACTCAATACATAATGTTTACTCTAATGGAGCTTATTCTTTAATCTCAATGGATGGAGAACTCATTACAACTCTAACCAATGAAGGATTCTTGAAGTAGTATTTTGTGTAACACAAAAACACTCATTGTAATTGTTGTAGGACATAAAACTGCCTAGCTGCTTCCATCATCCAACATGACGTTAAATTGTGTCCCCCCTTTCATCCAACATCACATTAAACTATGCATCATCTGAGCTGAAAGACATTAAACGTCCAAGAACCCCATGTCTGTGATACATGACATTAAACCGTGATCACTGCATGCACAATTGTCTTTTAAACTCTGTTTCCATGCGTGCCTCGGGAAGCTAATCATGCATAATCCCCACACCATCCTTTGTGGTCGCATATTTAACGACATGATCGTCCAGTCTGTAGCTGCTTCTTATTTCTCACACCGAGCATGACCCACGTGAGTTTAGAGTAAGCATCGACCATGACATCTTATCTTGGCCTCTAACAATGCTTAAGTCCAAACATCATCTTCGGGTCGCTGTCCTCAAGTACACCCCGATTGCCAAATCCATCTCAATAGAACTATGCAGACTTGGATCCTTGCCTCCTAGGCCGGGTATGTAGGCAACCTCTTAAGGTTCAAGCCCGAATCCACTTTCTTCACATCGATTCACCTTCATCCCACACGATGTTGATCCATGAAATCCCCATCAACCCATCTTATTCATATCGATTCACTTTCATCCTACTTGACGTTAAACTGTGTATGCCCCATCGTCCTAGATATATGATGTTAAACTATATAGTTCCACATTGTCCTTGCTTCCAGACATTAAACTGCATATCACTGGTCCATGAATATGACCTTAAACTATTTGTACTTTTTCCCTGTATGATAATAAACAACAACAATCCTTGATACCCTCACTCAAGAGGAATCATCATCGACATGGTCTCTAACCACGTCATATTTCAAGATCTACGTATGGATTGATTCTCATATTAATGAGATACATATTGCCACCACATCTTTAATCTTGGGTCCAGCTATAATTTCAATAAAGTCATCTTTACCCCTCATATGTATGAACCAAATCTGCATAAAGGGAATTTCAAGAACTACATGTGGCTTGATTCCCATCCTTATAGGATATTTAGGAAGGTTAGAGCATTCCTTGAGTCCATCCTCGAGCCTTTAGGCCTAACCCCAAACTCCACTTTCATTCCCTTGGCTGAAAAGTCCCACTGGGAACACAAGATGTGATATGGAACCCCGTGTCTTTTATACGCATCAGGTTTATAACAAATGCATGATTTGTATCCTCACTATAGTCCAAACACTATGACCCTAAACTATGATCGTCCATGTTGTCTTCCTAAATGATGTTAAATTGTATTTCAAGAAAAATATGTGGCTTTATTATCATCCTAATAATATACATAGTGGCATCCAAAATCTCAATTCAGGACCCGGCCACAACATTATACAAAAAATATTCATGGTCTCCATAACCCTTTTCTTGACTTCTGGTTGCAAAAGGTCTGATACCTGAGAATTATTTTGCCTAACTGTACAACATATTCCCTTAGGTTTCCTTGCCTAAGCTATCTACATAACGGACTTGTTAGCCCAAAAGATGATACTATTTGACTATGCAGCTTATGCCCGAGTTGGCACTGCATAATTCCACCCCCATAACGGGTTTTTAAAGTAGTCGTAACTTCATTCTTAGGAGAAACATATTTTGTCCTTATTGGACTTAACAACAATTTGTAAGGATCTAGAAAAAATGCTACCCTTAACATATTTGTTCCATACTCTTTTTCATGGTCTGAAAGTATTAGGTCATATAATGTTTCTATCTCCAGTTTTATTCATATGATTTAAAAACATAGATACCTTTTTCCAATGTTTGGGTCAAACCTTTGTAGAAGTCGCATTCCTCCAAATCATTGACAATTCTGAATGGAAATATCCTCTCTGTATTCAAGTACCTTTCTCCATAAAGCATACCCTATGCTTTGGAAAATTTTATTCCCCGTTAAAATTTCTTTTTCTTTTAGAAATATAAATTCAAATTTCTGAGATTTCTTTTGCCCAACTATAAAGCATGTGCCCTTAGTTTACCTTGCATAAGTTGTCTACATAACGGACCTGTCATCCCAAAAGATGCTACTATTTGACTATGCCGCGTATTCCCTAGTTGGCCTTGCATAATTCCACCCCCATTACGTGTTTGTCAAGTAGTGGTAACTTCATTCTTTTAAAATACTTCCTCTAATTCCTTTTAACTCTTTTTCCATGTCATTCCTCAGATTCAAAATTTCTCAAGTCACACTTTACAATTTTCCCCATCCATACTTGAATATAGTTATATGTTTCCAAAAAAATTATCATGAATTTAGTCAATATCATCCATTTGGTCAAATCTATTGGACCTTAAATATTCACCATTTTATAGTCCAACATGCATGACATTAAATCTACCAATAACAAAAACCCTTGACCTCTCTGACTTTACCTCAGAGCCGGATCCTCATTCCTTTTTGGATCCAACCGTGAGGCAGTACTTTTGTTGAGGCTCCTTTTTTTTACAGGGTCAACCGAATGGAAAAGGGGAATACCTTAAGCACAAATTGGGTCACCCTCTGAAGAAACATCAATATTTTGATAAAGGCATGGACCTGAAGCCCATTTGGAGTGCGCCGTGAAAGTCACCTATGCGCCGCACAAGTCACTTGCGCACCACATCTATTTTATTTTTTTTCCCAAGGTGCACTGTAGCCTATAAATATCCCATGTGGGCCCCCCATTTCGAGGACAGATTTTCCAAATGTAAAATTCAGGCTCTGGTAAGCCAATTCTTCAACTCAACTCTTGTGAAAACTTCTAAGGTAACTTTTTACATAGAATTGAAGACTTGAATGAGTAGGATAAGGCCTATGTGTTTATAATTCATCAATATTTGTGTACCGAAGTGTCCAGACCTATTTATAAGTAGAAACACTTGTGCACCACCCTGTCCTTTCAATGAAACGTGCACTTAACCCTTTTTTAAACATCTTAGGATAGTAATAAAGGCTTGAGTTAAGTCTCGCCCAATTATTACCGTACAGATACTCTATCACCCAGGTGAACCGATGTCATGCAATTTTACATGCGCGACCAATACTTGTGCGCCAAATGACTTGTGTGACCTACACTTTCATGCCAACTTCAATTGTGTGCCTCTCTCCCATTCACCTCTCTTCTTCATTATATTATCCATTGAACCCCTATTCAAATCCATTTATGTAATGGTTCCATTTTCAGATTCCTTATCTAAAAGGAATTCTGTGAGAACCTCTCTCAAAACCTTTTGACATACAAGCTTTATGTTACTATGGTTAGAGGTTTCCTCCATGTAACCTAATCCTTTAAGATGAGAAGATCTTTTAGTTTGGGCCTCCTTCTCAGGAGTAAGCCCCAGCCATAATTTCCTTTAAACAGTGGGGCTTCATCTTAAGATTAATCCCCAAGTTATAAGTCCCCTTTAATATTTGGGTATCCTCCTCAAGAGTAAGCCACAATCATAATTTATTTTGATTTGGGCCTCCTTCTCGGGAATAAGACCCAATCATATGTCTCTTTTGATTTGGGCCTCCTTATAAGGAATAAGCCCCAATCATA
This sequence comes from Viscum album, assembly GCA_963277665.1. NCBI lineage: Eukaryota > Viridiplantae > Streptophyta > Magnoliopsida > Santalales > Viscaceae > Viscum > Viscum album. Next base: position 1,645,769,264 of record OY728164.1, read on the forward strand.
AGTCCCTTTTGATTTGGGCCACATTATCAGGAATAAGTCTCCATCATAAGTCCCTCTTGATTTGTTCCAGCTTCTCATGAATAAGCCCCAATCATAAGTCCCTTTTAATTTGGGCCTCCTTCTCAGGAGTAAGACTCATGTAAACAACTCCAAATCTCCATAAGGTACAAATACCATTATTGACCCAAATCCTGGGATTCTTTCCTTAAGTAAGTACTGGTCTTCATCTACTTGGGCAGTCATTCATACGTAAGCCCCACATCATTTCTCATGACAACATCTTTCATGGCATCATCATCAAGTTTTCCGATACCTCTTATTTCTCAAACCGAGCCTGACTCATGTGATCTTATATTGTAAAAGTAATCACGACATAACCTTTTCGTCCATTATCCATGCATAAACCCCATCCTTATTATCAAACTACGTGGGATCTGATTCCTTTTTAATGAGGATACGTAGGTAGCCCATCTGTGGGTACGATCCCAACTCTGAAATAATCAATGTGTTTCTGAATGAAAATAAACTTCATGTGCCCCACTGAGTGGCTTTAAATCCACTATGGTCATCATAATGACCAAGGGATTTCAATATAATATATTGAAGGATACCATTGACTAAGAATATCCAATACATACAGATGATTCAATATCTATGAAGAACCTCAAATACATATAAATGATTCTCCAAATCCCATAAAGATCAAACATTTATTTCCAAATCTAAAGGAAAAATCATTTTCATGCTTGGTGAATTAATAAGGATTTGTGAACATAACTTAAATCTATAAGAGAGTCTTGGAGTAGGTAATAAATCCACCCAAAAAGGTGTGATGATCATGACCTCCCTTCCTCTCGACCAATGCAAATTATTAAGCCTGGTTGGTCCACAACTAATGAGGACCTACCTTTAAAAACTAGTATTAAATGGATATAGGATCCTTGTGTGTTTCCGGTTCTACGAATAAACCCGTTAGAAATTGATTGGAGAAGTTTTAACCTTAAACAAACAAGGTGATTCCCATTTCTAGAAGAAACACCTACACAGGATCCTAGTACCTCGTCAGACCCACAAAGGATCCTCGTACATTGTCATACCCACATTGAATCCTAGAAAATCTTTAGAACCATATTAGATCTGAGCACATCGTCATACCCACACATGATCCTAGTACATCGTCACAGGTAGCTACATGGATCTCGCACTAAGCTCTCTTGTCTCTGGGATGGTCCACTCCTCAAGCCACTGGTTGAAACTCCAACTGCCACAAAGTCCCATGAAGATGTATCCTAAAAGAATTCCATGTAAAAGGGGTCTCAACTCAATAAGCGATATGTCAATCTGACGCTCGGTCTGTATGTTATTAGACTTTTAGTCCCGAGGGCCCGGTTGGATTCGTGCTTGATCCAACCTGAACATACCCCAACTTTATTCAAATTTAATGTGGGGTATACCAAAAGGACCATATCTCGGGATGGTTCATGGTTCCATAGATGGTTCTCCAAATGGAATCTTCGTGCCAAAGTTATGGGAAAAATTATGGCGTGGGTACAAACTGGTCTGGGTCTGGTCTGACCCGGTCAGACTGACCTGGCATTACCCAGCCTGAGCCGACCCGGTTAGGGTTGACCCGACCTGACCCGCTGGGTCTAGCCCAGCCCGTGGAACGTCCCAACCCACTAGGTCTTGCCCGACCCACGCTGGGTGGCCCTCGGAGCAGGGTGGCCGCGGTGTGGCGGGGAAACCAGGTGGCAGTGGGGCGACGGTCTGTCGAGGCTCGCCTGTTGGCCAGCCGTCCTCTTTGTGTGGTAGTGTCGTGTTGCACTGCTTTACCAGCAGCTGGCTCGGCCAGCCATCCTCCCTTAATTTCCATGGAATAGGCCATGACCCTTCCAAGCCGGGCGGCACGGACGTGTGGCACCATCCCCACCATGCAGCCGGCCGCCGCCTTTTCTCCACCGCGTCCGACAGGCTGTGACCCCTCTCCGTGGCATTTTCCAGCTTCCGCCTTCATCGTAGACAACTGTGGTTCTGACCGCCATTCCTGTGCCCCACCGGTGTCGGTTGATGTCCTCATATATCACGATGAACACACCAACCATAAGGAATTGTGGAGGGATCCGGCCGTGTTCGTTTGGCCCTCTCTATCCACATTAGTTTCATAGCAGGCGGATCATGTGGTTTAATTCTACGTAAAACACAAAGAATAACAAAAAGTGACCCCATCCTCTTTTCCACCTACGGTAAACCTATATTGATATGTTATTCTAGATTATTTATTAATGAAACCTCTAAAAATGGGTGTTTAGTTTGAGATTGATCTCATTATCAGTACATAACCAATATCAATTCATCTATATTTCTAGAAATTAGATGATATGTAGGATCTAATGTTCAGGATTGTAGATCATGATTCTAATTTATTCATTAAACTGAGAACATATACGTTAGGTTCCCTGGAATAAATATCTAAGAAGGATAATTGTTGTCATTTTATTTTTCTTGAATCTGAAATATTTATTCATATATCTATGGTAAATAGGTATTGTTTTCCATGAATTGGTAGCATATATGATCAATTAAGGGGTTCTTAGTGGTTTTCAAATATTAATCAATATAATTTCTAACATTATATAGAGGGAAGAAAGGATGAATTATTAATGATTGTGGTATGGAGTATTTATGGTTTGTATGAGTACCTTAATTTTCCTTTTGGAATAATGAATTCCTTGATTGTGTTCATAAACCTCATGAATAAGATAAATCACCCACACTTGACTATTTCACCATTATATTCATTTATAACATCCTTCTATAATCTATGACAATTTAATTTCAGTGTAGACACCTTGAGATATTATTAGGCATGTTTATAGCACACCATAATTTTTTACAAGACATCAATATGTAAATTTTGTATACAAGAGGTTCACATAAAAATACAAATGGTTTCACAATAATGATTATCCATTTATTTAGATAATGTAAATCAATTTTCAAATTTGGTGTGAGTGAGGAATGTGTTTTAGATTTTGAGTATCCTTGGTTTGGATAAGCACTAAAATAGGTTTATTCCTGAAATATTTTTTTCCAAATGCCTATTAATATGATTTATAAAAATGGATTCAAATTAAAATGTGAAAAATAGTGTGAAGAGGACTTCTTATAGCTGGGAAGGTGGTTGACATTATCTCTAATTTTGTTTCATACAAGTCCTAGAGTTCGGTATAAATTTTTTTGAAACTTGTATAGAGTTGTAATAGGAAATATATTAATATATATTTATAAGGTAGTTGGGTATGGGTCACATCATATATAAAAACGTGAGTATAACTAATCATCTCATGATTTTGATTTTGAGGTTGTGGTTCTTGCATTAAAATTTAGGTAAAACCATCTCTTTGTGGAGATATTTTTTGTGTACATAGTCCACATGATTCTATGTTATATTTTTACCCAATGTCATCTCATACTTCACCATAGTCATTGAGTAAAATATGTGTAGTTGATTCTAATTGAAATGAAATTTGATCATGGGAATGAATTTGGAGTTTATCATGTTCATAGAAAGAAGATGTAGAATGTTGGTGAGTGATGATTAGTAGAGGATATAAGAAGATATCATTGTTGGATTAATGATTGGTGGGTGTAACTGAGGATAAAAGGATAGTAAATTGTAAACAACTATTGAACACATCCTGATTGGTATAATAAGTAACGTACATCCATGATATTGAGCCATTGTGTATCATGATTTACAGAATAATGGAAAAAATTGTTCCATTTCAGGATGATTCTTTTCTAGATGTGGTGTGTTTATGGTTTAAGGTATCGTGATTGTTCCCATGTCATTGAGATAATAGTTTATGAAATCATTACAGTCACCATAGTGGTAAATGAACACATGATTAAAAAAATGTATCATGATGTAAAATAAAAATTATGGTGGCCCTTCATGTATAATGAAATGTTATGTTTTTCCACCCATTAACTGGATTTTCGAAATTTCAATGCCAAGAATCAATGTCCTAGATATTTTCCCTACCCTCCATCCACATAAGGTGCCTATTTTTATGTGTGATTATGTAATTATAGACTTTGTTATATGGTTTCCAAGGTCCCCCATATTTCTATATATATTGTGGGTTGTAGTGAATTATTTGACCAAGGTGGATCAGTTCTAATCTATCATGGATACTAACAATGTGGATGTGATTGTTATAAAATACATTTGGGATATCATGTTGTTGAATGGTGTGCATTCATTTGTGGTATAATATATTTATTATGAGATAACATCACCATTTTATTATGACTACATAGAATTTTATGGGGCCTCAGTTTAAGTTATGTATGAATTTCTCACTTCAAGATGATAGACAATCAGAGGGAATGATCCATATATTTGAGGATATGGTTAAGTCTTGTGTTATGGATTTTAGAGGAGGTTTGGAAGATCCCATGACTTTTATTGGGGTCTCCAATAAAATTACCTTCCATTCATCAATTCAAATCTCTATTATTGAGGTTATTTATGGGGAAAAAAATTTATCACCACTATAATGGCATGCGAGAGGTAGATCTTTGGTTGTTGGGAATAGTATCATTTTGGAGACCTTATAGAGGTATTAGTTAACATGAAAAAAATATTTTATACATTAAATAGACATAGATCTTATAATAATCAGAATAGATGAACCATAAAGTTCATTATATATGATAAATCATTATTTTGTCATCCCCTCAGTTTGGGAATATATATGAGTAAAATGGGTTCTTATAACTACAGTGTGTAGTTCTATTTGATACTATTGAATAATTTTTTCTGTCATAATATTAGTTATATATTCCACCTTTTATCCATGTTTATAATAATGTGTTTAACATGTCTTATCTTCTAAAATATGATCCTAATCATACATACGTGTTTAACTACGAGGATGTTGAGCTAGAGTCAGATGCGTCCTTTATAGAGAGACCCATTCAAATTGTTGATTGTAATGACATTGTATTATTAGGAAAAATAAATTCACTTTTTTAATAGAATTTTAGTATATGTTGAATAATGAAGATACATGGGACTAGGAGGATGGCATTATCGCTCTATTTGTCATTTTGAATATGAATGATACCATGAGATTCTTTTGTAGGATAAAAGCTATATATAGGGGGGTATTTTAAAAAACTTATATTTATTCAATTATGATATGAGTAAATTACATTAATTTATCTTGTTTTATTGATCTAATAGTCTATTAAGAATCATTCTAGGAGGTTATAATTTATTTTTGGATGTTGGGGGTGGGGGTTTTAATGTTCATTATTTGAGATCTATTTTCAAAAAACTTACTGACTCTCTATGAAATCCTATGGGTAGTGCCAGAGGCTCATGTGGTGGCATGATGTTTAGGTGAATAGTTTATGAAATGGGGAAGCCTCACTAGAAAACAATGTGACATGCTGAAGTGGCCAAAAATATGAGTGGAATGTTTTTGAAAAACCATCCCACTATACCATTCATATAACACTCCCAACCTAGTAGCAAAAAAATATGGTTCCACAATCTGGGTTGCCACATCACCCCAAGCGCGCCTCCCCATACACCTGAGTCTATCGATTAGAAGTGATTATTTAATAGGACATGTGTGGATAATAAACCCTCTATACCAGAGTAAGAAACAAGTGATGAAACATGAAATATGGAAACAAATAATCTATAATATACATTACAAATCATTTCCCAAACTAGGTATAACCCCCCATCCAAATTGTAAATATTTAATGTCAAGTCATATAATTTCTAGTGTAAGGAAACAAAAAATAAACCCAATATGAAAATAAATCCCAAAAATGGGTCCTAATTCCATGTCTCAATCCCTCATCCAATCATACTCTACTCGCAAGTAAACCATTTATCAAATGACCTTTTCCCTTATCTAGATCTTCACCCAATGAAGACTTCTCAGGTAGCCAGTGGTGACCTAAGTAGGGTGTTAGTACAACTCAGTAGGCCACCACCAAAGATGTCTATACAATATCTAGTTTAATATATCATGTATTAATGTGAAATATGAATAAAAAATGAAATAAAATTCTATAAAGGTTGAACTAGATATCAATGTCCTCTTTAACCACATTTATCATTTGTTACATGATTTAACCATTCATATCAATTATACAACTAGATACATAAACTATGCATAATTGGTAAATCATGTTCCCTAAATTAGAATGGAAAACATTACACTATTCATTATATAACACCTACCATGGATCCTCACTCCAATTAGTCCCATCAATGAAAAATTTCAATGGAAATAGACCCTTATTCCCACTGCATGACCCTTTCATTATAGGTGTCGGATATAGAGCATCATTCAATCCCAACCCATGGGTGTAAAACATCAAATAAAAACCCCACATACCACCATGATTAGTTCATGTGTTTCTTTAACCATAACTTATTTACCAACACTAACCATCAGCCATTCATCACATATTCAATCATCGTTTCATAACCCATTAACAAATATTAAATTTTCATGCCTTACCCTATTAACACATATTCAATTTTTTATATCATAGTCAATTTACAAATTATAACGACCCATACTTTACATACATTGTTAATACTTCAAAATTGAAGCACACTTATTACAACATATGACAAAACCACAAAGGACCTTATAGGTATAGTGTCTTTAGAAACTGTGAAACATAAACAACTGGTTCATAAATCTTCTACAGTGTCCCCCATTTATTTCATCATATCTAGGGCCCCTTTTAGCATATTCTACTTAATATCCATCTTCCTGACCTGGGGAAAAGAAAACATAAAAGGGTGAGCTCAAATGCTCAGCAAGGCAAATAAAGGAAATAAAAATCATATCATATCTTTTTGAAAATCATAACCTGCAAAAGAGATCATAATATCTTAACATGGAACAAATCATAGAAGTGAAAATGAGATCCCCATAATCATAACATAAAACTTGAAAACTTTGTGGCATGCACACATAATCATGGAAAATCATTTCTTGTTAGTCATGACTCATTGCCAAGACTATCTTAGTGGACAAAGTCCCTTTCTGAACCGAGTAACCCTCGTTTCAGTCCTGTTTCACTGAACCGGTATAACCTACCGTTCCAGCCCTGTCTATCTCATGAGATATAAAATCTTTACCCAATGCATTGGAGGGATATATAGGTCCCACTCATCTTATAATGAATCCTTTCTTATGTGTGCCACATAATCATACATCATCGCATAACACATGTAACAAAAATGGGATTCTTGAAACATCATGACATCATAAATCAATTCATATAATATAAAGGAATTCATAAAAATAATTCCATCACAACATGATCAAATAAATGTAATAATAGGGATAAAAATAGAACCCTTTATTATCTTAGATGGAAAATAATTTTGATAAAACACTTGGAATCCATTCTTGAGGAAAATATCCTTTCTTCTTCAAAAACATTTTTCCTTTCATAACATGTCATACAACTTTAAAATAAAAGAAGTTGATTAAAAATAAACTTGAAAACTTGTAAAGTAAGCTTCTTGGAAATAATGTTTTAAAAATCCATTCATGCCGTATAAGTTAAAAAAAACATTCTTCGTACTTTTGTCGGAATAGTAAAAAAGTACCTCATACGAAAAACGACAAAAGATTCCTTTCATTTCTTTTACTAAAAACTCACCGAAGGGTAAAAATGGATTTAAACAATTGTAGGTGGATGGAAATAATATTACATATTTATGAAACATGGATATGGATGATAAAATACACCCCAGTAAATACTTACGAATAAACAATCTCGGATAAAAATGAGATTGTGATATTTCCCTTACCTTAGGTCTAATTTGCTTTGTATGTGTCTGAAGCTCCTGTATAATGGTTTAAATAATGTTATTGACTTATTCCAGAATCATAAATATTGATATGATATCATATATGGTCATATTCTTAGCTTCTTGTTAGTAATATTTCATTGTTACTTGTTACTCAGGTCTTTATTGCCTTTTGTTCTTATGCGCGTTTTGCCGAATAAATTCTTATTCTTATTTTAAGGTTATAGATACCTTATATCCAGAATGGAATTAGTGTAACATATATCATATTTATTCATTCAATTCATTTATATAATTACTATGTAATGATGATCATGTAGAACGAGTCGCATCACATCGTGGAGACGGTATTCCGTACGTACGCACGAGTGATGATATCGTTCCTATGATCGTGGAACTGTATTGGAGTATATATATATTATTTAAGTATCAATATTACTTTATAATAATCATAAATAGTTACTCATTACACCATTATAACCATCCTTGTAATGTGATGGTGGAAAATAGATTACACCACGGCGTGGAGACGGTATTCCGTACGTACGCACGCGCGGTGATTTCATTTTTCCGTAGGATGGATAGAAGGTGAATTAGGGTTGTTTCATATTTATAATAACATATCAGTATGTAAGTAATACTTATGTTATTACTTTATCATGAAACAACTAAAGAAGAAGAAGTTGAAGAAGAAATAAATTGAAAAGATCGGTAATGGATATTACCTCTTCTTTGGAACGCCTCTTTGAATCCTCCACTTAGGGAACTAAGATTGGTCTTTGAAGAAGACCAAGAACTCTAGGATTATTCTAGGGAAGTGGAGAGGTGAAAATGGCAGGGGTTGGCCGAGCTTGAGTGCTCAAATTGGTGTGAGGAGGAGGGGGATGAGGTGCCCTTTTATAAGGGAGGAGAGGGGCACCTTAGGAATATCTCAAAATATTATTTTATATTAAAGTCAAAATCGGTTTATAATGGTTCCAAAGGGTCTTATTTCGAAGCTAAAGTGGGTAAGGGTCGAAATACTATCAACCAATAAGATTTAGACAAGTTTAGGGTATTATTTTAACCTTATCAATTAGATTTAACTCTAAGTTAAATAATTTAACTTTTACCATGTCTTTTTGTTTTCTTTCACTATATGGTTAATACACTTACTATAACATGCCAAACGAACCCCAAATTGTTTATTATTAATATATATATCCTTATCTAAGTCATTTGGCCGAACCGTAGATTTTTAGGAATAAATAACAATTAATAATATAATATTTGATTTAAAAACTATTTTGTGTCAATTTTGACACTATTTGATATATGATTTTTGTGAAAGTCATAACAGAATTATATGTTCGAACCAAGTTGATTAAATCAAGACTAATATATCATAGTAACATAGAAAATTAGTGGAATTCATAAAAAGTCTCAAATTACATTTATTTTGGTGTTTATAACATCAATTATGTCAATATTTCATTAATAAGATAATTACTGCATCATCTTTGTGTCATAAATAAATTATATTATTTGATGTCTAAAAATTACAAATAAAATACCATCATGTAGGAATTCTTTTTATCTTTCTAATTAATATTTACAATCGAATTTATCTTATGTATAACCCCATATTAAAAATGATTTACTTATTAAACTTTGATTTTAACTATTTTAGCCCTTCTTTAAATAAATTAATAATAAATGTCCTAATCTAATCCAAGTGGGCCTAAATGGTCATATTTTATTCATAAGGTTGTTTTTGGTCGAATTACACTTATCCAATAGAATTAGGACATGTGTTAGGGTAATAATAATATCATATTTACCCTTAGTTACCCTATTTACTATTAACCGCGGTAAAAATAGTAAAAAGTTACTATTCACCAGAAAATTATTTTTATCTCATTGAACCACATTTTACCTACTGATATCAACCGTGTCTGTCGGATTTTTGAAATTCCATTCACAGAAGCGGTAAAATTATGTTTTATGCAAAATTCAGTTTTTAACCTACCACTTAGTGGTTTCACTATTCATCAAAAATTGAAAGTTTTCAGAAAAATACCAAAATTTCAACCTAGGCTAATTTCGATATTCTGAGTCCAAAAATGAAGTCCATTTTGAAAAATAAAATTTATAAAATTTCAAAAAGTGGTTATTACTATTCATAACGGCTAGTTTTAATAGCATATTGTTGTTTAGTGAAACTCGGTATTGCGTACGACGCAAGCTATCGAGGAAGGTCGCGATTGCGTGTAAAGCAAGCCAAGCAAGTGTTGTGTAGAAAAAGATTCCTCTGATGATTTATATAACATAAAAGTCTCGGGTGTTACATTCTACCCCCCTTAAAAAGAATTTCGCCCTCGAAATTCGTCACTTTGTAACAAACAGATGAGGATACTTCTCCCTCATCATATCCTCAAGCTCCCATATAGCTTCTTCAAGTTGGTGGTTCCTCCATAAAACTTTCACCAATCGAGTGGTCTTGTTTCGTAGGACTTTTTCGCTACGATCCAGAATCTCTATCGGTTGTTCTTCATAAGAGAGATCTTGCTCCAACGGTACAACTTCTGAGTTGAGTACATGTGAAGGATCTGGTATGTACTTTCTCAGGAGAGATACATGGAACACATCGTGAACTTGAGAGAGATTCGGTGGAAGCGCCAATCGGTAAGCTACCTTCCCAACACGATCCATTATTTTGAAAGGACCGATATATCTAGGGCTCAACTTCCCCTTCTTTCCAAATCTCATAACCCTCTTCCAGGGAGATATACGTAAGAACACTTTATCACCCACTTCAAACTCTAGGTCTTTTCTTCGGTTGTCGGCATAACTTTTCTGTCGACTCTGAGCTGCTCTTATGTGTTGTTGAATAGATCTGACCTTTTCTGCCATTTCATCAACGAGATCAGGTCCTAATAGCTTTCTTTCCCCAACTTCATCCCAGCAAGTTGGAGTCCTGCATTTCTTTCCATAGAGAGCTTCATAAGGAGCCATCTGAATACTGGAGTGAAAGCTATTATTATAAGAAAATTCCACCAAAGGTAGGTGTTGATCCCAACCTCCTTTGAAATCAATAGAGCAAGCTCTCAACATATCTTCTAGGGTTTGAATTTTTCTCTCAGACTGACCGTCTGTCTGGGGATGATAAGCAGTGCTGAAACTCAACTCTGTATCCAGAGTATGCTGAAGACTTCGCCAGAACTTCGAGGTAAATCTCGGATCCCGATCAGATATAATAGAAAGTGGTACTCCATGCAATCTTATCACTTCCTTTACATATATCCTGGCAAGCTGATCTAGGGAGAAATCCTCTCTAATAGGAATGAAGTGTGCAGACATTGTAAGACGATCAACTATGACCCAGATAGCATTATTGCCTTTGGATGTTTTAGGAAGTCCTGTGACAAAGTCCATAGTGATGTTTTCCCATTTCCATTCGAGTATGGGTAATGGTTGTAAAATCCCCTTAGACTTTTGTCTCTCAGCTTTAACTTGTTGACAAACCAAGCATCGAGAGACATATTCAGCAACATCTCTTTTCATGCCATCCCACCAGAAGTACTCTTTCAGGTCTCTATACATCTTCGTGCTTGCAGGATGAATAGAGAATGATGAACTATGAGCCTCATCCAGCAGGTCCTTCTTTAATTCGGGGATGGGAGGAACACAAACCCGATTCCTGAACTTTATTATCCCATCACAATCAAGGTTGAATTCAGGAACATTTCTCACCTTCTTTTGTAACTCTACATCTTCTTTCTATGCCTCTTTAATCTTCACATGTATAGATGGTTGAACATTCATTTGAGAAAGATAAGATTTTTCCCCTTCCATTATAATTCCAAGATCCATCCTTTGTAAATCCATAAATATTCGATCCTTTGTGATCCTCATCATGGATAAACTAGCATGGTCTTGTCGACTTAATGCATCTGCCACCTTGTTTTCTTTCCCAGGGTGGTAATGGATTGAGCAGTCACAATCCTTAATCAGCTCCAACCATCTTCTTTAACGCATATTCAGCTCCTTTTGTGTGAAAATATACTGTAAAATTTTATGATTAGTATAAATATCACACCATTCACCATAAAGGTAATGCCTCCAAATCTTTAATGCAAAGATTACCGCAGCTAACTCCAAATCATGTGTTGGGTAATTTTGCTCATGGATTTTCAACTGTCGTGAGGCATAAGCTATCACCATATCATTTTGCATAAGAACACACCCCAATCCCTTCTTGGATGCATCACTATAGATCACAAACCTTTCTCCACTACAAGGCAGTGTGAGCACAGGTGCACTGGATAACCTTCTTTTCAACTCCTTGAAATTCTCTTCACATTCCTCTGTCCAGACAAACTTAACTCCTTTCCGAGTCAACTTGGTGAGTTGATTAGATAATCGTGAAAAATATTTTACAAAACGTCGATAATATCCAGCCAAACCAAGAAAACTTCGGATCTCAGTTACTGTGGTTGGTCTCGACCATCTTTCGATAACTTCTGTTTTTGCTGGATCCACAGATATCCCCTCTTTTGAGATTATGTGACCCAAAAATGCAACTTTTTGAAGCCAAAATTCACACTTGGTAAATTTGGCATAAAGATTCTCCTTTCTCAGGGTCTTCAATATAATTCTCAAGTGATCATCACGCTCTTCCTTGCTCTTTGAATAGACAAGAATATCGTCTATAAAGACTACCACAAATTGATCAAGATAGTCTCTAAAGACTCTATTCATTAGATCCATAAAGATAGCAGGGGCATTAGTAAGACCAAATGGCATCACTATAAATTCATAGTGTCCATACCTTGTACGGAAAGCCGTCTTTGGTATATCCTCCCTTTTGAACCTTAATTGATGATACCCTGAACGAAGATCAATCTTGGAAAAGTATTGAGCTCCGCGTAGTTGGTCAAATAAGTCATCAATGCGTGGGAGAGGATATTTGTTCTTGATAGTGATCTTGTTAAGTTCTCGATAATCAATGCAGAGTCTCATTGATCCATCTTTCTTCTTAACAAATAGAACAGGTTCTCCCCAAGGTGACGCACTAGGGCGTATGAATCCCTTATCAAGATTCTCTTGGAGTTGCTTCTTCAATTCCTGCAACTCAATTGGGGCCATTCTATAAGGTGTCTTTGAGATAGGCAAAGCACCCGGTACGAGTTCTATTGAAAACTCAACTTCACGATTTGGTGGAAGACCCGGTAATTCCTCCGGAAAGACATCATCAAACTCCCGTACAATGGACATATTCTTAATCGTGAGTTTCTCACCAACCATTTGAGATAAATAACCTTCATTTAGTGTAATCAATACCCATAAGATGGAAGAAATTTCCACTGGAAGGTTATGTTCATCCTTGCATTGGTATACGATCGTAGATTGATCTGGAATATGAAATGTGACTTCCCTTATTTGGCAATTGATATGAGCTCCATGTAGAGAAAGCCAATCCATGCCAATAATCACATCAAATTCCACTAAAGGAAGGATCACAAGATTTGCAGGAAGCACTTTCCCACAAACTTCGATCGGAGAAGAATTATAAACATTTGAAGCGACTGTTGTGCCATTAGGTGTTGTCACAGCTAACTCAACATCTAATTGTTGAGGTAATACGATGATACCCTTAGAAAATTCTTTAGAAATAAAAGAGTGGGTGGATCCAGAATCAAATAAAACATTTGCTACTTTAGAGTGGATGGTAAGTGTACCTTTCACCACTTCGTTATCGTACTCCACATCGCTGATAGAAATTGCATGTGACTTTCCTTTGTCTTTAGCCTTAATATTTTGTTGACGTCGACCATCATCATCAACCCTTGGATTTGGGCATTGATTGGCATAATGCCCCATCTCCTTGCACTTGAAACATTGAAGTGTAGTAGGTTCATTCTGTGTATCCCTTCCTTTGTTTGCGTCATTAGACATCTTCTTCCCACTATCACGGCATTCAAATTCCCGATGACCTTCTTTTCCACATTTAAAACATTTACTTGTCCCTTTAAGACAACTCCCTCCATGTTTCTTTCCACACTTTGAGCATAAGGAAAAGCTCATCTTCTTTTCCGTGTGCTCTTTAGATTTTTCTTTGAATTCCATCTTCCTCTTCTTATCAAACCCATGTGACTGATGGGTTACTCCAATATCCATCTCGACTTTGAGAGCACATCGAACGATTTCCTCGTAGCTATTGAAGTCCCTTATGGATAACGCCCTTCGAAGACTTGGTTTTAAGCCACTAAAGAATAGATTGATCTTACTCTCAGGTTGGATAATAATACCAGAAGCATACCTTGCAAGTCTTGTAAAATTTGCTTCATAGGTACTAACAGATTCATCATCCCATTGCTTCAGTTCAAGGAACTCTTTCTCCATCTTTGTTCGGAGAATACGAGGGAAATACTTATTGAAAAATAAGTTCTTGAACTCGTCCCATTCCATAGACTCAATTTCATCCCTTTGTCTCGTATTCTTAATAAGATTCCACCATTGATCAGCATCTCCTTCCAAACGATACACTGCTAGGATGACTTAATCATGTTCAGAACATTGAAGAACTGAAAATATCTTTTCAGTAGTACTAATCCATTGTTCAACAACTAATGGATCAGTAGACCCACTGAAAGAAGGTGGACGCTGCCTCATGAAGGATTCAACAGAATGTTGCTCCTTCCTTTGCTCGTTTGGAAGTCCTGCATGATTCATAGCTTGAGAGAGTTGAGTGAGCATGGCTACAAGATTTTGCATTCCAGCTCCCATATCGTTTGGTTGCTCAGGGGGACAATCATTGCATTGCCCATCGCATTCCGCATTAACACGTTTCCTTCGGGTTCCAGCCATTGACTAAAACCAAGAAGAATAGTGTGAGCAACACTAATTATAATAGGAAAACCACATAATTCAAGATTAAAATTTTCATGCTTAAGGTCTTATCCTAGGTTATTCAAGGCCATTTCTAAAACACTAAGACTGTGTTCTATGCTTAGACTTATCCTTAGGGTTCTTACTAAGGATTTCACATCCTAGTTTCTAAAGGTTGACTATACCTTTCCTCTGATACCAACTATAACGACCCATACTTTACATACATTGTTAATACTTCAAAATTGAAGCACACTTATTACAACATATGACAAAACCACAAAGGACCGTATAGGTATAGTGTCTTTAGAAACTGGGAAACATAAACAACTAGTTCATAAAAATTCTACAATGTCTCCCATTTATTTCATCATATCTAGGGTCCCTTTTAGAATATTCTACTTAATATCCATCTTCCTGACCTGGGGAAAAGAAAACATAAAAGGGTGAGCTCAAATGCTCAGCAAGGAAAATAAAGGAAATAAAAATCATATCATATATTTTTGAAAATAATAACCTGCAAAAGAGATCATAATATCTTAACATGGAACAAATCATAGAAGTGAAAATGAGATCCCCATAATCATAACATAAAACTTGAAAACTTTGTGGCATGCACACATAATCATGGAAAATCATTTCTTGTTAGTCATGACTCATTTCCAAGACTATCTTAGTGGACAAAGTCCCTTTCTGAACCGAGTAACCCTCGTTTCAGTCCTGTTTCACTGAACCGGTATAACCTACCGTTCCAGCCCTGTCTATCTCATGAGATATAAAATCTTTACCCAGTGCATTGGAGGGAGATATAGGTCCCACCCATCTTATAATGAATCCTTTCTTATGTGTGGCACATAATCATAGATCATCGCATAACACATGTAACAAAAATGGGATTCTTGAAACATCATGACATCATAAATCAATTCATACAAGATAAAGGAATTCATAAAAATAATTCCATCACAACATGATCAAATCAATGTAATAATAGGGATAAAAACATAACCCTTTATTATCTTAGATGGAAAATAATTTTGATAAAACACTTGGACTCCATTCTTGAGGAAAATATCCTTTCTTCTTCAAAAACATTTTTCCTTTCATAACATGTCATACAACTTTAAAATAAAAGAAGTTGACTAAAAATAAACTTGAAAACTTGTAAAGGAATATTCTTGGAAATAATGTTTTAAAAATTCATTCATTCCGTATAAGTTAAAAAAAACATTCTACGTACTTTTGTCGGAAAAGTCAAAAAGTACCTCGTACAAAAAACGACAAAAGATTCCTTTCATTTCTTTTACTAAAAACTCACCGAAGGGTAAAAATGGATTTAAACAATTGTAGGTGGATGGAAATAATATTACATATTTATGAAACATGTATATGGATGATAAAATACACCCCAGTAAATACTTACGAATAAACAATCTCGGATAAAAATGAGATTGTGATATTTCCCTTACCTTAGGTCCGATTTTCTTTGTATGTGTCCGAAGATCCTGTATAATGGTTTAAATAATGTTATTGACTTATTCCAGAATCATACATATTGATATGATATCATATATGGTCATATTATTAGCTTCTTGTTAGTAATATTTCATTGTTACTTGTTACTCGGGTCTTTATTGCCTTTTGTTCTTATGCGCGTTTTGCCGAATAAATTCTTATTCTTATTTTAAGGTTATAGATACCTTATATCCAGAATGGAATTAGTGTAACATATATCATATTTATTCATTCAATTCATTTATATAATTACTATTTAATGATGATCATGTAGAACGAGTCGCATCACATCGTGGAGACGGTATTCCGTATGTACGCACGAGTGATGATATCGTTCCTATGATCGTGGAACTGTATTGGAGTATATATATATTATTTCAGTATCAATATTACTTTATAATAATCATAAATAGTTACTCATTACACCATTATACCCATCCTTGTAAAGTGATGGTGGAAAATAGATTACACCACGGCGTGGAGACGGTATTCCGTACATACGCACGCGCGGTGATTTCATTTTTCCGTAGGATGGATAGAAGGTGAATTAGGGTTGTTTCATATTTATAATAACATATCAGTATGTAAGTAATACTGATGTTATTAATTTATCATGAAACAACTAAAGAAGAAGAAGTTGAAGAAGAAATAAATTGAAAAGATCGGTAATGGATATTACCTCTTCTTTGGAACGCCTCTTTGAATCCTCCACTTAGGGAACTAAGATTGGTCTATGAAGAAGACCATGAACTCTAGGATTATTCTAGGGAAGTGGAGAGGTGAAAATTTCAGGGGTTGGCAGAGCTTGAGTGC
Source organism: Viscum album (assembly GCA_963277665.1). Lineage (NCBI taxonomy): Eukaryota > Viridiplantae > Streptophyta > Magnoliopsida > Santalales > Viscaceae > Viscum > Viscum album. The sequence goes on from OY728164.1 coordinate 1,645,786,326, forward strand.
TCAAATTGGTGTGAGGAGGAGGGGGAGGAGGTTCCCTTTTATAAGGGAGGAGAGGGGCACCTTAGGAATATCTCAAAATATTATTTTATATTAAAGTCAAAATCGGTTTATAATGGTTCCAAAGGGTCTTATTTCGAAGATAAAGTGGGGAAGGGTCAAAATCCTGTCAACCAATAAGATTTAGACAAGTTTAGTGTATTATTATAACCTTATCAATTAGATTTAACTCTAAGTTAAATAATTTAACTTTTACCATGTCTTTTTGTTTTCTTTCACTATATGGTTAATACACTTACTATAACATGCCAAACGAACCCCAAATTGTTTATTATTAATATATATATCCGTATCTAAGTCATTTGGCCGACCCTAAGATTTTTAGCAATAAAATAACAATTAATAATATAATATTTGATTTAAAAACTATTTTGTGTCAATTTTGACACTATTTGATATATGATTTTTGTGAAAGTCATAACAGAATTATATGTTCGAACCAAGTTGATTAAATCAACACTAATATATCATAGTAACCTAGAAAATTAGTGGAATTCATAAAAAGTCTCAAATTACATTTATTTTGGTGTTTATAACATCAATTATGTCAATATTTCATTAATAAGATAATTACTGCATCATCTTTGTGTCATTAATAAATTATATTATTTGATGTATAAAAATTAAAAATAAAATACCATCATGTAGGAAATCTTTTTAGCTTTTTAATGAATATTTAAAATCGAATTTATCTTATGTATAACCCCATATTAAAAATGATTTACTTATTAAACATTGATTTTAACTATTTTAACCCTTCTTTAAATAAATTAATAATAAATGTCCTAATCTAATCCAAGTGGGCCTAAATGGTCATATTTTATTCATAAGGTTGTTTTTGGTCGAATTAAACTTATCCAATAGAATTAGGACATGTGTTAGGGTAATAATAATATCATATTTACCCTTAGTTACCCTATTTACTATTAACCGCGGTAAAAATAGTAAAAAGTTACTATTCACCAAAAAATTATTTTTACCTCATTGAACCACATTTTACTTACTGATATCAACCGTGTCTGTCGGATTTTTGAAATTCCATTCACAGAAGCGGTAAAATTAAGTTTTATGCAAAATTTAGTTTTTAACCTACCACTTAGTGGTTTCACTATTAATCAAAAATTGAAAGTTTTTAGAAAAATACCAAAATTTCACCCTAGGCTAATTTCGATATTCTGAGTCCAAAAATGAAGTCCATTTTGAAATATAAAATTTATAAAATTTCAAAAAGTGGTTACTACTATTCATAACGGCTAGTTTTAATAGCATATTGTTGTTTTGTGAAACTCGGTATTGCGTACGACGCAAGCTATCGAGGAAGGTCGCGATTGCGTGTAAAGCAAGTCAGGCAAGTGTTGTGTAGAAAAAGATTCCTTTGATGATTTATATAACATAAAAGTCTCGGGTGTTACACAAATTCATCATTCTTATTCATTAATTGATTTACACGTTCTATATAGAGCCCATAAATCATTCAACATAATGAATTAAATAAATTTATCTCATTCAAAATATACCAAACTCCCCCTAAATCCATGTCAACCACTAGACACAATTTCGTTTAGTTTTATCTCATAACTATATTTAACGCGTTAGTATATTTATCATGTTCTCTATCTCTTGAAAATTAACATCTATCCATAACAACTCAATTTGATGTTCAAGAAGGAGGAGTACTACATTAGTGGATCTTATCCTAGTCTAATCAACAACAATTCATCCCATCCAGATCATGATAGGTTCAAATAAGAATTTATCCAATCAAATTACCATTTATAAAAAGTAAAACCAAATACAAAACACAACTAAAAGAATGAAAAATCACATAGACATAAATAAAAAAACAATACTATGAGTTATAGATTCTATCCTACCTTCCTCAATTATATATACAACAACACACCCAACCATATGCATTGATTTAGAAACAATACAAATTTAAAGTCTCCGACCATGAAACCATTGGAAAATAGTGGTTTAGGGATTTATAAGAAAAATATGATTTCTACAATCCCTAATCCATAAAATAGATCAAATAGGATTTCTAAAACCAACTGGATATTATTTATACACCCAAATACACACCAAACGTCTTATAAATGTCTGAGATTGATCCTTGGGATGTTTGATTGTAATGTCTCATTGCCATTGGATGTTGAAGAGGAGGTTGGAAGAAAATTATTGTGAAGAAACATAAATTTTGATAGGTAAAAAGGTAAAGACCCACATTTTTAATGGAGAACATGGTTTGACGACATGGTTTCCCTAACCATGTGCTAGCAGTGTGCCACCTTATATCCAAAAGGGGCCCAGGTTGCATATTTTTATGGGAAACCTTCATGGTTTAAAAAACCATGGGGTGAATGTGTTGGATAGATTTATTCAAGACCATTCATTTTAGCCTCCCCCTCAAATGGTTTCCTACACTATGTCCCTCACTCATAGGAAAGAACAGTTTGGGTTCATGGTTAATACTAATTGTTTAACAACTATGCAATATGTGCTTAACCATCACATTTCCCCCTTTTTCACATCCCAAACACAAATAAAATCCTTAGCCTCCCCAAAATAGAAGGAAACATTTATTTAAAACAATTAGAGAAATTTAAATATAAAATTAAACAAGGGGATACCTCATTAGATTCTTTGGTAGTTTGTAGTGTGATATTCGCAAGAGAGGTAGTATGTTTTTCATGGTTAATGTATGATTATTTGAAACCATGTAGCCAAACCATATGTGTGGGATTTAATTTCTTGGAAATCACTTTTAATTTCTTCTAACCACCCATTTTTAATCATCCATCCCTGAACTTAATTCCTTATAGAATATTGATATTTCATATGCCTTCACCAGTGTTTTAATTCCATTATAATCTTGAATCCGATATCTCTATGCAATTTTATGATCATGTATTATGGAATGTGATCCATGAAACACAATTATTCATGTTCATTTCATATAAAACATTTCCCCTCAAAACGAATAATATAACTAGAATTTCATTTTAAAAATATATAGATTCCAATTCTTTATGAAATTTGAATTATTGGTCATTTATAGAATCAACACCCAAATTTTGAGTTTTGGGATTTGTGAATCATTAGACCAAGATCATTGTTTGGAGAAGATCTCTTCAGGTATTTGTGATCTTTCTGAAAATCAGTGTTTGGATTCTGCATACCCTGGATCCATGTTTTCTGAATTTTGATGATTTGGGAATGAATATTTATTTTAGAGTGCATTAATTGGTCGCCGACATCCACCTATATCATCCAAACATTTTTTCTCCTAATGTATAAAGTCAATGTAATTAGTTTAGGTTTACATGGTTTAATGAATAATTTTCTATGTCCTTGTTTAGTTTTTTTGTGACCTATGAATGATTTTGGATCACATAATATGTTCATTATTAGTCTATGAGACCAATGTTTTATTATTGATCACATGAGGTGTGTATTTGTTTCCATGTGATACTTTTGAGTGATGTTTCTTACATGATGGTTGTGATAGTTAAGAGACTTTAATTATATAACATGATGACTTATATATATTATTTATATATTATTACATGCCTTGTTACCCCATCCATCGATAATTAAATTTTTATGTGTAGACCTATTGACTTCCCCATTAAGGGGGTGTGTCATACGTTCTATTGACATGTGCTTGTGCTATCCATTCCAGGGGATATAAATTTTTGATTATCAATATTATATTTAATATAATGTAATTTAATAGCATATCTTATGCAATTATAATAAGGGATATTGGTGGTTTTATATTTAATTTCATACTCACAACCAACTCATGAATATTTATTCTCATTAGGTATAATTTCTGTGGATCCAGCTAAAGGATGGGTCATAAAGTGGATAGTAGAGTAGGTGTATCTAGTAGATATGATAATTGTAGGATGGTCTTAGTCTTGATCTACATCATTCCATTTTTAAAACTACTTCATTCCTTTATCAAAAACAAGTGAGGATCCTTTGCTTAGTTTGGGTTCACATGGCTGACATGTCGCAGTATCATATCCTAGGTCAGTACATATTTCACTATATTATTTCTTTGATGATTTATTTAGTAATTTATTATTCCTTTTAATCTTTGTTATCAATTTAATTATATAGACTAATTTCATAATACCAACAAAATATTCTCTCCATGATTCCCCTCCTGTCCCTTTCTAGTAGTTGGAACATCTCGTTCATGTGGGAAGGGAGGACATTAGGTCTTTTGTACCATTACCTCAGAGATAGTGATTTTTTTCTGTTTTTAAACGTGTTTCAACGTTCTTATGCTAATAACAGGTGCTTTTTCAAACTGTACCGTGGTCTATACCATTTCCATTGTTATTGCCTATATCATCACATGCATCATCGACTTTTAATTGCCTTGAAATCCCATCCCAAGGGAGGCGACTAGTATTTTAACCCTATTCATATATAGAATTATGAGGCTTTCGTAAATTAATTATTAATACTATAATAAATATATTTATATTATAATATTATAATAAATGTATTATTAACAAATTTACCAATGATATATTAAATATTCATAATAATTTCACTATAATTATTTTATATTTTCTAATATTATAAATAATAAAAAAATTTATTAATATTATGAATAATAAATGTAATAATATGATATGAAATAAATATTATAAATAATAAAATATTAGTATATTACAGTTAGAAATTTTTTTTAAAATGAAATTTATATTTTCAATGAATATATTGGTTACTATTAAATATAGATGTAGAGATGTAATACCCTAATTTTGTTATTTTTCACTATTAAAAATTATATACAATCAGATTTAGAAGGAAATATAACATTTTTTATTTTGATAAAGTAGCCATTTAATTGTTTCTATTAATAATTGTTTACATTAAGGGTTATGATAATTTCCAATTGACATAGATAGAATAAGTGATGGCCTCAACAAGTAGAATCATACCCTATGAAGCAATGCCTAAATCTGGTCTATTATATGACCTTAGGCATATCCACCCATAAGATGAAGGTTTTCGACTAGTATCTATGTCCACTTAAGGTACATGGGGAGACTATACCCTCTTCACAATAGTATCCAAATATAAGAAATAAAAAAATTACAAAATTAGTAATAATCATCAAACATGGTTCATTTAATCAATTCCAATAACCGGGTAAATGCCCAAAAAATGTAGTAATAATTCCATGTTCAACTAGTATCCTGTGGTAGAAGAAAAAAATGAAGACCATTTCAAAATACAAAAAATGGATCCTTATATTAGTCTGGTCCCTTTAACTATGATATATCCCTTATCCCAAATCAACAATCTAAAATAGGACCTCTTCTCTTATACTTAACTAAAATAATGAAATTTGATTAGGTACCAAAGATGGCATGGGGAGGGTGAGTACAACTCAATCCGACACTAAAAAAAATCTCCATAAATTTCTAGTATAATAAAAGAATATGTAGAAGAGTAAGAATTAATAAATAATGAAATAATGCCACAATTTTACAAGTAGACATTTTTTCAATTTCCACTTCGACCATTAGTTGTTATCATAAACCCTATCCCATTACTCTTACGTTGTCTATATATATATATAATAAGATATAAAACATTGATGTTAAACACTTGAAACACATGTGGTATTCAATTATCATCTCAATTATAAATAACAAGTTGTACGATGTCCAAATTCTCATGCCATATCAAAATCATTTATTACCTGGTCACAATGTTGACACACTAGAAAAAAAATATGTAATGCCATTTTCTAACCTATCAAGTCATGGATGATGAAAATCATGTAAAGAAATCTAAATCTAAATTCAATGGTAAGGAAAATCTTGTCCAATATCTATTCACTTTTTTGTAGCATCATGTTTTCATTTCACAACAAAGATATGTCCAATGCAATGTATATCATTACCATCCATTGTATCAATTTAAAATTTCCATGGTCCAACCAATATGGAATTTCCAAAAATCTCAAAAAATAAATTGTTGACCTCTTAAAATTATCATAATTTCAATGTTTTATATAAATCAACATTATTACTCCATTTCCATTCATAAAATATTTTTTCATTTAAAACAAACAATAAGGCTATATGAACCATTTGAAAATATTATCAAGAACGTTAAACAAATTACAAATTATTCATCTTCATTTTCAGAACATAAATTATTTATAATAAAAGACAAATATCCCCTAATGATGTTTCAATTTCCCAACTGAAAAGAACAACAAGTCTAATAATATAAACCCGCAATCACATCATTTTCAACCCATTTACTAATTTTCAATTGAAGTGAACCCCCACCCCCCCCCCCCCCAATTAGTGGCCCTATGTTTGGTATCATGATTGATAATAATCCCAACAAGATCCATAAGAGGTATATCATATCATTTAATGGTCGAAATTAATTTTATTAGTCAATAAAACAATATAAAACTACAAAACTCAATGGAAAAACCATATACAAATGTGAAACCTTAATAATTTTGGAGAAATAATTTAGTACATCTACATTATGATCATTTAAAACCAATTTTCCATCCATTTCCATTACTTCTAGATAATATTTCCTCAAACATAAAAATGACGATCCCTTGGGAAATAGGGTTCATGAGGTTTGGAAGAGGAGTAAAAATAACATAAATATTCTTCTATAGAATAAATGGAAATACAGTCTACAACATAACCAGAGATTTTTATTATAAAAGATGAGAAGTCAAAAAACCCATAAATTAGAGAAGATTGGTCCTTGGATAACCTAGGATGGTTTGATTTTTACCCATTTTGTCTGGTGAATAAAATGGAATAAAAATTTGGGAATAATAATTTAAGGTAGTTAAATGGTGAAATGAAAAAATTTTAATTGATTCACAATTTGGCTGCAAGGTTTTGAAATTTATTATCTTCCCCAGGTTCCCTCTTCCCAATATGAAACTTTGTTTCATAGTTTTCCCTAAAACTTACATGGTTTTACAAATCATTATGTCTTAGTATGGTTTATTTTGTGTGAGGGGGATCTAGATGATCGATTTCATGGGACAAAAATCATGGTTTTCTAAACTTATCCACCCTACCACTATTATTCATGGTTATGAATAATTTTTAGTAATAACCAAGCTCTATCCATGAACCATGCACTAGGTTGGGTATTTTTTACCAAATTTTATGTTTTTAACCCCCATGATACTCTTAAGACCTAATCTACTATGGAAAGGTATTTTATTAAACAATTTATTGTGATTTTGATGAAAATAGAAAAGATATTTACCTCATATAATTATAGAGAATATAGAACCTCCCCACCTTATAATATCTCTTTCTGGATCTCCTCTTCCGAGAATCACTAACCCTCTAAGGTAAATAGGTTATTAATCTCGTCCCACTAGTCAGCTACCCTGTCACACATTTAATTATAAACCCATACATGCTTCTATAACACTCAAACCAACGAAACAACCCTTCCATGAAATTCATTTTCATTCAGTCCCATATTTCAAATTCTAATTTCCTGATTGAACATACTATCTTCTAGGTTAATATACTCAGAATCAGTTACATGAGAAGTTTTTTGTGATACTTCCAAAATATTGGCACATGAAAGAAAACATTCACAACACCATACATTTTTTGAATAACCGTATGATATGACACTAGTATAATCCTCTCCAAAATCACAAATAAACCAACAAACCCGGGCATTGTGCTACACATATTATGAATATTATAGTTTTTATATATCAATAGCAATAGAAATAAAATAGGGCCATGAACTAAAAACTCCATAGGCAGATGACATCAGTCAAAAAATGACGTATGTCTACTATATTCCATATCCATAGACATCCAGATAAAAATAAAATTTTCCAAAAAATCCTAAACAAGAATCATTATAAAAAACATTGATTCACCCACTTTTATCCGACATATAGGTGACTGGTGTGGTCTACCATAGAGTGCCTCATATAGTTCAATCAGAATAGTCATTTGATAAATTTAGTTATAGGTAAAATCAATTACTGCTAAGTGATTCTATGTGGTTCTAAAAAACTCTATGATGAATTGCCTTATTACTTCCCTTATAAAATAACTATTACATTCTAATTACACCTATATATATGGGTGAAATGATATACTAGAAAATACTTAATTACAAAATTAATTCTACACCCTTTCTAAGAAAAATATGTAAAACTATGGTCCCTATATGAAAAATAATTGATGGGGCCACATGTAAATGTAATATCTCTATAAAATAATTTTCTCAAAACTCATTGATGGACAAAGGCTTCCAAATTGGCATGAAATGGGACACCTTGGTACATCTGTCCCCAATCACCCATATAAAATAACTTCTCTAGGGGTTCATCAGTAAAACCATCATGATTTCAATTGTAACATTATCCTATTTATATTTTGAGATTAAAAAAGTGAATTTCTATTAGGATAATTATGCTTACACATCACCTCTTGATAGGTTTAACATCATTTCACAAAAATTTACAATTTCCATTTTCATTCTCAACTAACAATAATTTCGATAATGGTCACAGTAAATCTTGGTGAGAAACGGTGTGAATAACTCTTGAAGTCATGAATATCATTATTTATATTATCCCATATTAGTGTATTCACAAAAATAAGTCCATGAATGTGAATACTCACATCATAATCAATGGTACAATTATGAGTTACCTCTCCACCCTCAATGATTTCCCTAAATTCCATCTACACTAATTCATCTCACAACCTTATATTTACCCAGTTCATAATAGAGGGTATAATAGACAATGGAATAAGTTTTAACTATTGTTACTCCTCCAAAACACCAATGTGTATATCATAAAACAATGTAAACATCTTTCACACATATCTCGAATCCTGGACAGCTTGAATATGTGTCATCAGACATAAGGAATTAATTTCACTAATTATTTTACCATGAATTTATGCCAAATCAAAATCAAAGTAATGAATATACACAATCCATATCTTCTGCTGGATATTCAAGTATTTATAAGAATATATATATTTAATATTATAATGGTTAATAAAAACATTACTCCTTTCATATAGAAGAAACTTAATCCTTGTTTTACGGTATAATCCACTATGGCTAACATGAGACAGTGTCCATGATATTTATGTTTATGTGCCCCAAACATTTGAGAACCATATTCCATGACTTGATCCCATTTCTCCAATAATAACCTAATCACTATCCATAATGAATCACTATACAATGTATACTATTCAACATTTTTGACTACGATCAAAATTATTGTTGTGGTCAAAATCCCATTAAACATATGGATAGAATTATCACATGATTAAAATCAATATATAAGGAATCCCTCTTTTAGATGACTAAAATTAGTTCTTCTGTGTGAGTAATGTCTTTAATTAACCTCAAATAATAACCTGTAAAACCCATTATGATTCAAAAAAGAACATCATTTTTGGTTTGGTCTCAATTAACTATTAGTCGAACATTCTCAATGTCTACAAACAAATAATCCTAGAATAATATGTGACCAATTATGTATACATTGTTGATACATAAATTAATAGTAGAAAAAATGGTGTATGTTCTACTCTTTCTATTTTTAATCACGAAAATTCTATGATGTTTAGTATGAAAACCATTTTTTTATGATTACAAAAATTTATCAATAGAAACATAACCAGAAACTAATCCAAGTAAGGGAGAAGTTTTTGGATCATCAAGTTCATAAACACAATAGGTTATTTAATCATCCCATGTGATATCAAAAAATAAACTCATAGAATCTATAACATATTTTTAATGCAATTTTTAGTATATAAAAATGACTAACTATCAATATATGTCATGCAAATCTTGAATCAATCTTGGAAAACCCATAGTTAACCACTATCTATAAAATAGATCATTAATAAAAAATAGTAGATATTAGTTCTTAATATTATTCTAGTTTTAAATAAGATTAATATTTATTAAATGAAATGTTCCATTAGAATTCATGGAAAATAACATTGATGATGCAATGGTGATATACTTGAAAGGATAACCCCTTTAGACTACAACTCCACAAACCGAGTCATAAGGTCTTAATATCGTAATTGGGAAATTCATTAAGGTGGGATGAAAATGTCTTTGATACAATCCTAAAATAAATATTTAACTCAATTTCCCAATCTGTTGGTAATATTAAAATCTACTTATGAAACACATCGTGAGACTAATAATCTACTTGAGGGAATATAGTATGCTTTACCCCATGTAATCTTTACAAAAAAATAATCGATTGTGAGATCACCTAGTATTGGAATAACTATACCTACATGACATTATTTAGTATCCCATTCACCATTAAAAATATAGGGGCTACCCTCTCGAGACCAGATGATCACTTTCATATGGTAAACTTTTTTGTGAGATTGATTTGATACCAACCTGTCCAGTCTCAATATCAAATCAAAACATAACATCTCAAGAACATAAATGTTCTTAAGAAAGATGAACTCAAATACCTTGATGGAACAAAATTTACAAATATATATATATCCTCTTATCTCACCCCCAATAATGTGATAAAAAATATAACCTCACACTTGAACTCTGTAACACCCTAGGATTTTGAGAATTACTTTTTTCCGAATTAATTTAACATTTCAATATTTATCAATTCACATAAAACCATATATAGTTTATTATATATATATATATTAAAAAACTAATTCAAATATCCCTTTCAAACTCAATACCAACTTGTCTTGCACTACACACAATACCAACATGGTTTTCCCTACAAGCGACATTAACTAAGCGTACGATGCATGCAACAATGAGTTTTTACGAAAGAACTATTTTTATTAAATTATTTTTTTAAATAAGATAATTATAAAATAAACATTAAACTTATTAATAAATAATTTTACAATATATTTGTCTTATTTAAATAAATAATTTAGATAATGAAAGATAATATTTTTGATAATGTCCTTTTATAATAATAATTTAGTTTTCTTGAAGAAATAACTTTTAGTAATAAAATTAAATTTAGATAAATTTAGAAGTGTATTTGAATAAAATATTATTATTTTTTAATTAATAACATTTAAATTATCCTATGTTTAATTTTTGGGATTTTTCTGAGAATCATCATTTACAATTAATAGTGAAAAATAATACATTTTAGTTAAAACTATGTTTTTGTCTAATAATTTATTAATGATAAATGATATTATAAATATTTTTTAAGTTTAAATTAGATGGATATGACATATATTAATAAAATATAATTCAATATATTAAATTTCACATTGAAAATGATTATAAAATCTTAACAAACTTTTGAACTTTTTCCTACATTAAAACCCAGTTATTTTGTCCTGTCTACGAGATTGGCACTAATAATTATTTTTCTGCTTCTGTGGATGGAATTCAAAAAATATAACATAAATAATTTAATAAATTCAAATTTATAGTGTCTCATAATAACATGTCACATTTTGACAAATATGATTTGTAAAAGTGATTAAAATTAATCACAGTAATTTAGGAAAAATTAAACTTAATTATGGAAGAAACTATAAAATTAATATCCCAAATAACCTATACACTTGTAAAACACCCATGGATGTATTTGTTTTATCCTTAAATCATATATAATTTATGTGGGTTAGTTTTATAAGACTTTTGTCAGAAAATAATATCTGGACATCTATTTTGTTTCAAAAAATTCCACTTGAGTCCTTTTCTTTCCCGATAAAAGTCCCCCACAGCTACCGATACCTAAAACCTCAAGAACATTTTTCATTTCATCCAATATCTACCCAATTAGGCTCCCAAAAATCATACCATATACCATCAATCCTCTCTATTGGTACGAACCCTCTCATGGAACCCTTTTGGCGTAAACCAAAAGGAGTTACATGATTAAGAGGTAATGTCTTCTCTGAAACTCCTTTCCATTATTTTCATTATCCACCCCATACACACTCTTTATTACCTTATTATGTGAAAACAGAAACATAATCAATATAATAGTTTGTTTTTATTTAAATTTAATTTCCTAAACTTACAAACACCTCCATCTAATGGATGTTGAACATACAGCCTTTCTCTACGATGAACTACTCGCTCACAAAACAATGATGGTTAATTACTCATTTAACACCAATCATGGTGGTCGTTATGATGGAAACAATGTTTAAATATTTAATATATTATATTTATTATATAATTAATCTCATATATTTATTTTTCAACACACATCATTTTACCTTCCATTTGGTGTTAATACGATAATCTTGTTTGAGGAAATGTGGACTACCCTTAAAGCAATGTGATTCATTCACACACCACATAGAATGTTTTAAGGAAGGGTTTATTGAACATATATGATGCATGTGATATATTAATTCTCGATAAAAAATTATATATATATATATAAATACATAAATATACATATTTTATTTACATATATTCTTTCAATACGATAATAAAAACAGAAATCATCATTCGTGCTTATGTACAGTTTACCGTCTCCATGAACGGTGTATTCCACTACATACTCCATTACGTTATAGATTATTATAATATATTTATAAATAATATTACTGATATTTTTATCATTTTATACATTCATTAATCATGATTTAATTATAATGAATATTGATATAATGAAATATGACACATGCGAAGAATAAAGAGAATATTACCCGAAGTGAAACATTAACATATGATCCTTAAAAAGAGGGTAATATAATGTAATAATAAAATAATATATGGTGATAGATATAAGAATATTCATCATTATAATAAGTATAAAAAAACTTATATTTATTATAATTTAAGATTGTATAAGTATGGAGAGATTCAAGACACAAGGTATGGTGATTTCATCTCACTTTAAATTTCTGTGAGATACAAGCTATGTTCACCACTCTTTCCTTTTGTGTGGGGTATGTGTAACGACCCAAAGATTCATTAATGGAAAATCCCTCTTGATCCATTTAAATGTCTCTTTATGAAATTTTTTTTAATAAGATGTCAACTTCTTTGGTTTTATGTTATGAATTTTGAACGTTGTTAATATAGCCGTTGAATAGTGATCACATAATTAGTATAAATATAGGACCTTAACAAATCCAATTTACTCAGACAAAAGAAGTGATGGCCTCATCAAGTAGAATTTCCCCATATGAAGCCCATTTTTCGGAGCTCAGAAAATAGGTGGAATCCTTGGGCTTCACCCTTGACCAATCCCAAGCCGAGCTTCACCATGTCAAGCTCGAACGGGACTGTCTATGGGAAAAGTGGAAGTTGATAGAGATTCCCACTCGAGCGATGTTATCCGAGCTGCCCCAAGAGTCTATCATCATCGCACACCTTAGCCTTAGGTCTTATGCGACTATTTTAAGGGGTTATGTAACAAATAAATAGTACTATGTTCATGTACGTTATTTTTTGTATATAATAAAGAATATAATTTCTAGTCATTTTTGATACATTGTAAATAGTTTTTAAAGTACAAATGGTGTTTCTAGTTATTATTTAATTAAGAAATCCATTTTATTAAATTAAGATATTTTTGAATTAAATAATATTTTAATAAAATAATAATAATATTATTAAATTAATTTTTATTAAATATAAATGATCATTTAATTTTATGAATGCAATTAAAATTTATATTAAGGTTTGAAATCCATTTCTGTCAAAACCCGTGAATTTTCTATAAATGTTGGTTTTTATTTTAAAAGTGAAAATTAAAATATTTAGAAAATTTTTTAGATAAAATAAATGTCATTTCTGGAATCAGGACGTCGAAATTATCCAATGGTGAATTTTGCAAAAATTTTCTGAGACATTCAAATTTTTGGGTAAAAATTAAATACCGTTTAAATATATATTGTGTTTTATGACATCATAATGACCGAATGGTGATGTAATAAAATACCATAATCCTTATGTTCGGACAATATATATTTTATCATTAAAATAATGTGATTTTGAGTTTGTTTGACTTACTTTTCAAAGCATTAATGGGCCCCTCAAGACATATTCAACACTTTGCCTTTTTAAATTAATTTCCATGGGAGTGTGACTCACCTCCACATAAGAAACCTTATTATTTTAAGAATTTAGGACTTCTCCATTATAAAATATTGTTTTCCCCTTCCCTTTACCAAAAACCATGGTCAAAAACTGTAACAGCCCAAGATTTTATAAAAAAATATTCTTTTTAATTTCACTAATGTCTTGTGTTGTACGCAACACAAAAAAGAGCTTGCACAACACGCATCCTTGACTTTCCTTGCATTACACGCAATCGAAACCTTCCTCGATAGTGTGTGTAGTACGTAATACTGAGTTTCACGAAACAACGATATTCTATTAAAATATTATTAAAACTAGCCGTTATGAATAGTAATAACCACTTTTTAAATTTTAGAAATTTTAGCTCTCAAAATGGACTTCATTTTTGGATTCGGAGTATCGAATTTATCCTAAGGTGAAATTTTGGTACTTTTCGGATTACTTTCATATTCTGATGAATAGTGAAAATTACTAAATTATAATTAAAAACAACTTTTTTAATCAAAATAATTAATAGGGATAAATCATTAATTTGAGTGGTTTTATAGTATATTTAGAATATATTTTTACAAATTAATACAATGTTGGTCATTGGATGTAATTTCACATTTAAACCAGACATAATCAAGTGTCAATCTTTTGATAGATATTGTTTCTTAAAAACACGCTATTTGTTTTAACAGCGGGATTTAATTATAAAATTAATTAATGAAATTTCTATGTTATGAATTTGGTAAAATAGACTTCATTTTTGAATTCGGAATATGAAATATAGCTTAGGATGAAATTTTGGCATTGATTCTGAAAAACATCAATTTTTGATGAATAGTGAAACTACTAAGTGGTAGGTTAAAAACTGAATTTTGCATAAAACTTAATTTTACCGCTTCTGTGAATAGAATTTCGAAAATCCGACAGACACGGTTAATATCAAGGACTAAAATGTGGTTCAATGAGATGAAAATAATTTTTGGTGAATAGTAACTTTTTACTTTTTTTTACCACGGTTAATAGTAAATAGGGTAACTAAGGGTAAATATGATATTACTATTACCCTAACACATGTCCTAATTCTATTGGACAAGTGTAATTCGACCAAAAACAACCTTATGAATATAATATGACCATTTAGGTCCACTTGGATTAGATTATGACAATTAATATTATTTTATTTAATGAATAGTTAAAATAGTTAAAATCAAAGTTTAATAACTAAAACATTTTTAATATGGGGATATACATAAGATAAATTCGACTATAAATATTAATTAGAAAGTTAAAAAGATTTCCTACATAATTATATTTTATTTATAATTTTTAGACTTTAAATAAATTAATTTATATATGACACAACGATGATGCAGTAATTACCCTTTTAAGGAAATATTAACATAATTGATGTTACAAATGCTCAAATGAATTTAATTTGAGACTTTTTATGAATTCCACTAATTTTCTAGGTTACTATGATATATTAGTGTTGATTTAATCAACTTGTTTCGAACATATAATTCTGTTATGACTTTCACAAAAATCATATATCAAATAGTGTCAAAATTGACACAAAATAGTTTTTAAATCAGATATTATATTATTAGTTGTTATTTTATTCCTAAAAATCTAAGGTTAGGCCAAATGACTTAGATAAGGATATATATATTAATAATAAACAATCTGGGGTTTGTTTGGCATGTTATAGTAAGTGTATTAACCATATAGTGAAAGAAAACAAAAAGACACGGTAAAAGTATAATTATTTAACTTAGAGTTAAATCTAATTGATAAGGTTAAAATAATACCCTAAACTTGTCTAAATCCCATTGGTTGATAGGATTTCGACCCCTCCCCACTTTAGCTCCGAAATAAGACCCTTTGGAACCATTATAAACTGATTTTGACTTTAATATAAAATAATATTTTGAGATATTCCTAAGGTGCCCCTCTCCTCCTTTATAAAAGGACACCTCCTCCCCCTCCTCCTCACACCAATTTGAGCACTCAAGCTCAGCTAAACCCTGCCAAAATCTCTTCTCTGCTTCCCTATCAACATCCTAGAGGTTCTTGTCTTCCTCAAAGACCAATTTTAGTGCCCTAAGAGGAGGTCTCAAAGAGGCGCTTCAAAGAAGAGGTAATTACCATTACCAATTCTTTCATCATTATTTCTTCTTCCACTTCTTCTTCTTAGGTTGTTTCATTATGAAGTAATAACATCAGTATCACTCATATACTGATATGTTATTATAAGTATGAAACAACCCTATTTCACAATCTATCCATCCTACGGAAAAAGAAATCACCGCGCGTGCGTATATACGGAATACCGTCTCCACGCCGTGGTGTAATCTATTTTCCACCACCACCTTACATGGATGGGTATAATGGTGTAAAGAATAACTATACATAGTTATTAAAACATCATATTGATTCTGATATATTGTATAATCCACTCCAATTCAATTCAATATTTATGGAAATGATATCATCGCTCGTGCGTACGTACGGACTACCGTCTCCACGACGCGATGAGATTCATTCTCCATATTAACCATTTAAGAATGATTATAAAATATATATAAGAAATAATAATGAAATATATGACATTATAAAGCTACTGAATTTATGTATATATATATATATGTATGTCATCTACTTACTTCCATTCAAGACAATAAGGAAAGGAAAACAGTGTTCATGCGTACGTACGGACTACCGTCTCCATGAACGGTGTTTTTCATTTCATTTATCTATATAATATATATATATATATACTAAATATATATGATATATAAATCATATTTTATATTCTGGAAGTAAGTAAATCATGATATAAGTAATAATAATGTCAAGAACAACAAGTCAAAACACCTACGATAAATGAAACGATTTTACCAAAAACGCTTCTTTAACATGGAATTTACAAAAGAACGGGTAATATAATGTCATAAGTGAACCATATATGATATCATAACAATGAATATGGTTCTTTAATAAGTAAATGACATTATTTAAATCATTATACAGGAGGTTCGGACACCTACGAAGAAAATCGGACCTAAGGTAAGGGAAATATCACAATCTCATTTTTATCCGAGATTGTTTATTCGTAAGTATTTATTGGGGTGTATTTTATCATCCACATCCATGTTCCATCAATATGTAATATTGTTTCCATCCACTTACACTAGTTTAAATCCAATTTTACCCTTCGGTGAGTTTTTAGTAAAAGATATGAAATGAATATTTTGTCGTTTTTCGTACGAGGTACTTTTTTGACTTTTCCGACAAAAGT
Organism: Viscum album; assembly: GCA_963277665.1. NCBI lineage: Eukaryota > Viridiplantae > Streptophyta > Magnoliopsida > Santalales > Viscaceae > Viscum > Viscum album. The sequence continues at coordinate 1,645,803,784 of OY728164.1, forward strand.
ACGAGAAAAATGTTTTTTTAACTTATACGGCATGAATGGATTTTTAAAACATTACTTCCAAGAAGCTTACTTTACAAGTTTTCAAGTTTATTTTTAATCAACTTCTTTTAGTTTATAATTGTATGACATGTTAAGAAAAGAAAAGTGTTTTTGAAGAAGAAAGGATATTTTCCTCAAGAACGGAGTTCAAGTGTTTTATCAAAATTATTTTCCATCTTAGATAATAAAGGGTTCTGTTTTTTATCCCTATTATTATATTTATTTGATGAATTCATTTACCTTATATGATTTGTTTTATGATGTCATGATGTTTCAAGAATCCCATTTTTGTTACATGTGTTATGCGATGATGTATGATTTATGATTATGTGGCACACATAAGAAAGGATTCATTATAAGATGGGTGGGACCTATATCTCCCTCCAATGCATTGGGTAAAGATTTTATATCTCATGAGATAGACATGGCTGAAATGGTAGGTTATACCGGTTCGGTGAAACAGGACTGAAATGAGGGTTACTCGATTCAGAAAGGGACTTTGCCCACTAAGATAGTATTGGAAATGAGTCTTGACTAACAAGAAATGATTCTCTATGATTATGTGTGTATGCCACAAAGTATCATGTTTTAAGTTATGATTATTGGGATTTCATTTCACTACTATGATTTATCCCATGTTATGAAATTATGCTCTCTTTTGCAGGTTAAGATTTCCAAAAGTTATGTTCTTATGAATATGATGTGATTGATTTTTCTTTTGTTTACCCTTACTGAGCATTTGAGCTCACCCTTTTATGTTTTCTTTTCCCCAGGATATAAAGAAAGGTTTTAGGTAAAAAGAAGGAAGATCTTTATGGGAGATTTTGAAGATCTTTCACCACGATTAGAAGATTATATTCCGAGATTCCAAACACACTAAACTATTACGATCCTTGTGTGTGTGTGTTTTTTGTTATGTACTAAGTATTCCGCAAATGTAATGTAATGTCAATGTACGTCAAGTTTCGGGTCTCTACAGTTGGTATCAGAGGAAAGGTTTAGTCAACCATTGGAAACTAGGATGCGAAAACGTTAGTGAGATCCCTAGAGATATTTCTACGGTATGTCTAGGGATGTACCTAATGTTAAGTATACGTATAGGTTATAGTACTAGAACTACACTAACGATCATAGAATTAAACCTAAGATGTTAGATATTGAAGGTACCCCCCCTTTATTATGTTGTTTTCCCTAGCATGGTTTTTGCCTCTAACACTATTCTTTTTGGGTTTTAGACGATGGCTGGAACCCGAAGGAACCGTGTTGATCAATGCAATGGACAATGCAATGATTGTCCTCCTGAACAAATAAATGTTATGGGAGATGGAGTGCAAAATCTTATTTCTATACTTACACAAGCTATGAATCATTCTGGACTTCCAAATGAGCAGAGAAGGGAACAATATTCTATTGAGTCCTTCATGAGGCAACGTCCACCTTCTTTCAGTGGGTCCTCTGATCCACTTGTTGCTGAACAATGGATCAGTACCACTGAAAAGATATTTTCAGTTCTTCAATGTTCTGAACATGATAAAGTCATCTTAGCATTATATCATTTGGAAGGTGAAGCTGATCAATGGTGGAATCTTATCAAGAATACAGGGCAAAGAGATGAAATTGAGTCCATGGAATGGGACGAGTTCAAGAACTTATTTTTCAATAAGTACTTCCCTCGTATTCTTCGAACAAAGATGGAGAAGGAGTTTCTTGAACTAAAGCAAAAGGATGATGAATCTGTTGGTATATACGAAGCGAATTTTACAAGACTTGCAAGGTATGCATCTGGCATTATCATCCAACCTGAAAGTAAAGTTGATCGATTTTTCAGTGGCTTAAAACCAAGTCTTCGAAGGGAATTAGCTATAAGATACTTCAGTAGCTATGATGAAATTTTACGTTGTTCTATCAAGTTAGAAATGGAAGTTGGTGTTACATATCCATCTCATGGCTTTGACAAGAAACGAAATATGGAGTTCAAGGAGAAATCTCAGAATAATGGTGAAAAGAAGATGAATGTTTCCTTATGCACAAAGTGTGGAAAGAAGCATGGTGGAGATTGTCTTAAAGGGACTAGAAAATGTTTTAAGTGTGGAAAAGAAGGTCATCGAGCAGCTGAGTGTCGATGTAATGGAAAAAGGGTTTCTAATGATGTGAATAAAGAAAACACTGCAGAGAACGCACCACCAACACTTCAATGCTTCAAGTGCATGGAAATGGGGCATTATGCTAATAAATTCCCTAATCCAAGGGTTAGTGACGATCAAAATGAGCAACCACTGAAGGCAAAGGACAAAGGGAAGTCACATGCGATCACTATTGGCAATGTTGAATATGAAAACGATGTGGTGGAATGATTATGTGTTTATGTAATGGGATTCCAAAATAATGTTGTATCATTGAGTATTGCAATATTTATTGATGTGGTATTCAAAGTTATTGGGATATTTTTTGGAAATAAGATGATATGCGCATAATGAAGGGAAAACGAAAAAATGAAATGTTTAATAGTATTCATGAGCTCATGATTGATATAAGGACTAAGTGATATCATGGTTTGAGTATATAGAATTTTGAGGATTTTGGTATGTGAAAAGTGTTAACTTTTAACTGCATTCAAGTTTTCACTATGGTTCAATGGGTATTCAAGATAATACATTATTAAGGACTTTCAATGTTTGGAATGTGACCAACAAAACATATCTTATGATATATGGGGATCAACGATGGTATTAAATCTCTGGTAATCGTTTTTACTATGTTATGAGAGTGGACTACAGTATTATGGATAAGCCTAAAGATTGAAATGGATTATGTTGGACATAAGTGAGTATTGTTTAAGGATAGAAGTATTTGTTCGATATTATTGAGGGGATGTTATAGTAATGTAGTTTTAGAAAAAGGACAACCTGCAGGACGGGCGACAACCCATCGCTTCGGACAAGGCTGTGGGAATCAAACCCACAATCGAAGTGCGACTGGCCTTTATCGCCTACCACTGGCCTACATGAAGTCCCTGTTTAGTAGAAACTAGTTTTATTATATTAAGCAGTATGATATATGAAGTATAAGTCCATTTTAGGAACCATATGTGATTAATCTCACTATAGATCGACTTATGTATATAATTTTTGCTAACCTTTTGTTTGAGACAGATGGAATGACCCATCATTCTATTACATGATCTGCTAACAATTCATGAATAACAAATTCAACTTCATTTATTTAAGAGATGAAGTGGAAATTGTTGAAGGCATGAACAACAGTGAGATTGTACCAAAATAAAGAAAGTATTTCTTCCAATTCAAATTTTCAACTTTAGGGAAATGATCATGAAAACCAAAAATGTTGTCCTAGTGATCTTATACCTAATGAATCAGATGGTACCTTAGATCGTCACAAATTTATGGATTTGTGATTGTTGGATTTTTCATAGCCATGTTCTCTACCACTCTCCATCAGAACATGATGATTAGATTTTTCTTCCATATCCATATTTTCACCTATGTGGAAACCCAGTGATTAGTTTATTTGGGTAACCATTAAGTTTCATACTTTTGTTTTAAAATATTGGTTTTGGTATTCCTTTTTAAGATGTGGGTTTCTATTAAAGAAACTTTCGAATAGTGAACCATTTATAACCCCGACGAATTTCGAGGGCGAAATTCATTTTAAGGGGGGTCGAATGTAACAGCCCAAGATTTTATGAAAAATATTCTTTTTAATTTCACTAATGTCTTGTGTTGTACGCAACACAAAAAGGATCTTGCACAACATGCATCCTTTACTTGCCTTGCATTACACGCAATCACAACCTTCCTCGATAGCGTGTGTAGTACGTAATACTGAGTTTCACGAAACAACGATATGCTATTAAAATATTATTAAAACTAGCCGTTATGAATAGTAATAACCACTTTTTAAATTTTAGAAATTTTAGCTCTCAAAATGGACTTCATTTTTGGATTCGGAGTATCGAATTTAGCCTAAGGTGAAATTTTGGTACTTTTCGGATAACTTTCATATTCTGATGAATAGTGAAAATTACTAAATTATAATTAAAAAAAACTTTTTTAATCGAAATAATTAATAGTGATAAATCCTTAATTTGAGTGGTTTTAAAGTATATTTAGAATATATTTTTACAAATTAAAACAATGTTGGTCATTGGATGTAATTTCACATTTAAACCAGACATAATCAAGTGTCAATCTTTTGATAGATATTGTTTCTTAAAAACACGCTATTTGTTTTAACAGCGGGATTTAATTATAAAATTAATTAATGCAATTTCTATGTTATTAATTTGGTAAAATAGACTTCATTTTTGAATTCGGAATATAAAATATATCTTAGGATGAAATTTTGGCATTGATTCTGAAAAACATCAATTTTTGATGAATAGTCAAACTACAAAGTGGTAGGTTAAAAACTGAATTTTGCATAAAACTTAATTTTACCGCTTCTGTGAATGGAATTTCAAAAATCCGACAGACACGGTTAATATCAAGGACTAAAATGTGGTTCAATGAGATGAAAATAATTTTTGGTGAATAGTAACTTTTTACTTTTTTTCCCACGGTTAATAGTAAATAGGGTAACTAAGGGTAAATATGATATTACTATTACCCTAACACATGTCCGAATTCTATTGGATAAGTGTAATTCGACCAAAAACAACCTTATGAATATAATATGACCATTTAGGTCCACTTGGATTAGATTATGACATTTAATATTATTTTATTTAATGAATAGTTAAAATAGTTAAAATCAAAGTTTAATAACTAAAACATTTTTAATATGGGGGTATACCTAAGATAAATTCGACTATAAATATTCATTAGAAATTTAAAAAGATTTCCTACATAATGATATTTTATTTATAATTTTTAGACTTTAAATAAATTAATTTATATATGACACAACGATGATGCAGTAATTACCCTTTTAAGGAAATATTAACATAATTGATGTTATAAATGCTCAAATGAATGTAATTTGAGACTTTTTATGAAATACAATAATTTTCTAGGTTACTATGATATATTTGTGTTGATTTAATCAACTTGGTTCGAACATATAATTCTGTTATGACTTTCACAAAAATCATATATCAAATAGTGTCAAAATTGACACAAAATAGTTTTTAAATCAAATATTATATTATTAATTGTTATTTTAATCCTAAAAATCTAAGGTTCGGCCAAATGACATAGATAAGGATATATATATTAATAATAAACAATCTGGGGTTTGTTTGGCATGTTATAGTAAGTGTATTAACCATATAGTGAAAGAAAACAAAAAGACACGGTAAAAGTTAAATTATTTAACTTAGAGTTAAATCTAATTGATAAGGTTAAAATAATACCCTAAACTTGTCTAAATCCCATTGGTTGATAGGATTGCGACCCATCCCCACTTTATCTTCTAAATAAGACCCTTTGGAACCATTATAAACCGATTTTGACTTTAATATAAAATAATATTTTGAGATATTCCTAAGGTGCCCCTCTCCTCCCTTATAAAAGGACACCTCCTCCCCCTCCTCCTCACACCAATTTGAGCACTCAAGCTCAGCTAACCCCTGCCAAAATCTCTTCTCCACTTACCTAGAAACATTCTAGAGGTTCTGGTCTTCCTCAAGGACCGATTTTAGTTCCCTAAGTGGAGGTATCAAAGAGGCGCTTCAAAGATGAGGTAATTACCGTTACCAATTCTTTCATCTTTATTTCTTCTTCCACTTCTTCATCTTAGGTTGTTTCATTATGAAGTAATAACATCAGTATCACTCATATACTGATATGTTATTATAAGTATGAAACAACCCTATTTCACAATCTATCCATCCTACGTAAAAAGAAATCACCGCGCGTGCGTACGTACGGAATACCGTCTCCACGCCGTGGTGTAATCTATTTTCCACCACCACCTTACATGGATGGGTATAATGGTGTAAAGAATAACTATAAATAGTTATTACAACATCATATTTATTCTTATATATTGTATAATCCACTCCAATTCAATTCAATATTTATGGAAATGATATCATCGCTCGTGCGTTCGTACGGACTACCGTCTCCACGACGTGATGAGATTCATTCTCCATATTAACCATTTAAGAATGATTATAAAGTATATATAAGAAATAATAATGAAATATATGACATTATAAAGCTAATGGATTTATGTATATATATATATGTATGTCATCTACTTACTTCCATTCAAGACAATAAGGAAAGGAAAACATCGTTCATGCGTACGTACGGACTACCGTCTCCATGAACGGTGTTTTTCATTTCATTTATCTATCTAATATATATATATATATATACTGAATATATATGATATATAAATCATATTTTATATTTTGGAAGTAAGTAAATCATGATATAATTAATAATAATGTCAAGAACAACAAGTCAAAACACCTACGCTAAATGAAACGATTTTACCCAAAACGCTTCTTTAACATGGAATTTACAAAAGAACGGGTAATATAATGTCAAAGTGAACAATATATGATATCATAACAATGAATATGATTCTGTAATAAGTCAATGACGTTATTTAAATCATTATACAGGAGGTACGGACACATACGAAGAAAATCGGACCTAAGGTAAGGGAAATATCACAATCTCATTTTTATCCGAGATTGTTTAATCGTAAGTATTTATTGGGGTGTATTTTATCATCCACATCCATGTTCCATCAATATTTAATATTGTTTCCATCCACTTACACTTGTTTAAATCCAATTTTACCCTTCGGTGAGTTTTTAGTAAAAGATATGAAAGGAATATTTTGTCATTTTTCGTACGAGGTACTTTTTTGACTTTTCCGACAAAAGTACGAGGAAAATGTTTTTTTTAACTTATACGGAATGAATGGATTTTTAAAACATTATTTCCAAGAAGCTTCCTTTACAAGTTTTCAAGTTTATTTTTAATCAACTTCTTTTAGTTTATAATTGTATTACATGTTAAGAAAATAAAAGTGTTTTTGAAGAAGAAAGGATATTTTCCTCAAGAATGGAGTTCAAGTGTTTTATCAAAATTATTTTCCATCTAAGATAATAAAGGGTTCTGTTTTTTATCCCTATTATTACATTGATTTGATGAAGTCATTTACCTTATATGATTTGTTTTATGATGTCATGATGTTTCAAGAATCCCATTTTTGTTACATGTGTTATGTGATGATGTATGATTTATGATTATGTGGCACACATAAGAAAGGATTCATTATAAGATGGGTGGGACCTATATCTCTCTCCAATTCATTGGGTAAAGATTTTATATCTCATGAGATAGACATGGCTGAAATGGTAGGTTATACCGGTTTAGTGAAACAGGACTGAAACGAGGGTTCCTCGATTCAGAAAGGGACTTTCTCAACTAAGATACTATTGGCAACGAGTCTTGACTAACAAGAAATGATTCTCTATGATTATGTGTGTATGCCACAAAGTTTCATGTTTTATGTTATCATTATTGGGATTTCATTTCACTACTATGATTTATCCCATGTTATGAAATTATGCTCTCTTTTGCAGGTTAAGATTTTCAAAAGTTATGTTCTTATGAATATGATGTGATTGATTTTTCTTTTGTTTACCCTTACTGAGCATTTGAGCTCACCCTTTTATGTTTTCTTTTCCCTAGGATATAAAGAAAGGTTTTAGGTAAAAAAAAGGAAGATCATTATGGGAGATTTTGAAGATCTTTCACCACTATTAGAAGATTATATTCCGAGTTTCCAAAGACACTAAACTATTACGATCCTTGTGTGTGTGTTTTTTGTTATGTACTAAGTATTCCGCAAATGTAATGTAATGTCAATGTACGTCAAGTTTCGGGTCTCTACAAAAACCATGGTATGGTTTGTGGTTTGGATTAATTTAATGTAAGGGGACCCAAACCAAAATAATAAAGAATTCCCTCACCTTTCCTATATAAACACACCCAAGCTCCCACTTCCTCCTCACTAAAATCCCTTTGAGTTCATACAACCTCTTCCCTACTCTCTCTAGAATCCTCACAATGTTCCCCAAGCTCCCAATAATCCTCTCACAAGCTTCTCTCTAGCCTTTGGAAGCACACTTCCAAGTAATGGTTTTTTCTTCCTTTCTAATTTTTGTCCAATTTTCTTTAAGTTGTTTTTCCCTTTTAATTTCAATTATTAATGTTGGGGTATGGTTTCACACCTCCCTCATACTTCCCTCTTTATGTTTTAATGATGGGAGACCCTTTCTCTCTCATTAAATTTCTCCCATGTACACCTGTTACTATGCCGAAATTCCGAAAAGAACTTCTCTCTCCTCTTTTACATTCAAGCAATACTTTTGTATCATGAATCTAAATTCCATTAAAATTGTTGGGACATGTATCTATATGACCTAATTACTTTCCATTACATGTAAATATTATGAGGATCCCATTTCTCTCTCATCAACCATTTTATGAATTCTTATGTCACGCCATTACGTTGCCGAAATCGCACCGATTTTCTAAGCCAATGTCATTGTGTAGTGAATACCATGCCCATTTCTCCATCAAGGGTATTCACCTTTATGCACATTTACATATAGATTGTAAGGTTTCATGTATTAATTCCACATTATTTTATCATGGAATAAATGATTATGTTTTATGAATCCATGTTTTATGATCCATGTGGCACACTTATGCATGAAATGAAATGTTTAAGAAGGGTGCGCCCTTATAGAGCTCCAGTGCATTGGGTAAAGTATAGTATCATGATACGTCAAGTGCAGTTAGTTATTACACATGATAATTCAAGTGAAACGAGGGTTTAGTTGTGCTTCATGTGCAATGAGGGTTTACTCATGATTTATGTGGAATGAGCCTTGGCTCATGCTAATTCCATGTTAAGTGTTGTTGCCACATTTCAATGTTATGATTATCATGATTTATCATTCCTTTATGTTCATGTTTCTTTTATGCTCTATTGAAATGACTATTGTCTAACATGTATTGTACTCCTCATGATATTCCATGTTTACTCCCTTACTGTGCTTTATAGCTCACCATTTTCTTATGCTTGTCCTCAGGTTATCCTATGCAATGCTAAGTACGAGTGAATGTAGTGGTCATGTAAAGGAAGTTTTCAATAAAGATGTTGTATTTCATGTTATTTGTTTTTATGTAATGATCCTAAGCCCCAAAGACACTAAACCTCTCGATCTTCTTTGTTGTATCAAGTGAAGTTTTATGTAATAAACCATGTTTAAGTTGTAATAAAAAGAAGGGTGGTCATAGTTGGTATCAAAGGATAGGTTTAGTTATTTTTGGGATTAGGAAACCATAGTAAAGCCTTAGATACAAGACTACGTATAATAAAAACATCCCTAAGTTTTGGTAAATACTAAGTAAGTGGTTTATCAAACAAATACATCCATGTTTGGATACGAGCAGGTAGTGGCGGCTCTGGCACAAATGTATCCTAGGGGTAGAAATCGGAAACACCTCTTTGAGCTAGACTCGAACGGGAACTGGTGCACGACAATTGGCCTTGCTGCACTCTTGGTCACGACACTCCCGGGGGATATGTTTTGATAAATTTACAATCTTAGTATGAACCCTTATTAAGGAAAAAATGCCCCTAAGAATATATGTTAGAAATAGATCATGAAAAGCCTAGATTGAAGCCTATAGACTCATGAGTTAAGGAAATAAAAGTTTATTTTTGAGTCATCAACATTTGCCTTTGGATTACCCTTTATGTGTTATCCCTAACTTTCATTTTATTCCAGCCAATGGCCGGTAATAGGAGGACTCGGGCTAACAACCATTGTGAAGATCATTGTGATGACTGTACTAATGAGATGCCAAATCCAATGGGAGCGGGAATCACGAAATTTTTCACGCTTCTCTCTCAGCTAACTCAAGTTTTGAATAGAAATACGGTTTAAGAGGAACGTTCAACCCCCCATAAGAAAGAAAAAGTCGCTATCGAGAGCTTCATGAGACAAAGGCCTCCTACTTTTAGTGGATCATCTGATCCCATGATCGCTGAATAATGGATCAACTCCATTGAAATGATATTCTCCATCCTCCAATGTTCTAAACAAGAGAAGGTTCTCCTGGCGGCTTATCGTATGGAGGGTGAAGCTAAACAATGGTGGACTTTGATAAAAAATACGAAGCCTGAGGATGAGATTAAGGCATTGGAATGGAAGGATTTCCGGAAGATGTTTTTTGATAAATATTTTCCGCGCACCCTCCGGCTTAAGATGGAAAGGGACTTCCTTTCCCTCAAGAAAAAAGATGAATAATATGTTGGAGCGTATGATGAAAAATTTACAAGGATTGCACGATATGCTTCCAGCATTGTTGTTACCCCCGAATGCAAGGTTGACAACATCTTTGGTGGGAAGAAGCCTTGCCTACAAAAAGAATTAGCGATCCGTGACTTCGAAACCTATGAGGAAAAATGTCTGATGTGCCCTCAAGGTCAAAATGGAGATCGGGGAATCACAGGGGTATCATGGGAACAAGAAACGTAAGGTAGACTTAAATGATGGTGGTCCGATGGATACATCCAACGGTGCTAAGAAGATTCAGCACCCCACTTTCCAAAAGTGGGGAAAGAAGCACCCTGAAAAATTGCCTTAAGGGGACGAGAAAATCCTTCAGGTGTGGAAGAGAAGGGAACCTAGCTGTTAACTGTCGGAAAGAAGGACCCGCAGCTATGACAGAGGAGAGGAACGCTCCGTTCGAACCTCAACGCATTGTTCAATGCTACAAATGCAAATAACCGGGTCATTTTGAAAATAAGTGCCCTAATCCAAGGGTTATCGGAGGCAACCAACAACCTCTATGATAGCAAGGAAGATATTTTTCCATCACTTCTGCTGAAGTGAACCTCGACAACGAAGTGGTGACAGGTATAGTAGTTATTCATTCAAGAATAGAGAACGTACTTTTTGATTCAGGTTCTACGCATTCTTTTATATGTCGAATGTTTAGTAGAACAATCCCAGCACCACCACAAATCATGGAAGTAAAGATGTCGGTGAGTACGGAAAATGGGGACATCATTGCATCCCAAGAATATAAGTCCTCCCCTGTCATAATCTGTGTATTGAATTTCCAGGCAAACCTCATCATACTCCCTTTGGTGGAATTTGATGAAATTCTTGGAATGGATTGGCTTCCCTTATATAGATCCAACATAAATTGTCAGGAGATGGAAATCACACTCCATATGGAGAATCGACCCCCAATTCTTTACAAGTGTCAGGAGGAAGATGACTCCCCTTTAGCTCCATCATCTCAAGCATGGATATTACTGCCTTATGAGCATGCATATTTGGCTCAGATGATTGAGTCCAAGGAAAAAACCATCCTTGAAGATATTCCTACTGTGAGGGAATTTGCTGAAGTGTTTCCCGAGGAACTGCCTGGTCTTCCTCCAATAAGATATGTTGAGTTATCAATTGAACTTATACCTGGGGAACTACCAATATCCAAGACTCCATATAGAATGGCTCTTGTAGAGTTTCAAGATCTGAAGACACAACTACAGGAGAATCTGGATAAATGGTTTATACGCCCAAGTGCTTCACCATGGGGTCCACCAGTCCTCTTCGTCATGAAGAAGGATGGGTCAATGCGGCTTTGCATTGATTATCGTGAACTTAAAAAAATCAAGAAAAAGAACAAGTATCCTCTCCAAAGAATCGATGACTTGTTTGATCAGCTGCATGGAGCACAATACTTCTCCAAGGTGGTCTTGCGGTCAGGATATTATGAAGTAAGGGTGAAGAAGGAAGATGTCCCCAGGACTACTTTTCGTACAAGGTACAGGCACTATGAATTCATAGTAATGCCTTTCAAACTCACAAATGCTCCAGCAATATTCATGGACTTTATGAATAGAGTCTTTAGAGATTACCTTGATAAATTTGTGGTAGTATTTATAGATGATATTATAATATACTCCAAAACCAAGGAGGGTCATGAGGAGCATTTAAAAACTGTAGTAGAGACTTTGCGCAAGGAGAAGCTCTATGAAAAGTATAAAAAGTGTGAGTTCTGGTTGAAGGAGGTCTCATTCTTGGGACATATCATCACAAGCAATGGGATATCTATGGACCCATCTAAAATAGATGCAATTGAGGGATGGTCGAGGCCAACATTGGTAATGGATATCAGTAGCTTCTTGGGGTTAGCTGGATGGTATCGACGATTTGTGAGAAATTTCTCACGATTGTCCAACCCTCTTACCAAGCTAACTCGAAAGGGAGTAATGTTTTCTTGGAGAGATGAATGCGAAGAAAGCTTCATGGTGTTGAAAAGGAGGCTTATCACTGCACCCGTCCTCACTTTACCCACAGGTGGGGAAATTTTTTTGGTATTCAGTGATGCTTCAAAGAATGTCTTAGGTTGTGTGCTGATGTAGAATGATAAAGTGGTATCCTATGCCTCAAGGAAGTTGAAAATCCATGAGTGAAACTATCCAACGCATGATCTGGAGTTGGCGGCTGTGATCTTTGCCTTGAAAATCTGGCGGGATTATCTCTATGGAGAGAAATGTGAGATATATACTGAACACAAGAGTCTTAAATATATATTCAGACAGAATGATCTTAATATGTGCCAGAGAAGATGGATAGAGATCATCAAGGATTATAACTATTCAATACATTGCCACCCTAGGAAAGTGAACAAGGTGGAAGATTCCCTAAGTAGAAAGGATCCAGTTATTCTATCAATAATGAGAATTGATAAGGATCCAATCTTCTTAGACTTGATGAAGATGGATGTGGGAATCATAAAGAAGGGAATATCATCAATCATTTCACAAATTATTTCCCAACAATCTCTTTTGGAAAGGTTAAAGGATGATCAAAAGGAAGATGTGGGAATTCAAGAAAAAGTGGAAGTTATCAAAAAGGGGAAATCCTCGGATTTTATTGTTAATGAAGAAGGAATTGTGCGATTTGGGAAAAGACTATGTGTTCCATCAATTCCGGAGCTGAGGAAGTAACTTTTGGATGATAAACATAGTTCAAATTTCCCTATTCACCCAGGGGGAAGAAAGATGTATCAAGATCTCCAAGAGTACTTTTGGTGGGATAATATGAAGAAGGAGATCACCGAATATACATCAAAGTGTCTGGTGTGTCAGAAAGTGAAGGAAGAGGGGCATAAGTCTAAGGGGATGATGCAACCATTGCCCATACCAGAATGGAAATGGGAGAACATCACCATGGACTTTGTCACCGGACTTCCGAGGACATCCAAAGGCAACAATTCAATCTGGGTTTTTGTGGATCGTCTTACAAGGACTGCACACTTCATTTCTATTCAGGAGGATTTTTCATTGGATCAACTGGCGCGTATATATATCAGGGATGTGGTAAGGTTGCATGGAGTACCACTATCTATTGTGTCTGACCGAGATCGAAGATTCACCTCTATGTTTTGGAAGAGTCCTCAACATGCTCTGAATACTGAACTGAACTTTAGTACGGCCTATCATCCTCAAATTGATGGTCAATCCGAGCGGACTATCCAAACACTTGAGGATATATTGAGAGCATTCTCAATGGACTTTAAAGGAGGATGGGATCAACATCATCCTCTGGTTTAGTTCTATTATAATAACAGTTTCCACTCGAGCATCCAAATGGCACCATATGAATCCCTATAAGGGAAAAGGTGGAGAACACTGGCATGTTGGGATGAGGTTTGTGAACGTAATCTGCTTAGACTAGAAATGGTCGAAGAAATGGTGGAGAAGGTGGAAACCATTCAGCAGCATATCAAGCCAGCCCAGAGTTGACAGAAGAGTTATGGAGATAATCGTCGACGAGACCTTGAGTTTAAAGTTGGAGACATGGTGTTTCTACGCATATCTCCGTGGAAAAAGGTCATGAGGTTTGGAAATAAAGGGAAGTTAAGTCCAAGGTACATCGGCCCCTTCGAGATTCTTGATCTTCTTGGGGTTGTGGCCTATCGACCAGCACTTCCACCTACCATGGCCAATGTGCATGATGTCTTTCATATTTCCCTCTTAAGTAATTACATACCAGACCTTTCACATGTACTCTCTTCTGAGGTGGTACAATTGGAAGAGGATGTTTCTTATGAGGAGAAACCAGTGAAGATCTTAGATCGTAGAGAAAAAGTTCTATGGAATTGGACAATTCCCCTCGTCAAGGTGTTGTGGAGAAACCACAAGTTTGAAGAAGCGACTTGGGAATCAGAGGATATGATGAAGCTGATTTACCCACATTTGTTTTAGTGTGGGAAAAGGAAAAGTTCGAGGGAGAAATTTCTTAAGGGGGGAATATTGTAATGACCCAAAGTTTTATTAATGGAAAATCCATATTGACCCAGTTAAATGACTATTTATGAATTTTTTTTATAAGATGTCAACTTCTTTGGTTTTATGTTAAGAATTTTGACAGTTGTTAATATATTCTTTGAACAATGATCACATGATTAGTATAAATATAGGACCTTAACAAATCCAATTTACTCAGACAGAAGAAGCGATGGCCTCATCCAGTAGAATTTCCCCATACGAAGCCCATTTTTCGGAGCTCGGCAAAGAGGTGGCATCCTTGGGCTTCGCCCTTGACCAAGCCCAAGCTGAGATTCACCATGTCAAGCTTGAACGGGACCGTCTACAGGAAAAGTGGAAGTTGATAGAGATTACCAATCGAGCGATGTTATCCGAGCCGCCCGAAGAGTCTGTCACCATCGCACACCTTACCCTTAGGTCTTATGCGGCTGTTTGAAGGGGTTACGTAATAAATAATTAGAACTATGTTCATGCACATTATTTTTTGTATATAATAATGAATATAATTTCTAGTCATTTTTGATACATTATAAATAGTTTTAAAGTACAAATGGTCTTTTTAGTTATTATTTAATTAAAAACCCTATTTTATTAAATTAAGGGATTTTTGAATTAAATAATATTTCAATAAAATAATAATATTATAATTAAATTAATTTTTATTAAATATAAATGATCTTTTAATTTTATGAATGCAATTAAAATTTATATTAAGGTTTGAAATCCATTTCTGTCAAAACCCCGAAATTTTCGATAAATGTTGGTTTTTATTTTAAACATGAAAATTAACATATTTATAATTTTTTTAGATAAAATAAATGTCATTTCTGGAATCAGGACATCGAAATTATCCAACAGTGAATTTTTCATAATTTACTCAGACAGTCAAATTTTTGGGTAAAAATTAAATACCGTTTAAATATATAATGTGTTTCATGACATCATTGTAGAGACCCAAATAATGACGTACATGGACATTACATTACTTTGGAGTAATAAATAATACATAAAAAACACAGACACATGAGGACCGTCATAGTTTAGTGTCTTTGGAAACATGGAACGTAATCTTCTAATCGTGGTGAAACATCTTAAACATCTCCCATAAAGATCTTCCCCTTTTTTCTTACCTAAATCCATTATTTATATCCCGGGGAAAAGAAAACATAAAAAGGGTGAGCTCAAATTCTCAATAATGGTAATCATGGATAAAATAAAACATAAAATATACATTTGAACTTAAAAACATTAACATAATGTTTAAACATCAAAAGCTTGAGCAATGACATAAAACATGGAAGTGCATAAGGCATAGATCATAAAGAAACATTAATAATGATAAAATAGAATGGGAATAAAACATGTAATTTTGGAAACCATTAAGAACATGATATGATTTCCATATTAGCCAAGACATTGCTGCCAAGACCATCTTAGTGGACAAAGTCCCTTTCTGAATCGAGTTCACTCCTCGTTCCAGTCCTGTGTTACTGAACCGGTTTAACATACCGTTCCAGCCATTTCTATCTGTTGAGATATAAATCTATACCAAATTAATTTTAGGGAGATATAGGTCCCACCCATCTCATTATGAAATCATTCTTACTTGTGCCACAAAATAAACATACATCATTCATAATAACCCAATAAATAAAATGGGTTTCATAAACAAAATCGCATCATCACATAATCCATATAAAAGAAACGGATATCATTTCATAGTAAGAAAAGTGAAACCATTTAAATCATAGAGACATGATACTTGAATCATACACATATGAAATAATGTCATCTTAGATAAAAAATGGTTTTGATAAAACATTTGAAATGAATTCTTGAGGAAAATATCCTTTCTTCTTCAAAATCAATTTCTTTTCACAAAACATCATGAAATTTTAAAAGAAAAGGATTTTGTTGAAAATAGTCATGAAATATTTTTAAGTAATCTTCATGAAAATAAGGATTTATAAAACCGTAAAAATATGTTCGTGCCGTATAAGTTAAAAAAAATTCTCCTCGTACTTTTGCCGGAAAAGTCAAAAAGTACCTCATAAAGTAAAAATAGAAAGATTCCTTACATACCATGTAGTAAAATTCAATAATGGGTAAAAAGGGCTTTAAACATAAATGAAAACACTTTTATAAAACATGGACATTGACGATAGAAATAACCCCAGTAAATACTTACGAATAAGCAATCTCGGATAAAAATGAGATTTGTAAAATAATCCCTTACCTTAGATCTGATATGCTTTCTACGTATCTGAACCTTCTCTATAATGCTTTAAATAATGCCATTTACTTATTAAAGAATCATATTCATTGTTATGATATCATATATGGTTCACTTATGACTTTATATTACCCGTTCTTTTGTAAGTTCCATGTTATAGCATCGTTTTGGGTAAAATCATTTTATTTCTCGTATGTGTTTCGACTTGTCGTTCTTGATATTATTACTTATATCCTAATTTACATAATTCTAGAATGTAAAAAATGATTTATATGTAATATATATTCATCATATACATATATATTATAGATCAATAAAAGGAATTAAATACATCGTTCATGGAGACGGTAGGTCGTATGTACGCATGAACGATGTTTTCGTTTCCTTATTGAATTGAATGAAACTAAAGAGATTACATACATATATATATATATATATAAATCAAGTAGCATTATTATTTAATATATTTCATTATTATTCATTATATAAACATTATGATCATTCCTGTATGATTAACAAGGAGAATGAATCTCATCGTGTCGTGGAGACGGTAGTCCGTACTTACGCACGAGCGATGATATCGTTCCCATAATTATTGAATAGAATTAGAGTGGATGGTATAATATATCAGAATCAGTATGATGTTATAATAACCATATGTAGTTTTTATTTTCACCATTGTACCCGTCCATGTAAGGTGTTGGTGGAAAAACATATTAGACCACAGCGTGGAGACGGTATTCCGTACGTACGCACGTGCGGTGATTTTGTTTTCTATAGGATGGGTAGATGGTGAAACATGGTTGTTTCATATTTATAATAACATACCAGTATATTAGGGATACTGATGTTATTAATTCATAATTAAACAACTAATGAACAAGAAGTTGAAGAAGAAAGAAAAGTGAATGAATCGGAAACAGATATTACCTCTTCTTTGACACGCCTCTTTGAATCCTCCTCATAGGGTAATAAATTGGTTTTTAAAGAAGAATAGGACCTCTAGGATGTTTCTAGGGAAGTTAATAAGGGATATGGGCTGGTCTTAGCCGAGATTAAAGGCTCAAATTGGTGTGAAGAAGAGAAGGAGGAGGTTCCCTTTTATAAGTGATGAGAGGGGCACCTTTGGAAATCTTAATAATATTAATATATAATAAATATAACCCCACATAAAAACCTCCAAAAATGACTCATATTTAAATATTAAAAGAGATATGTTTGTAATCTCATCAACCAATATGATTTATACATGTTACTAAATTTTTTTAGACATTATCAACTTGATTTATCCTTATTTAATCAATTTAATTTTATTTGTGGTAATAACATTCTGTATTTTAAATTATAACAAATAATTACTTATTTGTTGTGAATTTTACGTAATTGGATACTTTATAACATTTTCTACCATATAAATTTAAATTTATAATTCTTATATTTTTTTATATTTTTAAACAATTTTATAATATGTTATTTTTATAATATAACAATAGTGTCAATTTTGACACAATTCAATTATTTGAATTTAAATAAAATATATACCAAATATATGTTCGAAATAAAACCTTTAATAGATTTATAAAAGTTTATATGTATCTAGAAAATTAGTGGATCACATTAAATACTTCATATAATATTTATTTTATTATTTTTAAAACCATTTATTTGGTTTATCTCTTAATAAAAAAATTACTACATCATTTTTGTATAATTATTTAATATACTTATTTTTTGCATAAAAAAATAAAATTCTATGATGAAGATAAATCTATTGTCTTTAACAATAATTCTTTTACTCGAATTTATAATCTTAAAATCACAATATGTAAATTGTTATATTTATTAAATTATGAAGGTGACAACTTTGGCATCATTTAAAATAAAATAATATAAGTGTCATAATCACTTTTATAAAGCTCCAAATGGTCAAATATTCAACCATTGTGTGGTTATGGTTTAAATGTACATGTTCAAAATGTTTTGGTCTGGGTTTCGTTCCTTTTATGATCACTATTAGTTTAATCAAAACTATATTCTTGATGTTTCACAAGATAAACAATTTCTGTATCACTATTGTGTAACAATTAATGATAATTATTTAATCCCTAAAAATTATAAATAAATTGATATGATGTAGATAATTTAATTTCCTTTCTGTAGACTATTCATGTTCTAAGTTTCATGAAGTTTATCACTAAATTAAAATTAATATACTTATAATATTTAAGAGAGTGACATGTTGTCACTTTCTTTGGTTTTAATAATAATTAAGATATTTTCAGGGAAAAAAGTCCATTAAATGATTCTAATCCTACCCTTAGGTGATATGGGTCTACCTTTAGTCATCCAATAGGATTTTTCTGGTATTAGGGTAATTTTATAATCTTATATTTACCCTTAATTACCTGATTTACCATTAACTATGGTAAATAAAATTTACCTTAGTTACTATTCATAATGCCCAAAAATAAAAAGTAGTCTATTAATATAATTTGGACCCACTGATTCCAAATATGGAATCCATTTTTCCAAATTCAATACATAGAAGTTGCAGAAATGAAATTAAAATTAATCCCATTGTCGAAAGAAAACGGGTTTTTGTTTAAAACATTACAAAAGATTGAATTGATTTATCTTACGAATTCAAGGTAAAATCAATGCTAATGACATACATTATATTAAATGGTAAAAAAAGTCTATTTATACTTTAATACCATTAAATATTATAATTTAACCACATAAATTGTTATGTTGAAAAAGGTTGTTTTTAATTAAAATATAGCGTGTTTTCACTATTCATTAAAATATGAAAGTTATCAGAATAACATGAAAATTTTATCCAAGGTAAAATTTTATATCCTTATTCCAAAGAATAATTTTATTTTGTAAAATTGAACTTATAAAAATGTCAAAAACTATATTTAATGTGGGTGCGCCATCAAAAGGCAGCAAATCTGCAATTTTTGAATAATACTTATTTTACGCGAAAAAATTATTTTGTTCACATAAAATGTTTTAGAAAATTTATCAGATCAATAATAATGTTATAAAATTCAAAATGTGGTTAATTATATTCATAACGGCTAGTTGGTGATAATATTATAACCATATATCGTTGTTTAGTGAAACTCAGTATTGCATACAACACACGCTATCGAGGAAGGTCGTGATTGTGTGTAATGAAAGCCAAGTCAGGGTTGCATGTAGTGCCAGACTCCTTTGTTGTTGCGTATAACAAAATCCAACCATATTTCATTTATACATTGAATATATATATATATATACTCAATGTTTCATAGAATAACTTCTATCAAATGAACATGAAATTGTGTGTAACACGATCCAAGAATTGTGTTGCGTATACTGCAAGCTAATACGGTGTTGCATATAGCACAAGATAATATTGGTGTAGAATAAAACACATGACATCAGATAAATTAAAAAGAATACTTATCATAAAATCTCGGGGTGTTACATTCTACCCCCCTTAAAAAGAATTTCGCCCTCGAAATTCGTCAGGGTTATAAATGGTTTTTTACTTGAGAATTTCTTTCATAGAAACCCACATCATAAAAAGGAATGCTAAAACTTAATTTTTAAAAGTGAAGTATGAAACATAACAGTTACCCAAATTAACTCATCACTGGTTTTCCACATAGGAGATCATAGGTGAAAATAAGGATATGGAGGAGAAATCTAACCATCTTGTTCTGATGAAGAGTGGTAGAGTACATGGCTATGAAAAAGCCAACAATCACAAAGCCATAAATTTGTGATGATCTAAGGTAACATCTGATTCATCGGATATAAGAGCACTAGGACAACATTTTTGGTTTTCAATATCACTTCCCTAAAGTTGAAAATTTGAATTAGAAGAAATACTTTCTTGATTTTGGTACAATCTCACTGTTGTTCATGCTTTGAACAACGACGACTTCTTCTCTTAAAGAAATGAAGTTGAATTTTTTATTCGTGAAGTGTTAACAGATCATTTGATAGAATGATGGGTCATTCCATCTGTTTCAAACAAAAGGTTAGCAAAAGTTATAAGTCCGTCTTATGTTGAGGTTAATCATATATGGTTCCAAAAATGGACTTACACTTTATTTATCATACCACTAAATAAAATAAAACTACTTTCCACTAACCAGGGAATTCTTGTAGGCCAGTGGTATGTGATAAAGGCCTATCACACTTCGGTTGTGGGTTCTATTTCCACAGCCTTGTCCGACGCGATGGGTTATCGCCCATCCTGTAGGTTTTCCTTCTTCTAAAACTACATTACTATATCATCCCATCAATAATATCGAAAAATTTTCTATCCTTAAACAATACTAACTTATTTCTAACATAATCCAATCCAATCTTTAGGCTTATCCATAATATTGAAGTCCATTTTCATATTATAGTGAAAACAATTACCAAGTATTTCATATAACAAGCATGTTAATACCATCGTTGATCCCCATATATCATAAGATATGTCTTGTTGGTCACATTCCAAACGTTCGAAGTCCTTAATAATGTATTCTCTTGAAAAATGAATACCCATTGATTCTTAGTGAAAACATGAGTGCAGTCAAAAGTTAACTTTTTCCACATACCAAAACCCTAAAATTATATATACTCAAACCATGATATAACTATTTCCTTATACCAATCATGAGCTCATGAATACTGTCAAACATTTCATTTTCTCATTATCCCTTCATTATGAGCATATCATCTTCATTCCAAAAATATCTCCATCAATTTCCATAGTTACCAATGCCATATTCTTATGGAAAACCAAAATGGACCAATATATTGGTATTCCAATATACCATAAAATTACCAGAACAACATTATTTCGGAATACCAATACATAAACACTTCAAACCATCCTCTTCAATGATTGTCATGGAATAAGTCTTTCCTTGATTTAGATGTAACCTCTTAGGTCTGGGCATTGAGTTGGGTAATGCCCATGTTCTCCATAGATAAGACACTGAACTCCATAACAGTCTATCAGTCTATGACCCTTTTCTCCACACAGATAACATATGTCCCTCCATTTGAGGTATTCTTCAAGGTTCTTATTCCATTCTTAAGAAATCTCAATCTTCCTTTCTTTATGCTCCTCACTATATAAACATGCATAAAATTCCATGTTCCTATTATTTTATGACATAGAAATACCAATAAATTTCACCTTGTTAATCATATATCGCGATGACTGATTCAGCATAATCACAATATCTTTCTCTCAAGGCATTACACAATTTCATTTCTCATATTCACCAATTTGTCCATTGGATTCAATGTTAACCGAATTCCTTTTGGGTCCCTCCATTGACTAAAACATAAAAAGAATTCTGTGAGAGGAAATAATCATGCTAGGGAAAAACATAATAAAGGGGGAGTACCTTCAATATCCAACATCTTAGGTTTAATTATAAGATCATTAGAGCAATTTTAGGACTATAACCTATACGTATACTTATCCTTAGGGACATCCCTAGATATACCTTAGAAATATCTCTAGGGATCCCACTAAAGATCTCGGATCCTAGTTTCCAAAGGTTAACTAAACCTTTCCTCTGATACCAACTGTAGAGACCCAAAGCTTACCGTACATGGACATTACATTACTTTAGCGGAATACTTAATACATAACCAAAATATACACACAAGGACCGTAATAGTTTAGTGTCTTTGTAAACATGGATCGTAATCTTCTAATCGTGGTGAAAGATCTTCAACATCTCCCATCAAGATCTTCCCCATTTTTTCTTACCTAAAACCTTTCTTTATATCCTGGGGAAAAGAAAACAGAAAAAGGGTGAGCTCAAATGCTCATTAAGGGTAAGCATAGATAAAATAAAACATACCATATACATTTGAACTTAGAAACATGAACATAATGTTTAAACATCAAACGGTTGAGCAATGACATAAAACATTGAATTACGTAAGGCATAGATCATAAAGAAACATTAAGAATGATAAAATAGCATGGGAATAAAACATGTAATTGTGGCAAACATTAAGCACATGATATGATTTCCATATTAGCCAAGGCATTCCTTCCAAGACCATCTTAGTGGACAAAGTCCCTTTCTAAATCGAGTTCACTCCTCGTTCCAGTTCTGTGTTACTGAACCGGTTTAACTTACTGTTCCAAACATGTCTATCTCTTCTGATATAAATCTTTACCCAATGCATTGGGGGGAGATATAGGTCCCACCCATCTCATAATGAAATCATTCTTACTTGTGCCACAAAATAAACATACATCATTAATAATAACCCAATAAATAAAATGGGTTTCATAAACAACATCTCATCATCACATAATCCATATAAAATAAATGGATATCATTTCATTGTAAGAAAATTGAAACCATATAAATCATAGATACATGATACTTGAAACATACACATATGAAATAATGTCATCTTAGATGAAAAATGGGTTTGATAAAACATTTGAAATTAATTATTGAGAAAAATATCCTTTCTTATTCAAAATCAATTTCTTTTCACAAAACATCATGCAATTTCAAAAGAAAAGGATTTTGTTGAAAATAGTAATGAAATATTTTGGAGGAAGCTTCATGAAAATAAGGCTTTATAAAACCGTAAAACTCCGTTCGTGTCGTATAAGTTAAAAAAACATTCTTCTCGTACTTTTTCCAGAAAAGTGAAAAAGTACTTCATAACATAAACAAAAGAAAGATTCCTTACATACCATGTAGTAAAAGTCAAGAATGGGTAAAAATGACATTAAACATACATGAAAAAACCTTTATAAAACATGGACATGGATGATAGAAATAACCCCAGTAAATACTTACGAATAAGCAATCTCAGATAAAAATGAGAGTTGAAAAATTATCCCTTACCTTAGGTCTTATATTCTTCGTACGTATCCGAACCTCCTGTATAATGATTTAAATAATGTCATTGACTAATTACAGAATCATATTCATTGTTATGATATCATATATGGTTCACTTATGACTTTATATTACCTGTTCTTTTGTATGTTCCATGTTAAAGCATCGTTTTGGGTAAAATCATTTTATTATTGTATGTGTTTCGACTTGTCGTTCTTGATATTATTACTTATATCCTGATTTACATAAATCCATAATGTTAAACAGGTTTTATATGTAATATATATTCATCATATACATATATATTATAGATCGATAAAAGGAATGAAATACACTGTTTATGGAGACGGTAGGCCGTACGTACACATGAATGATGTTTTCGTTTCCTTATTGAATTGAATGAAACTAAATAGATGACATAAATATATATATATACATAAATCCAGTAGCATTATTATTTAATATATTTCATTATTATTCATTATATAAACTTTATGATCATTCATGTATGGTTAACATGGAGAATGAATCTCATCCCGTCGTGGAGACGGTAGTCCGTACGTACGCACGAGCGATGATATCGTTCCCATAATTATTGAATAGAATTGGAGTGGATGGTATAATATATCAGAGTTAGTATGATGTTATAATAAACATATATAGTTATTCATTTCACCATTGTACCCATCCATGTAAGGTGTTGGTGGAAAAACATATTACACCACTGCGTGGAGACGGTATTCCGTACGTACACACACGCGGTGATTTTGTTTTCCTTAGGATGGATAGAAGGTGAAACAGGGTTGTTTCATATTTATAATAACATATCAGTATATGAGGTATAATGATGTTATTAATTCATAATGAAACAACTAAAGAAAAAAAAGTTGAAGAATAAAGAAAAGTGAAAGAATCGGTAACAGATATTACCTCTTCTTTGACACGGCTCTTTGAATCCTCCTCTTACGGTAATAAATTGGTTTTTGAAGAATACCAGGACCTCTAAATTGTTTCTAGGGAAGTTGATAAGGGAAATGGGCAAGGTTTGGCCTAGCATAAAGGCTCAAATTGGTGTGAGGAAGAGAAGGATGAGGTTCCCTTTTATAAGGGATGAGAGGGGCACCTTTGGAAATCTAAAACATATTAATTTATAATAAATCTAACCCCACTTAAAACCCCCAAAAATGACTAATATTAGAATATTAGATGATACAGGGTTGTAATATCATCAACCAATAAAATTTAGACATGTTAGGAATTTATTTTAGAGATTATCAACTTGATTTATCCTTATTTAATCAATTTAATTTTATTTGTGGTAATAACATTCTATATTTTAATTTATAAAAAATAATTACTTATTGTTGTGAATTATCTGTAATTGGATACTTTATAAAATTTTATACCATATAAATTTAAATTTATAATTCGTATTTTTTTTTTGATTTTTAAACAATTTTATAATATGTTATTTTTATAAAATAACAACAGTATCAATTTTGACACTATTCATTTATTTTAATTTAAATAAAAATTATACCAAAGATATGTTCAAACTAAAAGATTTAATAGATTTATAAAAGGTCATATGTATATATAAAATTAGTGTAGAACATTAAATAGTTCATATAATATTTATTTTAGTATTTTTAAAACCCTTTATTTGGTTTATATCTTAATAAAATAATTACTACATTATTTTTGTAAATTATTTAATATACTTATTTGTTGCATGAAAATTAAAAATAAAATCCTATGATGAATATAAATCTATTTTCTATCAAAATAATACTTTTAATCCAATTTATCATCTTAAAATCACAATATTTAAATTGTTATATTTATTAAATTATGAAGGTCACAACTTTGGCATCATTTAAAATAAAATAATATAAGTGTCATAGTCGATTTTATAAGGCTCCAAATGGTCAAATATTAGACTATTGGATGGTTATGGTTTCAATTTACATTAAAAAAATATTTTGGTCAGGGTTTTGTGCCTTTTATGATCACTATTAGTTTAATAAAAACTATATTTTTGATTTTTCTCTAGATAAACAATTTCTGCATCACTATTGTGTCACAATTAATGATAGTTATGTAATCCCTAAAAATAAGAAATAAATTCATATGATGTATATAATTTCATTATATTTATGTAGAAAATTAATTTTTTAAGTTTAATTAAGTTTATCACTAAAGTAAAATTAATATACTTATAAGATTTAAGAGAGTGACATGTTTTCACTTTCGTTGGTTTTAATAATAATTAAGATATTTTCATGGAAGAAAGTACATTAAATGATTATAATCCAACCCTTAGGTGATATGGGTATACTTTTAGTCATCCAATAAAATTTTGGCTGGTATTAGGGTAATTTTATAATCTTATATTTACCCTTAATTACCTTATTTACCTTTAACTATGGTAAATAAAATTTACTGTAGTTACTATTCATAATGCCCAAAAATAAAAGTAGTCTATTAATATATTTTGGACCCAATTATTCCAAATATGGAATAAATTTTTCCATGTTCAATACATAGAAGTTTCAGAAATTAAATTAAAATTAATCCCGTTGTCGAAAGAAAACGGGTTTTTGTTTAAAACATTACAAAACATTGAATTAATTTATCCTACGAATTCAAGGTAAAATCAATGATAATGACATAAATTATATTAAATGGTAAAAATATATTCTATTTATACTTTATGACCATTAAATAATAAATTTAACCACATAAATTATAATGATGAAAAAGGTTGTTTTTAATTAAAATATAGCGTGTTTTTACTATTCATTAAAATATGAAAGTTATCAGAATAACTTGAAAATTTTATCCAAGGTAAATTTTTATATCCTTATTCCAAATAATAATTTTATTTTAAAAAATTGAACTTATAAACATGTCAAAAACTAGATTTGAAGTGGGTGTGCTATCAAAAGGCGGCAAAACTGCATTTTTTGAAAAATACTTATTTTACCCAAAAAAATTATTTTGTTCACATAAAATGTTTTAGAAAATTTATAAGATGAATAATAATGTTATAAAATTCAAAATGTGGTTAATTCTATTCATAACAGCTAGTTCCTGATAATATTATAACCATATATCAATGTTTAGTGAAACTCGGTATTGTGTACAACACACGCTATCGAGGAAGGTTGCGATTGCGTGTAATGAAAGCCAAGTCAGGGTTGCATGTAGTGCAAGACTCCTTTGTTGTTGCGTATAAAAAAATCCAACCATATTTCATTTATACATTGAATATATATATATATACACTCAATGTTGTGTAGAATAACTTCTATCAAATGAACATTAAATTGTGTGTAACACGATCCACGAATTGTGTTGAGTATACTGCAAGCTAATACGGTGTTGCATATAGCACAAGATAATCTTGGTGTAGCATAAAACACATGACATCAAATAAATTAAAAAGAACACTTATCATAAAATCTCTGGGTGTTATAATCATAATGACCCAATGGTGATGTAATAAAATACCATAATCCTTCTGTTTGGCCAATATATGTTTTATCATTAAAATAATGTGATTTTGGGTTTGTTTGACTTACTTTTCAAAGCATTAATGGATCCCTCAAGGCATATTCAACACTTTTCCTTTTTAAATTAATTTCCATGCGAGTGTGACTCACCTCCACATAAGCAACATTATTATTTTAAGAAGTTAGGACTTGGCCATTATAAAATATTATTTTCCCCGCCCCTTTACCAAAAACCATGGTCAAAAACCATGGGATGGTTTGTGGTTTGGATTAATTTAATGTAAGGGGACCCAAACCTAAATAATAAAGAATTCCCTAACCTTTCCTATATAAACCCACCCAAGCTCCCACTTCCTCCTCACTAAAATCCCTTGGAGTTCGTCCAAACACTTCCCTACTCTCTATAAAATCCTCCCAAGGTGTCCAAAGCTCCCAAGAAGCCTCTCACAAGCCTCTCTCTAGCCTTTAGAAGCACACTTCCATGTAAGGGTTTTTTCTTCCTTTCTCATTTTTGTCCAATTTTTTTTAAGTTGTATTTCCCTTTTAATTTCAATTATGAATGTTGGGGTATGGTTTCACACCTCCCTCATACCTCCCTCTTTATGTTATAATGATGGGAGACCCTTTCTCTATCATTAAATTCCTCCCATTTACACCCGTTACTATACCAAAATTCCGAAAAGAACTTCTCTCTCCTCTTTTACATTCAAGCAATATTTTTGTATCATGAATCTATATTCCATTACAATTGTTGGGACATGTATATATGTGACCTCATTACTGTCCATTACATGTAAATATGATGAGTATCCCCTTTACCTCTCATCAACCTTTTTTATGAATTCTTATGTCACGCTGTTACGCAGACGAAATCGCACCGATTTTCTAAGCCAATGTCATTGTGTAGTGAATACCATTCCCATTTCTCCATCAAGGGTATTCACCTTTATGCACATTTACATATTTATTTTAAGGTTTCATGTATTAATTCCACATTCCTTTATCATGGAAGAAATGATTATGTTTTATTAATCCATGTTTTATGATCCATGTGGCACACTTATGCATGAAATGAAATGTTTAAGAAGGGTGCGCCCTTATAGCGCTCCATGGAATTGGGTAAAGTATAGTATCATGATATGTCATGTGAAATGAGTGTTTACTCATGCTAATTCAAGTTCAACGAGGGTTTACTCGTGCTTCATGTGCAATGAGCGTTTACTCATGCTTTATGTGCAATGAGCCTTGGCTCATGCTAATTCCATGTTAAGTGTTGTTTCCACATTTCCATGTTATGATTATCATGCTTTATCATGAATTTATGTTCATTTTTTTATGCTCTATTGATATTCCTATTGTCTAACATGTATTGTACTCCTCATGTTATTCCATGTGTACTCCCTTACTGGGCATTATAGCTCACCCTTTTCTTATGCATGTCCTCAAGTTATCCTATGCAATGCTAAGTACGAGGGAATGTAGTGGTCATGTAAAGGATGTTTTCAATAAAGATATTGTATTTCATGTTTATAGTTTTTACGCAACAATCCTAAGCCCCAACGATACTAAACCTATCAATCTTATTTGTTGTATCAAGTGATGTTTTAGGTTATAAATCATGTTTTAGTTGTAATAAAAAGCAGGGTTGTCATAGTATGAACTTACCATTATTTTATTATATTTATATTTTAATTAAATTTCCTGGTATTCACATATCAATTCTTGGATAATACTTTCATGGGGTTTATCTTTCAAAAGTTACCAAATTGATAAAATAGTTTTGTCTCAATTTTCCTTCGATGAGACTCCTATTTTTTATGCACCTGAACTCATTTTAAGGGTTAATATACTTACATTTTAAATGAAATATAATCAATCTAAAACTTTTCATGACATTATAAGATTAATTTAATCAACTTTTCTTACCTGTAGAGCATGATCCCAAGATACCAAGTTATAAGAGTTTATTGAGACAATCTCATTGTTTCTCAAGATTGTTTATTTTTATGATTCCTTTCTGAAATCATATGATCCATCTCTCAAGAATATTCATGAGTTTACTTCTCCTCAATTATTTCAGGATATAATCATTTATTGATACCATTATTTACTCTTTGGTACAAAATATTTCAAATAAAGCGTCTTTAGAAAATCCTGACATTACCCTCACTTTGGTCGGGAAACTATGTTCTCTAAAAAAAGATTTTCAAGAATATTATACCATTCCACTATAAAATATAAAATAAATTTTTACCATTTTTCTGTTTAACCAATCCCTAAATGGAATATTTTTTTCAATATTTGAACAATGCACTTTTCTACCCTTTTTAAAATTTGAAAGGAATGATTTTTTGACCTCAGACAAGATGTACATATTTTACCTACTGTTATTTCTACGAACCTCCAATTGAATTGTTAAAAAATAAAATCCTTAGATAATAGTTTCTAAAAATTAAATTTAGTGGAAAATTTCATTCAAAATGGTTTTAAAATTCTTTTAAATGTTTTTAAGTGTAAATATTTTTTAAAATATTTCATGTTTTCAAAGTGATTACATTGAAATGGTTTTCAAAACCTTTTAGATCTACAATTATAAGTATTCATGAAAAATGGGTTTTAAATTCTTTTCATTCTCAATTTATATGTTTTAAAATTATTATCATTGAATTTTATTTTTGACACATTTTCAAGCTTCCTTAAAATGTTTTCAATGTATTTTTAATGAAATTATTTTCAAACTATTTTCATGTTATCTTTAATGGTTTTCCAATTATATTGAACACAATTATTATCAAAGAGTTTTGAATAGTTATTTAAATATTTTCAATGTATTTTAAAAGAAGTTATTTTCAAAACATCTTTGAGATTTTATTAATGGTTTTGAAGTGTTCTAAAATAAAAATGTTTTTAAAATATTTTGATTCTTATTATAAACGATTTAAAGGAAAACCGTTTTTAAAATAATTTCATTTATTATGTATACTTTTTGAAGGTATTTTCTATAAAGATGATTTTAAAATTAATTTATATATTAAAAAACCCTATTCGGTCAATAAAAGATATTCTCCTCAAAAAACGTGTCTAGAGGATATTTGAAAAAAAATCATCCTAAGTAAACATCTATTGATGTTATTCATACCTTATATGAAGTTATTTAAAGGTTCCAATCATTTAATTTATATGAATGAGTTATGCATTTTGTCATGTTCTTTAGGAAACCATTTTATTCTTCCCGGGTAATATGTTTATAAAACTCATTTCCCTTTCATGGGTTATATACTTTTGAAAACAAATAATTTTAACGGGATATGTTTATGATTAAATTATTATGAAATCAGTCTCTTTATACAGGTAATGATATGTTTACATGTTAATATACCAATTTAATTTCACGGGTTATGATGTGTTTAATTGTGATCTTATTTAACATGTATATATGAATTCATTATGTGATTGGTGGGACCTATATCTCCTTCCAAATCATTACATAAAGATTTATATCTCATGAGATAGATAGGGAATGAATGAGTGATTACTTAGTTCAGTAATATTGGGATATAAAAATGGTTTAGTGGGTTCAGTAATAAAGGGATAAAATGAGAGTTTACTAGGTATAGTATTTACAAGATGGGATGAGGGTTTACTGATTTCAGTATTACAAGGGATAGAATGAGGATTTACATAGTTTATTAATAAAGGGCATGAATGAGGGTTTATTCAATTAATTAATAAATTTCTATAACGGGGGTTCACATGGTTCAGTAGAGGAATTTTTCCACAAAGCTGGTCTTTGAATTGATGCCTCGACTACTATGGAAATCAGTATGTGATTATTTGTTTCCAGAATTCCATGTCTTATTTTTATCTTATGCACTCATGTCTTATGAACATTATTTAATATGTTTAATTTATTCTGAACTTCCAAAATTCATGCCATGGTCCATGTTATGATCTTTGATATGCATGGTATGTCATCTATTTATAGGAACACATTCTCAAAATCTTAAACTCATGTTTATACTTGCATTTTAGAATTTGAGCTCACCCCTTTTCATGTTTCCTTTCTCCATGTTATGAAGAATGTTTATGGGTAGAACTAGTATAGGTGGATATCTCTATAGAATATGTTGAAGTTATTTCACCTGGATTGAAAAATTTGATTCAGTGTTTCCAAAGAAACTATACTATTACTGTCATATGGCATTCATTTTTGTAATGTATTGACTATTCATCTAAAAGTATGACATATCCATATATGTTAATCCTGTGTCGCTATAGTTGGTTTCAAAGGAAATGTTCAATCACCCTTTTGAAACTAGGATGATAGAACCATATTGATATACGATGGTATATTTATAATGATATGTCTAGGGATGTATCTAATGATAAGAATAAGGATGTGTTAACATTTATGAAAATGTCCTAGAATTTTGTTAAAGGACATAGAGTGTTTTTCTAAGAAATACATCCCTATCTCGATACTACTAGTGGATGTGGCTCTAGAAAAGATATAATTTAGGGTAAAAACTCGAACAAGATGATCCAGGTATAACTCGGGAAAATTTGGAACATGATCACGGGCCTTATTGCATGCCTAGTTAAACACTCCTGGGGGATATGCATTGGGAATTCCTAGACTCTTCATGAACCATCCTGAAGTATTTATATATATGTTATCAATGAATAACCTATGATAAATTCAAGGTGACCTATATTATAGAAGGTTTTAGGATTTAATCATACTGTAAGTAATTCTTTTCAAGAATATATGATTTTATACTATGAAAAGTAATGCTCACACTATGATTCTGATTTTAGACAATGGTGGGAACCTTAAGGAACATGATAAATGATGAATGTGATGGAAAATTTTCTAATGAACAGTCGTCTATGATGGTCACTAGAGTGAAAGATGTTGTGATCTTTCCAAACCATTTTTCTTGAATATGATTATGAATGTTTACCTTAAAAAACTCTTGAACTCAACATGGAAAAGGAAAAAGTGGTTCACTGAGAGTTTGGGTAATGGATACCATAGAGGAAGGAATATTTAGTTACCTTTGTGTTAATAATGTGGAAAGAATCACCGAAGTGAATGTATTAGAGGAAAAAGGATATTTTTTTACTATGGAAAATAAGGACACCAAGAATGTGACTACAAGAAAACATGAAAAGTTTGGTTAATGAAATTTATTGGAATTTTGGCATGTCTAAGTTGTCATCAATGGTTAAGTTATTTACATGTGGAATAAATGGTCATTATGATACTCAATATCCCAAGATGAAATTTCTTGAAGAGAATCAACAATGCGGTGAATGTAATGGTTACATTGCTGATGATGATGAGATTATAGATGAAATGTGAAGGAAAAAAAGTATTGTGTAATATTCTGAGGTAGCATTGTTAATGGATTAAGGATGAAGTAATTAAAGTATTTACGTATTTGGAATCTAGAATTATGAAGGCTGAATTTTGTAGGGATTGTTCAGATTATGTTTATTCTAAAGATTTAAAGAATATATTGAATTTGAATGATGGACAATAAAGGTTATCTCATGAATGATAACTTTTTGGATAAGGGATTGTAACCCTTAACATGTTATTTATGTTATTATATTTTGTTATTGATAAAGATACATGGGATATGAATAAGTAAATTATATAGTACTGATTACCTTGGACCTATGTAATGACCTCTTTATATGTGTTTTATGCTACTACTAATGATGTTTACATTATTTTGGATTTATTTAGTAAATCAAATATACTTTGGAATGAGGAAGCTTTCAGGTTTTTCAAAAGGATTTATAGTAATTCAAGTTGCAACCATGTTTTAGTAGAATATTCGATGAGGTTTTTCACATCCTTGGAATGTGACAAACAATATTTAATTTGTGTAATACATGGGAATTAATGTTAATATAATTTAATGACTCTCTTTATATGGTTTTGTATTTTCATATTTCTGAAGGGTTATAAGGTTATCCATTCATGAAAATTTTAATTTAAACATTGGAAGAAATATTTTTTCACTGAGTTTGTGTTGAAAACCTTATTTTAAAGGATAATCAATTATTAACATTATTTCATGGATTTCCATCTTATATATTATATTAGTGTGGCTTTTAAAAAAGGATATCATGTACTTTGGGTGACTACCAATCATGTCCGGTAAGGCCATGGGTCTTGAACCTATTACCAAAGAACAATAAATGTTTCACGCTTACCATTAGCCTACACGATGTCCGGGTTAATGTTTATTCAATTTTAATTATTAATTATTTGTGATTTACTATCAATGTGGATTTTTATAGAGTAATGCATGTTGATTTTTAAGAGAAAAATAGTTATATTTTTTGTTCTTTTGTGGGTCTTCAGATCCATTAAAAGGTTATTTCAGTGTTTTAGGAATCAAAATTAATTTCTAGAAAATCATTACTTGAGGTAATGGATGTATTATATATTTTTCAAATCACAAACCGTTAATGAAATATTGTTAATTGAAATAACCATTAATTACTCAACATTTTGAATGTGATAAAAAATGTTTTCCTCATTCCTTAAATTCTGTTGAACTAATGGCTTCTTGAATCATCATAGATTTATTACATTCATGCCCTTGACATTCATTTGATCATTCACTTGTTTTTTGATTGATTACCCTAATCACTCCCTATAAATATTTACTCTATTCCTCCATGCCCAATATTCACTCCAAAACCTATGTTCTCTTATGTGGAACCCCATTTATATGTTACATTGGGTAACCATCATGGTTCCACTTTTCCAATTTAAAGGGAAGTTTTAGTATACATTTTGACTATGTGGGTCACCATGAATGAAACAGTCATGTATTATACCTTTTATAACCCTGATGAATTTTTAGGTGAACATTCATTTTAAGGATTGTAGAATATAACACCCCATGATATTGAGAATTATTCTTTTCAGTATTAATTTAAAATTTCAATGTTATTCATTTCACATGAAACTAAAAATTGGTCTTATAACACCCTAACCATAAACACTACATAATATTGGATTTTTATCAATATTTTCATTTATTTGAAATTAAATATCTTTTTAGGTTTACTGTTTTCAAGAATTATGGACTAAAAATTTCATTAAATCTCAAATATTTCAATGTAGACACTTCTAATCTATCCAATTTGTTTCAAAACAATAGAACTCCTAAAAAATCATGGTTTCCTTTCTTGATAAAAATATTCTTGAATTATTCCATTATTATACCCATCCTTATACCTTGTGAATTGATTTTCAAAAACATGGGATGATCATAAATAGCATAGTATTGGATATAAAATTAATAAAGAAAAAATTAGTCCATGAATATAAGCATATCTGTGAAATGATACTTTTTTACTTTGAAAATATATGCTATTTAACATGCCTCCTAAAATAATATGACTTGTGAATAACTCATATAAATGATAAATCATATTGTTAACTTGTGGCATTCATTACCTCATTACATTATAGATTTCACATCCACATAGGGAGTAACCTTCAGGGTTATGTTTGGAATACCCCTCACATTATATTTCATTATCCTTTTAGGAGAAACCTTAATGTTTGCCTCCATCACATTACTCAATGACATAGGGAGATTTATTGGACACACCTGCCCCCATTTTATCACAAAACACCTGTATATGAAAAAAAATCCCAAGAACCATAACATAATCATAACAAAAAAAGAATTATAAACGAAAGATAAATTTACTCATTGAAATCACAAGATATCAGTTAATGATATTGACATAATCAATGCATTCTCAAAAACATTTTCAATACCAAAATACAGTAAAATGTAATATGGTATTTACTTTTTATTTTAAAACAATTACTTATTTTAGAGAAATCCAAATATCAAATAATACTCGTGCTGGTGGAAAGGTCGTTGTCTCCGCATACATTAAAAAGAAACATTTCATTTGTAATTTAGTATAATTATTTGTAAAAAAAGGATTCCATTTGAAACCAATTAAGTAATATTTAATGTCTAAATGGATTATTATATACCATATAAAATAAAGTCATTTATAAATAAAAATACGCCTCAATGAAAGGAGATTGAGATGAAGTCCCTTACAATGATCATGTTATTAGATTATGAATAAATAAATGACATAAATATGGGTGAAAAATATAAATACACCCATCATAGGTGGATATTTAGTGTAAAAATAATAGTTTATTCACACATATTCTTTGAAAAACAAAACCAATGGCACATATATTTAACTCAATCAATGGATGTTGAGATAAGATTTCCCTTACCTCGAATTTGACTTGTCTCATTCATTATTTTTATTCCTAAATGATAAACATAGAATAATTTTTGATTTCTTGAAAAAAAGTCATGTGTACCATTCCTTTTTTATAACTTGTTACCATGTCATAAGAAATACCAAATTATTCAAGTTTATATTGGTTATTTTTTCGATATTCGGTACATGAGTTGAAAATGAACTTGATTTGATGTAAATTTTAGATATAGTCAAAAGTACATCTTATTAAGAATATTATTAATGAATTAAATATAATATAAATCCATTAATATTTATTTATTATAGTCTACGACATTTTGGGATAATAAATGAATTGCACCATCCATAGAGATGGTAGGTCGTACGTACGCATGAATGCTACATTAATTTATTTGTCATATAAAAGGAATGAAAAATAAATGATAAATAGGTATATTATAGTTCCAATATAACATATTTGTTAAATATGTTACATATGTTCATTAACACTATATTTTATACATTCAATGTATTGAATGAACGAGCCATATCATATTGAGGGGGCAGTAGTCCACATTTCCTAAAATGAAATTATCGTATTTACACATTATTGAGAGCATAAAGGTATGTCGTAAATAAAAATTATAGAAGCATAAAATAAATATAAATATAATAAATAGCATATTTATTCATTCATTTCATTTATATAATCTTGGTTTAATGAAAATCATGTAGAATGAATCGCATCGCATCGTGGAGAAGGTCGGACGTATGTACACACGAGTGACGACATCATTCCCATAATGGTTAAATGGTATAGAATTGGATGTTATATTAATTATAAAGAATAATTTTAATGTTATAAAAATTATTAAGTCCATTATACTCTTCATTATACAAATCCAAATTATGTCTTGTTGAATAAAAAATTACACCACAGTGTAGAGTTGATATGTCATACGTATGCACACATAGTGATATTGTTTTTCGTAGGATGGATAAAAGGAGGTATAAGCTTGTACCATGATTATACTAACATATCAGAATGTATAAGATACTATATTTATTAATTTATTATGGAAATTACCTAATAATAGGAAGTAGAAAAAGATTTTTTTTTGAAATATGTGATAATACAAATACTTACTTTTCGACTATCTTCTTTTAATTTTTTGAAAAGGTCTCCATAGGATGGATTTTTTCCCAACGTGTGGCCCATAGAAGTAAGTTAGGGATGTTAGGAGCTTATTTTTTAAGATTTTTAATTTACCAATGGGATTAAGAGGTGTTAGTAAGTGGGTATAGGCAGAGGCCTTTTATTAGAGGGAGGAGGGGAACTTTTGGAAAGCCTTGAAATATTATTTTATTATAAATGGATTTTTAAATTATAATAGTTCGAAAGTGATAAATTTATAGGATATGATGATTGTGGATTGAACCACTCTCAAAAAATAGGTTTTATACAAGTTAGGTCACTAAATTATAATTATATTTTAGCTTTAACCCTTATTTAAAAACATTAACTCTTTCGATGTTTCTTGTATTTTCATATTATATGGTTATTATAGATACTATAAAATGATAAAATAACCAAAAGTGGATCATTAATGAAAATTTTAACATTATAAAATTAATTTTCTATAATATTATATTTTTAAAACTATTATATCAACTAATAAAATCATATGTGTTTTAAAAACTCATTTATGTCAATTTTGACACTATTTAGTAATTGGTTTTTATTAAAGTCATAACAACAAGATTCATTTGATCCAAATGAATTAAATCAGATATAATAAGTCATAATAATCCAAAAAATTCATTTATTGTAGAAAAATGTTCATATTATATATATTATAATATAATTTATTTTATTATTTCATAAATAAGGTAATCATTGTATCATCATTGTGTCATAAATAATTTTGTTAATTTAATGTCCAAAAATTATAAATAAAATAGAATAATGTAGGAAATATTTTTAGCTTTCTAATTACTTCATATATTAATAGATATAAGTTATATAACCCTATATTAAGTTTTTTTAAATATACATGTTTATGTTTTATTTATCTTTACATTAAATTAATTTTTATAACATGTCATTATCACATCCAAGTTGCTAAATGGGATCCTATAATTGACTCATGGATAACCATGGTTGGAAATATCTCATTAAATGGGATTAGTAAATGTGATATGGTAGTTTTCTATTGTTATAATATTATATTTTACCCTTATTTACAATATTTACCCTTTAACCATGGTAAATAAAAATAATTACTAAAGTTACTATTAATAAAGTCCAAAACTAAAAGATACTTATTTATATAATTTTGAACTTATGATTCAAAATATGGAAAAAAATTCAAATTCAAACCACATTATTTGTAGGAATTTATTTAAAATTAGATTACTATTGTCAAAACCAAAAAGTGGGTTATTAAGAAGTAAAAACTATCAAAAGATCAACATGTGTTTGTGTCCAGTTAAATAGTGAAACTACTTTCAATGACCAAAACTGGGTTAAATGATAAAAAATTAATCCAATTACACTTTAAAACCAATTAAAATGAAAATATAACAACACAAATAAATTATATGAAAAGGCAGTTTTGAATTAAAATGTAGTATTTTTCATAATTTATTATATAATTGACTTTATCATAAAATAACAAAAAAATTAACAGATATAAATTTTGATGAACCGATTCTATATAAAAAGTTTATTTCGAAAATAAAACATATAAAATTGACAAAAAATATATTTAATAAGAGTTCACCATCAAAAGGAGGTAAATTGTTTTTAATTATATTAGAGTATTTTTTACTTAAAATCGTATTAATTATAATTTTATGTCTAGCAAATTTATTGGATAAATGTAAAAACTGTTAATAAACATGTATAATGATAATTTAGTATGTTCTATTCATTACTTATAATAAAATGTCTAGGTCTTAACTACCATTTAAAAAAATATTATTATATTATTTTTTGGTATAACTCAATATTGTGAGCAATGTAAAATTTTGAAAAAACCCATTATTGAATATTGAGTATGCTCTTGGAAAAAATGACTCCATTAATGTAAAATTAATAGCATATACACAAATATTAATAGATATGAAAAATTATTATTCCTATAATATATGCGATCCTACATTATTCCTCCTTTTGGAATTTGTGTCCCCGTAATTTTAAAATTTTTCTTGGTAACATCATTTAAAATACCATATTGAAAGAAGACAATAAAACTACCGCTTTATAAGAATGAAAGTGAAGTAAAAAAGGTCAACTGAGATAACACATACTAGGATTCCATTTCAGAAAACATGGATATGGAAGACAAAATAACCATCTTGTTCTAATGGAGAGTGATAGAAAACATGATCATGAGATAATTTACAACCATAAAACCCCAAACATGTGATGGGTTAAATGACCATTGATTTAACAGTCGGAAAAGAAAACATAGAACGTTTTTTAATATCCTTTTCTTAATGTTTAGGACTTATTTTACTACTTAGAATAAGAACATAAGGAAACATACTTACTTTTCATGTAGAGTTTCATCCTTTAATAAATATCTACAAAAACTTTTCTTTTCTACAAACGATGAGTATTCAAGATGACTTTTTCACACCTAAAGTGCAAGAATCATCTTCTAGAGAATCTCCCAATCCAAAAAAGATGAACTATCTATTTTCCCTATCTTTATAGATTATCCGAAATCAAAAATGGTTAGTAAAGGATCAGATAATCTCCAAAAATGAATAATTCATTATAAAAAATACTACTCTTAAACTCAAAAACTCAACAAACAATACCCAAAGTTCAAAAAGACCATTCAATAAACAATTTTCCTTAAATTTATTCAAAATAATACATGCTAAAATTAAAACACATAATTTAGTACAATTTGATCACATAGACTTCCACAAAACATTTTAACATTTATCTCAAAATAAAATCAGCTACTCTAAAAGTATCATACTTGAAAGTAATTAACCTAATCACATACCATACATGATAGGATAATAATTCCCATAAAAAAAATTTCCATATATCTACAATAAAAAAAATATATTCTTCCAAAATAAAATTCAACCATTAATCCTCAAATTAAATCTCATATAATTATTCTTTCCTTAAGAATATAGTGTTACCAAAATAGAAAATGTCTTGAAAAATAACATTTACCACACAATCACTAAGACATTTTCCTATAAAAATGATATCCGTTATATAAATCATAAGTTCCCAAAATCAACTTATTCTTGATCTTTAAAATAATTTTACTAAAATGAATAACTCATACTAACTAGGGACTTCACATAAGCCAGTGGTAGGTGATAAAGCCTCCTCACACTTTTGTTGTGGGGTCGATTCCCATAGCCCAATCCGACATGATGGGTTGTCACACAACCAATGAGTTATACTTTTTAAAAAAGTATATATTTCTTAAAACATTCCCAAAATGAGATAAAACCTTCAAAAATAACCATAACATAATTTAACCTCAAGATTATCCCAGGCCTTTCATTTTTCGTCCTAAAATGTAATAAAATATAATTAACTAAAAATCAAGGATCATATAACCCCAATAGACTCGTTATAATTATACCCACAAAATAAAAGGTAATTATTTATCGAATATAATTTTCAAATAATAAACGTCAGGTTTAAATATACATGAAAAAATTCATCTAATGCAATCACATCAATAAAATGTCATTAATAATTTTAATTATTTAAACACCCTTAGATCTCATATTACTCTTAGATTTATAAAATTTAGACATCTTATTCATCCCACATTTTTCTATGACCATTTAACCATGTTTTTTAATAATATTCCATAATAATTTTTTCCTACAAACATAATCATTATTCA
Organism: Viscum album; assembly: GCA_963277665.1. NCBI lineage: Eukaryota > Viridiplantae > Streptophyta > Magnoliopsida > Santalales > Viscaceae > Viscum > Viscum album. The sequence continues at coordinate 1,645,843,961 of OY728164.1, forward strand.
TGTCATTAGATATAATAATTTCAGAACATGAGGAAAAAAAATCCCTAATATTTATATATCATTTTCAGTTTCCATATATTCAATTGGAATAACATTATGTATTTCTAAACAAGTATTTTTAGGGTCATTTTGATCCCATTCTTGAACCTTATTCATCAGATATCTATTTTCATGATGACAATTCTCCCCGCATTTAAAACATTCATTTGATAATTCTGAAAGAACTTCTTCACCTTTCCCGGAGTCAAATGAATCCTTCCTCTTTATATAGAATGTTATTATATTATTACTTTCATTACCACATCTATAAAATCTTCATTATACTTTGAAACATTTTACAATTTGTTTATTTCCACATCCGTGAAACAAAGGCTGTTGAATATACTTACCTTAATGATTATTACCTGAGCATCCATAGTGATAGGTTTCTTACATATATGATGCCTTATCAAAATCACCAAGGTTAATATGGTAAATAATGATTCTATATATTTGGTTAAGAAAAACCACATGATTTCTCATTTCATCTCCAATTCATCAATTTTCTTATTCAAAAAAAAACAACCACAATTTCCTTGAAATTTATCGTAACTTTGGTGACTCTTAGATCCATCCATTTACTAAAATCGTAATGTTCAGTATGAGTATATCAATAAAATAAACATATACTATCTTATGGTGATGGTAAACACCAATATATACTTACTCACGTTATCTTAAACACCTTCAATTTATCCAATATTACTATGACTCTTTCTAATATACTAACCATTATGGATATATAAATCATTTCAATTATGCTTAAAAATAACTATAACATATAAAGTTATCAAAACCAACCTCTGATATGAATTGTAAGTCCCCATCCTTAAACATTAAATAATACAGATTTGTTATCATGAATTTTCTTTCTTCACATTAAGGATCCTTTCAGGTTTATAGTTTTAGGTAATTATGTCATAACTGTTACATTACATCACTAATATTACAAAGTAGAAACTTTTACTCTATCCAGTTTTTACTACTAGCATAGATCTCCTAAAAATGAAATAATTCATATCTTGAAAAAAATATTCTTGAATTATTATTTTATCTTACCCTTCCTCATACCCTATGAAAAACATTTAAAAACATTGGATGAGTATAAAAACATAGTAAGGGATATAAAATAAAGAAATAAACTATTAGTTTGGGAATACATACAAATCAATAAAATCATACTTTTTACTCATAAAAGATAATTTCTTTAACATTCCTAATGAAATAATAAGATTTATGAATTACTCATATAATTCATAAATCATAAAGGTAACTTGTTGAATCTATAACAGATATAAATTTTAGATTTCATATCCACATAGAGAGTCAAATTCGTGGTTCTATATGGAATACCCATCAAAGTATATTTCTAAATATATTAGGAGAAACAATAACCTTTACCTCTATCATGTTACCTGATGCCTTGGAGAGCTATCTTAGGATCTCCCATCCTCAGATTATCATAGAACCACCTATATATGTAAACAATGCCCAAGAACCATAAAATGATCATATCACATAAAACAAGCATTAAGGAAATATAACAGTTCCATATTGCAATCACAAGATATCAGTTCAAGGTATTAAAAACAATATCACTTCTCAAAACCATTTTCAATACCAAAATATAGTAAAAACTAATATAGTATTTAATCATCTTTTTAGAAACATTATGAATTGTAGAGGAATCCAAATATCAAATAATGCTTGCATCGGTGGAATGGTCATTTTCGTCATGTATGTTAAAAAGAAATATTACATTGGTCATTCAATAAAAGGATTTGTATAAAAACATTTCTTTTTAAAACAATTGAATGAAATTAAAAGTCAATGTGGTTGATTATATACCTTATAAAAGAAACTCATTTATAAATAAAAATAACGTTCAATGAGAGGAAATTGATGTGAAGTCCCTTACAAGGATAATATTAGTAGATTAATGATAAATAAACTACATAAATACATGTGACAAATATGAATACACCCAATATAATATGAAATTGAGTTTAAAATAGTAAGAGTTAATTCAAAAATATTCTTGGAAAAACAAAACCAATGACCTGTATATTTAACTCAATGAATAAAGATTGAGTTATGATTTCCCATACCTCATATCTGATTTGTCCCATCTGTTATTTGTATTCCTGAATAATAATCATTGGTTAATTTATACTCTAATGGGAAACTTTTTGAAATTTATTATTCCTTTTATATCAATTGTTACGATGTTATAAAAATTACATAATTATTTATGTTTATATTTGTCATTCTATCGATATTTGATACCTAAGTCGAAAAAAACTTATTTTGATGTAAATTTTTCTTTGTAGTCAAAATTACATAATCGCCAAAATATTATTTATGATTTACATATCATATATATCCAGTATATATGTATTTATAATAGTCCATTTCATTTTGAGATAGTAAATCAAATGCACCATTATTGTAGACGGTAGGCTGTACATAGGCATGAATGATACTTTCATTTTCTTATCATATTAAAGGGATGAAAACTAAATGATACATATCTATATTATAAATATATTATAACATATTTTTATATATGTTACAAAATTTCATTAACACCATACTTTATATGTTCCATGTATGGCATGGTTGAGTCAAGTCACTTTGAGGGGATGATAGTCCACACTTCCTCAATTGAAATTATCATATTTACACATTATAAAAAAAATAAAGGTATGGTTTAAGTAAATATTAGAGAAAAATATATTAAATATTAATATAATATATATTATATTTATGCATTCCATTCATGTATATAATAGGGGTTTAATGATGATCATGTTGAACGAATCACGTCACATCGTGGAGACGATAGGTCGTACGTATGCACAAGCGATGATATAAATCACTAAATCATAAAATGTTATTGAATCAGATGGTATATTAAATATAAAAGAAAAATTTTTATGTTGTAATAATTAGTTTAATAAATTATCCCATCATTATATCCATCTAAATTAAGTTTTATGGAATAAAAAATTACATGATGGCGTGGAGATAGTAAGTTGTATGTACACACATAGGGTGATATTTTTACTCGTCGGATAGATAAAAGGAGGTATAAGGATGAACCATAATTATAATAACATATCCTCATGTATAATATACATTATATATTAGTTTATTATAGAAACATCATAAGAAGAGGATGTAAAAGAAAAAAAAATTGGAATATTTTATTAAACAAATACCTCTTTTTCAAGTATCTCCTTTTGATTTTAACAAATGGTCTCCTTGGGATAGATTTATGCCCATATTGTGTCTAATTTGAGTAAGTGAGTAATTTTCATAGATTAGTTTTGTATAATTTGGACGATCTAATGGGATTTAGATGTGTCAGTAGGTGGGCAAAGGTGGTGGCATTTTATAAGAGGGAGGATGGGAACTGTAATAAATTCATGTAATATTATTTTATTATAAATTTATATTAAAATTATAATAGTTACCCAGTGATATGTTATGAGTATAAGACGATAATGGGTCAAAATCCTCTTAACCAATATGTATTAGACAATTTATGTCATAAAACTAACCTTATCTTTTATCTTTAAACCATTGTTATAAACAATAACTCTTACCTTGCCTTCTTGTATTTTATTATTATATCGTTACTATAGTTACTATAAAAAGAAAAAAGAAAAAAACGTATATCATTAATAAAATGTTCAGAATTTTATTATTAATTTTGAGGAATATTAGATTTTTATTACTATTATATCATTTAATAAAATATTATGTGTTTTTAAAAAAACATTTGTGTCAATTTTGTCACTATTTAGTAATTGATTTTTTTAGTCACAAAAACTTGATTCCATCGATAAGAATGAATTAACTCAAAGAAAATATTTTATAATCATCCTCAAAATTCATGTATGGCATAAAAATGGTCAAATTAAATTTATTTTCATATATATATTATCATTTATTTTAATATTTCATTTATAAGGTAATCACTGTATCACCATTGTGTCATAAATAAATTTATTTATTTAATATATAAAAATTACAAATAAAATAGCATGGTATAGGAAATATTTATATATGTATAATGAATAACTTTAGTCATATATATTATTTATATAATCCTAAATTAAAATTGTTTTAGTTAAAGATTGATTTTTATGTTATATTTCTCTTTACATTAAGTTAATTATTATAACAAGTTATTATCACAACCATGTGGCTCCATGGGATCCTAAAAATTACCCATGGATGACCATGGTTGGACATATATCATATAATGTGATTAAGTCATTATTAAGGTAGTTTTATATTATTGAAATATTATTATTTACCCATATTTACTAGATATATCCTTTAACCATGAAAATGAAAAATAATTTTTGAATTTATTATTCATTATTTACAAAAATAAAAGGAACTTATCTGAACAAATTTCACCATATAATTTCAAATATGGAATCCATTTTTTCAAATTCAAATCATATAATTTTCTGAAATTATTTTAAAATTAATTTTTGTTGTCAAAAATAATAAATGGGTTTTGAAGAATTAAAACCCTATCAAAAGATCAACATGTGTTTTAGTCCAATTCAAAAGTGAAATTGCTTCCAATGATGAAAATTGAAATGAATTATAAAAACTTAATCTAATTATTCTTTAAATTTAATTAAAATAAAAATTTGTCTTTATAAATAAAATAGATGAAAGAGTAGTTTTGAATTAAAATATAGTATTTTTCACTATACATTAAAAAGGATTTTTATCAAAAAACTATAAAAAATCTATGCAAAATAAATTTTGATGTCCTGATTTGGTAGAATAATTTCATATTATCAAATACAACATACAAAATTGTGAAAAAATGATTTAAAAAGGGTTCTCCATCAAAAGGCGGTAAAAAGTTCTTTTAAAACAATAGAGTATTTTATGCATAAAATTTAATGTATACTCATTTTAAGCCTCTAAATTTTATTGGATAAACGAAAATATAGTTAAGAAACATGTATAATCATTTAGTTATTAGTTATATTCATTCCCTTTAATATATAGACAATGTTTTAACTACTATTTTAAATAATAGGATTATTATAATATTTTTCAGTATAACTAAATTTTGTGTGCAATGTAAACTTTCAAAGAAACCCATTGTTGCGTATTGAGTACGCTATGGGAAAAAGTGTCCCATTTAACATAAAATCTATATATTATTCACAAATATTAATACATATGAAAAATTATTATTTTATAAATCCCTAGGAACATACTGTTCATTTTATATATAATTACATATATTAAAACACTAATTCAAATATTCCATTCACACACAATTCCAACTTAGCATGCACTATAAGCAACACTGACTTGGCATATGATGCCCACATCAATGAGTTTCTATGAAATGTTTGTTTTTATTATTTGAATAATTAAATTAACATAATTATAACCATTCCATTAAACTTAGTAATAACTACTTTTCAAATATTGTTGTTTTATATAAATAATACATATTGATAATGAAATATAATATATTTTGTAAAGTCCTTTTATGTAAAAAAATTTCTTTACATAAATTAATCAAATTTAATATTAAATTAATTTTTAAAACATTATGAAATTTAAATTGATAATATAATATTTTATGATTTTATATTGCCAAAATTAAATTGGCGGGAATTTTGGGGATTTTTCTAAGAAACATTATTTTTGCTGAATAGTGAAAAAGTGCTGCTTTTTAATTAAAAACGGTCTCTTTGTATAATTATTTATTAATTATAAATGATATCTAAACTATATTTTAAGATCACATCAGATTAATATTCCATATATTTATACAATTTACTTCATTAGTATAAATTTCACTTTGAAATTGGATATAAAATATTAAAAACTTTTGAACTTTTTCCTACTTTAAAAACCAGTTATTTCGACACATCTGCGGGATTAATACAAATATTAATTTTATCACTTGTGTGATTTTAATTTCAAAAATATGAAATAAACCATTGAATTTAGTTTAATTTTTAGATTCCAATAAGACCAAGTTTATTTTTACCAAAATGAATTGTAAAAGTGATTAAAAATAATCCAACCAATTAAGGCCAAATTAAGTTTAATTAGGGTCTAATCCGTTAAATTATGAGCCCAAATGATATAAAAACTTGTCCAAAACCCATTTTATATCAAAATATATTCCATAAAAATTCCTTTATTTATTTTTCTTTCATTGGTAAGACTTTTCTTTGGTAATAACATGTGGATTGAAAATTTTTTCTAAATATTCTTTGTGAGTCCTTTCCCTTTCCTATAAAAGTCCACCACATCTACCCATTACACACACCTAAAAAACATTTTAGTTCTTCAAAAATCCTCCCATGTATCCTATCAACAATACAATCATCGACATTGAATCCTCTATTTGTGAATAAATCCTCTCAAAGAATCCTTTTGACACAAAGAAAAAGGAGTTACCTAATTAAGAGGTAACGTCTTCTCTCAAGCTCCTTTTATTTTCCTTATCCAAACCACAACAATTTATTACCCTATTATGTGAAAAAATATTATCTTATATATATTAGTATTTTTTTTGAAAAGCCACTAACCTACACTTACACACACCACCATCTAATGGATTTTGAACATACAATTCTTGTACACGTCAAACTACTGCCTCACGAAATGATGACTGTTCATTTATCATTTACCACATATCACGGTGGCCATTATGATTGAAAATATATTAATATATCTAATAAATTATGTTTATTATGTATTTATTATTTATTAATACTTTCTAAACACACATATTTTTCAATCCATTTGGTTTTAATATGGTAATATTGTTTAAGGAAGTGGAGACTACCACCCCTAAAAGCGATGTGATTCGTTCAAAAACACATAGAATGTGTTAAGGATGGAATTAATGAAAATATATGATAAATTAATTATAATTTTATAATTTTATATATATATATATATACATCTTTCATTTACAAAAAAAAATCAATTCGATGTCAAAAATTGAAAGCATCCTTCATGCGAATGTATGGCTTACCATCTCCTTGAATGGGGTATTCCATTATTTAATCTGTTATTCTTTAGATTATTATAATATACTTATACTTTACATACCTTATATTTATATCATTCTATTAATTCTGGAATCATTATATATGTATAAGGATAAACAACATCTAAAATTAAAAACCATGTGAAAAACAAAGTGAACATTACATAAAGTGAATCATTGATATAGGATCATTAAAAAGATGGTATTATAAAGTCATAATAAAAGAATATATGGTGATATATATAAGAAAATGTTTTATGTAAATTATTTTAAATAATAATATATTAATTATACAGGATTCTTTTACGAGTATGGAGAGAGTGAAGACATAAGTTAAAGGGAATTTTATCACACTTTTAATTTCAGTGTGATTCATGCTACGATCACCATTATTTAAAATTGTGTGGTGTGTATAATACCCATGATTGAATTATATGTATCACTTACCTAAATTTATAGTAATTCTCATATCAATTATTTTATATTTATTTTGTGGGGTTTAACTATAAAAATTTTCCAAATTGGTAAAACAATTTTGTCTCCTTTTTTCCTTCTTTGAGACTCATGTTTTGGTATACACCTAATCCCTTTATTGAGGGTTATGTACATACACTTTACATTTGTGTGTGTTATATATACTTCCCATGATTTTAATATATGTTTTTTGTAATTATATATATGGTTATTCACATATCCATTCTATGATCATTATTTCATGGGGATTAACTTTAAAAAATTACCAAATCTATAAAACAGTTTTCTCTCAATTTTCCTTCTTTGAGAATGCTATTTCATTTTTAACTTAATTACATTTTCAGGATTCATATACTCCCATTTAAAAAACCATATCATGAAACTCAATATTTTAATGATATTATATTATTCATTTAATCACCTTCTTTACATTGAGAGAATGATCCCAAGATGCCTTGTTATTAGAGTTTGTTGAGAGAATATCATTACATTTCATGAAAGTTTATGATTGTGTTTCCATTGTTGATACATTATGATCAATATCTATAGAATATTAGTTATTTTCCATATCCTATTTTATTTCATGATATACTAATGTATTGATATCATTATATACTCTTCGTTAACTAAGATAGTTAAAAATGTGTTATTAGGAAATCCCGACCTTACCCTCTCTTTGGTCGGAAAACTGTGTTATCTACAAAGGGTTCCAAAGAAAATTTTACTATTACCCCATAATATCTAAAATAAATTTTTACCATTTTTTTATTTTCCCAATATCTTAGAAATAATATTCTTATTACTTTCTGAACAAGGTACTTTTATACCCTTTTTACCGTGCAAAAGGAATGTTCTTTTGACCTCATACGACATGTTTGGATTTACCTTCCACATTTAATCGAAGAACTCCTTAAATTGTTAAAAATATTACTATTTAGGAAAATATATTTATAAATTATACTTCATGGAAGAAAATTCAAACAGTATTAGTTCTTATTTATATGTTTTGCCTATGGAGCGGCGCCCTGTAACCCTTCAACGGCGATGACCTAGATTCATGGCGGCGGCGACGGCCCCTCCCCTTCGGGGGGAGGGGTAGGATCTTCCTTCTCGGGAGGTTGTACCCAAGAGAAGCCCTCTCCTCCCCAGCATCGACGTCTCCCCAAGGGTACCTGGAATCTGCAATGGACATCCAGTTGTCCCGGTTTCGGCCAAATAATTTTTTGAAGCTTCGTCACTTCTTTCTACGACCCTGGTCACAAAGTTCACTCGGCGTAGACCTCCGGTTGAGATGTTAGAGAGGTATGTGAACCAGGAATGGGGTTTAGGTCACCGTGTGGTTGTCAGACTCCTTGGACCGCGCCAAATTCTTGTTTTTCTTGCAGACGAATATGACCTGGCACAGGGCTGGTCTCGTACAAGCAGATCCGTGAGAGGTTTTTCTTTCTTTTTTACATCGATGGATGTTTGATTTGAACATGAATCGCAACTCTTCATCGTCGGCAATCTAGATTCAACTCCCGGGGTTACCGCTTCCCTTTCAGAATCCAGCACTCCTCCGATAAATAGGTAATTCTATAGGTCATTTCCTCTGTGCAAATTGGAAGACCGATTCCTTGGTAAACCCAATTGTTGCACGAATTTTTGTTGAAATGGAGTTATCCCGTCCTCCACCGGACAAGGTATGGGTTGTGATCGAAGGCCAATACAGGTACGTGCAAAGCATATACTATGAATCCTGGTCTTTTTTCTGTGACTTCTGCCATCGACAAGGCCACCACGTTGAAGAGTTCTGCAAAAGGACTTTGGTGGTTGTGGCTGGCACTTCCTCGGTGAGCAAGGGTGACTCAGGTCAGGCCGAGGGGAAGGGAGTCGGTCCTGGAAATGGCAATTAACCTATTGCGCACACACTGAGGTCACAAGAGGTGCCTTCAGATACCAGTGAACATATTGAGGCACTTCGGGGTGTCCAGGACCAGGGTTCTCCTGGACAATCTGGGGTGGGGTTTCCCAGTTCTGCTAATGCATCGGCAGTGGTTCATACTGACTTGGGGAGAGAGGGTTCTGCAGGTACAGTGGTGAAGGAGAGATTGAATGTTTTGGAACCTCAGGTGGAGGCGGTTGTAGAAGGCCCCAAGAAGGACTTGGGTGTTTCCCAGGCATTTAGCATCATGTGGAATGAGGTGCATGGTCTAGCGGATGGGGATTCAGAGCGGCTCTCCCTACCTACATGTGAGACTACTAGAAGGGAGTCCATAGGTGTTCTGGCCAGGGGCTCGGAGGTTCAAAATCTCCAGCTCCAATATATGGGCAGGGGTTTTGACCAACCTATTTTTCTGGAGGGATCAAGAGATGGGGAAGATTGTGTCTTAGTGAAGGAAGGGACCAGTGGGGTGGGGACTGATCTATGTACCGCCCCTAGCCAAATGATAGGGAATGGTTTGGAGGTGCAAGCCCAGACCAGCCTTGGAGATGTAGGGGGGTCGGGGCCTGACTTCCTGCCAGAGGTTGTTTCTTCTGTCTGAAATCCTGTAGTCTTGAGTAATAGGTATGAGAGGCTGGCCAAGGAGGAACTCAGAACTGATTCAGCTGCCCTGGATGTGGAAGAGGGTGAAGATGGTGGAAGGGAATCTGAACGGGGTGTGGTCTGTAGAAGTTTCTCAGAAGCAGAAGTCAGTTCGATGGGTATCAGGAGGAAGAGAGGGAGGAGGGTTAGGAAGGATTACTCCTCCTTAACTCCTCTTATGAAGACCCGGTCTACAAAGAATATCGTGGTTGAGAAGCTGGACAAGGATATCAGTCTAAAGTCACCTGGACAGCTTGTCCCTTCCTTGGGTTTGGTCTAAAGTTCGGGTGATGTGGTGACAGAGCAGGTGTTATTCCTCAAGGCCTTAGAAGAGGATGAAGCCAAGATGATGGGTAGGAATCTTGAAGTGGAGCTTAATGAGGAACAATATATTTGGGTTGATAAACAGGACACGATCCTAGTTGGAGGCTTCAATAAGGGATTGATCGGACTTTAGGAGTATATGCATGTCTGGAACAAACTGACTTCTGCCTTTGAAGACATGATAAGGGGGATCCTCTTCTGCAGGTGTCTAATTTATCCTGGAGGCTGGTTAGAGACTCTGACTCTGGTAGGATTCAACTGGTTTTCAATGACTCTATTTTACTTATTTCCTAGAATATGCTTTGTTGAGTTACCAATCTTGTTGTGTGAGGAATGTGGAAGGGTCAGTTCGGCTCAGATGGGCTAGAGTGTGCTGTTTCTTCCTCTGCAGGCCATTTGGTATGTGGTGGATATGGAAGGATGGCTTGCCATTGGGAGGGACCATGCTTTCATGGGATCGTCGAGTGGTCCTTCTTTGGAGTTAGCGGTCGCTGCTTTGGCTTGGATGAGTTTTTTTGATCTTATGTTTGTCGTTGTTGGGAGCTTGTTGGAACTTATGGTTTCTCACTTTGACCTCAAAAGTGTCTTTATTTATAATAAAAAAATAATTTTCAGGTCAGGTTCTTTATATGTTTTCAAAGATCTTTCAATGTAATGGGTTTCAAAATGTTTCCAAACTTCCTAAATATATTTTCATGTTAAATGGTTTTCAAAAATATTTTCAAGATCTATTTCTATATTTTCAATGTAAATTAAATGAAATTATTTTCAAAATGTATTCTATAATTCTTTAATGGTTTTAATTTTATATTCAACAAAAATATTTTGAATCATTTTCAATATACTTTGATGGGTTTTAATGTATTTTCAAAGAAATGATATTTCAAGTGTTTTCAGACTTTATTTCATTCTTTTAAATGTATTTTCAATAAAATTATTTTCAATAAGTTTTAATTATTTCATTTAATGTTTTAATATTGTCATCAAATAAAATGGTTTTGAAAAAGGTTTTAAATCTAATTTAAAATTTTTTCATGGAAAAATGTTTTCAAAATTATTTCATGTCTTATTTATAATTTTCAATGATTTTTATAAGAGAATGATTTTGAAATATATTTATTTAATAAAAAACTTTTTCAAAAAAGGAAAGGATATTTTCCTCTAGAAACGTGTTTAGAGGATATTTCAAAATTACTTTTCCTCTAAGATGTAATCTATTGATGTTATTCAAACCTTATAATTAATGGATTAAATTTTTCATTCATATCATTTATATGAATGAGTAATGATAAATGGCATGGTATATATGAAACCCATTTCTTCTTCATGGGTAAAATGTTTATGAAACCTGTTTCTCTTTCATGGGTTATACACTTTTGAAACACGATTATTTTCAGTGGTTTAGTTTACGATGAAATGATAATGAAACATGTGTCTTTATACAGGTAATGATATGTTTACATGTTTATTATACCCATTTAATTTCCTAGGTTATGATGTATTTATTTATGATATTGTGGTACTTGTATATATTATTTCATTAGGTGATGAGACCTATATATCCCACCAATAAATTTGGTAATGATTTATATCTAATGAGATAGACATGTTAGGAATGAGGATTTACTCATTTTAGTAATATAGGTATGGAATGATTGTTTACATAGTTCCATAATGTAGGGGAAAAAGAGGGTTCATTCAGTTCAGCAAGATCAGGATAGAATGATGGTTTACTCGGTTTAGTAATATAAGGGATTGAATGAGACTCGGTTTAGTAATACAGTTCTAGAATGAGGGCTCAATCAATTCAGTAATACATTACTAGAATGGGGGTTTACTTTGTTCAGTATAGTACTATTTCCACTAGGATGGTCTTGGAAATGATTTCGTGGATACATTGGAAATAAATATATGCTTATGGGTTTCTAAAATTCAATGTCCTTTTCCCATATTATTATTTAATGGATTATGTTTTTTATTTCATATTATTAGTTTCTTATAAACTGCCAATATTCATTCCATGATCTATGTAATGTTATTTGATATGGATGGTACCATCCTCTATTTATAGTATCATGTTATCATTCCCTTATACTCATGTCTATTCTTACATGTCTCCCTTGTTCACCTTAATAAGTATTTGAGCAAAACCCTTTTCATGTTTCCTTTCTCCATGTTATGAATAATGGATTTAGGTAGAAGTATTGAAGGTGGAGATCTTAATTGAATATGATGAAGATATTTCACCAGGAAAAAATATTTTCTTTCATAGATTCAAAGTCAATAAATTATTATGTTCCCCTTGAAAGTATTTTTTTAATGTACTGAATACTCTTCTAAAAATATGTAATATCCATGTATGTTAAGTCGGGGTCTCAATAAAATTCACCTCTAAACACTATCCATTCACATTTCAACAATATATATAACATTGAAAGCCTCATATATCAAATACAACATTATAATGAATGGAAGATACAATAATTGTACCTAAGAATGTAGATGGTCCATGCTCACCACCATCATGTTCATGATGAACTACAAGCAACTCTGTTATCCCATACCATAATAATTGGTTTGAATCCATTATGTTTCACGTACGTATTTATATGGATTCTCAATTCCCAATAAATTTTGTTCTCCACCCTAAACCATTATGATCAAAAGAAATCTAACTATCAGACTGGTATGGGGTAGCTAACCCTCTTCTAGTTCCCTTTATAGTCCTTAATCTTCTTTCACCATGCATTTTTTCAAGGGAACCCATGAAACCTCTATAATTGATCCATCCTACAAAATTCTCAAAACTACACTAGTGTTTATAGATACTATTAAAAAATGTAGATATTCTTTCCATAATGATGGAGAACCACAATATCACCTCTCCAGAGATTGATCATCTTCCCTGGATATTATTCCCACCACATCCTAGGTAGAAAATATCACAAGACCCGGTATTAATATTTATGGAAGTTCAATTGAAACACCCAACTCATCCTTCTTGTCTACTTTCGTAATACATAATTAGGTTCCCTTTATAAATGAGGGCCAAAATCACTACCTTGGGTATTTTTAGATGGCCACTAAAGTTTGAACAATGTGCTGAAAATTGATAAAGAGGCCATAATAATACATAAATGAAATATTATATAGGTATAAAAACATAAAACCTATATCTATCCCTTTACAATGGGTATACAGATAAAAGTGCTATAGGAACATCTCCTGGATTTCATTCCTTATCTTACCCTCTATCTATTTAAACAAAACCTAAAAATAACAATAAATCATTTCTATTCGACAAAACATGTAAACATAATAATATAATCCTTCTTAAGGATGATTAACCATGTTATCAAAAATCATTTGAATAGCCTCAATATAAAACTGATCTTGATATGGTCCACCCTGCACATCAAACATTGGATAATGATGTTGTTGAAACTCTATAGTCAGGTAAAACATACTGAGCACAACTCAAACTAGGTCCATTTCTATAAAATGCATAAAATGTGTTGAATAATCACATTATTTATCTTCCAAATTATACTGTGGAACATATAGGGTCTCTTGTCCAACTACTAGAGTGATATTATAATTAATATCCTCTTATCACACAACTAGAAAAATTCATCATGGTGGTATTTATCTATAATTAAAAACCCACAAATGATAACTCATAACATACCACATTCATGTTTACAAAAGGGGTGAGGGTTCACAATTTGACATAATCATGTAACACCATATATAGTACAATAATGGATACAATAATAACACAATCACAACCCTCAACCATCACAATCCTAGGCCATAGCTAACTCAGGGTAATATGATATTCCATAATTACAAGCTATTCATTTTATAACATTTTTTAACAATATTAATTTAACTCTTTAAAACTAAAAAATTCACTGTCCTTTCTTAGGAACTATATTCCCAACATAATAAAATAATGTAAAATATTTTTTTCTCAATATTACTATATTTATAATTATATATGTTACTAACATGATGATTTTCACATAATTATTTAAATTCCAATAATTAGGCATGCATATACAGACCATGTACCACATCATCAAAAGAATAAAATATTGGAAATTAATAATTTCATAAAACAATTGCCTCACTCGAGGTAAAATAAAATCCACATGTAACATGTGAACATTAAGAAGAACAATCCCACCCTGGGAACTTGGGATTTCCCCCACACATGGGTCAACTACTCGCATGGATGAGATCATTTCTAGGGAATGACATAACCATGTCTCCAACCCACCCTTCCCAAATTGTAATGCAATATAAACATATAACACTATGATTCTGTTTTAATTTTTCCTGAACATGGAGATAGTAAACCAATTCCCCAAGGAGGTGAGATACGTGAGCTCAAGTGCACCTCCCATCATGATAATAGTATAAAACATTCAATGAGGGTCTATAAAAGAATACGGGGAGACTATAACCTATTTTCCATATATTTAAAACACTAGAAAAACATAAATGAAATCAAAGATATACATATTCAATAACCAATAATAATGTATGGAATTCATAGAAAATGGTTAATCATCACTACAAAATATAATAGACATATCATGTCCTTCTAGTGTGTTTGGACAAAATAATTCCCATAATAAAGTCACATTGATAATCCCCAAAATAGGTGTTGACATCAATCACTTACACTAATCTACCCTCCCTTCTATATGAAAAATCAACTAGATGATACTTGGGATTTTCACTTATCAAGACCTACAACCATAAAATCTTATCAGGTACCAATGGCAGTCTAATAGTGTTGTGATTATTACCTAGTATGTCAAAACCAACCATGTTTATGAAAAATAAAATTAAATATATGTCAATAAAATGGATAATGAAGTATTAAACATTAAAATAATGAATCGTGTTTCCCTATCAAATTTTTTATCAATTATCCACATCATTACATATCGGATTTCATGACCACTAACCCATAAAACCGTTCAAGGGTGTGCCTATAGATTAATACATCAAACATAAAATTCAAAAAAATTTATTCCAACTAGAAATCGATAAAATTTTCAACTGTATGTACCAAGGTGAACTACTTCCACATAACCATACCATATCAAATTCCATTAGTTCTCAGTCCAAATGTTGAAACCCTGTGATAAAAATATAGAATATGTTTCCAAAATATAATTTCTAGGATGTGGAATGTTGGTTCAAGCCATACAACATCAATATTGAGGGACACCATGTCCAAAATACATTCCAATTAGTGTGGAATGTCATTTTCTCCATTTATATCCGTGATATGTTGAATTTCATGCCACTAGTGCAGAAAACCTTTTTAACGTCACAATTTTTTTCGTCGGTTATATATAACCGATGTGAAAACATATAATATGTGGATTTTTACGTCAGTTATTTTATAACCGATGTAAAAATATGGATGGAAATTTTTTTACGTCGGTTATTTTAATAACCTATGTCAAAAATCTCGCGTGTTCGTTTTTTACGTAGGTTATAAAATAACCGATGTAAAAAATGAATGTGCCGCATTTTTATTGTCGGTTATTTGATAACTGACGTAAGAAATGATATATCTACGAATTTTTTACATCGGTTATAAAATAACTGATGTAAAAAATGCGGTATCTGAGGCCTTTTGGAGGTTGGTTATCAAATAACCGATGTAAAAAACCTAACCTGCTGAATTTTTCACGTCGGTTATATTATAACCGACGTAAATAACCAAAAACCGGCAGTTTTTACGTCGGTTATAAAATAACCGATGTAAAAACTGTGGTTTATTATTTGTTTTTTACATCGGTTATATAATAACCGATGTAAAAAACCAACACAATGCTTTTTTTACGTCGGTTATAAAATAACCGACCTAAAAACTACTTTATCTGATACATATATAATGTCAGTTATTATAAAAACTGATGTTATAAATGTAATCAAAATAGTTTATAACGTCGGTTATTAAATAACTGATGTTATAAAACATTTAAAAAATTAACACACCCCATGGATTGTCATTTATGATTTTTCGATTGACAGACCGACGACTCGTCTCTATCGAACAGAAAACCCTAGTCGACTCTTCGATCTTGTTTCATTAAACTCATTTTTCCATCATCGTTTATCATCTTTACTCTCCTCAGATCTATCAACTCCACTCAAAACACTAAGGTAAGCCTACCATGACTTTATTTCGTTCATTTTTTTCCCAGATAGTCTATATTTACGTTTTGCGATTTTTTATGTTTAAACTAGGTAAGATTATTTGATTTCAAACCCAATTACCTCGTTTTCCATCATCATCTTATTTATTATAACCATATTAATTATATCGACTCACAATATTCACGTAATCCTCACCTACTTCTATTTCGTTTGTTTTTTGTGT
Source organism: Viscum album (assembly GCA_963277665.1). Classification (NCBI taxonomy): domain Eukaryota; kingdom Viridiplantae; phylum Streptophyta; class Magnoliopsida; order Santalales; family Viscaceae; genus Viscum; species Viscum album. The sequence goes on from OY728164.1 coordinate 1,645,860,833, forward strand.
CGCGGATGCCTGATATTGATGGTAATTTTTGTTTTCATTGAAAAATAATGATATCATTCACCTATAGGACTGCAATTTATATGTAAATGATTGTGATACACCCATTCTGTGTACCATTGTGATTTATTTTATAATTATATACGGTTTTTCATGGTGGAATGTTGGTTTTGGATCCTTGGATGTTTCTATTTTGCGTATTACAATTTGTAGTTCCATAATCTATTTACGTCTCTTATTTTCAAGGACTATCATAAGTCATCATATGCTATTAAAACCTGATTCATTTCACAATAGAGAATTTTAGACTAGTAGAAGATATAGTTCATGGTTGTCATTTTGAATAATGGAATGATACCAAAACTAGTAGCTTTAGGTTAAAATCCATAGATATGCCAAAACTAGTATCTTGAGGTTAAAATCCAATGGTTCTCGGGGGTTGTGAGGCGGGTTGGTGGCTGTCTAGGGGGTTGAGGGTTGTCTAGAGGGTTGGGGGCTATCTAGGGTGTCCATGGAGGTGGGGGGGGGGGTGGGGTGGGGGGGGGGCAGTCCAAGGGTGTGGGGGGGGGGGGGGCAAGGGGGTGGGCCAGTCGAAGGGGGTGGGGGGGTGATATCAATGGGGTGGGGGCCTGTACAGAGGGTTTGGGGAGTTTTCTGGGGGGTGGGGGCTGTCCAGAGGACAAGGGGGTGTCCAGGGGGTGTCCAAGGGGGTAGTGGTGGGTGTGGTGTCCAGGAGGGGTGGGGTGTGTTGTCCAGAGAGGTGGGGGCTGTCCAGGGGGTGGGGGCTGTTCAGAGTGGTGGGGGGCCATCCAAGGTGGTGGTGGGGTCCATGGGGTGTCCAAGGGGGTGGGGTGGTGTTTAGAGGGTTCGAGGGGTTTTCCAGAGGGTTGGGGTTTCCAGGGTGTCCATGGAGGAGGGGGGGGTGGCAGTCTAGGGTGTGTGTGTGTAGGGGTGGTCCAAGGGGATGGGGGGGGGTGTCCAAGGGGGTGGGTGGGTGGGATGGTTGTCCGAGGGGTAGGGGCTTGTTTAGAGGGTTTGGAGGGTTGTCAGGGGGGGGTGTATAGAGGGTTGGGGGTGTCCAGGGGGTGTCCAATGGGGTAGGGGTGGAGGTGGTGTCTAGGAGGGGTGGGGGTGCTGTCTAGAGGGGTGGGCCTGTCTAAGGGGTGTGGGAGGCTATCCAGATGGTTGGGGGGCTATCAATAGGGTTGGGGATGTCCAGGGGGTGTCCAAGGGGGTAAGGGGTGGGGGTGCTGTCTAGAAGAGGTGGGGATTCTATCTAGAGGGGTGGGGGCTGTCTAGGGGGTGGGGGTGCTTTCCAAAGGGGTGGGGGCTAAACAAGGGGGTTGTGGTGTCTAGGGTGTGTCAACAGCGGTGGGGGGTGGTGTTCAAAGTGTTCGAGGGCTATCCAAAGGGTTGGGGGGGGGGGGTCAGGGAATCCATGGAGGTGGGGGAGGGGGGCAGTCCATGTGTGTGCGTGTGGGGGGGGGGGGGGTCCAAGTGGGTGGTGGTGTCTAAGGGGGTGGGGGTAGTCCAAGGGGGTGGGGGCCTGTCCAGTGGGTTTGTGGGTTGTTTGGGGGGGGGGCAGTCCCGAGGGTTGGGTGGTGTCCAGGGGGTTGTCCAAGGGGGTAGGAGGTGGGTGGTGGTGTCCAGGAGGGGTGGGGTGTTCAAGAGGGGCGGGGGGTTGTCTAAGGGTATAGTGTTTTCCATGGGGTGTCCAAGGGGGTGGGGGTGGTGTCCTGGGTGTGGGGGGGGGGGCTGTCGAATGAGGTGGTGGTGTCCAAGGGGGTGGGGGATAAGTGTCAGTTGGGATTGACTACTGTATCGTGGTTTGTGAGATTATGACATGATGATTGTATTTTTTAATGGATATTAGTGTTGCAATATGATTCTATTTGGGTATATATATTTTGAACAGTCATCGACTATGGAAAATTATGGGTTATGGGGGAGACCATGTCTTGGTTTTCAAATATGCGTAGTTATCCTGACCCCATTGTACCATGATGATTGGCTTTACATTGTGATTTTCTCCATTTGAGTTTTTATATTAAATTTGATTTGATTCTCATGTTTACTCCATTTTCCCCAATTTTCTATCAACCATTGGAGGCCCCAAAGTTTTCTTTGATTCTAATGAATTTAAAACTTTTATATCTAAATATATTTTCTTTTTAAAATCTTATTTAAGCATATTTTTTTAAATACGCATAGATTTGTTTTATATCTCAAAATTGATTTACATTCAAATTATGATTTTTTTCATATAATCATATATTTTTCTTATCATAAAAAGATGTATAATTTTGATATTTGTTATAGGTAATAATGAGTCTAAATTGGATTACGACACATTGAATGAGAAATGAATATGAGGAAGGTGTTGATGCCCTTTTGGAATTCGGTAAATGAAATGTTCTAAGTAGTGACATTTTTTTCCATGCCTGAAATGTTTAAATATGAAGAAGGTGAAAAGTGGAGAGATAAAAGAACATATGATTTGTTATGGTTTTAATCCGAGTTACAACCCTTGTATTTGCCATGGTGAAACTAGACAGAATGTCATTGATGATCGTGATTCGCAATATGGTGACTATGATGGAATTGAAGAAATGATTCACGATATTACAGCAGAACAAATTGAGATAGAACCGACAGTTGTGCGTCTATATGGTGATGCTAAAAAACCATTTTATCCTGGTTGTATAGATTTTACGGTTTTGTCGGCGGTGTTAGGACTGGTTAACCTGAATGAGAAACATGGATGGAGTGACAAAAGTTTTACAGTGCTGTTACAATTGATGAAATAAATTCTTCCAAAAGAGAATGATCTTCCAGATTTACATTATAAGGCCAAGAAATTATTATGCCTGGTGGGATAGGGATACAATAAAATACATGCTTGTCCGAATGACTGTATTATATATATGAAGGAATATGAATTTCTGTCAGAGTGTTTTAAATGTGGGAAATCACGGTATATGGTGAAAGAAAAATCACAGGATGATGTAGATATTACAAATATCCCATCAAAGGTATTTGTGTATCTTCTTATAATTCATCATTTCAATCATTTATTTGCTAATTCATATGATTCAAAAAAGATAAGATGGCATGTAGATGAGCAATTATGTGATGGAAAAATACATCATCCAGCTGATTTTCCATAATGGAAGAAAATTGATGAGCAGTATTCTACATTTGGAAATGAAATTCGAAATCTCAGAGTAGGGTTGTGCATTGATGGAATGAATCCATACCGAACCCTTAGTAGCACACATAGTTCATGGCCTATTTTATTGGTAATTTACAACCTCTATCCTGAATTTTTTATGAAGCGCAAATATGTCATGTTGAGTATAATGATCTCGGGTCTGAAGCAACCCAGAAATGATATTGATGTTTACTTGTCATCGTTGATTAATGATTTGAAAAGTTTATGGGATGATGGTATTAGGGTGTATGATTCTTATAAAATTTAATATTTTCAACTGCATGCAGTGCTTTTGTTCACTATAAATGATATCCCAGCATATGGAAATTTTTCTGGATATAGTGTTAAAGGGCATAAAGCATGTCCAATTTGCGAACAACAGATGTCATATTGTCAATTGCATCATGATAGGAATACAGTTTACATGTGTCATCGAAAGTCTTTGCCTATGGATCACCCCTATAGAAGACTAAAAAAGGCATTCAATGGCTCACAAGAATTTTATATTTCTCCAAAACCTTTATCCCCTAATATTTATTTTGAGAGGGTGAAAAACCATGGTGTGACATTGAGAAAGACACAGAAATCTGGTAATGATAGACATATTTGGAAGAAAAAGTCAATATTTTTTGAGCTACCATATTGGAGATATCATGAAGTTAAATATAATATTGATGTCATGCACGTGGAGAATAATATATGTGATTGTTTGATTGGAACATTGTTAGATATTAAAGGAAAGACAAAAGATTATTTGAATGCAAGATTATACATACTATCAATGGGAATAATTTTGGAGTTAGCACCCACTATTAAAGGAAGATGAACATTTTTCCCCTGGATTTTCATACATTATTGAAGTGGGAGAAAATTAGCTTTTTTCAGTGTCTTCATGATATCAAAGTGCCAAAAGGTTATTCATCAAATGTAAAAAAATTTGTCTCCTTGAAGGACGTGTAGTTGATATGTATGAAATCACATGATTTTCATGTCATGATGCAACAAATTCTACCAGTTGCATTGGTGGAATATTTCCCATCTGTATTAGAAAGACTATAATGAAGTTGTGTTATTTTTTCAATTCAATTTGCAATAAGGAGATTGGTGTGAATGATTTGAACATTTTAGAAAAGGATGCACTTTTTATATTTTTTTCAATTGTAAATGTATTTTCCACCAACTGTTTTTGATATAATGGTGCATTTAATGATTCTTCTGGTTTGAGAAATAAAGCTTTTTGGACCTCTATATCTTTGTTGGATGTATCATTTTGAATGGTATATGAAAATACTGAAGGTGTGTGTTAAGAATCCATATCTACCTGAAGCCTCAATTATTGAAAAGTACATTTCTGTGGAGGTTGCAGAGTTTTGTACGAGCTATGTGGTTGCGGCGTAGCACATAGGTTTTCCTCCATCTCTCCATGAACAAGTTCATAATGAGGGAAAGGGGATTCGTGGCTTGAGAGTCAAATCATTATCAGCTGAAAATATAAAGAAGTTAGAATCATACACCTTGAATAACATAGCTCATGCTCAACTGTATATCACATTTCATATTAATGAGTTGAAACAATGTAATCCAAAGAAGAAAGAAATATGGATTTTGAATGAGCACAACAAAACATTTATGCAATGGTTTAGAAAGACCTTGCTTGGTAAAATAGATGTATCAGAGAAATTAAAATGGATAGTGGGTGGTCTATGTTTTAATGTGGGAACATGGTCCGATTATGACATTAATGGATAAAAATTTCATACAAAATCTCATGACAACAGAAACGCAGTTCAGAATAATGGTGTATTGGTGTTTGCAGAAGCAATGCATTTTTCAAGTGCTAGGGAGAAAAACCCAATTTTTGCATCAAGTGCATATTATGGAGTGATTGAAGACATATGGGAGGTTTATTACTTTAAAATTAAAGTTCCTATTTTTTACTGTAAATTGTTTATTGGTAATAACAGTGTTATACATGATGAATTTAGAAGGAAAATTGTTAATCTGAATAGATTGGAAGACACAGATGATTCTTTTACAATGAAAACACATACAAAACATATTTTCAATGTAGTATATCAATCAGATATGCATTGAGCTATTGTTTTACAAGGGAAAAACAATATGTTGGTTAGGATGAACTTGATGAAGATACTAATTTATGTGAGATCCATACTTCTGTTGAAATAATAATAGAACATAATGATGAGCATGTTGAAGACATGGTTTGTACCATAAGGAATGATCATGACGAAGGAATTTTGGAAAACAATACATTTGTTCATTCCTAAAATTATGTGTAACATATATTTATTTCTTGTTTACATTTATTTTTTTCATTAAATGTTAGATATTGTATTTTTTTCATTATTAAAACATGTATTATAACAAAATAAGTATAAGTATTTTTTTGTTTTAATTTTGTTTAGTTTACTTTATCATATTTACCATTACATGAATTATATATCTATTATTTTTGTTCAGTGACAATTAATTTACCATGTTCACCAGGTTTACCAGGTTTACCATGTTTACCATGTTTACTATCTTGACCATCATGACCATATTTTCCATTTTTTAACATGCTTACCATATTAACAATATTTACTATTACATAACTTAGTACAATTTTCTATATTCTGATTATAGTAGTATTAAAATATTTGAATTTTAATTTTTGCTTACTAATGTTTGTCTTTTTGATTTGAAGGATAATAACAGATCAATCAGTTGATCAACCACATGATTCTGGAGATGAGAATATTGTCCATATCTCTGTGGAGGAACATTCACATTCTCCTCTTGATGTTCTCCAATCTTCCTCATGTGATCCTATTACGACAAATAGTTCCAGAGTTGGTAAACGTGGGTGCACACGTTTACCAAAATTAGCACTTGCCCGTATGCAGGATCATAGGATACTCGTTGAGTTTTATGATGATGATATTCTAAGAGGTCCAAATGGAAAATATTTAAAGAGTTTTGTATCAAGTCATGCTAAGAAAAAAATAAGCATTTTGTAAGATTACTGGAGAAGTGTGGATAAACAAATAATCTCTCATTTGTGGGAGATGATTTTGGTAAGATCTTTTGTTATTGTTTTACTATTCTATAAATTCTTCTAGTATATATAATATGTTTAACCTCTTCTTCATTAGATGAAATTTGATATTCCTGACACTGGAGGAGTCATGAAGAAATGCTTGTCGATGGCTTCCAGGAGATGGAGGGATTTCAAATCAACCCCCTCATCTGATTTCATTTTTGGTCATAAGAGTCATGACAATTCATTTCATACATATCCTTTTATAGATGAAGACACAGGGAGTCCATTTGTTGAAAGTTGAAGAAAAAAGTCATTTTTGGTAAGGGTAATGTAAAATTTTATAATATTTCATATATAAATGATCTTATTAATGTTTTTTTAATTATTTCTTATTCTTAATTTACAGCAAACAAGGAAAGATCATCACGAGATCCAATCAAAATATGTATACCCTCATAGTTTATCTCGGGGAGGGTATGCATTTTTGGAAGAACAAATGATGGAAGAAAAATTTCAAAAACTAAGAGCTGAGACTTCAAGCTCTGGAAGGGTGGCCCCTCCATCCCCTCCATATAGACACGAAAAATAGAAGAGAGCTTAGATGGGGAAAAAGGGTAATATCATTCAGAATAATTGAGAATCGTAGCTGAGAGGATTGTAAGATATATATTTTATTTATTTAAGCTAACAATTTTCTTCATATAATTTCAATCATTATAGCAATGTTCAATTAATTAATACAGGACTCTCTTGAGGAGCAGAGCTCATTGGGGACATTTACAGCTACTGGGAGGCAAGACATATTATCTGTAGAATTGGGAAATCCCGAACATCTTGGTCGTGTAAGAGGATATCTGGCAGGTGTATCGGTAAGAAAAGTGTTGCCATATTCTTCAGCTTCTAATGTTGAGGGTGTTTATAAAAAAATAGAATCCATGTATGCTGATGTTCATAATATTAAAGTGACGATGGAGGAAAATATTAGAGCTTCTGTACAGTCTATGTTTTCAGACATGCAAAGACAATTTCAGACTGCAACTCTCACTCCTCCACCTCCCCCTGCAGACCCCATTATTTATCATCCACCTCCGCCAGTAGCTCCCACTCCCCCACCTCGTCCTGCGGACCCCATTTTTTATCCTACTCCTCCTCTGTAGCTTCCTACTTATTACGAGTTGTATATTGATGCTCCTCCATAACATATAGCTGCATATGGGTTGGTATATTGTATAGGAGATACAGTTCATCAACAATAATTAGAGGTAGAGAATTAGAGGGTCATTGTACAGGATATTGGAGATAGATCAGCTCGAGTACCATTACCTATAGATGAGGTGATGACAATTGGACATAGTATCAACCATTTCTTAATTTGGCCATCCATACTTCTTCGACTCATTACCATAGAGGTATAAATGTTATAAATTTTATTTTATTTTACTTTATTAAAGTTGTTTTATCATTTGAAAACTAATATATTTTTCAATTTATTTTTACAGGAATACTTCAAAGGTAAAGAAATAATGTATAGGAAACAATAAATTCAAATGGCTATGACATCAGATACAGACTCTAGTAGTCTTGACAGATTTTCAAGATATTCAAATTTGTTGGTGAGTCATTATGAGTTTCCAATGGAAGCTCATGTTTGTGGACGTGTAATAACTATGGGGATTATGAAAACTGATATCATGGTTCTTGTTACTGGAGATAAGTTGGGCATCAACGTGGTGAATTTTTTTTCCATGTATGTCTTAACACCTTTTCCCTGCATTATATTAATTAAAAATGTATACTTAAGTCTGTTTTTTATTATGTACCTTTATAACATTTGTGAGAGGAACAAGCTGACAGATGTATATGGATCCGTGGACCCACAATTAATTTCCCCTAATGTATGTGAATTGGATGAGGAACAAAGAATGGTTTATATTGTTGAAAGACTTGAACAGAATATAGTCACACAATGTTGGATGATGCATTTTTTTGAGAGTTATGAAACACATCTCTCTCAAAGATTTCATTATCTTTTAACATAAAAAACCACTAACCTTAAATTTTCTTTTATTATAGATCATTGGATGTTATGGGGGTTTTTTCCAAGGGATAAAAAACTTTATTGGATATGCTCTGTCCATGATGATGTGAGGGAAAGTTTTATGGATATATTGGAAAAGTATGTTTCAATTTCTCAATAGTTTTATATATTATAATGAGTTTTAAATATACCCCATTCGTATTATTTTCTAACAGAGCATGGGTCTACTTTCAAAAAAACACATAGAAAAAGAGTTCAGAGATGAAATATGTAAATGCGAAGGAAAATATCTATTTATAATTTGAACTTTTTGATTTTTTACATAAAAATAATATATTGAATTTACACTCATTCAAACATAATTTTCATGAAAAACAAGGCATCATCGAGTGCGGATATTATATGTTAAGATTTATGTATAAAATAATAACAACTCGGACATTTGTGAAATTTAACTTGGTAATATTTCCTTTTAAACTTTTCCATAATATTTCAATGTGATTTACTCAATATAAACATTAACTAATATCATTTTAATTTGTATCTATTTGATGACCCTCAACCCAATACTGCTCAAGACATCAAACACTTACAAGTGGAGTGGTTAAATTATTTTACATGTTTGATTGAATTTTAGTTGATTGTAGTGTAAAATGAAATTCTAAATATTGTCAGTGTAATTGTGTATTTGGTAGTAGTTTAAGTTGGATTTAGTTTTTTTGAAGTTAATAGTGTATGTTTTGAATTTAATATATTTGAATGTTTAATTTTTTTCTACTTCTTATTTTGGTCTACTTATGATGGTTTTTCTGGTATGGATTATGGTCTGGGGGGAGGGGTTCCAAGGGTGTGGGGGGTGTTCAATGGGGTGGGGGTATCCAGAGGTGTGGGAGGGATGCCTGGTGGGGTGGGGGTCCTAGTTTTCCATGAGAGTGGGGGGCAGTTTCAGAGGGTGGGAGCGTTTCCAGGAGGGTGGAAGGGCTGTCCAGGGGAGTGGGAGGCTTTCCAGGTGGTGTCCAGGGGTGTGGGGGTTACCTATGGGGTGAGGTGGTTTTCGGGAGTGTGGGAGGGTTGTCCAGTGGGGTGGGGGTGGGGTTTTTCCAATGGGGTGGGGGGGGGGGTCCCGAGTGTCCATGGGGATGGGGGCGGGGGTAGTCCAGGGGGTGGGAGAGGAGGTTCTGCCATGCCTCGGGGTGCTGAACGCCACTGGAAGGTATTCATCACTTCTTAATGTGAAACATTTTCAGAGATCAAGCAACACATGTGGGAGTGATGTGTACCTTCTAGCGGCGTGCCCTCTGAGGGGGTGTCCAAGAGGGTGCGGGTGTCCACTGGGTGTCCAGGAGGGTGGGTGGCAGTTCCGGGGGTAGGGGGGTAGTCCTGGGGTGTGTGGGGGTGTCTAGGAGGGTGGGGGTCATCCATGGGTGTGGGGGGTTGTCCAGGGGGTGGGGGAGGAAGTCTAGGGGGTGTCCAGGGGGAGGGGGGTATACATGAGGGAGGGGGTTATCCAGGGGTGTTTGGGGTTTTCCAGGGGGTCGTGGGGCAGTCCAGGGGTGTGGTGGTGGCTGTCCAGTGGGGTGAGGGGGGGGAGGGATGTCTAGTGGTGTGGGATTGTTGTCCATGGTGTGGGGGGGGGGTTACATGATGGTTGGGGGTTTTCCCGGGGAGTTTATGTCTTTCCAGGGGGTTAGGGGGAAGTCCAGGGGTGTGGGGGAGTTATCCAAGGGTGTTTGGGGTTGTCCAGGGGGTCGGGGGGAAGTCCAGGGGTGTGGTGGGGGCTGTCCAGTGGGGTTAGAGGGGGGGTGGGAGGGATGTCTAGGGGTGTGGGAGTGCTGTCTAGGGTGTGGGGGGGTATACATGAGGGTTGGGGGGTTGTCTCGGGATGTTTGGGGTTGTCCAGGGGGTCGGGGGTAGTCCAGGGGTGTGGTGGGGGTAGTCTAGTGGGGTGAGGAGGGGCTGTTCAGGGGGTGGTGGGGGGCTTTCCAGTGGGGTAAGTTTTAAATGTTATCAATGTAAATGCTTAATTTTTCTTTGGTTCTTGTTTTGGTCTACTTATGTTTTTGTGGTATGAATTATTGATATGGTTTTTGGTTGTTTCTGAGGAGAGCAGAGGACTACATTCCATTTAAAAAAAAATTGGTCTTCCACGTCGGCTATTTTATAACCGACGTGGAAAAAGAATGGGGAAGGGTTTATCACATTGGTTATTTGAATAATTGATGTAATAAACACCTTTTGAATGGTTTATCACGTCGGTTATTAAATAAATGATGTGATAACCCCCCCCCCCTCTGAGTAGTTTATCACATCGATTATATAATAACCAACGTGATAACCCATTTCCCAGGGTTTTATCACATCGGTTATTAAAAATCCAACATGATAAACATCCCCCCACACTGTTTTATCATGTTAGTTATATAATAAAAGACGTGATAACCCCCCCTAAGTTTATCACGTCCATTATGTAATAACCTACGTGATAAAGGCTGAGGGAATGGTTTGTCAGGTCGGTTATTATATAACCGGCGTGATAAACACACTTGCACTGTTTTATCATGTCGATTATTATATAACCGACATGCTAAAACCTCCCTCCTAGTTTCTTCACATCGGTTAATTAATAACCAACGTGATGAACAGAACGATTATATGTTTTTTAAATCGGTTTTTAAATAACCGAGATAAAAAAATATTTATAACTTCGTCCATATTAACGTCGGCTAAAAACCGACGTAAAAAATGTAAAATAACCGACATAAAATACATTTTCTGCACAAGTGTGCCCATCGTTAAAATCTATTTCATCAAATTAAAATTTCCAATGTCCAACCTATGAAGTATTTCCAACATATCACAAAATCAAGGGTGAAACTCATCAAAATATAGAAATTCACGTGGCTTATTTCACGTAACATCATTATCCCATTTAGATTCTAAAAACTTTTGTTCATTTAACATTAAAAAACATATTTTCTTAATACATTAGAAAATATTATCAATCACCTTTTGTAATTTAACCATTATTTCTCTTCGTTTTCATAACATATTTAACTTCCAATTAATCCCAAATGACCCATTATGAAAAACTACTCTCCCAATGCCATTAAAAACTAATGTAATGATCTAAAACATCAATATAATCCTTTAAAACCTATTAACCATTACTGAAATGTAGTGAAACACCCCATGGGTGATCATATGTCTAGTATTTTCATCATATAATGTGTTAAAGGGATACACGAGATCATAAGAATATCATTTAAAAGAACAAATTTATTTTCATATTCCAGAACAATACTCACAATAATACTAGAAAAATTCACAACCATAAACCCTATGAAAATATAAAAATTATAGAAGAAACCATGTATACCACTTACCTAATGATAGTTGGTGACCACATATCAATCCTTGACCCTTGTTTTTTTAAAATTATCAAAAATCAAAATGAATATCTCCCTTAATGTATGGTTAATGAGAAACCAAATGATTGGAAAAACCACCCAAAGTATCTTCTAGAAAAATAATAAAAAAGATATTCAAATACTTATGTAGAGCTTCATTTCAAACTAAATGATATTCGAAACACATATGAATCAATGGAGATTAAATCTTGTTATTTTTCAGATATTTTTGTTTAATCCCCATTTTCCTGTAGAAAAAATGGGGAGACAATTTTTGTACGAAACACTTATGGTTGGGATGGGAGAAATATTAATAGTGCCTATTTTTAAGAGTCGCATGGTGTTGTTATATGGATTTTCAAACTGTGATCCATTTTTTATGGATCCCTATATCCATGAGTAAATAGGGACACGTGGATTTTCAAGACACCCCAAAATATTTTAAACTGTTTTCTAGTGATGAGGAAGCCTTTTTCTGAAGGGGATTATTCAAGCTTTATCAAAGGCTGTAATGCATAGTTTTCTAACCATTTTATACTCTATCCGAGATGTATTTTTATAATTCATATTTAGTACTATCCATGTGGATAACGTGCACCATACACTCAGTGACCTCTTTTTTCACCATTTCCATATCTCAAGCCCCTAGTACAAATGCAATGTCTCTTTTACTTTTGGGGTATTATATTAACCAATTTAAATAGAGTCTAATAAAAATCAAAAAGAAATGTACCACATCAAATGATCCCAATTTATCAATTGGGATATTCTCTTGACTAATCCCTTACCATGATTAAAAAACAGAAACATGAGAGTAACCATTTATGGGAAACATTCATCCTTATCAAGATCACAGCAAAATCCATGTACATAGAACAACTATAACAAAGAACCATCATCACACACCATACCCATACGAATAATGTTAATGAAATAAGTGGTTATATATCTATAACAGAGTAATATGATTTTTTATAATTTTTTTAATATATAATTATTATATTAATCTCATTTTATATTTACTTTATATATGATTATATAATGATTTTTAAATAAATAAATTTTTGATATATATAAATCTAAATATTATTTTTGAAAAATATATAGTCTCAAATAAGACACTTTTTATAAATTCAATAAGTAATAAAACAAATTTTATTTTAAATTTTTTATTGTTTTTAATGATTAATTATTAAAATAAAAATGATAATGTTATTTAATGAAATCCAATTCAATATTCATAATGTTTATAATTTTGTTAGTCAAGAAAAAACTACTATTTTTACTAAATTGTGATTTTTATTTTAAATGTATCTTATCATATTTAATAACTAATTTTGTTAAAATATTTTTTTTCATAATTTAGGGCATCCAAAATAGCCAATTCTAATTTTTTTAAATTTTCTAATCCTTTCATAATTTTTGTAAAAAACTAAACATGGTAAAAATATATAGTGTGTATTATTAAAAGATAAAATGTTAGATTTGTTGTAATAAATTTTATATTAAATAATTTATACCCAAATATCCACTTTCCCTTTTAAATAACGAGTTTTTAATTTCGTTATTAATTTTATAATACCTTAGTGAGTTCTCCAAAACAAATATAATATTTCATCTTTTTAAAATAAATTTGTTATAAACATTACTCACTTCATCATCAAGAATAGTTATATTGTTATATTTAGGTTTTTTGTTTGAAAAAATATTTAAATCCACTCTCCTTTTTATGAAACCTTGCTAAAAACCCATGGAAATGTTTGTGGTTTAAATTATTTTAAAATTTAGATTCTCAGATCCTTTTTCATGGAATAAAAAAAATGAAATCCCCTATCTTTTGAAATAAATAAAACAATGACAGGCACTCCTCTTCACTCGAAACCATTTTAGAATGATATTCTTCTCCTTATACATATATAAATCCTTATAGATGTATTTTAGAGCTCTTAATAAGATCCTATGAAAACATTATATGTTTTCTATTAAGGTAAATAATCCTCTGATATTACTTTTTTAAGTACATTCATTGTACATAGACATTTGATTATAAATTGATCATATTTTAATGTGTTTTTACGAATACCATTTTATTAATTATGATTCACATGTATTGATAGGCCACACTCACCTTAAAACGTCCATTAATCCTTTATATTAAATAGTACTGCTACAATTTTTTTCCATTCCAAATAATTTTTAGTCAATAACCATTTTCATTTCAACTATAGGTTATTCACCTATATTTACCAATCCTTATTTGATTCAAGAATCAAAATAATGTAACGCAAAATCATTAATCATTTGATTAAAATTAATGAATTGAATTCTTATATATTATAATATATATGAAATGAAAATTTATATACATGATATGAAAGTGAAAAGTAGGATCAGAATTATATATCCCTCCAATGCATTGGGTAATGTTTTTATCTCATAAGATTACATGCTTGGTGGAAATGAGGTTATCCAAATCACATTTTGTTATGATGACTTGGATGATAGCCTTAACTTATTTTTATGTTGTCATATTTTATGTTGTTTCCACAATAATATATTGACATAAAATTAAAATCTTATATCATTATTTGAAGTTCATGTTTATGATTCTCACACATTTTATATCACTATGATATGTATATTGACTATTTGGAAGTGATTTCATCATATTATTCTTTGAAAATTACCATAGTGGGATTTATAGCTAATCTCTTTCTTATGTATGTCCCCTAGTTTCCCTTTGTAGTTTTGCAAGAGTGATGGAATATTCCAAGCTTGGTAAGGGGTGGAAAAAAATGTACTTTTATCCATGTTTTGTTTTCTAATTCTATGTTTATAATTACCCTGATAAATTAAGCATATTGATATTTTGTGATTGAACTATGTGTGTATTTATTTATTAAGCAATAAATTAATATATATTAATTATATGGGATTTCTTTATTTTAATCAGAGGTAGGAATAGTTTTAATTTAGATATTTGGATTATAAAATATTATCTAAAGTCATAGTAATGTCTTTAAACATTTAAAAACATTCCTAAATTATGGTAACATATAAATCAAGTGGTTCAAAACAATCCAAATACATGTACTAATACCACAAGAGGGTGTGGTACTAGAATAATGGTAACGAGTTGAAATAACACATCAAGAAACACAATAGAAATTGACTCCATAATCACCTAGTAAACAACAAATTAATCATTCTGAACACCTAGTTTCACACTATAAGGTGACATTCTATTCTAAATTTATGATATATTAAAAATTATTATGAATTGAAAAAAATATTCAATGATATTTTATGTCACCAAATAGACCATGGATAACACAGATTCAATCCTTTACATTAATTTATCAAGGAATGTATTTTATTTAAGAGTAATCAACTAAATGTCCATACTTTCTGTATAATATGGTTAAAAGATGTATGATTCTCATCCACAATCCTATTATTATGAATTAAATAGTTATAAATCGAATAAAATAATAGATGATAGGCTTATCATCCATTCATGAACTTCAAATTACTTATTTTACTATAGATCAATTCATTATTTCAGGTAACATATGTTTAGTAAAACTATTCATACACCACTTAAATATTTGGAATTGGAGCCATCTAAAAAATGTGAAATGAGAAAATTATCTCCTCCCAATTATGTAACTTCTATAGTATCAATATTTAAGGGATAAATTTCATAAAAATCCTTGTGATACACCCTTTAGATGAATTCAATGCAATTTTAGGACTGGATTGGGTTTTCCTGAATACTACCAACATATATTGTAGATATAATGATATCAACAATTATATCAAGAATCACTATGTGATACTATATATGTTAACAGGGGAGGATTAATATCATTTGGGATCATATGAATAAAATGTATTATTAATTTGAGATAGAATATCTTTCTCAAATGATTGAGAAATTGGAAATGATAAAACATGATTACATTTTGAATGTAAGTGAATACACTCACATATTTCCCAAATAATTGTCTACACTTCCCCAATGATGCGAATTTGAGTTTTCAAAATATGTACAACAAAATATTTTTAAATTTAATATAATACATATATAATGTTCAATGTCTAATAAGTAGAGTTAAAGAAGAAACTATAGGAGAATCTAGAGAAAATGTTAATATTCCCATGTTTTTAATCATAAGTTGTTTTGTCCACTTCAACATGAAGAAGTATGGTTCAATACAAATCTGCATTAGTAATTTTGAGATCAAAAAGATCATGGTAAAGAATATGTATCTCCTTCCATTGGTTTATGACTTCTTCAATCGTATAAATGGAGGAACATACTTCTCTAAGGTCAATATTTTGTTGGTATATTATCAAATAATGGTCAAGATAGAGAATGTACCAAATATTATTTTTCATTCAAGGTACATTAACTATGAGTTGAATGTGACCTCATTTGGACTCACTGATGCTTATGAAAAAAATCTATAACATCTTGGATATTTCTATTGAAAATTTTTGGATGAATTTGTTGATAGTGTTATTATACAGTCCAAAATAAAGGAGAAAAAAGATGATATTTTCAATGATTTACTAAAGTAATTGAAAAAGGAAACTTTATATGCTAATTATAGTAAATATGAGTTTCATATTGAGAAGTTAAAATTACTTTAGCCTGTTAACATAAAAAAAGGGATATGTGTGTATCATTCAAAATAAATTGAAATTGAAAGGTGGACCAGAACAACATCTATGAATGAGATCCAAAGGTTCAACAAAATATGAGAGTACAATCAAATAATTGTGAGAATCATCAAATAAGTATCAATCCCACGATCCAAGATAACACAAAAGGGGTTGATTTTTTTCAACAATTATTAATCTAGATAGAGATTGATAATTGTAATTAATAGCCTATTTCTTAAAACTATACTAACATTACCCACTAGTGGTGATGAATTTTTGATCTACATTGGTGTTTCAAAAATGGATTGGGTTTTGTTCTAATGAAAGATGAAAAATTAATTGCATAGAACACCCAATAATTAAATATACTTGAGGTGAACTAAGCAACCCATAATCTAGAATTGGTTGTAGGGATATTAGCACAAAATTTGTAGGGAAATTATCTATATAGGTAGAAGTGTGACATATATATTTATCAAAATAGCCTCATGTATATATTAACACAAAAGATCAATATGTGCCTATGAAGGATGTAAGATAAGGTATGGGGTTATTGTTTTTCAATTAATTACCATCAAGGAAAGGATAAAATAGTGTTACATTCTTTGAATAAAAAGGATCATCAAAACATATCTTTGATTAGTATTTATAGAGATCTAATGAGCATGGACATGAAAAGTATGGAAATGGGAATAATAAAAAACATCATAATTCATTTACCAAATTACATCTTAATCATCCATTATTTAGAGGATCATGGAGTCTTAAATATTATAATGATGAGGTATAAAAATGATAGAGAATATTTCAGAGTTTAACTTTGTTAATTATGGAATCATTTGGTTTGAAACTCATATTTATGTCCCATAAAAACTAGAGTAGAATAGTTATCTTTTGGATGTTGTTAATATGTCCAAATTCTCTAGTCATCTATATATAATTCATATGTATGTATAGAAATCTAATTTTAATCTTAAATTTAGATAACATGAAAAGGGAGATTGTATATTTTGTATCTCTATGATTGTTATTTCATCACACCTTGGATAAATTATAGAGTTTTAAGGGTATAATGGAATCATTTCCCATACCAACATTGAGACTAGAAAACATAACCATGTATCTCTCCATAGGAAACCCTAGTGTATCAAATGAAAACTATGGAATATTGGTGGTATTAAATCACCTCACAAATTCAGCTCATTTCAATGATATAAAAGAATATTTATCTCTTGACCAACTCAAAGAGATATAAATAAGGGATTTTGTGATACTATAAGGATTAACCCTCTATATTGTATATAGTGGAGACACGAGGCTTACCTTGGGGCTCTGGATATGCATTTAGGAAAAAATATAGAACTAGATTCAATTCTACATATCACTATAATATTGATGGTCTTTTTAAGAGAACTATTCATTATTTAGATGATATTTTGAGATAATTTTTAATGGATTTAAATTGATTTTGGGTTAAACTACTTCACCTAGAGGATTACACATTAAACACAAATATCAATTATATAATTCAAATGAATTATTATGAGGATATATATGGGAATATGATTTAGACTACAACATGACTGAGTGTAGTTAGAGAGTGTAATATTGGGATACATCATCTTATCCATGATGTTATAGAAACTTTTGAATCCATTAAACAGCATATGAAATCCAAAATTTTTGATAGAAATGTTATGTAGTTAATCACCGATGATATACAGAGTTTGAAGTGGGAGATCTGGGTTTCCATCATATATTTCTATGGATGAATATATTCGGTATTGGTATGAAATAAATGTTTAGTACAATATACAACATCCCATTTGAAATCTTTGATCACATTCGAGTGATGGCCTATCAACTGGAATTGTAGAGACCCGAAGCATGACGTACATGGACATTAAATTAATTTTGCGGAATACTTAGTACATAACAAAAACACACACACAAGGATTGTAATAGTTTAGTGTCTTTGGAATCTCGGAACGTAATCTTCTAATGGTGGTGAAAGATCTTCAATATCTCCCATAAAGATCTTCCCCCTTTTTTTACCTAGAACCTTTCTTTATATCCTGGGGAAAAGAAAACATAAAAGGGTGAGCTCAAATGCTCAGTAAGGGTAAACAAAAGAAAAATCAATCACATCATATTCATAAGAACATATCTTTTGGAAATCTTAACCTGCAAAAGAGAGCATAATTTCATAACATGGGATAAATCATAGAAGTGAAATGAAATCCCAATAATCATAACTTAAAACATGAAACTTTGTGGCATACACACATAATCATAGAGAATAATTTCTTGTTAGTCAAGACTCATTGCCAAGACTATCTTAGTGGACAAAGTCCCTTTCTGAATCGAGTAACCCTCGTTTCAGTCCTGTTTCACTGAACCGGTATAACCTACCATTTCAGCCATGTCTATCTCATGAGATATAAAATCATTACCCAATGCATTGGAGGGAGATATAGGTCCCACCCATCTTATAATGAATCCTTTATTATGTGTTCCACATAATCATAAATCATACATCATCGCATAACCCATGTAATAAAAAATGGGATTCTTAAACAACATGACATCATAAAACAATTCATATAAGATAAAGGAATTCATAAAAATGTTTCCATCAAAACATAATCAAATCCATGTAATAATAGGGATAAAAACAGAACCCTTTATTATCTTAGATGGAAAATAATTTTGATAAAACACTTGAACTCCATTCTTGAGGAAAATATCCTTTCTTCTTCAAAAACATTTTTCCTTTCATAACATGTCATACAACTTTAAAATAAAAGATGTTGATTAAAAATAAACATGAAAACTTGTAAAGGAAGCTTCTTGGAAATAATGTTTTAAAAATCCATTCATGTCGTATAAGTTAAAAAAAACATTCTTCGTACTTTTGTCAGAAAAGTCAAAAAGTACCTCGTACGAAAAACGAAAAAAGATTCCTTTCATACATATTACTAAAAACTCACCGAAGGGTAAAAATGGATTTAAAAAATTGTAGGTGGATGGAAATAATATTACATATTGATGAAACATGGATGTGGATGATAAAATACACCCCAGTAAATACTTACGGATAAACAATCTCGGATAAAAATGAGATTGTGATATTTCCCTTACCTTAGGTCCGATTTGCTTTGTAAGTGTCCGAACCTCCGGTATAATGATTTAAATAATGTCATTTACTTATTGTAGAATAATATTAATTGTTATTATATCATATATGGTCCACTTATGACTTTATATTACCCGTTCTTTTGTAAATTCATGTTAAAGTAGCGTTTTGGGTAAAATCGTCTCATTTGTCGTTCGTGTTTTTAACTTGTAATTATTCATATGATTACATAGATCATGATTACTTAATTCCAAAATATAAAACATTATTTATATATATATATTCAGAATATACATATATAATAAATCATTAAATGGAAAGAAATACACCGTTCATGGAGACGGTAGTCCGTACGTACGCATGAACGCTGTTTTCGTTTCCTTATTGAATTGAATGGAATTAAGTAGATGACATACATATAAATATAAATAATTACAGTATCATTATTAGGTAATATATTTCATTAGTAATTATTATATATACTTTATAATCATTCGTTAATGGTTAATCATTGAGAATGAATCTCATCGCGTCGTGGAGACGGTAGTCCGTACGTACGCACGAGCGATGATATCGTTCCCATGGTCGTGGAATTGCGTTGAAGTGTATTTATACTATTTCAGTATCAATATAAATTTATAATAATCATATATAGTTACTCGTTAAACCATTATACCCATCCTTGTAAGGTGGTGGTGGAAAATAGATTACACCACAGCGTGGAGACGGTATTCCGTACATACGCACGCGCGGTGATTTCCTTTTTCCGTAGGATGGATAGAAGGTTAATTAGAGTTGTTTCATATTTATAATAACATATCAGTATGTAAGTAATACTAATGTTATTACTTTATCATGAAACAACTAAAGAAGAAGAAGTTGAAGAAGAAAGAAATTGAAAAGATCGGTAATGGATATTACCTCTTCTTTGGAACGCCTCTTTGAATTCTACACTTAGGGCACTAAAATTGGTCTTTGAGGAAGACCAGAACCTCTAGGATGTTTCTAGTGAAGTGGAGAAGATATTTTGTCAGGGGTTGGCCGAGCTTGAGTGCTCAAATTGGTGTGAGGAGGTGGGGGAGGAGGTATCCTTTTATAAGGGAGGAGAGGGGCACCTTAGGAATATCTCAAAATATTATTTTATATTAAAGTCAAAATCGGTTTATAATGGTTCCAAAGGGTCTTATTTCTAAGCTAAAGTGGGTATGGGTTGAAATCCTATCAACCAATAAGATTTAGACAAGTTTAGGGTATTATTTTAACCTTATCAATTAGATTTAACTCTAAGTTAAATAATTTAACTTTTATTGTGTCTTTTTGTTTTCTTTCACTATATGGTTAATACACTTACTATAACATGCCAAAAGAACCCCAAATTGTTTATTATTAATATATATATATCCTTATCTAAGTCATTTGGCCGATCCTTAGATTTTTAGGAATAAAATAACAATTAATAATATAATATTTGATTTAAAAACTATTTTGTGTCAATTTTGACACTATTTGATATATGATTTTTGTGAAAGTCATAACAGAATTATATGTTCGAACCAAATTGCTTAAATCAACACTAATATATCATAGTAACCTAGAAAATTAGTGGAATTCATAAAAACTTTCAAATTACATTTATTTTGGTGTTTATAACATCAATTATGTCAATATGTCATAAATAAGATAATTACTGCATCATCTTTGTGTCATAAATAAATTAACTTATTTGATGTCTAAAAATTACAAATAAAATACCATTATGTAGGAAATCGTTTTATCTTTCTAATGAATATTTATAGTCGAATTTAACTTATGTATAACCCCATATTAAAAATGATTTACTTATTAAACTTTGATTTTAACTATTTTAACCCTTCTTTAAATAAATTAATAATAAATGTCCTAATCTAATCCAAGTGGGCCTAAATGGTCATATTTTATTCATAAGTTTGTTTTTGGTCGAATTACACTTATCCAATAGAATTAGGACATGTGTTAGGGTAATAGTAATATCATATTTACCCTTAGTTACCCTATTTACTATTAACCGCGGTAAAAAAAAGTAAAAAGTTACTATTCACCAAAAAATTATTTTCATCTCATTGAACCACATTTTACTTACTGACATCAACCGTGTCTCTCGGATTTTTGAAATTCCATTCACAGAAGCGGTAAAACTAAGTTTTATGAAAAATTCAGTTTTTTAACTACCACTTAGTAGTTTCACTATTCATAAAAAATTGATGTTTTTCAGAACAATGCCAAAATTTCATCCTAAGCTATATTTTATATTGCGAATTCAAAAATAAAGTCTATTTTACCAAATTCATAACATAGAAGTTTCATTAATTATTTTTATAATTAAATCCCGCTGTTAAAACAAATAGCGTGTTTTTAAGAAACAATATCTATCAAAAGATTGACACTTGATTATGTCTGGTTTAAATGTGAAATTACAACCAATGACCAACATTGTATTAAATTGTAAAAATATATTATAAATATACTTTAAAACCACTCAAATTAATAATTTATCACTATTAATTATTTCTATTAAAAAAGTTGTTTTTAATTAAAATTTAGTAATTTTCACTATTCATCAGAATATGAAAGTTATCCGAAATGTACCAAAATTTCACCTTAGGCTAAATTCGATACTCCGAATCCAAAAATGAAATCCATTTTGAAAAATAAAATTTACAAAATTTCAAAAAGTGGTTATTACTATTCATAAAGGCTAGTTTTAATAACATTTTAATAGCATATCGCTGTTTAGTGAAACTCGTAATTGCGTACTACACACGCTATCGAGGAAGGTCGTGATTGCGTGTAATGCAAGGCAAGTCAAGGATGCGTGTTGTGCAAGCTCCTTTTGGTGTAGCGTACAACACAAGACATTAGTGAAATAAAAAGAATATTTTTCATAAAATCTCGGGCTGTTACATTCTACCCCCCTTAAAATGAATTTCGCCCTCGAAATTCGTCGGGGTTATAAATGGTTTACTATTCGAAAGTTTCTTTAATAGAATCCCACATCGTAAAAAGGAATACCAAAACATGGATTTAAAAACTAAAGTATGAAATGTAACGATTACCCAAATAAACTAATCGCTGGGTTTCCACATAGGTAAAAATATGGATATGGAAGAGAAATCCAACCATCATGTTCTGATGGAGAGTGGTAGAGAACATGGCTATGGAAAAGCCAGTAATCACAAAGCCATAAATTTGTGACGATCTAAGGTACCATCTGATTCATCCGATATAAGATCACTAGGACAACATTTTTGGTTTTCAAGATCGTTTCCCTAAAGTTAAAGAATTTGAATTAGAATAAATACTTACTTTATGTTGGTACAACCTCATTGTTGTTCGTTCCTTTAACAATTTCAACTTCATCTCTTAAATAAATGAAGTTGAATTTGTTATTTGTTAAGTGTTAGCAGATCATGTGATAGAATGACGGGTCATTCCATCTGTCTCAAACAAAAGGTTAGCAAAAATTATATACATAAGTCGATCTATAGTGAGATTAATCATATATTGTTCCTAAAATGGACTTATACTTCATATATCATACTAATTAATATAATAAAACTAGTTTCTACTAAACAGGGACTTCCTGTAGGTCAGTGGTAGGCGATAAAGGCCAGTCGCACTTCGGTTGTGGGTTCGATTCCTACGACCTTGTCCGACGCGATGGGATGTCGCCCGTCCTGCAGGTTGTCCCTTTTTCTAAAACTATATTACTATAACATCCCATCAATAATATCGAAAAAAAACTTCTATCCTTAAACAATACTAAATTATGTCCAACATAATCCATTCTAATCTTTAGGCTTATCCATAATAATGCAGTCCACTCTCATAATATAGTGAAAACGATTACCAGAGATTTAATACTATCGTTAATCCCCATATAAATGTCTTGTTGGTCACATTCCAAACATTCAAAGGCCTTAATCATGTATTCTATTGAATACCTTAGTGAAAACAAGAATGCAGTTTAAAGTTAACACTTTCCACATACCAAAATCCTCAAAATTCTATATACTCAAACCATGATATCACTTAGTCCTTATATCAATCATGAGCTCAGGAATACTGTCAAGCATTTCATTTTCTCTTTATCACTTCATTATGCGCATATCATCCACTTTCCAAAAAATATCTGAATAACCTTTCATTGTTACTCATACCATTCATCATAAACTTTCAAAACGTAAGGAGAGACAACAGTGTAACAATCCTTAGATGTCTTTTTATTCTATAGTACAACATTACACTGGATAAACATGTAATCATTCCACTAACTTCTTAAACCATTGACCGAGCTTCAATAATTCTTTCATCTCACATATCATTTGTAGTCTCTTCATCATCATCAACATAAATACTTCCCATACGACCATACTGATTATCTTCATGAGGCTTTCCCTTAGGGAATTGGTTTGCATAATGCCCGTACATTCCACATTTAAAACATTTAACCATTGTTGATGTCGTAGCAATACCATTATCCTCATCAATGGTGTTAACTGAACCTTTTCCTTTGCACTTACTTGCTTTGTGTCCTTCTTTTCCACACCCAAAGCATCTTCCAGTTCCTTTGAAACATTCTCCTTGATGCCTCTTCCCACAAGATTTACATAGGGGAAATTGAACTTTCTTTCCTCTATGATCATCATAAAACTCCATCTTTCTCTTATTAGCCGAGTCAAGAAACTTACCAAATTTTACTTTATTGATCATATTATGAGATTGCTGATTCAGCATAATAATGATGTTTGGACTTCCAAATCCCATTTCACTATGAAGAATATCATTCCATATTCCATCATATCCTCCATTATCGTGAATCATCTTGTTTCCAGCCATTTTCTAAAACCCAAAAAAAGAATAGTGTGAGAGGAAAAAATCATGCTAGGGAAAACAACATAATAAAGGTGGAGTATCCTCAATATCTAACATCTTAGGTTAAATTATATGATCGTTACCATATTTCTAGTACTATATCCTATACGTATACTTATTCTTAGGGACATCCCTAGACATACCGTAGAAATATCTCTAGGGATCTCACTAACGTTTTCGCATCCTAGTTTCCAAAGGTTGACTAAACCTTTCCTCTGATACCAACTGTAGAGACCCGAAGCTTGACGTACATGGACATTAAATTACTTTTGCGGAATACTTAGTACATAACAAAAACACACACACAAGGATCGTAATAGTTTAGTGTCTTTGGAAACTCGGAACGTAATCTTCTAATCGCGGTGAAAGATCTTCAATATATCCCATAAAGATCTTCCCCTTTTTTTACCTAGAACCTTTCTTTATATCCTGGGGAAAAGAAAACATAAAAGGGTGAGCTCAAATGCTCAGTAAGGGTAAACAAAAGAAAAATCAATCACATCATATTCATAAGAACATAACTTTTGGAAATCTTAACCTGCATAAGAGAGCATAATTTCATAACATGGGATAAATCATAGTAGTGAAATGAAATCCCAATAATCATAACTTAAAACATGAAACTTTTTGTCATACACACATAATAATATAGAATCATTTCTTGTTAGTCAAGACTCATTGCCAAGACTATCTTAGTGGACAAAGTCCCTTTCTGAATCGAGTAACCCTCGTTTCAGTCCTGTTTCACTGAACCGGTATAACCTACCATTTCATCCATTTCTATCTCATGAGATATAAAATCTTTACCCAATGCATTGGAGGGAGATATAGTACCCACCCATCTTATAATGAATCCTTTATTATGTGTGCCACATAATCATAAATCATACATCATCGCATAACCCATGTAATAAAAAATGGGATTCTTAAACAACATGACATCATAAAACAATTCATATAAGATAAAGGAATTCATAAAAATGTTTCCATCACAACATAATCAAATCCATTTAATAATAGGGATAAAACCAGAACCCTTTATTATCTTAGATGGAAAATAATTTTGATAAAACACTTGAACTCCATTCTTGAGGAAAATATCCTTTCTTCTTCAAAAACATTTTTCCTTTCATAACATGTCATACAACTTTAAAATAAAAGAAGTTGATTAAAAATAAACTTGAAAACTTGTAAAGGAAGCTTCTTGGAAATAATGTTTTAAAAATCCATTCATGCCGTATAAGTTAAAAAAAACATTCTTCGTACTTTTGTCAGAAAAGTCAAAAAGTACCTCGTACGAAAAACGACAAAAGATTCCTTTCATACATATTACTAAAAACTCACCGAAGGGTAAAAATGGATTTAAAAAATTGTAGGTGGATGGAAATAATATTACATATTGATGAAACATGGATGTGGATGATAAAATAAACCCCAGTAAATACTTACAAATAAACAATCTCGGATAAAAATGAGATTGTGATATTTCTCTTACCTTAGGTCTGATTTGCTTTGTAAGTGTCCGAAACTCCTGTATAATGATTTAAATAATGTCATTTACTTATTATAGAATCATATTCATTGTTATTATATCATATATGGTCCACTTATGACTTTATATTACCCGTTCTTTTGTAAATTCATGTTAAAGTAGCGTTTTGGGTAAAATCGTCTCATTTGTCGTTCGTGTTTTTAACTTGTAATTATTCATATGATTACTTAGATCATGATTACTTAATTCCAGAATATAAAACATTATATATATATATATATTCAGAATATACATATATAATAAATCATTAAATGTAAAGAAATACACCGTTCATGGAGACGGTAGTCCGTACGTACGCATGAACGTTGTTTTCGTTTCCTTATTGAATTGAATGGAATTAAGTAGATGACATACATATAAATATAAATAATTATAGTATCATTATTAGGTATTATATTTCATTAGTAATTATTATATATACTTTATAATCATTCATTAATGGTTAATCATTGAGAATGAATCTCATCGCGTCGTGGAGACGGTAGTCCGTACGTACGCACGAGCGATGATATCGTTTCCATGGTCGTGGAATTGCATTGAAGTGTATTTATACTATTTCAGTATCAATATCACTTTATAATAATCATATATAGTTACTCATTAAACCATTATACCCATCCTTGTAAGGTGGTGGTGGAAAATAGATTACACCACGGTGTGGAGACTGTATTCCGTACGTACGCACGCACGGTGATTTCCTTTTTCCATAGGATGGATAGAAGGTTAATTAGAGTTATTTCATATTTATAATAACATATAAGTATGTAAGTAATACTGATGTTATTACTTTATCATGAAACAACTAAAGAAGAAGAAGTTGAAGAAGAAAGAAATTGAAAAGATCGGTAATGGATATTACCTCTTCTTTGGAACGCCTCTATGAATTCTCCACTTAGGGCACTAAAATTGGTCTTTGAGGAAGACCAGAACCTCTAGGATGTTTCTAGGGAAGTAGAGAAAATATTTTGGCACGGGTTGGCCGATCTTGAGTGCTCAAATTGGTGTGAGGAGGAGGGGGAGGAGGTATCCTTTTATAAGGGAGGAGAGGGGCACCTTAGGAATATCTCAAAATATTATTTTATATTAAAGTCAAAATCGGTTTATAATGGTTCCGAAGGGTCTTATTTCGAAGCTAAAGTGGGTATGGGTTGAAATCCTATCAACCAATAAGATTTAGACAAGTTTAGGGTATTATTTTAACCTTATCAATTAGATTTAACTCTAAGTTAAATAATTTAACTTTTACCGTGTCTTTTTGTTTTATTTCACTATATGGTTAATACACTTACTATAACATGCCAAACGAACCAGAAATTGTTTATTATTAATATATATATCCTTATCTAAGTCATTTGGCCGAACCTTAGATTTTTAGGAATAAAATAACAATTAATAATACAATATTTTATTTAAAAACTATTTTGTGTCAATTTTGACACTATTTGATATATGATTTTTGTGAAAGTCATAAAAAAATTATATGTTCAAAACATGTTTATTACATCAACACTAATATATCATAGTAACCTAGAAAATTAGTGGAATTCATAAAAATTCTCAAATTACATTTATTTTGGTGTTTATAACATCAATTATGTCAATATTTCATAAATAAGATAATTACTGCATCATCTTTGTGTCATAAATAAATTAAATTATTTGATGTCTAAAA
Source organism: Viscum album (assembly GCA_963277665.1). Lineage (NCBI taxonomy): Eukaryota > Viridiplantae > Streptophyta > Magnoliopsida > Santalales > Viscaceae > Viscum > Viscum album. The sequence continues at coordinate 1,645,888,468 of OY728164.1, forward strand.
ATTACAAATAAAATACCATTATGTAGGAAATCTTTTTAGCTTTCTAATGAATATTTATAGTCGAATTTATCTTATGTATAACCCCATATTAAAAATGATTTACTTATTAAACTTTGATTTTAACTATTTTAACCCTTCTTTAAATAAATTAATAATAAATGTCCTAATCTAATCCAAGTGGGCCTAAATGGTCATATTTTATTAATAAGGTTATTTTTGGTCGAATTACACTTATCCAATAGAATTAGGACATGTGTTAGGGTAATAGTAATATCATATTTACCCTTAGTTACCCTATTTACTATTAACCGCGGTAAAAAAAAGTAAAAAGTTACTATTCACCAAAAAATTATTTTCATCTCATTGAACCACATTTTACTTACTGACATCAACCGTGTCTCTCGGATTTTTGAAATTCCATTCACAAAAGCGGTAAAATTAAGTTTTATGAAAAATTCAGTTTTTTAACTACCACTTAGTAGTTTCACTATTCATCAAAAATTGATGTTTTTTAGAACAATGCCAAAATTTCATCCTAAGCTATATTTTATATTGCGAATTCAAAAATAAAGTCTATTTTACCAAATTCATAACATAGAAGTTTCATTAATTATTTTTATAATTAAATCCCGCTGTTAAAACAAATAGCGTGTTTTTAAGAAACAATATTTATCAAAAGATTGACACTTGATTATGTCTGGTTTAAATGTGAAATTACAACCAATGACCAAAATTGTATTAAATTGTAAAAATATATTCTAAATATACTTTAAAACCACTCAAATTAATAATTTATCACTATTAATTATTTCGATTAAAAAAGTTGTTTTTAATTAAAATTTATTAATTTTCACTATTCATCAGAATATGAAAGTTATCCGAAATGTACCAAAATTTCACCTTAGGCTAAATTCGATACTCCGAATCCAAAAATGAAATCCATTTTGAAAAATAAAATTTACAAAATTTCAAAAAGTGGTTATTAATATTCATAACGGCTAGTTTTAATAACATTTTAATAGCATATCGCTGTTTAGTGAAACTCGTTATTGCGTACTACACACGCTATCGAGGAAGGTCGCGATTGCGTGTAATGCAAGGCAAGTCAAGGATGCGTGTTGTGCAAGCTCCTTTTGGTGTAGCGTACAACACAAGACATTAGTGAAATAAAAAGAATACTTTTCATAAAATCTCGGGCTGTTACATTCTACCCCCCTAAAAATGAATTTCGCCCTCGAAATTCGTCGGGGTTATAAATGGTTTACTATTCGAAAGTTTCTTTAATAGAATCCCACATCGTAAAAAGGAATACCAAAACTTGGCTTTAAAAACTAAAGTATGAAATGTAACGATTACCCAAATAAACTAATCGCTGGCTTTCCACATAGGTAAAAATATGGATATGTAAGAGAAATCTAACCATCATGTTCTGAAGGAGAGTGGTAGAGAACATGGCTATGAAAAATCAAGTAATCACAAAGCCATAAATTTGTGACGATCTAAGGTACCATCTGATTAATCAGATATAAGATCACTAAGACAACATTTTTGGTTTTCAAGATCATTTCCCTAAAGTTAAAGAATTTGAATTAGAATAAATACTTACTTTATGTTGGTACAACCTCATTGTTGTTCGTTCCTTTAACAATTTCAACTTCATCTCTTAAATAAATGAAGTTGAATTTGTTATTTGTGAAGTGTTAGCAGATCATGTGATAGAATGACGGGTCATTCCATCTGTCTCAAACAAAAGGTTAGCAAAAATTATATACATAAGTCGATCTATAGTGAGATTAATCATATATTGTTCCTAAAATGGACTTATACTTCATATATCATACTGCTTAATATAATAAAACTAGTTTCTACTAAACAGGGACTTCCTGTAGGTCAGTGGTAGGCGATAAATGCCAGTCGCACTTCGGTTGTGGGTTCGATTCCTACGACCTTGTCCGACACGATGGGTTGTCGCCCGTCCTACAGGTTGTCCCTTTTTCTAAAACTATATTACTATAACATTCCATCAATAATATCGAAAAAAACATCTATCCTTAAACAATACTAACTTATGTCCAACATAATCCATTCTAATCTTTAGGCTTATCCATAATACTGCAGTCCACTCTCATAATATAGTGAAAACGATTACTAGAGATTTAATACTATCGTTAATCCCCATATATATGTCTTGTTGGTCACATTCCAAACATTCAAAGGCCTTAATCATGTATTCTCCTGAATACCTTAGTGAAAACATGAATGCAGTTTAAAGTTTACACTTTCCACATACCAAAATCCTCAAAATTCTATATACTCAAACCATGATATCACTTAGTCCTTATATCAATCATGAGCTCAGGAATACTGTCAAGTATTTCATTTTCTCTTTATCACTTCATTATGCGCATATCATCCACATTCCAAAAAATATCTGAATAACCTTTCATTGTTACTCATACCATTCATCATAAACATTCAAAACTTAAGGAGAGACAACAGTGTAACAATCCTTAGATGTCTTTTTATTCTATAGTACAACATTACACTTGATAAACATGTAATCATTCCCCTACCTTCTTAAACCATTCACCGAGCTTCAATAATTCTTTCATCTCACATATCATTTGTAGTCTCTTCATCATCATCAACATAAATACTTCCCATACGACCATACTGATTATCTTCATGAGACTTTCCCTTAGGGCATTGGTTTTCATAATGCCCGTACATTCCACATTTAAAACATTTAACCATTGTTGATGTCGTAGCAATACCATTATCCTCATCCATGGTGTTAACTGAACCTTTTCCTTTGCACTTACTTGCTTTGTGTCCTTCTTTTCCACACCCAAAGCATCTTCCAGTTCCTTTGAAACATTCTCCTTGATGCCTCTTCCCACATGATTTACATAGGGGAAATTGAACTTTCTTTCCGCTATGATCATCATAAAACTCCATCTTTCTTTTATTAGCCGAGTCAGGAAACATACCAAATTTTACATTATTGATCATATTATGAGATTGCTGATTCGGCATAATAATGATGTTTGGACTTCCAAATCCCATTTCACTATGAAGAATATCATTCCATTGTCCATCATATCCTCCATTATCGTGAATCATCTTGTTTCCAGCCATTTTCTAAAACCCAAAAAAAGAATAGTGTGAGAGGAAAAAATCATGCTAGGGAAAACAACATAATAAAGGTGGAGTATCCTCAATATCTAACATCTTAGGTTAAATTCTATGATCGTTACCATAGTTCTAGTACTATATCCTATACGTATACTTATTCTTAGGGACATCCCTAGACATATCGTAGAAATATCTCTAGGGATCTCACTAACGTTTTCTCATCCTAGTTTCCAAAGGTTGACTAAACCTTTCCTCTGATACCAACTGTAGATACCCGAAGCTTGACGTACATGGACATTAAATTACTTTTTCGGAATACTTAGTACATAACAAAAACACACACACAAGGATCGTAATAGTTTAGTGTCTTTGGAAACTCAGAACGTAATCTTCTAATCGTGGTGAAAGATCATCAATATATCCCATAAAGATCTTCCCCTTTTTTTTTATCTAGAACCTTTCTTTATATCCTGGGGAAAAGAAAACATAAAAGGGTGAGCTGAAATGCTCAGTAAGGGTAAACAAAAGAAAAATCAATCACATCATATTCATAAGAACATAACTTTTGGAAATCTTAACCTGCAAAAGAGAGCATAATTTCATAACATGGGATAAATCATAGTAATGAAATGAAATCCCAATAATCATAACTTAAAACATGAAACTTTGTGGCATACACACATAATCATAGAGAATCATTTCTTGTTAGTCAAGACTCATTGCCAAGACTATCTTAGTGGACAAAGTCCCTTTCTGAATCGAGTAACCCTCGTTTCAGTCCTGTTTCACTGAACCGGTATAACCTACCATTTCAGCCATGTCTATCTCATGAGATATAAAATATTTACCCAATGCATTGGAGGGAGATATAGGTCCCACCCATCTTATAATGAATCCTTTATTATGTGTGCCACATAATCATAAATCATACATCATCGCATAACCCATGTAATAAAAAATGGGATTCTTAAACAACATGACATCATAAAACAATTCATATAAGATAAAGGAATTCATAAAATTTTTTCCATCACAACATAATCAAATCCATGTAATAATAGGGATAAAAACAGAACCCTTTATTATCTTAGATGGACAATAATTTTGATAAAACACTTGAACTCCATTCTTGAGGAAAATATCCTTTCTTCTTCAAAACCATTTTGCCTTTCATAACATGTCAAACAACTTTAAAATAAAAGAAGTTGATTAAAAATAAACTTGAAAACTTGTAAAGGAAGCTTCTTGGAAATAATGTTTTAAAAATCCATTCATGCCGTATAAGTTAAAAAAAACATTCTTCGTACTTTTGTCAGAAAAGTCAAAAAGTACCTCGTACGAAAAACGACAAAAGATTCATTTCATACATATTACTAAAAACTCACCGAAGGGCAAAAATGGATTTAAACAATTGTAGGTGGATGGAAATAATATTACATATTGATGAAACATGGATGTGGATGATAAAATAAACCCCAGTAAATACTAATGAATAAACAATCTCGGATAAAAATGAGATTGTGATATTTCTCTTACCTTAGGTCCGATTTGCTTTGTAAGTGTCCGAACCTCCTGTATAATGATTTAAATAATGTCATTTACTTATTATAGAATCATATTCATTGTTATTATATCATATATGGTCCACTTATGACTTTATATTACCCGTTCTTTTGTAAATTCATGTTAAAGTAGCATTTTGGGTAAAATCGTCTCATTTGTCGTTCGTGTTTTTAACTTGTAATCATTCATATGATTACTTAGATCATGATTACTTAATTCCAGAATATAAATCATTATTTATATATATATATTCAGAATATACATATATAATAAATCATTAAATGGAAAGAAATACACCGTTCATGGAGACGGTAGTCCGTACGTACGCATGAACGCTGTTTTCGTTTCCTTATTGAATTGAATGGAATTAAGTAGATGACATACATATAAATATAAATAATTACAGTATCATTATTAGGTAATATATTTCATTAGTAATTATTATATATACTTTATAATCATTCATTAATGGTTAGTCATTGAGAATGAATCTCATCGCGTCGTGGAGACGGTAGTCCGTACGTACGCACGAGCGATGATATCGTTCCCATGGTTGTGGAATTGCATTGAAGTGTATTTATACTATTTCAGTATCAATATAACTTTATAATAATCATATATAGTTACTCATTAAACCATTATACCCATCCTTGTAAGGTGGTGGTGGAAAATAGATTACACCACGGCGTGGAGACGGTATTCCGTACGTACGCACGCGCGGTGATTTCCTTTTTCCGTAGGATGGATAGAAGGTTAATTAGAGTTGTTTCATATTTATAATAACATATCAGTATGTAAGTAATACTGATGTTATTACTTTATCATGAAACAACTAAAGGAGAAGAAGTTGAAGAAGAAAGAAATTGAAAAGATCGGTAATGGATATTACCTCTTCTTTGGAACGCCTCTTTGAATTCTCCACTTAGGGAACTAAAATTGGTCTTTGAGGAAGACCAGAACCTCTAGGATGTTTCTACGGAAGTGGAGAAGATATTTTGGCAGGGGTTGGCCGAGGTTGAGTGCTCAAATTGGTGTGAGGAGGAGGGGGAGGAGGTATCCTTTTATAAGGGAGGAGAGGGGCACCTTAGGAATATCTCAAAATATTATTTTATATTAAAGTCAAAATCGGTTTATAATGGTTCCAAAGGGTCTTATTTCGAAGCTAAAGTGGGTATGGGTCGAAATAATATCAACCAATAAGATTTATACAAGTTTAGGGTATTATTTTAACCTTATCAATTAGATTTAACTCTAAGTTAAATAATTTAACTTTTACCGTGTCTTTTTGTTTTCTTTCACTATATGGTTAATACACTTACTATAACATGCCAAACGAACCCCAAATTGTTTATTATTAATATATATATCCTTATCTAAGTAATTTGGCCGAACCTTAGATTTTTAGGAATAAAATAACAATTAATAATATAATATTTGATTTAAAAACTATTTTGTGTCAATTTTAACACTATTTGATATATGATTTTTTTGAAAGTCATAACAGAATTATAGGTTCGAACCAAGTTGATTAAATCAACACTAATATATCATAGTAACCTAGAAAATTAGTGGAATTCATAAAAATTCTCAAATTACATTTATTTTGGTGTTTATAACATCAATTATGTCAATATTTCATAAATAAGATAATTACTGCATCATCTTTGTGTCATAAATAAATTACATTATTTGATGTCTAAAAATTACAACTAAAATACCATTATTTAGTAAATCTTTTTATCTTTCTAATGAATATTTATAGTCGAATTTATCTTATGTATAACCCCATATTAAAAATGATTTACTTATTAAACTTTGATTTTAACTATTTTAACCCTTCTTTAAATAAATTAATAATAAATGTCCTAATCTAATCCAAGTGGGACTAAATGGTCATATTTTATTCATAAGGTTGTTTTTGGTCGAATTACACTTATCCAATAGAATTAGGACATGTGTTAGGGTAATAGTAATATCATATTTACCCTTAGTTACCCTATTTACTATTAACCGCGGTAAAAAAAGTAAAAAGTTACTATTCACCAAAAAATTATTTTCATCTCATTGAACCACATTTTACTTACTGACATCAACCGTGTCTCTCGGATTTTTGAAATTCCATTCACAGAAGCGGTAAAATTAAGTTTTATGAAAAATTCAGTTTTTTAACTACCACTTAGTAGTTTCACTATTTATCAAAAATTGATGTTTTTCAAGACAATGCCAAAATTTCATCCTAAGCTTTATTTTATGTTGCGAATTCAAAAATAAATTCTATTTTACCAAATTCATAACATAGAAGTTTCATTAATTATTTTTATAATTAAATCCCGCTGTTAAAACAAATATCGTGTTTTTAAGAAACAATATCTATCAAAAGATTGACACATGATTATGTCTGGTTTAAATGTGAAATTACAACCAATGACCAACATCATATTAAATTGTAAAAATATATTCTAAATATACTTTAAAACCACTCAAATTAATGATTTATCCCTATTAATTATTTTGATTAAAAAAGTTGTTTTTAATTATAATTTAGTAATTTTCACTATTCATCAGAATATGAAAGTAATCCGAAAAGTACCAAAATTTCACCTTAGGCTAAATTCGATACTCCGAATCCAAAAATGAAGTCCATTTTGAGAGCTAAAATTTCTAAAATTTAAAAAGTGGTTATTACTATTCATAACGGCTAGTTTTAATAACATTTTAATAGCATATCGTTGTTTAGTGAAACTCGTTATTGCGTACTACACACGCTATCGAGGAAGGTCGTGATTGCGTGTAATGCAAGGCAAGTCAAGGATGCGTGTTGTGCAAGCTCCTTTTGGTGTAGCGTACAACACAAGACATTAGTGAAATAAAAAGAATATTTTTCATAAAATCTCGGGCTGTTACAGGAACTCCAACATAACCTATCCCTATTACATGATTTGTTCTACATATCCCTCATTAGAAAGTACTTAGTGAACTAGTGAGATGTAATTAATAAATTTTTGGTGCCTTAGAGAATGGTATTATATAGCAGGAGAATCTTTTGAAAATATTAGATCATGGAGACAATGATTTATGAAAAAACACTACCCACTGAGTAATAGATTTTTCAAAGAAGAAAACCTAAGAGGAAGGAACGTGTGAATCAGTAGACACAATGAAAAAAGAACACTCATCTATTTTTGTGTATGAAATTAAATTTAAATGGTTATGTTTCTAATGTGGGGAAGAAAATAATGAACAATAAATTTATAAATGAAATATAATTCCTAAATGAATATATTCTATATTAATTAATGTCTACATCAAAAACTCAGGCACCACATTAGTTAATTTTAACTATAATAAATTACAGTGGGTCAAATTTAAAATACCATTATGAATCATAAATGTTGATAAATTAGTCTGTTGAAAGTTACTACTACGAGAAATATATGTTCAAGATCCAGATAAAGAATAATTAACATAGATAGAATAATCGATGGACATAACCAATACGATAATCCCCTATAGAGCCCGTTTGTCAGATCATACAAGGGTTATGGAATCCATTGCAACAATGTTAGTGAATTATTCAACAACTCAATCTTGAGTAAGGACGTTTGAGGAAGAAGATCCGAATAATTGATATCATGAACAATGCAATTTGTGCCGAACCACAATAAGATATCACCACAACAACATATATTACAACTAGTGCATATAATAATATAATAATGGATTATGTATAAAGACTTTATTAATATGAATTTATATATTTTTCATTTAATAAAATAATGATCGTATTTAACACTTTTTATTACATTATAACTAAATACAAAATGATTTTTATTAAAATTATGTTTTCATATTAATAAATAATAATTTAGTTTTTTGAACAAATATAATCTCAATTAAGGAAATCTTTTGATAAATTTATGAAATTGTGTAATAAATTTTATTTTAATAACATAATATTAAAAAATAATATTTTTTGAAATATAAATGAAAATTTAATTTAATATTTCAAAATAATATTTTTATTATTTTTTAAAATTTGTTTCTATCGTAAAAACAATTATTTTTACATAAAAATTATTTAATTTAAAATTTTAAATATTAATAATAGGAAATTATATTAATAAAATAAATATTATTTTTGAAATTAGTATGTCTAAATTATCCAATGGTGAATTTTTTTAAACATTGAGGTGGTATATTTTTTGTAAAAACTAAATATGGTATAAATATATTATCTATATTATGAAATCATAATAGGCCAAAAGTGATGTAATAAGTTCTATAAAAGGATTTGATGTTGAAATACTGATTTAAATATAAATAAAAATCTTTTTTAATTTATTGTATAAATTCAATAATCTATTATTGATTTCTATACAACCTATACTATATTTTGAGGTTTTAGAAAAACTTATTTCACAAAATTACTCATTTCACATCACCAATGTTATTATATTAAAATGTTCAATTCATAAGATTATAAAATATTTAAAAACCCCTATTCGGATGAAACCTAGAGAAAATTTAATGTTAATGGGTGTAGTTTTGATTATTTTAATCTATATAGTCAAACAATTATTATAAAAATTCATAAAAAATATAACTATTTTTATTTAAAGACCCACCCAACTACCCAATAATCATCAATAAAAACATATTGATCATGTATTTTCTATCTATTTTCCTCTATATCTCCCTCCAAATGTGTTCCCATTTTCTTAATAATCTCCTCTCTTGCATGTAGAATTTCAGACTCAAGGTATGGGGTGATATCCTCATTATTTATCTTTCAAGTAATGTCTTTGTGCTAAGAATTTTGATTTCCAATTTCCCATGTAATATTTTTTATACATCTCATTATTTTTTATATGATTTCAAAATATTTAGAAACCTTCATTCACTCTTAATATACCTTCCCTTGTAACTTTATGTTCACTACTTATCTAGTGATTTATTCGAAGCCAACCATTTGTGTAGTTCATACCCATACCCACTTCCACACCCTTGTTTTCACTAAGATGTACAAATCCAATATTGATTTTGTATTCTCATATATATAACCCACATTCCTCAATCATTATATTGATAGTAATGAAATAAGTTTTTATTTTTAATGATCTTTATGGCACACAAATTCATAAACATGTTATGAATGTGATGGGAGGGCCCAAACCTACATATTCATCCAATTCATTCGGTATGTTTTCATCTCAATATATGTCATTTATAGTGAAAAACATTACAAGTTTTGTATATAATTTTTGGATTTTTAGGTGGTTAGCCTTAACATACACTTATGATTTCATGTTCAATTTTGTATATGGATTCATATGTTTCTTTGATTTTATCATCTTATTACATGATTAAATGTTTATGTTAATGATTACCGACCCTTCATGTCACTTTTATATACCACTTGACTTACAAGTATTTCATTAATAATGTTATACATTATTCATCCATTTATTGTACTTTATAGCTCACCCATTCCTTATATACATCCCTAGATTATTCCATGTAAATTTAAAAGAGTAAGGGAAATTTAAGAGAATTTCAATAAGTTGTAAATAATTTTTTTATCCTCATTTTAATTTTAGATGTTTTGTATCTAATTACCTAGAAAAAATAGACCATTTTGTCTTTTGGAATTTTATTGTGAATGTCTTTAGGTATCAAATCAAGATTTAAGGTGTATTCAAGACAAGGGTTGTCAAATATATAGATATTATTTAGCATGAATACATAAATATTAAAAATAATAAATTCATAAATGTGTACATATTATTACTAAATTTACTAATACTCAATATAGTAAATGTATTAATATTATGTTTGATAAATGTATTAATGTTATATATATTAATAATAAATTTATATGAAGTGTATAACAATTTTACTCTTAACTATATTAAGGTTATATACAAATTTATATATATATATTAATAATTATTATTATTATTAATGTATTAATATAAATATTATATATAAATGTTTTTCCATAATATGTTATTAATTATAAAACTATAAAATTCATAGATATAATTTTATGTATTATATTTAAATTGATTTATAATTTCTGAAATTAAAATATATTATTATTATTATTTAATTAGAGGTATTAATATATAGTATTGATGATATATATTAAATTAAATTAAATATTAACCTCATCATTATATACTATTTAAAATATAATTATATAATTGATGTTCCCAATGAACCTAATTAGATATATTTAATATTATGATATCCCTAAATCATTGGTATATGTATTGGAATAAAATGATTTTATCATATCATTTTATCTGCTTATGTCATATAGTTTTCTAAACATTCCTTATGATACATTTCAAGAAATTATTGTCTCTCATATTCTTATTCAATTTAGTTTGGCTATGAATCACTAAGAATAATAATTTATAGTTTTATAAATAGATCATGGTCATTTAAAATATTCAATATTTTATAACCCAAAATGAAAGAATTATTCTATCATTTGGTGGCTTCCAAGAGATGGAAGTAAAATATAGACTATATTCATTAAATTAGGAGAACATATACCACATATTGGATACCCCTATTATGGGTAACATTATACCCACAAGACAAAGACTATGTTTTATTCCTTCTTAATAACAATTTTTCCTTAAAAATAATTTACTACCACTTATTCAGTACATGAGGGTCTTCCTTTTAAAAATATAGATCATACAGTTTTGTAGGGAAAAACTCATATCTATTATAAAATATGATATAATCCCAGAAATATGAAAATTAATATTCAAAATCATTTTCATATATATTATTTTTTAAAAAAATATATGTTTTATGTATTGTAAATAAGTTTTTTATGCTTAATTAAATAAAGAATGATCATATTTTTCTCTCAAGATAAAAAAATAGTTTTTATTTGTTTATTGCATTTATTTATTGATGTTTTGTAAAATGTATTTGAAATATGAAATTTATTATGGTTTAATTTATGCAATAAATTTATTCATATTAATTTTTCGTCCATGAATTGATTTCTAGGTACCAAAACATAATAATTAGTTTTCTTCTATGTTCACTTAATTTTTTATTTAAATTTATACCCATGAATTTATTTGTTCAATAGAGTAAATGAAAATTATGTGTATGTAATATCATTCTAATTGATTTAATGTATCCCTTGGTTGAGGAACATTGAGCTCGACTTCCAACTATCATAGAGGCTTTTTTATTTCCCAATAATATAGTGGGTCACCAATTTGTGGTTCCTATCATACTCATATAGTGTTTAATAATTTTATATAATTTTATAAAATTACATTACATACTCGTATACCATATGCATAAGATGAATTTTGATACTTGTAAAAAAGATTTTGTTCTATTTTTTGGTAAGTGACATCAAATATGCATTGTGTGATGTGTTTTACACTAAAATGGAATGAACATATTAATTTTGAGGATGAAATACAGATTTATTAATGAAACTCTCAAAATAAAATATACATTAAGGAATGAAACATGTGATAAAAAATATTTATTAAGATTGAATACATATGAGTTTTATATGAATGTGATGTATATTATGTCGGTGATACATGAAAAGAAACCCCATAAAAATCGTATCATATGATTACTTCTCAAGTAGAACAAGTCAAGAACTCAATCATCCAATGGGGAAAGATCTCTTTGAGGTAGGTTCACCAAGATTATATTGTTTCTTAATTTAATTTAATGTGTGAACCTAATATATTTAGGTTCTTGTCATTTACAATTTATTTTTTGTATGGATAACAAAGAGTCAATAATAGAATTTGGATACTAGAAGAATAGAGTTGAGTTCATATATATGTTGGATTTGGAAAAAGAGTTATCATTTCTACTATACTAGATTCATATCTTATATAATTTGTTTGATTATAAATATTACCAACAACACGTGGAGATAAAACCTACGTATCCTAATTTCATAGTGAAATGTTGTTATTTTATTAAAAATTTAATTGATGTATGTGGTTATAATTATGGTTGGATTACATTCATAAAATTTCCTTGATGAAAATATATAAAACATGACACTCACCCATAGATATCTAATTATTGTACATTATAATATATATCATGTTTATCATTTTGAGATATCTCATATGGATGACTTATAATAATTTACTATATTTTTACATAATATTGATAATTTTTTTTCAAAGAGAAGAATTCTAAGAATTAAAATGTGAATGTTATAGAGAAGAATTATTCAAACTCATATTCATTGTTTTTAGATACCTGGTGCGTAACAAACATTTTTTATGACAAAATAAGACATAAATATATATATATATGGTATTGAAATAATGGGGATGTAGATATACATGCTGGATATTTTTAATGGGCATTTTAAATATAATTATAAAACATATGATCTATTTAAACCCTGTTGATAAATTCTATATTTAGTGAATTATTAATATATTAAATTTATAAATAGAAATTATATTTCCCTATCCTAGTTGAAAAGATTCTTTCAGTCACTATAATTAACACTTTATTTTATTACATATAACATATTATTTTATGTAGTTGTGATCATATTTATTTTTCCACATTTTAGATATGAATTATCATAACAACAACAATCTGAATGAGAAGTTCAAGATTCATTCTAATGTAATATACCCTTGTATTTTTCACCTTTGACATATAAACTAAAAATGAATTCAGTTAATCTATAGATTTGGATTATTGGATTCAATGGAGTAAATATAATTTAGTAAATTCAAATCATGATTTCTTTAAAAAAAATTAAAAAGTAAAGTTTTAATATGAATGGACAATAGTTTAGTAGACTACATGATCTTATACCCACTGATGTATGTGAACTAATGAATACTCAATAATGTGGTGGGTTTAGTAGCATCATTTTTTTACTAATTAAATTTTTTATTAGGTTCAGTTGTTTCAAATGAGAAATAAATATGAAAATTTTTAATAGTTAAGTTTTTTCAAAATGATGTATAAATTCAATTTTAAAAAATGTATTAATATTCTCCATTTATATCAATGTTATAAATATATAATCTATAAATTCATTTAGCATATGATATATTATTTAAGATTTCTATAAATTATTTTTCTATAAAACCATTTAGGATTAGTTTTTGATATGATAAATTTTAACAAGTTATACATTTTTTAGTAAATGTCGAGTTAGTGTTACCATATTATTTTATATTGACATTATTCTCTCAAAACAACATCCAAAAAACATACCTTAATTCCATATATAGTGGTAAAAAATAATTCATATGAGATATATACATAAAAACATCGATGAATATCGTTTATAAATGTATAAGGTTGTGAAAACTTCATATAATGGAAGAACATTGATAATCATTATCTTATGTAAAAAATCGATTGTTTTTTTATCATAAAGAATATAAAGGTAAATTCTCTTATTGTACTATTGAGAACAAAATATTTATTTCACAATATTTTATATTTTTTAAAAAATTATATATATTTAATGTTATATATAAGAGAGAAATTGAACATTTTAATTTTTAAGATAATAAATTATAATTTTTACCTAAAATTAATGTTGAGTCGATTCCAAAAAATGGTTAGTAATGAATGAACTTACATTTTTACCCACATAATATAGTATGAATTCTATAGAAATATAGAGTTATTTTAAATTTTAATATAAAGTAATGGTGTTGTAATATTCATAGGTGATAAAACTATAACATTTGAATAGGTGATTGAGAGTTCTCATTATAAGAAAGAGTAAATATCTATTAATCTAATGTATACTACAAGCAGACAAAAAATGTTTGGAAAATGTTTCATGATTCTAAATAGTTTAAAATGAATTCAGGGTATTAAATATAAATATATATTTTCACATATTTCAATGATAAAGAATCATTGGATATCATTTTCTAAATCATTTCATTTTAATTTAGAGATATATCAAATGGATATAAAATCTTCTAAACATAAAATGAATTTTTCTTTTTTTTCAATATGATATAATGTTAGTGTTTTGATGTTACAAATGATTATTATATGGGTTTATAGTTTAAATGGCCCATCGAGGTATTTATTAAAGCTTCTAAATGTTATAATATAAGATTTTACGTTGCAATAAAAGATGTTGGATTCATATAAAACACATCTAACTCATTATTATACAGGAAGACTATTGAGTGTTCGGTAGTGTTTATGATATAATATGTGAATGATATAATACTTATTGGAACTAATAACATGATTTTATACTTTTAATAATGTGGTTGTGAAAATGATTATCAATTAAAGACATGGGTTTTAGAGACCCTGACTCTAGTGTCTAGGAGATAGTTCTTTCTACCATTACATCGGCACAAGATACAGGGAATTTAAATCTAAAGGACTGATTATTTTGGGTATATTTGTAAAATATATACAAATGTATGGATTTTATTACAAATTAATAGATAAATTAGAGTGGATTTTTAAATGAGATTTATTCCTTATAGAATATCCTTGTATATCAGTCATAGTAAACATCGAAGAATTCATGGGGATATGAAACAATATTAGAGTGATCTTCAATATCATTAAGGGATAAATATAATGGAATAAATTATTTTCCAAATAGTATAATAATATGGTAATTAAAAAACTGATCACACATTCTATATAATCAATAATATGAGAAGGGTGTGTGTAAACTGTATGGAAATGGAAATAAATACAAAAACATTCCATTTAATCAATAAAACAACTATCTTAACTAGATAAAGAATAATCATTATAGAATGGTAAATAAATGAAAACAATTCCATTTAATAAATAATCTAATAATGAAATTTCTCTATTGAGTTTTTATAGTGAAAATATCATGGATAATAATAACAAAATATTGAATAACTAAAATGCTTAATTATCAAATGTAATATTTCCTAGGAAAATGATACCTTTAGAATCAACATATATCCTCATGAAGGTATAAAAACATATCATGGAAAACTAATTAGATGAGGATGACCAATTTATTAACCCTACTAGACTACTGATGCATTGAGAAGCTTAAATTAACCGGTCCCCAACCAACGTCTTGATTGTCCAAATCATTCGTCATTTATCGAATAATAAATTTAATTTAAAAAATAATTTTCCATGTAATATAGTTTTATTAAGAAAAGGATAATGATTTATCAATGATTACCCAATTTAATAAATAAATTTCAATGTAAAAATCATATGTAAAAATGGTATATTATTTTGGGAATAATCATATTCATGATAGATGATATGGATTTTTAGATGAAATTTAATTTTCAATGAACATAGGAAAGTGAATAAGTAAATGGTAGAATAATTCTAAAGGTTATATTAAATAATTCTCATATAATTTAATTTAATGTAATTTCAAGAATAAACAATCCTTATTAGATTTAGATTTGGAAATAAACCATTAAAATGATCATAAGGTTTAAGTGAGAATTAATCAAAGAATATAATTTTTTAAATAGATATAAATCCATATAGAAAATTAAAATAAAAAATAAGATAATAAATATAAATTATATATGTAATCATATAATATTAATGATAATAAGTAAGTTAAATAATCCAATGAAAATAAATTAATTTATTCAATTCTTTACAACTTGGTAAATTTTAATTTATATACCTAGAGAAAAAATAAATGAAAATGAATCATAAAATACCTTGAACGATAATTTATTAATTATATTACATGTCAATTGGTTATATAAACACCATATAAATGAAATTCAGTGCATAACTTTACAATTTTACTCAATGAAATGAAATTGAGATGAAATCGCTTATCTTCTTCTTTCTTTACGGTCGTACTTTTTTAAACTCATCAATAATGGTTTTATAAATTTTGATAACTTATAAAATAAAAATATTAATATTTATTATATCATATATTTTCCATTTTATAACATATTATCACCTATTATTAATCCTTTTTTATTTTCATTATTTTGGTTGTTAATTGCCTCAGTTTTTTAGTTGGTAATAACTTGTTATTTTTTTGTTCCTCTCACTTAGATCCTGATTTATTCATCTCCAAAATGTAACAGATGAAGTAAATATCATTTATATTACTTAAATATAAATTTATATTAATTTATAAAATTATATAAAATGAAATACAATGTTCATTGAGATTGTAGTTCACACATGCACATGTACTCTGCTTCCATTTTCATATTGTATTCAACGAAAGAAATGTAAAATATGTTTATATGTAAATTATTATCATTTAATAATTTTTATTTATAATATATAAAATAATTTTTTTATTACGATCCTTAATACATTCCATTTAATGCGTTAATGAATCACATCGCTCCGCGAGGTGTTAGTACACTGTACACTAGAACAACATTATCTTACTACCACAAAATGTAAATCATGTTTGTATGTCTAATATAATAATTAAATAAGAACAAATAAATAAAAAATTATATAATTTCACATATAAATATTAAGATCACCTTTATTCACAATTGTGAATGTTGGTAATGTAAAAAAAACATCATCGGTTCTGGAGGTGGTAGTCTACCATACACACAAACAATGATTTTATAACATATTTGATGCTAGTGACTATGGATGTAGGTTGTAACAATAACATAAAAAATATTAAAATATTTAGAATACTGATTTAATCATATAATCATCATATAAGAATAATATATGGGAGTGCATAAATAAATTAAAAGAAGTTACATGTTGATTAACATTACCTATTTCTCAGGTATCTCATAATGGTTTTCACCAAAGGCCTTCATTAGATAGATTTTTTCACAAATTAAAGCTTATGAGATTATCTTATGGAAACTAGGAAGTGAATTAGGAATGTAATGGAAGAAAAAAATAGGTTGAGATGTGTGACGAAGGGGAAGATTGGGAGGAAATTATAAGTGGGGCGAGTGGAAAACATTAAAATTTATAAATGATGGAATTCCCCTTATATTTTTTTCCTTATCAATTGGAACCAATTATGCACAAAACGTGATACTAGATTTGGGGAGGTCAGAATAATGACGTTCATTGTGTTTTTACTTGTCTATAGGTCATTTGACCTCATAAGTTTAAAGTTTAGTCTCATAGGAAAGATATTTTTCTCTTAATTTATGTAATAAAGAATAACAAATTTCAATAAAACATTTTTTCAAAAATAAATATGAACTTATTAGAAATTATAAATTTATATGATGAAAAAAATTTAATTTTTTTTTACAAATTAAACTCATTTAATTCAATGAAATTCATTTATAATTAATCTCAAATGAGGGATGAGATATCATATTTTTAAAGTAAAAATGTTTAAAATATTAATATGTGCTTATATATAAATTCAATAAAATATTATTTATATCAATATAAATTATATTAAGTAAAGTATAATTGACTTACTTTTAAATAAAAATGTATTGAAAATATAATTTAATGTTTTAAATTATATAAATTAAATGTTAGTTTTCAATTAAAATTTTAGTATTTTCATTTTTCATCAAAAATTGAAAATTCATGTTAAAATAAAAAATATTAACCATAAGATACTTTTTACATTAACACTTAAAATCTATGTTTATTTTCTCAAGTAAAATTTATAAAATTTCCACAATTTAATTTAAAAATAAGTGTTTCATCAAATGTCAGCAAAACTATTTTTAGGAAAATACAAATTCTATATGTAAAACTACATTTATTATTATATTATGCCTATAATATATAAAAGATTAATGTAAAAAAATTGATTATATAATATATAGTTTTTATTACGTTCATTAAATAATAGTAATTAATTTAATTTGTTGGAAAAAATTCCTTTGGGTGTATATAAATATATTTTTATAAAAAGTTTTATTTTATATTTAATTGGTTTTTATATTAATTTATAATTAATTGGTATCCAAGAATTAAACCATGTATTTTCATAAGTGGTATAAAAATATTTATATCTAAAAATTTTGACAACTAGAATATAATTTTAATTTTAAATAATAATATAAATAGTATTTGGTAAAATTGAATCTTGTCTGTTCCACAAGATATTGAAGAAATTAATTAGTGTGTGTTTCTAAGGATAACACAATGTCCCATGCATTGAATTCTATATCCTAAATTGAATTAAAAATAGTAAATATATTGTAAACTCTGATGATGTTGTATTCAATTGTAATATTTTTGTTCCATGTCATACATGTTATTTGATAAATTGTTATTCTATTATAATTTCAGGGTGTTACATTCTCCCCACCTTAAATAATTTTTTTCTTTGCAAATTAAATATGATCATTGTAATTTAAGTTTTAATATTATAAAAATAATATATTTAAAACCCCAAATAATATTTGAATGTACAATTTCAATATGGAGTAATATATAAATAAGATTCTAAGAAGGAAAAAATTAGTGTAAATTGAAGAACTCAGCATAGAGGAACCTCATAAATAATAATTCATAGTGACTAACACATTTGATCACATGAAAAATAACACTCAATATAATCGTGTGGACCTCAAATCCATAAATATGTGTTGACCTAAATTACAATTTGATTCATTAGATATTAATGTAATAAGATAGAATTTTTATTTTAATATCATTTTACAAATGTTGAGTAACTAATTTAACATATGAGAATATTAGAAAATATTACACACTTGATATATTTCTATAAACACAATTTCATCCTTTCTTTTTTTTATCACTAAATTTTAGATTTATTCCCTTTAATCCAAGAAAATGTATACCCACAGATGAAATTTTTATGCCCAAAGAAGTAAAATTCATTTTAAAAAATCATAAGATCTATAATATAGTGAAATGTTTTTTTTACAATATCCAAATAATTTCAAAACCAAAACGGTTAGTACCTTAATCATGAAACCTCAAATGTAATAGTACCAATAAATTATTAATATTTATCCATCAAATTGTTTAACTAAAAATAATGACATATTAACTAGAATATTTTGAAGGTTAGTTGATGGAGTTAACCCCTTATCATCATATTGTGGTGGGTTCAGGCCCAATGGCCCTACAATGTCGGATGGGTTGTCACTTGACATTCAAGTTTCCTTTTTTCTTAATAAATATTCCTATAATTTTTCTGAAAATATTATGGACAACCTTTAATGTATCTAATTATTAAATAATATTTTTTCTAGGGATTTCAAAACAACCAATTTTTTCACCAAGTCTAATAACATTATTTTTCTATTATTAAAATTATATTAATGATCATATTTATACTAAATAATATTAATAACTTATGTCTATAAAATTTAAAGGAATTATTCTTCATATATGTTATCTAGTAAAACATATACATTCTATATGTTTATCAAAACTATCCTTAATCATGGTAGACTCTCATTATATAAAACCTGAAAAGAGGGTTTAAATAAAAAAGAACATCTGACCGTTCTTAACTCCTTATCTCATAATAATATCCATAAATCTTATGTTAGTGAATATAAAATTTAACTAAATCCATATATATTTAATGATTCTTTTAAAAAATAAATTATTGGTAAAACACTCCAATAATTTATTTTTGAATCACAATAAAAAAGTACGTCATCCCATTTTTTCCACATAGGTTTGTCTATAGTGTATGGGTTACCGTCTAAAAGAGGGAATTGACATAGTAGATTCCTAGGTTCTCCACATTAAGGAAAAAAACTATAAATAAATACTTTAGATTATATTTAATTCATTTTATCATACTCTTTATTTTTTCTAATATATTGATTTTATTATTCACTTCTTTTCCACCCATGAATAATATTCCCCATCCATTGAGAAATATTATATGGTGTCTCTTTCCACAATTACTTCGTGATGGAAATAAATCATATTTTTAAATGGTCTTCACCACTAGATATCTTACCAAACTTCATCATTCTAATTTTTAGTGACACATAGAGTTAGTTGTGGTATATGTTTATAATAATATTTTAGGGAAACTGATTAGGAATTCACATGTTTTCTTCCAGTCTTATCAATATACAATTTTTTTTTTCATTTTATCATCATAACATTTTCATTCATGTTCAATGTTTACCAGATTCTTTTAGGTTTTAGCAACAGAAAAAATCTATAAAAAATAGTGTTTGTGAAAATATTCATAGTGACAAACTAATAGAATATTTATAGGATATCTATGTCATGAAAACTTATTTTCAATATAAAACCCCATAATTTTAACCTAGGTTATTCATTTTTATAATCTATAAAAAACATTCATAATGGGTTGTAATGAAAGTATTAATTATCATATAAAAACCCCATCAGTGTCAATCCTAGTGCACAATAATGCCTATTTTCATATTCCATCTAATAATCATGTTAGTATTTATTTACAATTTTAATATTTATTATCCCAAGGTAAATCTATACCAACACCACATACACATATATTATGCATTCATGGGTTTATTTGTTGGAATACCCACATAATCTCTACCTAATAAAATCTTTAGAATATTATTCTATACATTTCCTCAAATTCTATTATATGTTTGTGTTCCCTAGTATATTTTTTCCATAATCAAGTTTTTGAGTGTTATATTAGACTTTATTTGATACCAATTGTACTGAACCCAACCCTAAAACCCTAGAGATATTTCCTTATACCATTACATTTGCATAATACATAATGAAGCACATCCCAAAGGATCGATTATTTTAGTAGTCTTAGTAAACTAGATTCGTATAAGATTATTGTATTAAATATGAATATAGTAATTATTTACTTTTTTAAATTAAATTTCCTCCCACAAGAATATACTAGCATATTATTTATAGTAAATTTCACAGAATTTATTGGTGAAGGAATCAAAGTAAGGATGATATCAAATGCTTAATAAGGGTTAAATATAGGGTAAGAAATAAATAAAAATTAATTATAATAAATATAGAAAGGTAAATATGGTACAGCCCATGAAATTTAATCAATTAAATAAGAATGAAGTGTTTAAAAAAATTGGTAAGGTATATAATTTAAAACACATGCTATTTAATTAATAACACGACTATCATAGTTGGAAAACTAATAATCAATATATAAAAGTTATATAATTGAAAACAATTTCATTGCATAATTAAAATGAGAAGTAAATACATCCGTTGATTTTTTCATTGTGAAAATATCCAGGATAAAAATTATTGAATATTAAAAGGAGGAAATGCTTAATAATGGGAAATAATGTTTCCAAAGAACATGATTCATTTACCATAGTGATCTATCCTCAATTTTATTTAAAACAAACATAGTGAAAACCCATTAACTAAGGGTAAACAACTAATTCATCTATGAGACTGTCAACACACCATAGGGCTATCATTAACTAGTCCCCAACCTGGGTCTTTCATATCTAAATAATTCCTCATTTATTAAATAGCTGATTTAATTCATTAGGAATGAGCCTTATCAGATATTTTTATTAATAAAAGGATATAGATTTATCAATATTTACTAAGATAAACATATATATTTCAAATTATGTGTTGTATGTAAAAATGGTATGTGGTTTTGGTATTATGCATATCTATGACAAATTATATCTATATTTAGCGGAAATTTAATGTTTGATGATCATGTGAAATTGAATAACTAAAAGGGATGTTAGTTACTATGATAATGATTCAAATATGTGAACTTCAATACTATCCTTGGTGAAAGTAACTATAACAATCTATATTAAGAACAAGGATGGTATTATTTCAACATATAACCATTGAATGAGGAGGATTCCCATGGACAAAATTCTGAAAAAAATAGGAAACCAAATCAATTTATCCTATCATATTTTCCTCACATAAGAAGAAAATATGGATCATGTCAGCTTAAATTAAAATATCACCTATAGTATATGGAATAATATTCATGTCATGCACAGATTTCAGATTTTAATTAACAACATTGGTTTTATTTTTTAATCCATTACTACCGATATTTGTAGTTATGAAATTCTATGAATGTTTTCAATGTTGGATACTACAATTTTTTGATTGGACTATAGATCAAGGTATGGTTATACTTTTGAGTGTAAAACAAAAACATTTCATTCAAGTGTAAAGGAAATACACAAAGTTGTCATCACTTCATCAAAAAACTAGACATGTTGTATGAATAATGATATGAATGATATTATCATATTCAGAATCTTTTGTGTTCCGAGATGGATCTGAAATCCACTGATGTTAAAGACTATCAGTTGGATACCCCCCCCCCCCAATTCCACCTTGTCTTAATGATAACCTGGATAGAGCAGTGCAAGGTTCACCAAATCTGTCTGGTTGTGGTGGTGTCTTCTATACCCATTGAGGATTCATTAATGGTTTTTTAGCAAAATATTGTTCATGAAGATGAAATTGAATCTAATCTTCGGGTAATGATTAAGGCCAATATATTTTATACCAATTATGGTTATATATCTCTCTAGTTAGAATCTTACTTGACTGTAGTGGGTGACATTCTGAAGATATAGGCCATGAATTTACAATGGAATATTCTATCCCCGTAGATTGATTATATTAATCTTACTAGTTGTATCACCCTTGATATCACACATTTATAATAGGTGGAAAATCATGTTGTTGATGCCTTGTTATATAATTCCATTATAGATTCAATATCGGGATCAAGTTTTTCTGGCATCAGAGTCTTGATCAAATTTTGTTGAGGTAGACATGCATGATTTCGTGTACAGCCGAAATTGTTATCCCCATTAATAATTTCATGTAATTTATTATTTCTAACCAATTTTTATTAGAAAGGGTTTCTCTGGATCATGTAAACTTTAGTGTATACCCATTGAATTAATAATTACGATAGTTGGAATTGATGGATTGGAATATAGTAAAAAATATTTAGAATATATATATATATATATAAGAAAATATAATTTTCATTTTGATATTTTCATGAAGAATAAAATTCTATTTAGATAATTTTTAAAATAATTTCATTAAAAAATATTCTTAAATTTTTAAATTAATATTCAATGAAATGACAATGGGTGATTTCATTCAAGGTAAAAGAGAATATTACTTATAAATTGTATAAAGGTTAGAAAGGTTTCTTGTTAAAGAAGTGATAAGAAATTAATTTTGGGAAAAAATAAAAATAAAAAATGTTGTAAAATAATTTTAATAATTATTATTGGAATAATTAATTAAAATATATCTAAAAAACTTACATTTTTAATGAAATAGATGTTTGACTGAATAGAGAAATGATGTTAGAATTTTATTAAAACCTTTTCTCAAAAATAATATGAACCAAAGAGCTGATAATGGTTCTATGACATGAAAAATATTAGTTATATCTATAAGAGAATATATTTAAATATTCTATCAAACAATGATTATATAATTTTGATTCATGGAATTTCCAGAATTAATAATCTTGATTAGAGTGAGACTATGAAATAAACCCTTAAAATGATTGTAATGTTGATGTGATAATAAATAAATTAATATATTATGAGTATCATATATAAATAAAATTAATTTTTTAATAAAATATAATATAAAAAATTAATATACCCAAAAGAATATAATATTAATGACAACATGAAAAGAATATAACCCAATTAAAATGAATTTAGTTATCCAAATCAATACCACTAGTTAAATTTTAATTTAAATACCCGTATAGGAAATTAAATCAATTGAAACATAAAATACCATGAAAGATGAAATATTCATTCTATTACATGAGAAGAAGTAGTATATACACAATATAAAAGTAACTTTGTGAATGATATTATAGTATGACACGGTGATATTAAATTGAGACTAAATCCCTTCGCTCAAACTTTCATTTTGGCTATATTTTATTTAACCCTTTATATAATGGTATTAATAATTTAATTAACATATAACATAAAAATATTAATATTTATTGAATAATATAATATAATTTCCTAAATTTTTATCCCCCATTTCTTGATAATATTTTATTTTCTATTGTTCCAGGTGTCAATTGCCTAGTTTTCATGAAAGTGTGGACTGGTTATTATTATTTTCCTCTAACATATATCCTGATTTCATCATCAAAATTATTTAAGACCTTATAAAAATGTTATAATTATTTATTACATATGTATCTATATTAAATTATAAACAAATTTTTATTGAAAATAAAAAACACCATTCATAGAGATGGTAGGCCATACGTACATAAGAATGCCTCTTCAAATTTTCATATTCTAGTAAAAGAATGAGATGTAAATGATATATTTATTTATTTATATTATCATTATAGTATACTATTTTTATCATATATATCACATATTTTTATTAAACTAGTCCATTATAAATTCCATATAAATTTTGAATGAATCACAACAATTTGTGTGACACTAGTCTATTCAACACATGAATAAAATTATCTTATTCACACAAAATCAATTAAATGAAGGTATGTGTTATGTAATATTCAATTAAGTATAATTATATAATAAATATCATATATATCCTTTATATGTAGTATTTCCATCATTATTCCAAACCATGAATGTAGATAAAAGAAAAATGAACAACATTGGTTCTCGAGGTGGTAGTCTGTCATACAAACGAATGAAAATTTATTGACCAATTGGATCCAATTGTTCCTGTTTTTAGGTCATAATCATTACATATAATTATATTATAATATTTAGGGTAAATAGTTTAATATATAATCAAGGTATAATATGAATTTAATGTGGTGGAGAAAGAAATAAAATGATGATGTACGTGGATGAATGTTACCACTTGTTCAAATAACTCCAATTGGTTTTCAGCAATGTCCTGAAATGGATGTATTTATGAACAATTTAATTATTCTTGGATTATGTTATAGATGTTGTGATGTTAATATGGGAGGTATTTTTTGAACCATAGTGGGTTTATAGGTGTGAATAAGGGGTAGAGGTGGAGGCCTTTTACAAGTGTGGTGGGAGGCAAACATGTCAATTTTTGAAAGAAGGCATTCCACCCACATTTTTCCCGTGTAAAGTGCCTACAATAATTTAAAACCAATATAAAATAGTTAATATGGTATAAATATTTCCATAAATGGGTGTTGGAATAGTTTCTATGTCATTTTTCTCTTAATAATAATGTTTAGTCTCTTATACAACTTATTTTTCATTTAATTTATTAAATTAACTTTAAATCATTCCATTAATAATATTGGTAAAAAATAAAGGTTATGTTATTATAAAAAATAAATTACTCTAAATCTAAATATGGAATCCATTTTTTCAAATACAACTCATAGATGTGATAAAATTTAATTAAAATCAATCCCATGGAGGGGATTAGAGTGGTGGTTTTAAAAATGAAAATGTTTACATGAATAGTGACTGAAAATTAAATATTTTATTTTCAAATACTTTTAGGAAATGTTAGAAAACAAGAGTCACTTTTATGGTAAGTGATAAAACATAAAAGATCACATCTGACACCAACCATTAACCAAGAGCATGAAATAAAATGACAAGAGCATACCAGCACAACCACTACCAATCATAATATCCATACTCATCACCACACCAAACATAGGAGTCATACTCCACAGTGGTTGATTCCCATTTAGCAGTTGGCTTATACTGCATCAGGATATTATCACCTTGGTCCCGACTACTAATTTGATCCAGTGAGAGCTGCCCTAGACCTGATTTCTTGGGAAAACTGTCTTTTTTGAAAGCAAGGTTCCCCCCATGATTCCTCTTAGATGATGCTTTGGTATTCAAAGGTCACATTAGGTAAGAATATTCCCTCATTGTTCCTCTTCTTGGGGTATCCAACGACATTCCATCATCATTAGTCATCCTCTTTCCCCCACCTTGTAAAATATCACTATAGGACTGGTTGGAAAAGAATCTCAGATTTTCATTATCACCCATAGAGATATACACCCTCTTTACAAAGAGATTCTCTGAAATAGGTTCCTTTCACCCTTTTTCATTCCCCCTCCTCCATTCAGGTGTGTTTCATTCCATCACATAACGACACCTAACAACAACTCCATTGTGTTTAATGGTTTAATTTAATTCACCCTCAACCGATGTCATTAGGTCATCTTAGTTGAATTGAATTTTGATTTTATCCAGGCTAGTAGGATCCTTCACAACTATAGAGGCCTCCATATGACCCCAACCATCATCAATGTGGTTCTCCTAGTATCCCCATCAACATCCCCGGATTCCATAGGATCACTGCTTAATCTTTCTTCCGAGAGACCATCAAACTTGTTACTTAGTTGAAGTAAAGTCCTGGATGGATGGATAGCTCCCCCAACTTCCCTATATCTAACTAGGCTGGCCCCATCCATGGCAGAGATAACCCCCTCTCCTTCCACCAGTTTCACCCTAGCCACTGTATTTCCATTCTTATGATGTTCCACCTAATCCTCCATGTGTTTTGAATAGACATACTTTCATAAACATAGAATAGATGGGACCTCCAAATCCTTCCTCAACATTCTAAACACATTAGACACCTTTGTATTATCTTTGGTCAATGTAGCTTCCATCGTAATGGGACCATGAATGTTCTCCTCAGACACCTTGCGAACACCCTCCAAGGCTTCCTGCTCTGAAGGATGTGTTGACTGAAGTCCCCCACCACAGCCATCAAAACCAAGATCCATATGTTCTGGACTAGCTCCCGAGTTAACCATAGGGGTTTTACCCTTTGAAACTTCCTCCCTCCTTGTAGAGACCTGATATTCCCAACGATGAGTCTCCAACTCCTAGTTTGAAGGTCTCCTTCGGAAAACTTCTAAAGAGTGTCCCAGGTGGTTTCATGAGAAACCAATGTCATCCCAATTACTATAAATCACCCATTTATTTCATATGTATTCCTCTCCAATAGTAATCCAAACAAATTTGAAAGCTATTGAGATGCTTCTACTTCTACACTAACCTAGGGATTGACCGGGTGGCACACTGCCTCACTGCGGCTATCAGCTCATAAGAACCTCCCGACGAGGTTACCCAAAATTTTGATAACATATGGATTTTTAAATGGTAAAGGATGGTTGGGGAAGCTAACCCAATCCCTTGTAGAGGGAAAATATCATTTCATATAGAATTTGAAAAACTACCATATGAAAGAAAAGTGAATCGTGTTGCAACTACGGGTGTCCCTCAGCCAGGTTTTAATGTGGTCCACCTCTGATTCCAAAAGAATCATGATATGGTGGCTGTCAAGTAAGCCTATTGTCACCTTTTCTTTGATATCCCATGAGGTGAAGACGAATATGTAGAATGCATCGATGGAAGGTCTCCTCTGCTTGAATCGAGTAATCAGGGTGAGGCTCTGTATCACTGTGGTTTCTGTGAACTCAAAGGTTGATATCTTGAGATTAGGGAGTCCATCAAGAAGATCCAGGGAATTAGGGCTTAATGATTCTTTTAGGAAGGGACAGAAAATCAGGGTTGGTGAAGGGGTGGAATGGGAACAATGCTCTCCCGAGGGACAATGATGCCCCCTACCCCACCAAGGGGGAAGGAGTAAGAGCTTTGTATCAAAATTTATCAAAAAATGATTCCAAAGACCTAAATTGGATAAATATATGTATAATTTAACTATTATTAGATCAAAACAAATATAATTTATTATTTATAATTATACATTATTTAGATGAAAAGGTATTTTTCAATTACTATTCTCTATTTTTCATTATTCATAAAAAATGAATCTTTTTAAAAAATTAAAAAAATAACCCTACTATAATTTTTTAATTAATATTTAAATAATAATAATATTATTAATAAAATGGTAAAAATTTTATTTTTATACATTTATTCCATTATAGGTATATAAGAGTGTCTTCAGAAAAATACATCTTTTTATATGTATAATTGAATTTTCTAATATATTACACCTATAAAATAAATTTGATTAATTTAAAAAATAATTAGAATAAATATTATATATTAATAACTCATATTATTAATCAATATAATTTAATTTAATTTTTTCTGATAAATCACTTATGGGGATATAAGAATAGATTTTTTCATAAATATATTACATTTTTATTTACGTTTTTATATATTCAATTATTGTTTTTTTGAAACCAATGACATCAACAATTTATTTCCATATTTTATATATGTATATTAATATCATCCTATTTAACTAGTAGGAGATAGTTTTCATTTTAAATAACCATAGTAATATTAATATTATTCTGTAAAACTTGTTCATGCGTGTAATGAATGATTTGAAAGAAAGCCATTGTTATTTGTAACACAACATTACATAGTGTTTTATTCATTTAAATCTATATCATATATTTAAATAAAAATATTAAATATATAGTACTGTCATGGAATGTTATATTTTCTTCTATAGTTGGTGTTTCATGTCATACACCCTATGGAATTAAATTTTATTCTTTTAAAAATATGATGGTGTTACAAGGGTGAAGTAATTTATATAATCATAGGGATATCAAGAAATAATGATTCTGTTTTTTTATTTTAATGATTAAAAACATATATATTGTTAATGTGATTATTAAATTTACCATTTCTACAAATAAATTGGTCATTTATTAGTGATACATGGAATGAATTTTAGATTGATTTAATATCAATTTAAAATGATAGAAATGATAAATAGAATTACTTATAGATCATCTATAGGACCTTCCATGTTTGATATTTTTTACACACAAACCATAGTTTCATATTTATTTAGAATTACATATAGATACAAATCCAATCAGAAACAATTTCATTGATTTTCTATAATGAAGCATATATAAGTACATAAGACAAAAAAATCATTGTATTTTTAAAAGAGGATGAGTTTTGTGAAAAGGGTTACACTAATGTATATTTTCAATCCAATAAAAATGACATGAGATTTCAATACATTTTTGTGGTGAATTTAATCACTACACATTGGGTGGTTCCTAACACCGATTGAAAATCGAGATTTACTATAACAATAATACAACTATTTCTCTAATAAAGGAACCCGAATCACACAAATAGACCAAACACATCCTATAAGACAACAATAAATTTTTACATATATTCCGAAGAATAAATGGAATGGAATTTTGGGTTGTTATCATGGATAATTTATTTTTGTTACCCATGATATTATTAATACCACAAATTAAAAGGGTTATCTTGAATTTAAACTTATATGACATTGGTATTATAATATTTTTTTGGAATACACATAAGTATAGAAAATCATTTACACAATCAATAATTTAAAACAATGAGGCTACCATAGTTGTTTCGGTTCAATACATAATCCATTGTAGTAGTAAATTTTAATTCCTAAGACTATAATAGTTGGACAATTACATTATTGAGCTAGTATCACTCCCAAATATAGTTTTGTTTCTACCATAAGATTTCAATATTTACCCAATGTAATGGAGGGATTTAAAATTCTTATAACAAAATCCCATAATGAATTCTCATATAGATGTGTCCCATAAGTTAATAAATCATTTACCAATACATAACACCTAAAAATAAAATGGATTCATGATAAATTCACCAAGAAATAACGTTTGTAAAATAAATGGGTTTTTATAATCATTTTTTAAATTCTTCATTGCATAATGCATGGAAACAGAATGAGTTCAATAATAAAATTGTTATAATAATCATAAACAATATTGGTAAATAATATGGATTGTATAGTTGGATCATATTCCTAGTAAATAATTAGTATAATCAATGGCTATTTACATGGATGAATATAAATAAAATTAAAAGATCATTATTTTTTAAATATAATCTCTAGTTTGAAAATTATATTAGAAAAATAAAAAAATATTATCAAAATAAATTTATGTGAAAATAAACTTATAACATTATAAATGAAGCATTAAATCATTTAGAATTCATTATAGTGTCCAATGCTTTTCATATCATAAAATATAACACAAAACATCCATTAATAACATTGAAAAAAAATTAAAACTACCCCATTTAGAAAACTTCAAAAAGATTAATTTTAAATTATTTTATATAAAATTCAAATGGGGGATATTTTTTATAAAAATTATAGTACAATAAAAAAATCTAGAAAACTTTTTTTCAAAACATGTATATGGAAAGAGAGTTATTTTCAACTAAACAGATAGGTAATGTCATTTTTTTCATTAGAAATGAAATGTTGATATCATTGGAAAATAAAGACCTGAAATGATTTCTATAGAAATATTAATAGTATGAGATTCTTCGTGATATTCCTAAGATATAAAACATAAAATTTCATTATCCGGGTCATAACTAAAATCATCCTCTACAAACTGTGCAATTATAACACCAAACCCTTACCAATTTTGTTACATTTAATTAATAATACCAAAGAAAGTATAAATTCAAATGAAAAATTAAATATGATGAACTTATTGGGAATCTAGATATTTAATATCTAAGGGGTTTCATATACACCTAATAAAAAATACATGTTCATAATATATCATATTTCTCAAAGAGGATAATTTGAAACAATAAATCCTTACCTCGAGTAAAACGTCCTTAGTTGTGTTAAAACATTATAATATATATAGATATATATTAATTATAAATTTATTAATTAATAAAATTCATATATTTCATTTAATATATGAATAATTATAACCTTTTATCAATTTTTTTATAAACAATTATTTATAAAAACAATTATTTTTGTTGATAACTTCTTTATTTTATATGTATATTTTGTTTTAGTAGTTTTAGATCATTTATATAGGTAATTTTTCCATATAACAAATATGCTTAATAAATATATAAATATAAAATATATTCATTATATATGAATTTAGTGTAATCTATAAAAAAATATATATTTAAAAATGAATTATATAATTCTTGGAATCAATAGTCTATATATAAACATGAATGATGTTTTTTATTTTTCAATAGTTTGAAGAAAATACATGTAAATAGTAGAAACCATTTATCAAATATTTATTATAATATATATATCATTTATTTTCATTAAAATATCTTTACTACTATCCTCGTAAGGCATAAATGAAAAATGAATTGCATCGCATTCAAGAGGCGGTAGTCCACACATATAAACGAGCAACGTTATCCTTATTTAAATTAATTTGAATATAAAAATGATGATGAGATATCAGAAATTAAGAATCATAACTATGTAAAATATTTCATATATTTACATACAAATTAAATACGTCATTATATCCTTCCATGAGTGTTGAAAATTTAAAAATAATTATATTGGTTCATGGGGAGGTAGTTTGTTGTACACCCGGGCGACAGTTTCATTTCCCATTTGATTGAAGAGAAAATGGATATATGTTATTAATTTGGAATAATAAAATATTATTATATGGAAGGAATTTTTTTTTTAATTTCAAAATATTTTAATATGATTTTTTGGATATATAAAGAAAATTTATATAGAAATGCATGGTTAAAAACCACTCCTCTTTTTTAGACAACCCATTTCGGTTTACAACAGAAGTATTCCTAAGAGGGTTTTTAATCAAATAAAGAATAATAATAAGTTTTAAGGAAACTATGTATGTTATTTGTTAATATATTATCTCAAAAAATGGCAATTAATCTGTGAAAAAAAATTAAAAAGTAGGTTTTATTTTATAAGTGTTCTTAGGGGAACTTTTGGAATTTTATAAATGATTAAAATGTAAAAAATTAATTTTCTAGAAAAATGCTTCAAATTGGTTATATATTTAAATATTGGGTATTATATGGAATAAATATCATCATTAAATAGTATTTGGATGTGTTTAATTAGGGTTTTAATCCATATATTTTTATTTAAAACCATCATTAACATATTTTAATCTTAAGCATGTTAACAACAATTTCAATATTAATGGATTCATAATGTTATAATGATTTAAAAAAGTGTCTAATAAGTAATACATTGTATTTTCTTCTACCATATTGAAATAAAATTGATGATGATATGATTTATATGACTTTTAAATCATTTTAAAAATATAATTATTTTCAATTTTAGACCAATTCATTTAATTTTACAAAAAAGGATTCAATTCAACGATGGAATTTAAATATATTTTTCTCACAAATACCTAATAAATAATTAAAAAATTAATAATCCATTTAACACAATAAATCATTCAAATTTTATTTATCTTAAAATTTTAAAATATTTTAATTTATTATTCAGTTAATCAAACCAATATTGTCTTATTGTTGTGAAAGAATTTATGGAAATTAAATAGCATTATAAAATTTGAAAAAAAAAATTACCATCATAACAATTATATAATTATTATGAAAATAAAATTTTATATTCCTCAATATCTTTATTCCTTGAATTAAAAAAAATTAAAAAAATTTAGAGGGATACATTTTTATCTTTTTTCATTACATAAATTAGTATATTGGTCACATTCAATGTAATAATTATGACAACCCTTCTTTTTATTTCAAACATAAACATTATTTATTACAAAAAACCTTCACTTGATACAACATGGAAGATTGAAAGTTATAGTGTCTTTTGGGATTAAAAACATTACATAAAAATATAAAAAATGAAATACAACATCCTTATTGAAAACATCCTTTACACGACCACTACATTCCCTAAAACTTATCATTTCATGGGATAACCTGAGAACATGCGTAAGAAAAGGTTGAGCTATAAAGCCCATTAAGGGAATAACCATAGAATAACATGAGGAGTACAATACATGTTAGAAAATATGAATATCAATAGTGCACAAGAGAAGCAAAAACATAAATTCATGATGAAGCATGATAATCATAACAAGGAAACGTGGCAACAACACTTAACATGGAATTAGCATGAGCCAAGGCTCATTTCACATGAAGCATGAGTAAATCTTCATTGCACATGATGCATGAGTAAAACCTAGTTTCACTTGAATTAGAATTATTCAACAACCATTGCACACGACGTATCATGATACTATACTTTACCCAATGAATTGGAGCGTTATGAGGGCACACCCTTCATAAACATTACATTTCATGCATAAGTGTGCGACATGGATCATATAACATGGATTCATAAAACATAATCATATATTAAACGATAACGGAATGTGTAATTAATAAATGGAACCTTATAATCAATAAGTAAATGTGCAAAACGTTGAATACCCTTGATAGAGAAATGGGCATGATATTCACTACACAAGGACATTGGTTTAGAAAATCGGTGCAATTTCGGCAGCGTTGCGATGTGACGTAAGAATTCATAAAAAGGGTAGATGAGCGAGAAAGGTGTGTCTCATCATATTTACATGAAATGGACAGTAAGGGGGCCATATATAGACATTTTCCAACAATTTTAATGGAATTTAGATTCATGATACAAAAGAATCGCTTGAATGTAAATGAGGAGAGATAATTTTTTTTCCGAATTTCAGCATTCTAATGGGTGTAAATGGATGGAATTTAATGAAAGGTAAAGGGGTATAACACTATTAAAACATAAATATGGAAGTATGGGGGAGGTGAGGAACCATATTCCAACATTTATAATTGAAATTAAAAGGTTATAACAACTCAAATAAAATTCGAAAAAATGAGAAAGGAAGAAAAAAACCCTTACTTGGAAGTGTGCTTCCAAAGGCTTGAGAGAGGCTTTATAGAGGATTCTTGGGAGCTGGGGACACCTTGGGAGGATTCTAGGGAGAGTGTGGAAGAGGATGGACGAACTCCAAACTCTTTGAGTGAGGATAAAGTGGGATCTTGGGTGGGTTTATATAGGAAAGGTGAGGGAATTGTTTATTATTTAGGGTTGGGACACCTCACATTAAACTAATTCATACCACAAAACAAACCATGGTTTTTGCCCATTGTTTTTACCAAAGAGTAGTGGAATAAAATATTTCATAAGGACAAAGTAAGAACATCTTAAAACAATGGTGTTGCTTATGTGGAGGTTAGTTACACTCTTAAGGAAAACTAATTAAAAAGACAAGATGTATAATATGTCTTGAAGGGTCCATTAATGCTTTGTAAAATAAGTCAAACAAACCCAAAAGTTACATTATTTTAATGGTAAATATATTTTGGCCTAACATAAGGCTTGTATTATTTTATTACATCACTGTTAGGTCATTATGAGGTCATAAAACACATTATATATTTAACCGGTATTTAATTTTTGCACTATCTCTGAAAATTATGAAAAAATCACTATTTGATAATTTCGACATCCAGATTCCAGAAATAATATTTTGTTTCTCTAAATAATTTTCTAAATATTTTATTTTTGATTTTTTTTTAAAAACCGACATTTATCCTAAATTCATGCATTTTGACGAAAATGGCGTTCAAACCTTAATAAAAATTACAATTGCATTCATAAAATTATACGATCATTGATATTTAATAAAAACTAATTTAATAATAATAATAATATTTTATTGAAATATTATTTAATACAAAAACCATTAATTCATCAAAATAGATTTCTTAGTTGAATATTAACTAAAAAGACTATTTGAGATTGAAAAACTATTTACAATGTAACAAAAATAACATGAAAATATATTTATTATTATATACATAAATATTGTACATAACCATAGTGCTAAGGTCTTGTGACATAACCCCTTATAAAAACCTCATAAGACCGAAGAGTAAGGTGTCCGATGGTGACAGACTCATGGGGTGTCTCGGATAACATTTCTCGGGTGATAATCTTTATCAACTTCCACTTCTATCATAGGCGGTCCCGCTTGAGCTTAACCTGTTGAAGCGTGGATTGGGATTGGTCAAGAGTGAATCTCATTGTTGCAACCACTTTTCCATTTTCCAAAAATGGGCTTCGTATGGGGCACATCTACTAGATGAGGCCATCACTTCCTTTGTCATAGTAAATTTGATTTCTTAAAGCCCTATATTTATACTAATCGTGTTATCACTGTTCACCATCTATATTAGCAATGATCACAATTCATAACATAAAACCAAAGAACTTGACATTTTATATAAACATTTTATATAAGGATACATTTAATTAGATCATGATGGATTTCCATTAATAAATTTTTGGGTCATTACAATATTCCCCCCTTAATAAATCATACCCTTGACATTTCCTTTTCCCACACTAAAACTAATTCAGGTAACTCTGCTTCATTACTTCCTCCGATTCCCACGTCACTTCTTAAACTTGTAGTTTCACCACAACACCTTGATGAGGGGCATTGTATTATTTCATATAACGTTTTCTCTACGATCGAAATCTTCACTGGTTTCTCCTCATAAGAAAGATCATCCTCAAACTATACCGCCTCTGAAGAGAGTAAATGTGAAGGGTCCGATATATACTTCATTATGAGGGATACATGAAAGACATCATGTATATTGTCCATGGATGGTGGATGTTCTAGTCGATAGGCCACAACACCAACACGATCAAGAATCTCGAAGGGGCTGATGTACCTTGGACTTAACATACCTTTCTTTCCAAACCTCATGACCTTCTTCTATGGAGATATGTGTAGAAAAACCATTTCTCCAACCTTAATTTCAACGTGTCGTTGACAGTTATCTACATAACTCTTCTTTTGACTCTATGATGACTTGATATACTGTTGAATGGTTTTCACCTTCTCCAACATTTCTTCGAAAATTTCTAGTCCAAGAAACTTTCACTCATCGACCTCATCCACACACATCGGTGTTATACACCTTTTCCCATAAAGGGCTTCAAATGGTGTGATTTGGATGCTCGAGTGGAAACTATTATTATAAGAGAACTCAAACAGGGGAAGATGTTGATAGCATCTTCTTTTAAAGTCCATTGATCTTGCTCTCAACATGTCATAAAGTGTTTGGATAGTCCACTTAGATTGGCCATCAATTTAAGGATGATAAGATATATTGAAGTTCAGTTCTGTATTCAGAGCAAGTTGAAGACTCTTTCAAAACTTAGAGGTGAATCATGGATCTCGATCGGACAAAATTGATAGTGGTACTCCATACAGCCTTACCACTTACCTGATATATATCAGTGCCAGTTGATCCAGTGAGAAATCCTCTCGAATAGCAATGAAGTGTGCAGACGTTGTACGACGATCCACAAAATCCCAGATTGCATTGTTGCCTATGGATGTCTTTGGAAGTCTAGTGACAAAGTCTATGGTGATGTTCTCCCATTTCTATTCTAGTATGGGAAATGGTTTCATCATCACCTTATACTTCTACCTATCTTCCTTAACTTGATAACACACTAGTCACTTTGATGTATATTCAACGATCTCCTTCTTCATATTATCCCACCAATAATGCTCTTGGAGATGTCGATACATCTTTGTGTTTCCTAGGTGAATAGAGAAATTTAAACTATTTTCATTATCCAAAAGTTCCTTCTTCAGCCCCGTACTTGATGTAACACAAATCCTTTTCCAAAATCTAACAATTATTTCTTCATTAACATTAAACACTGAGGATTTCCCTTTACCGATAGCTTTCAATTTTTCCTGAATTCCCACATCATCCTTTTGAGCATCCTTTAACCTTTCAAAAAGTGATGGTTCAACAGTCATTTGTGAATGGAATGATGATGTTCCCTTTTTTATGATTCCCATGTCCATACTCATCAAATCTAATACGATTGGATCCTTTATAAATATCATCAATGTTAGAATTGATGGGTCCATTCAATATAGAGCATCTACCACCTTGTTCGCTTTCCCAAGGTGGTAATGGATTGAGCAGTCATAGTCTTCGATCAGCTCTAACCATCTTCTTTGGCACATATTCAACTCTTTCTATGTGAATATATACATGAGGATTTTGTGGTCCGTATATATTTCACACTTATTCCCAAAGAGATAATGCCGCCAAATTTTCAAAGCAAAGATCACTACAGCTAGCTCGAGGTCATTTGTTTGATAGTTCTATTTGTGAACTTTCAATTTCCTTGAATCATAGGCAATGACATTGTCATTTTGCATCAACACAAATCCCCGTACCTTCTTCAAAGCATCACATAGTACCACGAAATGTTCTCCACTTGTGGGTAAAGTGAGCACAGGCGCAGTTATAAGCCTTCTTTTGAACTCCATGAAGCTTTCTTTACATTTATCACTCCAAGAAAAATTTACTCCCTTCCGATTTAGCTTCATAAGAGGTTTGGACAATCATGAGGAATTTATCACAAATCGTCGATAATACCCAGTTAAACCTGAGAAGCTACGAATATCTGTTACCGATGTTGGCCTCGACCATCCCTCAATTGAATCTTTTTTGGAGGGATACATAGATATCCCATTGCTTGTAATGATATAGCCCAAGAATGATAATCCCTTAAAAAACTCACACATTCGATACTTGGCATAGAGCTTCTCCTTCTGCAAGGTCTCTAGTACAGTTCTTAGATTCTCCTCGTGATCCTTCTTAGTTTTGGAGTATATCAGAATATCATCTATAAATACTACCAAATATTTGTCAAGGTAATTTCTAAAGACTCTATTATTCAATTCCATGAATATTTTTGGAGTATTAGTGAGTCCAAAAGGCATTACTATGAATTCATAGTGCCTGTATGTGGTATAAAAAGAAATCTTGGGGATATCTTCCTTCTTCACCCTTACTTGATAATATAATGACCATAAATCCATCTTGGAGAAGTATTGTGCTCCATGAAACTGATAAAAAAAGTCATCATTTCTTGGTAGAGGATACTTGTTCTTTATTGTGATTTTGTTGATCTCACGATAATCAATGAAAAGGCGCATTGATCCATCCTTCTTCTTGACGAAGAGGAATGAAGCACCCCCACAGTGAAGCACTTGGGCGTATAACCCCTTCGTCCAGATTCTCCATTAGTTGTTTCTTCAGAACATCATGCTCCAAAATAGCCATTATATATAGATTTTTGGATCTTGGAAATTCCCCATTTATAAGTTCATTTGAGAATTCAACATCTCATCTGATAGGGAAACCAGGCAATTCCTCGAGAAACTATTCAACGAATTCCCTCACAATAGGAATGTCTTCATGGATGGTTTCTTCCTTGGAATCAATCATCAGAGCCAGATACACATGCTCATAGGGTAGTAATATCTACACTTGAAATGATAGATCTAAAGAAGATTCATATTCCTCCTTGCACTTGTAAAGAATTGGGGGTCGATTCTCCACATGGAGAGTGATTTCCATCTCATGGAAATTAATGTTGTCTCTATATAAGTAAAGCCAATCCATGCCATGAATTGCATCAAATTACACTAGTGGGAGTATGAAGAGGTTCTCTGAAAAGTTAAATCCATAGATTATGATAGGGGAGGAGGTATATTCATGGGATTTAATAATCGCCCCATTTTTCGTACTCACTAACATCTTCTCTTCCATGATTTGTGGTGGTGATGGTATTGTTATACTAAACTTTCAAGATATAAAAGAATCTGTAGAACCAAAATAAAAAAGTAAGTTCACTATTATTGAATGAAAAACTAGCGTACATATCACCACTTCGTTTTCGGGGTTCACTTCAGTATTAGTTATGGAGAAATCTCACCCTTGATGCCTTGGATGTTGTTGGTTGCATCTGAAAACCCTTGGCATATGGAGCTGATTTGAATGATGCCCTAGTTCTTTGCATTTGTAGTAATGAATCATGTGTTGAGGTTCGAACAGAGCGTTCCTCTCTTCTGTCGTAGCCACGAGCATTTCTTGCCTACAGTTAATAGCCAGATGCCCTACTCTTTCACACCTTAAACATTTTCTTATACCCTTCAGGAAACATCCATTGTGCTTCTTTCTGCATCTTTGGCAAGTGGGCTGCTGGATCTTCTTAGCACCGTTGGATTTATCCATCGGACCACCAGCATTGAAGTCCAACTTACACTTTTTTATCCCCATAATACCCTTGAGATTCTACGATCTCCATTTTGCCCTTGAGGGAAAATCAGACAATTTCTTCATTGCTGTCAAAGTCATGGATTTCTAGTGCTTTCCACAGGCTAAGTTTCAGCCCACCAAATAAGTGGTCAACCTTGTATTCGGGGGAAATGATAAAGCCGGAAGCATATCGTGAATGCAGTGTTAATTTTTCCTCGTACACTCTAACAGATTAGTCATCTTTTTTTGCTTGAGTGCAAGTAAGTCCCTTTCCATCTTAAGCTAGTGGGTGTGGTGAAAATATTTATCAAAAAACATCTTCCAGAAATCCTTCCATTACAACGCCTCGATCTCCTCCCCAGGCTTCGTATTTTTGATCAATGCCCACCATTGATCAGCTTCACCCTCCATATGATAAGCAGCTAGGAGAAAATTTTCTTGACTAGAACATTGAAGGATGGAGGAGATCTTTTCAATGGTGTTGATCCGTTGTTCAACGATTGAGGGATCAGATGATCCATTAAAAGTGGAAGGCCTTTACCTCATGAAGCTCTTAATAGAGACTTGTTCTTTCTTAGGGGGGCTGAAAATTTCTCTTGACCCATGTTTCTATTCAAATATTTATTTTTCTAAGATATAAGCATGACAAAGTTTGCGATTACTGCTCCCATTGGATTGGGCATCTCATTAGTACAGTCATCACATTGATCTTCACATCGGTTATTAACCCGAGTCCTCCTATTACAGGCCATTAGCTGGAATAAAAGGAAAGTTAGGGGTAACACATAAAGGGTAATACCAGGACAAAACTGATGACTTATAAATAACGCTTATTTCTTTAACATATGAATCTAATGGCTTCAGTCTATGTTATCCATTATCTACTTTCTAAAATATATTCTTAGGGAATTTTTTATCCCTTAACAATAGTTCATACTATGATTGTGAATATACAAAAGCATATCCCCCAGGTGTGTCATAACAAAGAGTGTAAAAAGGTCCATTTTTTCACTATTTCCCGTTTCATTCTAGCTAAAAGTGTTGTTTTCGGGTTTTATCCCTAGGATACAGCTGTGCCAGAGTCGACTCTACCTACTCGTATCCAGACAGGGATGTATTTTCTGGATAAACCACTTACTCAATACCCACCAAAACATAGGGATGTTTTTATTATACTTATTCTTGTCTATAAGGATTTACTAGGGTTTTCTATTCATAATCCCAAAAATGACTAAACCTCCCTCTAATACCAACTATGACAACCCTGCTTTATATTTCAAACTTAAACTTGATTTATTTCATCAAACATTCACTTAATACAACATGGATGGTTGAGAGGTCTAGTGTATTTGGGGCTTATTAACATTACATAAAAACATGAAACATGAAATACAACATCTTTATTGAAAACTTCCTTTAGACGACCACTACATTCACTTATAGTTGGCATTGCATGGGATAACCTGAGGACATGCATAAGAAAAGGGTGAGCTAAAAATCCCAATAAGGGAATAATCATGGAATAAAATGAGGAATAAAATACATGTTAAATAATAGGAATATCAATAAAGAACAAGATAATCATAATGATAAAGGCATGATAAATAATGATAATCATAACATGGAAATGTGGCAACAACACTTAATATGGAATTAGCATGAGCCAAGTCTCATTGCACATGGAGCATGAGTAAATACTCATTCCACCTGAAGAACGAGTAAAACCTAATTTCACTTGAATTAGAATGATTCAACACCCATTTCACATGACTTATCATGATACTATACATTACCCAATGCATTGGAGCGCTATGAGGGCTCATCCTTCTTAAACATTTCATTTCATGCAAAAGTGTGCCACATGGATCATATAACATGGATTCATAAAACATAATAATTTATTCCAAGATAAAAGAATGTGGAATTCATATATGAATCCTTATAATCAATAAGTAAATGTTCATAAAGGTGAATACCCTTGATAGAGAAATGGGCATGGTATTCACTACACAATGACACTCACTTAGAAAATCGGTGCAATTTTGGCAGTGAAAC
Source organism: Viscum album (assembly GCA_963277665.1). Taxonomy (NCBI): domain Eukaryota; kingdom Viridiplantae; phylum Streptophyta; class Magnoliopsida; order Santalales; family Viscaceae; genus Viscum; species Viscum album. Next base: position 1,645,930,086 of record OY728164.1, read on the forward strand.
GGGGCGACGTAAGAATTCATAAAAATAGTTGATGAGAAAGATATGGGTGTATAATAATATTTACATGAAATGGAAAATAATGGGGTCATATATACATGTCCCGAAAACTTTAATGTAATTTAGATTCACAATACAAAACAATTTCTTGAAAGTAAATGATGATAGAGAAATTCCTTTCGGAATTTCAGCATAGTAACGGGTGTACATGGAAGGAATTTAATGAGAGGGAGAGGGGTATCCCACCATTAAAACATAAATATGGCAGTATGGGGGAGGTTAAAAACCATACAAAAACATTTATAATTGAATTCAAATGCGCAAAACAACTTAACTAAAATTGTACAAAATGAGAAAGGAATAAAAAAACCCTTACTTAGAAGTGTGCTTCCAAAGGCTTGAGAGAGGTTTGAGAGAGGCTTCTTAGAAGTCTGGGGCACCTTGGGAGTATTATTGAAATATTTGGGAAGAGTTTGGATGAACACTAAAGGCTTTGAGTGAGGAGAACGTGGGATATTGGGTGAGTCTATGTAGGAAAGGTGGGGGAATTCTTTATTATTTAGGGTTAGGACACCTCATATTAAACTAATTCAAACCACAAACCAGCCCATAGTTTTTTCCCATGGTTTTTTCCAAAGGGGAGGGGAAGAAAATATTAAATAAGGAAAAAGACTGACCTTCTTAAAATAATTGGATTGCTTATGTGGAGGTGAGTCACACTCCCAAGGAAAACAATTTAAAAATACAAGATGTTTAATATGCATTGAATGGTCCATTAATGCTTTGTAAAATAAGTTAAAAAACCGAAAATCACATTATTTTAATGGTGAACCGTATATTGGCCGAAAATAAGGCTTATAGTATTTTATTACATCACTATTGGTTCATTATGATGTCCTAAATCACATTATATATTTAAATGGTATTTAATTTTTACCCAAAAATTTTATTGTCTCAGAAAATTATGAAAAATTCATTGTCTGATAATTTCGACGTCCCGATTCCAGAAATAATATTCATTTTAGATGAAAAGGTATTTTTCAATTAATATTCTCTATTTTTCATTATTCATAAAAAATGAATCTTTTTAAAAAATTAAAAAAATAACCCTACTATAATTTTTTAATTAATATTTAAATAATAATAATATTATTAATAAAATGGTAAAAATTTTATTTTTATACATTTATTCCATTATAGGTATATAAGAGTGTCTTCAGAAAAATACATCTTTTTATATGTATAATTGAATTTTCTAATATATTACACCTATAAAATAAATTTGATTAATTTAAAAAATAATTAGAATAAATATTATATATTAATAACTCATATTATTAATCAATATAATTTAATTTAATTTTTTCTGATAAATCACATATGGGGATATAAGAATAGATTTTTTCATAAATATATTACATTTTTATTTACGTTTTTATATATTCAATTATTGTTTTTTTGAAACCAATGACTTCAACAATTTATTTCCATATTTTATATATGTATATTAATATCATCCTATTTAACTAGTAGGAGATAGTTTTCATTTTAAATAACCATAGTAATATTAATATTATTCTGTAAAACTTGTTCATGCGTGTAATGAATGATTTGAAAGAAAGCCATTGTTATTTGTAACACAACATTACATAGTGTTTTATTCATTTAAATCTATATCATATATTTAAATAAAAATATTAAATATATAGTACTGTCATGGAATGTTATATTTTCTTCTATAGTTGGTGTTTCATGTCATACACCCTATGGAATTAAATTTTATTCTTTTAAAAATATGATGGTGTTACAAGGGTGAAGTAATTTATATAATCATAGGGATATCAAGAAATAATGATTCTGTTTTTTTATTTTAATGATTAAAAACATATATATTGTTAATGTGATTATTAAATTTACCATTTCTACAAATAAATTGGTCATTTATTAGTGATACATGGAATTAATTTTAGATTGATTTAATATCAATTTAAAATGATAGAAATGATAAATAGAATTACTTATAGATCATCTATAGGACCTTCCATGTTTGATATTTTTTACACACAAACCATAGTTTCATATTTATTTAGAATTACATATAGATACAAATCCAATCAGAAACAATTTCATTGATTTTCTATAATGAAGCATATATAAGTACATAAGACAAAAAATCATTGTATTTTTAAAAGAGGATGAGTTTTGTGAAAAGGGTTACACTAATGTATATTTTCAATCCAATAAAAATGACATGAGATTTCAATACATTTTTGTGGTGAATTTAATCACTACACATTGGGTGGTTCCTAACACCGATTGAAAATCGAGATTTACTATAACAATAATACAACTATTTCTCTAATAAAGGAACCCGAATCACACAAATAGACCAAACACATCCTATAAGACAACAATAAATTTTTACATATATTCCGAAGAATAAATGGAATGGAATTTTGGGTTGTTATCATGGATAATTTATTTTTGTTACCCATGATATTATTAATACCACAAATTAAAAGGGTTATCTTGAATTTAAACTTATATGACATTGGTATTATAATATTTTTTTTGGAATACACATAAGTATAGAAAATCATTTACACAATCAATAATTTAAAACAATGAGGCTACCATAGTTGTTTCGGTTCAATACATAATCCATTGTAGTAGTAAATTTTAATTCCTAAGACTATAATAGTTGGACAATTACATTATTGAGCTAGTATCACTCCCAAATATAGTTTTGTTTCTACCATAAGATTTCAATATTTACCCAATGTAATGGAGGGATTTAAAATTCTTATAACAAAATCCCATAATGAATTCTCATATAGATGTGTCCCATAAGTTAATAAATCATTTACCAATACATAACACCTAAAAATAAAATGGATTCATGATAAATTCACCAAGAAATAACGTTTGTAAAATAAATGGGTTTTTATAATCATTTTTTAAATTCTTCATTGCATAATGCATGGAAACAGAATGAGTTCAATAATAAAATTGTTATAATAATCATAAACAATATTGGTAAATAATATGGATTGTATAGTTGGATCATATTCCTAGTAAATAATTAGTATAATCAATGGCTATTTACATGGATGAATATAAATAAAATTAAAAGATCATTATTTTTTAAATATAATCTCTAGTTTGAAAATTATATTAGAAAAATAAAAAAATATTATCAAAATAAATTTATGTGAAAATAAACTTATAACATTATAAATGAAGCATTAAATCATTTAGAATTCATTATAGTGTCCAATGCTTTTCATATCATAAAATATAACACAAAACATCCATTAATAACATTGAAAAAAAATTAAAACTACCACATTTAGAAAACTTCAAAAAGATTCATTTTAAATTATTTTATATAAAATTCAAATGGGGGATATTTTTTATAAAAATTATAGTACAATAAAAAAATCTAGAAAACTTTTTTTCAAAACATGTATATGGAAAGAGAGTTATTTTCAACTAAACAGATAGGTAATGTCATTTTTTTCATTAGAAATGAAATGTTGATATCATTGGAAAATAAAGACCTGAAATGATTTCTATAGAAATATTAATAGTATGAGATTCTTCGTGATATTCCTAAGATATAAAACATAAAATTTCATTATCCGGGTCATAACTAAAATCATCCTCTACAAACTATGCAATTATAACACCAAACCCTTACCAATTTTGTTACATTTAATTAATAATACCAAAGAAAGTATAAATTCAAATGAAAAATTAAATATGATGAACTTATTGGGAATCTAGATATTTAATATCTAAGGGGTTTCATATACACCTAATAAAAAATACATGTTCATAATATATCATATTTCTCAAAGAGGATAATTTGAAACAATAAATCCTTACCTCGAGTAAAACGTCCTTAGTTGTGTTAAAACATTATAATATATATAGATATATATTAATTATAAATTTATTAATTAATAAAATTCATATATTTCATTTAATATATGAATAATTATAACCTTTTATCAATTTTTTTATAAACAATTATTTATAAAAACAATTATTTTTGTTGATAACTTCTTTATTTTATATGTATATTTTGTTTTAGTAGTTTTAGATCATTTATATAGGTAATTTTTCCATATAACAAATATGATTAATAAATATATAAATATAAAATATATTCATTATATATGAATTTAGTGTAATCTATAAAAAATATATATTTAAAAATGAATTATATAATTCATGGAATCAATAGTCTATATATAAACACGAATGATGTTTTTAATTTTTCAATAGTTTGAAGAAAATACATGTAAATAGTAGAAACCATTTATCAAATAATTATTATAATATATATATCATTTATTTTCATTAAAATATCTTTATTACTATCCTCGTAAGGCATAAATGAAAAATGAATTGCATCGCATTCAAGAGGCGGTAGTCCACACATATAAATGAGCAACGTTATCCTTATTTAAATGAATTAGAATATAAAAATGATGATGAGATATCAGAAATTACGAATCATAACTATGTAAAATATTTCATATATTTACATACACATTAAATACGTCATTATATCCTTCCATGAGTTGTGAAAATTTAAAAATAATTATATTGGTTCATGGGGAGGTAGTTTGTTGTACACCCGGGCGACCATTTCATTTCCCATTTGATTGAAGAGAAAATGGATATATGTTATTAATTTGGAATAATAAAATATTATTATATGGAAGGAATTTTTTTTAATTTCAGAATATTTTAATATGATTTTTTGGATATATAAAGAAAATTTATATAGAAATGCATGGTTAAAAACCACTCCTCTTTTTTAGACAACCCATTTCGGTTTACAACAGAAGTATTCCTAAGAGGGTTTTTAATCAAATAAAGAATAATAATAAGTTTTAAGGAAACTATGTATGTTATTTGTTAATATATTATCTCAAAAAATGGCAATTAATCTGTGAATAAAAATTAAAAAGTAGGTTTTATTTTATAAGTGTTCTTAGGGGAACTTTTTGAATTTTATAAATGATTAAAATGTAAAAAATTAATTTTATAGAAAAATGCTTCAAATTGGTTATATATTTAAATATTGGGTATTATATGGAATAAATATCATCATCAAATAGTATTTGGATGTGTTTAATTAGGGTTTTAATCCATATATTTTTATTTAAAACCATCATTAACATATTTTAATCTTAAGCATGTTAACAACAATTTCAATATTAATGGATTCATAAGGTTATAATGATTTAAAAAAGTGACTAATAAGTAATACATTGTGATTTCTTCTACCATATTCAAATAAAATTGATGATGATATGATTTATATGACTTTTAAATCATTTTAAAAATATAATTATTTTCAATTTTAGACCAATTCATTTCATTTTACAAAAAAGGATTCAAGTCAACGAAGGAATTTAAATATATTTTTCTCACACATACCTAATAAATAATTAAAAAATTAATAATCCATTTAACACAATAAATCATTCAAATTTTATTTCTCTTAAAATTTTAAAATATTTTAATTTATTATTTAGTTAATCAAACCAATATTGTTTTATTGTTGTGAAAGAATTTATGGAAATTAAATAGCATTATAAAATTTGAAAAAAAAAATTACCATCATAACAATTATTTAATTATTATGAAAATAAAATTTTATATTCCTCAATATCTTTATTCCTTGAATTAAAAAAAATTAAAAAAATTTAGAGGGATACATTTTTATCTTTTTTCATTACATAAATTAGTATATTGGTCACATTCAATGCAATAATTATGACAACCCTTCTTTTTATTTCAAACATAAACATTATTTATTACAAAAAACCTTCACTTGATACAACATGGAAGATTGAAAGTTATAGTGTCTTTTGGGATTAAAAACATTACATAAAAATATAAAAAATGAAATACAACATCCTTATTGAAAACATCCTTTACACGACCACTACATTCCCTAAAACTTATCATTTCATGGGATAACCTGAGAACATGCGTAAGAAAAGGTTGAGCTATAAAGCCCATTAAAGGAATAACCATAGAATAACATGAGGAGTACAATAAATGTTAGAAAATATGAATATCAATAGTGCACAAGAGAAGCAAAAACATAAATGCATGATAAAGCATGATAATCATAACAAGGAAACATGGCAACAACACTTAACATGGAATTAGCATGAGCCAAGGCTCATTTCACATGAAGCATGAGTAAATCTTCATTGCACATGATGCATGATTAAAACCTAGTTTCACTTGAATTAGAATTATTCAACAACCATTGCACACGACGTATCATGATACTATACTTTACCCAATGAATTGGAGCGTTATGAGGGCCCACCCTTCATAAACATTACATTTCATGCATAAGTGTGCAACATGGATCATATAACATGGATTCATAAAACATAATCATATATTAAACGATAACGGAATGTGTAATTAATAAATGGAACCTTATAATCAATAAGTAAATGTGCATAAAGTTGAATACCCTTGATAGAGAAATGGGGATGATATTCACTGCACAAGGACATTGGTTTAGAAAATCGGTGCAATTTCGGCAGCGTTGCGATGTGACGTAAGTATTCATAAAAAGGTTATATGAGCGAGAAAGGGGTGTCTCATCCTATTTACATGAAATGGACAGTAAGGGGGCCATATATAGACATTTTCCAACAATTTTAATGGAATTTAGATTCATGATACAAAAGAATCGCTTGAATGTAAATGAGGAGAGATATTTTTTTTTCCTAATTTCAGCATTCTAATGGGTGTAAATGGATGGAATTTAATGAAAGGTAAAGGGGTATAACACTATTAAAACATAAATATGGAAGTATGGGGGAGGTGAGGAACCATATTCCAACATTTATAATTGAAATTAAAAGGTTATAACAACTCAAATAAAATTCGAAAAAATGAGAAAGGAAGAAAAAACCCTTACTTGGAAGTGTACTTCCAAAGGCTTGAGAGAGGCTTTAGAGAGGATTCTTGGGAGCTGGGGACACCTTGGGAGGATTCTAGGGAGAGTGTGGAAGAGGATGGACGAACTCCAAACTCTTTGAGTGAGGATAAAGTGGGATCTTGGGTGGGTTTATATAGGAAAGGTGAGGGAATTGTTTATTATTTAGGGTTGGGACACCTCACATTAAACTAATTCATACCACAAAACAAACCATGGTTTTTGCCCATTGTTTTTACCAAAGAGTAGTGGAAAAAAATATTTCATAAGGACAAAGTACGAACATCTTAAAACAATGGTGTTGCTTATGTGGAGGTTAGTTACACTCTTAAGGAAAACTAATTAAAAAGACAAGATGTATAATATGCCTTGAAGGGTCCATTAATGCTTTGTAAAATAAGTCAAACAAACCCAAAAGTTACATTATTTTAATGGTAAATATATTTTGGCCTAACATAAGGCTTGTATTATTTTATTACATCACTGTTAGGTCATTATGATGTCATAAAACACATTATATATTTAACCGGTATTTAATTTTTGCACTATCTCTGAAAATTATGAAAAAATCACTATTTTATAATTTCGACATCGAGATTCCAGAAATAATATTTTGTTTCTCTAAATAATTTTCTAAATATTTTATTTTTGATTTTTTTTAAAAACCCGACATTTATCCTAAATTCATGCATTTTGACGAAAATGGCGTTCAAACCTTAATAAAAATTACAATTGCATTCATAAAATTATACGATCATTGATATTTAATAAAAATTAATTTAATAATAATAATAATATTTTATTGAAATATTATTTAATACAAAAACCATTAATTCATCAAAATAGATTTCTTAGTTGAATATTAACTAAAAACACTATTTGAGCTTTAAAAACTATTTACAAGGTAACAAAAATAACATGAAAATATATTTATTATTATATACATAAATATTGTACATAACCATAGTGCTAAGGTCTTGTGACATAACCCCTTATAAAAACCTCATAAGACCAAAGAGTAAGGTGTCCGATGGTGACAGACTCATGGGGTGTCTCGGATAACATTTCTCGGGTGATAATCTTTATCAACTTCCACTTCTCTCATAGGTGGTCCCGCTTGAGCTTAACCTGTTGAAGCGTGGATTGGGATTGGTCAAGAGTGAATCTCATTGTTGCAACCACTTTTCCATTTTCCAAAAATGGGCTTCGTATGGGGCACATCTACTAGATGAGGCCATCACTTCCTTTGTCAGAGTAAATTTGATTTCTTAAAGCCCTATATTTATACTAATCGTGTTATCACTGTTCACCATCTATATTAGCAATGATCACAATTCATAACATAAAACCAAAGAACTTGACATTTTATATAAACATTTTATATAAGGAGACATTTAATTAGATCATGATGGATTTCCATTAATAAATTTTTGGGTCATTACAATATTCCCCCCTTAATAAATCTTACCCTCGACATTTCCTTTTCCCACACTAAAACTAATTCAGGTAACTCTGCTTCATTACTTCCTCTGATTCCCACGTCACTTCTTAAACTTGTGGTTTCACCACAACACCTTTATTAGGGGCATTGTATTATTTCATATAACGTTTTCTCTACGATCGAAATCTTCACTGGTTTCTCCTCATAAGAAAGATCATCCTCAAACTATACTGCCTCTGAAGAGAGTAAATGTGAAGGGTCCGATATATACTTCATTATGAGGGATACATGAAATACATCATGTACATTGTCCATGGATGGTGGATGTTCTAGTCGATAGGCCACAACACCAACACGATCAAGAATCTCGAAGGGGCTGATGTACCTTGGACTTAACAACCCTTTCTTTCCAAACCTCATGACCTTCTTCTATGGAGATATGTGTAGAAAAACCATGTCTCCAACCTTAATTTCAACGTGTCGTTGACAGTTATCTACATAACTCTTCTTTTGACTCTATGATGCCTTGATATACTGTTGAATTGTTTTCACCTTCTCCAACATTTCTTCGACAATTTCTGGTCCAAGCAACTCTCACTCATCGACCTCATCCACACACGTCGGTGTTATACACCTTTTCCCATAAAGGGCTTCAAATGGTGTGATTTGGATGCTCGAGTGGAAACTATTATTATAAGAGAACTGAACCAGGGGAAGATGTTGATACCATCTTCTTTTAAAGTCCATTGATCATGCTCTCAACATGTCCTAAAGTGTTTGGATAGTCCACTCAGATTGGCCATCAATTTAAGGATGATAAGATATATTGAAGTTCAGTTCTGTATTCAGAGCAAGTTGAAGACTCTTTCAAAACTTAGAGGTGAATCATGGATCTCGATCGGACAAAATTGATAGTGGTACTCCATACAGCCTTACCACTTACCTGATATATATAAGTGCCAGTTGATCTAGTGAGAAATCCTCTCGAATAGCAATGAAGTGTGCAGACGTTGTACGATGATCCACAAAATCCCAGATTGCATGGTTGCCTATGGATGTCTTTGGAAGTCTAGTGACAAAGTCTATGGTGATGTTCTCCCATTTCTATTCTAGTATGGGAAATGGTTTCATCATCAACTTAGACTTCTACCTATCTTCCTTAACTTGATAACACACTAGTCACTTTGATGTATATTCAACGATCTCCTTCTTCATATTATCCCACCAATAATGCTCTTGGAGATGTCGATACATCTTTGTGTTTCCTATGTGAAAAGATAAATTTAAATTATTTTCATTTTCCAAAAGTTCCTTCTTCAGCCCCATACTTGATGTAACACATATCCTTTTCCAAAATCTAACAATTCTTTCTTCATTAACATTAAAATCTGAGGATTTCCCTTTACCGATAGCTTTCAATTTTTCCTGAATTCCCACATCATCCTTTTGAGCATCCTTTAACCTTTCAAAAAGTGATGGTTCAACAATCATTTGTGAATGGAATGATGATGTTCCCTTCTTTATGATTCCCATGTCCATACTCATCAAATCTAATAGGATTGGATCCTTTATAAATATCATCAATGTTAGAATTGATGGGTCCATTCAATATAGAGCATCTACCACCTTGTTCGCTTTCCCAAGGTGGTAATGGATTGAGCAGTCATAGTCTTCGATCAGCTCTAACCATCTTCTTTGGCACATATTCAACTCTTTCTATGTGAATATATACTTGAGGATTTTTTGGTCCGTATATATTTCACACTTATTCCCAAAGAGATAATGCCGCCAAATTTTCAAAGCAAAGATCACTACAGCTAGCTCGAGGTCATTTGTTTGATAGTTCTATTTGTGAACTTTCAATTTCCTTGAATCATAGGCAATGACATTGTCATTTTGCATCAACACAAATCCTCGTCCCTTCTTCAAAGCATCACATAGTACCACGAAATGTTCTCCACTTGTGGGTAAAGTGAGCACAGGCGCAGTTATAAGCCTTCTTTTGAACTCCATGAAGCTTTCATTACATTTATCACTCCAAGAAAAATTTACACCCTTCCGATTTATCTTCATAAGAGGTTTGGACAATCATGAGGAATTTATCACAAATCGTCGATAATACCCAGTTAAACCTGAGAAGCTACGAATATCTGTTACCGATGTTGGCCTCGACCATCCCTCAATTGAATCTTTTTTGGAGGGATACATAGATATCCCATTGCTTGTAATGATATAGCCCAAGAATGATAATCCCTTAAAAAAACTCACACATTCAATACTTGGCATAGAGATTCTCCTTCTGCAAGGACTCTAGTACAGTTCTTAGATTCTCCTCGTGATCCTTCTTAGTTTTGGAGTATATCAGAATATCATCTATAAATACTACCAAATATTTGTCAAGGTAATATCTAAAGACTCTATTATTCAATTCCATGAATATTTTTGGAGTATTAGTGAGTCCAAAAGGAATTACTATGAATTCATAGTGCCTGTATATGGTATAAAAAGAAGTCTTGGGGATATCTTCCTTCTTCACCCTTACTTGATAATATAATGACCGTAAATCCATCTTGGAGAAGTATTGTGCTCCATGAAACTGATAAAAAAAGTCATCATTTCTTGGTAGAGGATACTTGTTCTTTATTGTGATTTTTTTGATTTCACGATAATCAATGCAAAGGCGCATTGATCCATCCTTCTTCTTGACGAAGAGGACTGAAGCACCCCCATAGTGAAGCACTTGGTCGTATAACCCCTTCGTCCAGATTCTCCAGTAGTTGTTTCTTCAGAACATCATGCTCCAAAATAGCCATTATATATAGATTTTTGGATCTTGGAAATTCCCCATTTATAAGTTCATTTGAGAATTCAACATCTCATCTGGGAGAGAGACCAGGCAATTCCTCGAGAAACTATTCAACGAATTCCCTCACAATAGGAATGTCTTCATGGATGGTTTCTTCCTTGGAATCAATCATCAGAGCCAGATACACATGCTCGTAGGGTAGTAATATCTACACTTGAAATGATAGATCTAAAGAAGATTCATCTTCCTCCTTGCACTTGTAAAGAATTGGGGGTCGATTCTCCACATGGAGAGTGATTTCCATCTCATGGAAATTTATGTTGTCTCTATATAAGTAAAGCCAATCCATGCCATGAATTGCATCAAATTACACTAGTGGGAGTATGAAGAGGTTCGCTGAAAATTTAAATCCATAGATTATGATAGGGGAGGAGGTATATTCATGGGATTTAATAATCGCCCCATTTTTCGTACTCGCTAACATCTTCTCTTCCATGATTTGTGGTGGTGATGGTATTGTTATACTAAACATTCAAGATATAAAAGAATCTGTAGAACGAAAATAAAAAAGTAAGTTCACTATTATTGAATGAAAAACTAGCGTACCTATCACCACTTCGTTTTCGGGGTTCACTTCAGTATTAGTTATGGAGAAATATCACCCTTGATGCCTTGGAGGTTGTTGGTTGCATCTAAAAACCCTTGGCATAGGGAGCCGATTTGAATGATGCCCTAGTTCTTTGCATTTGTAATAATGAATCATGTGTTGAGGTTCGAATGGAGCGTTCCTATCTTCTGTCGTAGCCACGGGCATTTCTTGCCTACAGTTAATAGCCAGATGCCCTACTCTTTCACACCTTAAAAATTTTCTTATACCCTTCAGGAAACATCCAGTGTGCTTCTTTCTGCATCTTTGGCAAGTGGGGTGCTGGATCTTCTTAGCACCGTTGGATTTATCCATCGGACCACCAGCATTGAAGTCCAACTTACACTTTTTTATCCCCATAATACCCTTGAGATTCTACGATCTCCATTTCGACCTTGAGGGAAAATCAGACAATTTCTTCATTGCTGTCAAAGTTATGGATTTCTAGTGCTTTCCACAGGCTAGGTTTCAGCCCACCAAATAAGTGGTCAACCTTGTATTCGGGGGAAATGATAAAGCCGGAAGCATATCGTGAATGCAGTGTTACTTTTTCCTCGTACACTCTAACAGATTAGTCATCTTTTTTTGCTTGAGTGAAAGTAAGTCCCTTTCCATCTTAAGCTAGTGGGTGTGGTGAAAATATTTATCAAAAAACATCTTCCATAAATCCTTCCATTACAACGCCTCAATCTCCTCCTCAGGCTTCGTATTTTTGATCAATGCCCACCATTGATCAGCTTCACCCTCCATATGATAAGCAGCTAGGAGAAAATTTTCTTGACTAGAACATTGAAGGATGGAGGAGATCTTTTCAATGGTGTTGATCCGTTGTTCAACGATTGAGGGATCAGATGATCCATTAAAAGTGGAAGGCCTTTACCTCATGAAGCTCTTAATAGAGACTTGTTCTTTCTTAGGGGGGCTGAACATTTCTCTTGACCCATGTTTCTATTCAAATATTTAGTTTTCTAAGATATAAGCATGACAAAGTTTGCGATTCCTGCTCCCATTGGATTGGGCATCTCATTAGTACAGTCATCACATTGATCTTCACATCGGTTATTAACCCGAGTCCTCCTATTACAGGCCTTTAGCTGGAATAAAAGGAAAGTTAGGGGTAACACATAAAGGGTAATACCAGGACAAAACTGATGACTTATAAATAACGCTTATTTCTTTAACATATGAATCTAATGGCTTCAGTATATGTTATCCACGATCTACTTTCTAAAATATATTCTTAGGGAATTTTTTATCCCTTAACAATAGTTCATACTATGATTGTGAATATACAAAAGCATATCCCCCAGGTGTGTCATAACAAAGAGTGTAAAAAGGCCCATTTTTGTTCACTATTTCCCGTTTCATTCTAGCTAAAAGTGTTGTTTTCGGGTTTTATCCCTAGGATACAGCTGTGCCAGAGTCGACTCTACCTACTCGTATCCAGACAGGGATGTATTTTCTGGATAAACCACTTACTCAATACCCACCAAAACATAGGGATGTTTTTATTATACTTATTCTTGTCTATAAGGATTTACTAGGGTTTTCTATTCATAATCACAAAAATGACTAAACCTCCCTCTAATACCAACTATGACAACCCTGCTTTATATTTCAAACTTAAACTTGATTTATTTCATCAAACATTCACTTAATAAAACATGGATGGTTGAGAGGTCTAGTGTATTTGGGGCTTAGTAACATTACATAAAAACATGAAACATGAAATACAACATCTTTATTGAAAACTTCCTTTAGACGACCACTACATTCACTTATAGTTGGCATTGCATGGGATAACCTGAGGACATGCATACGAAAAGGGTGAGCTATAAATCCCAATAAGGGAATAATCATGGAATAAAATGGGGAATAAAATACATGTTAAATAATAGGAATATCAATAAAGAACAAGATAATCATAATGATAAAGGCATGATAAATAATGATAATCATAACATGGAAATGTGGCAACAACACTTAATATGGAATTAGCATGAGCCAAGGCTCATTGCACATGGAGCATGAGTAAATACTCATTCCACCTGAAGAACGAGTAAAACCTAATTGCACTTGAATTGGAATGATTCAACACCCATTTCACATGACTTATCATGATACTATACATTACCCAATGCATTGGAGCGCTATAAGGGCTCACCCTTCTTAAACATTTCATTTCATGCAAAAGTGTGCCACATGGATCATATAACATGGATTCATAAAACATAATAATTTATTCCAAGATAAAAGAATGTGGAATTCATATATGAATCCTTATAATCAATAAGTAAATGTTCATAAAGGTGAATACCCTTGATAGAGAAATGGGCATGGTATTCACTACACAATGACACTGACTTAGAAAATCGGTGCAATTTTGGCAGTGAAACAGGGCGACGTAAGAATTCATAAAAATAGTTGATGAGAAAGATATGGGTGTATAATAATATTTACATGAAATGGACAATAAGGGGGTCATATATACATGTCCCGAAAACTTTAATGTAATTTAGATTCACAATACAAAACAATTTCTTGAAAGTAAATGATGATAGATAAATTCCTTTCGGAATTTCAGCATAGTAACGGGTGTACATGGAAGGAATTTAATGAGAGGGAGAGGGGTATCCCACCATTAAATCATAAATATGGCAGTATGGGGGAGGTTCAAAACCATACAAAAACATTTATAATTGAATTCAAATGCGCAAAACAACTTAACTAAAATTGTACAAAATGAGAAAGGAATAAAAAAACCCTTACTTAGAAGTGTGCTTCCAAAGGCTTGAGAGAGGTTTGAGAGAGGCTTCTTGGAAGTCTGGGGAACCTTGGGAGTATTATTGAAATATTTGGGAATAGTTTGGATGAACACTAAAGGCTTTGACTGAGGAGAAAGTGGGATATTGGGTGAGTCTATGTAGGAAAGGTGGGGGAATTCTTTATTATTTAGGGTTGGGACACCTCATATTAAACTAATTCAAACCACAAACCAGCCCATAGTTTTTTCCAATGGTTTTTCCCAAAGGGGAGGGGAAGAAAATATTATATATGGAAAAAGACTGACCTTCTTAAAATAATTGTATTGCTTATGTGGAGGTGAGTCACACTCCCAAGGAAAACAATTTAAAAATACAAGATGTTCAATATGCATTGAATGGTCCATTAATGCTTTGTAAAATAAGTTAAAAAACCGAAAATCACATTATTTTAATGGTGAACCATATATTGGCCGAAAATAAGGCTTATAGTATTTTATTACATCACTATTGGTTCATTATGATGTCATAAATCACATTATATATTTAAATGGTATTTAATTTTTACCCAAAAATTTTATTGTCTCAGAAAATTATGAAAAATTCATTGTCTGATAATTTCGATATCCCGATTCCAGAAATAATATTCATTTTATCTACATAATATTCTATATATGTTAATTTTTAATTTTAATATATAAACTGACATTTACCGAAAATTCATGGGTTTTAAGAAAAATGGCTTTCAAACCTTAATAAAAATTACAATTTCATTCATAAAATTTTACGATCAATTATATTTGAAAAAAATTAATATAATAGTAATAATAATATTTTATTAAAATATTATTAAATACAAAAATCCATTAATTTATCAAAATATATTTCTTAGTTGAATATTAACTAAAAACAATATTTGAGCTTTAAAAACTATTTACATGGTAACAAAAAAACAGGAAAATATATTCATTATTATATACAAAAATATTGTACATAACCATAGTGCTAAGGTATTGTTACATAACCCCTTATATCACCCGCATAAGACTAAAGAGTAAGGTGTATGATGATGACAGACTCTTGGGGTGGCTCAGATAACATTGCTCGAGTGGTAATCTCTATCAACTTCTACTTCTCTCATAGGTGGTCCCACTTGAGCTTAACCTTTTGAAGCTCGGCTTGGGATTGGTCAAGAGAGAATCCCAATGACACCCCATCTTTTCTGATTTCTAACAAATGGGCTTCGTATGGGGCACGTCTACTGGATGAGGCCATCGCTTCCTTTGTCTGAGTAAATTGGATTCGTTAATGCCCCATATTTATACTAATCATGTGATCAGTATTCAACGACTATATTAGAAATGGTCACAATTCTTAACATAAAACCAAATAATTTGACATGTTATATAAACATTTTACATAAAGAGACATTTAATTAGATCAAGAGGGATTTCCATTAATGAATGTTTGGGTTGTTATAAAGATAACCATTAATACATAAATATTGAGCCTAATGTGATAAGTTTTAAAATAATTTCTTCTTATAATATTGAATATGAAGAAATATGACCTTATCATTTAGATATACCATTACATATCAAGATTCTCCAATTTTATATGGTGAAACAATTTTACTATTTTTTTCTATTAATTATGAAAAAAATTATACGAACAGTATTTAATGATATTAATTTTTATGATTACGACGATTGAATAATTTTTACCAAATTAATCATATTTATTAAGTTGGAATTCAATTTATAATTATCATACATGTAATGATGAAAATTGGTGTCTCAAAAAATACTTTTATAGTCCAAAAGTATTTTTATTCCAATATTAGATATAATGTTAAGTCATATAAAATTTATTATATAATTTTTTAAAAAATAATTCATATATTAATTAATAATTTCATTAAAAAAATACTCAACATTATGAATGAAATGAAATGATAGTTTTATAAAAATTTTCATTTTCATGATTCGACAAAAAATTAATATTTTGAAAAAAAGTACCAAAATTTCACCATATAATAATTTTAAAATATTGATTTAATAAATGGAGATAATTTTTTTTAAATAATTATTTTCAAATTTCAAACAATTAATTGTAAATTAAACATAAAATATGAAATAAAACATTTTAAGTAGAAAGAAAATTTTTTAAACATATAAATACTTTTCTAAAAACCAATTTCATTAGCAAAAACCATTATAATTATTTGTAATATATTTTTATTTCTATTCACAAAATCATTTTAAAATATATTTTAGAGAAGACATGTTTCAATTATAATATTTTTATAGTACATGATGATTCAATAAAACCACTTGTTTCATGTCATGAAAGCTGTTAGATAAATTAAATTTATTACATGCAAATATATCCCAATAAAAATAAGGGTGTTATATTTTATCCCACATAAAAAAAAATTCAACTCAAAATATCATTAGATTGATATATAAAAATGTTGATATATCACTTCCATTATATCCTTCGGTTCCAAGGAAGCTTCATTAAATTTCTTATTACTCGAGAGAACATTTACCATGTGACTATACTTGTTTCAATGAACATTTTCACTAAAATACCATATTAATACCAATTACTATTATTAGTAAATATCATGATCTATTGGTATGACCTCTTACCTCATTTCATGTGATAAATCATGTATATAGTCTCGTATGAGAGATATGTCGATGACTTCATGATCTTGAGAGTGGTTCTGGTTAAAGGGCCATCCATTAATATATTTTCCCCATAAAATAAATTTTATTTATGAGGGAAATATTCCTTGGGATCTATTTTCGTTTCTTTTTTAATCTCATAACCACCAGTAATGTATATATTCATATAGATAACATCTAACAAACATCGAGCAGAAGAACTCATTGATAATTATCAGTATAGATATTTTGGTTACTATGTACTACCTTGATGTTCTCTTGAATGGTTTTGAATTCAATTACATCTCCTACTCCAATATACGTTACAAGAGATTTATTTATATTAAACCATTCTAGAACACACACTTCATTCTATAGAGGGATTCATTTGCAGAGAAATGAATTCTAGAGTAAAATCTATTTTTGTAAGAATACTCAACTATAGATTGGTATTGATCCCAACCAACATTGAAATCCATCGAAGAAGATATTGACACATCCTTCGGGGGTTTAATAGTTCTATCATAGAAAAAATATTTATGAATATAATAATAGTGAATAAACTAAAATCTAAATTTATATCATTCAATAGTATTCACCAAAACTATTAGGTAAAACAATGATAGTGATCAGATATAATAAAATGAGTTACTCTATGAAAACTTCCAATGTACTTAATGTATATTTCGGAAATATCGTAAAGAAAAAAATAATATTTAATATGAATGACGTTTAACGGCATGTTAAGGTGATCAGCTAGAACCCAAATATCATTTCGACCATCTGATGTTGGAAGAATCATATGAAAAAATCCATGGTGAAATTTTCACAATTCTATTCTTATATGGGTAGTTTTTTAAATATCACCTTCAAAATATATCTCTGAACCGTAATATACTAACATAGAAAAAACATGATAAATACTTTGAAATATATCTCTTTATTTTTCTCCCTGAAATACTCATTGAGATCTATTTCTATATTTGTAATTATATCAAAAAATAGAGAATGATGAACAGTATGGTTCGTCCTTAATCTCCATCATCAAATCCAGTATGAAATAATCACATATACTATTCAAAAACTTATCTTGACATCAAAATCAAGTTTAAACTCATTAAAATTTCATTCAATCTTCTACTGCTCCACATCTTCCATCTAAACCTCTTTTATCGTTATATGGATAAATGGTTGAACAATCATTTTAGAATGAAATTATTTATCCCCTTCCATCATTATTTCAAGATCCTTAATTTAAAAATTCATAAATATTAGTTCTTTTTTGATCCTTGTCATTGATAAGATATTGTGATCCTTTCAACATAGACTATCTTCTACCTTGTTTTTTCTGAGGGTGGTAACATATTGAAAAGTCATAATATCTAATCTTTTATATCCATATTCTATGGCTAATATTCAACAATATCTATTTTATAATATCAATTAATAATTTATGATCAGTATATATATCACTTTTTTATACATGAAGATAATACTTCAACATGATTAATGAAACAAAATTGAGAATATAACTCTAAATCTTGATTTCAGTTTTTTTATCCTTTAATTATTATGCGGTATAATGTATCACCGTATCATTATATATAATAACTCATCCTAGTCTATTCATAGATTCATCACTAATGATCAAAGCCCCATCTTCACTTGCGGCTAGTTTAATTAATGGTGATATGTGTAACCTTCCTTTCAGTTCTTGAATATTTTAATTACAATCATCTATCCAACGAAACATACATCCCTTAAGACTCTACTTATAGAGTGGAGTGGATAGTTTTGATAAATTTTTAACAAAAATTCAATGATAGTTATAAAAACATAAGACATTGAAATACCAGTCATAGATGTTTGTCTAGTATAACATTCAATTACCATTGTTGAACCCACTAGTATACAATTTCTTCTAATTATATGTCTAGTAAATGAGGCTTATTGTAAAAAAATAACACTATGTATATTTTTCAAAAAACTTCAATTTTTTATAGTATTCAGTACAATCATTAGGTGATCTCAATTTAATTTATTTATCTTTTAATATATATGAATATCATCAAAAAATACTACAAAAAATGATCAAGAATGTATCTAAATAATTTATTAACTAAATTAATGAAAATATCAGTGGAATAAAAATGATAAAATTGAATCACTGTATATGAATTGTATGGAAGGTTTACATGTTTACATCCTCCTTTTTATCTCTAGTTTGGCGTATATAAAATTTGGTAACTATAAAAAATATATTCATCATTGGGTGGTTCATCAATAAAATACTCAATTTAGGCTGGAGGAAACCTGTTCTTAATTTTTATCATTTTTAGATCCTAATATTCATTCAATATCATATAAATCCATATTTCTTCTAAGTAGAAAGAATAATTTCACCTAATAGAGATTAACATTTCTGAATAATTCCAAAGTTACAATTCTCCTATTGTTTTTTCTTTAATTTCTACAACTCAGTTAAAGTTATTATATATGAATTCATTGAAATATATGTGTACCAATTATGAGTTATATTGAGAACTAAAATTTGTGATTCAATATAAGACTTGGAAACACATCCTAATAGAAATAAAAAAAATTCATGCTCAATAGGCATATTATTGATATTGAGTTTATCCAAAAGTGGAAGAGATAATCACTTTTTTAAAATAAAAAATCAAGACCCATAATGTGGATGTAATTTCCAATGAATTTCGTATTTATCAATGTAATAATATAAGATCATAGGCTAGTTTAGAATGTAAAAGTTCACTTACCTTCCTTAGAAATTTATGTAATGTCCCCGATTTTCAGTTATTTTTTTTTAAATATTATATAGAATTTAATTGAGACCATCCTTCATGACAACGTGCGATTTTGAAGCCCGAGTTTCCAAAAATAAATGTTTGAAATAAATTTATCTTTTAAATATAATGTGCGTGATTTTTTCCTAAAATTGTGGAATAACCTTTAAATGGTTGCATAGATCAGAAATCTGAGGGCACTTTTGTGTTCAAATTAGTGACTTTAACATAGGTGAGGCCTAACATCGACCGGTGTAAGTTGGATCCAGAAGTTAATTTTTGGATCATTTAATATAAATAAATTGAATTAATAATTTATTTTATTTTAAACGTTTTAATGACACATCGATGATTTTATGGTTTTAAATTATTAGGAGGTCAGGGTTAGACACATAACCCTGTAAAACTCACTGGAATACTATGGTTATTTGAAGAGGAGTCACCCTTAGAAAATTATCAATGAATGATGATGAATCGACCATTCATGAATCGAGACACCAACAACATTATAGGATATCATTGATAATGTGAGAACAATCTCTTAGTTTCAATGATTGACCCTAACTCGAGGTAGGGGTGTTATTTAAAATTCTGTATTTTCCACATTCATTGATTTGGCAACGAATGTGGATCATCCTAAAAATAGGATGACCCACTGTTCGATCATTCATGTTAGAGAGTTTCAAGTTTCAAGAATTTGGGGATAATTATATTTAGGGTTATGATTATATCTGGCAGTTATCTTGATCCATCTAATAATTTCAGATCAACACCGTATCAAACAATGGTAGAGGTTTGTTTCTATTTTTATGAATTTTTCTTTATCTCAACCCTGTGTATTCGTCACGTTATTTGTGGGGATATGAACCATGGATAAATGTCTGTCCATCTCACAAATAAATGATCCTAAATTGATGATATTATATCGTTATGACCTACTAGAGGTTCTATGAAGATGACCATAGATGAATCAATATTGTTTTGAAGAAATTGTTCTTCGACCGTTCTTCGTGCGAATGATCGAAACATGTTTTCGGGGCCAATTGAACACCCAAAACATTGATGGCAAGGTCAGGTGACATCAGATCATTAGTTTTGAGGAAATTCGAATGTTGGGTAGATAATCATAACTGTAGCTAAGGCATGGCAATGAAGAAGGTTGTTTTTGAAAAAATATGACAAACACGGCATGTGGGTCCCTATAGGGACTCGGCGTGTATCTTGGATAATACACGGACATGGGGTGGAGTACAAGGCATATACTCCACTTCATGGGCATGCCAGACTTGTTATGCAGGTTACCCCTTATATTAGTACATGGGTTGGCATACACGTGTTTAAGTCGTTTATGGGTACATGACTAGTGTACACAGATCAAACCCCGTATAGTAGGACATGACATATTACACTTCGTCATGCTTTGGATATTGATTTTTGCATGACATGTCTTCTAACATGGTATGTTTCACACAAGTAGTACCTAGGGTTAATGGACATGATGTTTGACACTCTTACATGTCATGTATTCCCTTCTACAAGGCTTAATTTTCCTTGTCCACCATACATTGGAAAAATTTTATTTGGGTTAGTTCCCCCTTTGCTCGTTCCCTTGAATGCCAGGTTTCATTTCCATCCACATGAGTATGATTTCTTCAATAGGGAATTTTGGATAGAGTCAGATTCCCTATGAGAGGCCCTAAGTGATATCTTCTACCCATTACTGGACCTTGGTAGAGTTAGGTATCAACATGACCAATCCTATAGGATGTGGATTCCCTAGTTTTAGGTGAATCTAGATGGGTTGTTGTATGTTGCATGGCCCTAGCAGTGATCCCCATCATTGTATTATGATATTTCACCACTTAGGATTGAGGTCCCCTAGTATGAGTGTATCTGTTCTCTTTTCAAATCAATCAGTTCATCTATCCCTCTCTCAAAACATCCTAATGAATAGTACATCGCAGACTGACATCGTCAGGTCGAACAGACTTGTGGAGTGAGTTTACCCAGATTAGTACTTCATCGAATCATCAAACTGAGTCCCTAGCATTGGTATGCGTTCATTGTGACTTAACTCTAGACTATGGGTCTGGGTTTCAAGTATATCTATATTTTTCACTTGTTTTCTTTTCTAAAGACATACACTATGTAATTTTTACTATTCCTTTACATTGTGTATTTCATTATTGTTTTTAGTGTCCTCTACTATGTATTGCTATACTCACCGCTACATGGGAATTTCCCAGACGTGTCATGTAATGTGAATACGACTAGACTTTTGATGAAGTTGAGGGTAGACCAGGACCGAACCTAGATTTGTGAGCTTCCATATAGGCCAAGGTGTTCGTACAACTACGAGAAATAGTCCCAGAACCTATTTCTTACTTATATGTTGGACTTTTTAGTTTCTAGATTATTTCCTTTGGGGGGATGGTATTTCTACCAAGTTCAATTTATGCACTTTGCATTCTATTTTACTTGGTTGGGTTATAGTGTATTTATGAATTTTTTCCATAGTGGTTTTCTATAGATTTCATCATTTTTGGGTTTAGAGATGTGTGTGTCTGTACATGTACTTAGGAAATGAATCCCACGTTAGTAGTATGCCTATATAGTTCTTGTCACCATCCCCTAGTATATTGGCAGTGTGCTTGGGGGGGGGGGTCATGGTGCTGGCCCCACTGGGATGGGGTTTGACCATTAATGTGGGATTTATGTAATTAAATTTAATCCCTTCTTAATATAACATCAAATTTGACTATGGAGAGAATAAAAAAAGTTGAAGGAATCACATTCTAATAAACATAAACTAGGTAAGAATCATATACATGGGATATGATCATCATTATAATAGATGATTTCCCTTTTAATTCAATATCTAATTGTTATAGTTCCATTTTAATACCATTATAAAATTATTCAGAAATAAAGAGTGGGTAGGTTCATAGTCAAATAACTCTGTAGTAGTTCTAGAGTGGTTTGTAAGTGTACCTTACACTACATCATCATCATGCCCATAATCAGAAATACCTATCTTAATATATTTCCCATATTTTTAGATTAAGTTGTATTTTACATAATACTATATCATTATCCTTCATATCATCCCATTCATTTTCATTATACTCATAGTTCTTCCATTTTTTACACTCAAGTGTGTGTGGTGTAAACTATGGAGCTTTAACTCCATTCAAACCATTAGTAATATACTTACCAACATGTCATCTTTCAATAACCTGATGACCTTCCTCTCCAAAAATAATACATTTACAAACCCCCAAATAAAAATTCCCTCAATGTTTCCTACCACACATCAACCATAAATCAAGGAATATCTTCTTCTCAATAATGGTTTTAGAATTTATTTTTGATTATATATCTATTTTCATATGAAAAATATCATATTTACTAATAACTACAATTTCCATTTTCACCATGATAGAAAATCAACTGATTTCTTCATTGCTAATGAAATCCATTATATATAGTGAAATTCAGATAGAAGGTTCTGGGAATTTAAATAATCAGTCAACCATATTTTAATGTTGGATTATAATATAAAAATAATACCTCAAAAGTCATATATAATTTTTCTCTTAGTTTCAAAAAATTAATTATCCATATCCTTTAGCTCAAGTAATTTCTTATACATTTACATTTTAATAATATCATTAAAATACTTACTGAAAAATAATCACTTAATCTCAGCCCAATCCAATGAGATTTGTTTTTCATTTTTCCTAATATTACTTATTTGACTTCAGTATCTATCTTCTTCACATTCCAAATGATAGATTAGACTTCACAGAAGTGGGATCAATTTATGATCAGAGTAGTAAACATCATTAGTGTAGAGCTAAAAGAATTGGGAACGATGAGAGGCTATGAAATATATCATTTATAGTAGGCATTTTACATCTTTGCAAAGAAAAATTCTAGTTGACCTTCCATGAGAGGGAGGGATTTAGGAACCACCAATAATGAAGATGATGGGTTAGTCCCCCCTTTTCCCATTTCCCTGAAGATCATGTATTGTTTCCATCAACATGAGTATAATCCCTTCTGTAGGGATTTTTGGAAATTGTTAGAGTCCCTCTGTGAGGCCCACAACGAGATCCTCTACCCAATCATAGACCTAGGTAGAGTTAGGTATCAATGTGACCAATCATATAAGACGACAATCATCTACATTGTAGGTGAATCTATATGGGTTGTGGTATATTTCGTGGCCCTGACAGTTTTCCTCATCGGTGTATTGCGATCCTTCCCCACTCAGGATTTAGTTCTCCCATAATGAGGGTATTTGTTCTATTTTCATATCTATCAGTGCATCTATCCATATCAATGGCACTTCCTGATGAACAATTCTTTTTTGATTAACATCATCAGGGCAATTAGACTCATGTAGTGTGTTCTCCAAGACGAGTGCTTTTTGGAATCTGGGAACTGAATCCCTAGCTTATATTCTGGCCTAGTTTACTCTGTACCCTTTACATTCTATTGTACTCTATTGGATGGGTTATAGTGTATGCTTGAATTTATTCCTTAATGGCCTTTTTCATTTTAGCATTTATGGAATTGGATATGTGTGTACGTATACATGTACTTATAAAATATATCCCATGTTAGAAATGTGCCTACTCAGTTCTAGTCACCAACCCTTGGCCCATTAGAGGCTGTCATGGGGAGTTGTGATGTGGGACCCACTAGGATAGGTCATGACATAGTTGTATCAAAACTTGTCATTTCTACCTTAGGACCCTAATTTTGTGAGATTTGTTCGGGAAAATAGTGTTAATTGTCTTAAGTTTATCATGTAGGCCATTGACTCTAATGTTGGTGGGGGCGTCTGACATATCCTTACCCTAGGTGTCTGATAACCTACCTTTTAACTCAGTACATGAGAACAATTGTTGAAAGGAAACAAAGTAATGGTAAATGAATCATATAGATGTGCGTTTTTCTTTTCATGTCCTTTAGTGTCAAATATCAAGATATACTCTTGGATTCTGGAACATTTGGTTCACTTCTTGGATGCCTTTGTGATTCATACCTACTAGGATTTAACAACCCAATCACGTGGATAACCCACACAGTAATGAGGATTCAATTTAGGGCCTAGTTCCCCAAGCATTACTTTCTGGTGATGCACCTTCTATACCACCACCAGTAGAGTAGCATGTGGTACCTACCATTCTAGAAGAGAAGGATCACTTGTTGGGTACACTCCATGAGTTCCAGAGATAGAGACCCCTTAGGTTCCAAGGTGAGCCTGAACCTCAGGCAGTTGAGGACTAGCTTGTGGCGATGACCAAATTTTTCCATATAGCGAGGACACCAGCGGAATATATGGTGATCCTTGGAGTGGGCCTTATTTAGGGTTCAGAAGAGGGATGGTGGAGTCTGACAATTCAGACCCATGCAGAGCATACTATTTCATGGATGAAGTTATAGAGACTCTTTATGGAGGACTTATCTCTAGTTTTGTTGATTTCAATGTGTATCTAGGAGTTTCTTCAGCTCTAGTAGGGATGTATGATGACGAACGGATATTCATCGAGGTTCACCAACCACACTATGTCCTCAATGGATATGATCCGGGATTAGTACTTCTGATATTGGATCTTCGAGCATGGGATACAATGGTACATAAGTTATAGTATTGTGGCTCTATTCATTCCATGTTATGAAGGAGTTTCCGATCAAGATTTAGTGGTTAAGAGATTCTTGGATAAGTATAGACTACCAGTGGAAATTAGTAGTATGAAGAATCGTGTAGAGTCCTCAAAATCCTGAAGCTGATGATAGGCATAGGGATTGGGATGTGAGAGATGTCACAGGATGACCCATGATAGGGGATCTACATTCCAAAACTTTTATGATGGATTGAACCAGCCTAGGGATAGGAAATTCTACACATGAAATTACATAACACATCACTCTATAGACTGTCCAACCCATCAATCTTCTGATAGGGAGGCGATTGATGGACCACTCAGGAAGAGATAGAGTGTGGAGTTGGAAGAACCTTTAGGTGGTGGATGTGGAAGAGGAGTAGAGAGAGCTTCGGGATGTGGAAGATTTTTTGAAGTACTTCAACAACTACCCCCAGGAGGTCTACATTAGGCATATGGAGCTGGGGGATAGGGTTGTGGGTAACTATATCCCATCAATGAATACAACCCATGCACAACAAGGATGATCCTAGGAATCATTTGTGTATTTTATAACATAGATTCCATACTGATAGACATATGTTCCAGTCATTATTTCCGAACCACATGTCATGTTAGAATCCTTGGGAAATTGGAAGAGTAGTGGACTTTACCCTTATGCTTGGAGACACATATGGGAGGAGAATTGAAGATCACACATCTTTTCCGACATAGTGATAAAACCCATAAGGGAAAGGGTTTTGGTAAAAACATCATAGTTCCAGCTTCAAGACCTCACAATGTCATTCTCAGTATGAATTGGTAATCTTTAGTCTATGACTAGATTGACTGCTTTAGGCAGAGAGTGTGGGGTTTCCATTGAACTGGAATGAGGTTTTCCTTTTTTGTGAAATGAAAACCCATGCATCACAAAATGCGCTCATCCAACAAAGGGTTCAACCAATCACTCTTGTGATGGATGGTCTCACCATCAGAGAAGTAGATGGTATGAGATTTCAGTTCTCAGTAGTAGTGGGAGAGTTCATGTATCTCTCTATAGAACATGTTCTAGGACTACCCCCTGCCAGTAGATCAACTTTTGTATTGACATACACCTCAGGACTGCACCGATATCATCCCCATATTTCTATATGACACTAATAACGCTACACTATATGAGGGCGTACATAGAGGATTTGTAGAGGAAGGGCTTTGTAAGACCCAGTGTTTCACCCTGGGTGGACCCAGTTTGATTTGACATGAAGGAAGATAGTTATTTGAGGTTGTGGATCTATTACGAGTTTATAAATCTGTTTATAGTTAAGAATAAGTATCCATTGTCGCAGATCATTGACCTCTATGATAAGATGACTATGGAAATATTGTTCTCGAAGGATGAAATTTGATTGGGTTATCAATAGATATGAGGTCGAGATGAGGATATACAATAGGCGACTTTCAGATGGTATTATGGTAACTATGATTACTTGGTGATGCCTTTTGGGTGAAAAATTCCTCTTTAGTGTTCATGGGACTCATAAACTAGATCTTCCAACAATAGTAAGACCAGATCATTGTAGTCTTCATCAATGAAATCCTTTTGTACTCAGCAACAAAGGAGAAGAATGAGAGAGACATGTGGATGGTTTTAGACATACTATGAGAGCACCAACATTATGGGAAGCTCTAGAAATACCAGCTCTGAATAAAGGAGGTCCACTTCATGGGACATGTCATCTATTCAGGTGCTCTAGTAGTGGACCTAGCCATGGTGGAGGCAGCGTTAGCATGGGATCCACCTAAGAGTGTGACATAGGATAATAGCTTCCTTAGGATAGCTTGATATTACCGGAGAATTATTCCTGATTTCTCCTGGATATGATCAATGATAACAACATTTACTAGAAATAGCATGCATTTTGTATGGAAGGTTAAGTGCCAACAGGCTATCCAGTAGTTGATGTAGTGCTTGAATATAGCCTTGATCTTGTGATTTCAAGAGGTTGGTATCGAGCAGATAGTTTTTTTGATGCATCAAGAACCAATACTGTATGTGTTCTAATGAAGATAAATGTAGTGATTACTTATGGTTCACACAATATGAGGCCACATGTGGTGGAACTACCATATAGAAGGGTTGTTTATCTTCTACTCAAACCACATGATCCTCAATAACATCTTCTCAATGATATATCTAAATCTGAGGTAGAGGCGATGGCTAATGTTCCTCTAGGATTATGAATTCCAGAATTTCTAAAATCTTAGGAAATGAAATACAATGGCTAATTATCTTAGAAGGAGTTCAATTTGATAGCTACAGGGTGAAGAGTCATGGTTTGGCCTCATTACAGTTTCACTTGTTGGATGGGGGGATGATTCTTATCTCTAGTCTATGGTTGTCACCCAAATTATTTTATAGATATTTACGGAAGCATAGCAGGTAGATGTCTACTATAAGGCTATACGTGATCAATTATCCACAAGATAATATCTTAATAGATATTCTCAATGTGGGGACCATGAATTCCTTTTCTGATGATGTATAGTTGTGCTAGTGTCATTATAGGAGGAGGTCCCGAGGGATTTTCTAACGTCTCCCTTGGCGGTCCATCTTTGAGTGATGAAAATGTACCAGGACCTCCAATGTTAGTTCTTGTAGACAGAGATGAAGATGGTAGTAGCAGAGTTTGTTTCTCGATTCCTTATGTCCCAGTAGGTGAGGGAAGAGCACTAGGTTCAAGCAGGATTCGGTCACCAATAGAATTTTATGGAAAGGAAGTTGGATGGAATATTGATGGACATTATGACATGATTACCAAGAACATATGGGGTACCCAATTCCATCAAGGTGATCATTGAACAACTCACTATGTATGCCCACATTCAAGCTATTATGTATTAGAGTTAATTAGAGATATTAGGATGCACCTATGTGGGGGATATATTTTGGCTTCTTGGAAACCACTTAATGATATTCTTGAATTGTGATTCTTGATTCACACCCCTGTTGTGGAAGATATTGCAGTAGATGTTTGGGAATAAACTATGCTTTAGGACAACATTCCATCCCAAGATAGATTGTCAAATGGAGTAAACCATTCAGGTTCTGGAGGATATCTTGCTGGCCTATATCATAGAATCCTTTTGTTTTTGGGTGAACAACCTACCACTAGTGTATTTTTCATACATCAATTTTTACCCCTCCACCATCAGTATGGTACTCTTCAAGGATATATATGGGTGACCCTACCAGTCAATGCTTTCTTGGACAGACTTAGGAGATTCAGCAATCAATGGTCCAGAGTTGGTATGAGCTACCACTAAAAAGGTGTATATCATCCAACAATGGATGAATATTGGAAATAGAAATCATAAGTCTTATGTGGACTGATGATGGAGACCTCTGGAGTGTGAGGAGGGATACCACTTCTTCCTTCAGTTCTCTCATCAATGAGGGTTTTAGAGAATTGGGCGAGGAAACAATTTGTCTCTATGGTTCATCAACCCTTTCCAGATACTATGAATAATTCATTAGGTTACATAACACCTAGATATACCACCATAATTAAACCAGATTCATGATTTCTTCCACTTTTCGTAGGTTATTAGGTGTGTGCATGATTTTTTGCATATCATAGAATGGGGGAGATGGACATTTATGATGGAATGAAATGTATAGATTTCAAAGTGGAGATCAAGGGTCTCTTGGGGAGGATCCTCTTTGGGAATTAAATTCCCTTGGTGCATGTTTAGTGGCAGTACTGGAATCTTCCAGAGATCGCATGAGAGCAGGAAGCTCAGATTCGTGCATAGAACCCACATCATTTGGACTTGAATTATTAATATTTTTGGTGTAAATCACTAATGGGAGGAGAATTTAATGTCCCATATTTTCCATGTATTGTTTGAAAATATTATATTGAATAAATTTGAGACTAGACATTGCGAAAATGTTTGACTCTAAGGCCTAATGTTCCCAAAATAAATATTTGATATAAATTAAAATTTAAAATAGTTTTCATGAGTGGGTTTCCTAAAATATTGGAATAAAATTTATATCGTTTCCCAAATCAAAATTCTAAGGGTACTATTGTATTCATAGTAGTGACATTATCTTTGGTGAGGCCTAACATCAACCGTCAATGGTCAGCTCCAAAAGTTAATTTTTGGATGTTTTAAAGAAAATAAAATGAATTAATAATTTATTTTATTTTAAACATTATAACAATGAAGCGATGCATTTTATGGTTTTAAATAACCATGATCCCAAGGATAAGCTCATAACCCCAGAAAACTCCTTGGAATCCTCTTGAGATTTGGAGAGTATCCACCCTTAGAGAATTCTCGATGAATGGTGATGAATTGACCATTCATGAATGGCGGATCCAACAGAGTTATAGGATCTCATATAAGACTATTGCAGAATCCCACTTCATCATCAATGATCAATCCTAACTCAAGGTAGGGTTAGTTATTTTAAATTCGTTCTTTTCTCTATTCTTTGATTTGACGATGTATAATGATCAA
Source organism: Viscum album (assembly GCA_963277665.1). Classification (NCBI taxonomy): domain Eukaryota; kingdom Viridiplantae; phylum Streptophyta; class Magnoliopsida; order Santalales; family Viscaceae; genus Viscum; species Viscum album. The sequence continues at coordinate 1,645,960,383 of OY728164.1, forward strand.
ATAATGAATTGGTCGGCCCACAGTTCGATTGTTCATGAGAGCGAGTTTCAAGTTGGGGGAATTTGAGGATGATTACATTTATGTTTATGATTATCCATGGTTTCTTTCTCAATTCTTATAATAAGAGAATATCAATTCCATAACAAACAACATCAAATGTTTTTTCCTATTTTATTTATGAATTTTCTCTTCTCATTAACCATTGTATTCTTTGCATTCTTCCCAGGGTTATGAACAACAAATCGTTGCACGTACATATCCCAAAAAAATCCCAAATCATAGATATGACATCAGGAAGACCTAATGGTGGTGCAACAATGATGGAAGCAGACAAATCAACATGGTTCAGGAGAAATCATTTTTTGATTATTCTATAAACAGATGATCAAAACAGTATTTTGGGGCCGATAGAACACAACAAACCTCCAGGAACATTGATGGAATGGGGGAGAAACCTTGGATCATGAGTTTCATGGAAAAAAGTTGTTTTATCAAGAATCTAAATATCATCCAGGGTTCAACGATGTAGAATGTCATTTCTGAAAAAATTCGACGAACATGGTGTGTTCTCTTAAGAACAAAACATGTGGGACCCACTCCGTGGAAGAAAGGGTTCCATGCTATAGAAAAATATTTCCCCACATGTGACCCATGTCACACGGCTTATGGGTCATTACATGGGACTTGAAAAGTATCATGAGTGATACACAAACACTCAGTGGAGTACATGGAATGTACTTTACTATATGGCCAGACCAGGCTGGTCACGCAGTTTACCCCATGCACCAGAACATGGGTTGGAAGACATGGGTTGAATCCATGTATGGGCACAAAACCAGAGTACATAGAGTGTCCCCCATATAGTAGGAAACAATATGTTACTCTTCTACATGTTGTGTATATCTATTTCTACGCAACATTTCTTCTGACACGGGGTGTTGCACACGAGCAATACTCGGGGTCAAGGTACATGGCTTGTTATACTTTAACATGTTGTGTACTCCCTTATGAATGGATTTATTTTCCTTGTCCACCATACCTAGGACATGTTTCATTTAGATTACTTCCCACTTCAATCATTCCCCTGAAGGTTAGGTATCATTTCCATCCACATGTGTATGATCCCTTCATGAGGAAGTTATAAATAGAGTCAAAGTCCTTCCGAGGGGACCAGAACGAGATCCTCTACATATTATTGGCCCTAGGTAGAGTCAGGTATCAATGTGATCAATCCTATAGGATGCATATCCTCTATATTGAAATTTAATCTAGATGAATCATGGTATATGTTAATGCCCTTTCATTGATCCTCATCTATGTATCGTCATTTTTTCTTACCCAGGATTGAGTTCCCCAGAATCAATGTATCTGTTCTCTTTTCAAATTTATTAGGGAATTTATACCTATCATGACACATTTCAATGAACAGTACTTCTCAGATGAACATCATCAGGTCTATAATACTCATGGAGTGAGTTCTCCTAGATGAGTTCTCTGTGAAATCTTTAAACTGAATCCTTAGAGTGGGAGTGCGATCATTGTGAATTACCTCTAGACTACAGGTCTTGGTTCTGATTATATATGGATTTGTATATTTTTATATTATCTTTTGACATATAATATGTAGAGATAACTTTACATTTACTTTTTGTATTTATTTGTGGGTTGCAGGGTCCTCTACTGAGTATTGTTACCCTATCCCATGCATGGGTTTTTTCTGATTGTTTTGTGTCTTGTGCAGAAGAGTGGGATTTTAACAGATTCCATGGTGGACCTGGATAGGACCATGATTTATGGACTTCCATAAATGTCAAATTATTCCTATGGCTATGAGTAAAAGTAACGGTATATATTTCATGATTACATGTCGGACTTTGTAGTTTGGAGACTCTTTTTTTGTGGTCTTGTTTTCTATCCTAGTTCACATTATTCACTTTACATTCCATTTTACTCTTTTTTTTAGGTTATAGTGTATTCATGAATTTTTTCTTTAGTGGGGTATTTACATTTTTTTCAATTTTGGGCTTGGAGATATGTGTGTGCCGAACAGTACATATGCCAAGCCTGCAATGTTAGTAATATGCCTGTATAATTCAAGTCACCATCCTTTGTTCTATTGGTGGTGGGTATGGGGAATCACATCGTGGGCCCCACTATAATGGGTTTTGTCAATTGATGTTGTAATTATGTAATGATATCCAATCCGTACCTAATATAACATAAAATTTTACCATAGAGATAATAAAAATAGTTGAAGGAATAACATTACAATAAATATCAACAAGAGATAAATAATATACATGGATGTGATCATCACACTAATAGGGTATTTTACTTCTAATTCGATATATAATTGTTATAGTTCCATTTTAATACCATTATAAACTTATTCATATAAAATATAGTGGGTAGGTTTGTAGTCAAATAACTCAGTAGTAGTTCTAGAGTTGATTGTAAGTGTTCCTTTCACAACATAGTCATCATTCCCATCATCATAAATACTGATCCAAAGATATTTCTTATTATATATATGATTAATATGGATTTTAAATCAAAAAACATAATTAGCCTTCATATTTTTCCATTAGTTTGCATCATACACATACTCCATGTATTTTAAACACTCGAGTGGGGATGGTGTATTGGTTAAATATTTCACTCCATTCACACTATTAGTAGACATCATACAATCAAATCACCATTCAATAACATGATGACGTTTCTATCTACAAATAATAAATTTACCAGCCCCCTAGAGAAAATTTCCTCCATGGTTCCTACCACGCATCAACCATAAAAGAAGTATCATCTTCTTCTCAACAAGGGTTTTAGAATTTATTTCTTATTATATATTTGATTTAATATTAAATCTATGATATTTATTGGTTACAGAAATATCTATTTCCACTTTGATAGAACATCAACTAATTTTTTAATTGATAATGAAATACATTATAGATAATGAAATTAAGAAACATGGTTTCAAGAATTTAAATAATCGATCAACTATACATTAAGGTATGATTATAATATAAGAATTATACATCACACGTATTATATAATTTTTCTCTTATTTTCCAAAAATTAATTATCCTTATCATTTAGCACAACTAATTACTTATACATTTTCGTTTGAAAAATATGAGGAAATTAATTATTGAAAATTAAGAAAGTAAACACACCCCAATCCATTGCAATAATTCTTTTGTGCATCCTTGTATAATTAATATGAGTTCATTATTTATGTTTATCACATTTAAAATGATATATCAGAATACATAGAAGTGGGATTCATAAGAGGATCATAATAGTTACAATTAGCATTGATGAACTAACCCAATTGGAATGGATGGGGGATATCAAATATATCATTTATAAGAGGCATCATTCATCTTTTTGTATGAAAATTATAGCCGACCTTCCATGGGAGGTCATGATTCAGGAACCACCAATGATGGAAATTCTTGGGAGGGGTAGTTCTAGTGTATTCGTGTTAATGGGAATTTGGTGCATATATTGGGTCATGTTCTTTTGAGCTTATGGTTCTTGTAAGGGTTCCGTCTTAACCCATTTAAAAATGTGATTATTAAAAAATAAATAAGAATATTACATAAATTTGTTCCAGGATGATGAGAAAATATATTTACAATGTTACTATTACATTACAAAAAAACTAGTACATTATAAAAAATAAATAATGGTGAACATTCTTTCATCAAATAACAAATAGAACATTTTTCCATCCTTCAATGATCTATAATTTTTCTGTAATTAATATATTTATAATGACTCATAAGTATTGAATAAATTTTTCATTCCATCTCTCATAACATTTGTATTCCTAGGTGGAAAAGTGTTATATTTCAGTCACATTCTGCATTAACATGGTTATTTTGGGATATATCCAATGACTAAAACCAATAATATATATAATTTTCAACAAAAGTCATAATGGGATACCATATAATTATGAAAAATTATTTATAATATTTACAAATGATGATATATTTTTTTCAATATATAACACCTTAATTTTGAACAAGTTAATTGATGATCGTAATCTATTTATTTCATGAATGTTGATTTGTAAATGAAAAAATTAATTAAGCTAAGAACATCCCCTAATAGTGTCAAACCATGAACATGGTTTGGGAACAACCATCTGGAAATAAAAATATTACGGGATATACTCAGCAAAATATTTCTGATATTATTTCCCCTATAGGTTTTTTTTCAAAACCATGCCCTATTATAGTTTCTAAACATTGATATTTTTCTAGGAAAACAAAATTTGATTCATTCCAATAACATTGGTTGTTTTATTTAATTTTAGGTATATTTTTATGGATTCTACAAAATTAGTCCCATCAAAGCTTCTAATGGAAACTAAACTATAATATCATACTAACTATTATGGGCCAAACATTTTTCACATAGATAACACATCTTAATAGATGAATATTTATTAGATATCCTAAATATCTTATCCAAAATAATAGAGATCTACTATCATTTGGAAACAAGGATATATTAAGAAATGGTTTATAAGTGAACTACATAATCTCCATCAATGTTCATCCAAATTTAAACACATTTTTGATATATCATACATAATTTCATTATTCATAAAATGGATAATGTAAACCTAATAAAAGGTGAGATCAGATGATCTGTAAGGGTAAATAATGAGATATCCATGATCAATTAAAAATATAAGAATATGGGTATGGAGAGATAAGCATAACATTTGAAAAATATAACCGTCCATCCTAGAACTTAATCCCAAGTATAGGAAAAAATATTGGTAATTCATAGTACATGATTCCTAATGGAATCAAATAAAATCATCCATGAGTGAATAAAATTGGCATAAGACATAGATATTTGGAATACACATAAGAATATAATGTCATTCAGTTGGTAGTCATGGCCTACTACATATAATAATATTTTTGGTTGGTTTTACATTCCAGACCCTTGTAATTGATAAGGATTACTCTCAATAATATCACACTAGACAATGTCAATAACTAAATTGGGTTCTCTCCCTATCCGAGTTCAATTTATCACATGAGATATCAATCTTCTCATAGTGCATTAGAGGGATATATAATTCTATGACAACAAGTCACATAGTTAAAATAATATATATGTATTCCATAAGATAATAAAAACTTCATCATATAATAACCCATTAATATAAAATGTGTTTCATAATAATTTCATCAAGGCATAACCTATCTCAAAAACGAGTTTCAAAATAACTTCCACAATTAATCATAATTTAACCTATGGAAAAGGATTAGGTTGAATAAAAAACTTGTAAACATAATCATAAAAAATCCAATAATAATAATAATAATGGTATAATTGGATAATATCCCTAGTAGGGTATACATAGAATCGATGGTTTTAATCACTATTGAATACAAATATTGGTAAAATTTCATTAAAAACATGTGAAAAATTAACCGCCCACTATGAAAATTAATTTTTAAAACTAAAATATTCCCAAAAATATTTTTAAAATAATTTTATATAATAATAATCTAGGAGTCATTTAAAATAATATTTTAATAATTGGAAATTTATAAGGATAAAAAAGTCTATTCACATTTTATTAGATAAGAGGAAATGTTTTTTTTATACCATTGTAAAAAGAAAAAAATTATGCCATGTGGAAAAAAATAATAAGATTATTTTTAAACCGGTTTATAAAAAGTAAAAATGGGTAAAAATGACATGATTCCTAATAGAATAAAAAAACATTCGTTTATTAATTAATTGAAAACATGTATAATGAATTAAAAGGGTATTCGAATGAATAAAGAGATAGATTTAGTATTCCATTAACATTATTCATCAAAACTCTTCAGTGATTATAGAGAGGAAAATTAACAGAAAAAATGTATTCTATAGAAATAAGGGAAAGAAAATAAAATTCATGAGGATATAGGTGGATAGAATTTGAGATTTCTTCATTTGAATCATAATAATAAATAATTAGGATAAGCAATCATAATGTAACCTAAACATCTAACCACATTGGAAACTTTTGAATTGATAGTCCTAATAAATTATAACATCAAATGAAACATTAAATACCATATTAATAGTGGGATTCAGGATATGAAATTTCAATGGGTTTGTATATAAGCCTCATAAAACAAAATAGTTGAACAATATAACATATTTCTCCAAGAAAGAAATTTGGGACGATAAAACCTTACCTCTGGTCTAAATTCCCCCGTTAATATTTGACTCTAAATTATAAAACATTTATATTTATTATAAATATATTTCAAAACCACTACTGCATAAAATGTTTTCTAATGTGGTTTTTTTAATTTTTATGTCTATTTTTGATCTATGTTATTATAGAATATGTTAATAATATTAATTTACATCGGTTATTTTAAAACCGAAGTGAAAAACAATAAATCGAAGCATTTTTTACATCGATTACTCAATAAATGACATGGAAAATGCTTTGGAGTCATGATGTATTACATCGGTTATTTAAAAACTGACACTGTATATACTTTATCACGTCATTTATTATATAACTAACATCTTAAATCATGCCTCCGAAGCATTTATCATGTCGGTTATTAAAATAACTAATGTGATAAAGCAGTCTACCTGGTGGTTTTACATGTCTCTTAAATAATAACCGATGTGAGAACAAATATACTATATCAGTTATACAATAACAAACATAAAAAACTATTCCACTCCATTTATTACTTCGGTTATGAAATAACCCACATTAAAATTAATCATGGGTAATTTTTTACGTCGGTTATAAAATAACCGAGGTAAAAATAATATTTTTTTAAATTAACCGTTCAACAACAGTGATGACCAGCCAAAAGAATACCCGAAATGGAATAAAAATAGATCATACCATTCCCCCACCCAACTGGACACCCCCCACACCCTTGGACTTTCCCTACCCTCCCTGACAGTCCCCACGCCCCTAGACACCCCCCACAACTATTCTCAGCCAAAAGAATACCTAAAACAGAACAAAAACAGAGCATCCCCCCCCCATCCTGGAAAGCCCCCCCCCCCCCCCACACCCCTATAACCCCCACCCTAGAAGACACCCCCACATCCTTGAACTCCTCCCACCCTCCTAGATAGCCCTCACACCCCGGGACACCGCTCGACAACTATGCCCAACCAAAAAGAATACCTGAAACAGAACAAAAATAGACCAACCCCCTAACCCACACCCCTGGAAACCCCCACTCCACTTGAAAAATCCCACACCCCTGGACTACCCCCACCCTCGTAGACAACCCCCCACACCTTTGGACCCCCCACAACTATTCCCATCCAAATGAATATCTAAAACAGAAGAACAAAAGACCAAAACCCCCCCCACCCCACTGGACAACCCTCCCCCAACCGAAGACAACCCTCCCACACACATGGAAACCCCCACCCCACTAAACAGCCTGCCCACAACCCTGGACACCCACCACTCCTAGATAGCCCCACACCCCTAGAAAGCCCTCCCACCCCCTGGACAACCCTACCACCATAGACACCCTGGACACCCCCACACCCCTAGACACCCCCCTCCCAAACCCCTAGAAACCCCCACCACCCCTGGAAACCCCTGGACTACCCCCACCCTCTTGTACACCCTTGACACCCCCACCCCACTAGAAATCCATCCCCAAACCCATGGACAGCCCTCCCAGACTTTTAGACCCCCCCCCCACACCCCCTAGACACCCCTTGGACAGCTCTCCCACCCTCCTGGACACCCCCACCCCACTAGACAGCCCTCACCCACCCCCTGGATAGCCCTCCCACACCCCTCAAACCCCCACCCCCCACCACCACACTAAAAAACATACCCACAACCCTAGACACCCCCACCCTCTAAGACAACCCCACCCCCGGATAGCCCTCCCACTCTCCTAGACACCCCGACCCCCATGGACACCCTAGACACCCCCACACCCCTGGAAACCCCTCCCACATCCCTAGAAACCCCCACACCCCTGGACACCCCCTGGACTACCCCCACCCTCATATACCCCTTGGACACCCCCCCCCCCACTGGACAGCCCTCCCCACACCCCTAGATAGCCATCTAACACACCTAAGAAACCTCCAAACCCCTAGACACCCCCTGGAAATCCCTCCCACCATCATGGACACCTCCATTGACACCCACTGGACAGCCCTTCCCCTCCCCGTGGACAACCCTCCCACACCTATGGAAACCTCCCACCCCACTAAACAGCCTTCCCACAACCCTAAACACCCTCCCACCCTTTTGGATAGCCCCCACCCCCTGGATAACCCTCCCATCCTCCCGGAGACCTCCACCCCCATATACACCCTGGACCCCCCACCCCTGGACATCCATCCCACACCCCTAGAAACCCCCACACCCCTGGACACCCCCCTGGACTTCCCCCACCCTCCTTGAAACCCTGGACACCCCCCTGGATAGCCCTCCCCATACCCCTGGTCAGCCCTCCCAATCTCCTAACCCCCCCCCCCACACCCTTGGACAACACTCCCACCCTCCTAGACACCCCCACCAAACTAGATAACCCCCCCCCTCGGGACAACCCTCCCACACCACTAGAAACCCCTACCCCACTAAACAGCTTGCCCACAACCCCGGACACCCCCACCCTCTTAGGAAGGCCCCAACCCTAGACAACCCTCCCACCCTCGTGGACACCCCCACCCCCATGGACACCCTGGACACCCCCACCCCCCACTACTAGACACCCCTCCCACACCCCTAGAACACCCCACACCCCTGGAATTACCCCCACCCTCGTGGACACCCCGGACACCCCTAACCCCACTAGACAGCCCTCTCGCACCTTTGGAAAGCCCCCACCCCACTTGAAAGCCCTCCTCAAACCCCTGGACAGCCCTCACACGCCCCTAGAATCCCCCCACACCCCTGGAAACCCCCTGGACAGCCCTCCCACCCTCTTGGACACCCCCCCTAGACACCCACTGGACAGCCCACCACCACCCCATAGACACCCCCCACACACCCCTAGAACCCCCCTCCCCCCCACCCCACTAAATAGCCTACCCACAACCCTGGACACCCCCACCCTCTTGGCCAGCCCCACCCCCTGGACAGCCCTCCGACCCTCCTGGACACCCCCCACCCCCATGGACACACTGGACCCCCCCCCCCCCCCCCCCGACACACACACACAAACACACCCCTCTCGCACCCCTAAAACCCCCCACACCCCCAGACACCCCCTGGACTGCCCCGCCCTCATGGACACCCTGGACACCCCCACCCCACTGGAAAACCCTCCCTCACCACAGAAAAGCCTCATATCCCCCTTTACACCCCCCCCCCCCCCACACCCCTAGACACCCACTGGACTGCCCGCCCACCCTCCTGGACACCCCCCCACTAAATTGGACAGCCCTCCCACACCCCTAGAAACCACCCCACCCCACTGGACACCTCCCCAAACCCAAGAACACCCCCCAGAACAAAATCCATACCACAAAAACGATCTGAACTATACCAAAATTAGATGTAGTGCAAAATTTAACAGCCACATATATAACATTCATAACTTACAATTTCCACAAAAAACCCCTAAATCCAACCTAAATGACTACCAAACAAACAATTATAATGACAATATTCAAAATTACATATTACATTACAAAAAAACTAATATACAGTCAAACTTGTAACATAATTTGACCATTCCACATGTAAGTGTTTGACATCAAGAGAACTATTGGTTTGAGGGTCATCAAAGAGAATCAAATTAAAAGGATAGTAGTTAACATGTATAACGAATAAATAAAATGAAATATTATGGAATTTTTTAAAAGGAAATAATACAATGTTAAAGATTAAAAGGAAATATTGCCATGTCAAAGTTCACAAGTGTTCCAGCTGTAATTCTTTTATACATAAATCATATCACATAATATTGGCATTTGAATATTCCTTATTGTTCAATGCAATTTTATTTGAATGAGTGTAAATTCATAATATTTTTTTCTGTAATACAGAAAAAAGTAAAAATTATAAAAGGTTATTTACCTTTACTTCTACATGTTTGATCTTGGCACTCCTTTTCTGTAACAACCCGAAATTTTGAATAAATATTGTATCCTAATTTTGTGTGTTATTTTATTTTTATACTCAACAAAAATGTTTCATTTGATAACATGGGTTTAATTAAAATGATACCATTGGGTTTCGACTGTTATATGAACATTGGTCAATATGACCATTGGAAACTAAATGTTGCAATTATTTTCTATAAATACATGTGATCTTGTTTAATTAATATAGAAAGAAGATTCAATGGCCTCATCGAGTAGTCTCGGGCCAATCGAACCCCATCTAACAGAACTTGGGAAAGAGGTAGCACCACTAGGCTTTGCTCTGGACCAAACCCAACCCAAACTTCATCGTGTGAAGCTAGAATGGAATCTCCTTCTTGAGAAGTTCAAACTGATAGAAATTTCTACTCGTGCAATGTTGGTCGAGCAGCCCTCATATTATCTCACCTTATCAGACCTTACACTTAGGTCCTATGCTGTGGTTATAAGGGGCTATGTAAGGAGACCGTAACTGCTTTGTGTAATCCTTTGAGATAAATAAAATTGTGTTTTCTTCTTATGGTGAAGTTTGTAAATTTTCAAATGTACAGAAAATGTAGGATGTATATTATTGATGAATGTGATGAAAGGATATTTTAAAATATTTTTGTAAACCTTAATTAACTAATAATGTGTAAGGATTTTCAAAAAATGGTCTTTTGAAAATGTGTTCAGTAAGAAATTTTGAGTCTAATAATATTAACATAATTTTTTGTGAATTATAATTTATGAATAGTGATTTTAATCTTAGAATTAGTAATGTGACCAAATGTATTAGTCCTCTAACTTAAAGAAAGTATTAATATAATATAGCCACCTTGATTAAGTAACGTAATTCAATAAAATAGCTAAACAACTGTTTCAGAAATTATTAGTCAAGTATTAGTTTTTTGGGTGAATAGTGTTTTTAATTAAAAATTAAATTAAAAATATTTAGAAAATTATTTTTATAAAATGGACTTTATTTTTGAATTCAGAACATCGATATTATATCAAGGTAATTTTTGGGGTTTTTTTCTGAAAAAAATGAAATTTTGGTGAATAGTTTTTTTATTTAAAAATTAAATTAAAATTATTTAGAAAATTATTTTTATAAAATGGAGTTTATTTTTGAATTCAGAGAATTGATATTATGTTAAGGTAAATTTTTGGGAGTTTTCTAAAAAAGTTGAATTTTCAGTGAATTGTAAAAATACAGTTTTATGGTTTCGGTATGTTTAATGACATTATAACTGCATCATGATGATGTCATGAGATATTTTTAGGGATGGTTGACTTATTAATAGTAATATAAGGTATTAGGTGTCCCAATTGCCCAATTCCATGAAGAAATACCACTTGTTTTTTCAATACCACCAATGAGGTGTCCCTTGGCCATTAATGCCTTGTCCCCTCACTTCCCCTATAAATACGAAGCCATTCTCTTATCTTTTCCATTCAAAATTCCTCATCAACGTAGTTCTGGGCTCCTTACCTACCATAGAGACCTCCCATGGTGCTCTCAAGCCTCCCAAGGTCCCAAACATCAAGACTTCGAAGTCAGTCTTTAGGATAAGGGATCATACCTCTCCTTTTCTTTTCAAGTACTCTCTTTTATGTCATTTTTTATGCTTCATTTTCGTATGTTAGAGGATGTTCCATTATATTCATCCTACTATCCTTTTCATTTTCATATGATGAGATACCCCCTCTTCCTCTCATCAATTCATTTTAAAAATGCTTCAGTGTCATCGTTAGGCTGCCGAATTTTTAAGGGATTCTTTCACCCTTCACGTTTCCAAGATCTATTTTCATGTCAAGTCTTTCATGTTACTTTTTATTACGTTGGGTAATGATATCTATATATATAATAGTGATATTTTATGTTCATATGATGAAAGACACTATTTTATCTTGTCAATTCATGTTTTTTAAGTTTTAAGTGACGCTGTTAGGATGCCAAATTTTCATAAGAGAAATCTAATTTTTGTCTTCCTTCGATGTTTTTCATTTCATATGACATGTATTTAAAATTTCATTAACATGTTTTTATATCCTTCATATTATGTCCCTTTACTATTTTATGGATCATTTATGAGTGGGTGACCCATGTCCCCTCACTTTTCAATATTTTCTAAAACCCTATAACATAGTCGTTATGCTGCAGTATTTTCATGTCAAAATGTCTCTCTCTTTGTCTCAAATTCTTTTATTTTATTAAGCGAATAATAAAATATCCTTCTTATAAATGGGTATTCACATATATAGCAAAATTATATATTTTTATTCCGGGACTTACATATATGAAACATGTTTTCCTTTTTCTGTGGGTTTAAAGTGACATAAAGATCACGTCATTAAAGTAGTTTTTAAAACGTTATGATTATGAAATGAAACCCATTTATTTTATGCAATATGGGTTATTTAGAAATATTTTATGATGATATATGTGGCCCACATGATAAAAAATGAAAATTTAATGGTGTTCCCTAATAGCGCTCCAATGCATTCAGTAATGACTTAATCTCTAGAGATGACCATTTTTAACGACACCTTGGTGAATAACCTTGGTAATTTTTAATGAAACCATGAGGATGGACCTTGGTGAAATGGAAATGATTTTCTAGGTTAAATGTTGTTTCCACATCTACATGTTATGAAACATGTTATTTTTATTATGATATGCCTCATGATATCTTTCCCATGCCTTAAAGTTATTTTTCATGACTTTTAATGTATCTCAAGTTCACATGTAAAATGTTTCCCTTATTTCCCTTATTGGGCCTTCTTCTCACCCTTTACTTTGATGTATTATCCCAGGTTATGAGATGTTATAATGAACTTAGGATGAAAAAATTAAGAATCCTTTCAAGTTTTTTAGAAGAATGTTTTATGTCGTCATGTATTACGTTCTTGGATTCCAAGACACTAAACCTTAATGATCCTCGATTTTTTATAATGTAATGAATGTTTATGTGATAAAAAGGTGGGATGTTATAGTTGGTATCAAAGGATGGTTTAGTTATTTGTGGAAATTTGGATATGAAAAAATTAGGAATAACCCTATAGAAAAGTTTAAATATAGGAAATCTTCCTTGTATTTTGGTGGGTATTGAGTAAGTGGGTTCTAACCAAATAAATCACTGTCTAGATACGAACAAGTAGAGGTGGCTCTGGCACAGATGTTCCTAGGATTGAAAACTCTGACAAGGTGTTTCGGGCTTGACCCAGGGTGACCTGGTGCATGACAATGGGCCTTGCTGCACTCTTACTTTGACACTCTCGGGGGATATGCTTTGTTAAATTCATAAGCTCTGTATGAACCATTATTAAAGGGACAATGATAAAATAAAATAAAGATTCACATAATAATATATGATCATGGATAACCAAGATTAAAACCTAGGGGATCACAATTTAGGGTATACTTTTCTTCTACAACTTTATCCTTCTTTGCTTCAAGTTTCCTTTTCATGATTATTGGCTTAGTATTTAAGCCCCATAATTATACTTTCTTTTCTTAGTTAATGGTGGGAAATGTAAGAACATGTCCCAACAGCCAATGTGATAGGAAATGTGAAGATTGCCCTATTAATGTGATAGAGATGACGAGAGATCAAGTTGAACATATTTTGATTATTCCAAAACAACTATCAAAAATCACAATTAATAAATGGTGCCTAGTTGAATCCCCAAATTCATTAAGGAAGAATAAGACGAAGTTTCAAGATTGTTCATCTGATAAAGTTGATAAGGGAAAAAAGACCCAATTTCCTTTGTGAAATAAGTGTGGAAAGGGTCACCAAGGAGAATGTCACAAAGGAACTCGGAGATGGTTTAAGTGTGGGGTGATAAGGCATAAATTAGCCAATTGATTTAAAAAAATGGATAATGTGATGAATATAGATAAGGTTCAATCTAATGTACCCTATAATTTTAAATGTCGTAAAAGTGGAGAAGTTGGACATTATCCAAGGCAATTCTCTCTTGGAAGGGATGAGACACATGATGAGCATCATAAATCTTCACGGACAAGGGAACAATTCATGTCCTATGCTGAGATGGATCATGATGACTAATGTACATGTAAATTCTTCTCAATAATTGCCTATATCATGTTGTATTCTAGTTCATTCCCTATGAGAATATCTTTAATGTTTTCTAAGTACATCAAGTCACCACCTAATATGGTTTTATACCATTAAAGAAAAAATCTATTGTTTTGTACCACATGTTGATGTTGTGAAGCTGTTCTTCTTGAACAAAATGATGATTATGGGATTAAAAGATGATTATTATTTTGGAAGACGTTCACTATTTTAGGAACCCTATATGATCGAGGTAAATACATTACTATAGTATTTTCTTTGAAGAGTAAAGGTTGAATTATATTTTTAAGAATCAATGAATTTAAGGTGAACTTATAGTAATTTAGGTTACTTATGGAAATGATTAACCTATCCTGGGGAAAATATGTTTAGGTTTCTTTATTTTGTTATAAGATAATAGGAGTGGTTGATGTTGTTTGGAGATGAATGATAATGTTTATATTGGAAGAATATGTTATCAAATCCTTCTTGTATTTGGGTTTCAATCTTAGTTTTGTATATTTTGAGGAATTTTAAGGATAGTTATTTATGGAATGGTCTATGATGAACTTTGGGTAGTACCGTGGAATTTTGAAGATTTAAAAGTAGTTTCCCTTCCTATGGGGTTCTTTCTTTTTGAAGATTTTTTATCTTACTCTTTCTGTTTTTTGGATAATGTTTAAAGATAGAAGAAATAGATAGTTTATCTTTTGTGGATTATGTGATTCTCTAGAAGATTATTCTTGTGCATTGATGAGACCTAGTATTTTTGAATGCTCATCATTTGGAGAAAATATTATTCATGGTAAAAACTTATTAAAGGATGAAACTCTACTTGAAGGTAAGTATATTTCCTTGTGTTCTTATTCTATATAGTAAATTAATTCCTCAAAATTATTAAAAGGAACTTAAAAAACGTTGTTGGTTTAAGTTTCCTACTGGGTAATCAAAGACCATTTACACACATCATAAGTTTGTGATGTTATTGTGGTTAACTTTATCCTAATCATGTTTTCTATAACACTCTATCAGAGCATGAACCTTTGTTTTCTCTTCCATATCCATGTTTCCCTACATTGAATCCTAGTATGGTTGAACTCGGGTGATCCCTGTACTTCCCTTTCTTTCATTTAAAGTAATAGTTTTGCTGACTCCTTTTTTATGTGGGACTTTCAATGAAATTTCCTTGCCCAATTTTAAAAATTACGAGGACGCAATTTCTAGAGGGGGATGATTTAACTACCTGAAATTTTTGTTAAATCTTGTTTCCTAATTTTGTGTGTTATTTTATTTTTATAATCATCAAAATTGTTTCATTTGATAACATGAGTATAATTAAAATGAGATCGTTGGGTTTTGACTATTATATAACGATTGGTCAATATGACCGTTGGAAACTATATGTTGTGATTATTGTATAAAAATACAAGTGCTCTTGGTTAATCAATATAGAAAGAAGATTCAGTGGCCTCATCCAGTAGTCTCGGGCCAATCGAAGCCCATATAACAGAACTTGGGAAGTAGGTAGCACCACTGGGCTTTGCTCAGGACCAAAACCAAGCCGAACTTCATTGTGTGAAGAAAGAAAGGAATCACATTCGGCAGAAGTTCAAACTGATAGAAATTACTACTCATGCAATGTTGGCAGAGTCACCCTCAGATTGTCTCACCTTAGCACACCTAAAAATTAGGTCTTATACTGGGGTTATATGGTTTTATGTATGGAGACCATAACGGCTTTGTGTAATCCTTTGAGATAAATAAAATTGTGTATTCTTCTTATGGTGAAGTTTGTAAATTTTCAAACGTGTGGATAAATGTAGGATGTATATTATTGATGAATGTGAAAAAAAGATAATTTATAATATTTTTTGTAAACCTTAAATAATTAATGATGCATAATGATTTTTAAAAAATTTTCTTCTGCAAATGTGTTCAGTAACAAATTTGGAGTCTAATAAGATCAACATAATTTTTGGTGAATAGTAATATATGAATAGTGATTTTATGCTTAGGATTAGTAATGTGACCAAATGGATTAGTAATCTCACATAAAGAAAGTATTAATATAATATAGGCTCCTTGATTAAGTATTGTGATTCAATAAAATAGGTAAATAACTATTTCAGAAATTATAAGTCAAGTTTTAGTATTTTTGGATGAATAATTTTTTTAGTTAAAAATTAAATTAAAAACATTTATAAAATTATTTTTATAAAATGGAATTTATTTTTGAATTCAGAACATCGATATTATGTAAAGGTTATTTTTGGGTTTTTTTCAGAAAAAAATCAATTTTCAGTGAATAGTGTTTTTATTTAAAATTTTAATTTAAAATATTTAGAAAATTATATTTATAAAATGGAGTTTAATTTTGAATTCAGTGCATTGATATTATGTTAAGGTATATTTTTGGGTGTTTTTTGAAAAATTTGAATTTTCAGTGAATATTAAAAATACAGTATTAGGGTTTCGGTATGTTTAATGACATCATAACTGCATCATGATGATGTCATGAGATATTTTTAGGGTTGGTTGAATTATTCATAGTAAGATAAGGTATGAGGTGTCCCATGTGGCCAATACCATGAGGAAATACCCCTTGTTTTGCCAATACCACCAATGAGGTGTCCCTTGGCCATTAATGCCTTGTCCTCTCACTTCCCCTATAAATACCAAGCCATTATCTCATCCTTTCCATTCCAAAATCCTCCTCAATGATGTTCTCGTCTCCTTACCTCCCAAAGATTCTTCCAAAGGTTCCGTCAAGCCTCCCAAGGTCCAAAACATCAATATTTTGAAGTTACTCTTCGAGGTAAGAGATCATACCTCTCTCTTTCTTTTCAAGTACTCTCTTTTATGTCATTTCTTTTATGCTCCATGTTCTTATGTTGGAGGATGTTCTTTTATATTCATCCTATTGTCCCTTTCATATTCATAGGATGAGATACCACCTCTTTCTCTCATCAATTCATTTAATAATGTTTAATTGACATTGTTAGGGTGCCGAATTTTTAAGGAATTATTTCAGCCTTCTCGTTTTCAAGATCTATATTCATGTCGATTATTTCA
The DNA here is from genome assembly GCA_963277665.1 of Viscum album. Taxonomy (NCBI): domain Eukaryota; kingdom Viridiplantae; phylum Streptophyta; class Magnoliopsida; order Santalales; family Viscaceae; genus Viscum; species Viscum album. Next base: position 1,645,977,659 of record OY728164.1, read on the forward strand.
TGTTCCTTTTTATTATGTTGGGGTATGATATTTATATCTATCATACTTATATCTTATGTTGATATTATGAGAGACCCTATTTGATCTTGTCAATTAATTTTGTTATGTTTTAAGTGACGCCGTTAGGCTGTCGAATTTTCGTAAGGGAAATCTTATTTTTGTCCTCCTTCCATGTTTTCTATTTCATATGGTATGTCTTTAAAATTTCCTTACCATGTTATTTTATCCTTTATATTTTTTCACTATATTTTTTTATGGATCATTTATGAGTTGGTGACCCATGTCCCCTCTCTTTTCAAAATTTTCTAAAACCCTATAACATAGTCGTTATGCGGTAGAATTTTCGTCTCAAAAAGTCTCTCTCTTTTTCTCCAATTTATTTATTTTATTAAGTGAATACTCAAATCTCTTTCTTCTATATGGGTATTCACATATATATCGAATTTTTCTATTTTAATTATGGTACTTACATACATGAAACCCATTTTCCTTTTTCTGTGGGTTTAAAGTGACATAAAGTCAGGTCTTTAAAGTAGTTTTGAAAACATTATGATTATGAAATGAAAACCATTTATTTTATACTATATGGGTTATTTATGAAATTTTTGATGATGATATATGTGGATCACATGATAATAAATTCAAATTTAAGGGTTCTCCCTGATAGTGCTCCAATGCATTGGGTAAACACTTAATCTCTAGAGATGACAATTTTTAACGACACCTTGGTGAATAACCTTGATAATTTTTAATGACACCTTGGGGATGGACCTTCGTGAAATGGATATGTGAAATTTTTTAGCCACATATACAAGTTATAAAACACATTATTTTTATTATTTTATGCCTCATGATCTTTTTCTCATGCCTTAAAGTTATTTTTCATGACTTTTGATGTATCTCAAGTTCACATGTAAAATGTTTACCTTATTTCACTTACTGAGCCTTCTCCTCACCCTTTCTATTGATGTATGATCCTAGGTTATGAGATGTTGTAATAAACATAGTATGAAAAAATGAATAATCCTTTCAAGTGTTTAAGAAGAATGTTTTATGTTTTCATGTATTAAGTTCATGATTTCCGAGGCACGAAACCTTAAAGATCATCAGTTTTGTATAATGTAATAAACGTTTATGTGATAAAAAGGCAGGATGTTATATTTTCATTGTGTTTTTTAGAAAGTAGACACATCCCATATTAAAAAATAATAAGAATAAAATAAATTTATAATTCTTTACAATATTTAAAACTATTACGAAATTGAAACATACTTTTCCTACATATTGTTAAACCGTTCCCACAAATCGCCATGGGTAGAGCATATCAAATATAGTATTTTCTCCCTTTGGAAAAAAACCTAACATCCAGTGATCACCGATAAAAGATAATATAAGGTTAGTGGTTTTTTATGTTAAAAGATAGTGAACTCTTTGTTAGATATATGTTTCATTCCAATCACAAAAATGCATCATCCAACACTGTGTGATTATATTCTCTTCAAATCCTTTAGTAATATAAAGCATTAGTTTTTCCTCATCCAATGTATGTGCCTTAGGGGAAATAAAATGTGGGTCCATGAATCCATATACATCTATCATATCATTCTTCTCACACATTTTATAAAGATACCTAATACAAAACAGACATAAGTACACATTTTGAATAAATATAACGCATCAAAAAGGTGTTAAGACTTACATTGAAAAAATTTGGACCACGTTGATTCCCAAATTATCTCCAGTAATAAGCTCCATGATATCAGTTTTCACAATCCCCACATATATTGCACGCCCACAAACATGAGCTTCCATTGGACACTCATAATGATCCCCCAACAAATATGAATATCTTGACAATAATTCAAGATTACTAGAATTTGTATCTGATGTCATAACCATTTGTCTTTATTGTTTTCTATACAATATTTCTTTACATTTGAATTATTCCTAAAAAAATAAATGGAAAAATATATTATTTTTCAAATGTTAAAAGGAATTTAATGAAAAAATAAAATAGAAGATATAACATACATACCTCTATGGTAATGAGTCATAGAAGTCTGGATAGAAAAATTAAAAAAGGCTGATACTATGTCTAACTATTGTCACCTCATCTGTAGGTAATGGTTCTTGAGCTCATATATCTATAATATCTTGTACAGTGACCCTAAGATGCTATAAATGTAACTATTGATGATAAATTGTATCTTCGAAACAATATACCAGCCCATATGCAACTATATGATGTTGAGGATCATCAATATACAACTCGAAGTAAGTAGAAAGCTACAGCGGAGGAGTAGGATATGAAATGGGGCCCACAGGCTGAGGTGGGGGAGTGGGAGCTACTGGCGGAGGTGGAGGATAGATAATAGGGGTCTGTAGGGGGAGGGGGAAGAGTGGGAGCTGTAGAATGAAATTATCATTGCATGCCTGCAAACATAGACTGTACTGACACTCTAATATTTTCCACGATTATCACATTAATATTATGATCTTCATCCTCCAAGGATTATATTTTTTATAATCACCCTCAATGGAAGAAGTAGAAGAACGCAGGAACACTTTTCTTACTAATACACCTGTCTAATATCCTCGTACATGACCAGGATGTTTGGGATTTCCCCATGCTACAAATAAAATATCTTGCCTCCCTACAGTTATAAATACCTCATGTGATCTCTTCCCCTCAAAAGAATCCAATATTAATTAATTGAACAATTCTGTAATGATTCAAATTATATGAATAATATAGTTAGCATGAATAAATAAAATAAATATCTTACAATCCTATTTGCTACGATTCTCAAATCATTCGAAAGATATGAGCCCTTTTTCCCATCCGAGATCTCTTCAATTTTTCATGTCTAAATGGAGGGGATGGAGAGAAAACCTCTCTAGTGCTTGAAGACTTAGCTCTCAGTTTTTTTAATTTTTCTGCCATCATTTTTTCTTCCAATAATTTATACCCTCCCCAAGATAAACAATGAGGCTATACATTTTTAAATTGGATCTCCATAAGAGATTGCCTTTTTTTTGCTGTAAATTCAGATTAAGAAATCATTAACAAAACATTAATAAGGTAATTTATATTATAAATCTAATAAAAGTTTACATTTCCCTTACAAAAATTGAATATTTTCTTCTACTTTCAACAAACTGTCTCCATGTGACTTCATCTATGAAAGGATATATATGAAATGGATTTTCATGAATCCTATTACCAAAAATGAAATAATATGTGAGGGTTTATTTGAAATCCCTCTATTTTATATTAGCCATCGATAATCATTTATTCTTGACTTTTCCAGTGTTTGGAATATCAAAAGTCATCTGATAATGATGAGGTAAAACATATTACACTAGAAACATTTAAATAATTGGCACACAATAGAAACATAACATTCCAAAATCATCTCCCACAACTGAGATATTATCACTTTTTCCTAACATATCCAATCATCATAAAAAATGATTATATTGCTCTTACCTAGAGTTGACACAATACTCTTAAAATATTTTTCATTTGGAACTCTAGGAATATCATTCTCAGCAATCTCAAGGAGTATCCTATGGTCCTGCATATGGGAAAGTGATATTTTTGGTAAACGTGTGAACCCACATTTACTAACTCTTGAACACTTTGTCATTATGGGAGCACATGAGGAATATTAGGGAACATCAAGAGGAGCATGTGAATGTTCCTCACTAGAGGTATGATCATTATGCTCATCTCTAGATTCAAGTTGTGGATTAACTTTTTGATCGGTTATTATCCTTCAGATAACAAAACATACATTAGTTCACAAATATACAAATTCAAATATTAAAATACTAATGCAAACAAAAAATGTAAAATTGACCTATTTTACGTAATATTAACCGTGGTTAATTTGGTTAGCTTGTTAAAAAATGGTAAATATAGTAAATGTGGTAAACATGGTAGTTTAATTTTCATAAAAAAAAATTGAGAAATATATAAATTACGTAAAGGTAAAATATGGTAATCAATGGTAAACTTTAGTAAACATGGTAAACTACACTAAACAAAATTAAAATAAAACAAAACGTCTACTTATTTGTTTTAATATGCATTTTAATAAAAAAAATTACAATATATAACCTTTTATAAATGTAATAAATGAAAACAAGAAATAAACATATGTTACCTAAAGTATTAGGAATATAAAAATAGGGTTTTTTTCCCAAATTCCTTTTTCATGATCATTCCTTATGGCACAAACCATGTCTTCAACATGCTCATCCTTATTTTCTCCTAATATTTTGATGGAAGTAGGGATCTCAAATAAATCAAAATCTTCATCAAGTTGATCCTCACCAACATACTATTTTTCCCTTGTAAAACAATAGACCATTGCATATCTGATTGATCAAATACATAGAAAACTTATTTTTCATGTGTTTCCATTATAAAAGAATTAGCTATGTATTCTAATCTATTCTAATTAAAAACTCTCATTCCAAATTCAAGGTGTATGACACTGTTGTTATCGATAATACATTTATTATTAAAAATAGAAACTTTAATTTTAATTTAATCAACCACCCATAATTCTTCAATAACTCCATAATATGCACTTGATGTAGAAATTGGTTTTTTGTCCTTAGAACTCAAAAAATGTTTCAATTCTGCAAACACCAACACACCACAATTCTGAACTTCACTCCATTTGTCCTAAGATTTCATATAAAATGTGTATCTATTAATGTCATAATAGGACCATGTTATCACATTTAAACATGAACCAACCACTATCCATCCGAGTTTCTCTGATGCATCTGACCTAACAAGCATGGTCTTTTTAGTCCATGAAAAAAATGTTTTGTTGTGCTCATTCAAAATCCATATTTATTTCTTCATTGGATGACATAGTTTCAACTCATTAATTTGCAATGTGATATACGGTTGAGAATTAGCTATGATACTCAAGATGTATAATTCTAACTTCGTCATCTATTCAGCTGACAACGATTTGACTTTCAAACCACAAATCTCATTTCCCTCATTATTAATGCATTTATTGCGAGATGGAGGCAAACCTACGTGCCCTTCCGCAACCAAGTATCTTGTACAAAACTATGCATCCTCCTCAAAAATATAATTTTCAACAATGGAGGCTTCAGGTCGATATGGATTCTTAACATACCCCTTCAACATTTTCATATACCTTTCAAAAGGTTACATCCAATGAAGATATAAAAGTTTACAAAGATTTATTTCTCGAACCAGATGAATCATTAAATACACCATTATATCAAAAAAAAATATGGAGGAAAATACATATCCAATTGACAGAGTACAGAAATTTCATCCATTTCCAAAATGTTCAAATCATTCACATTAATAACCTTATTACAAATTGAAATTAAAAATAAAAAAACTTCATTATAGTCTTTCTAACATGGATGGGAAATACTATACAGAATGTAATTGGCAGAAGTGGTTGCATGAGGATGTGAAAATCAAGAGATTTCATACCTATCAAATTCAAATCCTTCAATAAGACAAAAATTTTTACATTTTAAGAATAGACTTGAGGAACTTTGATATCATGTAGACCCTGAAAAAAGATAATTTTCTCCCTCTTGGATAATGTATCACAAGCCAGGGGAAGAAATTTCCCTCTTCCATTTAGAGTGGGAGCCAACATCAAACATATTCCCATTGGTAGTATGTCTAATCTAGAATTAAACCCATCTTTTGTATTTCCTTTAATATCTAATAATGTTCTAATAAAACTATCGAAGATAATCTTCTCCACATTCTTGGTATCAATATTATGTTTATCTTCATGATATCTCCAATATGGTAGCACAAAAAATATTGACCTTTTCTTCCAAATATGTCTATCATTACCAGATTTCTCTATTTTTTCCAATGTCACATCATGGTTTTCCACCCTCACAAAATACACATCAGGGTATAATGGTTTTGGAGAAATATCAAATTCTTTTGATCCATGGAATTCCTTTTTTAGTCTCTAATAATAGTAATCCATAGGAAAAAACTTTCGACGACCCATGTATAATGTTTCCCCCCTATGATGCAATTGACAATATGACGTCTGTTGTTCTCAAATTGGACATGATTTATGCCCCTTAACACTATATTCAATCAAATTTCCATATACTGGGAAGTCATTTATAGTGAACATAAGCACTACATGCAGTTGAAAATATTCTATTTTATAAGAATCATACACCCTAAGACCATCCTCCCATAAAAAGATTCAAATCATCTATCAATGGTGACAAGAAAACATCAATATCATTTCTCGGTTTCTTCATACCAGAGATCATTATACTCAACATGAAATATTTTCTCTTACTACAAACATCAGGATAGAGGTAGTAAATTACCAATAAAACAGGCCATGAACTATGTGTTCCACTGAGGGTTCGGGATGGATTTGTTCTATCTGTACAAAACCCTAGTCTAAGATTTCTAATTTCATCTCCAAATATAGGATAATGCTCAACAATTTTCATCCATTGTGAAAAATATTTTGGATGATGTATTTTTCCATCACATATCTTCTCATCAGCATGCCATCTTAACCTTTTTACATCATGTGAATTATCAAATAAACATTCCAAATGCTGAATTATTGTAATATACTAAAATACCTTGGAAGGGATCTTTTTATTCTCTACATCAGCTTGATAATTTTCTTTCAAATTATACTTTGATGTCCCTCATTTGGGATACTCTGACAGAAATTCATATTCTTTCTAATATATCATATAGTCATTCTGGTAGGTATGTATTTTCTTTTATCTAAATACCATCAGGTGAAATATTTTCTTGGGCTTATAATGTGAATCTGGAAGATCATTATATTTTGGAAAAATGTCTTTCATCAATTGTAGCAGCCCTGCAAACCTTTTTTCACTCCATCTATGTTTTCCTACATGTTAATCAATCTTAACATAGGAGTGAAAACTGTAAAATACGTTGAAACAGGATATAGTGGGTTTTAGCATCACCATATAGACATTCAACTGTCAGTACTATCTCAATTTCTTATGCTGCAATATCAAGAATCATTTCCTCAATTACATTTGAGTTACCATCTTCTGATTCATCATCATCTGTGTATCATACATTCTTTCTCGTTTCCCCATGCCAAATACAAGGGTTGTAACTTGGATTAAAACCATGACAAATCTGATGATCGTTTATCTCTCTACATTTCAACTTCTTCATTTTCAAACATTTCAGACATGGATAGGAGAAAAAGTAACTTCTTGGAAAATTTTGTTTATAAAATTCCAAAAAGGCATAAACTCCATCCTCATATTCATTACTCATTCGATGTGGCATAATCTAAATTTGAATCATTATTAACCTATAATAAATATCAAAATTATACGTCTTGTTAAGATAAGAAAAATATATATTTATATGAAAAATATCATAATATTAATGTAAAAATAATTTTCAATTATAAAACAAATCTATGCGTATTTGAAAAAAAATAAACATGAAAATCATTTTAAAAAGCAAATATAGATAGATACAATAGTTTTAAATTTATCTTGGATACTTTTTTCTTAAGGTACACAATGAATACATCCTGGTGAAATTGGATACCAAATTCACCCTTCTGTAAAAAAGAAATATGATGTATAAATATTAAAATATGTATACATTCATTACTAAAAATTACACAGATCCCCACAATTTGGAACCATTGGGATAACCCCTAAAACCATTAGGGTACCCAACGGTTTCACACAAAGTTGGTATGATGGTCGTTGCAATATCCACATACCAACGATTCTACAAGAATCCGAGGCATCGAATACCTAAAGTTAAAATATTCCAACAGTTTCAATAAAATAATTGGGATATATATATATATATATATAAACCAAGAGGGTGTCCATGGGGGCTGGGGGTTGTCCAGGGTGTCTAGTGGGGGTTATCCAGGGGGCTCTCTAGAGGGTGGGGGCTGTCCATGGGGATGGGCAGTTTCCAGGGTTGGGGTGTGGTTTCCAGGGGTGATGGGGCTATCCACACCCTACAACATTGGACACTACCCCCACCCCTGGACATCCCCTGGACACCACCACCCCCCTAGACAGCCCCACCCCCTAAACAGAACCCGCACCCCTATGGACAGCCCCCACCCTCCGGACAGCCCCTAAACCATTGGAAAACCCACTCCACCCCCTGGACCCCCACCCTAATAGACATCCCTACCCCCTTGGACAGCCCCATCACCCCATGGACACCACCCCCACCACCTTGGACACCCTATCTTACTTGGACAGCCCCCACACCCCCCTGGACACCACCCCACCCCATTTGACACCCCCTGGACACCCCACCCCTCTAGACATCCCCCACCCCAGGACATCACCCCACCCCTCTAGACAACCCCCTAGACACCCTCAGCCCCCTTTGACATCCCCTGCACCCCCTTGACACCCTCCCACCTACTTTGAAACCCCTGGGACACCCCACCCCTCTGGACAGCCCCCACCTGCTTGATAGGACCCCACCCCTCTAGACAGCCCCCACCCCCAGGACACCCCCACCCCCAGGGACACCCCAACCCCCTTGGAAATACCACTACCCCCCCCCCCCCCCCCCTCGGCACCACCACCACCCCCTGTACACCCCTACCCCCTTGGAAAACCACCTCACACTATGGACACCCCCACCCCCTTAGACACCCTAACCCCCTTGGAGATCCCCTACCCCTAGAAACCACCCCACCCCCTTTGACACCACCTGGACACCGCCACCCCTTTGGACCCCCTACCCCCTGGAAACCACCCCACCCCCTTTGACACCACCCCCAACCACCTGGACAACCCCCACCCCTCTAGACAGCCCCCCGACCCCCCTGGACAACCCCGCCCCATGGACACCCCTTACCCCCTTGGACATCCCCCTCACCCCACAGACACCTCAACTCCCTTGGACAGCCCCTACCCCCATGGACACCACCCCCACCCCCTTTGACACCCAATGGACTCCACCACCCCCTGGACAGCCCCCACCCCCTACACAACACCCCCACCCCTCTAGATATCCCCCACCCTCAGGACCCCCACCCTCATGGACATCCCACTCACCCCTGGACACCCCCACCCCCTAGACACCCTTACCATCTTGGACAGCCCCCTCACCCCCTGGACACCACCCCCTATCCCATTGTACACCCCAACCCCGTTGGATATCCCCCACACCCCCCTGGACACCACCCCCACCCCCTTTGACACACCTTGGACACCCCACCCCTAGACATCCTCCACCCCTCTAGACAGCCCCCCCCCCCCACCCCCTTCGACACCACCTGTACGCACACACACTCGTGATGGAACTCATAAAAATCATAAACTTTCATGATATTACTTCCATGGTATCTTTTACCAGAAAATAATTTAGCATGGTATAAATGAACACTATAAAAATTACCATGATAGCAATAACAAAGATAAAAAATAACATCCTAAAATTTTTTTAGGGCATTGCGAAAATTAAAAACTGAAACAGATCCGTGTGAAGATAACTTGAGTGTTGTGAGTTGACCTAATAGATCTGGTGACAATAAAGATGAAGAATGATATTAGAAAAAAGATGCGGGAGGTCATCAATTTGATGAATCCTATCTAGGTTTTCCGTGCAGGAGAGATGATTCACAGGTCGCCAGATCGAAGAAAATAGAATGACTGAATATGGGGTGAGATAAATAATTTAAAAGGTTTATCACACCAATTTTTTTATAACTGACATGATAAACTTTTTTTATGTTTATTATGTCGGTTATTTAATAACTGACATAGAAAATATTTTATCATGTTGGTTATTTTATAACTGTTATGATAAATGGTGCTTTATCACATCTGTTCTTTTGATAACCGACTTGATAAATTGTCGATATTTTATTTATCACGTCGGTTATTTTATAACCAACGTGATAAAGCGCCCTGATTGGATTTCCATGGTGGTTATAAAATAACCGACGTGATAATGCTAATCTCAGTATTTTTTACATCATTTATTTTATAACCACCGTAATAAATGGATTCTTATAGATTTATCACTTGGATTATTTTATAACCGACTAGATAAATATATTTTTGCAGCTTTTCACATCGGTTATGTAGAACCGACATGAAAAATTCCAATGTGTTAAACATTTTTTCACTAGTGAACCATTAGCATATATATCATACGATCAACTTTTTTCCCCATTTTCTCCCATTTATATAAAATTCACTATTAAAATCATTATTACATATGATAACCACTTTGTATTTCATGTATTTATTGGTTTGGTAGTTTTAGTCATATTATATTTATCACAGTTCCATTGTACAAAAAATGTTAATATTCATCTAAATATCATATGTATTCATTATTTATATATATTTAGTAACCCAAAATATATATATATATATTGATTTAGACCATTCATGCATATGGTGGTCCACATATATGCATGAGAGACTTTATCATTTTCCAATACATTAAAAAGAAACGATGGTATATATGATATTTTAATTTCTTAAGTTTAATTATATATTATATAATATATTTATTTATACATTAAATCCATCATTATATCCAACCTTGAGATCCATTGATGGAAATAAGTTACATGAGTTCGTGAGGTGGAAGTCTATCATACTCATAGTCGACAACTTAATTTCCCATTTGATGGAAGTGGATATTGATATTGGTTAATAAATTAATATAATAACATATTACTATATGTAATACACTTCTGATTCTATTTGATTATATTTTAATTTTATATTATGGAGGTTGTAGAAGAAATAAATTGGAAACACACTGTTCAGAACTATACCTCTTCATTGAGAAACCTATTTAGGTTTAGAAGAGATCCATAATAGTTTGTTTTTCTTATAAAAATGGTATCTATAGTTTGGTAAGGGATGTACTAATGGGATTTGGGTAGGGAGTGCCTGAATAAGTACTGCTTCAACAAGTGAATTAAATTGAATAGTAGTTTCCCTTTTATAAGTGAGGGGAGGGACTCTTTTCAATTATCTTAAATGAAGAAAATATGAAAATATCTAGATATTTCCAAATGATTCATAATTTACATATATTTGAATTAAAGGATGGTTTTGGATGAAATAACATAAAAAACTAATGTATATATATGTTTATGTGGTGTTTTTCACAATATCTATAGATTTAAGCCCTTAGATATCATATTTTAACCTTAATCATTGTAAAAACTAATTAAATATTAAATGGTTAATAAATAATTCTAATATTATTTAGTATTAAAAAATTAATAATAAGCAGAATATTGTTAATATTTAAGACTGCATTCGATTTATTTAGTGAAATATAATATTTTTATAAATTTTAAATCATTTAATCAAATATTATTTATTAAAAATTGTAATTAAATCCAATTTATGAACTATTATATTAATTATAATTTAAAGACCCCAATAAAATAATATAATTGGAATTTAATCTATTCAAACACCCTTAATATTTACTATATATCTATAAAATTCATTGATCACAATGGATCACTAATATTATGTAACATTTATAATTTTTCGACATGATTATTTAAATATTTTATTTTTGATAAAATATTGTTTCGGTATTGCATAATTATTTAAATAAATTTAATAATTACTAAATAAATAAATAAGTTATCATTATAAAAGTAATTTAATTATTTTCAAAGTTAAAAATAATTTTCATATGTAAAATGCTTTTTCCATTGGAGAGCACATAAAATATTTTCAAAACTAAGAGATTTACATTATATCTTTCTCTATACATAGTTTATTATGTGGGTAAAATTCAAGGAATAGTTTCACATTAACAAATAAATATAAAATATTATGTTTTAAGTGTGAAATGATATTTATCCAATATGATTTAAAATAAAAAATGTAGTCCTTATCACTTAGTTTTAACCTTGGTTATCTCAATTTACCCTTTTAGTGTGGTGACAACTTTTTATTGAATCTTCTATATGACCAAATATTATGTTGGAAATATTAAAAAATATTAAATTTTCTCATTTCAAATATTTATTCCATTTTATAAAAATTTAATCTCTATAAGAAGTCAAAATTAATTTTATATGTATCCCATAATGTGTGATGGAAAACAAATTTCTCGAAAAAATCCTTAAGTATAAAAATAATTTGTTTCAAATATCACATAAAATATTGATATATGTGTAATTAATTACAGAATTAGTAACTAAATAAGTCGTATATTAACTGAAGATAAATTTAATAATATTAGGGGGAGTTTTCGATAATTAAAATGATTGTTTTAAAAATCATTATTTATTTATTATTCATTATATAATCAATATTTTCTAAATAATAAATGAAATTAAACCTAAGTAAATCTTGATATCATGATTCCAAATATGAATCTAATTTCTTAGAAAAAATTATTATAGAGGAAGAAATAAATTATATGTATGAATTACAAAATGAAATATTGTTTTTAGTAAAATAGTCTCTTTTTGAAACATGTGATGACTTATAAAAAATAGTCTATTTATCTATGAAAATTATATATATTTTTAATGTGGTTATTCCTATTCATAATTCCAATTTAATGTCTATGTTATAATATTCATGTTTAAATAAAACTAATATTATAAAACATTTTATTTTTATTAAACATTGAGTTGTGTCCAATGGAATATATAAAAAAATTCAATTTATTATCGTGAATAATAAATTATTAGAATATATGGTGTTTCATAATAATTTTATTCTTTTTAATTTAGCCAGAAATTATATTTTTTATAGAAATAGAAATTCTTGAATCCCTACCTAATTTATCTATAGATTATGTTTTTTCATATCATTATGATGAGAATGATTCTACATTACACTATAAGATATCTAGTATTTTAATAGTCTAAATGAAATAAATAAAATGATGAATAAATATAGTAATCTATAAGTAATTTATTTTTAAAAAATTTCTAATAATTATAGAAATCATTATATTGAGAATATAGAGATCAATGGTTATAATTATAAATCTAAAAGCGAGTTTGAAAAATTTAAAACTATTTTTATAAAGTTGTAAAATGAGACTTCCATAATAACATTCACTATTAATTTGAAGTATAATACTATTAATGTATTGGATGATTGATGAAATTTAGTTAAAATTATTTATATAGTAGAAATACAAAATTATTAACATTATATTTTACAGGTGTAAAGAAGAAACAAATTCCAATATTTGTCAAAAGATAAAACCATTAACCATAACATCTTAATTTAAAATTAAAATAATGGGAATGAATTTTTATATGAGGATTATTTGTGTACTAGGAAGCATGATATTTTGAACAAGATAAAAATGGGGAGGGAATAATATTTATATGTTTTCATTGATTAAATTTTAATCTATCATTAAACACATTGATTATATCTTGATGGAAATTATTAGAACTGATAATAGGAGAGTTGTAATGATGTGGGTATGAAATGTGTTATTTGAGAATGTTTTAAGGCCTAAGTAGGTTTGGATTGAGCGATCATAACTTCAAATCAAGGAAATAGAACTATATATTGGTAGAAAAGATTCAATATTTCTAATTTTGTAATATATTATTTTTGTTTATAATTCCACAAATCTAATGTGATAAAATATTTATTTTTTCTGTATAGTGTATTAATATTTACTCTCTTATACAATATAAATTTTCTCCTTTTTAATTACTCATACATTGTTTTTTTTATTTTATATCACTTTTTATATCTTTTATAAATGTTTCCATACTAAGAATTATTTTATTTATCTATTAAATCCACTGTTAAAAATGATTTTTCATTTGGAGAACATTTATACATTAAATGGTGTATCTAAAATTATAATCAATTGACATTTGAAATTGGGATTTTTAAAAAAATCCATAACAATTTTATATGGAATAAAATTAGGTTACATTAATGTAATATAATTTTTATAATAATGATTTCTCATATTCAAAAATGAAATTATATCATCTTCTACTTGTTTAATTTTATTTTAAATTTTTTAAATTCTGGTTAGTTAATTTTCTTATTAAAAATAATTTTTTGTTGAAAGGTAACTCAATATTTTAAACAATTTAGAATTTTATACTTTTAACATATTTGGTGATAATATTTTATTTAGTGCCATGTTCATTGGACCATTATACTAATTTTAGAACATCAAATTATAATATCACGTAAGTAAAGGTATGTAGGCCTACAGTTTGTAGTCATTATTTACTATCATGGTTTGAATATTTCAAACAATATATTCTACTTATATATTACTATTCCAAAAAAATGTAATGGAAATTTCCAAAAAATAATACAATTAAGAGAGGTCATTTATGATCTTTTAACTGTAAAATGATGAGTTTTTAAATTAAAATTTAATTTTATATCTATTGTGTTTGATGTCTTGTTTCATATGCATCATTGAAACATAACATACTATATATATATATATAACTATCCAAAAAATAGATTGTACCACATTATGAAATATAAACATAAAAAAGTACATTTTACTATTAATGTAATGATTAAATTCAATTAGCAAAAAAATCACTTATAAGATCATTTTATTATAAAAAATATATTTTGAAAAAATCCATATTTTATTTCATTTATTTTGAAAGAATAATATTATATATATTAAATACATTATTGATATGGATAAAATATTGGAAATTATTTTTTTAATAATTGATAAGAAATACGTATATTAATAATTAATATTTAAAAAATAATTTATATATGAAAAAATATATATTTTTATATATAAAAGCAGAATTATTAAATTTAATAATTTATATTTAAAAATATTAACATCATTTTTAGATTCAAAATTACAATATTATGTTAATATAAATAATTTAATTTTTTTCATATTTAATAAGTTTTAGAGGAATTTTGATAATTATAGTTTTTAATAAAACCATTGAGTTTATGACTATATTAATATGTATGTATAACTTCAAAACATATACAAATATTAATATATTAAAAACAATAGTTATGTTGTAATTTGATACATTTAGAATAATTTTTTTATTTTTTAAGACTCATGTTTAACATTTTTGAAACATAATTAATATTCTACTATATAAATGGTTTTATTTGCTTGTCTTTTAAATAAGTCTTCCTCAGTCCTAAAAATTAATTCAAAAAAATAGATTTTATATTTTTTATAATAATTTTATTGTTATATATTATGATTAATTTCTTTTTTTGGCATATGAGTATGATTAATAATACTACATTAATTGACAACAATAATGGTGAAATTTTTATTTATAAAGAATTTTTCTTATTAATGTTGTGGAAAATTTATCTAATAAATGTAATTGATCTATTTTTTATATTTGATTTCATAAATTTTCACACACTAAAACTTTTATATATTATAACTCATTTATTTTTATATTATTGTTATAAAAGACATAGAACATTTAATAGTGAAAACAATTTCCTATATATTAAATGTTTTATTATGGATGTTAATTATATGTTTAGATAAATATAACTATTTTATATAGTGATTAAAATTATATTTATAATATAATTTTTTTGAAAGATGGGATACGTTGAATTTTTAATAAAATATAAATTATTCTTGTAATAGCTATTAGCCAATATGAAAACCAACAATTATAAAATGAAAAAATATAATGGTAAAATACTTGAAACATGTTTAATAATAGTTTTAAATTGAATAACAGAGAATTTATCAACCTTTTACTAGACATAGACCCTTTAATGGTGTAATTCCATCCTTGAAAATGAATGGGTATCTTTGAAAATGACATTTTATTCACTTATTAAAGGATATCATGTGCGCCTCATTAATTAAATAATTCCAAATCCATACCTTAGAAAACCCATATTATGATACACTTTATTTCTTGGTTAATTTTATAGAGGTATATATAATACAACCCCATGATGAACCAAAATTGATTTAACATAATAATGTCATATTTGTGATTTAACTATTGTTAATACACATGATTATAAAAAGTCAAGTGATAGTAATTGAAATTTTTGTTATGGATTTCCTCTATTGAATTGTTTTTGTGTAATATTCTTATGTTTTAAAAGATTATTTGGACAGAAATGTTGCTTTAAATTAATTAATTTAAAAAATTTCGATTTTAGAGATGTTCTTAATGACCAAACCAGTGTAAATTGTGTTAGGAGATTGGACATTATCTATCTCATTAGAAGAGGACTTTCTGATTCTTATTATCAATAATTATATAGATGGAATGTAGAAAACTGGACATGGGTGATTATTTTATGATATTTGATGTTGGATTATGGAATTATTTTTGAATAGAGGATTTAAAATAAAGTGGAAATATTTTGGACATGAAAAATATTTATTTTACATTATGAATATTTTGAGATGAATGTTCAAGTATTTTGGTTTTTATTCTTATATAAAATTTTAGAATGGTTTTGTAAGACTACCCCAAAAAGGGGGTTGGACCATGATAGCTAGCCAAGGGGAGCCCCATCCAATAATTCAGTGGGTAAACAATCCCCTATGATAGAAAGAAGATATGATCCTGTGGAAGAGCAAGTGAGAAACCACATTCCAACTATGGTTCCATGTACATGCAGAGCCACTACTGCTGGGGGAATCATGGAAGTGGATGGGAGAAATGGCATAGGGTGTACCAATTTTATTTTGGGAACTCTCGGTAACCTTTTTTTTGAGAACCAGTATATGTGACAAGAATTATGAAAGAGATCACTACGAAACAGATTTTCTATGTCTGATTCCCTATATATATTGTAGTTCATGTAAAACTGTTTGATATGTTTATCTGGTCTATCTAATCTTTTCAGCGCATTGTCTTCCCCACCAATCCCATATGAGAGCTATAATTTTCTATGTCAAGTTGTTCATGTAGCCACTTCTCCTAGGAATCAATCAATCCTTCATGTCACTATATGATCTTCTTGAAAATGATAATTTTAAAAAAGTCTCTTGGAACTTCATTATCATGATTTTACAAAGATCCTACCTAGTTTTTTCATTGTGTATTAATTATGAGATTATTTGAAGATGATGTTATCTCATTATGAAGAACATGGCTTAGTAAACTATTTTAATATGTGGCACTCTAGGAATATCATAGAAATGAGTTGAAGAAAGGATTTCTTATAAATACCATTATATGATCTCATTTTCAGGTGTAATCTTATCTCACATCTGATAATGAAGTGTTTTTTTGAGTGTGAAACAAAGTGGATCTCATGCCTCATAATTTTAAAGTAACATCCATTTATTTGTGTTCATTATACACATTCATTATCACATGATTTTTCCAAAAATTACTTACACAGTTTTTTTGGAAAGGAGAATGGAGAATTGACAAAGGGAGTGAGTTTCCATATTACATTCTCATGATATAATAATCACACATATCAAGACTCTCCTGAAACAATATTTCAATGAACTATGTTTTTTTAATTATAAAAAAATCTCATGTATACTCTTACGTGAAGATGAAAGTCAGAATTTGAATCTTGGATGTTCAGTTATTCAATTAATATGAGAATGATACATGAGATGATCTCTATTCATGAATACTGATTTGGGAGGAGTCCTTGCATGTTATTATCAGAGTTAATCAAATATATAGTGGGTTCACACATAGTGTGCAATGCAATAGTGAGGCATAAATAGTGATACTTGCAAAAATGGATAATTTATACCCATTCATGTTCGTTTAGTAGAGAAATTGTATCAATCAATGTGTTATAATATATTTGTGCAGTTAATATGTTTAATGGAATTTAAATGGTTACATCATTTGAAGTGAAATAATATCCCAGAGTTTGTGTGATAATACATGGGTTAGGATACTGATATTATGATATACTTGTGTGAAGAAGTGTTGAAGAAGGTCATGTAATTTTGTATGTAGAGGAGGAAGTGAGAAGTACATGAATGGTTCTTTTAATGTGTGAATTTATTTTCACATTGATTAGTGTAAAATACGGTCATACAATGTGAGTAATTAAAACAAAAAAGTAAATATTTATTTACACATAATCAAGACCAATGTCTTTTAATTGTACGTGGAATGAAATTCCATATGATAACATGCATTCATGAGAATAATTGAGTTCGTCAAATTGTGAAATAAATTGATAATGTGTTTGTATATGTGTTTTATTTGTGATACATTGATGAAATATTAAATGATACTCATTTTCATTTGTATAATGAAGTCTAAAGGATCATATGAAGATGTTAACATAATAAACATGGTTACATGAAAGTGTAATAATTCTGTCAATAAATAAATAAGATCAAAAGTATAATTACATGTGTTAAATATTTTATTATAATTATGGGAACTATATGCTTTAATACAAAAAAGTTTTTATGTTTGTAATAATTGAGTAGAGTAGATGAAATATTTTTCAGTAAATTATAGATGAATAAAACATTCAATTTATTGGTAAAAAATTATTTTCAACATTATATTACTACACATATTTGAATTGGAAGTGTTATCATATACAAATGACACCCATATTCTAATTTAAATTTCTTGCACTGTTGTTGATCTCATTTAGTAGTGGTAAAATATTTTTAGTGTAATTGAGAATGTGGAGTATTAGATTATTCTCAGTGGCTTGAAGAAGAAAATTGGTTTTTCTATAATGGAAGCTTCAATTTATATTGTTCTTTCTCATGTTTTTATGTGTTTTTCTTTTAATACTGGTGGGATTCTAGTACAAATAACACAAGGGAGATATCAATATAATTTGGGAAATGAATCATACCTACCCACAATAGTTTTAGCGCGATACAAGGCCAAACCACTATTAATTGTTGATTGATTTATAGTGCAGAAATAATTCCTCAGATCAAACAGAATATAAAAAGGTTTTATACATCATCTTAGGGGTGATCCTTCAAAAAATATGGTTTCATGTGAAACATTTATTTTATGTCATGTATGTGGTATAATAGTTCTTGTAAAAAGAGAATATCCATCCAATCTAACAAGAAAAGAGGTTTGATTTATTATGGTTTATAAATGTAATGAGAAGAAAATTAGTAAAATGATGTGTATACTGATTCACCCCCACCCCTCAGTGTACTTACGTGATCGGTTATGAAATTCAATTTCTATTAAAAGAACATTTACACATAAGATTAAATGTAACTTATTGTATTAGTTGTTTCCATCATACATATATGAAGTGAGTATTTGAATTTGAATAAGTAATTGAGATGTCTCATATGTGAAAAATATTTCATATCTATATCAATGTTAACATGGATATTTATGTAAAAAATATACATAATATACAGAATAATGTAGAAGTAATGTTGATAATAAATTTGGATCAAAATTAGGATTCATCATAATATGAATATAGTCAAGATTACAGTCTATCAAAATTATCTGTTAAATTACTTCGTAAGGAACCTCTTAATGAGTCATGTTTGAAAGGTGATAAATAATAATTAATTGAATGACTCAGTGATTTTTATTTACAATTAATATATTAAGTAATGAAATTTCTTACTAGTATTGTCAATTACAAATTTTATTTTATCAAGAGAATATAAGATGAAAAGAATTAGAATGAGAAGGAAGTTGTGTATATGGTGAAACACATGGAAAATAATTTTCAAAGATGTTATCTTATTCAAAAAATTATTGATTCCAAAGAGGAAGAAACATCACTTTTCATTGAATAATCCTACTACATTGGATATTAATTTTAATTAAATGGGTTTGAAAAATATGTACTATTGAAGGTTCTTGCTTCGATGAGTCAAAGAAATGAATAATCTCATAATTTTATCATGAATACCAGGGAAACAACATTAGAAATTTATCACATTGATGAGATATCCATCCCTACTAAAGAATGAATATAATATTCTATATTTAATTATAAAGATAGATTCACACTGATTGATGATAAATTACAAAGGATTGTTTTTTTTAGAAGTTTATGATAAGGATAGTTTATAAATAAGTGATTTTTGCACTTGAAAAACTACATAAAAAATCTACTTGTGTTATTGAAACCCTTCTAGAGGTTAATTAAAAGAGAATTAATGACATAAATAATTCTATACTTGTGGAGAATCAATGAATAGTGATCATGATTAGAAAAAGAAGAGTTAATGGTAAGGAAAATTGAAATTTGTGGGGGATTAAAAAAAATCCTCAACATAAACTATCTTGAAATGGATGTTGGTATAAAATTTTTGAATGATTTACAATTAAAGACTTCCTATAATGAATGTGAAGATATGGTTAAATAACATGAAGACTAGAAGAAATCTCTAAATATTAAATATCTTCAGTTAGAGGTTATTTACACAGATCATGGGAACAATCAAGATGAATATTCACAAAATAATGATATTAGAAGGGAAACTGAGTTTAATTCTAAAAAGATTCTTTTGTCTGAAAATAATAAATCATGTCTGAAAAATAACATTAGATAATCTAAATAAAAATATGTTGAAATATCATAGAAATAGGTAACCCTAATTCTATAAGATTTTGTTTGTACTAATATTGTTTCATCTACATATACAGGTTCACAAAATAATTCTTGTCAATCATGGGTGAATAAGACTAATGATAAATCCAACATATCATCAAATAGGTTATTAATAATAGTGTGAATTATTATTCATAAAAAATATCTTATATAAATAATAATATTATCCAAATGTTACATGTATTAAAAACTACCCATGTTATAGAACAAAGGAAGAACTCATTATATGGTCAATGTTTTTGGTTCTGTTGGAAATTTAGTCATCACACCATTTACTGTTGGAATAATTTGTAAATTCACGATGATTACAGAAGGACAACATTCGGAGGGAGTATATTTGATAAAAATTGTAATTTTGTATAATTCAATCACAATTCAATGAGGAAGAAGAATCTGTCTATAAATAATTTATTTGAGTGTCATGAAGATTTTTTGGATCATTTCAACATAACTTGTCAAATTAATGATGAGTGATTGTATGAACCAACAATGAACAAATCAAATGCTTATATGAAAAAGTCCACATCAAATGTAGAGGAAAATGAAAAGAATAGAAATCTTACATGGGTTCTGATCCGGAGAATAGAGTATTATCATGAAAGATAATCCTAAGAACTTTGATTATATGAATGTCACACCAATAAAAAGATATTTCTACTATAGATGGAAATGAAATATAATGGTCTTTTAGAGACTAGTTATAAACACCAATGCTGGTGGATGAATGATAAATATGATTAAGAAATTATTATGAGAATGAAGTAAACTAATTTATTTGTTTCATGAAAGGAAAGATGAAAATTTTTAATTTCCTACAAATTTTTCTAAAATGGGAAACCCAATGATTTCTATTGATTTGTGTAGAAGGTGTAGATTGTTTGTGTATAATACAGAAAAATTATGACAAGGTTTCTCGAGATAATATAACTACTGAGGAAAAAAATAAAAGTATTTGTGTATTATAATGTTAAAAATGATACACTGAAGAAGGTGTCTACACACAAGAAGTACTATGAGCATGTACCAATAGAATACCCAATCATATAGTTAGAGAAGATGAAATTTTATAAGAATATTGATTAGAAACAAAATAATGAAAGTGAACTCATTGTCAATGTGACTAATCCTATTCAATTTATGTTGAATGTTAAAGAAATTATGAACACAACACTAACCTCAAATGAGAAAAATTAGAATTTCAATGAAGTAGAAATATTAATGAGTTTTAATAACTCTAGAATAGTATTTAATGGTTTTTTTATTTGAGAAATAAATCTCACCCCTATTAATCTAACTAAAAAATTTTAAAAAACCACATTACTCTAATATATATCATCTGTTTCATTATTGTGAAATATTTTTTAGGGGAGACATGTATTTATGGGGACTCTTGAAAATATGCATATTGTGAAAATAATATATAGCATATATTAGGATATCCACCTTGGAGTTATTAATTTCAATGGTTGTTAAAACTGCTTTTGAAGATCATTCTTGATGAAGAATCGACAAGATAAAAAAAATGGGTGCAGTTCATCTCTATATGGTAAGAGAAGATGAAAAACTATTAGATTTAAATATCTTAACTAGTATCAAAAGATTAATTGAATTTCTGGTAAGAGTTATTTCTTATAATTTAATATTAATTAAATTAAAACATGACATTAAATATGTATGTTCTTTTATCTCTATATGAATAATAATTATGATCCAGGAGAGGATAAATAGATAAAATTATAAAACGAAGTAAAATGGATTTATAAAGGGGGATTGAATTCTTGAAATTTAATGTTTTTAATATTTTTTTTTTAAGATTAATTATGGAGATTATTTTAAAATGTTTTGAATATTCTCTAAATGATGGTTTTAGGGTTGGAATCATATTCTGAAAATTGTATTAATAGCTTAGTTGTCTAAATTAATAATTCTTGATTTCTACCCCTTGCTAGCCCATTTACACATAGATATGATTAATAAATGAATCATTTCTTTATAAATGGTTATTCTTTTTTTCTCTCAATAACACAATTTAAAAATTTTCTGAAGTGGCATTTTTTTTGAAATGTGGATATTGATTTAGAGAAGAAGAAAAGAATAGTTGTAACAGAATGATATGATCTAAATTTTTTCACATTTTATTGATAGAGTTTTATTTTCAAGTAAGTGGTGGAAGGAAAAATTTCTATTGAAAGTGAAATGTGTGTTGAAAGAAATTTAAATTGGGGAGATTTATGAAAATAAATTGATATGTGGTAATAAATTAATATTTGTGTAGTAATTTTTTCCAATAATCATGATTAATAAAATATAAATATTATTGTGAATGATGTTTTGTGTTTAGGTTTTATTCCATTGAATTTTTAATTATTGATATTAAAAATTTGAAAGTAATTATTCATTTGGAATCAGTTATTTAAAAAAATAAACAATAAATGTAATGATTGAAAATTTATTCTTAATGACCCAAACATGTGTAAATTATATTTGGATATTTTATGTTTTGACCACATTTTATGAAGATATTATGATACTAATTCTCAATCAGTATGTTGAACAAATGTAGAAATTTGGAGATGGATATTTTTTGATTATCTTATATGATTGATTCCTAAATTATTGATGAATTGTGGAGTTCGAAAAAATATAAATGATTATGTAAATGAAAAATATTAATTTTATTATATTAATTTTTTTATAATAAGTTTCAAGTATTTTATTTTATTCTTTATGTATTAAGTGAGAATATTTTATTAAAACTACCCAATAGGAGGGAGGCAGACTATTCTATCTAGCTTAAGAGAGCCACATCCACTACATGGGTGGGTTGGAAAGCCCCTACATTGAAAAGAAGTGCTGATCCCAGTGAAAAATACGAATGAATACCAATACATCACTCGGTGAATATATAAGAAGATCTTGTACCATGTATAGGGGGGCAATATAGTGGATGTGGGGACGACATTGGGTGGTTCAATATATGTTGTGGGATCTCTTGGTAACCATTTTTGTGAAATAGAATATGTGCCTTTTATTATAGAGGATAAATCTGTTGAAGAGTGTTTTGATGCGAGATGATATAAAGATCCTATTGTTCTATTTCATCATTCTAATCTATTAATCTAGGATATCCAATCTTTTCAGCATGTAGCCTTCTCCACCGAGCATATTCGAGACCCCCAATGCATTGCATATGTATTTTAATACAACATCATCACTTATGAATAAAACCATCAATTATAATCACTATATTACCATCCTAAAATTTATAAAGTGATCTAAAACTCTTAAAACATAACTTTCATGACTTATGAAAGATCAAATCGAGTTTTCATATTTGGTAAAAAAATATGATATTGTCTGAATACGGTATAATATTCTGAGGAAATATATGAGGCAGTATGTTAATAAAATGTGTGGCTCTCCATTTATATTAGAAAAATGAGTTGATAAAATTCATTCTTATAAATACCATCCAAGGCTATCATTTTCATAATGGGGCTTATCTCACAAATGATAATAGATTTCACTTTTTTGAGTGAGTCATAGTGGATCATATAATTTATATTTTAAAAGGAAGATCGAAGTGTTCAATCTGATAATCCACTATCATGTTTTCATTATGTTTGTACAAATTAGTCACATAGTTTAGTTTTGTTTTATGAATGATAATATTGAAGCTTTGAAACAAGTCAGTTTCCACATAACATTCTTGCTATCAAATACAATTTCATACCAACACTCTTATAGACCAATATTTCATCTAATTGAGTTTTTTGACGTAAAAGGCTATATCATGTACACTATTATGGGAAGTTGAACATATAAAGAGAAGTAATTCATGTTCATATATGCAATGAATAATTAGATCATACATGATATGATATCCATGCATGTTGGATGATTTGTGAGGATGTCTTATGGGTTCATATCTATGTTTCAAAATGATATATTGGGTTCAAGTGTAGTTTTCAAAGAAAAAATGATGCTTACATAGTTATACTTACACAAAGGAGAAGTTATACACGTTCAAGTTCATATAGTAGAGATATTTTATGAAACAGTATGACATGATATATTTTTACTATGAAGATTTTTTATTGGATTGAACTAGTCACATCATCTAAATTGAAATAATATCCAAGAGGAAGTGTGATGTTACTTTCATGAAGATACTAATATTTTTATTCAATTTTTAGAATAAGTGATGAATAACCACGTTCAAACAATTATGTAGAGAATGATGTTATCGGTATGTGCATTTTTATTTTCATATTAGAATTTATTTGTGATTTTCATAGTGGTAAATATGTGTACAAGATGTGTGAGAAGAAAAACATTGTCTATTACACATACTCTAGACTAATGTTTCTGGTACATGGAATATAGAAACCTATGAGAACACAAATTTTAGAGAATAATTGAGTTGTGTAAATTGTCATAGAAAATGTGGAACTATTTGAATACATGTTGGCTTTGAGAGACATGGATAAAAACTTCAATTATACTCATTTTGGATTTTTTAACAAAGACTAATGGATCCTTCAAAGAAGGTCACACAATATATTTGGTTTCTAAGAAGGTGTAATAATTTTGGTATTTTTTAAATAAGTTTTTAAGAATAATTAAATACATTAACTATTTTTATATGATGATGATAACTACCTATTTTAAGAATAAATGATGTTGAAATTTTTAGTAATTCAGATGTGTTGAAGAAATATTTTCAGTAAATTATAAAAGACTACATCATATATTTTATTGTTAAATATTATGTTATTCATTATATTATTAATGTGATTTGATTTGAAAGTGTTATATTAAATAATTCAGGTGATTATACTAATTGGAATAGAATGTAGTGTTGTTGGTCTTATTCAGTGGTAGAAGGAATGTTTTGGATGATGTGAGAAATCACTGTATCAATTTATTATTAATGGCTAAAAGAGGACGATCTATTTTGTGTTTAAGTGTTTTCTTGAATTTCTTATGATATTTCTCATTATTTTATGTGTTTTATTTGTAAAAACTCAAGGGATTCCTATATAAATAAATCTAGTGGGATATCAAAATAATTTGGGAGAAGGTTTATTCCTTCCTACCATGGTTTTAGGGTGATACCTGACCAACCCAATTATAATTATTTGTTGATTTCTAGTAGAAAATATCTTACCCAGACCATCCTGAAGAAAGAAAGAATGCAGTCACCTACAAAATGGGAGAACCATGTAAAAATATTGGGTGTTTTGTGTTATTTACATTCTGCCTTGCATATAGTATAATTAATTTTACAAAGAGGGTAGATATATTAACTCTAACAAGTTTATAAGATCTAATATTAATTTTGGTAATGGTGATTAAAATAAAATCACTAAAACTTGTTTCGAGTTATTTACCCCATCCCCCTCTCTATGCGCCTGCGTGATCCTCTTATAACCTTACCCTGAAAGATCATGAGGCCTAGTGAATTTTTAAAATTAGGTATAAGAAATAATAACTCAATACAGATGTATTAAATCAATATTTAAAATGTACAAAACATTATATTATATTCATTTCATCTTCTAAAACTCTATGTGATAACCTTGGTGCGTACATAAAAAATTGTAAGATGTAATTCATATAAAAATAAAAATAAAACATAACATCATGAAGATACTACATTTGAGTCCAATGGTTTATAAATATGACATAAAAGGGATTATAATCAAAATCATTAATAATTATTCATGATATGACATTATAATTTCAAGGCAACATTATAATTTCGAACAACATAATGAATGATGACATAAACACAAGTAAATGATAATCACCAATAAAAGCTAAAATATATTTCTTAGGATAAACCCACATAAACCATATATAAAATATCATGACATAATAATATTACCTAATTCATTGTAATACTATATAATTTCATGACCTCTCGCCACAATCATACCATTTACATGAGTAAGTGTAACATAGAAGTCATTAAACATAAAAACACATTTCATAAATTTTAATCCCATTATTAATGAGTAAAATTTCAATACATTGATGTAAAAATTACAAAATAGATATGTAATTCTATTTGAATACAATTATGTATTTTTAGACATTGGAATTCACTTATAAAATGTATGTCATGGAAAATTGTAGGATTTTTTCAATTGTATAATGGGGGTGCATAAAGAATCATGGAAGGGATATTTTATTGTAAAATTTTTTTATAATAACGTGGAACTCAAAAATTAGTATGTGGGGTGTGGGAAAAATTTTCCCAACATGGAAAATTGGAAATCAAAAGGCAAAATATAATGAAGATTCATTAACAATGAGGAGAGGGAGAAGATCCCTTACCTTTTGGGAAGTCTACTGAAATCTGAGGAGGAGGTTCATGAGAGATTATAGGATCCTATATATTTATGTAGAGGTTGAACAGAAAATTAACATCATCCTCTTTGGGTTTGAGTAAAGTGTAATGGTATATTGGGTGCGTTTAAATAGAGAAACAGAGAAGAAAAGATTATTTATTTCTATTATAAGGTTTTAGACTCTATATGAAAAACCAATACAACCCAAAAAGAATACCAAGGATTTTGAATGTGAATTCTTCCAAACATGAGTTCATTCAATTTTTCTATAATGCGAACAACTAAAATTCTTAAAATAATCAACTTAATTATATTGGAGTGTGTAATGTTTATAAATTTTTCATTTTAAAAACAAAAAATATAATATATTTATTGGAGGATTCGTTATGTATTTATATAATTAATCATATAAGTCCATAATTAATATACATTAAAGGGGAAATTAAATTTGGGTTATTAATAATTTTTATCATATTTTTTTAATCAATTTTGTACTTTTATGATGTCCATATATAGAGAAGATATTTATACCATATTCAATTTTTAATGAAAAAATTATGTTTTCTATAACAATAATGAATCATTCCCTATTTCCAATTTTCAATATGATGAATTTTTTTTAAAAAAAAATTAAAAATGACAATTCTTTGAATATTTTTTTACACTTTTATAAAAATTCCCATTTATCGG
Organism: Viscum album; assembly: GCA_963277665.1. Taxonomy (NCBI): domain Eukaryota; kingdom Viridiplantae; phylum Streptophyta; class Magnoliopsida; order Santalales; family Viscaceae; genus Viscum; species Viscum album. The sequence goes on from OY728164.1 coordinate 1,646,005,291, forward strand.
AATATATATGTTTGAAAAAAATTTACCCCTTTATAACACTAATTAGAAATATATTTACACTAATAAAATTGTTTAACAATTTATATTTGATAAATATTGTTGAATACAAGTTTTATTAAAAAACATTCTTCAAAAAATAATGAATTCATCAAATGAATGACCTAAAAATATTTGTATATTTTTCAATAATACTATTATTGCATCATCGTATCGAAATTTAATTTTTTACTAAAAAAATTATGTAATAATTTACAAAAAAAAATAAAAAGGAGAAATATAATTATTATCTTAATAAAAATAAATATAAGAATTGTCATACTATTAGGATCTAGATACATAAACCCTAATTACAAAACTGTATTACATAAGATTAAGTTCTATAATATTCTTATTATCTTATGGTGGTTTGAAGGGAATTTTAATTATCATGATCTTGACTAGATTGAACTTCTTCCAAAAAATATTTCTCAAACTTTAGTTATTGAATCACACATAGGGTGTGGTTAGAGGAAATTTCCATCAATTTTATCTTTCATGGATTCTTTGATAAATGGAATTCATAAGATATGATCATAATAGTAGAAGCCATCACTCCATCTATCGGTGCACATAGGAATTTATCATGACCCTTACTATACTAATATTAATTGTCCATATCCAATGACTATATTATCATTAGTTATGGTAAATAATTTATTTTCAATACAATATACATTAATTTCCCTAAAAATCCAACTTAGTTCTTCTGATCTCTATAACAAAATTACATAATATTACATTTATTCATTAAAAGAGTGAATTCTATTTATAAAATTCATCGTTATCAAATTATACCCCCTTGAGGAATTACACCATTCATATTATAATTCAAACACAAAAACAGATGGGGGTACATTTTATTCATCTCCTTTTCTAGTTCCAATGTTTCTTTCTCAAAAAAATTTATCTACCAAAGAATATTGACTAGGTGAGTTATATTTATTCATAGAACTTTTTCTCTAAAATATAAGACATATATATTAGAATCCTCATATAAAATATATTTCTATAAAGGTACCAAATCTATATTATGTACATTTTAGGGGTCTTGTATGTGCTCCCTCAGCGGGGATAAAAAGAACACATCATGTACTAGGGATAAGTATGTTGTGACTTATTTCCATTATACTATTAGTCTGATTAGATTAAGGATCTAAAATGGAATGATATCTCTATAACTAATCATTTAAATTCTAAAAAATACTCATGAAATTATTCTATAGTTAAATATTAAAGAACACTTTATATCCAACCTCAAATTCTAGATCTTGTCAATTATGTCTACATATTGTTTAGTCACACAATTTTTTAGATTAAATATGTTTTTAATGGTTTTCACCATCTCTCTCAACTCATTGATAAGAATTGGTCACAAAATCTTTTTCTCTAATTTAATCCCACTTTGTTGATGTATAAAACCTATTCCCATACAGGTCCACGTATGTTTCCCTTGAAAAAAATAATGTAAACTATTGTTATATTAGAACTCCACAATGGGATTTTTTATCCCAATATCATTGAAAATATATTTAACATGACATTATCTTGTCCCTGATATTTTTAATGATCCGTTCAGACTAGACATCAATCTAAGAGGGGTCAGATGTATTGAATGTATAATCTATATCTATTGATTTTTTATAGCTTCTCATGAACCTTGATTTAATCCTTGGATGAATATTAGATGAAATAGAGAGTGGAACTATAGTCAGGCTGTGTAATTACCTTATATATAAATCATGGAGAGTTGTTCAGGGAGAGAATATTCCTTGATATACATTAAAAATGCTAAATTAGTGAAGAGATAAATTGAAACCTAGCTTAAATTATTTCTTTTTAGAGTATTTCAGTGAACTATAATGAAATCCCTAGTTATAGTATCCTATTTCAATACTATTATGGTAAATGGATTCAACTCACCTATATACATATTTTTTCAGCCCTATTTTTTTGTAATATGAATAATTTTTATAAAATTATTACTTCTACTACTTCCTGTTATCAAACCTTATGTTTTTAGTCAAATCTATGTGCATATTAGTTCATCATGGATGAAATGATAGGGGGGAATATACATCATAAAAAGTTTCCATCTTCATTTATGGTTTTTACAGGACATATATTCTGGTTAGCAACTTTATAATTCCATCATTAGAAATTTTGAACTATTTAATATTCTGTACCATTTTATGTAGCATCTTATCATTTATTTGGGCATGAATGGTCTTCTTATGAATAGAAGTTTGAGAATTTATTTGTGAAATTTAATATGAAGGCCATTTTTTATTCACATATCCATTATATTCATTTTTATAAAGACTGTATGCATTCCAACCCTCAATGTGGGTAATGATGTAATCCATTCCCCTATGTACATGTACCACATTGTTTTCAATTCCAATTAATGTAATGGGTTAAAAATCATAATATTTGAATATAATTGACCACCTCTATTGGACTATATTAATATCATTTTGTGTCTATATATTATTATTTCTTTTATAGTCCCTATATATTTCACACTTATAATGTTGAAAAATAATAAAAATGATAATCTGTACAACCAATTCTATTTCATACACAAGATATTTTCAATCAAGTATAATTAATTGGAATGAGTAATAGGATATCATGTTTTCATATTTCATCTTTATTGTGACTCAAAATCATTAAATAAATTGTTATTGATCCCAAATAGTTTCTTGCTAGGGGTAATGTGATCACATGTGCAACAATTACACTTTTTATCAACTCATTATGTCTCTATTAACATTCAACAGTCTTGAAAAACATGACACCCTTTTGAGTTATCATGTATAGTGGGATTTACAGTCATGAGATTCTTTTCACTAATTTGTAATTTTTCATTTTAAATCCAAAAAAAATGGATTTTTATAATAGATGATGACCTTATCCTTTATCCAATTTCCTTAATTTTTTATTGATCCATAAATATTCTTTTTTGGTGATAAAATTCCCAAATAATTATATATTAACCATCTAGAACTCCCATTTACTATACATATCAAATATATTTTACTTTCATTATGTCTTCAGTGCAATATTAAAATGCTTCTCATATTACTCCATTATTTTGGAGTTGATAAGAATATCACATATATATGAAACCAAAACATTTGTTGAGGTTATCACTATTGACTCTCTTCATCAATTCAATGAAGATTATTTGAGAATTAATGAGTCTGAATAGATAAACTATGAACTCATTATGACTATTCTTGTAATAAAATAAATATTGGGTATATACTCCTTTATCACATTTATTTTCTAACATTCAGAACAATGATCCACCTTAGATAATCACTAGGGTTCACATTGCTAATATAAAAATCATCAACATATGTGAGAGGATAATTTTTCTTTATCATTTTGTAATTCTGATCATGATAATCAATGTATAAGGACATTAAAACATCCTTCTTCATGAAACAGAGGACTGATTCACCCCTACAGTGGATAACATGGGAGTGTAAACTATTTATCCAAATTCTCATATAGTAGCTTAATCAGTACCTCAAGATCAGCAGTGGAAATTTATATAGAATATTTTCTATTGGAAATTATCCATGAATAAGTAAGACCATGAACTCATCCTCTTAGATAAAATGAAGATGAGAAATTGATTTTAGAAACATATCATTAATTAAATTATAATGGTTTTTAATCAAGGATGATATTTTTATAGTCTCATTAATTTTTCTAGATATGTGTTATCGTATGGAAATAATATCCATTATTCATATGATTTCATAAAAATTATTTATCCTCATCCTTTAAATTATTGAGAATTAGAGGATTATATGTGATATAGGGGGGGATTTCAATCACAAATAAATTAATGATGGTCGTATACCTGTAATTCATACCCCTTCCAGTAATAGATTAAAATTTCAATATAGAGAGTATCACAATGTTTTCACATTAATTCAACACAAGAATTGGGATAGGGGATGAGTAATCTTCTTAGGATGAAAAATTGGACAAATTTTATATCTTTAATAATATCTTGGCATCCTTGTTTTGAGGTGCTCTTTGTATCATTCAACTAAATATGGGTGATCTAAAAGAGATCATTGAACCATGATTGATATGCCAACCATTAAATAATTTCTACACATTATTAATTTTTAATTTATCCAAACCAGACTTTATAATATTAAACACTTAAAAGGGTGACAATATGCATTGGAGACAAAAATCATAATGGAAATATTCTCTTTAATGTAAGATTTTTTATGTTAAAAGTAAATTATAAATGATAAATTTCGTCATATAAAATCTAATTGGAATTTTTATTCCCTTCATAATGGTTCAGAAATAGATTTTCATTTTACCAAATGATGACCAATGGGAGTGTTAGGACAATTTTCCAATAATTCCCATATTTTTTTCCCCAGTGGATGGTCGAGTCCATCTCAGAAAACCATTTTTTGAGGCTATTTCCCCTTGTTTCAACTATGATGGATCCATATATAAATGTTGAAACAACATAAGAGGTTTGAGAATAATAATCTTAAAAAATAAGCTATTATATATCATGATATCATAATGGAATCATGAGATTGTGACAACAATAGAGAACATGACATCATAATCCTAAATCAAGCCTAATGTCCATGAAATCATAAAATAGTGTGATTAAGAAATCCTCCCAAGACCATACAGAGAATCTTATGAGATAAAAACATTTCCTAATTAATTTGAAGGATATATAATTCAGAGCCAACCTTCCATTTTTATAACATGTACATAAAAAAGTGTTCCACATAGACCATACAACATGATATCACATTTCATCACATTTAACCCCAATATTATGGATTGTGGGTAAAATATATATATTTCTCCAATAAATTAAGAATATTTACATTTAAGTGGTTACTTTTTAGTTTATATTGGGATGGGTATTGACTATACAAATGGTTGTCGTGAAAAATTATTAGATATATTTTACGACATAGAGGGAGTATATAATTATGCAAGAAAGGGATAAATAAGTAATAAAGGTTAATAACATCACATTTTAGTCATAAAAAATAATAGGGATATTTAAAAACATATCCCAAAGTGGAAAATTAAAAATGAAAATTCATTATATAAAAATGTTCATGAATATAGAGAAGTATAGGATCCCTTAAAATGGGAGGGAACACATATAAGCATGTGATAAGGTTATTTATATATTGGGTTAACCATGATTAATTATTTAGGATTTTCACACATAGATATCATAAAATTTTACATGAGTATTAAATAATTTTCATAACCACACACCTAAGGACCATAATAGTCTTACAGATTTGTAGACTACAAACAAATTAATATTATTAAATTATTGTTATTCAATATAGTCCAAAAATATATTCTCATATATTATTCCATTTAGTAATACCCTTCCTAATCATTTCTAAATAACATGGTGAAAGAAACATAAGATTGGGTGATATCAGATTCCTTGTAATTATCAATATAGAAGATATCAATCATTGATCATATAAAAGTATAGGATAAAAATAAAAAAATGTGAACATGAATATAGCTTAATAATTTAATACCCAAAAAATCATATATTTAAATCATAAGTCCTAGAATAAAAATTTATCATTCAAAAATATATTTCCCATAAGAACAAGAAATCATTATAAGCCAGTCATGAACCCTAAAATGTTTGAACAATTGTGTGGCGTCGTAATAAATATAGAAAAACATAAATATGTAAAGGATAAATTCCATTACCATAAACATAATGGATCATTAATCATAACATTTTTTGTCATAGTGGATCAGTATGTACATATTTCCCAAAGTGGATCGGGGCACATCTATTTCTTATAGTGAATCTTGAGGCAATATTTTTCTATACTAAATTGAATCTTTAAATGTTTTTCTCATAATTATCAAATGATATATAAATATTTACCAAATTAATTGGAATAATATATAGTCCCCTTCTATCTCATAATGAATACCATCCTTATTTGTCCCAAAATATCATGAAACATTCATTATATCATCATGTCTTAACCTAACAGTTATATTTGTGATTATGACAACCATCTTCAATATAAAATTTCTATGGAGCATTATAGAAATGGGATAATCACTGTGGAAAAAGGGAGAATTGTGAAATGGTTATCAAGTGTTTAGAATGTTCTGGAATTGGTGGTAGCACCTATAAATAGTTATATACCCCATTCAAAAAAATAGATAAACTTAATCAAGATATTAAGGATTTATAATCATGAAGGCGGTTCCTAAATGTGGTTCATGAATATGTTTCATGATAAGATGTTAGTGATGGATATAAAAGCTAAATTAATGTTTTGAGCCTCGTGAAAATAAGGTAACTCAAAAAGGATAAAAAATATTTGAGAAAGAAATGATCTTTGTGAAGGATAAGTGAGCTTTCTGAGAGGTAGGAGCTTCATGGTGGCTTTTTGAGCATCACCAAAGTGAAGGTTCATGAAGGAAGTGAAATAAGTATTCAATTAATTGTTTTCAAAAAATCAAAAATTGGGTGAAATTATATTTAATAAATCATTTTATGAATGTTAATACCATTTTTTGAAAACCATTTTTAAAATTATTGTTAACGAAGAAAAAGTGTTTTTACCAAAGAGAGAAGTAAAGATGATATTTTATGAATAAATATCCAGAAATAATAATTAAATAAGCATAATAGCATGATGTTAGAACGTTAATTTTAATAAAATAACCATAATAAGAAAATTATTTATTTTATGTAGGTTTTATCATAATATTTTGTCATCAAATGCATAAAAAACAATCTCAATAAATGATGATATTGATCAATAAAATCATTACAACTTTGTTAACATTGAATCATATTTCCTTTGAAAAACATTAAAAGAATCTTTTAATGTCATGGTAATATATAATATAATGATTATAAATGTAAAGGGGGGCATTGAATATAACTAATAAAAAACTATTGGTACATAACATAAAATATGTCCCAAAGAAGGTAAATTGGGAAAAAATCACATTCTAGTTTTCTAACTATTGAACTGGAAACCAAAGAAAAGAGTGATTTTTACAATTGATATGTAAGTCCCCATTATTTTATATATTATAATCAAAACCTACACTAATTTATAGTATATACTACACATAATGTAAATACATGGTGAATATGGCTTATGTTTGATAAATGTAGAAAGTGAGAAGGAAATCCCTTCTCTTAAGTCTGAACATTCATTGTACATTAAAAAACCTCTTGTATAATAGATAAAATTTTATTTATACCAGTATATTATATCCATAAATAAATATATTTTAAATTATATGATTTTATTTTCAATATTTTTACCAGTTATTTAAAACTTCCTTGTCACCTTTTTGGAAAAAACTACATAATTTTTTGTAAGTGTTTTGATTTGTTATTTTTTATCCATGTAATTGAATTATTGTTCCATAATAAATTGATTTGTTACCCAGATATATTTATCGTAAATATTTGTTATATATATATTTATATTAATCTACAATATCATGAGATAGAAAATGAAATACAACGTTCAAAGAGATGGTGTGTTATACGTAAGCCTTAACGTTGTTACAACTTCCTCGACAGATAGATTGAAAGGAATTGAAATAATACATCAAACGTAATGAATAATAATAATTCAATATATATATATATAATTTATTAATTAAATTTATTCTTACTAACATCTAGGTACATAGTACTTTATAATGAATCACATCACTTGGAGAGGTGGTTGGGCACCACACACTTGAGCGGCCTTATCATATCCCAATTTTAGTGAATGTAAGAATGAATCTATGATATTATAATTAAGAAATAATATTAATTTTATAAATGTAATATTAATATATTAAATCAATCATTATATTCATCCTTTAATGTTGGCGATTGAAAACAAACTTAATCAGTTTACGATGTAGTAGTCCTCCATGCACACAATAGATTGTTCAGTTTTCGATTTTATTGAAACAGATATGGATATAGATTATTAAAATAAAATTATAACACCTAGATATATATAGTACAATAGTGTTATTATATAATTTTATTTAATAAGTAATTGATGTGGGAAAATTATGGAATTAAAAGGTATATTATAGCGAGAAAAATTACCTTTTCATAGAAGCACCTCCTTTGGAACCCTTATTAAGGCCCTGGTGTGCATTATTTTGTTGAATGTGATATGTAAAAATAGGATATTGATTTTGGGGAGAGATAATTTTGGTTAATGAATTAAAAAAATGTATTCTCTGTGTGAATATGTGAAGGTCGGTGGTGGACTTTAATAAGTAGGGGAAAAGAACCTACATGGAACCCACTAGCAAATTTAACAAAAGAATATAAACTAGTAATGTTATTGCCAATAAAAAATAATCAAAATGGCCATATATTATATAATTTTAAGGATAATATTTAAATAGTTACATAAAATATAAATTTTAATTTTTTTAGTCAATTTACCCATATCATCTTGGTTTAACTCCCTGATAATCCCATCTCAACCTTAACTGCAGTTATTGATTTTATTATTTTATCTATTCATTAAAAAATATATTTAGGATGACAAAATTAGAATATATATAAATAAATTTTATTAAAATTATGGAATCCATTTTTCCACATGGTTCTTATATTAGAGGAAAATTTTAATTTAAAATAAATCTTGCACACATGATGAGAAAACGGGGATTCAAAGAGAAAATGTTCAAAATTTAACAAAGTTTCATGTCAAAAATAAATATAAATCTTTTTTAAAATGACCTAAATAGTTTCAATAGATATATTATTGAACTTATTTTATTTTCAAATCTTTATTAAATAATTTTTAGGTTATTATATTCATTAAATGAAATGAAAATTCATTATATATACCATTATTTTTCACATTTTATTAGAGAATTTATATTTTTTAGAAACATCAAAAAAGATACCCCATGATAAATAGAAAATGTATATTTCAATAAATAAAAGTATTTTATAAAATAAAGTTTCCAAAAGTGTCAAAAAATAATTTAACAAGTATGTGTACAAAATGAAATAGTATTGTTTTCTTGAAAAAAATAAAGTTCTTTGGAAAAAAATTTTGATTAATACTTATATGGTACCTTGAAAAAAAATTAGATGAATTTTAAAACATTTGATTTATCAAATAATATATAAATTTCATAAATTGTATTCAAACAATATTATTTATATAATTTATAGTGATAAAACATGTTTGTGCATATAAAAATCGTTTTTCAGAAAATGATTTCCTTTATTTTCAATTTTATTTTATTTTCATTTATAATTAATTTGTAACCAAATAATTTAATATATAAATATGCGTAAACCACCTATTTTTATAATTTATCTAAATCTATTCAGACCCTAAATTCCAAATTCTAGTGGATAAATATCATATTAAATAACAATATTTTAATAGTATGTCGTTTTGGTTAAAACTCTCTATTGCGTGAATTGCATAGTAAAAAAAGTCTTCTTTGTGAAGAAAATTAAAGTCTTTGTTTTGTGTAAAAAATCCTAATTAAGTGTTCTGTGTATTGAAATATTAACTTATTATTGTGTGAAATTCAATCTTATCTTAGTGTTTTTTGTATAAAATATTAACCCACTATTTCATATAACAGAAAACATCAATAATATTAATTTTTTCAAAACATTTCAGAAAATCATTGGCTGCTATATTTTTCCCCCATGAAATTAATTTATCCAAAAAAATACCAACTAGGTAATAATAAGTAAGGAATTATCTGCCTCATTAAATATGTAAGATCCAATATTCCTTCATTAATCTGGTGGGTTTTCCAAAAAACATGACTCGTTGTGTTGTCTAGTTTTGTAGATATTTATCTATATATTCCAAAATCACTACTCATTAGTGCCCATAATAAATACCATGATATTATGGTTGTGCCACTATATTCCATATATTTAATAAATTATGCATGTATATCCACAGGACAGGTATATGGAATTCATCGTGAACCTAAGTTAGGTTCTGTGGTAGCGTCAAAATACATCCTACCATTCGAATATGATCTATAATATAAAAGTCAATAATATACTGAGGGTTTGTATTTCCAATGTATCATACAAAATTTTTTATCTATTTGTTTTTATTTGATCAATTTCATCTTCTTATCTTACCCCACGAAATAAAAATTAAGTCTTCTATACCTGAAAAACTAATGGATAATGGGATCTATAATAGAATGATGTGTCATTACATCCATATATAAGAATCAAAAATTCTTATAACGTGATATCCAATATGCAAAAATATTCATAGGGTGAATTAATACATTTATATCTTAAAACACATCAGAAGATCAATATAATCCTTTCCATAAATGGTTAATCAAATCTAGCTTAAAAAACTTACAATTTATTTAAACATTACTACATTTCTCAAAATAGATATAACATTAATTTTTCTAATTTCATAATGTAGCTATTGATTATTATATACCAAATATGTAAATACATTAATAAAAAATTTTCATAGAACATTGTAATAACCATAATTTCCATTATACTGTCAGGAAAACACACTTATATTCTTATTACTTGATTAATGTTGGGAAAAAATACCTCAAGGTAACATTGATGCATTTTTTGGGTTGATTATGTGTGTTGAAGAAGATGGTTTGAAGGTTTAGTTGTGGAGTTCCATAGATATTTTTGATAAACTTTGTTGATAGGGATTCATGAATAATTAATGGATGATCTGATGGTGGAAACAAATTATATTCAAGGGGAACATTTTCCAATTATTTTCCATATTTTTTGGTCTGAAAATTAGAGAATGGAGAAAAATAATTTGATAAAGGATGTTATTGGATTCATGCCATCCATTTTTCCAGATCCGTACATCAAAATATTGAAATGGAAGGATGGGTGTGCATGTTAAAGATTTTTATGAAAGGTGACGTTGCGCGAACATGAGACTTTCATGTTTAGGGTGAAGTTGTCTGCCATGTCTTTATGGTCACCAAAATACCTATAAATATTCGGCTACCCCCTAATTCAGTAAGAATATCAAAACATAGAGAAAATAATAACTTGGGTCACATAAGAGATAGAGAGTGGAGAATAAATAGATAGTTGTACATAAATTGTTCAGTAGAAGGGAGTTTCATTCCAATAGTGATTTGGGTGAAAAAAGTGTGTGTCGTGAAAGTATTGAGTATTGTGAAATTTATTTTTCAGTTATAATGGTGGCATATTAATGGAATGAATTAAAGATACGCACAAGTTAACCAAAGGTTGTGAGAAAGATGTATGTTTCCTAGCACATCTTTGGTAAAGAGTTATTCATCAATGGAAGAAAGTCGATCTTCAACAGAAAATCTACATAAATTTTAGGATGCATGAATTTATTCAAATAGATCTTCTTATAGGTCCATAAATTGTGAGTGGGTCTCTTCCAAGTGTAGTGATAAAGGAAGAGAAATATGGTTATCCTTTCCACTAGTTTTGAACCATAGAAAGGGCCATAGGTAATGTCCATTTAGAACGTAGTGATTAGACCCAAAATCTTTTAAAGGTAGTGACATAGCGAATAAATGTGATCTATTACGAACATAATTATTGGAAGTGATCCTTTGTGAAATTTTTACAATTGGAAAATTTCTAGTGTATCCTCCTTGGATGTTGCCCCGTGAGGTTGAACCATGTCAAAATATATGTGTCATGTTCTTGCTTTATTGATTTACGTTTTGTGCATTATTATTAGATAAAATTATAAATGAGACGATCATAATTAACATTAAATTTCATAAGAAGTGGCCCTTTTAATAATGTGCTAAAGATCCAATGGGGAATGAAGAAGATTTAAAATAATATCTATTCCATGATCACAACCCCTCTAAGGGTATCTACGACCCTTTTGTACATAATAAATAAAACCATATATTATTGAATATATTCATGAATAAACTAATTTTTTAGCCATTATATACGATAACATAGACCACTTTTTCTCTAATGTATTAATCAGTTCCATGTTCATACATACTATTCAATTTACATTATCAATATCAATCATCTATTTATCCCAACATCATGTTATAATCACTAAAAACATGTAAATGGTTTTCCACCCTTAATCATGTATTTTCGATAAAATATCACCTTCCCATTAAATTTTATCTTTATCTCATCATAACCATTCAAAATATTATGAAAAACACTTATAAAAAATATACATAAAAATCCTTATATATAGCATGATTAATATTACACAATTCTTGACTTCCAATACATAAAAAAGTAAATTATCCCACTTCCTTCTCGAACCAGTAAATAGGAATCCACATCTTATTCCATAATACCAATTTACTATAACATAGAATATTAATTAAGTATTAAAATTCTTAAACCTCAATTTAATCATTCATCTAATGCTTAATTTAAATGATATTTTTTATAAATTCCCCTAACTTATATATGTCATGTGTAGACTCTTCATTATCAACAATATAAAAATTACTCATACAACATTTCTTCATTTCATCACAACCATTCTTCTTAAGGAATTAATTTTCATAATGAATATATTTTCTAGATTTAAAACATTCATCCATTGAAAATACTTTCAGGATAACAATATTCACATCCATTGTGTTAACTACACTATTTATTTTTATATATAAATTACTCTCTTGGTGTCCTTTTTTCACGCCTAAAACTTATTATTGTTTTTGTAAGACATTAATATGGGAGATTCTTCCTTCAATTTTGAAATATAGGATAATTAATATTCATTCATCCCCAGCCCCCACCACTTGACCACTCAATGAACTATATCATTCTCTTATATAGAAAGTCTGAGAGTTGTTTTAGTTTCAATTTATTAATCATATATTGTTATAACTAATTAGATATAATCATAATATCCTTAACCATATTAATCAGTCAATTTAGATCCTCATTAATGTGTTTTCTATCACATTCAACATTATCCTAGTTCCTTATAGTTCCCTCCATCAAATTTAAACATACTGTATAGTGTGATATACAATAATCATTGTGGAAAACCACCTAATCATAAAAAAAATTATAATATTGCTAAATCAGGGACCTTATTTTAAATGTATTACAACTTTGTCTAAACAAAGGAAATTTATCTTAATTATTTAAATACTTAATGATTGTTTATAAAAAGTATGTGAATTTTAAAATCATGACATATAAGAGTGTCAACAAGTTGTGCATCATGGAACAATATTGTTAGCTATGAGGCGATCAAGACCATATCAATGAACAATTATTTGAGTAATCACCCCTAGGTTCTTATGTTTTAGATATACATCCAAATTTAAAATTCAGATAGTGATGTAATTTCATAGAATTTGGTTACTCAATCCATCACAAAAAATCAATGATATTTTCTTGTACACAGAGTTATCCTTATAATTACACTTATAGATATCCCTAAACATATATTTAGAAATATACCTAGGGATCTCACAAAAGTTTTTTTCTAACAAAAATTTAAAATTATTTACTATTTCTTTTCTTTCACAGCATATATCTTGAACAAGGATTTTGATACAGGAATATCATGACTTTTTAGTTCTGTATTAAATAAATTTCATAAAAACGCACCTGATGATTTTAGTTTATTAGTTTATTTGGAGACTAAAAATAATATAATTGGTTTTCATGAAATATATTTTACATAACCCATAATAATCATGTCATACATTACTCATATTTATTAAACCATACCTAAACCCTTATTTACAAAAAGAGGAATGAAATATTAGAAAGGGTAAGATTATATGCACAATAAGGGTAAACAAAGAAGATATCACTCAATGAACATATGGAATCATAATATAAGAATAATGGTATTTTATCGTGAACATAACATATTATTTTCATAATTGTCCTATCATATATCATAAACATGAATCATGGAATAAAATAGTATCATTTCTAAATACATAGCACTAAAGAGTTTGAAATAGTCATAAGTTAATAATGATCCCTAAAATCATGTCATTAAAATGTTGGACCTTCATAAATATAGATAAACATTTCATATGTTAAGGATAACTACAAATGAACTAAATATTATTGAGAAGGACTCATAACCTATTTTTGATAGTGGATCTAGACACACTTTCTTTCCATTGTGGATCAGGACTGATGTGTTTCCCATAGCAGATAAAGAAACAACTCTGTCCCATAGAGAATCAAGCCCATCAACCTGTTTTGGATCATTATCACAGAAAATATAAATCATTTACCAAATTATTTTACTAATATATAGGTCCAACCCATATCATAAGTAAACCCATGATTATATTTGTTAAATTGTTATAAAACATTCTTCATTTCATGACCTCATAACCCATGTAAATTAAACTGGTTTCAAAATCATTTCTTCATTTCACCATACCATTGACCTTAAATGGGATTCATAATAATTCATAAAAATAAACAATAACTATCATAAGAATGAATAATAATGGTTAAATCCAACCGTATCGATATTAAATCATAGGTAACCTCAAATTATTTCAATTTAGATAAAAAAAGTTTTTAATGATCAAATGGGTAATTTATTGACCAATATTTCCATTCCACGTTGAAAAGAAATATAATCCATAAATAATTTTGAAAATAAATTTCATTTAAAATATACATTAAAACATATTAATGAAACTTCATATCATCTAATATTTATGGCTATAGTGAATTTCATACATTCCATACACATTAAATCAATAATTTCGTTCAAATTTTCAGTAAATAAAAAAGGAAAATCCTCTAAAAAAATATGAATATTCCATTAATTTTTTTTCAAAAAGTTATAAATTAGTAAAAATTCCATTAAACCATCTAAAATATTGTTAATTTTTTTAAAAACATTATTAGAAATTATGGTTTTGGAAAAAATGGATAGTAGACTGAAGATATAAATAAACAAGATTTCAAAAACATTATTTATAATTATTAAGTACATAAAGAGATAAACATACAGAAAAACGTGTATTTAAATGAAATAAATGGTGTAGAATAAAATTATTGTGTTTCTTGAGAAATATATTAAAATATTTCATCATTATAATCATTAATATAAAAATCAAAATAAATAAAGAGACTGTAATTTATAGCTATTACCACATTAGAAATATTGATTCATATACCCCATGAACTAATAACATAAAATAAAACATATAATATCACGATAATAAGTTATTTCTTTTAATAGTTAATGAGAATGTATATACACCTCATAAATGAAGATGGGTATGTGACATGACATATGCCTCAAAGATAATAAATTGAGAAAAAATTTCATTATCACTTTGGAAGCATTTAAATCATAAAACCAACATAATAAGGACCCTCAAATTCATATGTAAATACCTATTATTTTAATGGAAATCATAATAAAATAAATTCACTTAGAGTATATGAACCACATAAATCATATATCTAGACAATATGGCTTTTGTCTCATTAATATAATAAGTGAGTTAGAAATCCATTAATATATGTATGAAATTACATAAAAAATGATCAATCCACATATAAAAAAATATTTTCATAATTAATGAATTAGTTATATATAATTATAGATATCATACCTTTCATTATTTTCATATGATCTTTTGTTACCCATTTATTAATAATTCTATATTAATGGCGCGTTTTAGGCAATACCTGCTTTATTTTTAGTGGTTGATTTGATTTGGCATTTTCAGTACTCTAAATATTATAATTCTTAAATAATATCTAGAGTTTTAAACATGATATATATATATAGATATCATTTATATTCATTATATATTTATTTATTTCAATCCATCTAATCTATAGATAAAAATGAAATACATCGTTCTTAGAGATGGCAGGTCAAATATATAGGTGAATGTTGTTTCTATTTTATCTAAGGATTGGACGAATGTATTCTATATAGTATATCATAAAAAAGAATTATTTATTAATATATATAACATATATTAATTATATTTATCCTTAATACCATTTATTTGATAACTAAAAATAAATCACATCGCTTCACGAGGAGGTAGCCCGTCACACACACGAGTGACGTTATTGTATCCCCCATAAAATGTAAATATAGAAGGCATATGAAACACCATAATTTACTAAATGTATAAATTTCATAAATATAATATGATATGTTAAATAAATTTATATATAAATCCGTTAATGGTGATGATATAAAACATAATACAATGGTTTTTGAGGTGGTAGGTCATCGTACACATGATCGGTACATTCATTTTCCAAATGATAGAAGTAGAGAAGGATATTGGTTATTAAATTATACTAATAAATTATAATTATATACCATGTGCTAGTTTTATTACATTTTTTTTGTTAGTTAATAATTTAATATGGAAAAATAAAAAATAAAAATAAGGATTATAGTGAAGAAAATAACTTTCAATTAGAAGCACCTCCGTTGGATATCTTATTAAGGACCATACAATTGGTCTTTTGGTATGAGAAGTAGCTCTAGAACAGGTTTAATGATTTGGGGAGGCATTTTGGTATGATTTTTCTGATGTAGGGTGCTGAAGAGGTGTATAGCTGTGGAAGGTGGTGATAACCTATTATTAGTGGGTGAAAAGAAACCCACTAGGAAACTACATGGGTATTTTACAAAATAAACTTAATTAATAAACTAATAACCTAGGAATGTCATCATAATGAAAATATATTCTAACATAGGAATAATAATATTGAAATATGTCTAGATAATAGGAATTTTAAAATATTTATTTTCATTTTATCCATTATATTCGTAGTTAAACCCCTAGTAAACTCTTATTCACCTTAATATAGGTAATTAATTTTTTCTATTTTCACTATCTGTGTAACTGAAATATTACTTTTTACATTATTAAATAATATAAATATTTATGATTAAAAACATGGAATCTATTTATCCAAATTCCAAACATATAAGTGTAAAATTATAATTAAAAAAATCTACAGACAATATTAGAATGTAGGGTTTCAAAGAGGTAATGTTCAAAAGTATACAATGATTTTACACAATTATTTAATATTATGATGGCCATAATAACCTACATTTAAAACTATATATAAATAAAGATATTTATCTTTTAAAACCATCTTAATACTATTTTTTAATTTTTTAATGATTTAAAAGAAACAAATATTCTTTATAAAAACTGGTATTCATCACTATTCATTGAAAAAGTAATCCTTTCAAAAAATTCACAAAAAAATAACCCTATGAAAAATTTGAAATTTTGATTGTGAAAATTCTTATTATTTTTTTCAAATAAAATTTTTAAGTGTCAAAAAATAATTCCAAAAAATTAGTGTGCAATGGACGATAAAAATTCAATTGAGAAAAAAATATTTTTAATCAGAAAATTGGATTTATTCCTATCCAATTATTAGAAAAAAACTTATGATTAACGTTTAAAAGTATATATAAATATATAATTTATAATTTATATTAAAATTTTCACTAAAATTTATTTATTTAATTAACTGAGATAAAACATGTATGTTTGCATAATAATAGATTCTCTACAAATATTATCCAATATTTTGAAATCGTTTTTTTATTTATTATTAAATCGTAACCAAATATTTAAATTTTTTAGACTTGTGTAATCCAGATATTTTAATTAATTAATTATTATTATTCATATCCATCATTCTATTTTCTAGAGGATAACAATCATATAAAATTAAAAAAAATTAATAGTTTTCCATATTGCATTTAAAATCTGTGTTGTGTGTAAAAAAATATAAACATAGTGTTGAGTGTAATAGATGATAAATTATGTTTTTTCAAGTAATTAAATATATAAACATGATTTTGTGTATTTAATTTTGAACTTGGTGTTGCGTTTAATGAAATCTAATCTCAGGGTTGTATGTAATGAAACCTTAACGTGTTGTTATGTGTAATAAGTGTAAAATATATTACGAGGGAAATATGGAAGAAATATCAGAGTAAATTTATTTTCAAATGGGTTTTAGTTAAATTTAATTTGGTGGGTGGGTTTATAATGAGAAATATAGGGAAATTATTTATTATTTTCTGATCGTTGGTTCTAGAGTCTATATGATAATTTACTCCAAACCACAAATAATGATATGAATTTATTGAATGTTTTATTCAAAATTAGACACTACTTAAATATTTTAGAATAATATGAACCTAGACAGTTAAAAAAATCAACTTGGTGATGTTTCCTCGAGTCATGATTACAATCAATTGGTTTTAAAACCATAAAATGGAATATAAGTATTAGAGGATTCATTACAAGTTTAAAAAATTAATATGGTGACAAGAAAAAATTATTTTGATGGGGAAAAATATTTTCTATGATGGATTCCCTTTATTTTATTTATTATATAACTTTTTGGCATTTATGATTTCATAATAAAAACTATATATTTATACTGTATTTAAATTTTACCCAAAAATTTGTTAGGACCCAAAAATTTAAAAAAACTCACCAATGGTTAATTTTAAAATGATGATTTCAGAAATAAGATTTAAATTATCAAATTATTGATCAAAGAATTAAAATATAATATTATTAATATAATATATTTTTTATTGAAATTAGTAGTTTTTTTAAATAAAATTTTCCCGACAAGGAAAAAAATTAATTTTCATTATAAAACAAAATTATCATTTATATTTTATAAATATTATTTAATAATAATATTTTATCAATTTTTTTATAAAATTATTGAATTCATCAAAACAATTACATAATTGAAAATATAAATTTCCCAAAAACATGATTGGTATTTGATCACATCAAAATCTAATTTTCAACAAAATTAGTCTTTACTAAATTATAATACATTATTAATAGGGTAAATATTTGAATTATTTTATTAAAAAACATAAAAATTCAAATTATTCTGGTGTAGATATATAAACCCTTATTATAGTAGTATCTGAGCCGAGAAATAGGTGTCCAATAATGAGATTTTATTAGCGTGGTTTGACAAACAATGTTTGGATCCTGATATTTATGAGCATGATGTTTACTAATAACACTTTTTTACTTGTTCCTTAGTTTTTGAATATCATATTGGTTCTATTTGAGTTAAATCCTGGTGTTGATATCATTATTAGATTCATTTCAAAGGGAATTTATAGGGTATAATCATACTAGTTGTGGCCATCAATAAATTCTATTTGTGTTAGTAGAACATTATCACAAAACATGATATACTAATCTTAATGGTCACATTAAAACAAATATAATATCAATATTATTATTCTTAATAGTATTTAAAATCATGAATTCTATTATTAAAAAAAGTATTCAAAGTACAGTGTGTGTTTTCTATAACTACAATACACAATAATTCTATTTTTTATTTTGAAAGAGAATTTCAATAATAAATGTTCAGGTTGTTACATTAGATAAACCAAAACATTGACGCATTATCTCCAATAATCTCTCCCAATGGCATATAAGTATATAAATTTCCAAAATAACAAGGAAATGATTCTTGAGGTGGTACATATTAGATAACTTCAAATGGGAGAGGTATTATTCTCAACAAATCTCGGTCAATTTTTTTCTTCTTTTTCCCCCTCACACCAATAATATCTATGAAATTATGAAAAAATAATTAATTAAAATATAGTTAAATTATATTATAATAATTTAATATCCATTTAAAAAAATCTTAACAAAACATTCAAAAAATGATGACGCCATTATGCATTAGTGTGGAATAACACCCGCATTAAAGGTATGCTTGATTTTTAATCACCACAACACACAAATTGTTATAAAAGTAAATTTTTAGGATTTTTAAAAAAATAATTGATTATTAATACTACTATATTGTAACCTATTACCTATATTAAACAATATATATATATAATGAATATGTTACTGATGTGTATATGTTGATTACCGCCTCAATAGAAGTGACATATTTTGTATGTCATCTAGTCTTTTTTCATGATAAAAAACTATTAAAATAAAATTCCACACATACAAAAAATAAATATTATCATTATTATTCACTAATAACGATATTATTTAAAATGAAAACATTCATAACCATACTAATCCATAGATTATAAGTTGTTTATATTTGGGTTGGTTATATAGACTAGTAAAACAATATGATAAATTTATATTAATGATTATAATAAATGTATAAGAAGTATATATACTATAAATTTATGATAATATAATGTTACATTTATCTTCCATGAATGTTTATAGTAATAGTTAACATATTATAAATTTACCACCACTTTTTTTAAATAAAATTACTAAGTACTATTAATTAATCAAATTAAGTAACTGAAATATAATAAATTATAAATATATGAGAATAAATAGAACATAAAAAGCTATATCTATAGGAAAATGTTCTATATTAATGTATTTAATGAACATAATTTTAATATTTGGGGTACTAGGATCATTTGTATAGTTAATCATTACATAAGGTATTGGTTTCTACATCCCAATTTTTTCCCATAATATAAGATTCATATTCATCAATTATATCCTTATTGTGGTGTATATATTGGTCTTGGGATAAATTTTATAATTATTTTAATGAAATAGTTGGATTTAAAAATCCATCTCATATTGTATCATTAATTATCTTCGTATTCAAATGATATCAATGTTTTAATGGTTTCACTTACTCAATTTTCAAATTCAAGATACTAGTTTGATATTCTACACAATGTTTTCTTTTATATGGTGTCTATAATCCCCCAATTTTTTTATTACTTATATAAAAGTCTCTATAAAGTGATTTTTAGGACTCCTTATATATCCCCCTTCATATAATTTTGATTCTATTATAACCAAAATTCCTAAGGTGTTTTTATCTCAAATTATGTTACAAGAGACATGTTTTTTATTATACACCTTATTTCATTTACATAATGTGTATATTAAAAATTTGATACATTATATGATGAATTTCCTTTTATTCAAAATATTTAATATTTAATTTTTTTCTCTCCCATTAAAATTGTATTTAATAAAATGATAGAAAATCCATAATGGATTTTGATAACTGAAATATCCATTATTTTAATAATAATTCCCATTATTGATCTTATTTATTACAAGAATGGGTTAATCTAAAATTTGATTTTATTTTATGGGTTTAATTATAATATTTTCATATTATTTTATTTGAGGGGGATTAATCTTAAAAAAATATTACTATTATTGTCTTGTTTAATCATTCAAAATCTAAAGGCAATATTTTTCTTCAAATGTAATCATATGAGAAAACACAATATTAATTCTTTTATTTTATGTGAATTCACCAATACGGTGATAAATTGATTACTATGGAGAAATTATTTTTATGACCATATTCAAATTAATCTCTAGTGTTTTGGTGTAAGGATAATTATGTAGAAATCTATTCCATTTATTAACTATAGAAATATAGAATATCTATATACATTTTATTTCAATTTCTATTCATATTGATTAATATAGAATGTTGTTTATGTAATTTAATATTTGTTCATAAAATTATATAATAAATTATTTAATGTTTATTATTGATAGTTTGAAACCATAATATCCCATCAATCAGGTGTAGGTCCCATGAGAAAAACTAACATGGGTATTCTATTTAAGCATGCCCATTATTTTAGATGACATGTCTCTCATATTGAAAGAATTTATATATTTTGGAATAATTCCTTGAATTTAAATTATGTATTGGAACCCGAAATTAAAATTATTGTTATTAATCATTACATCATTATGAGACTATTTATTATTATCCATTTAATTATTTATTCTCTTATGTCAAACATTGATTTTTTTCCAACTCATGTGATTTGTTATATAAAGAAATTTTAAAATAATTAACTTATTTCAATAGTATTACTCCCTTTAATATTTTTTGATATATTCTAGTATAGGATTTTTATAAAATAATACTATAGTTCACTATTTTTATCCTTAACTATCACCAACTGGTAGAGATATATTTTATAATTGATATTTCTAAAAATATCAAAATGATGTAGAATTTATAAATGATTCTAAAGACCTATTATGTATTATGTGCTTCCTAATATTGTGTAGAAATTTTATATTTAATTATAATATCATAAGATTTATTAATTATTGGTTTTTTTATAATTATATAAGTCATTAAACCTCACTGGTCATGCGATTTTATTTAATGTAATATTTTTTATAGACAATGTAATAACAATATAGTTATGTTCATAATATCACAATTTTTATCAAAGTATGTTTTATATAAATCTAGAGAATAGGTTTTAACTAGTTGATAATTATATATATATTGTATTTAGCATCATGGGATAGTATGCATAATGTTGTTTATAATTAAAATGGAATATATAAACCTTATGTTGTTTGACATAATATTGAATATTTTATGTTTCATAGTAAGATTTATGGAAAAACCCAAGGGATGATCTTGTGTACAGAAAATAATAAAAATTCCAATAATGAATAGATTATTAGTTTTTACTAGAAATTGAATCCATTAATGGATATTAGAGTGTGGATAATGTTTTTTAATAGTTTTTTCTTGGGATAATCACCACAAAACAAGAATCTTCTGTATCTAATTAAAAATTACTTCGTGGATAATGAGTGAGAAACAAATACACACTGAACTAGACCTTCACAGGGGAAATGATATAATAATTCCCAAGATAATTATGAAATATTATTATGTTTTTTCTTATATTTAGGTTATATGATATAATCATAAATTTACCATGTAAATCCAATATTAAACTAATTGAGTTATAGTCTTATCAAATTATACCACATTCAGAAAATATAATTTACTTTTAAATTAATGTGTCATAAGATAATGAATGAGACCCAATCATTTTACACTTATTAATACAATGTTTTTAAAATAACCATCCATTATATGAAACCCAAATATCATGTGCACTAGTGTCTCTAGATGACTATGAACACAAATAATAAAAATAGTCTAAAACAAAGAATTGTTATTTTTTTAAAAAATTGAATAGTGAGCTCTTAAATCCATTTGAGCTCTTAAAACACTATGTCATATCATAGAGAATACATAGAAGAGAGGTGTGAGGTCAAAAGCTTCATAAGGTAATACATATGATAAAGAAAAATTGCAAAAGATTCATATACATGACTTGTTATAATAAAAGATAACGAACATGAGAAATTACATGAACGAATACCCTAAAAATATGGGATCATAAGATCATGGAATGAATGAAAAGTGTCCAAAACACAAGACATAATCATAATTCTACATTAACATCCAATACCACATGATGTGGTGTAAAGAGTCCTGGGATGGATTAGGCCCACTTCATAATTCAACACATTATGTCTCATGAGAATAAAACTATACATAATGTATTATATTTATATATAACTCATAGACCAAACACTATATTAATTAAATGTATATTCATATTTATTCTAGACATGGAGAAAATCATTAGGAATAATCATAATGAATACTCCTGGAAAGAAAATGTATTGTGTAATCTTCTCTAATATTATAATTAACGGAAATTCCATACTAAATATACTTTAGAAATGAACATAAGGCATGTATTACCCTCTCAAATAAAGGAATAATGAACATGGTATATATGTAAAAGTAAAATAAATAGAGTTTAAAATAATTTCATAACATTAATTATTGTTATCATCGATGAATATGAACTCTATAAAAATATTAAAAAAATATTTTGGAAAATAACATCTCAAAATTTTAAAGCACATCTCAAAAGTAAAAATTTAAATAAATATTTTTAAAATCCTTTTCATTAGAAATATCCATGGAAAAATATAATGTAATATTAAAATGAAAATAATTTTCAATATGACAGGTAATTCTGTAGATGTCATATAATAAAAAAAATCCCTTCACATTTTGTATGAAAAGTTAAACGCACATTGTATAGAAAATGAAAAGAATCTTTATTTTTAAATATTTTGTAAAAAAAATTACAATTTATATAATTTCAAGTGAAATCATTTAAGAAAAAGTGGGAAACAAAAATGTCACAATACTAGATGACATTTCAAATGACATATAAGAATACTTCTTCATTATAGGGAAAAATGAATTAAAAGAATTATCCCTAAATAATTTAAAATGTATATAGGTTTACTTCAATTTTGGATTTGTAATGATGATCTCCTCAACATATAATTTCATAATTTACTATGATCATACATATACCTCCATTATATTATTCCCATTGTTGAAGTCACCTATAAAAAATTGTTTCTATTTATCAATCCAACAACTTTTTCTTCATTCAAATCAACTTGAAGCTGTCAATAAAACATTCCTTGAACATCCTCCTTAAAAATAATAATAATAAAGGAATAATTTAGCATAATTTCATATAGTTGATAGTATCTAACAAGTTAGGATCTCTTTATAATGGACCATGATGTTTTTGAAGAGGATCATAATAAATATCCACCTTGATAGTTGAATGATAAATAAGGAGGGAAATTAGATCATCCCCATTTGACATAGGGGTTATAAAGGACCCCCCTTGTTGGTCCTTTCCACCTCACCAAATGAGAACAAGTTCCCTTGGAATTTAAAAGATGAAAAAAACCTATCCATTTCATAACTAAAAAAACATTACCAAAACTATTCCCCAAACGAGATCAACACTCAATCCAATAGAGGTTTTAGAACATTTACATTGACACATATATGGTGTATATTGGATGAAAGAAGTGATTTTTACTATTCTATGGATATATAAATAGACATACATATTCCCAAGAATGAAAATAATTGAAGGGTTATAGAATGAAAGAGTATGATAGAGAAATATAACTCACAATTCCATTGTAAAGCCACACCATTTTATATGAAAATAATAAGAACATTTAAATAGGTAGAAATGAGAGCCATTCTAGGATCGAGGAGTTGGATAACAAGAAATGACCAGATTTTCCTCTGATGTGAAAAAAAAAGCATGATATGATACCTACAGTGGATTCCAACAATCACCTCCTCCTATAGACCCCAGTATCTAATCACAAATATGTTGAATATTTTGACCATTGAAAATAATGACCTAAATTAAGTCTCAAAGAGTTTTTAAGAGATCGGGCCCATAAGATATCTCCAATTAAAATGAGATTGAATCATAAATCCTTCTAATTTGGTAAATTTGGAATTATAACATTTTATGAATTTAGAGGATGAATTGTAAATTGAATTATAATTAACTAGTAAGGATTCATGATATAGTTTTTAAATATTATACATATACACCATTTATAAGATGATACATCCATAAATGAACATGTGTTTAATATAATGATGCTTGAGACCAAACCTTTACCTCGATCCTAAATCCTCACATGAATCAAACATCTTCCAAAATAATAATCTTATGTTAATTATTTAGAGGATTAAGAAATTTTTTTCATGTTAATTATTCATTTTATTTTATTTTTTAGAATCCCATATTCAATTAAATAACTAATTAATTATACATCAAATATTTTATGGATTCATGACAAAGAATCCTAATATCAATTTTTTATATAAAAAAAGTGGTAATAGATTATGATTTATCTATCTTTAGAATGGTAATCATGAAAAAATTATAATTTTCATTCATTAATTATAAATTTTTAAAATAATCATAAAAAATGGTTATGAATAATAAACCACAGTACAATCTAGAGAGAGTAAGGCATACATACGTCTGAGTAAAGATTACCTTCTTGAAGATCAAGATATAAATAATATAAGTGTTACTTTATCAATGATTGAATATAATTATATAATAAATATCACATCATTTTTTTAAATACACATACATATATCATACATGTGATGTAATAATAATAAAATGAATTACATCGATTCATGACTTGACGGTCCACTATACAGAAAAATGATGTTATATTTTATTCAATGGATTGTATTGCAAGAAATAGTATGGTTTATTTATTTTATATAATTATTAATATTCCATTAATATCATAAATAGAAATTAAAATAGTCTTTATTACATTCCATTTAACGCATAAGTGAAATTCTAATCACATCCCATTGTGGGGATGTAATCCATCGTATACACGAGAGCCATTATCATATTCACCATAGAATAAAAATTATGAAGGTGTATGTGATATTTTAATTAAAATGTAAAATTTTATCATTAATATAATATTGAATAATTATATAAATTATAATATATAGATTTGAGAATAAGTGATAGAAAAAAATTACATCAATTCATGTGGCAATAGTCTTCCATACAGAAGATCAGTGACATTGTTTTCTATTTTATAGATGAGGAGAAGGATGTAGGTCATGATAATAAAATAAATATTATAATTAAATGGAATATAATATTGTCTTTATTTTATATTGGTTTAATATTACATGAATTATATGGAATAAGGAATAATATAAAATGCTCGGTTAATGATGCAATCTCTTTCATGAAAAACATTTTTCGGATTTCACCAAAATCAGTTTTGGGATAGCTTTATGATCAAAGAAATGATTATAGGATGACAGAAGAGAATTAATGTAGAAATTTTTTAAGTTATTAGATGATCCAAACTATTTTTAATTTGTGGAATGGAGAGGAGAGGGGGTCCTTTTTTATGTGGGGGAGAAGACATACATGGAATTAATTAAAATAAATAATATACCCACAAATTTTTCTTTTGAAAAGAGACAAAAAATGCACCATTTTTTATCTATATAATATATAAGATTGAAATATGACCAAATTGTAAGATTTATATATGTTTTGGGGCATATTAACCTATATCATTTAGGTGTCACCCGGAGTATATATATTTTTTTCATAATAGTGATTAATAATTTTATCTGTTTTCAATATTAAATATGGTCATAAATTATGTTGAACTTATTAGATAACAAAAATAATTATTATTCAAAATAAGGAATCGATTTTTATAAATTCAACTCAAATAGTTGGAAGAGTTTAATTTAAAATTAATCCTACAAACATATTGAAAAAACTATATTACTAGAATTATACTATTTTATATTTAAGATAGTCAAATATTAACTATATGAAATGAAATATAAATAAGATAAATTAAAATTAAAATTTAAAGATATATATTATATACATTTATTTTTAATCGTTACTCACGACGGATTATATTTCTTAGGTAAAATGGAGAATCATTATACACTATAATACTATTTTGATGAAAATTATTTTCTACAATTAAAAATAAACATATTCTAAAATCCACTATAAAATTGATTTAAATATATTTAACTTGTTTTAATATTAATAATCATTGTATTTGTTAAATTTTAAATCAATTTAATTGAATTATTGGATGTTAGATTACAAAATTTAATAAAAATAAATGAAAATTCAATAAAAGTCATTATTTATCACTAATCACTATATAAGTAAACATTTCTAGAAAACAATTCAAAAGTTTAACCCCATGTTAATAATTATATGATGATTTAAAAAATTAATAAAATTTTTTTAAATTTTTTTTCTAAAATTCAAGAAAATATTCATAATATTTTCTCACAAAATGTGATAAAATTAATTTTCGAAGAAATATTAATTTTTTATGAATATATGTCTTTACTAAAAATTGGGAACATTTTTCCTGGGAATTTAAAAATTGGTTAGATAAATTTTATTATTTTATAGTTTATTTATTCCTATTCATACCTTCCAATTTAACTTATAGGTTGTATATGTCTCATTTAAATAATAATATTCTAATATTCTATTAGGTACATTTAAATACATTATTTCACATTTAATACTCTATCAAGCCGAGTGTTATATTTAAATAATGAGGTGTTTCATTATACAACTTAAATAATTTTTGTCCTAACAATTTTATGTTATTCTTAGTAATCAAATGATTAACATAACATATTTTCTTTGTTGAAAATATAAAATCATAAAATGGGTAAATTATCATTCTCATAAAAAGGAAAAAAATACAATGGTAATCACATAACTAGGATTTTATGTTGGAAAATATTTTTAGTATGTGAAAATATAGACATGGAAGAATAGAGGAGATAATTTTTTAGGGTCATAGATATCACTAATAAAAATAAAGTGTTTGATCAATATACAATTAATGACCCCAAAAGCATAATTTTATCATGAATTAAAAGACCATTGATTCATTGAACATAAAGGTTATAGAAAATATATTTTTATTGTATGTAATTTCTTTATAGTTGAGGGATCAATTTTCTATCCAAAGTAAGAACTTAAGGAAATATAATTACATGATATATAAAATTTAATTCATAAATATTTTCCTTAAATTTTTTTCTTTTTTCCAAATAAAGAAAATCCTTTCTTTCTTTTTCTTGCTGGAAGAACTAAATTTAACTATTTATGGATCACATAATCCCAAAAAGAATAAAATGATATTAAACTTGAGTTTACCAAACCAAAATTATGGGAGCATATTTTATAATATAATATATTAATCTCAAATACTAATGTATTAAATGAAAATGATCAACTTAATCAATTCCTTAAGAGTATATTATGGAAAACTAGAACCGTTCAAATAAAAAAATAATTATTATTTTCCTAAATAATCCATTACATTACACCAAAAGGCCATATATATTTCAAACCAATAAAACATCTCCGAGAATATCATCAATCACATGAAATATATATGTTCAATTTAAAATTTATTGATAAAATAATTTACGTAAAAATAATTTCATAATAAATAGTACATTACATTCGTTGGTGTTACGAGTTTCATCCATATCTCACATTAGTTGGGGGTTCAAGAGCTAAGAATATACCAGAAGCTATGAGTTTCCTCCTTACATGTAATTTTTGGATTTTCTAAAACTATATTAAAGTAATTTATATGACATTCCGAACAATTTGATTAACATCCTAAAAAACATTAATAAAAAAATTATTAACAAATATAGTATTCTATAAAAACTATTATTTTCTAAAAAATGTCACTATACCATTAAGTCACCATTCAAGTAAAATTTTACCATTATATATATTTTTGAAAATCCTTTTAGAAATACTACTAATGAATAATCTATTTATGTATCATGATTCTTATAAGGAAAATACCAATGATAAAGATATTATTGTATGTTAATTATAGGATCACAAAAAACAAATTTGTCACTACCATGCTTGGTATAAAATGTTTACTTCACTGACCAAGGGGTTATCCCAAACAATATAGAGTTGAATCAAATAATGTAATAGTTTCCAACAAATATTTTATCAATTTCCATATAAATTCATTTCTCTATTATCTTTCATTACATATATAAAGCATCTTTCCCCCAATTAAATATATTTTACTACGCACTTATCCCCACATTCATGACACATGAGAGGAATAATATTATTTTCATTGTCATTTTAATTATTTTATCATTAAAGAGACACCATATTTTTTATCTGATGTGTGTAAGAATTCATGCATGTTCCCATTGCTGGTTATAATTTGGGATAGCTCAAATGGAATGATTTGAACACGTCTAACTACTATTCCCATTCGGTTAGTCATCTCATTTGTAAAATCATTACATTTTCATTGACATTGGTTATAATAATCATTTCTCCAACTTCCCAATATTAAAAATTAAAATATTAAAAGGAAAAAGATGATAATTTAGTAGCATACTAATGGGTAAATTATAAACCATGAAGGAACAACATATAACTAATAAGTGTGTCTTTTCTTATGATACTCTATGTTCTAATCTATGCTATCATGTTAATTTTTCTTCTTATATTTTATTATATAACAATTAAATTAATTCATTTATAACAGTTTATAAAGAGTTTGTGATGATTGAAAACAAATACCCACAATGTCTAACACTAGGTTTTCATCAAGGAATGTTATTATGAACCAGCTGGAAATTGATTCTAGCTCAATACACAATTTTTGGAAGTTATTACCCCTAGGTAAAACATCTAGATCCACATCCACATGTGGTATATAGTAAACTATGTAATTTATAAGAAACTAAACTCTCTAAACATCACAAAAACTCAAGTATATTTTTTAATTAATTGTATTGTCCATAAAATTATCCCTAGACATGTCCTTATACTTCTCACTAATGTTTTATCGTCCTAGTATTCACATGATAACTAGAAAATTTCTATAATACCACTAATGTTACTGAAGTCTATGATACATATTAATTTTTTAATTTAGCATTACCTTCCACTATTTATAACCGAATGATTGAAAGGATTATTGTTTTAGGAATGATAGGATAATAGTACATCAATTGGAATTAAAATATCGAATTTTTTTCTCTTTTATAAGGTGATCTCCTAATTCCAATTGATCTCCGAAAACATTATTACATAACCAGGGTAATATATGGAATAATATGTTGAAAATGAAATTACATTAAGTAAATAAGTATGATATGTAAATATAACGTGTGAGTCATAAATATAGAATATTGTCATAAGAAATAGTTAAGATGAGTAATCACATGAATGAATAACATTAAAAACATGGTATCATGTGATTATGAAAAAAAGGGAATGTGACAATGACATAAAAAATGAAATAAACATAATTCAATTCTATCTATCAAGACATCCCCAATTAAGGTATATAGTCCCATAATGGATTAAGATCACTCCCTAATCCCATACTTATAATCTCATATTACTAAAATATTACCCACTACACTGGAGAGATATATAATTATGGTTGCACTCATCACATTTTTTTCATTTAATTATATATGTTTTATATATAAGGAATCATTAATAAGTCATAAAAATAATAATTACGCATTGAATCAAAATGATTTCTATAATCATGCCTCATACCTCAATCAGAAAAAAATTCATAGTGAAGGAATTTTAGAAATAAACATATGAAATGTATTAACCAAAAAAGTAAGTGTGAGTAGGATAGATATATATGTTGGATGAATATATATAGAACTTATAATCATTACATATCATTAAGGGTTTTTGTCATTTATAAATACAAATTAAATAAAGAGATTACTTTTTTTAGTGAAATATCCGTAACACTTTCTAAATAACAATAAAAAATTTAAAAAAATTATGTTTATATTATTTCAAAATATCCTTGAAATTTTTTAAATTAAGCATAATAATAAACTAATGGTAATGATAGTCGGGAATTTATTACATTCAATATATGTTAAAACTTTTCTGGGCACACTTTGTAAAAATAGTCAAATATAACTTGTTTAGAAAATGAATAAGAAAATTACGTTTTAAACCATTTTTAAAAAACAAAATTATGGGTTAAAATAAATATAATCTATCATATTAAAACATTTCATGAATTAATTTTTAGAAAACCAAAATTTATATGAAAAATTAGTATCTACATAAGAGATAAATGAATTCAAATTATATTAAAAAAAATTCTCATTCAGTTTGAGTACCAATGAGTGGAAAATGGTACAATTACCTTAAAACAAACAAAAAATATAGAGGATAAAAATATAGATTTGATTTATTAATAGACTATTAAATAATTTCCAGAAATAGAAATTTATTAATAAGAAATACTGATTAAAATGAGAGTGACTATTAAACCCTTTCAGCTTTGGTAAATTTTAAATCAATAATCCCCTGAATTAAGAAGAATAATTGTAACCTTAATTATAATGATGTTCTAATGATTCATGATATATTATGTAAAGTGGTATTATATACACTTTTTATAAGAAATTAGTTTCCTAAAATAACACATTTCTCAAAGAAATATGTTTGAGATGAAACCCTTACCTCAGGCATGAATACTCACATGTATTCTATATCATCCCAAAAAATAAATATATTTATGAACCGTTTTTAGGTTTATCATTAACAATAATTTAATTTTTACCATTACATATTCAATTAATTAACAAATTAATTTCACATCATATATTTTAACGATAAATGACTCATATATCAAATATAACTCTGTAAAATTGACTAGAGCCAAAGTTCTTATTATTAAATCAGATAAAAAATACTAATCGTTAAATAATTATAATTTTTCAAATAAATTCTAATTATTAAAGGAAAATTGAATGGTGGTTATGAAAAAAACTATATTTCAATCATGGAGATGGTAAGTCATATGTATTCATGAGTTATATTTGAATTTTTTGATGATCGTGATGGAAATATATTAAGTGTCTTTTTGTCAATCCATTTGTATTTTTTATCCTTATTATATTTTTTTTTATTTTAATACACATAAATATAGCATCAATGTCATGTAGTAATAAAAAATGAATCTACTCACTTCTTGAGACGTTAGTCTGTCACACACATGAACGATGCAATCATTTATTGAATAGATGTGTTTTTATGGATATATGTGATATATTTATTTTGAATAATGAATAATGTTTCATGTTTATAAAATATAAAAAAATTTAATCCTAAAAAATTTACATGTGAATATTAAGTAAAAAATGATTTACATCACATTACAATGGCAGAACTATGACATACACACAAGCGAAGTTATCATAATCTCTATGAAATGGATTGTAAGAAGGATTCTATGATATTATTATTAATTAAGAATTATTCTTCCTTAAATATAATATATAATAATTATGTAAATAATTTCATCCATCTATGGGAAATGCTAATGTAATATGAATTACATTGGTTCATGAGGTGATAAACTGTTTTACATACAATAAACAGTTTTATTTCCCAGTTGATGGAGGAGGAGATGGTTGTTGTTCATTATATTAAAATTGAAAAAAATAATTATATTGAATTTAATAAGTTCATTATATAATAATGTTTTAATATCATTTTATTTAGTGGAGAAAAAATTAAAAAAAACTCTCAGATGAGGATGTTACATATTGTTTACAAAACATCCTTAGGTATGAACGAACAAGATTTCTTTTTGGTTTTTATGATCAAACCATGGTTTCAGGGATGAAGGTAGAATATAAATTATTTCATTTGGGATGTGATTTTTCTAAGAAATATATTATGTATATGTGTAGAGGAGAAGAGAGGGGTTTTCCATCCATAAATGGG
Source organism: Viscum album (assembly GCA_963277665.1). Taxonomy (NCBI): domain Eukaryota; kingdom Viridiplantae; phylum Streptophyta; class Magnoliopsida; order Santalales; family Viscaceae; genus Viscum; species Viscum album. The sequence continues at coordinate 1,646,038,443 of OY728164.1, forward strand.
GGAGATGACACAATATGAATTTTTGAAATGAAATAATTATACCGACATTTTTTAATTTCAAAAGTGTGAAAATGTACCATTTTAATAACTTAAAAGATATAATTTAGAAATATGACCATGAAATAGTATTTAGATATATTTATATAATTTTTATACCTTATAATTGTTTTTAACTAATACAAAACAAGTTTTTACCTAAACCATGGAAAATATTTTTTATTATTTTCACTATTCACTATAGTCAAAATATTATATGACCTCTTTAGAAATTATAAATTATTTTGAATACCAATAAAGGCATTTTTTGAAATTAATCTCACCAATATATAAGAATATAAATTTATATTAGACTAGCATATGTCAAAAAAACGGGTTTTCAAGAAATACATTATTTTAAGGAGAATATGATTTTATATTAAATATATAAATAGTAATAAAAATTAAAATAATATAAATATAAATATATATATATTAATTAAAATAAATCATTATTGATACATAGTTAATTTAATTAATTAAAATTATGAAACATTATTAACTTCAAAATAGTTTTTTGAAAAATTTGTTTTTATTTCTTATAACATAGTAATACTAAAATATAACATGGAGAGGATTTAAATCTAAATAATTAAGATTAATATATCTAAATATTAAATATTTTATTATTAATTAATTATATGAGAATAATTGGACTTCTAAATTATTTTATTTATTAAAAATAAATTACAATTTTAATCAAATTAGTATTTTTCAATAAGCACATAAATCTAAAATTTTCTGAAAAACCTCAAAATTTAACATTAAGTTAATATAGTTATCATGAATTAAGATAATATTTTTCTAAATAATAAAATTAATTTTATTTTAATAATAACTACTCTATTTTCTCAAAAAAAACAAGAAATAACATTTTTAATAAAACATATATTTTGATGAAAAATTCTTCTATTAAATATTGGATTCCCATTTCCCAAGAATTTTAATATTTAGTAGAAAATGTATTTCTATTTCCTAAATTAATTAATCATATTCATAGCCCAAAATTTAATATATATGATATATCATACACATTTAAATGATAATATTTTAATATTATATCACTGTTCATTTAAAATCATTGTGGCTTGTTAAATATGTAGTCTACCATAGTGTTATTTTAAAATTATGGGGTGTTATATGTATATATAAAGGGATTTAGTTTTTATATTCATATGATCAATAAAAAATGTTTTATCAGATCTTTTACAAACCCTTTTGATTTAGTATTTAATTTGAATCCAAATCATGTAAATGGAGGTCTAAAATGAATTTCTAGAGAAACCAAAATGTCATATTAAAAAACTATGGAATCATATGTTGAATAAATTTTAATGGAAAAAGATAATCAATACATAGTTTTATCAATTAGGAAAATATATATTTGTTAATATTGGTTAATATTGTGGGGTAGATGTTATTGTATAACTCCTTCATGCATCATGAATTTTTAATAGATACCCTTGGACATTATATTAATAAATTAGAATTGAAATTTCTAGGACACAATATATGTAAGGGGGAGAATCATACAGATTGAGATTTTAAATTATAATATCCTTAAAATCCTTACGTGATCACTATATTCCATCACATAGAACGTAGAACCAAAACTAGTAGTGAAAATTTATAGAGAAATTACAACGTTTGCATAATATTAGCTGAAAAAATATAGGTAACTATGTTATGAAATAAATGTAAAAAATATAAATTTCATTTTTAATACTAATGCATTGGTAAAATTAAGTTAACATAGATAATTAACTAATATGACAATTTTATGCTAAAATTATATATAAATAAAAATATTTTTATGTATCTGTTTTAAGAAACTAAATATTTTATGGATAAAAGAGAGTATTTCTATGAATTATATATTATAATCAGTATTATTACTATTTTATAAGAAATTATAATAAGAATAATTAATATTTTATATAAGTAATTTTCTATAAAAAATACTATTATATTTTAATATCAATTCTTAAATAGTTTATTCATAAATTATATAATTTTAATTTGAAAAATGAACTTTTTATATGGATTAATCATAATAATATTATGTTAAAATAAATTTTGGATTTTTTTTTGAAATAATAAGATTTTAGGTGATTTAAAAAATTATCAACTTTTCCAAAATCATAGAATTTATCACTATATAAAAAAGTAAGTAAAACATAATAAACAATATGGGATAAAAAATATATTTAACAAGTAAATTAATCTATTTGAAATAAAATGTTGAATTTATAAGAACGATGTTTAATTTTTTGAAAACATAAATATGTTTTTACTATAAAAATTATTTTACTCACTTATATTATAGAATTATTTTCATCACATGAAGAAATGAATATAAAAAATTTGATTTGAAATTTTGGAAAATCATTTTAATATTATATATAATTTTTAATATCATCTTTTGTCATAATAATATGATTACGAATATTAGTTTTTCATCCTGAAGATAATGATTGAAGGCTTTTTTGAAGGAATTTTTTATATTGTGTTCCTTTTTCTAATAAATTTAATTGATATTTTTTATATTTAATTTTATATTATTTTTACACATATATACAAATATATGTTCACTGATCTAATTTTTAATTAATGATAATTAATATTAATAACCCGTATTATTAAAAAACAATTTTCTATGATACAATTTTTCTATATTTCAATAGTTTAAAATTAAATATTTGTTCAATATTGATGATAATTTATACTGTATTTTATGAAGAATATATTTATTTTTAGAACAAATAAAATTTGGTATGTGTTTTTTCCATATATTTTAAAAAATATATAAAATACATCGATAAAATATAATTAGTAATTTAAAAAATGAAAATAGTAAATAAATAAATATAGTGGTAAAATAATTAAATCATGTTTAAAATATGTTTGAAATATAATTTCTGAGTCATTATTGACTATATCTCACCAAATACATCCTTATTTATCTCATTTGGATCCATTGGAATTTGAATAATGTTGTTCTATTATTCAAGAAGTAATTTATATTTACCAAAATGCCAATTTCTTACTGTATAAATGAGATCACTTCTACCATATGTCTAATCGAATTCTAAATCCTTATCTAAAAAATATATCATTGTCTCTCCCCACATCTCTCCCCTATCTGATAATCCATTTCCTTTATAAAATATCATCATATTGATTCTTATGTTTTTTACCAGAGAGAGAACATCAAACTGGTGAGGTATTGTTCTAAATCGACCTCTCTCAATTCATTTTTTATTTTATACCATCAAACCAATTATTCCCAAAAAAAGTATGTATACATCAGTGTTAATAATATTTTGAAATTTTATTATACTATTTATGTATAAATATTCTAAATATCTATGAATCGTTTGAGAAATGATGAGTTCGTCATGCATACGTGAAATATTCCACATCAACTAATGATATCTGTGATTCTAACCACAACATGAAAAAATGGTTTTAAAATTAAATATAAATGATTCCTTATCAACCTATGGATCTATAAAAGGCAATGGTGTAACATTTGATTACAAGCATACTAGCACCACTATGATGGAAAATTATTTCATTTTTCATATTGAATTTCTATATTCATTATAATATATTTAAATATTATAAAAAATCTTACAAAAATCGATGTAATAATATTACTCATCTACAATAATGTTTTTATGAATAAAATAATCTATTTCATAACCAAACTCAACCATATATTATAGTATGTTCTTGTTTATAATGGTTTAGCCAGTTACTTGAACAATGATTAAAATTTCTATCATATAGGACTACGGAGACATAAATAATGTTCTAATTGAAAATTAGTGACAAAGAATGTTTTTAATTTTTCAAATAAGGTTATAATAATATATTATTTATTATTACAATACTAGACATCTAATCATTAAAAATTTATCAAACAAACTCAATTAATATAATTAAACAAATGCTATATAATAAATATTAAATATTTTCCAATAAATAGAACATGGAAATTGAAAAATATATAAAAATATTTCTTAATAATTATTTAATAAATATAATTTTATAATTCATAATGTTAGGTGTGTGCATATATATAAACCAATGGTATGGGTTTTAACATTTTAATCTCTCGTTATTAAGATATAATTTATTTTCCAATTGATTAATTATTGTGGTGAATATATATTACATGAATTTGTTTTTATAGTAATTTTCAGGAAATTGAAGCATTTGAAATATCCATCTCCTATTTGATCATTCATGATCTTCTGATCCTAAATATTAAAATATTATATGGTTTTTATATCAATTTTTATATCCTTAAGTGATATTTGATAGTCAAAACCAAGTACTATTTTATATAGTCTATTGATTTCACATTACTTTTTATTATATCTAAAATTTTTTTATTAATTTTATTTTCATGAGATTTCATTATTCCTTCCTTACTATTCTCTTGACTCTATTGTAATCAAAGCCCTTACCATTTTTCCATCCCAATTTCTTATATTTGAGACATGTTTATATTATACACATAATTTTATTTACAAGGAATGTACAATGTCTACATTTTATATTATTAAATAAAATAAATTATACTCATGTTTTTACATTAAATTAAAAATCACTTAGTAAAGGAATTTTTAATGAAAATATTCTTAATCCCAAGTGGATTTTGATAACTCCAATGTCCTTTCTTTGATATATAATGACTCATTATTAAATTATATCTTTCAGGATTTTTTACATCAACCATATGAATTAATTTCATGTATTACCATATGAATCTCCTCATGCTATTTTTTTGTTGGATTAAAATCATGAAAACCTATTAATGGTTTGGTTTATCTTAATTATCAACTATGTATAGGAATGTTTTTTATTCCAAATACTTCATCTATGAATATGCTAACATTAATTACATTTGTTAATGGTAGTTTAACTTTACACCCATACATTGATTTATTATTATTTATTATTTATATAACTAAATACTAGTTATTATACATGGTATTAGTTTTATGTATAATTACACAGAATGTTATTATATTTATTGTTTAAGTAAATATTGGGAATAAATATTTATTTTATTTAACTACAGATATATATTTATTACCAAGGATTTTCTGTTATATAATGAATATTTTATTCTTTAGATAATATGATTAATTCATCATACATCATTCCAGATCGGTGGGGCTCATAAAAACCACTCAATGCATTAGTGGGTCATATAAGGAAACCATGATTTTGTATATGGTGTATTCTTACCCATTAATTTTGATGTATTATAAATCACTGCGGAAATAAGTAAATTTCTTGCTAGAAGTCCTTAAAAGATAGTAATATCTATGAAATAGTTTTTGGAAAGACCAACCTTATGTTTTCTGAAACTATGATGCTTTATATCATTATCCATGTAATAACTTATATTATCATTTTATACGTGGATTTATTTCCACCAAAAATGTTTTGGTATCGAGGATTATATGATTTTTAATTACTTGCTAAAATACTATTCATTATTTTTTTATTTTATAATAGGTAATGGTATATTATTTCCCACAATAGGAAATTTTGATCCGCTTAGATATAATTCTATTTTATAATGTTATAAAAAATAGTGTGGCATTTATTTTTCCAGAATAATAGTTTTTTTAATAAAATTTATATAAGATGTTGAAGACTTAAAATGTATTGAGATGTTAATAATATAGTAGAATATATATATATTTATTAAGAAATTCATGATCTTTTTTAGTTCATTTTTTCCAAAAGTCTCTATAAATCTAATCTTAAAATATTATGTGACTATGAAAATAAAATATTTTTTATAAATCAATTAATTATGGGGATGTTATTCATAGGCCTATTTTGTTGATTGAGTTTCTTTGGTATAACAATTATGAGTCATTATTAAATAGATTCATCAGATTATATGGTTGGGAATATATATCCCTTCTTAAAGATGTTCATGAACGTTTCAACTCCCAACCTATATAATATTTCTACTTGACTATGATTTTTATGATTTTAAAAATATGAAAATGAATTTTTTGTTATTCAGAACCCCAAGTCTATCATAACTGAGAATAAAATTGATGTAGTTGTTTTAAAAATTAAGAAAATTAATTTATTATTCCTTAAACATAAAAATATATAATCTTCTAAAGAACTCAATAAATATAGTGATAAGGAGGCCCTATTCATTGTAAAGGAAGATGTGCAAAAGATAAATCGCCATTATCCATAAGGATATTTTTAATAGTGGGTGAATGGATCCTTATTTTCATGATTAGGTGATACTTATTCAATATTGCTCAACTAAAATTTTAAGACATCTTCAAAACTATGTTGAAACTCAATGTTGCATAATTCATTCATTATTCCATGACAATGATATTACTTTATATAGTGAAATGAAATATTTTAATTTATTTGTGAAAATTGAGATATATTTTCTTAAAATAATTTAGATACAATGTTTAATATAATTTGAATCAATTAAAAAAGTGAATTAAAACCCTTTAAATAAGAAATGGTATATCTATAATGTTTCTTATCAATATTCGGAATAAAAATAAATTCCTTGAATGATAAATTGAATGAATTATTTCAACATATGCTATAAAATATAATATAGGAAAGATGTTCCAAATAAAAAATATTATGAATATATTCTAGTAGATAACAAATAATAGTTGAATAGTTAGAATTAGTCCTAGAGAAATCAAAATAATTAGTGAATTTATAACATCTAAAAAGTTACACTTGAAGAATGTTCTAAAATTTAAAATTTCATGAAGAATATAAAAAGTGTATTTCTATGAATTTTGAAAACTATTTAAAATTATGGTGAAATCCTTGAAAATTTATATGCATTAATGATATTAAAACCAAAATGTTTCAAAAAAAATCAAAAGTGAAATATAAATTAAAGGAAGAATTATTTTGGAATATTGATTAGAAGAATATATAAGTTTAATTGAATATGTGGAGGTCAAAAATTTTACTTCCATTGGATTTCATGAAAGTACCTATAAATGTAGTTCATGAGTTATAGAAGAGATACTTAACTCTTACAAATTCTGAAAAATAAAAGATAAAATAAATTTTAATTAATTTAAGAGTTCAAAAATTAGTAGAGCAAATTTTCATATCATCAGTTATAAAATAAAAGATAGATGGAGCTCTATAAAATGATTTTGTAGAAAAAAGGGTGTAATTATTAAACTATTAATAAATCAATATCCACATCATTAGAGGAATAACATACTTCATATATTTATTCACAAGTACCAAGAAATGTTTATATGATATGTTGACTCTAAGAAAATTATTCTCTGTTTTTTTGTTACTAGAAAATCCAGTACATCATTAGATAAAGATGAACATTACCAGATAATATTATTTGAGATACACTAACCTATAAAATAATATATTTCTTATATTCAATATTAGGATAAAATGATTATAATATACAATAACATGATCCATATTTTATTAATTTTTAATACTATAGTGTAATTCTATTATTAATGGATCAAATAGTAACACAATAAGATTTTAAAAAAGAATTTTGTTTCTAAAAAATCATTTAAATATGCATCTTCTAAATCAATTTATAGGATTGAGATAATGGAGATGTAGTTGAATCAAAACTCATAATATTATTTAAGGGTTTTCAAACATATTTGAATCCTTCCAAAGGGAAACTCTAGGTTTTATTTTTTACATGATCAAGAAGAATATATTGATATTTCAAGAACAGATAAATTATTTTTAAATTATCAATGTGGTCTAATATAAGATTTGTTTAACTCAGTGGAAGAATTGGACATGTAGTATCAAAATGTAATGATGAAAAAAAAAATTTTAGATAGCACAATATTTATTTTCAATATTTTTCATATTATAATTCTTGATTAAATATATAATTACCTATTGTTAGAAAAAATTTTGAGGACTAAGAATCAAAATTGGAGAATTTTGAGAATGTTTTGGTCAAATATCTAAATACAATTTTTAAATTTAAATTTTTTAAATTTAATTTTTATAAAAAATTATTTTAATTAAATAATTATCAATTTGAATGTTTTGTGATTTTTCGTTAAAGATATTTAATTAAGTGTCAATATATTGTTTATCAATATATATATATATATCATAACTCTGTATTTAATAAAATTTTGTGTGTTATAATGATTTATTTTCTAGGGAGACAATATAAATTTTGAAAAAGGAATGTATGACCCAACATTCAATTAAAAATATAAAGTCTTAATTTTATCCTAGAAGGATAAATTAAAAGATAAATTATGATCCAAATTTACTCATAAATTTTAAAAGGGGTAGAAATCTCAATACATTATAAATTTAATTTTAGAGTTTATGTTTTTTGGAAATAATAATGGGGAGGACTTGGATCACCTTTTTTGAGTTTCACTATAGAATCCTCTAGATGGAAAAAACTTTATTATATTTTTGAGGTACAAATTCATAATTTTTCTATTATTTGAGGAATTCATGAAGGTATCTAATGACTTCCCTAATCACATATGGTGTTGATTCTTGCTCAGGTTGTTTCTATTGAACTTGATTATTCCTTGTGGATAGTGATAAACTAGGGACTTCATGATAGAGTTGGATTCACTCCTCCTGCCAGCCTTGGTGGAATTGTTTCAGTTATGAAAAATTTAAAGCATCCCCACCAAGCTTATTGTCCCAACTCGGTGCATGATTTTTCAGTTCTTAGGTGTATCAAGGTTAAAGGTAATTTTTGTCCCCCGTTGGTTACAATGGATGTTTTTTGGTGTCCTCAATTTTTAGGATAGATTAAAATTAATACCAATGGAGCTTATATAGGAAATATGGATCTTTTGGGTTATTTTTTTGTTTTTAGGAATAGTTTTGGTGATATTTTGGGTTTCTCCTTAGACTCTTTTGGTATTTCCTCCTCTCTTAAGGCTAAGATGCTTGGATCCATTTATGTTATAGATCTTGTTAAGTAGAGGAGTTTCAATAGGATATGGTCGGAGTGTGATTCCACCACTGTTGTTCATAAAATCATATCATCTTCTACTCATATCTTTTAGATTATTATGAATAGATGGGTTAATTTTTTTTAGTTTCTCCCATCTATTGACTTCATTATTACCAATGTTTTCATGGAGGACAATGATTTAGCTAATATTCAAGCTAACAGAATAGCAGATGGCTGTAAACTTTCTTTGTCTGATCAAATTCCATAGGTTTCCATTCTTGTTTTTCACTGGTATAAATGAATTTTCCCTTCTTGTAGACTGGTTTGACTTGTTTCCCTGATTGATAATAGTTATAATCATGTCACTTTCATTTTCGTGATGATATTATTCCTTTTCTTAAAAGGGATTGTGCCACATCTCCTATGTTTAGTCTTTTGTGTGTTGACTCTTATTTTACAATAAATGATCTTTGATTTTGGGAAAGATCACATTTTTCATTTCAAAATGGTAGCTGATGAAATTGGGTGATGCTTGTCTCAGATTTTCTTATTCTCCCCTGGAATGTTTTTCTATTTGGAATAGTGTTCTTGGGGTTGGTTTTATTTGTTTTCAGGATAGTTTTCACAGGTATTATTTGTTACATCTTGTTTATCTCTCATAATTTTTTTTAGTTTTGATTCTATTAATGGTTTTTATATATCATGGTTGATTTTTAGCTTTGATATATCTCATGTATTTACTCAGACGATTGGTTTCAATCTTCTTGTTGTATTAGAATTAGCTTGGATGGGATATTGTGGCTGGGTTATTACGGAGGTTCTTTTTGAACTCACAATAGAGAGATGCTAATTGGAGTTACAGTAGAGGAATAGATGAATCAACTAGTTTATCTCTTATCATGTTTGGTGGTCCTATGGCATCTTTGAGCAGGTGCAGGGGGAAAAATAATTGTGGATGAGAGAAAGAGGTCTCCTTTCACCATTGCTCACTGCCCCATGCTGGTGAGGGTGTCCTCCCACAACCTTATGGGCTTGATCATCATGCATATGTGCTCCCACAGGCCTTTGTTCAGCAATGATATACTTCTCCATGTGCTTGTTTTTTTTTGATTGCTGTGGTGGTGTGGTTTTTTTCATTGGATATGTTTTTTATTAGTATTGGGACATTGGGGTTTTGGGTCTTTGATGTTAAGGCATTTTTTCCCTTGGGTATGTGGTTTTTGTTGAATTCTCTACTAAACCATTTCTTACAAAATGGGCTTGTGTTTTTTTCTACTTAATAAAGTGGTTTTCCCCATCTAAAAAAATGGCGTATATTTATTGTAAAAATTTGGGGAGGAATTTTAATACTTTTTTTAGATCGAGGATATTGAAGATTTTAATTATTTTAGAATTTAAAATTTGGTGAAATTTTACTAAATTTTATAAGGAATTTTTTTTTATTTTTAGTAAAAAAATTACCTATCATGTATTTTATTTTATAAGTGGGGAAGATTTTTGATTCAAATGAAAAATAGTTTGATTATTTTTTCTATTAATAAATAGAAACATTATATTCAGTTTGATTTATCTAAATGATATTTTTTAGGTTCTCTAGGTCATAGATTATATACTCTAATTAAATATTTTTTTGAGATAATGTGATGAAATTGATTTATAGATATATATAAAGACAAAATAAAAATCATTTAGTCTGTTGCAATGAAATACTGAATTTCGTTTATCAGAAAATGATGTTCTCTTCACATTTTATTTCAAATGAACCTGAAATTTAGAGAATATTAAAATTTTTGTTTATTAAATTAACATCATTAAATTCAACCCAAGAATTTATCCAATATAAATTGAAGATATAATAATCATCTTACAATCGATACATGAATAATATACTTCCCAAGAGAGTCCATTATGGTATTTTACATTTAGTATATTTTTTTATAGAGATGTCATTGTAAGGTTTTCAATTATAAGGACCTCTAGTTATTTTTGAAATTATTTCGCTAATCATGTTTGATAGATAATTTTTTAGGGATATAAAAATAATTTTAACATCACAAAACTCTAATAACCGTTAAATAAAAAAATAGGATTGCTTTCTCTGAACAAAAAAACAATAATAAGTGAAGACAATACATATTTTGATAGAATATAAATATATATATATATATATATATATCTATAACCATTACAAACCTAGAAATTTTACTAGTAATAATGTATAAGGGATAATCTTTATACATTATATATACATTAAATAAAGTCTAGTGTTAATATTAATGAAATTCAATTAGTTTACCAAAAATGACTAATAAGATAATATATTGATTGGAAACACACTTTTCTAATAATTATCTTTTTCAAGATAACCATTTATATTTCAAGTAACATGTGATAAATTTTAAATTATTTCTAATATAAATAATTTTTATCAGTAATTTAATAGTTAAATTAAATAATGTAATAATAATAATAGTGTATATCTGAGAATATTGTTTCCAATTTAAAATTTTTTGAGTTATGTTTCATGATTTAATTAAAAACCTAAACTATAGAGACCTGAAGAATGACGTACATGGACATTACATTACTTTTTTGGAATACTTAGTACATAACAAAAACAGACACACAAGGACTGTAATAGTTTAGTGTCTTTGGAAACTCGAAATATAATATTCTTATCATGGTGAAAGATCTTCAACATCTCCCATAAATATCATCCCCTTTTTTTCTTACCTAAAACCTTTCTTTATATCCTGGGGAAAAAGAAAACATAAAAGGGGTGATATCAAATGCCCAGTAAGGGTAAACATAGAGAAAATAAAACAATCCACAAACATTTGAATGCAAAAACTTGAACATAAAATCTAAACATCAAAATCTTTAGGAAAGACATGAAACTTTGAAGTACGTAAGTCATATATCATAAGGGAACATAAATCATGATAAAATAGCATGGAAATAAAACATGTAATTATGGAAACCATTAAAAAAAATTTATGATTTCCATAGTAGCCAAGGCATTGCTGCCAAGACCATCTTAGTTGACAAAATCCCTTTCTGAATTGAGTTCACTCCTTATTTCAGTCCTGTAACACTGAACCAGATTAACTTACCATTCCAGCCATGTCTATCTCATGAGATATAAATCTTTACCCAATGCATTGGAGGGATATATAGGTCCCACCCATCTCATAATGAAATCATTATTACTTGTGCCACAAAATAAACATACATCATTCATAATAACCCAACGAATAAAATGGGTTTCATAAACATAATCCCATCATCACATAATCCATATAAAAGAAATGGATATCATTTCATAAGAAAAAAAGTGAAACCATGTAAATCATAGAGACATTATACTTGAAACATACACATATGAAATAATTTCATCTTAGATGGAAAAAATGGGTTTGATAAAACACTTGAAATGAATTCTTGAGGAAAATATCCTTTCTTCTTCAAAATCAATTTCATTTCACAAAAGGTAATGAAATTTTAAAAGAAAGAGATTTATTTGAAAATAGTAATGAAATATTTTGGAGGAATCTTCATGAAAATAAGTCTTTATAAAACCGTAAAAATCCTTTCATGCCGTATATGTTAAAAAAACATTCTTATCAAACTTTTGTCGGAAAATTCAAAAAGTACCTTGTAGGGTAAATAAAAGAAAGATTCCTTCCATTCCATGGGGTAAAACTCAAAATGGGTAAAATGGACTTTAAACATACATGAAAACACTTTTATAAAACATGGACATAGACGATTTCAATAACCCCAGTAAATACTTAAAAATAAGCAATCTCGGATAAAAATGAGATTTGCAAAATTATCCCTTACCTTAGGTCTGATATGCTTCATACGTATCCGAACCTCCTGTATAATGATTTAAATAATGTCATTTACTTATCAAAGTATCATATTCATTGTTATGATATCATATATGTTTCACTTATGAATTTATATTACCCGTTCTTTTGTAAGTTCCATGTTAAAGCATCATTTTGGGTTAAATTGTTTTATTTATCGTACATGTTTGGACTTGTTGTTCTTGATATTATTGCTTATCTCCGGATTTACTTAATTCCAGAATGTAAAACATGATTCACATATAATATATATTTCATTATATAAATATATATATATATGATAGATCGATTAATTGAAATGAAATACACCGTTCATGGAGAGGGTAGGCCGTACATACGCATGAACGTTGTTTTCGTTTCCTTATTGAATTGAATGAAATTATGTAGATTTCATAAATATATATACACATAAATCCAGTATCATTATTATGTCATATATTTCATGATTACTTATTATATATACTTTATAATCATTCATGAATGGTTAACATGGAGAATGAATCTCATCTCGTCGTGGAGACGGTAGTCCGTACGTACGCACGAGCGATGATATCATTACCATGATCGTGGATTTGTGTTGGAGAATATTTATATAATTTCAGAATCAATATAACTTTATAATAATCATATATAGTTATTATTTACACCGTTATACCCATCCAAGTAAGGTGGTGGTGGAAAATAGATTACACCACGGTGTGGAGACGGTATTCCGTACGTACGCACGTGCGGTGATTTCATTTTCAGTAGGATGGATAGATGGTGAAATAGGGTTGTTTCATACTTATAATTACATGTCATAATATGAGTGATACTGATGTTATTACTACCTAATGAAACAACTAAAAAGAAGAAGTGAAAGAAGAAATAATGTTGAAAGATTCGGTAACGGACATTACCTCTTCTTTGAAGCGTCTCTTTGAGACCTCCTCTTAGGGCACCACAATTGGTCTTTGAAGAAGACCAGGACCTATAGGATGTTTCTATGGAAGTGGAGAAGAAAATTTTGCAGGGGTTGGCCGAGCTTGAAGGCTCAAAGTGGTGTGAGGAAGAGAGGGAGGAGGTTCCCTTTTATAAGGGAGGAGAGGGGCACCTTCAGAATAACTAAAAATATTATTTTATTATAAAGTCATATTCGTTTCTTAATAGATCCAAATTGAGTTATTTAGAAGCTAAGGTGGGTATTTTTCTATGTCCTCTCATACAATAGAATTTATACAAGTTTAGGTTTCTATTTTAACCTTATCATTTAGATTTAACTTTAAGTTAATTAATTTTTCTTTTACCGTGTCTTCTTGTTTTCTTACACTAAAAGGTTAATAAACATACTATAACAAGCCAAAAGAACCCCAAGTTGTTTATTATTAATATATATAACCTTATCTAAGTCATTTGGCCGAACCTTATATTTTTAATAATAAAATAACAATTAATAATATAATATTTTTTTAAAAAACTATTTGATGTAAATTTTGACACTATTTGGTAATTGATTTTTTTGAAAATCATAACAGAATGACTAGTTATAAAAACGTTAACTAAATCAATAATAACATGTCATATTAATCTATAAATTTAGTTTAATTCATAAAAAGTCTCAAATTACATATATTTGGGTATTTATAACATCAATTATGTCAATATTTCATTAATAAGATAATTACTGCATCATATTTGTGTCATAAATCAATTAACTTATTTAATGTCTAAAAATTATAAATAAAGTACCATTATGTAGGAAATCGTTTTATCTCTCTAATTAATATATATAGTCGAATTTATCTTATGTATAACCCTATATTAAAAATGATTTACTTATTAAACATTGATTTTAACTATTTTAACCCTTCTTTAAATAAGTTAATATTAATTGTCCTAATCTAATCCATGTGGGCCTAAATGGTCATATGTTATTCCTAAGGTTGTTTTTGGTCGAATTACACTTATCCAATAGAATTAGAACATGTTTTAGGGTAATAATAATGTCATTTTTACCCTTAATTACCCTATTTAATTTTAACCGTGGTAAATAAAAGAAAAAAGATACTATTCACCAAAAATTATTTTCATCTCATTAAACCAGATTTTATTTACTAACATCAACCGTATGTCTCGGATTTTTTAAATTCCAATCACAGAAGCGGTAAAATTAAGTTTTATGTAAATTTGCAAATTCTCCTAGGAGGTGGGTAAAAGACGATGAAAAGTTCAATAAAATTTTAATATATCTAAAATTATTATAAAATTACTCTAATGAATTACATTGAACTTATATAGGTATTATGTATCAACTTTGACCTAAAATAAATTTAAATAAAATAAATAATTATTTAAATAAAAATTCGGTTTTTAAATGGTAACCCAGTGTTTTCACTATTCATCGAAAATTGAAAGTTTTCAGAAAAATACCAAAATTTCACGCTAGGCTAATTTCGATATTCCGAATCCAAAAATGAAGTCCATTTTGAATGATAAAATTTAAAAAATTTCAAAAAGTGGTTATTACTATTCATAATGGCTAGTTTTAATAATATTTTAATAGCATGTCGTTGTTTAGTGAAACTCGGTATTGCGTGTAACACACGCTATCGAGGAAGGTCACGATTGCATGTAATGCAGCCAATTTAGGGTTGCATGTTGTGCAAGACTCCTTTGTTGTTGCGTACAACACAAGAAATTAATAAAATTAAAAAGAATATTTTTCATAATATCTCGGGGTGTTACATTCTACCCCCCTTAAAATGAATTTCGCCCTTGAAATTCATCTGGATTATAAATGGTTTACTACTCAAAACTTTCTTTAATAGAAACCCACATCGTAAAAATAAATACGAAAACCAATCATTAAAAACTAATGTATGAAACATAACGATTACCCAAATTAACTAATCACTGGGTTTCCATATAGGAGAACATAGGTGAAAATATGGATATGGAAGAGAAACCTAACCATCATGTTCTAATGGAGAGTGGTAGAGAACATAGCTATGAAAAAGCCAAAAATCACAAAGCCATAGATTTGTGATGATCTAAGGTACCATATGATTCATCGGATATAAGGGAACTAGGACAACATTTTTGGTTTTGAATATAATTTCCCTAAAGTTGAAAATTTTGAATTAGAAGAAATATTTGATTGATTTTGGTATAATCTCACTGTTGTTCGTGCTTTGAACAATTTCCACTTCATTTCATAAATAAATGAAGTTGAATTTGTTATTCGTGATGTGTTAACAAGTCATGTGATAGAATGATGGGTCATTCCATCTGTTTCAAACAAAAGGTTAACAAAAGTTATCAAATATACATAAGTCCATCTATGGTGAGGTTAATCATATACGATTCCAAAAAAGAACTTATAATTCATATATCATACCGCTTAATAAAATAAAACAAGTTTCTACTAACTAGGGACTTCATGTAGGACAGTGGTAGGCGATAAAGGCCCGTCGTACTTCAGTTGTGGGTTTGATTCCCACAGCCTTGTCCGACGTGATGGGATGTCGCCCGTCCTGCAGCTTGTCCTTCTTATAAAACTACATTACTATAACATCCCATCAATAATATTGAATAAACTTCAATCCTTAAACAATACTAACTTGTGTCCAACATAATCCATTCCAATCTTTAGGCTTATTCATAATACTGCAATCCACTCTCATAATATAGTGAAAACGATTACTAGAGATTTCATATAACAAGCATGTTAATACCATAGTTGATCCCCATATATCATATGATATGTCTTGTTGGTCACATTCCAAACATTCGAAGGCCTTAATCATGTATTCTCTTGAAAAAATGAATACCCATTCATTCTTAGTGAAAACATGAGTGCAGTTAAAAGTTAACTCTTTTCACATACCAAAACCTCAAACCATGATATAACTATTTCCTTATATCAGTCATGGGCTCATGAATAATTTCAAACATTTCATTTTCTCCTTATCCCTTCATTATGCGCATATCATTTTTTTTTCCAAAAATATCTCAATCACTTTCCATGGTTACCTGTACCATAAAATTATTGAAAACCACAATAGACCAATACATAAATATTCCAATACTCCACGATACTATATACACCATTATTTTGGAATTCCATTACATAAACACTTAATCATTCCACCACATCGTTGTCATATTCAACATTTCCAATAGTGATCGCATGTGACTTCCCATTGTCCTTTGCCTTAAGTGGTTTCTCATGTCGATCATCACTAACCCTTGTAATAGGGCATTTATTTGCATAATGCCCCATTTCCTTGCACTTGAATCATTAAAGTGTTGGTGTTGCGTTCTCTACAGTATTTTCTTTATTCACATCATTAGAAACCCTTATTCTATTACTTCGACACTCAGCTGCTCGATGACCTTCTTTTCCACACTTAAAACATTTTCTAGTCCCTTTAAGACAATCTCCACCGTGCTTCTTTCCACACTTTGAGCATAGGGAATCATTCATCTTCTTTTCACCATTATTCTGAGATTTCTCCTTAAACTACATCTTTTGTTTCTCATCAAAACTATGAGATGGATTAGTAACACCAACTTACATTTCTACCTTGATAGCACAACGCAAAATTTATTCATAGCTACTGACATCTCTTATAGCTAATGCCCTTCGAAGATTTGGTTTTAAGCCACTGAAGAATCGATCAACATTACATTCAAGTTGGATGATAAAGCCAGATGCATACCTTGCAAGCCTTGAAAAATTCGCTTCGTATACACCAACAGATTTATCATCCTTTTGTATTAGTTCAAGAAACTCCTTCCCCATCTTTGTTCGAAGAATACGAGGGAAGTACTTATTGAAAAATAAGTTCTTGAACTCATCCCATTCCATGGACTCAATTTCACCTCTTGGCCTCGTATTATTGATAATATTCCACCATTGATCAGCTTCACCTTCCAAATGATATACTGCTAAGATGAATTTATCATGTTCAGAACATTGAAGAAATGAAAATATATTTTCAGTGGTACTGATTCATTGTTCAACAACAAGTGGATCAGAAGACCAAGTAAAAGAAGGTGGATGTTGCCTCATGAAGGACTCAATAGAATATTGTTCCCTTCTCTGCCCATTTGGAATTCCAGAATGATTCACATCTTGTGTAAGTATAGAAATAATATTTTTCACTCCATCTCCCATAACATTGGTTTGTTCTTGAGGACAATCATTGAATTGTCCATTACATTGATCAACACGGTTCCTTCGGGTTCCAGCCATCGTCTAAAACCCAAAAGGAATAGTGTGAGAAGCAAAAATCATGCTAGGAAAAACAACATAATAAAGGGAGAGTACCATCAATTTCTAACATCTTATGTTAAATTATAAGATTGTTACTGTAGTTCTAGGACTATATCCTATACGTATACTTATCCTTAGGGACATCCCTGGACATACCTTAGAAATATCTCTAGGGATCTCACTAACATTTTTGCATCCTAGTTTCTAAAGGTTGACTAAACCATTCCCTAATACCAACTATAACGGTCTGGAATTACTTCCAGTGGAATATAATCGATACCTATCAGGGAACTCCATGGGAGGCTACACCCCCTGGGCGGGACACACCACCATCCCCAGTGGCAGCCATTTCCTCATGAAGCCATTGGGCAGAGAGCCATGCTTCGTCCGACGCTCACATGTGAGAGTTCCCAAGGATCAGATACATTCCTACCTCCTTTGCCTCTGATACCAACTTTAGAGACCTGAAGCTTGACGTACATGGACATTACATTACATATGCGGAATACATAGTACATAACAAAAATAGACACACAAGTACCGTAATAGTTTAGTGTCTTTGGAAACTCGGAATATAATCTTCTAATCGTGGTGAAATATCTTAAACATCTCCCATAAAGATCTTCCCCTTTTTTTCATACCTAAAACCTTTCTTCATATCCTGGGGAAAAGAAAACATAAAAGGGGTGATCTCAAATGCCCAGTAAGTGTAAACATAGAGAACATAAAATAATCCATAATCATTTGAATGCAAAAACATGAACATAAAATCTAAACATCAAAATCTTGAGCAAAAACTTGAATCTTGGAAGTACGTAAGGAATATATCATAAGAGAACATCAATCATGATAAAATAGCATGGGAATAAAACATGTAATTGTGGAAACCATTAAGAACATGTTATGATTTCTATAGTAGCCAAGGCATTGCTGTCGAGACCATCTTAGTGGACAAAGTCCCTTTCTGAATCGAGTTCACTCCTCATTTTAGTCCTGTAACACTGAACCAGATTAACTTACCTTTCCAGCCATATCTATCTCATGATATACAAATCTCTACCCAATGAATTGGAGGGGGATATAGGTCCCACCCATCTCATAATGAAATCATTATTACTTGTGCCACAAAATAAACATACATCATTCATAATAACCCAATGAATAAAATGGGTTTCATAAACATAATCCCATCATCACATAATCCATATAAAAGAAATGGATATCATTTCATAATAAGAAACGTGAAACCATGTAAATCTTAGAGACATTATACTTGAAACATACACATATGAAATAAATACATCTTAGATGGAAAAAATGGTTTTGATAAAACACTTGAAATGAATCAGTGAGGAACATATCATTTCTTCTTCAAAATAAATTTCTTTTCACAAAACTTCATGAAATTTAAAAAAAAAGTGATTTTGTTGAAAATAGTCATGAATGATTTTGGAGGAATCTTCATGAAAATAAGGCTTTATAAAACCGTAAAAATCCTTTAATGTCATATACGTTAAAAAAACATTCTTCTCGTACTTTTGTCGAAAAAGTCCAAAAGTACCTTGTAGGGTAAATAAAAGAAAGAATCCTTCCATACCATGGGGTAAAAGTCAAAATGTCTAAAAAGGACTTTAAACATACATGAAAACACTTTTATAAAACATGGACATGGACGATTGCAATAATCGTAGTAAATACTTACAAATAAGAAATCTCAGATAAAAATGAGATTTGCAAAATTATCCCTTACCTTAGGTCCGATATGCTTCGTACGTATCTGAACCTCCTGTATAATGATTTAAATAATGTTATTGACTTATTACAGAATCACATTCATTTTTATGATATCATATATGTTTCACTTATGACTTTATATTACCCGTTCATTTGTAAGTTCCATGTTAAAGAAGCGTTTTGGGTTAAATCGTTTTATATATCGTACGTGTTTCGACTTTTTGTTCTTGATATTATTACTTATATCCTGATTTACTTAATTCCAAAATGTAAAACATGAATCAAATATAATATATATTTCAGTATATATATATATATATATATATATGATAGATCGATTAAATGAAATGAAATACACCGTTCATGGAGACGGTAGGTCGTACGTACGCATGAATTCTATTTTCGTTTCCTTATTGAATTGAATGAAATTAACTAGATGTCATACATATATATACACATAAATCCAGTATCATTATTATGTCATATATTTCATGATTACTTATTATATATACTTTATAATCATTCATGAATGGTTAACATGGAGAATGAATCTCATCGTGTCGTGGAGACAGTAGTCCGTACGTACGCACGAGCAATGATATCATTCCCACGATCATGAAATTGTATTGGCGTGTATGTATACTATTTCATAATCAATATCACTTTAAAATAATCATATATAGTTATTATTTACACCATTATACCCATCCAAGTAAGGTGGTGGTGGAAAATAGATTACACCGCGGCGTGGAGACGGTATTCCGTATGTACGCACGCGCGGTGATTTAGTTTTCCGTATGATGGATAGATGGTGAAATAGGGTTCTTTCTATAAGGCCCCAGCCTTAAACCTTACTGAATCTTGAGTTATTACAATCTTACACATTGAGGATCTTTTCAGGTTTAGAGTTTTAGAGAATTTGAT
The DNA here is from genome assembly GCA_963277665.1 of Viscum album. Classification (NCBI taxonomy): domain Eukaryota; kingdom Viridiplantae; phylum Streptophyta; class Magnoliopsida; order Santalales; family Viscaceae; genus Viscum; species Viscum album. Next base: position 1,646,059,240 of record OY728164.1, read on the forward strand.
CATGAAACTTGCATTACATTCCACATTTAAACAAAGTGGTTACATAAAAGATAGTATTCATTCTTCCCATCAACGGAAACATATTTAAAATATAACACGGATTCCTTCTTGACACATCCTTAACACTATCATCACATCATGTACCTTTCCCTTGACCTGTGAAAAACATTTCAAAAACTTGGGATGAGCATAAAAAGCTCAGTAAGAGTTATAAAAATATGGAAAGGAAACATGAGTTCATATATACATTAGAATGAAATCACACGTTACCCATAAAACATAGGCATATCAAATCATGAATAAATCATAGAAAACATAAGACATAAAGGTAACTTGAGGCATTCATAACATTCTTACGTAGGGAGTAACCCTCTTGGTTACGTTTGGAATACCCATCACAATATATTCCCTAAATCTCTTCGGAGAAACCTTAACGTTTCACTCCTTCGCGTTACCCAATGCATTGGAGAGCTATATCGGGCTCACCCGCCCTTAGTTTATCACGGAACCACCCGTTTTCATAACAATTCCCAAGAACCATAACATAAATGTATCACATAAAACATGCATAAAGGAAACATAACATTTCCATATTTCAATCACAATATAACATTTTAATATATTGAAATAATGAATCCATTCAAAAAACCCATTTAAAACATTTAATAAAGAGATTTTTGAATCAAAGTTTCCCATACCACCTTGAAGCTTAAAATTTTAAACCATTAATATCCATATAAATAAATCCTTAAAACCATTTTTAAAACATGGATATTAATAAGAACAAATAATTAAAACATTTAAAATGATATTTTGGTTAAAGGGGTTTTACCAAAATTAGACACACTTGAATACAATAATTCAGGAATAACATTTAGTCAGAACTTTATAATATCATGAGAATAAATGGATTCATGACATAATACTCCAAAGGACAGTATATACACCATATAATAGTGAATTGGTTCATAACAACAATGAACCCTCAATAGAAATGTCAAATGTGATGAAATCCCTTATAAAGAAGGTATCCTTAAATTAAGGACAAATAAATCTCAAAATATGTGTGACAAATATAAATACACCCAATATAAGTGGATATTAAGTGTAAAACAATAAAAGTTCATTCACACATATTCAATGGATGGCATATTCAATGACTACATGTTGAACCCAAAGAAATCGAAATTGGGTTGAAAAGTTCCCTTGACAGCCTAACGGCATCACATCAAAATGAGTTGATGAGAGATAAAAAGTGTATCTCATCACATGGACATAAAATTTAAATCAATAAGGATATATGAGAACATATCCCAACATATCAATATGTAAATTAAAAGACCCAACAAAAGAAGTCTTTTAAAAAAAAGGAGGGTGAAAGGTTCCCTTACCGACTTGGGTATCTTTCAAAACATACACCCCATGAAAGAAGGACAATAAATCATTGATGTAAATACTAATAAAGGAAAGTATATTACAAAAATAGTATAATAATGGCATTACATACACCACTCAAAGGAAATTGTGGCAAATGTAGCATAAATATCACGGGAATAAATGTGAGATGAAAAATCCCTTACGAAAACTCGGCAGCCTAACGGCGCCACATAAAACTTTCAAATATGGAATGATGAGATCAAATAGTGTATCTCATCACATTAAATAAATATGTACAGAAATAGGAATATAAAAGATCTTCCCCCAACATTACAAAGAGGAGCCTAAAAAAAGTGACATAAAGGAGAGTACTTAAAAAGAAAGAGAGAGGTTAGATCTCTTACGAATGTTCGGCAGCCTAACGGTGCCACTCAAAACATCCAAAATGGATTGATGAGAGAGAATATGGTCTATAATCATATGAACATAAAAATTACTGTAATTTTAATATAAAAGATCATCCCAATAACAAGAAATATGAGCTTTAAAAGGAATGACATAAAAGTGTGTACTTAAAAAGAAAGAGAGGAGTAGGATCCCTTACCTCGGGTCCGACTTGAATCGATTGTTCTTTAATCTCCTGAATAATAAACTTGAGTTAATTTCTACTTCCTTAAGAACCTTTCTCATGTTAATTATTCCTTTTATATCACTTATTACCATGTCACAAACATTATGTAATCATTTAAGTTAATAATATTTGTTTTGCCGATATTTGGTTCTTAAGTCGAAAGTGGACTTCTTACAATTACATGTTGTTCATGTGGCCAAATGTTTATTATATTCAGAATTGTATTCATGATGTAGATATCATATATTTCATATATATCCAGTACATTCATGCATTTATAACATTACATAATCATTTAGAGGTAAGAAATGAAATGCACCGTTCATGGAGACGGTAAGCCGTACATACGCATGAACGCTACTTTTATTTCTATTTCGTATTTTATAGAATGGAATAATAATGATATAAAGGTATATTATAATTCCAGTATAATATAATATATAATATCATAGTTCCATATTTTATACGTCCCACATATGGTATTTAACGAATCAAATCACTTTGAGGGGGCGGTAGTCCGCACTTCCTTAAATGAAGATATCCTGTTTACCCATAATGGAAACCATAAATGTATGCCCAAAATGAAAAAACACATAAGATTAAGGAAAACATAAACATATTATATATCATATATAAAAATAGTGACATCATAATGGCCACCTTTGAAGGTGTTAAATGAGTATTGAACAATCATCGTTTCGGGAGGCAGAATTTCGCCATCCACGGAAACCATATGTTCTTTAACCATTTGATATATTTGTGTGAGAGTGTAGCTCAAATAAATCTTATAACAACGTCCTAGTATATTGAAGATACTGGTTTTGTTACAAAAGAAGTAAATAAAAAGAGTTTAGGGGGTTGGGTAAGCAAAATAAAACAAATGAACATGAGAGAATGAATTACCTTTAAAAGTGTAACTCCTTTTGATTTGAGCCTAAAGGCTTCCTTTGAAAGGCTTATGCCCAAAGGTAATACTCTTGGATTAGTAGAGGGATGTTGAGAGAGTAAATGGGTAGGGTTTGGCCGAGCCAAAGGCTTTAGGAGTGTGTGAAATGAGGTAGAGGTGGGGGCCTTTTATAAGAGGAGAGGAGGGGCACTTTTGGAAAGTAAGAAATATTACTTTATTTGAAAATGTGTTTCGGTTTTAAAAGGTCCCACATTGATATAATTCGTGGATAAGGTGATAAGGGTACGAAATAAAACAATCCAATAAGTTTTGGACATGTGTAGGTCATGATGTTTACATTATCTTCTCATTTTATTTAAATCGTAAGATAATGATGTCATCGCTGCATCATTATGATGTAATAAATAATTTAATTTATTTAATGTCTAAAAATTATAAAACAATTACTATGATGTATGAAATCTTTTTAGATTTCCAATGACTATTTATAATAAAAAATCTGACTTGTATAACCCCACTTAAAAATTGTTTTAGTAAAACATATCATGTTTGTGTCATTTTTACTTTTACATTAAATAAAAAGTTATTTATATCATTTCCCAACCAAAGTGGCTCCATGGGGTCTCCAAGTTGACCCATGGATTTTATTGGTCGGCCATTATACATCCAATGAGGTTAGGACATGTTTCAAGTTCATCTCATATTATTAAAACATTATTTTTACCTTAAACTACACTAATTACCTCTAATCGCGATTAAAAACTTAATAAGTTACTATTCACCAAAAAATTATTTTTATCCCATTGAACCACATTTTACTTCTTAATGAAAACCATGTATGTCGGATTTTTGAAATTCAAAACACAAAGATGGAAAAATTTTAGTTAAACAGAAAAATCAGTTTTTATAAGTACCACTTAGTGGTGTCACTATTCATCAAAAATTAATGTTTTTCAGAAAAATCCCAAAAATTCACCCTAAGCTATATTTGATATTCTGAATTAAAAAATGAAGTCTATTTTACAAAATTCAAAACATATAAGTCACATTAATTAATTTAATAATTAATTCCTGATGTCAGAGCAAATAGCGTGTTTTTATGAAACAATAAGTATCAAAAGATTGACACTGGTTTAAGTCTGATTTCAAAGTGAAATTAATTCCGATGACCACTATTTGATTTAATGGTAAAAATATATTATAATTTCAATTTAAAACCAATTCAAAAGATAATCTAATCATATAAATAAATTAGATTAAAAAGAGGTTTTGAATTAAAATACAACATTTTACACTATTCATTAAAAAATGAACTTTATCGGAAAGATACCAAAAATTTACACAAAGTAAATTTTGATGTCCCGATTCTTAATAAGAGTTTTATTTGGTCGAAAATAATGTTTAAGAGTGAACAAAACTATATTTAATGATGTTTCAACATCAAAAGGTGATAAGTGAACCTTTAGTGAAAACTAGGGCATATACGCCTAAAATTAAATTCTTTCCGTATTTTAAGCCTCTATCATTTATTGGAAAAATGTAAAAACATTTAAAAACATATATAATCATATTTTAGTTATTTCAATCCATTCCCACCATTACAATGGCTACATGTTGACTACCATTTAAAATAATATTATTTTATTATTAGAGTGCAACGTAAGATTCCCAAGAAACTCGTTGTTGGGTGTTGGGTACGCCATCGAGCATAGCGTCCCCTTTATAGTCATATCAATATTTTATTCACAAATATGGATAAAAATGAAAATTTCATATTCTTTATTTACCTGGGGTGTTACATCCTTCCCCCCTTTTGGGAATTGCGTCCTCGCAATTTTTAAAATTGAGCCTGGAAACATCCTTGAAAGTCCCACATCGGAACAAGAGTCGGTAAAACAATCACATTAAAATAATGAAAGATAAGCACAGAGGTCACCCGAGTTAACCCATACTAGGATTCCAATTATGAAAATATGGACATTGAGGAAAAAACAAAGGGTCATGTTCTGATGGAGAGTGATAGAAAACATGTTTAGGAGAAAGTTAACCACAAGAAAATCACAAACTTGTGATGTGTAAAACGGTATTCGATTCCCCAGTAGGAAAAGTTAATAGACAACATTTTTGCATTAAGTTACTTTTTATTGAGGAATTTATTCATAAGGAAACATAATCACTTATCATGTTGACTTTCAACTTTTACTAGATTCCTTAATCAAACTCATATTTTTTCCAAAAGATGAGTATTTAGGGAGACTTGTTCGCATTAAGAGTACTATAATCAACTTCTAGAGAATCATCTAATCCACAAAAGAGAACTATATACATCCCATGTCTTTAGGCTTTAACCAAAATCAAAACCAAAAAGGTTAGTACAAGGTCAGATAATCCAGAAAAGGATAACCCATTAAAAAGAAAATCCATGCATAATCTCCAAAATTTGTCCAAGAAAACCCAAAGTTCAACGAGGACCATCCGATAAACAATTTGTCCATAAAATTCTTCAAAGTAAACCAATATAAGATTGAAACCCAAATATTTGAAGGATTTAGTCACATAGTCTTCCAAGTTAAATCGTAACATTTGTGTCCAAACAACATCAGTTGCTCCTAAAGTCTCGTATTGAAAAGTAATTAACCCAATCACATTTCCTCTATGATAGGTTAATCATTTTCATAAATAACCGAAAATCAACTTACTCTTAAAAAATAGAATCATTCAAACTAACCAGGGACTTCACATAGTCCAGTGGTAGGCGATAAATACCAGTTGCACTTTGATTGTGGGTTCGATTCCCGCAGCTTTGTCCGACGCGACGGGTAGTCACACGGTCTACGTGTTGTCCTTTTTCCAAAACTATATAATTCTCAAATCATTCCCCAAAAAGGGATAAAATCATTAAAAATAACCATAACATAATCTAACCTCAATTTTATCTCATGCCTTTCACTTCAATCATATAGTAACCCATAATTACCTCAAAAGTAAGGATCATATAAACCCAAATGGTTCTTTATAACTGTGTCCAGAAAAGAAAAGATAACTATTACTTGAATAAAATTTCCTATATTAAACATTAGGGTTACACATAATATAAAAAGTCTTCTAATATAACCCCATCATCAAAAGAGACTTAATACTCCTAAGAATTTCACCATAACTCTTGAAGCCCTTATATGTTGACATCTTACTCATTCAACATTCTTCATGATCCATTATCCATTCCTTTACAACTTATTCCGAAATACCTCTTTCTTACAAACAAAATCATGAATCATATCCTAAGATTCCAAAATAGGAAAACAATAGTAATGAAATAGTACATACCTTTGATTGGTCATTATCAGTTTCTTCATCCTCAATTGGAATGGCATTAGGTATTGGTAAACTAATATTGGTACGCTCTTGGTGACCCCATTCACGAAACTTCTTCATAGGACATGTGTTTGCATAACGACCATGCACACCACATTTAAAACATTCAATTGATCCCTCAGAAAGAACTTCTTTCCCTTCCCTCGAGTCAACTGGATGCTTCCTTTTTCCATGGAAGGTTCTTGCTTTGTGACCTTCATTTCCACATCTATATCATATTTCTGTCCCTTTGAAACATTTTCCTAGTTGTTTCTTTCCACATATTTGACACATAGGTTTTTGAACACACTTACCTTTATGATTATTACATGTACTTCTGTAGGGAGTTTTTTCTTGCATATATGATTCCTTAGAGAAATCTCCAAGGTTTAGGTGGTCAATCATGACCCCAGGTAGTTGGTTGAGGATAATCACAAGAGTTCTCATTGCATCTCCCATATCATTCAGTTGCTTGCTCAAAAAACTGTCACAGTTTCCTTCACATCCACTTTTACGTTGGTGCCTGCTAGATCCAGCCATTTACTAAAACCAAAAAGGTCAGTGTGAGTATATCAACAAAACGATAATGTACTAATGAGTAAGATAAACACTAAGATATACTTACTCATTCACTTTATCTAAAACTAGAACTCTTTCTGAAATCCTAACCATTATGGTAATGTCACTTATGCTTAAAGAATACCCTAACCTCTAAATTTATCTAAACCGACCTTTGATACCAACTATAAGGCCCCAGCCTTAAACCTTACTTAATCATGAGTTATTAAAAGATTACACATCGAGGATCTTTTCAGGTTTATAGTTTTAGAGAATTAGATCATGAAACTTGCATTACATTCCACATTTAAACAAAGTGGTTACATAAAAGATAGTATTCATTCTTCCCATCAACGGAAACATATTTAAAATATAACACGGATTCCTTCTTGACACATCCTTGACACTATCATCACATCATGTACCTTTCCCTTGACCTGTGAAAAACATTTCAAAAACATGGGATGAGCATAAAAAGCTCAGTAAGAGTTATAAAATATGGAAAGGAAACATGAGTTCATATATACATTAGAATGAAATCACACATTACCCATAAAACATAGGCATATCAAATCATGAATAAATCATAGAAAACATAATACATACAGGTAACTTGAGGCATTCATAACATTCTTACGTAGGGAGTAACCCTCTTGGTTACGTTTGGAATACCCATCATAGTATATTCCCTAAATCTCTTCAGAGAAACCATAACGTTTCACTCCTTCGCATTACCCAATGCATTGGAGAGCTATATCGGGCTCACCCGCCCTTAGTTTGTCACGGAACCACCCGTTTTCATAACAATGCCCAAGAACCATAACATAAATGTATCACATAAAACATGCATAATGGAAACATAACATTTCCACATTTTAATCACAATATAACATTTTAGTATATTAAAATAATGAATCCATTCAAAAAGAAACCATTTCGAAAACCATTTAAAACATATAATAAAGAGATTTTTGAATCAAAGTGTCCCATACCACATTGAAGCTTAAAATTTTAAACCATTAATATCCATATAAATAAATCCTTAAAACCATTTTGAAAACATGGATATTAATAAGAACAAATAATTAAAACATTTTAAACGATATTTTGGTTAAAGGGGTTTTACCAAAATTAGAGACACTTGAATATAATAATTGAGGAATAACATTTAGTCAGAACTTTATAATATCATTAGAATAAATGGATTCATGATATAATACTCCAAAGGACAGTATATACACCATATAAGAGTGAATTGGTTCATAACAACAATGAACCCTCAATATAAATTTCAAATGTGATGAAATCCTTTATAAAGAAGGTATCCTTAAATTAAGGACAAATAAATCTCAAAATATGTGTGAAAAATATAAATACACCCAATATAATTTGATATTAAGTGTAAAACAATAAAATTTCATTCACACATATTCAATGGATGGAATATTCAATGACTACATGTTGAACCCAAAGAAATCGAAATTGGGTTAAAAAGTTCCCTTGACAGCCTAACGGCATCACATCAAAATGAGTTGATGAGAGATAAAAAGTGTATCTCATCACATGGACATAAAATTTCAATCAATAATGATATATGAGAACATATCCCAACATAACAATATGTAAATTAAAAGACCCAACAAAAGAAGTCTTTAAAAAAAAGGAGGGTGAAAGGTTCCCTTACCGACTTGGGTATCTTTCAAAACATACAGCCCATGAAAGAAGTAAAATAAATCATTGATGCAAATACTCATAAAGGAAATTATATTACACAAATAGTATAATAATGGCAGTACATACACCACTCAAAGGAAATTGTGGCAAATGTAGCATAAATCTCACGGGAATAAATGTGAGATGAAAAATCCCTTACGAAAACTCGGCAGCCTAACGGCACCACATAAAACATCCGAATATGGATTGATGAGATAAAATAGGGTATCTCATCACATTAAAATAAAATTTACAGCAAGAAGAATATAAAAGAACAACCCCCAACATTACAAAGAGGAGCTTAAAAGAAGTGACATAAAGGAGAGTACTTAAAAAGAAAGAGAGAGGTTAGATCTCTTACGAAAGTTCGACAGCCTAACGGCGCCACTCCAAACTTCCAAAATGGATTGATGAGAGAGAATAGGGTCTCTCATCATATGAACATAAAAATTAAATTAAGTGTAATATATAATATCATCCCAATAACAATAAAGATGAGCTTTAAAAGGAATGACGTAAAAGTGTGTACTTAAAAAGAAAGAGAGGAGTAGGATCCCTTACCTCGGGTCCGACTTGACTCGATCGTTCTTTAATCTCCTGAATAATAAACTTGAGTAAATTTATACTTCCTTAAGAACCTTTTTCATGTTCATTATTCCTTTTATATCACTTATTACCATGTCATAAACATTATGTAATCATTTAAGTTAATAATATTTGTTTTGCTGATATTTGGTTCTTAAGTCGAAAGTGGACTTCTTACAATTACATGATGTTCGTGTGGCCAAATGTTTATTATATCCAGAATTGTATTCATGATGTAGATATCATATATGTCATATATATCCAGTACATGCATTCATTTATAACATTACATTATCATTTAGAGGTAAGAAATGAAATGCACCGTTCATGGAGACGGTAAGCCGTACGTACGCATGAACGCTACTTTCATTTCTATTTCGTATTTTATAGAATGGAATAATAATGATATAAAGGTATATTATAATTCCAGTATAATATCATATATTATATCATAGTTCCAACCTTTATACGTCCCACATATGGTATTTAATGAATCAAATCACTTTGAGGGGGCGGTAGTCCGCACTTTCTTAAATGAAGATATCGCGTTTACCCATAATGGAAACCATAAAGGTATGCCCAAAATGAAAAAACACAGAAGATTAAGGAAAACATAAACATATTATATATCATATATAAAAATAGTGGCATCATAATGGCCACCTTTGAAGGTGTTAAATGAGTATTGAACAATCATCGTTTCGGGAGGCAGAATTTCGCCATCCATGGAAACCGTATGTTCTTTAACCATTTGATGTAGTTGTGTGCGAGTGTAGCTCAAATAAATATTATAACAACATACTAGTATATTTAATATACTGGTGTTGTTACAAAAGAAGTAAATAAAAAGAGTTTAGGGGGTTGGGGAAGCAAAATAAAACAAATGGACATGAGAGAATGAATTACCTTTAAAAGTGTAACTCCTTTTGATTTGAGCCTAAAGGCTTCCTTTTAAAGGCTTCTACCCAAAGGGAATCCTCTAGGATTTAAAGAGGGATGTGGAGAGAGTAAATGGGCAGGGTTTGGACGAGCCAAAGGCTTGAGGAGTGTGTGAAATGAGGTAGAGGTGGGGGCCTTTTATAAGAGGAGAGGAGGGGCACTTTTGGAAAGTAAGAAATATTACTTTATTTGAAAATGTGTTTCGGTTTTAAAAGGTCCCACATTGATATAATTTGTGGATAATGTGATAAGGGTTCGAAATACACCCATCCAATAAGTTTTTGACATGTTTAGGTCATGAAGTTTACATTATCGTCTAATTTTATTTAAATCATCAGATAATGATGTCATCGCTGCATCATTATGATGTCATAAATAATTTAATTTATATAATTTCTAAAAATTTATAAACAAATTACTATGATGTAGGAAATCTTTTTAGCTTTCCAATGACTATTTATAATAAAATATCTGACTTGTATAACCCCACTTAAAAATTGTTTTAGTAAAACATATCATGTTTGTGTCATTTTTACTTTTACATTAAATAAAAAGTTATTTATGTCATTTCCCAACCAAAGTGGCTCAATGGGGTCCCCAAGTTGACCCATGGCTTTTCTTGGTCGGCCATTATACATCCAATGAGGTTAGGACATGTGTCAAGTTCATCTCATATTATTAAAACATTATTTTTACCTTAAACTACACTAATTACCTCTAATCGCGATTAAAAACTTAATAAGTTACTATTCACCAAAAAATTATTTTTATCCCATTAAACCACATTTTACTTCTTAATGAAAACCATGTATGTTGGATTTTTGAAATTCAAAACACAAAGATGGAAAATTTTCATTTAAATGGAAAAATCAGTTTTTATAAGTACCACTTAGTGGTGTCACTATTCATCAAAAATTAATGTTTTTCAGAAAAATCCCAAAAATTCACCCTAAGCTATATTTGATATTCCGAATTCAAAAATAAAGTCTATTTTACAAAATTAAAAACATATAAGTCACATTAATTAATTTCATAATTAATTCCTGTTGTCAGAGCAAATAGTGTGTTTTTATGAAACAATAAGTATCAAGAGATTGACACTGGTTTAAGTCTGATTTCAATGTGAAATTAATTCCAACGACCACTATTTGATTTAATGGTAAAAATATATTCTAATTTCACTTTAAAACCAATTCAAAAGATAATTTAATCATATAAATAAATTAGATTAAAAAGAGGTTTTGCATTAAAATACAACATTTTACACTATTCATTAAAAAAATGAACTTTATCGGAAAGATATCAAAAATTTACACAAAGTAAATTTTGATGTCCCGATTCTTAATAAGAGTTTTATTTGGTCCAAAAGAATGTTTAAGAGTGAACAAAACTATATTAAATGATGGTTCAACATCAAAAGGTGATAAGTGAACCTTTAGTGAAAACTAGGGCATATACGCCTAAAATTGAATTCTTTCCGTATTTTAAGCCTCTATCCTTTATTGGATAAATGTAAAAACATTTAAAAACATATATAATTATATTTTAGTTATTTATATCCATTCCCGCCATTACAACTGCTACATGTTAACTACCATTTAAAATAATATTATTTTATTATTAGAGTGCAACGTAACATTCCCACGAAACTGGTTGTTGCGTGTTGGGTACGCCATCGAGCATAGCGTCCCCTTTAAAGTCATATCAATATTTTATTCACAAATCTGGATAAATATGAAAATTTCATATTCTTTATTTACCTGGGGTGTTACAGTTTCATAAATATAATAACATATCAGTATATTAGTGATACTGATGTTATTACTTCATAACGAAACAACTAAATAATAAGATGCGGGAGAAGAAATAAAGTTGAACGAATTGATAACGGACATTACCTCTTCTTTGAAGCGCCTCTTTGAGACCTCCTCTTAGGGCACATAAATTGTACTTTGAAGAAGACCAGAACCTCTAGGATGTTTCTAGGGAAGTTTAGAAGATAATTTGGCAGGGTTTGGCCGAGATTTAAGGCTCAAAGTGGTGTGAGGAAGAGAGGGAGGAGTTTCCCTTTTATAAGGGAGGAGATTGGCACCTTTAGAATAACTAAAAATATTATTTTATTATAAAGTCATATTTGGTTTTTAATAGCTCAAAATTGAGTTATTTTGAAGCTAAGGTGGGGATGGGTCGAAATCCTCTCATCCAATAGAATTTATACAAGTTTGGGTTTCTATTTTAACCTTATCATTTAGATTTAACTTTAAGTTAAATAATTTTTCTTTTACCGTGTCTTCTTGTTTTCTTACATTATAAGGTTAATAAACATACTATAATAAGAAAAACGAACCACAAGTTGTTTATTATTAATATATATAACCTTATCTAAGTCCTTTGGATGAATCTTAGTTTTTTAGGAATAAAATAACTATTAATAATATAATATTAGTTTTAAAAACTATTTGATGTCAATTTTGACACATTTTGGTAATTGATTTTTGTGAAAATCATAACAGAATGATTAGTTCGAAGAAGGTTAACTAAATCAATACTAAAATGTCATATTAACCTATAAAATTAGTGTAATTCATAAAAAGTTTCAAATTACATTTATTTGGGTATTTATAACAACAATTATGTCAATATTTCATTAATAAGATAATTACTGCATCATCTTTGTGTCATAAATAAATTAAATTATTTAATGTCTAAAAATTATAAATAAAATACCATTATGTAGGAAATCGTTTTAGCTTTATAATGAATGTTTAGAGTCGAATTAATCTTCTGTATATTTTTATATTAAAAATGCTATACTTATAAAACATTGATTTTATCCATTTTAACCCTTCTTTAAATAAATTAATATTAAATATCTTAATCTAATCCAAGTGGGCCTAAATGGTCATATTTTTTTCCTAACGTTGTTCTTGGTCGAATTAAACTTATCCAATAGAATTAGGAAATTTGTTAGGGTAATAATAATATCATTTTTCCCGTTAATTACCCTATTTACTTTTAACCGTGGTAAATAAAAGTAAAAAGTTACTATTCACCAAAAATTATTTTAATCTCATTGAACCACATTTTACTTACTGACATCAACCATGTCTCTCGGATTTTTGAAATTCCACTCACAGAAGTGGTAAAATTATGTTTTATGTAAATTTTTAAATTTTCCTAGGAGGTGGGTAAAAGACGGTGAAAAGTTCAATAAAATTTTTATATATCTAAAATTATTATAAAATTACTCCAATGAATTACATTGAACTTATATAGGTATTATGTATCAATTTTTACCTAAAATAAATTTAAATAAAATAAATAATTATTTAAATAAAAAGTCGGTTTTTAAATAGTAACCTAGTGTTTTCACTATTCATCAAAAATTGAAAGTTTTCAGGAAAATACCAAAATTTCACCGTAGGCTAATTTTGATATACCGAATCCAAAAATGAAGTCCATTTTGAAAGATGAAATTTAAAAAATTTCAAAAAGTGGTTATTACTATTCATAACGGCTAGTTTTAATAATATTTTAATAGCATATCGTTGTTTAGTGAAACTCGATATTGCGTACAACACACACCATCGAGAAAGGTCGCGATTTCGTGTAATGCGGCCAAGTTAGGGTTGCGTGTTGTGAAAGACTCATTTGTTGTAGCGTTCAACAGAAGACATCAATAAAATTAAAAAAATATTTTTCATAAAATCTCGGGGTGTTACACAAATGTTTTAATTTTGGAAATTAAAATTAATAAAAATTTACAATATTTTTTTATTCCTCATCAAAATTTACTTATTAAATTTTTTTAGGTTTTTTATAAAATTTCTAGTTTTTGAAAAAAAAATTAATGTTTTGATAGTAATTGTAATTTTTATGACTATAATGTTATATAAAAATTACCTATAAATTAATAAAAATATTTATGTAATAAAATATCTAGTTTTGAAATAAAAATATTCATATAAAAATATTCTTTATACTTTAAAAACCTATGGAAACGTTTTTATAAAAAATAAAATCATTCCTTTAATATTAATTTTTTTAGTATTTTGTCAAATCATGTAATTTTAAAGGGAGATTCAAATTTTTATGGATATTTGATATCTTATATTTTTTTCCATCCTAATCAATTTATATCATTTAGAGTATTATTTAAGAAATTTGTAGGTTATAAATTAATTTAAACCATAAAATCATTATTTATATAAATTTCATTTTACACAATTAACTGTATTTATTTTAAAATGAATTTATTATTCACATTTATAAATATTATGTGAAAAAAAAAATAAAAAATTTGAAATTATAACTTCCAAAATTGAAGAAATGTTCAATAAAATATGTGTTACTAAAATAATTTATAGTGATTAAAAATTAATTAATAATATAATATTAAATATGGGTATAGGAAAAAATGTCAACAATTCAAAAAAACAATCAATAATGTCTTAAAAAATAGTTTTTGAGGCATTTATTAACCCAAATTAATTGTCTTGTTTAATTTTACACATTTATTGGCCTATTATTATTGACTAGTAACCGTACATTATTGATATGTTTTGGGTTTCACCCAAAACTAAACTTACCTTTACATATAAAATTGTGATATCTCCTCCACAGCAAGGCAAAAAATTCTTATGTATCTCCCTTTGAAAATATTAAAATTTATCCTAATAAAATATTGTACCATTTTCCAATTCTTCATGTCACAATTAGTTGGAACTAGGAAATCATTTCCATGGAGACATCCACAGAAAATTCATGTCCTTGACATGAGTATAGCCAACTACATGGTTTTTATTTTTTATTATCTTCTTTCAAATTTTTAATTACCCTGTTAATATATTAACATTATTTTTAGTTATATAATTTAATGATATAATATTGTGGTTATTATCATTTATTATTCATATGCCTCATCGATTGAGAAAAAAATATCAGTTTATGGGTCGTATTGACTATCATCTCTATGATGTAACATACTTGGTTTTCATTATGAACCTCACAAGGCTAGAACAAAGGATAATATTAATGAATAAATATGAATATTTTGAAAAATCTATATTTATGTTATTAATGTTATAGAAAATTTTAAGGAAATGAAAAAAAATAATCACCTTTAATTTAATGTATTAAAATAATCATAGTATAAGGATAACACATTATTCAAATTGTGTAATATATTCTTATCAATTATTTATCATTATAATTCCTTTCAGTACTGATATATCACAATAATAAACATTATGTATGATCATTATTATTATTTTATAATGATATTACAATTAATCCACTTAATAATCATTTATTATATTATGGTATGGCCATGTTTTTGGTAAGTTTAACTCTCTAATTGAATGATTTTATGAATTTATTTCATCAATGAATATAGGAACATAATTAATTTAATAATTTTGCATGAAAATATAAATACTTTTTTAGGTTTTCTCTACTAAGGTAATATAAATATATAGTTAACCAATTTACAAAGAAATATTCAATTATTATGAATCGTTGAAAGGAGATTCTTATCAATTTTATCTTCAAGGGTAATGAAAAAATACTCAACAAAGGATTTTGGATCATTATAAATAATTATAAAAAATTCCCATAAGTATCCTTGTTGACAGAATAATGATTATCATTGTATGAAAGATGAATACAAACCAGACTATTATGAAACTAATGCAAAATATCAAATTGATAAACAGTTGATGTGGAATGTTAGAAGAATTCATGTAGAGAATGGCTATTGATAAAGATTATAAATGAAATAGATATGAGAATAGTAATAAATTAAGTGGTTAAGATACATATTTATTTTATATATTTGGTTAATGTATGTCTGTTGATATCATGAAAAAGGTAATATTTTTCATCTAAAAACGTCACTTTAGAAAATGTTTAATATTATTCAAAAAAATTAAACTTTTTAGTCTATATAAATCTTATTTTAGACATCATATCATTAATTATATTTTCATTATGATTATTTATGTTCAATAAAAATACATATCCTTCAATGGATTTTGAATTAAATGATTCAAAAATTATTATGGGATTTCTAGGTGTCAATAGTAATTCTTTGAGAGATAATACATTTTTGTACCATGTTTCTTTTTGATGGTGTATATACTTACAATGGATGCATTTTTTATTAATCTTTGAATTTCATGGGATACACTAAAAAAATGCACATGATCCTCAGCTCGGTTGTTGAGGACTCTTAGGTACATCCAAGAAACCCGGGATCAAATCGAGGCAGAGCCACAATTTCTAGGGTGTTGTAGCAGTACTGTAGTAGGGATTGAAGCAGGCACTATAGCAGCTGGGAATTTTCCCCCATTTGGTTCTTCGGACCACCGATTTAGTCCCCGAGTCCTTTAAGGCCTTTGGGCCACCCAAGCATTTAGGCCAGTAAGGCATTCATTCCACCTCAAGGCCTTTGGGCCACCTTAAGTGCAGATGCAAATCAGTCAACCCAGAAGAAACAAGCTCTATAATAGGATGAGCAATGAGCTTTCACCACAACAAAATATACATGAATTGTAATAATGAGACGTTATGGCACCTGCCATTGGGACAAGCTTGTGCATGCATGAGATAGACTTGCCGAACATCCATACGAAGCTGGATATTTGATTTCACGATGAAGATGCTAGGGAGGAGAAGTTTCAAGTAGTTAGTCTAGGTTGTATGTAAACATTGAAGCCTACGGGCAATGAATTCCTCTAAGGTTTATTTTCCATGTAATGATTATGCCTACTGGCCTTGTAAGGGATCCACCTCACCCATTGAAAGGTGGATTATCATAATCAATAAAACCATGAAGGCCTTCGGGCCATTGGATGTACTGGAAAAATCATGTTCCCTGATTAATTATTCTATTAATTTTTTTGTTTCCCCATTAGTAAATGTTTTTTGTAAAAAAACTTCCATTCCATAAGTTACAATCATTATATTGAACATATTTAATATCCCTTTGGAACATTCTACAATTTATTATATTATGTGGGAATTTATCAATATTTTGGGATATATATTCCTACCACATAAAGCCTTTAAAAATATTCTTCTTTTAATGGATTATATTCTTTTTAAACAATATGTTTTCTTTCTTAGGATATATTGTTAAGATATTGATTATGTATCGACATAAATATATAATCACTATAATATGTTGTGTAAATATCACATTTCACATAACATAAATTGGGTGATGTTGATGTATATTTTATTATATTCTATTTACTTGGGTAAATGTATTGTCTTACCATTTCTTGGTTTTTTTTCAATACAGACGATTATTGGAATTTTTACAAGGAATTATTTAACCATCCACTATATTTCTTAGGATAGGTAATGAAAATATTACCCCTTTATAAAATTTGGGAAATATAATTACATACTTTATTATTATTGGATTTTAACATTGGTTGGAAATGTGTTGATATTTTGTATTGTTAACAGCATGGATAACCATTTTTTATTCATCAAATGGTTCCTTATATAATGACATGAAAAGTCTTGTTGACTCTTATAGTGAATTCCTTACGCATAATAATTTGATTGGTGGGTTATAAAATTATATTTCCCCACATTGAATTGATGGGTCTGATGAGACTCAATAATCTTGTGTAATTGGTGTATGAATTCCTAATTCATCAATATGAATTTATTATGGTCTAAAAAACAAGTAATGTGTATTGTCCTGAAGAATTGACAGCAGGATTTGGATATCTATCATTATGCATTCAAATGGTACTAGATAATTATAATTTATATCCATTTTTTATTTATTTTAATAGATATATACTTGTTTTTATATCAGGTTTTCTATGGATTATTATTTTTAACTTCTCCTTCCGTATTATTTATTTCATTTTTATTCGATGATTCACTAAAAAATATCTTTTCCCTTACATAATATTATCTCAACCCTTATTATGTTTCCATTTATAGGATTTTTATACAAAATTTGTACACATGAAATTTTTACTATGATAACACGTGTGAAATAATTTTTTGGAAATTTTTATAACATTCCATTAATTATGTTTCTTCCTATATAATGGGAAAATTGTCCATTTGATAAAAAAATCATTGGATTTATCAGTTTATGATGTGTCAAAATTGTCTAATCATCTAAACCTAACGATGTAATTCTAATGTAAGTAATTAAATAATTATTTTTGATTATATAATTATGGATTGTTATATAAGTTATTGTCCATCTAGTATCAATGAAATTATGTAGTGTACATTTTTATTCGAACTTGATCTAGGAACAAGTGACTATGGTTTCACAACTTGTATTAAAAAAATTAGATAACATTTGATATTATGATGTTTCTTTTTGATTATTTATTATTCGATAAGGTTAGATCATAATTCATTTGGTATCAATAAACCTTAAGTATAATTATATTGTTAATCACATTCTCTTCAAAAACCAATATGAAGGAATTAATAGTTTTTTAAAATAATTTTGTTATGGAACCTAATAAAAAATGAAAATGGATAACCAATGATTAAACCAAGAGTGTCATCAGATGATTTAAAAGTCCATGGGTTAAAAATAAAGGCTTTGTAAGGGAAAAATCTTGAATTTGTGTTTTCATATACATATTTTTGATATTATCATAACCATTTTAGTTTTTATATTTGAATTAAAAAAATATATTGAAAATTATTCTAATAAATGTATGTACCTAGAAATAAGTACATATTATAACATATTAAGGAATCATAGTTAAGAAGTTTATAAAATTTTTATAAAATAGTTAGGATTAAAAAGGTTTGTTTCTAGTCTTACCTATACACATATGGATATTGTATTCTTAAAAATATTTTCTATTATCAGTAGTGAGTTTTATTTATCAATGATGTTATGGTATATTCTAAACTTTTTGTGTATTATGTTTATCATCAAATAATTATTTTTCTATAGTTTTACATTGAATGAATGGAATCATAAATTAAATTGTGTTAATGTCATGGAAAGTTGTTTTTATGATAAGGTTATATTTTTTGTTTAACAATTCTAGAAAAAATTATTGAGGTATGTATAACTCTTATGTTTAATACACACATGATTTTAATATAATAAAGGGTGGTTTGGTTATGATAAGGTAAGTTAAATAGAAATTGAGAACCCTTGGATTGATAATTGGTAAATGTTATTTTTTGAGAATTTCCTATTATTTTTTGGATTATGATATATTGGTAATAGTATGGGACATTTATATTTTATAAATTAATTTTTTTAAATAAATTAATTTTTTCTAATTTCATATGTTACACACAAAACCGGCTTTAAACAAATGATGATATACTATCAAAAAAATATTATTTCACTTGAAGGTTATTTCATAGATATTTAAATTGGAAGAGTAGATAATAATAACTACAATATGAAAAATTATATATAATATATTTATATAAACTCAAAAAACATTATAATTAAGTACTATATTTTCATAAATTCATTATAATCAATAAAAATATAATTACAAAAAAATTAATTTTATAATATTTGTGAAAAAATAATATAATTAATTTATTAAACTTTTAGAAATAATACTTGACCAAATTAAATTTATTTTTTAATTGATAATTCATTATTATGTTTCATTTAAATATAATTATTTTTTGAAAAGGAAGTTTTTTTAAATAATAAGTATAATAATTTTCCTCAGAAAAATTCAGTTTTTTTACAATGAAATGGAAAGGATTCATTTATAAAAAGTCTCAAAAGTAAAATTATTTCAATAAAATTATTTTATATCATTTATGTCTTTGGAATCAATTTTATATTTAATTTTGTAATAAAAACCATACCAACTAAAGGAAATATTTTCATTCCAAAATACATTTTTATTCCCTTCGTATGTTTCCCATTTAATTAAAAATTTCAAATTATATTAATTTAATTTATTAAAAATTAATCCATATTTGGAATCAATTTACTTTATATTCTATAAAAAAAATCATATATTAATTTCTTATAATGAATACAAAAAATTATCGAAATATGCTACCATAATTAAAAGGTAAACTGTTTAAAGAGATGGTTAAACTAAATGTATAATTGTTATATTTGCCTAAAATCATTACTTTATCACATTGATGTGTTTATTTACTAGTATCAATTTAAAGAGTTAAATCAGGTATTTTTAATAAATTAATTTTAATTTTGGAACCTGTGAATTATAATAGTCAAGATAAGTTATATTTTTATCAAATTGAAAACAATTATAAGATTTCTTGAAATTAATTACATATTAAAAAGATCCTCTTTAATTTTTTCATGATATAAAAGTAAAAAAAACCTTACATGGTTTAACATCCAAAAAAAATTTCTTTCATAACAATTTATTTCCTTATTTTATGGTACTTTTTTTACTCTTAAATCAGATATTTTTCAAAATAACATTTACTATATCTCCTGTGTACTTTTATAAAAATTAATTTATACCAATAAAAGAAATTAAATCTATCAAAATTAACTTCAATTTTGGAATTATAGTGCTATATTTTTTTTTCAAATGATCCTTTTATATTTGGTCATATAATTATATTATCATGTTAAAAATTAAATGTATTCTAGTTAAGGATGAAATTTGTGTAAAATAATTTAACTAAATTTTAAAAAATAAAAACTATCTCAAACATTCCTAAATGGGATTTTTTGATATCAATTAGAAATATATAACACAGAAAAATTAATTTGAGGTTCCATGGTGGCACATGAACTAATTATGAAATTTTAATTATTTAACCTTTTTAGAAATTCAATGTGTTTCCTTCCCCACCATTATAAAAGGAAACCCCAACATTCTATTATCTATTCAACTATGTGCCATATAGATTTATATTACCAAATAAAATACTCTTACTAAATACCATAGACACAGTATATCTATTATAGTCTTCCAAAAAATACATTCCTATAGTCCTTATGATGAGATCTAATTGGGTTCTTTCAAAGAGGATGTAATCTCCTTAGCCGATCAATTTATTTTTATTTATTCATTTATCTACACTAAATATAAATTATTTCTTGAAAAATAATAAATTTCTAATTTTCGATATCCTTAAATTTTATTAGGATCATGAAACTCCCATCATCAACCATATTTCTCCTCAAATGTGTTGTCAAATTATTTATTGTGCGTATATCTGACTAATCGTCTTCATGTAGAGACACAATTCATTTCTCATAACTATATTTTAATGATGGGTATTATGAATGTTTTAATTTTTATATCTGATGACAGTGAGATATTATTATTATGGAAAAATATTATCATATATGCTTTCATACCTTCCAAACCATTTGAATAAAGGCAACTTTTGTTATGTGTACATGTGGACTCTCACCTACATGAAGTGGTTTGATTTTTTTTTCATTTTCAATTTTACATGGATGATAATAATGATATTTTTAATGAATATAGTGTATATATATGTTATCAAAATAATTATAGATTTTGGATTATTATTAAACATTCTTCGGATCCATCCCCAGGAAAATGAAAATATTTTTTATGAGTATGTACCTTCTACCGTATCAATGAATGACACCATTCATTTTAAAATAAATATATTTTATGAAAAAAATTTAAAAAAATACATATTTAATATTTGTGATTTTTAAAAATTAATAAGATTCTTTATTCTTTTCATCCATGATAAAAATAGAAGGAAACACTTATCAAACCACATCATACAAGATAAATGAAGAAGATATCAGTCCTAAGAACCACCAAGAAATTGATATTGAAGATCTAAAGAGTAAATTAAAATATTTTGAAAATAAATTTAATAGACTAATGGAACTTCTAACCCAGAATCCAGGAAAACTCCCAAAATATTCGGTCTACATGAAAAGGAAAATTTTGGTGCAATCACAACCCAAAGTGAGAAGGAGATCACACCACCTAAAAAATGTGAGGGTGATGATTCTAAGAAGCCACCTAAATCTCAATCTGTCCATCCAAAATAAGGAGACCAAAACAAAAAAACATAAATAACATTGTTCAAAAAGGAAAGCCTAGAAACTCTATAGAAAAAACTAAAAAGGGAGAAAAATGATAAACCAACAAATTTTCCATCAACCTTAGATAAATCAAAGACATTACCGTCAGATAACATAAAAAAAATTTGGACCCCTTCTAGAAAGTGTAAATTTATATTCTCAATCATGAATAACCTAAAAAATTTCAAACTGTGAAAAAAATTAAGGATGATTTCACCAAGAATAGTTTACTTCAAGGTAATGAAATGATCAATATGGAATGAAGTGTCTCAACCCTGATCACCCAATCGATACTAAAAAATGTCAACATACATGGACTTTTTCTATTCCCTGAACCATTGGTTTTATAATTTTTTCTGATGCACTATGTGATCTTGGAGCTTCATCAAATTTTATTCCCTAATATATATTTATATCCTTTCATATTTTAAAATTTTATTTTACTAGAATGGTTTTCTAGATTTCAAAAAAATCCATATTTTTCATTTCTGCATATGGTTTTGAATAATGAAATTTACTTGTTTATTAGTAAATGTATTCAGCAATACATATTAATTATTCAATTATAGAATATCATTATAGGTAACATTGCTAATTAACTAAATCAATATTTCAGTATATGAACAATGCTTTAGACATGCAGAGATACGTAGTCCTGATAATTATATAGAAACTCAATGAATTAGTAGTATCGTGAAGAAAAAAATATTCTAAAATTAAATATTTTTTCATTGTGGGTTTAAAATATATTTTTAATGGTATTTTTGGTATATGTATCACAATTTTTGAGACCATGAAGTCCAATATTATAAATTTCATTCATTAAGAATTTAGTTATTATTTTACATTATATTTTTGCAATGATATTATTTATCAATGGATTTCATTATGTGTTATTGATTTAATGGGATGTTTCTTCTTTTATTTACCTTTCCAAATTTATAATTAATTTTCTTTTTATGTTATTCAAATTATTCAAATTTCACATGTTTTCAATTATTTACCATGATATATTGTTTATTATTTATCTTATCATGGTAGTAAATTTACTTAAATGGAACGTGAGTTTATTTATTTAACATTCCTTGTTTATTATAATTATTATTCCATGGTAGCATCTGATATATGTACCAGTTAATAAGAATTGGAGATCAACACTATTTCATTTCCTTTTTTAGGAATCCAGGACGTGTTCTATGAATGATATTTAATAACATGCTAGAGGAAGTAAGGATAATCATAAAAATGATTTAATTTTTTTAAATATTACATGGTAATTATGTTTGTATAGAGTTCTCTAATAATACTGTTCTATATTGTCAATATGAATGTGATTCCATGCAACATGTGCCAATGCAATAAACAAAAAACGAGCTCCCTGGTACATATTTTAGGTTTGTTATACTCATGTCATTAGACTATTATGATCAGTTTATGTTTTAGTGATCTTGGATATATCCCTTTTTTAACCTTAATACGCCTTGTATTTCCCCTTTCTTATGTTTCATTTACATAGGTACTGAAGACATGTATTATATATGATATTTATAATAAGTTTAATAACCTATGATTTTGAAATAAGGAAATTTTTTTCAATAGCTTATGTGACAGAAAACACCATGCCTCGAACAAAATATAACACCCTAATACATTATAACATCTTTACTTTTATATAAATTCAATCTATTATATACTTTTAATTACACACAACACTGAGTTTAGCTTCCCTTCAACACAACACTATGATTCAATGAAACATAACTAGTTATTAAAATATTAATAATTAATATATTGATTACAAGACAATCATTAAATTTCTGGTTATGAATATTAATCACTAAATTGTTAAAAATATGGTTATATATAAATTTTGAATTTAAATAAAAATATTTTATAGGTAAAATAAATGTTATCTAAAAATATATATTTTCTTAAAAGGCTGAATATTCAGGTTTTTCGTACATAATTTAAATCAAAATTGTATCAAATATTCAAAAAAATATATGAAAAAATAAATTCCATTTTTTAAATAAAAATATCAACATTAGATTATTGTTACTTCGTTATATTTTTTTGAGAAGTTTTATTTTTTGATTAATAGGGAGAAAACTGAATTTAATGTAAAAATTGCCTTTTTATTTAGATAACATGTAGTTAAAATTATAATATGAATTGGTTTCAAATTAAATTATTAAAATTTTGTATCAATATAAAAAATTTATGACATTTTAATCTTTTTCATATTTAATTTATACATAAAAAATTGTATACTTTTCAACATATTCAATATAAATACAATGTTTCTCTTGATGGCTATGATATAAATTTTAAATTCAAATATTCCACATATATTAATTTAATTTGGGAAAACTGATTCCATATTTCGAATAATTTTAATTTATATTGTCTTATAATTGCAACACAATTATTGACCAAAATGAATAGTGAGTGTAATAAAAATAAATCACTACAGTTATGGTAAAATGGGATTATCATGGGTTAAACGATAAATATATGGGGATATATGACCTATAGACTTATATAGAAACTATTTTTGGCCATATTTATACCAATAAAAATATAAATTTAAATAAATGTCCATTATGAACCGTTTTTCCTCTCAAAAATGTTGGATCACATAATTTATTTAGAAAATACCATGTTTGTCATCTCCCCCAATTATAATAGGCCGTCCATCTCCTGTCTTGTCCACAAATTCATAACTAATTGGTTCACCCAAAACCTGTTAAATTTAGATAATAAAATCCTTCCATTAATCTTATAATTAATATTTTTTGAATAATTCCATCATATAAAGTAATGAATGCAAACATAATAAGGATACCAAGAGAATATGAAATGTTCTTCAACGAGTGTGTTTATTTCATTTCATTCTCAGTCTCCTTTAATTCTTATTACCCCATGAAGATATGATAAATAAATATTCATAAAAATAATAGGATATTAATAAAATAAATTCATTAACTAATATATTCTCCACATACATCAAATTGGATATGAAATCATCATTTGTGTGTTTGGAGAAGGACCACCTTGCGAATCGATATCATTCTTTCTTGATTTACTTCCATTCCTAGATGTGAATAATGATGTATATAAAGAATATATTTTATACTTTATAATATATTCAAATGTATTTATTAAATATTTTTGATATATCCATTAAAAAACCACTCTATAGGTGATATAATTATGTCAATCAGGTGTATGGTGGACTACCTCTCTGTAAGGCGAAGTGATTCATCTTTCAGAAATGCCTCACAATGATATTTAAAAAGATAATATTAATGAATATATTTGAAATACATGAAATAATTATTTTATTAATGACATATTTATAATTATATAAAGATAATGTATGATTTTATTTCATACTTTTTCATTCTCATACAAATGATATCGTCGTACGTGTATGTGTGGACTACCTCCTTCACGAGGCAATGTGACTATCATTTCATCACTACACCCCATGGTTGATATATATAAGAATATAATATTTTATTTCTAACAATATGATAATTATTTAATTATTATATATGATTTACCTCATTTTCATAATGATCATTGAAAATAGAAGCTCTAATCATGCATACAAATGACCTACTGTATCTATGATCGTAACATACTTCATTTTTCATTACCACCATTAATGATTTTTTATATGAAAATATTATTTAAAAATATGATTATAATATTCTGATTATTATTCCATAAAATATATAAATATATAATAAGCATAATAAACTGATCTTTCCCAATGAAACACATATGATAAACCAGGAAATTTACTCCCTGAACAATCAAAATAATGAAATATTGTTGACGACCGGGTAACAAGAAGTTATAAAAGGGTCATATGTGATATTATAAGTAATAAAATAGTTTTCCAATAAGTAAGTATCTTGTTTAAAATCACTATGAATATGATTAATGATATATTAACTATATGGAATTGTGGGGTAAGGGATTTATTATCTCAATTACTACTCATTAGGTTAAATATATTCTTCATTAATTATGTCATGATGAGATAATGGGTGTAAATTTTTTTTCCATAAATTATGTTTTACTACCACTTTTTTATGTTTGTTTAAAATTTATACATATAATAAAGTCCTTTAATAATTTACATATCAATATTATGTTCATTTTAAGGGTTTATTTCATAATATCACTATAATAGTAATTATTTATTCTTGAATATTTTTTGAAGGAAATTACTTGAAAATTTATTATTAAATAATTTTTATTTTATTAAAATAAGTTAATTCTTGATATTTTAATGTAAATTACAATATTCCACTTTTTTACAAAAATTAATACAGAAAATGTTTTAATTGAAATCCCACTTCATTTCTCTCTTTGGATAGAAATATGGATTTCTTCCAATACCATTTAATCTAAAAAAATTCAAAAAACTTTGTATCCTTAAAAAATTATTTTTAATAAAAAATTTGCAAATATTAAATGTTTAAATAATAAACTGTAAATTATTTAATTTTCAAAACAATTTGGATTTGGATTTTATAAAAAAAATATAAAAGGATTATTATTTTAATCTATAAAAAATTATATAATTTCCACCATATAGACCTCAAAATGTTCTAAATATATTCCTTTACATGTTTTCTAGTTTATTTCAAAAGAAAATTATTTTGAAAGATTTTGATATTTTAAAAACTAACTTCCAAATTGAAAAGGATATTTTCCTCGAGAATGTTCTTATTGATTTGTATGGTAATTCTACTAATAAATAACATAAACCTTTTACTGTACACATAATACACTTGGGGAATTTCATATTTATATCATGATTATTCTTTCATTGGATTTTTATTGTATGTTTTACTATGGTTGATCTATTTTTATACCATTCACCCTATTACTCTACATAGTTTTTGTTTATGTTTATTGATTAGGAAATGTTTTAACATTTGATATGATAGTTTTTCAAAATTAATTTTTATGTTGTTTATGTTTCACTAATTTATATAGATACGGAAACATACATTGAGTGTGATGGGTGGAGATTAGACATTATATATCCCCATGATGCGTCGATAAGTATCATGAGGAAAATCTATTGGTCAAATAATATGTGTTTCTGCTGATAGATTTATTCCTTATTTAGTATATATATGGAAATAATTTTCATGTGGATATATCTTGATTGTTCATATATAAGAAATTAAGAATTCCATAATTTTTAATACAATTCATGATATTTAAAGTGATTATTCTATTAGTTAGAATAAAAAATTTCATGTTTTCATGTTGATGTGATTATTTATATGGAAGTACATTGTCTTCATTTATTCCTACTATATTATAATTAAATTACCCCTTAAATACAATGTGTTTCAATTACATAACATTCCATATTGTTTATGATTATTAATTATTGTTGTCCTCTTTTTTACTTTAACCTTACAAAGTATTTGATCCTATCCATATTTTGTATCATTTTCCTCCACTTCTCAGGATGTTTACTATATTTCAATATTCAAGGATGATATAAAGTGAAAAATGTTATTATAAAAATTTTATTTAAAATTTTTTATTTTCAAATGAAATTTATATTTATGTTTATATCAATTTTACTAATACAACTAAATTATTAGGTCCTTTATGATGAAATTACTTGTTTCAAATGACATAATATGAAATTATGCACTATCTATGGGCATCTAGGATCATGGATGTTAATTTTGGTATGAGATAATGTTTAGAAAAAACCATGGGAACTAGATTATGGAAACCATATTTTAGGGAATATAATAATTAGAGATAATTTTGGTATAAATATAGAATATCATTAAAATGTTTGGTAATGAATATATTTTTTTCGTTTTTGTAGAAAATAAATCCATGTATGGATAATAAAAGTGGAATATGTTTAGCAAAAGAGGTAAACTAGGGTAATAACTCTTAAAAAGGATCATTAGGCTTCCCTCGAGCATTTGACGGTTCATGAAAATGGTCCTTATTCGGAACATTGTTTGGAACACCATAGGTATATGATTAAGATAATTTCAATTTATGTAAAAACCCATTATGGTTGATTTGAGGATATATATCAAAAATAAGAAACCATATTATTTTCATAATGTTTACATAATTCTAACAAACTAATCTTTTATTAATGAAAATTACTCTTGGTCTAATTAAATTCCTTATTATGTAAAATGTATATATAAAATATTCAGTCTCTTGGTTTTATGTTTTTGGATTTTAAAATATCATTTATAATTTTTACAGTTTCTAATATAGCCATTGAATAGTGATCACATTATTAATATAAATATTGGGCATTAAGAAATCCAATTTACTTTGGTAAAGGAAGTGATGTACTAATCCAATAAAATTTCTCCATACGAAGCCCATTTTTCAGCTCAAAAAGGAGGTGGTCTCACTAGGATTATCTCTTTACCTAGACCAAGCCACGCTTCTACACATTTTTATTGAATGGAACTGCCTAAGGGAGAAGTGGATGTTGATAGAGATTACCACCTGAGCAATGTTATCCAAGCCACCCACAATAGTCTATCAGCATCGCACACCTTACCCTTATGTAACATGCATGTGTTTTAAGTGGTTATGTAATAATACCCTAGAATTATGATTCTGAGCACTATTATTATATTGAATAATGAATATACAATCATTTTATTATTGTTAATTTTTAATTAGATTTTTGAGCACAAATAACTTTTTTAGATATTCAATTAAGAAATTTATTTTGATGATTTAATGGATTTTTGAATTAAACAATATTGTTAAAAAATATTTTTACTCGTCTAAATTTTATTAAATATAAATGATCATATAATTTTTAATAATAAAATTATGATTTTGTTATGTTTTGAAAGATTTTTTTTAACCCATGAATTTTCGTCAAATAACGGTTTTTAATTTAAAAGTAAAATGTCACATATTTAGAAAATTATTTATATAAAATAAATATTATTTTTGGAATCCAGACATCTAAATTATCCAACGTTGATTTTTCATAATTTTCCCAGATTGTCAATTTTTTGGATAAAAATTTAATACCGTTTAAATATATAATGTGTTTTCTGACATCATACTGACCAAATAGTGATGTAATAAAATACTATAAATGGGGTGTTCGGCCAATATATTGTTTACCCTTAAAATAATGTAATTTGATATTTGTTTTTATAAATTTATGTTTTCATTGTGGTCCCTTTAATACTTTTAAAACATTTTAACTTTTAAAACTATCTCCTTGAGAGTGTGACTCACACACACATAAACAACCCCAATATTTTAAAAATTTCAGCCATTTGCCTTTTAAAATATTTTTTCCAATAAACATTGGAAAATTCTTGGGCGAAAACCATGGTATGGTTTTTGGATTTTATTAGTTAAATGTGTAGTGTCCAAAACCTATATAATAAATAATTCTATCCCTATTCCTATATAAACCCACCCAAGCTCCCACTTCTCTTGAATCAAGTCATTTATATCTCAAATAAACCTTAACCTCAAATCTCTGTAATCCTCCCAAGGTGACTTAAGATTCAAATAATCATCTCTCATGCACCTCCCATGCCTTTGGGATCACACTTCCATGTAATAGTTTTCTTCCCTTCTCATTTTTGTCCATGATTATTTATGTTGTTATAACCTTGAATTTTTCAATTACAAATGTTGAGGTATGATTTTGAACCTAACCTATACTTCACATTTTATGTTTTAATTATTATATACCACTTTATATCTCATAAATCCCTCCCATTTACAACCGTTAAAAGGCCGAAATTCCTTCAGGGTATTTCTCTCTCCTTATTTACATTCACGAAATTATTTTTTATTATGAATCTAAATTCAATTAAATATGTTGGGACATGTATCTATATAATCCCCTTACATTAAATTTAATGTAGATATTATGATACACACATTTCTCACACATCAACAATTTTTATGAGTTCTTATGTCACACCGTTATGCTGCAGAAATTGTACTGTAAGTTTCCAAGCAAAACTCATTTTGTAGTGAACACCATGCCCATTACACTATCAATAGTACTCATCTTTATGAACATTTATTTATTGATTATAGAGTTTCATTTATTAATTCCAAATTTCATTATCTTGGTATAAATTATGATGTTTTACTAATCCATGTTATATGATCCATGTGGAACACTTATGCATGAAATTTAATGATTAAGAAGGGTGTGACTTAATAGTGTTTCATTGCACTGGATAAAGATTATTATCTTGATACATTAAATGTAATGATGTTTTAATCATGATAATTCAAGTTCAATGAGGGTTTAATCATACCCAAGGTGAAATGAGCCTTGGATCATGATAATATCAAGTTAATTTTAGACGAAACATTTCCATGTTTTGATAATCATGTTATATCATGCATTTAAGTTCATGTTTCTATTATGCTCCACTGATATTCCTATTTCCTAAAATGTATTGTATTCTTTATGTTATTCCTTATTTACTACTTTAATATGATTTTTAGCTCACCGTTTTTTTATCCATGTCTTTATGTTATGTCATTCAATGCTATGTATGAATGAATGTTCGGGTCATGTAAAGGAATTATTCAATAAAGATTTCGTGTTTTATGTTCAAAGTTGTTACATAATATTCTTAATTTCCGAATACACTAGACCTATGGATCCAAAAAGAACTCATAATTTCATTTTTATGTAATAAATCATGTTTAAGTGTGTAATAAAGAGTAGGATAGTTAAATATGGTATCATATGATAGGTTTAATTATTTTTGGGATTAGGATTAGAAAACCATAGTGAATTTCTTAGGGATAAGACTAAGTCTAATAAAAACATCCATAAATTTTTATTGAATATTGAATAAGTATATTTATCATGAAAATACATCCCTATATAGATACGAGTAGGTAGAGGCAGCTCTGGCACATATGTATCTATATGTAAAAAACAAAAAAAATGCTTTAAGATAGACATGAATGGGAACTGGTGCATGACAATGGGACTTTCTAAAATCTTGTTTCTGACACTCCCTGAGGATATGATTTTGTAAATTCATGAGCTTAGTACAAACCATTATTAAAGGAATAAAAAATTTCCTATAAGTATATAAGATAAGAAATATATCAAGAATATCCTAGATTTAAACCTAAGGAGTCACAAGTTTGGTTATACTTCTCCATTACATGTTTTTTTTATGTTCAATGTTTCCTTTTTATACTCAATAACATAGTATTAAAAACCACTATTTTTATTCCCTTTTGTTTTAAAATACAAAAGGAGATAGATCACGATCAAATCTTCTCTCACTTTTTGAGGAACTACATGGAAAGATCATCTTGAAGTAATGATCAGATGACTTTGAAAGTTTTTCATATATCCAACTTACCCACAAAAAAACTATACGAGGCATCCAATACATGTACAATTTCAACATTCCTTCAAGGATCAAGCATAGTATATTAGAGAATATTGCACTCTCAACCATCTTACCATGCTCTGAATGTGAATTACTGCCTGAGTCTTTTCAAATTATCGTCTTTATTTGAAAATTATGAAGCACTAAAAGATTTTATAGACACTGTAAAAGAGGGATACCTCTGAGAAACCTATATATATATATATATATCAAATTATTGATTTATTCTCTTTGGGTAAGTACAAAAACTGATCTCCCAAAACCCTATTTACATATATTTAATGATGAATTAGTAAGACTTTATTATATAAAATAATCAAGAGTATATTTTAAAATTATATATATGAAATACATTTTTAACGACTTATCGATGCTTCCATTGATATAAACAAATATTCTTTAGGTGTTTTTGGGAAAAGGAATTAGATGATTTCGAAAAATATCTTGAGGTAATGTTGTGACACATGAACCCTTTCTACATGAAGTCAATGATAATATAAATGAATGAAGATATTATCGAGTCCATGAAGAAAAATTAACCACACCAATTTATGGAATATAATGTAAAACAGAATTTAATAGGAAAAGTTAATAAGGCGGAAAGATTGTAACGACCCAAAATTTTATTAATGAAAATTCTTCAGGATCTAATTAAATGTAATTTTATGTAAAATGGTTATATAAACTATGAAATTCCTTGGTTTTACTTTTTTGTATTTTAAAATACCATTATGAATTGTTACTGTTTCTAATATAATCGTTGACGGTGATCACATGATTTGTATAAATATAGGGCTTTAAGAAATCCAATCTAATCAAAAAAAAGTAAGTGATGGAATCTCCTGTATAATTTCTTTTTACAAATTCCTTTTGTCAGAGTTCATAAAGGAGTTGGCATTACTCACCTTTAATATTTAGCATTCCCAAGCCAAGCTTCAACACGTTAATCTTGAACAGAACTACCTACAGGAGAAGTAGAAGTTGATAGAGATTACCACCTGAGAGATGTTATCCATGACACCCCAAGTGTCTATCACCATCGAACACCTTACACTTAGGTCATATGTGGGAGATATAAGGGTTTATTTAACAATACCCAATCACTATGATTACGTGCATTATTTTAGTACTGAATAAAGAATAAACTCTATTTTTATTATTGTTACTTTGTAAATAGATTTTAGATCATAAATAGAATTTTTAGTCAATATTAAATTAAGAAATAAATTTTGATAAATTAGTGTATTTTTTTCCTGAATAATATTTTATTAAAATATTATTACTAAATTATTTTTTATTAAATATAAATGATCGTATGATTTTTTTTAATACAATTGTGATTTGTATCCAGTATTGAATGTTTTTTTGTCAAAACCAGTGAATTTTTGATAAATGTAGATTTTTATCTTAAAAGTAAACAATTCACATATATAAATGGTTATATAAATAAAATGAATATTATTTTTGGAATCAATATGTCTACATTATCGAATGGCGATTGTTTCATAATTTTCAAACGCAACCGATTTTTTGGGGAGAAATTAAATACTATTTAAATATATAATGTGTTTTAAGCCATCAAAATGACACAATAGTGATGTAATAAAATACTATAAATGTTATTTTCAGACAATATATGTTTTAACCTTGAAATTATGTAATTTTAGATTTTTTTGAATAATTTAATGGTGCCTTAGTGGACCCTCCAAGACTTATATAACATTTTAACTTTTAAAATTATTTCCATGAGACTGTGATTCACCTCTATATAATAAAGAATAGTATTTTAATAATTCAGGCCATTGGCCTTATAAAAAATATTTTTCTACTCCCCTTTGGATAGAAACATGGGGAAAACCATGGGATGGTTTCTGGTTTTGATTAGATTAATGGGTAGTGTCCTAAACCTAAATAATAATGAATTATATCCATTTCCTTATATAAATACTCCCTAGCTACCACTTATCTTCACTCAAATATTTTATAGATCGAATAAAACCATACCTCCTCTCTCTATAATCCTCCCAAGGATCTCTAATCTCTCAATAAGCCTCTTTGAAGCCCCTATCATGCCTTTGGGATCACACATCCATGTAAGGGATTTATTCTTTTCTCATTTTTGTCCAAGTATCTTTATGTCCCTATGCCCTTTCCTATTCAATTATAAATGTTAGGATATAATTTATCACATAAACTATACATTTCTACATATTTTTTAATGATGATAGACCCTTTTATCTATCATTAATTCCTTCCATGTACACCAGTTACCATAATGAAATTCTATATGGGATTTTCACTCCCCATTTACATTCAAAAACATTATTTTTTCTTATTAATCTAAATTCCATTACATATATTGGTATATGTATCTACATGATCCCTATACATTCCATTTCATGTAAATATGATGAGACACCCTTTATCTCTCATCAACCAATTTTATGAATTCTTATATCATGCTATTATACTGCTGAAATTGCACTGCGAGTTTCCAAACCAAAGTCATTTTGTAGTGAATACCCTGCCCATTCCTCTATCAATGGTATTCAGAATTATGAACATTTACTTATTTATTTTAGAGTTACATGTATGAATCCCACATTATTTTATCCTGGAAAAAATGATGATGTTTAATGAATCCAGGTTTTATGATCCTTGTGGAACACTTATGCATGAAATTAAATGATTAAGAAGGGTGCACTCTAATATTGATCCAAAGCATTGGGTAAAGATTAGTATTATCATACATCAAGTGAAATTAGGGTTTAATCATTCAAATTCATGTTAAATTTGGGTTTACTCATGCTCCATGTTTAATGAGCCTTGTTTCGTACTAATATCATGTTAAATGATGATGCCACATTTCCATGTTACAATAATCATTCTATATCATTCCTTTATGTTCATGTTTCTATTATTCTCCGTTGATATGCCTATTACCTAACTTGTACTGTATTATTCATGTTATGCCTTGTTTACTCACTTATTAGTCTTTATAGCTCACCCTTTTTTATGAAAGTCCTCATGTTATCCCATGCAATTATATGTACGAAGGAATTTTGTAGTCATGTAAAAGAAGTTTTCAATAAATATTTAGTGTTTTGTGATCTAAGTTGTTATGTAATGTTCCTAATTTCAAAATACACTATACCTATCGATCATTAGAGTTATCTTAAAAGAATTTTTATATAATAAATCATTCTTATGTGTGTAATAAATATATGGGTTATTGTAGTTGGTATTAGAGGATAGGTTTAGTTATTTTTTGGATTTTGATTAGAAACTGTAACAACCCAAGATTTTATGAAAAATATTCTTTTTAATTTCACTAATGTCTTGTGTTGTACGCTACACAAAAAGGAGCTTGCACAACACGCATCCTTGTCTTGCCTTGCATTACACGCAATCGCGACCTTCCTCAATAGCGTGTGTAATACGCAATACCGAGTTTCACTAAACAACGATGTGCTATTAAAATATTATTAAAACTAGCCGTTATGAATAGTAATAACCACTTTTTAAAATTCTGTAAATCTTATTTTTCAAAATGAACTTCATTCTTGGATTCGGAGTATCGAATTTAGCCTAAGGTGAAATTTTGGTACTTTTCGGATAACTTTCATATTCTGATGAATAGTGAAAAATTTCTAAATTATAATTAAAAACAACTTTTTTAATCGAAATAATTAATAGTGATAAATTATTAATTTGAGTGGTTTTAAAGTATATTTAGAATATATTTTTACAATTTAATACAATGTTGGTCATTGGTTGTAATTTCACATTTAAACCAGACATAATCAAGTGTCAATCTTTTGATATATATTGTTTCCTAAAAACACGCTATTTATTTTAACAGCAGGATTTAATTATAAAATTAATTAATGCAACTTCTATGTTATGAATTTGGTAAAATAGATTTCATTTTTGAATTCGGAATATGAAATATAGCTTAGGATGAAATTTTGGCATTGTTCTGAAAAACATCAATTTTTGATGAATAGTGAAACTACTAAGTGGTAGTTAAAAAAACTGAATTTTTCATAAAACTTAATTTTGCCGCTTCTGTGAATGGAATTTCGAAAATCCGAGAGTCACGGTTAATATCAAGGACTAAAATGTGGTTCAATGAGATGAAAATAATTTTTTGGTGAATAGTAACTTTTTACTTTTTTACCGCGGTTAATAGTAAATAGGGTAACTAAGGGTAAATATGATATTACTATTACCCTAACACATGTCCTAATTCTATTGGACAAGTGTAATTCGACCAAAAACAAACTTAGGAATAAAATATGACCATTTAGGCCCACTTGTATTAGATTAGGACATTTATTATTAATTTATTTAAAGAAG
This sequence comes from Viscum album, assembly GCA_963277665.1. Classification (NCBI taxonomy): domain Eukaryota; kingdom Viridiplantae; phylum Streptophyta; class Magnoliopsida; order Santalales; family Viscaceae; genus Viscum; species Viscum album. The sequence goes on from OY728164.1 coordinate 1,646,095,146, forward strand.
GGTTAAAATAGTTAAAATCAAAGTTTAATAAGTAAATCATTTTTAATATAGGGTTATACATAAGATAAATTTGATTGTAAATATTCATTAGAAATATAAAAAGATTTCCTACATGATGGTATTTTATTTGTAATTTTTAGACATCAAATAATTTAATTTATTTATGACACAAAGATGATGCAGTAATTATCTTATTAATGAAATATTGACAAAATTGATAATATAAATACCAAAATAAATGTAATTTGAGACTTTTTATGAATTCCACTAATTTTATAGGTTACTATGATATATTATTGTTGATTTAAGCAACTTGGTTCGAACATATAATTCTGTTATGACTTTCACAAAAATCATATATCAAATAGTGTCAAAATTGACACAAAATAGTTTTTAAATCAAATATTATATTATTAATTGTTATTGTATTCCTAAAAATCTAAGGTTCGGCCAAATGACTTAGATAAGGATATATATATTAATAATAAACAATTTGGGGTTCGTTTGGCATGTTATAGTAAGTTTATTAACCATATAGTGAAAGAAAACAAAAAGACATGGTAAAAGTTAAATTATTTAACTTAGTGTTAAATCTAATTGATAAGGTTAAAATAATATCCTAAACTTGTCTAAATTCTATTGGTTGATAGGATTTCGACCCATCCCCACTTTATCTTCGAAATAAGACCCTTTGGAACCATTATAAACCGATTTTGACTTTAATATAAAATAATATTTTGAGATATTCCTAAGGTGCCCCTCTCCTCCCTTATAAAAGGGCACCTCCTCCCCCTCCTCCTCACACCAAATTGAGCACTCAAGCTCGGCCAACCCCTGCCCTTTTCTCCCCTCCACTTCCCTAGAATAGTCCTAGAGGTCCTGGTCTTCTCCAAAGACCACTCTTAGTTCCTTAAGTGGAGGATTCAAAGAGGCGTTCCAAAGAAGAGGTAATATCCATTACCGATCTTTTCAATTTCTTTCTTCTTCAACTTCTTCTTCTTTAGTTGTTTCATGATGAAGTAATAACATCAGTATTACTTACATACTGATATGTTATTATAAATATGAAACAACCCTAATTCACCTTCTATCCATCCTACGGAAAAATGAAATCACCGCGCGTGCGTACGTACGGAATACCGTCTCCACGCCGTGGTGTAATCTATTTTCCACCATCACCTTACAAGGATGGGTATAATGGTGTAATGAGTAACTATATATGATTATTATTAAGTAATATTGATAATGAAATAATATATATATAAACTCCAATACAATTCCACGATCATAGGAACGATATCATCACTCGTGCGTACGTACGGAATACCGTCTCCACGATGTGATGCGACTCGTTCTACATGATCTTCATTTCATAATGATTGTATAAATGAATTGAATGAATGAATATGGTATATACTACACTAATACCATTCTGGAAATGAATTATCTATAACCTAAATATAAGAATAAGAATTTATTCGACAAAACACGCATAAGAACAAAAAGTTATAAAGACCCGAGTAACAAGTAACAATGAAATATTACTAACAAGAAGCTAATAATATGACCATATATGATCTCATATCAATATGTATGATTCTGGAATAAGTCAATAACATTATTTAAACCATTATACAGGAGCTTCGGACACGTACAAAGCTAATCGGACCTAAGGTAAGGGAAATATCACAATCTCATTTTTATCCGAGATTGTTTATTCGTAAGTATTTACTGGGGTGTATTTTATCATCCACATCCATGTTCTCTCAATATGTAATATTGTTTCCATCCACTTGAAATAGTTTAAATCGAATTTTACCCTTAGGTGAGTTTTTAGTAAAGAATATGAAAGGAATCTTTTGTCGTTTTTCCGTACGAGGTACTTTTTGACTTTTCTGACAAAAGTACGAAGAATGTTTTTTTTTAACTTATACGGCATGAATGGATTTTTAAATAATTACTTCAAAGAAGCTTCCTTTACAAGTTTTCAAGTTTATTTTTAATCAACTTCTTTTATTTTAAAGATGTATGACATGTTATGAAAGGAAAAATGTTTTTGAAGAAGAAAGGATATTTTCCTCAAGAATTCAATTCAAGTGTTTTATCAAAATTATTTTCCATCTAAGATAATAAAGGGTTCTGTTTCTATCCATATTTTTACATTGGTTTGACTATGTTGTGATGGAATTATGTTTATGAATTCCTTTATCATATATGAATTGATTTATGATGTCATGATGTTTCAAGAATCCCATTTTTGTTACATGTGTTATGCGATGATGCATGTTTTATGATTATGTGGCACACATAAGAAAGGATTCATTATAAGATGGGTGGGACCTATATCTCCCTCCAATGCATTGGGTAAAGATTTTATATCTCATGAGATAGACATGGCTGGAACGGAAAGTTATTTCGGTTCAGTGATACAGGACTGAAACGAGGAGTGAACTCGGTTCAGAAAGGGACTTTGTCCACTAAGATAGTCTTGGCGATGAGTCATGACTAACAAGAAATGATTTTCCATGATTATGTGTGCATGCCACAAAGTTTCAAGTTTTATGTTATGATTTTGGGGATCTCATTTTCACTTCTATGATTTATTCCATGTTAAGATATTATGATCTCTTTTGCAGGTTTTGATTTTCATAAAGATATGATATGATTTTTATTTCCTTTATTTTCCCTTGCTGAGCATTTGAGCTCACCCTTTTATGTTTTCTTTTCCCCAGGATATAAAGAAAGGTTTTTAGGTAAAAAAAAAGGGAAGATCTTTATGGGAGATATTGAAGATCTTTCACCACGATTAGAAGATTACGTTCCGAGTTTCCAAAGACACTAAACTATTACGATCCTTGTGTGTGTGTTTTTGTTATGTACTAAGTATTCCGCAAAAGTAATGTAATGACCATGTACGTCAAGATACGGGTCTCTACAGTTGGTATCAGAGGAAAGGTTTAGTCAACCTTTGGAAACTAGGATGCGAGAACTTTAGTGAAATCCCTAGAGATATTTATAAGGTTTGTCTAGGGATGTCCCTAAGGATAAGTATACGTATAGGATACAGTCCTATTACTACGGTAACGATCTTAGAATTTAACCTAAGAAGTTAGATATTGAGGGTACTACCCCTTTGTTATGTTGTTTTCCCTAGCATGATTTTTGCCTCTCACACTATTCTTTTTGGGTTTTAGACGATGGCTGGAACCCGAAGGAACCGTGTTGATCAATGCAATGGACAATGCAATGATTGCCCTCCTGAACAAACAAATGTTATGGGAGATGGAGTGCAAAATCTTATTGCTATACTTACACAAGCTATGAATCATTCTGGACTTCCAAATGAGCAGAGAAGGGAACAATATTCTATTGAGTCCTTCATGAGGCAACGTCCACCTTCTTTCAGTGGGTCTTCTGATCCACTTGTGGCTGAACAATGGATCAGTACTACTGAAAAGATATTTTCAGTTCTTCAATGTTCTGAACATGATAAAGTCATCTTAGTAGTATATCGTTTGGAAGGTGAAGCTGATCAATGGTGGAATCTTATCAAGAATACGAGGCCAAGAGATGAAATTGAGTCCATGGAATGGGACGAGTTCAAGAACTTGTTTTTCAGTAAGTACTTCCCTCGTATTCTTCGAACAAAGATGGAGAAAGAGTTTCTTGAACTGAAGCAAAGGGACGATGAATCTGTTGGTACCTATGAAGCAAATTTTACAAGACTTGCAAGGTATGCTTCTGGTATTATCATCCAACCTGAAAGTAAAGTTGATCGATTTTTCAGTGGCTTAAAACCAAGTCTTCGAAGGGAATTAGCTATAAGAGACTTCAGTAGCTATGAAGAAATTGTGCGTTGTGCTATCAAGGTAGAAATGGAAGTTGGTGTTACATATCCATCTCATGGTTTTGACAAGAAACGAAAGATGGAGTTCAAGGAGAAATCTCATAATAATGGTGAAAAGAAGATGAATGTTTCCTTATGCACAAAGTGTGGAAAGAAGAATGGTGGAGATTGTCTTAAAGGAACTAGAAAATGTTTTAAGTGTGGAAAAGAAGGTCATCGAGCAGCTGAGTGTCAAAGTAATGGAAAAAGGGTTTCTAATGATGTGAATAAAGCAAACACTGCAGAGAACGCACTACCAACACTTCAATGCTTCATGTGCAAGGAAATGGGGCATTATGCTAATAATTTCCCTAATCCAAGGGTTAGTGATGATCGACATGAGCAACCGCTTAAGGCAAAGGACAAAGGGAAGTCACATGCGATCACTATTGGCAATGTTGAATATGACAACGATGTGGTGGAATGATTAAGTGTTTATGTAATGGGATTCCAAAATAATGTTGTATCATTGAGTATTGCAATATTTATTGATGTGGTGTTCAAAGTGATTGAGATATTTTTTTTTTGGAAATAAGATGATATGCGCATAATGAAGACGAGAAAATGAAATGTTTAATAGTATTCATGAGCTCATGATTTATATAAGGACTAAGTGATATCATGGATTGAGTATATAGAATTTTGAGGATTTTGGTATGTGGAAAGTGTTAACTTTTAACTGCATTCATGTTTTCACTAAGGTATTCAAGAGAATACATGATTAAGGACTTTGAATGTTTAGAATGTGACCAACAAAACATATCTTATGATATATGGGGATCAACGATGGTATTAAATCTCTGGTAATCGTTTTCACTATGTTATGAGAGTGGACTGCAGTATTATGGATAAGCCTAAAGATTGAAATGGATTATGTTGGACATAAGTGATTATTGTTTAAGGATAGAAGTTTTTTTTCGATATTATTGATGGGATGTTATAGTAATGTAGTTTTAGAAAAAAGGACAACCTGCAGGACGGGCGACAGCCCATCGCTTCGGATAAGGCTGTAGGAATCGAACCCACAACCGAAGTGCGACTGGCCTTTATCGCCTACCACTGACCTACAGGAAGTCCCTGTTTAGTAGAAACTAGTTTTATTATATTAAGCAGTATGATATATGAAGTATAAGTCCATTTTAGGAACCATATATGATTAATCTCACTATAGATCGATTTATGCATATAATTTTTGCTAACCTTTTGTTTGAGACAGATGGAATGACCCGTCATTCTATCACATGATCTGCTAACACTTCACGAAGAACAAATTCAACTTCATTTATTTAAGAGATGAAGTGGAAATTGTTCAAGGCACGAACAACAGTGGCATTGTACCAAAATAAAGTAAGTATTTATTCTAATTCAAAATTTCAACATTAGGGGAAATGATCTTGAAAACCAAAAATGTTGTCCTAGTGATCTTATATCTGATGAATCAGATGGTACCTTATATCATCACAAATCTATGGATTTGTGATTACTGGCTTTTCCATAGCCATGTTCTCTACCACTCTCCATCAGAACATGATGGTTAGATTTCTCTTCCATATCCATATTTTCACCTATGTGGAAACCCAGTGATTAGTTTATTTGGGTAATCGTTACATTTCATACTTTAGTTTTTAAAGCCAAGTTTTGGTATTTTTTTTTACGATGTGGGTTTCTATTAAAGAAACTTTCGAATAGTAAACCATTTATAACCCCGACGAATTTCGAGGGCGAAATTCATTTTAAGGGGGGTAGAATGTAACAACCCAAGATTTTATGAAAAATATTCTTTTTAATTTCACTAATGTCTTGTGTTGTACGCTACACAAAAAGGAGCTTGCACAACACGCATCCTTGTCTTGCCTTGCATTACACGCAATCGCGACCTTCCTCAATAGCGTGTGTAATACGCAATACCGAGTTTCACTAAACAACGATGTGCTATTAAAATATTATTAAAACTAGCCGTTATGAATAGTAATAACCACTTTTTAAAATTCTGTAAATCTTATTTTTCAAAATGAACTTCAGTCTTGGATTCGGAGTATCGAATTTAGCCTAAGGTGAAATTTTGGTACTTTTCGGATAACTTTCATATTCTGATGAATAGTGAAAAATTTCTAAATTATAATTAAAAACAACTTTTTTAATCGAAATAATTAATAGCGATAAATTATTAATTTGAGTGGTTTTAAAGTATAGTTAGAATATATTTTTACAATTTAATACAATGTTGGTCATTGGTTTTAATTTCACATTTAAACCAGACATAATCAAGTGTCAATCTTTTGATATATATTGTTTCCTAAAAACACGCTATTTATTTTAACAGCAGGATTTAATTATAAAATTAATTAATGCAACTTCTATGTTATGAATTTGGTAAAATAGATTTCATTTTTGAATTCGGAATATGAAATATAGCTTAGGATGAAATTTTGGCATTGTTCTGAAAAACATCAATTTTTGATGAATAGTGAAACTACTAAGTGGTAGTTAAAAAAACTGAATTTTTCATAAAACTTAATTTTGCCGCTTCTGTGAATGGAATTTCGAAAATCCGAGAGACACGGTTAATATCAAGGACTAAAATGTGGTTCAATGAGATGAAAATAATTTTTTGGTGAATAGTAACTTTTTACTTTTTTACCGCGGTTAATAGTAAATAGGGTAACTAAGGGTAAATATGATATTACTATTACCCTAACACATGTCCTAATTCTATTGGACAAGTGTAATTCGACCAAAAACAAACTTAGGAATAAAATATGACCATTTAGGCCCACTTGTATTAGATTAGGACATTTATTATTAATTTATTTAAAGAAGGGTTAAAATAGTTAAAATCAAAGTTTAATAAGTAAATCATTTTTAATATAGGGTTATACATAAGATAAATTCGATTGTAAATATTAATTAGAAAGATATAAAGATTTCCTACATGATGGTATTTTATTTGTAATTTTTAGACATCAAATAATTTAATTTATTTATGACACAAAGATGATGCAGTAATTATCTTATTAATGAAATATTGACAAAATTGATAATATAAATACCAAAATAAATGTAATTTGAGACTTTTTATGAATTCCACTAATTTTCTAGGTTACTATGATATATTATTGTTGATTTAATCAACTTGGTTCGAACATATAATTCTGTTATGACTTTCACAAAAATCATATATCAAATAGTGTCAAAATTGACACAAAATAGTTTTTAAATCAAATATTATATTATTAATTGTTATTGTATTCCTAAAAATCTAAGGTTCGGCCAAATGACTTAGATAAGGATATATATATTAATAATAAACAATTTGGGGTTCTTTTGGCATGTTATAGTAAGTTTATTAACCATATAGTGAAAGAAAACAAAAAGACATGGTAAAAGTTAAATTATTTAACTTAGTGTTAAATCTAATTGATAAGGTTAAAATAATATCCTAAACTTGTCTAAATTCTATTGGTTGATAGTATTTCGACCCATCCCCACTTTATCTTCGAAATAAGACCCTTTGGAACCATTATAAACCGATTTTGACTTTAATATAAAATAATATTTTGAGATATTCCTAAGGTGCCCCTCTCCTCCCTTATAAAAGGGCACCTCCTCCCCCTCCTCCTCAGACCAAATTGAGCACTCAAGCCCGGCCAACCCCTGCCCTTTTCTCCCCTCCACTTCCCTAGAATAGTCCTAGAGGTCCTGGTCTTCTCCAAAGACCACTCTTAGTTCCTTAAGTGGAGGATTCAAAGAGGCGTTCCAAAGAAGAGGTAATATCCATTACCGATCTTTTCAATTTCTTTCTTCTTCAACTTCTTCTTCTTTAGTTGTTTCATGATGAAGTAATAACATAAGTATTACTTACATACTGATATGTTATTATAAATATGAAACAACCCTAATTCACCTTCTATCCATCCTACGGAAAAATGAAATCACCGCGCGTGCGTACGTACGGAATACCGTCTCCACGCCGTGGTGTAATCTATTTTCCACCATCACCTTACAAGGATGGGTATAATGGTGTAATGAGTAACTATATATGATTATTATTAAGTAATATTGATACTGAAATAATATATATATAAACTCCAATACAATTCCACGATCATAGGAACGATATCATCACTCGTGCGTACGTACGGAATACCGTCTCCACGATGTGATGCGACTCGTTCTACATGATCTTCATTTCATAATGATTGTATAAATGAATTGAATGAATGAATATGGTATATACTACACTAATACCATTCTGGAAATGAATTATCTATAACCTAAATATAAGAATAAGAATTTATTCGACAAAACACGCATAAGAACAAAAAGTTATAAAGACCCGAGTAACAAGTAACAATGAAATATTACTAACAAGAAGCTAATAATATGACCATATATGATCTCATATCAATATGTATGATTCTGGAATAAGTCAATAACATTATTTAAACCATTATACAGGAGCTTCGGACACGTACAAAGCTAATCGGACCTAAGGTAAGGGAAATATCACAATCTCATTTTTATCAGAGATTGTTTATTCATAAGTATTTACTGGGGTGTATTTTATCATCCACATCCATGTTCCCTCAATATGTAATATTGTTTCCATCCACTTGAAATAGTTTAAATCGAATTTTACCCTTCGGTGAGTTTTTAGTAAATAATATGAAAGGAAGCTTTTGTCGTTTTTCCGTACGAGGTACTTTTTGACTTTTCCGACAAAAGTACGAAGAATGTTTTTTTTAACTTATACGGCATGAATGGATTTTTAAAACATTACTTCAAAGAAGCTTCCTTTACAAGTTTTCAAGTTTATTTTTAATCAACTTCTTTTATTTTAAAGTTGTATGACATGTTATGAATGGAAAAATGTTTTTGAAGAAGAAAGGATATTTTCCTCAAGAATTCAATTCAAGTGTTTTATCAAAATTATTTTCCATCTAAGATAATAAAGGGTTCTGTTTCTATCCATATTTTTACATTGGTTTGACTATGTTGTGATGGAATTATGTTTATGAATTCCTTTATCATATATGAATTGATTTATGATGTCATGATGTTTCAAGAATCCCATTTTTGTTACATGTGTTATGCGATGATGCATGTTTTATGATTATGTGGCACACATAAGAAAGGATTCATTATAAGATGGGTGGGACCTATATCTCCCTCCAATGCATTGGGTAAAGATTTTATATCTCATGAGATAGACATGGCTGGAACGGAAAGTTATTTCGGTTCAGTGATACAGGACTGAAACGAGGAGTGAACTCGGTTCAGAAAGGGACTTTGTCCACTAAGATAGTCTTGGCGATGAGTCATGACTAACAAGAAATGATTTTCCATGATTATGTGTGCATGCCACAAAGTTTCAAGTTTTATGTTATGATTTTGGGGATCTCATTTTCACTTCTATGATTTATTCCATGTTAAGATATTATGATCTCTTTTGCAGGTTTTGATTTTCATAAAGATATGATATGATTTTTATTTCCTTTATTTGCCCTTGCTGAGCATTTGAGCTCACCCTTTTATGTTTTCTTTTCCCCAGGATATAAAGAAAGGTTTTCAGGTAAAAAAAGGGAAGATCTTTATGGGAGATATTGAAGATCTTTCACCACGATTAGAAGATTACGTTCCGAGTTTCCAAAGACACTAAACTATTACGATCCTTGTGTGTGTGTTTTTGTTATGTACTAAGTATTCCGCAAAAGTAATGTAATGACCATGTACGTCAAGATACGGGTCTCTACAGAAACCATAGTAAAATCCATGGGGATGTGATTAAGTATAATAAAAACATCAATAAATTTTTGTGAGTTTTCAGTAATTGGTTTATCATGAAATTACATCCATGTCTGGATACGAACTACTTTAGGCAGCTCTGTCACAAATTTATATATGGGTAGATCCTGAAAAAAAACCCGCTTTGAGATAGACTCGAATGGTAACTGGTGCACAACAATGGGACTTGATACACTCTTGGTTACAACACTAATAGAGGATATGGTTTGGTAAATTTATGAACATATTATAAACCATTATTAAGGGAATAAAAAAGGTCCATAAATATATAAGTTATGAAATAGATCTTGAATATCCTAGATTTAAACCTAAGGAGTCACAAGTTAGGATATACTTCTCCTTTAAATTTTACCTTTTTATGTTCATAGTATCATTTTCATGATCAATAGAAAAGTTTTCAAACATGCTAATTGTATTCCCTTTTGGTTGTTAAAATATTGATGGAGGAAGATCAGGAACAAATATTCTCTCTCTTCTTGAAGAACTACTCGGAATGATCATCCTGAATTCATGATCAAATGTCTTTGATACTTTTTCAATTATCCAAGTTACCAAAAACAACTTTATGAGTCATCCAATACCTATACCAATTCATAATTCATTCAAGAATTAAGTATAGTCTATTGGGGAATATTACACTCTCAGCTTTCTAAACATGATAAGCATGAGAATTTCAATTAGGGTATTTTCAAATTATTCTCATTATTTGAAAATTATGAAGCACTAAATGATTTTATAGATGCTTCAAAATATGGAGACCTCTAAGTAGCCTATATGTATCCAATTAATGATTTTTTTCTTTGTGGAAGTACAAAAACTGATATAACAAAACCCTATTTTGAAATATTTAGAAATTAATCAATAGGACTGTCATATAAAAAAAAGGTTCAAGAAGATATTTCAAAATAATATATAAGAAATACGTTCTGAATGGCTTATCGATGCTTGCATCAAAATAAACCTAGATGACTGAGGTGTTTTTGGAAAAATGAAGTATATGATTTTGAAAATATCCCAAGGTACAATTATGATGCATGAACCCTTTCTACATGAGGGAAATAATAATAAAAATCAATAAAATCATTGTTGATGAAATAGAGGAAAATTCCCCACACCTGTTTATGTCATTGAATGTAAAACCAAATTTCGAGGGAAAAATTTCTTGAGGGGGGAAAATTGTAATGACCCAATATTTTATTAATGAAAATTTTTGTTGATCTAAAAAAATGTATTTTAATGTAAAATGGTTATATAATATATTAACTTCCTTGGTTTTATGTTTTTTGATTTCAAAATACCATTATTATCTATTACTACTTCTAATACAGTCGTTGAATGGTGATCACATGCTTAGTATAAATATAGAGCTTTATCAAATCCAATTTACTCAAACAAAGGAAGTGGTGGCCTTATCCAGCAGAATTTCTCCCTATGAAGCCCAATTGTTGGAGGTCAGAAAGGATTTTTTGCCACTAAGATTCACTCTTTACCAATTCCAATCCAAGCTTTATCACATTAATCTTGAATGGAACAACCTACGAGAGAAGTAGAAGTTGATAGAGATTATCACACGAGTGATGTTATACAAACCACCCCAAGTGTCTATCACCATCATCCACCATACCCTTACGTCAATTTGTGTGTGTTATAAGTGGTTATTTAAAAAGACCCTTGCACTATGGTTATGTGAATTATTTTTGTAAAAAATAATGAATATACATTCATTTTATCATTGTTGCTTTATAAATAGATTTTAATGAACAAATAGTATTTTTAGTTAATATTCAATTAAGAAATATATTTTTATGAATTAATGGATTTTAATTAAACAATATTTTAATAAAATATTAGTACTAAATTATGTTTTATTAAATATAAATTATCGTATGATTTTTATGAGTACAAGTGTAATTTTTATTATGGTTTGAAGGTTGTTTACATCAAAACCCATGAATGTTTTATTAAAGTATGTTTCTATTTTAAAAGTAAAAATTCACATATTTAGAAAATTATTTAGGTAAAATGAATATTATTTTTTTAGTTAGTACTTTTATATTTTTGAACTATGAAGTTTTCATAATTTTCTAACAGATTCAAATTTTTTGGGAAAATATTAAATACCGTTTAAATATATAATGTGTTTAATGACATCATAATGAACAAATAGTTATGTATTGAAATATAATAAATTGTATTTTCATCAAATATTTATATTAACCTTAAAATAAAGTGACTTTATATTTGTTTGAATAGTTTTATGGTTCCTTAGAAGACCCTCCATGACTTATAAAACATTTTATCTTTTAAATTTATTTCCTTGAGAGTGTGATTCACCTTCACATAATAAATCCTAATATTTTAATAATATACGACATTGGACTTATAAAATAATATTTTACACTTCCCTTTTTAAAAAACCATGTGAACAATATGTGGGAAGGTTTTTGGTTTTTATTAGTTTAATGTGTACTGTCCAAAACCAAAATAATAAAGGATTTTATCCCTTTTCCTATATAAACCCACCAAAGATCCCACTTATCTTCACTCAAATCCTATGGAGGTCGAAAAAAACCTGTCAAAATATATCTATATTCATACAATGGTTACTCAATATCATATGGAGCCTCTCTAAATCCCCTCCCAATCCTTTGGGATCACAATTCCAAGTAAGGGAGTTTTTCTTTTTTGTCCAAGTTTATCTATATTTCTATACCATTGTCTTTTCAATTACAAATATTGGGGTAGGATTATCCACCTCCCCTATACTTCCCTCATTATTTTTTAATGAAGATAAACAAATTTATCTCTCATTAATGTTTCCCATGTACACCGGTTACCATAACAAAATTCCGTAAGGGATTTATCTCTCCCCATTTACATTCAAGAAATTCTTTTGTATTATTAATATTATTACATTAAATACATTGGAACATGTTTCTATATGATACCCTTAATTTCCATTTAATTTAAATATTAACACACACAACTTTCTATCTCGTGAACCATTTTTATAAATCCCTATATCACGCAGTTATGCTGCCAAAATTGCATCACAGTTTTCCAACCCAAATTCATTATGTAGTGAATACCTTGGTTGTTTCTCTATCAAGGGTATTCACCTTTATGCACATTTACTTATTTATATTAGAGTTTCATTTATTAATTACACATTATTTTATAATGGAATAAATAATGATGTTTAATGAATCAATGTTTTTTGATCGATGTGGCACACTTATACATGAAATGAAATGATTAAGAAGGGTGAACCCAGATAGTTATCTAATGGATTGGGTAAAGATTTGTATCATGATATAAATGTGGAATGATGGTTTACTCATTCAAATCAAAGTTAATGAGAGTTTTATCATGCTCCATGTGCAATGAGCCTTATCTCATTCTAATATATTGTTAAATGTTGATGCCACATTTCCATGTTTAGATAATCATGATATATCATGCCTTTATATTCATATTCTTCTTATGCTCCATTGATATGCATATTGCCTAAAATGTACTATATTATTCATGTTATGTCTTGTTTACTCACTTACTGGGATTTATAGCTCACCCTTTTCTTATGCATGTCCTCAAGTTATCTGATGCAATGACATGTACAAATGAATGTTGTGGTCATGTAAAAGAAATTTTCAATAAAGATGTTGTGTTGTATATTATATGTTATTATGTAATGTTCCTAATTTACCAAGACATTATACCTCTCGATACTCAGAGTTGTCTTAATTTAATTTATACATAATAAATCCTGATTAATTGTGTAATAAGAAAAAGGGTTGTTATCATAATGATGTTGTGATAAAGAGAGGATTCAATTAGATAAATTAAATGTGATAGTACATACTCTTTTGAAATTATTAATTAGTTTAAAACAAGGTATTTTCATATGTCATTGATGAAGTTTAAAACATTTTTTGATTCAAAGAATATATAAAATAATCTATTTTTTCACGAATTATTAGTGAAGAATTTTTTTCTTTAATACAATTTAATGCTAATTTTTGGTATTACCGTGTTTGAAGAAAATGTATGATGAATGTATTAACTTGTTTGTTGTGAGATTATTAATATCTACTTCATTTTATATGATATATTAATGATAAATAAATTTTTGAAATTTCTTTATTGTATTTTTATTGTAATGGATCTTAATCATTTTTAGGGGATATAATGTTAACTATTGATTGAAAGAATTAATTTGATTTATGGTCATGGATTCAGAGATTATTGTATTACTTCAGAAAAAGGAAATTTATGAATATTGAATATTAGGTGCCTACCAATTTATATTAACAATAAATATAGATATAATGAATGAATTATCATTCTATTATGAATGTTATGATCCATTAAAAGTTAAATTTAGGGATTCATGCATAGAAATTTTATTTTTCGATATTCATTTCTAAGACTGGCGGATGAATTGGAAATTCATCAAACTAGAATAAAAAAGTTGAAAATTTTGATTTTAAAAACATATCAGATAAGTATATTTACTTATATTCAAAGATATAAAATGAATTATTCTATAATTTATAAAGGATCTTGACACAAAATTAAATCACAATACCTTCATTTATGTGGAACTGATGCTCCTTTAAATAATCACATGTTTATGGATATACTTCCATTAACTTTCCATTGATACTTCACTTTCTTATGATCAAATACCTATATAACTGTCTATAAATATTTACACTTTTATTCAATGTCCATATCTTCACATACCATGATTTTTCTCCTAGGTTGAAGTCTAGATATATGTTATTCCATAAGATCATGGTACTTTACTATCTCTCTTATTAATATGATATTTTATTATACCTTACAGTGATATTGTAATTTTAATAATTTTATTTTAAAATATCAAACCATTGACTAAATATTTAATCTTAAAATTGTGGGGAATCAATTTATTTAAGGTATGGAGAGTGAAACACCCAAATATTTTAGTATAATAACATTTTATTTGACAATGTTTGTGAAACGAAACACTAAGATTATAATAAAATATATCACCATGTGACATTATGATATATTTATTTAAAAAATAAATAAATCTCATAAATGTCTATTTTTACACAAAACATAGATTTTATCTTATGATATACACAATACTGATTTTAGCTTGTATTTTACACCACATCGAGTTAAAACGAAATGTGGCATGTCATTAAAATATTATTTATTAATATAAGGGGTATAACATAACCATTATATTAAAAGGTATTAATAGAAATAAATAAATTATGAAAATTATTATTATCAATTTATTAGTAGTGAAATATAATAATTTAAAAAAATGGTTCTCTAAATAATAATATTTATTCTAAAAGAATAATCAGTCACTCTTTGTGAACATAAATTTAAATTAATTTGACTTATTTTAATAAATTTATATGAAATTAATAAAAACCATTTTTGAAATTGGAATATCAGAATTAAATTCCTATGAATGTTCAATGTTTGTATGAAAAGCTACATTAATTAATAATAGTGAACAATACTATATTTTAATTTAAAGCCTCATTTTCATTTAAATAATTTATTACATTAATTTTTATTTAAATTTTTTATAAAGTACATTTGTTCAAATTTGTATCAATTAATATAATATAGGTCATTGTAATCATTTTTTATTGAATTTATAAAACAAAATGTAATAAAATTTTGAACATTATATATTTTAAATCATTCTTTCTCATCATGTATACAAGGTTAATTTTATTTTTAAAATTTTTCACATCTATGAAAAGAATTTGAAAAAATGGATTAAATATTTTTAATCACCAATATTAATGATTTATATTATGAAAAACATAAATTTTGACTAAAATTAATAGTGAATGTTGTAAAAATTTATTACCCTAGGTAAGGTAAAAATGTGTTTATCTGGGGTTAAACTAAAAATGTAAAGGTATAAAATGACATATTCATATCTATAAAAAGTCTTTTCAGTATATATTATTACCAATACACCTATAAGGTTTGTTAAAGGTCTATCTTGGACATTTTTTACATATGAAAAACTTGAGATAGCAAAATTATTATCAAATATACCAAGTGTGCCCATTACCCCACGTATAAAAGGACGCACCCTCTTATATCATCTTCCAACCTTCATACGCCTTTGGTTCATAAAATATCTATCCAAATCTCATATAAAAAATATCAACCCTCATTCTAGATTTATTTTTTTATAAATTCATCTTAGGAATTCATTTCTAAAAACATACGGAAGATAGTCAAAGAATTGGTAATGTTCCTTAATGAGCATCATTATTTTTATCTCCACCCCCTTTAATTATTATTAAATAATTATGATATGATGAATTAAATATCATTTATGTAATGAAATTTTTGTATAGAAATTTCTTGAATTATAACCATCTCTAATATCATAAAATGGATTATAGAATCATCATTCATGTGCTTGATGGACTAGTTTCTTTTAAATAGAAGTCATTTGTTCTTCAATTACCACAATTAAATGTTGGGTATGATGTTGGATATCGAGTATATATATGGTATTTATAACATATTTATACCTACATATTAATTATATCATTTATACATTTTTTCTTTAATTTTGTATGAGATATGCTAATATTGCTTGTCTGTACGACAGACTACCTCCTCACGAAGAGATGTCATTCCTCTTTCACTAATACATCAAAAGAAAGGTTATAAGGATACATTTAATTACTATATATGATATAAATTAAATTATTATTTTATTAATAAAAATATTTATTGTTCTACTCTATTAATATATATCATTTCATTTAATTCATTTTAATTCACTTAAATTTGATAACATCATTCATGTATGCGTGTACTATCACCTTCACAAATAAATGTTACTATATTTTAACCACCACACACATGAATGATATATATATGTCTATAATAATTTATTTATAATATTATGATAATTATGAAACTAATATATATTACTGACACTCTCTTTATAATGATCATTGAAAATAGACTCATTTTTCATGGGTTTGTATGACCTACAGTCTATATGATCATAACATTCTTCATTTTTGAAAACCGTATTTCATTTTTGTGTTTAAAAGTATAATTAAAATAAAAATATGATAATTATTTCATTATTATTAACCTTTAAATGATATGACTATATAATATTTGCAAGAATCATATCTTTCATGATGAAACAGAAATGAGAAAACTTTTCAATTAATACACAAAACAATGAAAATAAAGAAATATTATTAATGAATGTGTAATAAGATTTCATAAAAGGATAATATATAATGATATAAATATTAGTATGGTTTTTGTGTAATTTAATATAATTTTTAAAACCACTATACAAGAGTTTAAATAATGTTTAACTAAAAAGAGTCATGAGGTAAGGGATTTCATAACTCAATTTCCACTCATTGGGTTAAACGTATACATTAATTATAATTTCATGCTAACATTATGTGTGTGATGAGTTTTGATTATATTATGATATATTTATGTTTTTCTATACATGTATATAATGTTGATACACATAATTAATTCATTGATTAATTTTCAAATCTACGTTATATTCCTTTTATGGTTGTATTTCACAATCTCATTCAAATATAGATTGTTTATTCCTAACTATTAATTGAAAGAAATAACCAGAAAAGTTATTAATAAACCCATTTTATTTTCTTATCCTCTGTTAATTCAAGATATTTTCATGTAATATAACCATTATCCCACTCTTTTATACTTAAATATATTGATAAAATGTCACGACCCGTCCTCTGGGGCTCGTGTCATGACTATCCCAATCCCACCTTCCATAGGCTAGGGGCTGGAAACTAGCACAAAAGGCGTATATCCCTAAATAGGGAAGGCATTACCTTTATAACTTGAAAACTCGCACAACAGGGTATGAGCTAGAAACAAATCAATAAATAAAACTGTATACAAAAAGAAGTGCTGAAAAGTAAAAATGGGCTAGAAATACAAGACCAACTATGAAGTACAAGGAAACTAAAAGTACTGGTACTAGAAAAAAGGAAAACAGCTCCTAGATAATCCATTGGGAAATCCTACCTGAAGGGTAGGTATAGATAGCCTCCACAGTACTCCACGTTCGTATGTCTCCTCTGTGTACCGTCACACCGTATTGTCCACCTCCGGGTACCATCCAGTCCTGGAACACTCAGCCTCGGTCAGTGCTATCCGTCGTCTGTACCCAACACAACGAGGTGCAGTCATAGCCCTTGTAGGGGTAAGTATAATTATACTCAGTAGGGACCTCGAGACCCTCAAGGTCTCACAAATTCCACAAGGATAAACCACAAAGAATGAAATCAACAGATAATCCTACATAGGTATATGCCCATACATATACCTAATTTATCAAGTAATCCATCTCAATAATGAGGTAAACACAAAAGTTACTAACTCATCTCAACTAGGATTTGTATTCACATTATCGAAGCCATGGCTGCTAGAAAACTCCTCCTCTGTCGAGTACATTGGGCCTTCCACGACACCCAAGGTGCTTCCAACAAACCTTGGACTGCTGAGGTACTCCTCCTATCGAGTACCGTGGGTCTGCTACGTCACCAAGGCGCTTCCCACCGTGGGTCTGCCGAATCACCAATGTTCTCCCCCTCATAGCCTACTTAGGTACTTCTCCTGTTGAGTACCATGGGTATGCCGCAACACCATGGCGCTCCACACCGTGGGTCTACCGTGACACCAAGGCGCTCCCCACTGGGCTAGTCGAGTCACTATGAGTCGAATCAGTCAGCAGTTGTCAGGTCTCAGCCAGCTACTAGGTCTCCACACAATGCTTGCTGGTCTCCAGGAGGATCCACTCCATGAGCTACTGGTCGATACTCCAACTGTCACGAAGTCCCACGTACATGTATCTCAATGGTCTTCTACATCATAGGGGTCTTATTGCAGCAGATGTTGCGTCAATCGGAGGCCCGATCTATGAGTTATTAGCCTTTGTGTACCAGGGGCCCGGTTGGATTCTTGTACTATCCAATATGAACATATCTCAACTTTACCCCAAACTATAGTGTGGTATACTCAAACGGACCGTCGCGCACGAAGAAAACCATCACCGTAGAAGGTTCTTCAAATGGTTGTCTAGTGCCAAAGATAGTTCCAAAGAAAGTAAAGGGGTCAGTAGTTGGTGTGGCCCCGGTCCGACTCGGTAAGACCGGCACGGTCAAACATGTTGGGTATGGACCGACCCATTGGGTGGGCCAGCCTGTTAGGTTAGGCCCAGCTCGCGGGGCCCAGCCCAGCAGGCCGCATGGGTGGTTCAGCCCAGGATAAGGGCCGGTTCGGCCCGGAGTGTCGTGAGGGGGTGGCCGGGCCAGTTCGGCCAAGGCGGCATGGATTGTGCGGGCGTGCGGGGCGCACGGGCTGGCGTGGATCGGCTCGGCGCTTGAGAGGCAGCCGAGCAGGGCGAGGTCAGGCCAGCAGGTGTCCTTGAAGGGCGCCAGGCAGGCCAGTGGGAGGCTGGGCAGGGTGTGGCGGGGCCGACAGGTGGCTGGGTAGGGCGCCGGGCGGGCCGGCGAGCGGCCAGGCAGGGCGCCGGGCGGGAGGTAGAGCAGGGTGCTGGGCGGTCCTACGGTCGGCCTAGTAGCCCGACATGAAAACGGGAGGGGGCCTACCATGGTTCAGTCTAGCCGGTAGGGGCCAGGCAGGGTGCCAGGTGGGCCAGCGGGCAGTCAGGAAGGCCGAAAGGCGGCCTGGCGGGCATGCGGGACATGGACTGTCATGGGACAGCGGCTAGGCTCTGCGAGCGGCGCGGCCGGTGGGGCTCGGTCGGGGCCTGTTCGGCCGTTGGTAGTGTGGGTAGCCACAGGGGCAACACGAATCACAGAGGTTGTTGGTAGCAGGGCCTTTTTCTTTGTCTCCATCATTGCCTCAATGCTTCATCACCACGTTGTCGATCATCACAAACAAGAACGACGGAGGGGTCAGGCTATGTTTGTTTAGCCCGCACCCTCCACATTTAGGGTGGTAGCAAGCGGTTCAAATTTTCCTGAGTTTTCAAAAAATTAATCAGGAATAGAAAAGGTGAGAAATTTCAAACAAATCACGCCACATCATCCCGCAAATAAAACAAACAAAAATAATTCTCCCTACCTTGATCGTTGGATGTCGACGGAGTCATGGGGAAGAAGATAGAAGAGATCGTCGTTCGCCGCGTCCACCACACACATTCAATACTAAGCTCATGCATTGGATCATTGAATATGATGAGGAGGGATATCGATCATTGAAGATTCCCCACGTCAGTTGCCTCTGAGGAATAAATCGAAGATGCTCCTTACTGGCATTCTTCGTTGGAAGAATGCATTCTTTGTTCTTCATTTGGGAGATGGGGTTCTTCAATGGAGAATTCTAATTCTCCCAACCTATCCTCTCCCCAATATTCCACCCAAATGCCAAAATTGAATAGATAACCCCTATAAATAATAGATTGTCTATTAATTTAGATTTTTGGGTTTAAAATTCAAATTGTAGCATTTAATTCAAAGAGATGGATCAATTAATTAATGGGTAGGATTTGGGATTATAAATAATGAGTTGGATCAAATAATAAAAGGAGAGTTGGTGGCACCATAAATATTAGAGTAGGTCAAGGGTATCCCCCTCATTAATAAGGGGAGTTGAGAGATTTTCCTCTCCTATAATTAATAGGGGTCAGGTGGTCCCTACCACTATTATTAAAATTGGGAGGTTATGTGGTCTCCAGTGGTCCCCACCACATTAACCCCACATGGGAGGTTGAGGCATGGTGGTCCACACCACCATAACCTCTAATGGAAGGTTCTGTCCTGGTGGTCCCCACTTCCAACATCCACAAGGGAGGTTATAGAAGTAGTGGGACCCACCTCCGAACACCCACATGGTGGCTTAAATAAAAATAAAGTGAAGCTCACTTTATTTTATTATATTCCATGAAAACCCAAAAACTAAATTTTATTCTCGACCCACTTCCATTGAAGTGAAAGTATCCTTAAACGAATACTATCACTGCGAGTTCAATAGTGTCCTCAGATTTCAATTCTGAGCACTGGATCAAAAGTTATAAAAACCAGTTTGTACGTTTATTGAACGTAACTGGATAGAACTTTCAGAAATTTATTTTGGGCACACCGGGCCTTGGAATCTTGCGCTGTCAATTTTTGCGGACATGAAAAATTCCCATATTTTTATGAAAAAAATTTCCACAGAATTTCTGGTTCTTTATATTCTCCAAACCTCAGGGCATTATGTCCCCATAAGCTACAAATCTAACTAAGGGAACAAGTGGTGGTACTGAGCACACATCTGAGCCTCCCACTCCCATGTGCTTTCTTGGAGGTTCATGTACTTTTAGCGAACATGCACCAATGTTATCGACCATCCACGAAATTCCCACTCTTGTCGATCCTCAATCTCCACTGGGAACTCTATAAATGTCTCCCCATCGTCGTCATCCAGCTCTCCATGTTCGATGATGTGAGAAGGGTCGTCCATGTATCTTCTCATCTGAGATAGGTGGAAGACGCCATGCACCCGGTGCAACTGAGGAGGAAGAGCTAAGAGTTAATCTACCTTTCGAACTCTACTGAGGACCTAAAATGGTCCGATGAATCTCGGAGATAACTTGAGGCCTCGAGAAAATCTTCATAGACCTCATCGAGAGAAGACCCGTAGAAATAAATGTTCTCCATCATCGAACTCCAGAGGCCTCCATCTCCAGTAATCATATGACTTCTTCCTGCTCTGTGCAGTCTTCATCTTCTCCTAGATGATCTGCACCTTCTTCATGGTAGCCCGTACCATCTCTGGTCCCACTAGTGATGACTCCCCATGGTCAGTCCAGCACAATGGTGATTTGCAAGGTTGCCCATATAACTC
The DNA here is from genome assembly GCA_963277665.1 of Viscum album. Classification (NCBI taxonomy): domain Eukaryota; kingdom Viridiplantae; phylum Streptophyta; class Magnoliopsida; order Santalales; family Viscaceae; genus Viscum; species Viscum album. The sequence goes on from OY728164.1 coordinate 1,646,116,747, forward strand.
CTTGAAATGTGCCACCCCTGTGGTAAAGTGATAGCTGTTTTTGTTTGAAAACTCCACCAAAGGTAAGTGATCCTCTGAGATACAACCAAAGTCGAGTATAGAAGCAAACAAAATGTCTTCAATGGTCTGAATGGTACACTCAGTCTGGCCATCCATCTGAGGATGGAAGGTAGTTCTCAGATGAAGCTACATTCCGAAAGCCTCCCAAAACCCTTCCATGGATGGAACGTAAACCGTGCGTCACGATCAGAGACAATATATGAAGGTACTCCATATAGCCACATAATCTCTTGCCCATATAGGCATCCCAGGAACTCTATTGAACCCTTCTCTCTGATCGGTAGGAGGTAGGCTGACTTGGTGAGTCGATCAATGATCACCCAAATCAAGTCGTGACCTCTGGATGTACGTGGAAGTCATGTCACGAAGTACATGGATATCCCATCCCACTTCCACTCTGGGACCTCTAAAGGCTGAACCTAGCATGCTGGTACCTGGTGCTCTGTCAACACTTGCTGAAAAGTGAGGCATCAGGAGACAAACTCTGCTACTACCTTCTTCATACCTGGATACCAGTGCTGTCCTCAAAGGTTCTGAAACAACGTCACCACTCATGCATGTACCGCTAAAGGGGATGTGTGGAACCCTATCAACACTTCCTCTTGAAGTGACACTGGCACCATAGTATGTCCTGTGAAGAGGATGACGTGCTCCCCACCTTCAGAAAATCCATCAGGTACCTTTGCTATTGATATTTGACCACTTTGTGACTAGTAGTTAGTGCCCCCATGTTGTGCCTCCCTGAATCGCTGAAGAAGTGGGTGAGTGACTGTAAGGAATTGAAGGAAATATTATCCATATCTATCCACAAAGGATATCTGCAAAGTGTCAAGATGCTCCATCGCCTCAACTAGAAGCTGTATACCAGATCTCCTACTGAGTGCATCTGATATAAAGTTCCCCTTTCCAAAACTACAGACTATCTCGAAGTCATAGTCCTAGAGGAACACAACCCATCGCCACTGTCTCAAGTTCAGGTCTTTCTGAGAGAAGATATACCTGAGAATCTTGTGATTAGAGTACATAGTAAAATGTTCGTCATCATATAGTTCCGCAACATCTTCAAGGCGAAGACCACTGTTGGTAACTCGAGGTCATGGGTAGGGTAGTTCTTCCCATGTTGTCTCAGCTACTACGAACCATACATGATCACTACTCACTCCTGCATTAGGACACACCCGAGTATAGTTCCTAATGAATCGCAGTAGACTACATACTATACTCCTTCCTCTGGAAGATTCAATAAGAGGGCACAAGTCATCTTCTACCTCATCTCCTGAAAGCTCTGCTGGTATCTCTCCGACCACACGAAGGGTTTTCCGTTCTTCATCAATGCTGATAGTGGTGCTGCAACTCTGTAAATGTCTAGAACAAACCTCTGGTAGTATCCATCCAAACCCAGAAAACTTCATACCTCCGTCACACTCCTGGGTGGCTCCCAAGAAAGTATTGAATCAATCATCGCTGGATCCTCTACAACTCCAGAATTTGAGATGATGTGTCCCAAGAAGTTAACCTCTTTGATCCAAAAATAGAACTTCAAGAGCTTAACATAAAGCTAGTGCTCTCAGAGTGTGTCTGGTAATACCTGCAAATGGTAGTCATTCTCCTCCTCAGTAGTTGAGTAGATCAGAATGTTGACATTGAAGACTATGACAAAGTGATTGAGGTAAGGCTGGGAAATCTTGTTCATTAGTCCCATGAACACGACTAAAGTGTCGGATATGCCGAAAGGCATAACCATGAACTTGTATTGGTCGTACCGACATCTGAAATCCATTTTCCTCACATCCTCATCTCAAAATCTGAGCTGGTGATAGCCTAATATGAGGTCCATCTTCAAGAACCACCATGTTCCCTTCAACTGATCAAAGAGTTCATCAATCCTCAGGAGTGGGTACTTGTTCTTCAAGGTCACCTAGTTTAGCCGATGGTAGTTGAAACAAATCCTTAAGATCCCAACTTCCTTCTGGGTGAACAGAATCAGGGATATCTAGGTAGAAACACTGGACAAGATGAATCCATTCTTCTGCAAGTCCTCTAGCTATACCCATAGCTCACAATGCTCTACAGGAGCCATTTCATATGCTAGTGTAGATATCAGTTCCATCCCGGGGTACAGAACAATGTAGAAGTCCACCTCTCTATGAGGAGGTAGTCCTGTAACATCGTTAGGGAAAACTTCCGTGTACTGGTCCACCACTATAGGATAGCTCAGAATCTTCACATCAACTGATCCGAGGGTAAGGCTGGCCAACTAATGAATGATAGGTTGCACCCTCCACCGAGTAATTCTTTCCTGTGCTACAATGTCTCCTTTCTCTCCAGTGAAAATAAACCTGGTCCCATCCATGCAAACACACCACACTTTGTGCCGAATACAGTCAATCTGAGCATGGACTGAAGATAACCAGTCCATACTCAAGATGACGTCGTAAGGCCTCGACACCGACTGGTGTGTAATAATAAAATATTCTCTTGTAGAAGACTATAGCTATAAGGATCGAGCCAAAGTCTTTGTCGGAATCTCCGAGCTCCGAACCAGCGTAGTGGCAATGAAAGAGTGATTGTCAACTGTTTCTATAAGAAAAGTAGCAATAGTCGAGTAGATAAAGATCATACCTCGAATCATCTTTTGAGCACCATGACTGTAAGGCTCAGCTACATGGAGTTGAGGTCTCACATGTCCACCTACTCCCTATGGCTGGTGTGGACCTCCTGGTGGTGGAGGCAGTAACCCCTCAAAACATCATCCACTGCCTGCTGTACGGCTAGCTCATCGGTCACGTCCGCTTGCTCCATGCGGACTGCCTCGATCAAATCTTTGACTCTTCCTGGGAGGCCCCATAACTGACCCTGAGTCATGAGGTTGTCCCCCCATGGATCTGGTCCCCTTTGACCTCTAAGACATTTGTCTACTGACAGCTGCATAAGACTCCGCTACATGTCAACTAGTGGTGGGTCTCGCTACTGGATACTGCTCAGCAAGGAAACTCTCCACTAAGAGGGATTTCTCCAACACCCCTTCTTACCTCAGGATGCTAAGGGAGATCATCAAAGCCATGATCTCTCTCCTGAGCCCCTGCTCGAAGGCCCGATCCTTGATGAATGGGTCTTACACCATATATGTGGAGTAGTACAAGAGGACGGTGAACCTCGCTGAGTATTGTCCCACTGTCATGATACCATGTTGTAGGTGAAGTAGCTCTTGTATCATAACTGCACGTAAGGTGGACAAGACAAACTCCTCCCAAAAAAGGATCTCTAAGTTTTCCCATAGAAGTGTCATCTCTTCGTGAACATAGAGCATCAAACTCCACCATCTACCTACAACTTCTTGCAGAAGTCTGACAGAGAGAATCACCATGAGGCCAGCTAGTGTCCCTACCATTTTAAAGACTCTCACAGTAGCCTCCAGCCAATCCTCAGCTACCTATGGGTCTGTCTCTCCCATGAACTTAGGTGGCCTCTTGTGCTAGAACTCATGCAACACACTCAAGAAGTGTGAATCGTCTGCTATTGGGGCAAGTGGCATTGGTGGCCCAACGGGTAGTGGTACTGCTGGTTCCTCCGCTGGAAGAGGGCCTTGCACCGATGCCTCACCGCTCGGTGGGATATCTGCACGTACAACTCTCGAGGCTCTAGCTGGTCGTCTACTGGAAGGAATACTGAACAAAATAGATGTGACATGGTCAAATATTTTACCTGGTGATCTGAACTGGTTGAGCTGACTGAAAGAGAAATTTTGAAAACACACACGCAATCAGTGTTTTCGTGCACTGAGTCAAAAATTATTAGTCAGGGTCCTAGTGTATGGATACGTTGGCCGCCACACCAACACTAGACTCCCTGAACTGAAAACCACACTCAGTACCCTTAACACTATTACTTCACAGAAAATATCAGATGCCTATGTTCTGAAGTAGAACCGACTCCTTTGATACAAATTTGTCACGACCCGTCCCCTAGGGCATGTGCGGTGTCTACCCTAAGCCCACTATCCATTGGCCAGGGGCTGGAGACTATCACCGAAGGAGTAAATGCCTAAAATGAGAAGGCATTGCCTTTATAACACGAAAACGCACACAATAGGGTATGAGATGGAAACAAAACAATAAATAAAACTCTATAAAAAAAGGAGTGCTGAAAAGTAAAAAGTGGCCGAAAATGCAATCCAAAATGTAAAGTACAAGGAAACTGAAATTACAAGTTTCGGAAAAAGGGAAAACAGCTGATGGATCGTCCACCGAGAAGCCTTAACTGAAGGGTTGGTACAGATAGCATCCACAACACTCTACGTCTGCATGTCTCCTCTGTGTACCATCACACTGTGTGGTCCAACTCTGGGTACCGACCAGTCCTGGTACACTCAGCCTCAGTCAGTGCTATCCATTATCTGCATCAAATACAACGAGGTGCGGGAATTTCCCGTGCAGGGGTGAGTATAACGATAATCAGTAGGGACCCCGAGACCCTCAAGGTCTCAGAAATCCAACCAGGATAAACCAAAAAGAATGAAATCAATATATAAACATACTTAGGTATATGCCCATACATATACCAAAGTTATCAAATAATCCATCTCAATCATTAGATAAACCCAAATGTTACTGAATCAGCTCTATGGCGATTTTTCTTCACATAATCGAAACCACGGCTGCTAGAGAACTCCTCCTCTGTGAAGTACAGTGGGATTGCTGCCACACTAATGCACTTCCCACTAACCTTGGACTGCTGATATACTCCTCCAGTCGGGTACCGTGGGTCGGCTGCATCACCAAGGCGCTCCCCAACATGGGTTTTCCGCATCACCAAGGTGCTCCCCCTTGCAGCCTATTAAGGTACTCTTCCTATTGAGTACCGTGGGTCTGACGCGACATCAAGCCGCTCCCCACCGTGGGTCTTCCGTGACACCAAGGCACTCCCTACTGGGCTAGTCGAGTGACTCTGAGTCTAATCGGATAACAATCATCATGTCTTAGCCAGCTACTAGGTCTCTGCACTATGCTCGCTCATCTCCGAGAGGATCCACTCCATGAGCTACAGGTCGATACCCCAACTGTCACGAATTCCCATGTATAAGTATCTCAAAGGTCCACAACATCATAGAGGTCTCAACGCAATAGACAGTACATCAATCGGATGCCCGGTTTGTGATTTATTATCCTTTTAGTCCCAAAGTCCCGGTTGGATTCTTGCACGATTCAACGAGACTGTATCTCATCTTTACGCCAAACTCAAGTGGGATATACTCAATGGGGCTGTTATGCTCGATGAAAACCAGTGCCATTGACGGTTTGTCAAATGGTCTTCTGGTGCCAAAGATATGGCCAAAGAATGTAAAGGGCTCGATAGTGGGACCGGGTCTGGTCCTACCTAGTCTGACCCAGTCTGGGTCGAACCAATCGGACCTATTGGGTCTGGCCTAGCCAATTGGGCCGACTATCCTGTTAGGTTCGGCCTATCCCAGTAGGCTGCGTGGGCAGTTCGGCCCGGGCTCAGGGCCGGTTCGGCCCGGAGCACCGTGAGGGTGCGGCCCGACGTAGCTTGGCCTGAAGGGTGTGGCCATTCGGGTTGATCCAGGGCGTCGTGAGGGGCACGACTTGAGAGGCACATGGTGCAGGGGGCATGCGGGCAGGCATGGTTCATCCACGCACTTAGGAGGTGGTTGGGAAGGGCATGGCTAGGCCGGCGGGCGGCCGGCGGGCAGCCGAGCAGGGCATGGCCTGGCCGGTAGGTGGTCAGGTAGGGTGCCAGGCGGGCCGGTGGGCAGCCGGGCAGGGTACTAGGTGAGCCGACATGCATCCGGGCAGGCCAACAGGCGGCCAGCAGGCGGCTGGGTAGGGATCTGTCGGGCCGGCCGGCAGGCAGGCGGTCGGGAGTGGACTATGCAGGCCGGCGGGGCGCGGGCCAGCTCGAGGCAGTGGCTGGGCTCTGCGAGTGACACAGCCGGTGGGGATCAGCTTGGGCCAGTTCGGCTGATGGCGGTGCAGGTCACCGCGTGGGCAGCGTGGATCCTGGAGGCCGCGGGTAGTGCATCCTTTGTCTTCGCCGTGTTCGTCACCTCGTTGCTTCGTCTCCATGTCATAGATCTTCACAAACAAGAACAGCAGAGGGGTCGGGCCAGGTTGGTTTACACACACCCTCCGTGTTTAGGGTGGTAGCAAGCGGTTCAAACTTTCTTGAGTTTTCAAAGAATTACTCAAGACTATAAAAGGGGAGAAAGATCAAAAAAATCACCCCACACCATCCCACAAATAAAACAATCTCAAAAAATTCCCCCTACCATGATCGCTGGATGTTGACGTAGTTATGGGTAAGAAGAGGGAGGATATCGTCATTCATCGCATCTGCCACACACTTTCAATCCCGAGCTCGTGCGTCGGTTCATTTAAAATGATGATGAGGGATATTGGTCGTCGAAGACGTCCCACATCGGTTTCCTTTGAGGAAGAAGTCAAAGATTCTCATTGTTGTTGTTGTTCTGCGTTGGAAGAACGCATTCTTCATTCTTCATTGAAGAATTCTAATTCACTCAAGCTATCCTCTCACCAATATTCCACCCAACTGCCAAAAGTGAATAGATAGCCCCTCCAAATAATAGACTGTCTGTTATTTTAGATTTTTGGGTTTAAAAGATCAAATTGTAGCATTTAATTAAAAGAGGTTGCTCTATAAATTAATGGGTAGGATTTGGCATAATAAATTATGTGTTTCCTCATATAATTAATGGGGAGGTGGTTGCACCATAAATGGTATAGGAGGTCAAGGGGCTCCCCTCATTAATGAGGGGAGTTCGGAGATTTTCCTCTCCTCCCATTTATAGGGGTCGGGTGGTCCCCACCCCAATTATTCAAATTGGGAGTTTATGTGGTCTTGGGTGGTCACTACCACATTAACCCCACATGGGAGGTGGAGGTGTGGTGGTCACCACCACCACAAGCTCTCATGGGAGGTTATGGCTTGGTGGTCCCCACTTCCAGCTTCCATAAAGAGGTTATTGATCCTGTGGGACCCAACTCCAAACACACACATGGAGGATCAAATAAAAATACATTGAAGCTCACTTTATTTTATTATTTTCCATGAAAACCCAAAAACTAACATTTATTATCGACCCACTATCATCGAAGTGAAAGTCTCTTTAAGTGAATATCGGCACCGCGAGTTCAACAATGTCCTCAAATTTCAATTCTGAGCACCATTTATAAAAAACCATTCGTACATTTAGTGAACGTACCCAAACAAAACATCAAAAATTGATTTCGGGCTCATCGGGCCTCAGAATCATGCACCATCAATTTTCATGGACTCGTAAAATTTCCTCGTATTTAAAAAAATCCATTGAATTTTTTGATCTTAAAATAAAATATATTTAATAAAATAAAAAATCATTTTTCATGAGTGTTAGAAAAAATATTTTCTTACAAAAACATATTTTTAAAAATTCATTTAAATTATTTTTAGCATTTTTTATTTTTATTAATTTAAATTTTACCGATTTGGACAATTTATAAAATTTATAAAAACAAATCAAATTCCATTTTCAAAATAATACCCTTTTTCATTTTACTGAAAATGTGAATGAAATCATAGTTTTTATTTTTACGGAGTTTATAGAATTTTCCACCATCATGAATTCAAAATGTTTTAAATATGCCCTTATATGTTTTAATTTTTCCTTAAACTAATTTTTTTAATTTTTTTTTATTATTTATGTATTATTTTTCATAATGAAAATATTATTTTCCTTGGGAATTTTATTAATGGTGTTTTTTTGCTATTTATAGCCATAAAAACCATCATCTCTTTTATATATTTATTATCTACTACTGACATGTTGTATTGATATCATCCTTACGTTCACTTCAGTTGTTTTATGAAAAGTTTTTCTATAAATGTTATATTTTTAATCCATTACCCATATTTCTTGGGATGGTTTATGGTTATTTTTATTGATTAGGGAAATCATTAAAATTTCATATAGTAGTTTTTTAATATTAATTTTTATTTTTTTTACACTTGTACCCTTAATATGATAAATTAATTGGAATTGTTTTGTGATAGGTGGAGAAAAGACTTTTTATATCCCCTGGATTCCTCGAAAAGTATCACAAGAAAAATCAGTTGACCCAATCAAACATGTTTTTACCCACATATTAAAGTAACCTTGAGAATATATTTTTTAAGAACTATCTTGAGGATATATCTTTATAATAACAATATTGACAACATTTCAGGATAGTTCATACATTAAATATTATTAATTCTGTTATTATGAATGTAGTTATTGAAATTCTCTGTGATTTTTCAATTAGTTGTAATATACATGGTTATGTATTCATGATTATCTAATTATTTGTATGGAATTACATGCTAATAATGTACTCACTCCATGTTATGCTAAAATTATTTATTAAAGTGAATGTATTTCAAATAAATAAATTTACATGTTGTATATGATTATTGATTAATGATAGCTTCCACTATACCTAAACCTAAAAGCATATTTTAAATTGTTCTTATTTTATTTCATTTACGTATGAACCCCTAAAGAGTACTATTTTTTATATGCAATGATATTATAGATAAAATATTGATATTCTGAAAAAATAATTGTTGTAATTTTTTTCAACTACAAATACAATTCATGTATGTACCCATTTTACCAATACTAAGAAACTATTAACACAATTAGTATTTTATTCCTTGTATCTTATGCCAGTATAAAAATTCAAACAATACCTCCATGCTTTTGGGGTCAAGATTTTACTAGAACTGATCTTCTTATGAATTATACAGTGGGAGAGATTATATCTCTCATAACTAAGTTTTTTTTATGTATCCATGTTTCTAAAGACACTAGACCATTATGATTTTTATAATGTTTCATAATGTTATGTATTGAAAATTCATCTATGAAGATATAATATCTTTTTATGAAATTTTTTGGTCACTATACACACATTTATTGGGTTTTCTTATGGAAATGACTTGATTTTAGATTTTCTTCATCTACAGTTTTCTAGGTATGATTATTTTAGGTCGATAACATGATCTTTATTATGTTATGATACCCTTTAGATCTTCTTAGGCACTCCTAGAATTTATATATCCCATTTTTACATTTATTGGGCATCCAAGCTCACACATTCTTTTGTTTTCCTTTTTTATGTTTTAACATAAGGATATAACTATCATATATCAAGAATGGTAGAAATTTTTTGAACAATGTATGGTAATTAAATGTTTTTAATAATAATTTTTTTTATATCTCTAGTCTTTGAACTCTCTAAATCATTACATTCATTTTGCGTGTATATTATATAATTTAATTGAATATTCATTTAAAAAGATATACTATTTATATATGTAAATCTATGCCCATGATAAATAACATAATATTAACTTTTAAACTATTAATATAAAATATAATATCATTTCAGAAATACTAAAATTAAACCTTGATTTTTATAGTACTAATAATATATAATAAATGATTCAGGATGTGCCCAATTTACATTTATAATCAACTACAAGAATAATTAATAGTTATTAAAGAAATAAATAAAAGTTGTTAGGAAAGAATAATGAATTATGGGGAAGGATAACTTTTATAATTAATGACCATCATCATGTATTATAGAAAAATTAGAGAGAACAAGTAAATATAAAATAGAGAAATAAATTCTTGGTGAATTAAAAAAACACTTAACAGTACTAAAAATGAAAAAAACTTATTAAATTACCTTAATGTGGTTAGAATGTCCATTATAATTGTCAATGAAATCCAATTCATAAAATATAAGGATGAGTAGAAATAAAAGTCAATAATAAAAGGTTTACATAAAGGCTAATAGAACAAAATTTTGAAAACTTTGGCCGATATGATATATAAAAAAATTGAAAAATATAAATTATAGGAAGAAATTAAATAACATATTGTTCAAAAAGTCCATGAAGAAAAGATAATTGAAAATTAAAAAAATGATTAGGAAACTCTTATTAATGGAATATAAAAACAATTCAGTAGTATTTAAAATATTTAATCAAATAACTCAAGAGTAATTTATAATCTTACATATAAATATAAGGGTTATTTGATATTCAGGTGTGGTGTTAACAATGATCTTGACATGGTCTATAAATATAATGTACTAATATTAGATTATATGTATAATAAAACAACCATAAACATTACATAATCATGATTTTTGATCAAGAATATACTTTCTTTCACATTCAGGATCTTTTTAGGTTTTTATTTTTTAGGTAATTAAGCCATAAATATTTCATAACATCACAAATATTACAATGTAGACTCTTCTACTATGTAAAAAAAATTCAAGCCAATAAAATTCCTTAAAAATAGAATTCATTACTTGATAAAAATATTCTGGAATTATTCCTTTATATTATCCTTCCTTGTACCCTGTGAAAAAAATTTCAAAAACTTGGGATGATCATAAAAATATCAGTAAGGATTATAAAATAATGAAATAAAATATTACTCCATGAATACATAAAAATCAATGAAATCATAGTTTTTCATTAATAAAACATGATCTCTATAATATACCTAATGAAATCATAATATTTATGAATAACACAAAGAATTACATAATCATAAATGAATCTTTTGGCGTCAATAACATACCTACATTGTAGATTTCACAATTATATAGGGAGTGACCTTCATGGTTATGTTTGGAATACCCATCACAGTATATACACTAAATTTATTAGGAAAAAACATATCAGTTACGTCCATCATGTTACAAAATGCATTGGAGATAATACTCAGGATATCTCACCCTTGGTTTCTCATGGAACCACCCATATATGAAACAATTCCCATGAACAATAACATAATCATAACAGATAAAACAAGCATAAAAGAAAGATGAAACTTCCACATTGTAATCACAATATATCATTTCAAGATATTGATATAATAAATGAATTATCTAACCAATCTTAAATAAAAAATATGTAAAAAGGCTACATGTTATTTATTTTCCTTTTAATAACATTGCGAATTGTTAAGAAATCCATATATCAAATAATAATAGCGGTGGTGGAAAGGTTGTTGTCCCCATGTACGTTAAAAAGAATCATTAATTTTGTCATTTAGTGAAATTCTTCATAAAAAGATTCCTTCTAATAACCATTGAATTAAGATAAATGAAAAAGGATTTAATTATACATCATATAGATTATTTTCGTGTATACACCAAAATTTGACTCAATAAAAGGAAATTGATACGAAGTCCCTTACCTTGAGTTGACTTGTCTCGTTCATTCTTTTTATTTTGGAATAATAAAATGAGATTAATTTTTTTACTTTCATAAAAACCTTTTTCATTTTTATTATTCATTTTCTATTTCTTATCATCATGTTATAATAATTAAATAATTATTTAAGTTCATATCGGTCGGTTTGTCGATATTCGGTACATGAGTTGAAAATGAACTTGTTTGATATTAATTGTCCATGTGGTCAAAACACCATAATACCCAGAATATTATTCATGATTTAAATATCATATATATCCAGTATATATGTATTTATATCTTCCTTAATATTTGTGGCTAATAAATGAAATTCACCATTCATGGAGACTACAGGTCGTACGTACACAAGAACGCTACTTTAATTTGATTTTCATATTAATGAATATTAATAAAATGATATAAATGTTAATTATAATAATACTATTATATTTATCTTTTTTATGTATCATTTTTAAAATAAAACCATCCATTATATGTTCCATATATAGAATGAACAAGTCATATCACTTTGAGGGGGCGGAAGTCCACACTTCCTCAAATGAAATTATTGTATTTACACATCATGGAAATCATAAAGGTATGTTGTAAATGAAAATTACAGAAGAATAGAGACAATATAAATATAATAAATATCATATATAAATAATGTACCATCATAATTTTCCCCATTAGAGGACGTAGACAAAAATTGAACAATCATAGTTTTGTAAGGCAGTAATTCATCGTACACAGAAACAGTATGTTCACTTCCATTTGATGGAGGTGTTTGTAAGTGTTGTTTGAATCCATATCATAAATAAATTATCATATATTTAGGGTAATGGTGTTTTTATGTAATAAATTAATAATAAGAGCATAGTTTGTGAATATGGAAAATAATGGAAAGAAACTGAGAGAATATATTACCTCTAAATCGATTAACTTCTTTTGATTTGGTCTAAAAAGATTTCATGAATTTCCTTTTTCCCAATGTATGGTTTATAAGAGTAGATTATGGGTTTTGGGAGATTATTTAAGAATAAATTGGACATGAAAATGTTCTTTAGAGGTGTGGGTAAGAGGGTAGAGGTGGTGGGCTTTTATATGAGGGAGGAGGGGAACTTTATGAATGTCTTGAAATATTAGTTTATTATAAATTCGATTTCAATTAAAAATGTTCGAAAACTCATTTAATATGAATACAAGATGATTTTGGTTTGAATACCCTTCATATATTATTTTTTAGACTTTTTTTAAATATTTTTTACCCATATTTTTTTTGTTTATCAATTAATTTACCCTTTTTAATATTACAGTTCGATAATGTTATTTACACATTATGGGTTACTATAATGACCATATCCTTTCAAAAGACCCCAAAAAGTAGGGATTTATCAATTATTTGGACTTATATTAACCATTTGGCCTAATATTTTTGTTTAATTTAATATCATTTAACAAACTTTTTTATATATTAAGGTTTCAATTGTGTTAATTTTTTATACTATTTATATGTGACATTTTAATAAATTCATCTAATAGCATTCCTTCTAAAAAATTATTTAATCAATACTTACATGTCATATTCACCTAGATAATTCATGGATGATAATAATTATGTCAAATAATATTTATTTTAATATTTATGATATCATTTATTTAAATCCTTTATTAATAAAGGAAACACTGAATCATCGTTATGTCAAAATTAAATTTATTTATTTATGGTATCAAAATTATAAATAAAATATAATGATTTAGGAAATCTTTTTAGATTCTTAATTACTATTTATAGTTTAAGGGATCACATATATACCCCTATATAATTTTTTTAGTAATAATATTCATGTTTATCTTATTTTTTCCGTTACTTTAAATTAATTATTATAACATGTCTTTATCAATCCCAATTGTCTCCCAAATGCCAAAAGTTCATCCAAAAGATGCTAATGCTCAAAATTAACCCATCCAATAGTATTCAGACACGTTTTATGGTAGTTTTATATTACTAAGATATTATTTTTCTCCCTTATTTTCCATATTTACCCTTTAACCTTGGTAAATAAAAAAATTAAAAAAGTTACTATTCGTAATGTCCAAAAAGAAAGGGAACATATTCAGATAATTTTGACCATATGATTTCAAATATGGAATCCATTTTTACAAATTCAAAACACAAATTGGAAAAAATTAATTTAAAATTAATTCCCGGTTTCAAAACAAGAAAGTGGATTTTTATGAATTATAAACTATCAGAAGATTAAAATGTGTTTGTGTCCAATTTCAATGTGAAAATCACATCCAACGACCAAAATTGGATTAAATGATAAAAAAATAATTCAATTAAACTTTAAAAGAATTTAAAAGGAAATCTAATTATATAAATAAATTAGATGAAATGGCGGTTTTGAATTAAAATGTAGTAATTTTCGTTGTTTATTAAATTATGAATTTCAACAAAAAATAACAAAATCTCAACCAAGGTAAATTTTTATTCTTTATTTATAAAAGGATGTTTATTTTTTCAAATAGAACATATAAAAGTGAAAAAAAATGATTTAAAAAGGTTTCACTATCAAAATGTGGTAAACCGACCTTTTAAAAATATTAGAGTATTTTTGGCTTAAATTTGGATTCATTCTCATTTTAATCCCCTAAAACATTATTGATAAATATAAAAACAATTAAATAATGTATAATAATGTTTTAGTTAGTTCTATTAATTTATACCAAAAAAATCTAGCTGTTAACTACCGTTTAAAATAATAACATTATTATAATGTTTTTTGATATAACTCAAATTTGTGTGCTAAGATTTCATAGAAACCCATTATTGATTTTTGAGTAATCTATCAGAAAAATAACCCCATTTAATTTAAATAATAATATCTTAGTCGTAAATATTAATTTAAAATAAAAAGTATTATTCTATAAATAGCTAGTATCCTACATCATTCCACACTATTTTAAATTATATCTTCACAATTTTATTTACTTGTCAAATAAGTGGGGTATATTTATCCCTCAAAGAATATTCAGATTCCCAAGTTGGATCTTCAACCATATGGTTTCTTCCATAAAACATTTACCTAATGAATTAACATATTCCATAGCACATTCCCTATACATTCAATAATATGGACTAGTTATTCCTTATAAGAGTGATTTACTTCCAACTGAACTACCTCTAGACTCAAAACTTGTGATGGATTTGTTATGTACTTCCTCAACAATAAATCATGAAAATCATTATGTACCTAGGATAGAAATGGAGGTAATTCCATACTGTAGGTAACTAATCCAACTTTCTCTAAGATTTCATAGGTTTCAATGAGCCTTGGACTCATCTTTCCCTTTATACAAAAAATCATCACATTTTCCATGAAAAAACACTAGGAAAGACATGATCACCTACCTCGAAATAAAGATCTTTTCTTTAGTTGTCTGCAAAACTTTTATACCTTCTGTGATTTGTTCTCAGTTTCCTTGGAATAAACAAAATCTTTTTTCCATCCCCTATACCAATTTGAGTCCCACAAACTTCCTCTCATCTTCTTCATCCTAAAAATATGGAGTTCAATGCCTCTTTACATTTAATGATTCAAATTATGCGTTACATATATCTGAATAAAATATATTATTATAAGAAAACTCAACCAAATAAATATGTTGCTCCCAATTTCCCTGGTAATCTATTGAACAAGAATGTATCATATCTTCTAATACATAAATTGTTCGTTTTGACTACCCATATGATTGCAGATGAAAATGTAAAATAAAATTTAATTCAGTACCCAATAAATTCTGAAGGCTCATCCAAAAGGTAGAAGTGGACTTGTGATCATGATTATATACAATGGAGAGGGTGACTCGATGTCACTAGACTTCCTCTTTAATATAAAATCAAGAAATTTGATCTAGAGACTGGGTATCTCAAATAGGTTGAAAATGAGAATACTTAGTCAATCAATCAACAATTACCTATATTGCATTATTTCTTCAAAATGTCTTTTGTAATACCACTATATAATCCATGGACGCAATTTCCCATTTTCTATCTAGCACTAGCAAAGTATGAATCATCCCCTTCAGTAAATGCTTCTGTCATTTAACCAGTAAAAAATCCAACATCTTAGTATAAAATCAGAAATATATCTTTTCATTACATCCCACCAGTAATACTCTGCATGATCACTAAACAAATTAGTACTACTAGGATGAATTTCAAATGGAGAACTGTGATATTTACATAACGACTCTTTATTCAATAGTGAATCACAAGGCACGTATAATCTTTATACAAACCCCAAAACACAGTGTTTATCATTTTTTAATTCTGGTAACATTCCCTTATAAACCAATTTTAACTTTTTCTACAACTCACTAACTTCGTTCTATGCTTGATTAATTTTTTGTAATAGAGATGGTCTAACTGCCACTTGAAACAAAATGAAAAAATTCCCTGCACCAACAACTTCCAATATAAAATTCATCAAATCAAAATCCAAAGGATCTCATTCCAAAAAAATCAATTTTATTATACCATTAATCTCATGAATCAATGCATCAGTATATATTTCACACTTCACATCATACAGATAATGCCTCATTATTTTTAATGAAAAAACTACAGCACCAAATTCCAAATCATTTGTATGGTAATTTAACTCATGATTTTTCAACTGACGTAAAGCATACAAAATTACATGATCATTCTAAATAAGGACACAAACAAGTCTTTTAAATGAACCATCACTATTGATAACAAATTCACCATATATATAAGTTAGTGAAAAACTGGGGAATTAACCAATATTCTTTTCTATTCCTGAAAACATTCATCATGTTCTTTTTTCCAGATGAACTCATCACTTATTTAAGTTAACTTAATCAGTGGACTACATAACCATGAAATTTTTTCATCAAAAATCTATTATTAACCGAATAGATCAATAAAACTACGAGTTTGAGTTATATTTGTGGGAATTCTCCATTATTCAAAAACATTTTTTATCATGATCAACAGTTATGACATATTTAGAAACAATGTGACCATAGAACGATATTTCTTGTAACAAAAACACACACTTTTTAAATTTACCATATGGGTTCTTTTATTTTATAGTCTACAAGACATCCCTTAAAATGAGTTTCATACTCCTCTTTAATTTTATAATACATTGAAATATCATCAACAAACACAACCACATACATACACAATAACTCATGAAAAATTCTATTCATAATATCAATGAATACAGTATGGGAATTTGATAACACAAATTTTATAACTATAAAATAATAATGGCCCTATCTAGTATAAAAAAAGTCTTTAAAATTCATACCTCATTTACATTTAACTGATGGTACCCCAACATTTATTCAATCTTCAAAAATTCTGATATCTTAAGATAAGATCAAACTAATCAACTCTATGAGGAAAAAGATAGTTGTTCTAAGTAACGGTGTTATTCAAGGCTCCATAATCAATGAAAAATATCATTGAAAAATATTTATTTTTAACAAAAAATATAGGACTAGCCCATGGTGATAAGAATAGTCAAATGAAACTTTTATCTAATAACTTATGAATATTCTTTTTTAACTCTAAGAGTTCAATTTTATCCATTTGATAAGGGTTTTTTGAAATTATCTTAGCATACAGAACCATGTCAATAGTAAATCAAACATCCTGATCAAGTATTATAGTGGGAAACACATCAGTAAAAACAACATTACACTCATTTAACATTATCATATAATTAATCAAAATATATGATTTGTATTCAACAATATTATTATGGTAAAATTATTTTCCATCTTTTACTCATTTCTCAACTTCATGATATGTTATTAAATGTAAGGCTTCATTATTGTAGACAAACATAAATTCTATCTGAATAGATTCCTCTTTAGATCTACATTAAATATTATCATAATTAATGGAAAGCAAATCCATAACCAAAATAACATAGAACTCTACTAGAGAAAAAATAAGGATTTAAGTTAGATTCTTTCCACATTCAAAGATAATAAGGTTCTTATAATTTCGTTTTGTTTCAACATTTCTCCTTGTTGTTTGTACAGAAAGTTTAGTATTCAAATATTGATATTGAATTCAAAATTTACTTGAAAAAAATCATAGAAATGAAACAATGTTTACACCTATAATCCGAAACTCATTGGCATAATCTGAATAAAAAAAATTACCTGATGTTACTTCATTTGATGGACCAACATCTACTAGAGTAGTTGAAAATGATTTCACCACCCCTTTCTGCTTATAGTCCAACTGTTTTCCATCATCTGATTTCTTTGTTAGATACTCATTTCCATAATACCCATTTCATTACACATAAAACTTTTTACTGATTGTAAATTAGATTATGTCTTTCCATTACCCCGATCCATTATATTCAAATTATGAGCCTTATGTCTCATTCTACCACATCATAAGAACTTAACATAATTCAAAAGGCATTCCCTAGTGTATTTTTTATCACAATTTTCAAAAAAAATCAACTTAAGTTTCTTACCATCATTATTTTTTGAAGAGTTCTTCCCTTTAATCTTCCACATAATCCTTTTATTCTATTGTTTGATAGAGAGCACTTGATCATCGAAAAACTCCATTTCTACCTTCTCCGTACATAGAATATGTTTTTCATAACTTTTGAACCAACAAGAAGCTAATTCCCTTATATACTTTGGCATTAATTATGATAAAAAATTATTGATTTTACTATCAATATCCCATTTGATATTTGGAACATGCCATGGTAGTTGAGTGAATTTTTTTCATAAGAATCTATTGAGTCATTATCCTACCTCAATTCCAAGAATTTTTTTTCCATCCTAAGTCAAATTTCCTAAGGAATATATTTCTCATGGAATATACTGTTGAATACATCCAAATCAAGAGCATAAATATCCTCTTTATCTCTTATATTGTAAACCATTTATCACCACTTATCCAGTTCACATTCATAACGTTAAATAGAAAGACTAACCTTTTAGTGTTTGGAACACCTCGTGACATTGAAAATCATTTCAAGTGCTATAATCCACCCATCATCTAGCATAGGGTCCAATGATCCTCTGAATGATGGAGGTGTTGCCTCATGAAATTCGTCACTACCAACATGTTCCTTCGTGGTTGATCTGGAAGATATCATACATGGATATCACACCCATTTTTAGCCTGAGTAAACTATATCATTATTGCAACAAACTTTCTAGTTCTGATTCCGACCATTTCTAGTTTGTGATTTGGTTGGTTGTTTTCCTATTTATGTCATTTCGTAAAAGCTACAACATTTCCTATATGAAAAACCATTATGAACATCGACATATCTTTGAAAAAGTAACATGGTAGTTTTCAAATGATATATCATTTCAATATTACCATAAAGTAAAAATAATTAATGGATATTCATTTAACAATATCCTAACTCTTAATGTTATCTAAACCATCCTATGATACCAACTATAAGAACCCATCCTTAAACATTACATAGTATTCATTTTTTATCTATATTTTTTTTTAAAAATGAGGGTCTTTTCAAGTTTAGTGATTTTGAGAAAAATGAAATAATTATTTCATCACATTTAAAATATTAAAAGGTCGACACTTCTATTCTATCCAATTTTTTCACAATAATAAAATTCCTTAGAAACAAGAATTATTTTATTGATAAGAATCATCTTGAATTCTCCATTTCTCCCACTCTTCCTTATACCCTGTTATTTTAAAAAAAACATGTGATGAGAATGAAAACCTCAGAAAGGGTTATAAAATAATGAAATAAAACATAAGTCAATTAATGCATACATGTCAATAAAATCATACTTTTCACTTATAAAACAAAATCTCTTTAATATACGTCATGAAATCAAAGGATTTATAAATAACTCATAAAATTCGTAAATTATAAATGTAACTTGTTGTATCTATAACATAATTTTATTGTAGCTTTCCCAAATAAATTGGCAATAACCTTCATGGTTATATTTGGAATACACATTAAATAATATTTCATAAATTTCTTAGGAAAATTTTTACAATTTAGCTCTGTCACATTAACCAATGCATTGGAGGGCTATATTAAGCTCACCCACCCTTAGTTTATCATGGAACCACCCATAAACAGAAACAATTCCCATGAACTATAAAAATTTCATAACACATAAAACATCCATAAAGGAAACATAAAATTTCCACAATGCAATCAAAATTTATAATTTCATGATATTGACATAATAAATACTTTATCAATACAATTTTCAAAACCAAAATATGTAAAAAGGGTATATGGTGTTAATTTTCATTTAGATAAAATTACTGCTAGTTAAGGAAGAAAAATATCAAACAATTCTCACAGTGGCGGAAAGGTCGTTGTCACTACATATGTTAAATAGAATCATTCCTTTTTTCACTTTGTAAAAAGATTTGTCAAAAAATATTTGTTTAAAAAATATTTAATTAAATTAAAATAAAAAGGGTATAATTATACACCATATAAAATAAGTTCGTGTAAAAACCAAAATATTCCTCAATGGATAGAGATTGAGATGAAGTCCATTCCCTTGAGTCTGACTTGTCTCATTCATTCTTATTATTCCAAAATAATAAACTCAGGTTAAGTTATACTTTCCTCAGAACCATTTTTATGTTTGTTTTTAATTTTATATTACTGTTCATCATGTTATAAATTTTTCATAATTATTTAAGTTCATCTTATTCAATTTGTTGATATTTGGTATTTGAAATGAAAATGAACTTTATTGATGTAAATTGTCCATGTGGTCAAAATTACATCATCTCTATAATATTATTCATTATTTAACTATCATATATATCCAATATATATGTATTTATAATTTATATAATATTTGGAGATAATAAATGAAATGTATCGTTAATGGAGGCAGTAAACCGTACGCACGCATGAACGCTTATTTAATTTTCATTTCATATTAAAAGAATATTAATCAAATGATATAAATGTATATTATAATAATTTTTTTTTATATTTCATTTATGTATCATGGGTTGAATAAAAACATACTTTATATGTTCCATATATATAATGAATGAGTCATATCACTTTGAGGGATGGTAGTCCATACCTTTTGAAAAGAATTATCGTATTTACACATCATGGAAAGCATATAGGTATGTTGTAAATATAAATTTCATAATAATAGAGACAATAAAAATATAATATATATCAAACATAAATATTGTTCTATAATAATATCCACCATCAGAGGTGTTAGGGGTAAATTGAAAAATCATCGTTTCGTGTGCTAGCAGTTCACCGTACATAGAAATAGTATGTTCGTATCCATTCGATGGAGGTGTGTGTAAGTGTAATTTGAATCTTTCTCATATCAAAATACTATTATGCTTATGATATTGGTTTAATTTTATCAAATAATAAGAATAACATAATGATTTAAGAAGGAAAATAATGGAATGAAACTTCGGAGAATAAGTTACCTCTAAATTGGGTAGCATTCTTCAATTTGAGCCAAAAGGCTTTCTTGAGATGACTTCTACCAAAGATAAGACTTCTAGGAGAAAACGAAGGATTTGGGGATCATATTTGAGTAGAATTTGGATGATCCAAGGGGCTTGAAAGGTGTGAGTAAGTGGGTAGAGTTGGTGACCTTTTATTAATGGGATTAAAGGCACTTTTAAAAGTATTTAAATATTAATTTATTATAAATACCATTTCAATTAAAAATGATAAAAACACATTTAAGTATAATATAAGATAATTTTGGTTCAAAGACCGATAATCAAAAAATATTTATAAAAGGTTCGAATATTTTTTATCATTATCTTCTTAGTTTAATCCTTATTTTACCCTTTTTAATCATTCAGTGATATCTTGTTATTTACATATTGTTGGTTAATGTAATTACTATATAAAGTCAAAAGACCCATAAAAATTCATTTATGGCATATTTGGACTTTTCTTATCTATTTGGATGAATCTTATATTTTTAAGAATTTAATATCATTTAATAAACTATTTTATATTTTAAGTTATAGATTATGTCAATTTTTGACACTATTCATACATTATTTTTTTTACAAATTCCTAAAAACATTATTAATTAGAAAAAAAATATTGAATCAATACGAACATGTCATATTATACTATATATTTTGGGTATGGAATTAATTATGTCAATTAATATCAATTTTCATATTTATAACGTCATTTATTTTAATCATTTAGTAATGAATCAATCAATACATCATCATTGTGTCAAAATTATATTTATTTATATAATGAGTTTTAAATAAAATATCATGATGTAATAAAACATTTTATATTTCAAATGAATATTTTTAGTCTAACTTATCACTTATATAACCTTATATAAGAATTGTTTTAGTATGAAGACATGGAATTATGTTATTTTTCAATGTACTTTAAATTAATTATTATAAATTCCATTATCAATCCCAAGTGGCTCCCAAATGCCAAAAGTTCAAAAAGAGGATGATCGTGGTAAAAAATAACTCTTCCAATCTGTATATGACATGTTTTAGGGTAGTTTTATTATATATAAGTATTATTTTTTACCCTTATAAACCATAATAACCCTTTAACCATGGTACGCAATTTTCTTACTAAAGTTACTATTAATAATGTTAAAAAATAACATGTGCTTATTCACACAATTTGGATCTTATTATTCCAAATATTTAATACATTTCTAAAATTTCAAAACATAGAATTGGAATAAATTAATTTTAAATTAATTCTCATTGTCAAAACTATAAATGGAGTTTTTAAGAAGTAAAAACATTCAAAAGATTGACATGTGTTTATGTCCAATTACAAGGTGAAATTATTTCCAATTACCAAATTTATATTAAATTATAAAAACATAATCTAATTAAACTTTAAAACCAATTAAATAGCCAATATACCTATATAAATAATGTATAAGAAAACTACAATTTTGAATTAAAATTCATTGTCTTTCACAATTCATTAAAATATGAATTTCATCAAAAAGATACAAAAAATTAATCCAAGGTAAATTTTAATGTCCTGATTCTAAATAATAAGTTTATTTTGTCAGATAGAACATATACAAGTGAAAAACAATTATTTAAAATAGGGTTCTCCATCAAAATGTGGTAAACCAAACGTTTAAAAATGTTAGTGTATTTTTTTCTTAAAATTTGATTCATTCTAATTTTAAACCTCTTAAATATATTGGATAAATGTAAAAAAAATAACACAAATATTTAATCAAATTTAAGGTATTTCTATTGTTTCCCATGAATACAATGACTAGGCATGAACTACCTTTAATAAAAATATTGTAATATTATTATTTTTGGTATAACTCAAAGTTGTGTGATATATATGAATTCAAAGATACCCATTGTTTCATATTGAGTATGCTATCGAGAAACACACCCCATTTAATGTAAAAAATAATATATTATTCAAAAATATTATTAATAAGGAAAAATTATTATTCTATAAATACATGGGATCTTAAAATATGAAGATGGTTCTAGATAAGATATATTGGATAATTGCTAATTAAATTTAATTAAAAATTCATGTTTATTTTCTTAATAAAAAAGTTAAAAACACAATGAAGAAAATAAGGAAATAATTCTCATTCTTGAAATAGTTTGTTGACATGATAAGTGTATGGATTAAGAAAATATAAATGAGAGACATGACCTTAAAATAAAGAGTGCTCATAAATTTTAAATGAACATTCATAATGAGAGAATTTGAATTTTGGGATTCAAAAATAAAAATTACACATAAAAAGTAATTGTGAAACCATTATATAATAAAAAATAAATGTTTTTTATTATTGGTATTGCATGATAAACACATTGTATTATATGAATTAATTGCTATTAGATGAAATACTTACCCATTATGGTGTATTAAATGTGTTGTTTAATGGAAATTAAAATAATCAAAATGTTGTGATGATGATTTTTGAGAGTCCATTTTCAAGATAAAAAATTTTGAAAATATGTAGATAATGTAATGAATATATATTATTGAATAAAAATTGAAAATCTATGATTTAGTTTTGTTCTAGTAGTCATGGTCTTAATCTAGGTCAATAGACATGATATCATTGAAGGAGAGATGGGGCATATAACATTCATTTTTATTAAGGAAAGAACATTCATTGACTATCTGTTGGAATAAATTTGATATTACTAAGAAACAATTGTCACCAAAGATAATATCTATTGATCCATAAAATATTATTAGGAAATAAATGCCTCAGATAGGATAACATTTTAGTGAACTGATCAATGTTATATGACTCTAAGGGTTTCTAGGTTCTCTTATAGACCCCCAACATTTCATTCATGGATTATAAGATAAAAGCAGACAATATAATGATCATGTTATTAGTTTTTTTATTGCCTAGTTGAAGATTTAAGGTTGAGTTCTCCACCTATATATTTTTCATAAGATTTTTCTTTTTTATTTTTTTTATTTTTCTTCAATTTTTATCTTTTACAGAAGTATACTCAAAATGATTCGCAGTTTTTCAAAAAAAATGATGGATGTTTGTGTATAATTTTTTGGAAGGTTATCTCCTAATATCTATATAATGGGTCTTAAACGCCATATTTGTGATATGATCTTAGAATAGTAAGAAAAATGATTTATTATATACTATTTCAAGACTGTATACCTCAATATTGAATATAAGAATTGGTTTTTAAGGTATAAGGGGTTTTAATAAGTGATCGTATGTGTCTATAACATGTATTACCTTTACCCTTCCCAATATTTAATTACTCTACTTATATTATTATTATTTTTTCCACCTTTAAAGATTCTCTATGATGAATCCCTGAATACCTTGTTGGACACTTAATGTGTGTTATATCACTAATTTAATATATATATATCTATATATCACATGTGGATATTGTGTATGTATTTCTTAGTTATTAATATTGTGTATATATATAAACACATTATTATATAGATTATTATTTTTCTATGAATTATAATAAATAGTTTATGGTATATTATATTCATTAAATAATATAAATATGAATCTATGAGATACTTGTGAATATAAAGTCATAAAGAAACACTATCTTTGACTTATTATTTAAAATATATTTGACATCACATCCATTATTCCTCATCAATAATCATCCATTATGCACACTAAATATGATATTGAAATTATATATTCACAAAATAAAATCCTATATAGACACTATTATATATATTTTTAATATATCTAATTTATCATGTATGTTTTTTCTAAGGTCATAGTAATAGAAAAATTATAAATTATAGCATAATTATATTTAAGACACATTAATAATTAATATTAAATATGATTTCTTTAATTATTTTATTTTTGAATAGGATTTACCACTAATTGGGTATCGTTATCTATAATGTTCTTTCTATAAACAAAACTAAACAAAAATTATGAAGGAAAAAATCTTTTGAAAAATATATATTTATAAAAAACCCAGTGAATTAATTTGAGAGAAAAATTATTTAAATTAATCAAATATATATATATATATATATAATTATGGTTGTTTCATTATAATGATACATAAAATCATCTATTGTTGAACATGTAGTTTTTTATGGTTATTTATAATTATTTTATTGTATAAATACAATTCAAATATTGTATAAAATAAATTATAATAAATATTAGATTCAAATAATATTGTTATGTGTTTTTATGTTCAATCCATTTTAATATAAGTGGTTGGATGTTATTTAAGGATTTATTTTAGAATTCCATTTTAATAAAATAAGATTGAGTTAGTGGATTGGTATTGAAATTATCTGGAATTATGAATTTAATAAAGAAAAATTTCTAAAATAAAAAGATGATCCACAGGAAGTATCATTAATGAGTTTAAAATATTAAAATATTAAGATACAATAGACATTCATAAGGGTCCCTTTTAAAGATATTTTCTGTTTTCATGGAATATGTGAGGGATATAAAAGGATTATTTATAATGATACATATCATTTTTATAATGTAGTCTCTAGTGGAATGAACTACTAACTAAATCTATTATATATTGTATTTTATTTATTTGAATAATATAAACTATTCCCATGAATATCATATCTGGGTGTGAATAAATTCAAGGGGAAAATGAAGGCGGTGAAACCTGCTTCACTGGTTGTGTCTTAAAATTAGTAATAGATCTGGAAATTTTATACTATGTGATGAATCATGAATATCTTATATTATAAAAATCTTCCATTTAATGATTATTGTGCTCATTGATGTGTGGTGACATAGGGGTGGTTTATCTTCATTACTCCAATAATATTATATATATGTGTTTTCTATAATTTTTTAGTTTTGTAACATTGTTTTGTATTTAATTTTATAAGATCATTTTTTAGGTTCCAACCATAAAAATTGGTCCAAGATATTTAGTTTTAGAGGATTAGATGACCAGGCCCTAGAAAACGTTTTCTTGATCATGCATAAAAATAATTATTCATCTCATTGACTTATAGAATAATTATATGAATTACTTATAGATGCCTTTTATTATTTTCTAGAATCAAAGTGTATTTTTTTATCCAAGAATAAATGTAATTTAATGAGAGAATGTTCCATGTGGAGATGTTCTATAAGATTGATTTCAGATTTTTGATGATATAAATAGGGTATTCACTATAGAATAAAGATGTTGATATTCTATTAACATGAATCAAAACCTATTTGATTATAAAGGAAGAATAATAAATGATGGATATAAATTAACACTTCTTGATGTCTCTCTCTATGTCCATGAATATTCCTTTAAAAAAAATTTATGTTTAGACAACATCAAAATATATTAATGATATTTATAATATGTATGATAATTCAATAACAATGAACACTGGGTTACTTATATATAGGTTATTCAATATGATATTTTTTTATTTAATGATGGTATATGATCATAAAAATGACTTCAATATGATTTATAATTAATTAGATTCAGTGATGGTGACTTTAAGGGATCAATAGTGGGTGATTCTTTCATTTTTCTCCCTCATAGAATCAAGCTATAAAATGGTTAACACATTGAGTACTTTAATCTTTCTAATTGAATTATTTTTTAAATAAAATATATATCTAATTTTAAATTATGTTATTCAAGGGATGGATATGTATACATTTACAAGAAAATAATAAATTTATGATAGTGGTGGATATTTATTTGTTCAAAATGTTTTTTATATACGAAAGTGAATAAGTTACAGGAGGTATAGTATGTTGGTTGAAGGAGGAACCATATATTGTATTTGTATGAAGAATATTCATTTGATGAAATATTTTAGTGTTATAAGATTAAATTAAAGAATATATAATTTTTTAATCATTCAAAAATCCCATTTTGGATAATTCAAGATTTATATTTTCATGACACACCAGTTTGGTAAATCCTTGTTTTATAGACGTAGGATATTATTTTCACGCTATAACTGGAAGGGATATTATAATTATGTAAACATTTAGATGTTTTTGAGAGTATTAATATATATATTATGATTAAATTTATATTATTATGATGGTGATGCTTCTATCTAAACAAATAACAAATGCTTATAGTAAATTCAATGTGTGTGATATATACGTTGTAACACTCGGTGTTTTTTTCAACCATTTTTTCAAATGAATAAATTAATTTAATTTTTTATAATTAATTTCACTAAATACTAATTCAAACATTGTTTACATGATATACAAAGTTAAGCTTTTTATACATGTAACATTGATACATCATGCATTATACACAATACGGAATTTCGAAGAAACATCATTTTATTGTTATATTTATTTAAATGGGGTAGTTATAACAGATTCATTAAACATAGTAATATTAATAGTAATTATTAATATTTAAATATTATTTATAATTTAGTTATTTAGATAAACCGTATTGATAATAAAACACAAATTTTTTAAAAAGTATGTACAGGTTTAAAAATACTATTTTTAGGAAAAAACTACTCTTTATATCATTCTTCTAAGTAAAAAAATAAATTTTATTTTTTACAAATTTATAATTATAATTTGATAAAAATACTTATTTTTTGAATTAATATTGTAAAAAAATTTCTTTCTGTGATTATTTTGATTTTTCTAAGAAAAATTAGTTTCGGAGGAATATTGAAAAATATTGAATTTCAATTAAATCATATAGTTAATATAATTTATTTATATAGTTAAATTATATTTTATGTTGGATTTAAAGTAAAAAATATATCAATTATACAAAAATTAATAAAATTTAGTTCATTAGAATAATTTTTTATATTTAATTTAGATATAAAACCATAGTGATCTTTTTAAC
Organism: Viscum album; assembly: GCA_963277665.1. Classification (NCBI taxonomy): domain Eukaryota; kingdom Viridiplantae; phylum Streptophyta; class Magnoliopsida; order Santalales; family Viscaceae; genus Viscum; species Viscum album. The sequence goes on from OY728164.1 coordinate 1,646,144,459, forward strand.
ATTCTTAGTTCAAAAAACCTTCTTTCTTTGAACGTTTACGGGGTTAAAAGTATACATAATTTTTCCATTTATATGAATTGAATTTTAAAAATAGGTATATATGTTTATAATGATATAATTTTTTATATTATAATATTATTAACATATGTTTTGACAAAAAATATTAGTGAATGTGATTAAAATTAATTATAGAAATTATAGTATTCTTATTCTTATAAATGAACCCAAACAAAAAACGTAAGGGTCTAAATGACCTATACACTTATCCAACAACCATTTGATGACCTCATTTCAGAACTAAAATATATATTATTGAATTTGGATTGTTTTTGTCACTTTTTTAGGTAAAACGTTTGGTAAACGTAACATGTTTTTAAAAATGTAAAGTGTGTCCCCTCCCTCCCTTATAAAAGTACACCACCTCTCCCCCTTCTTCACACATCTCAAACAACATAGGTTTGGTAATGATCTTCCCAATTACCTTCCTAACATCCTTATCTTCCTCCTTTAAGACTCCCTTTGGGTATAAAGACACACAAGGAATCCCATTATTCAATAATAATAGTGTTACCCAATGGAGAGTTTGTTTGAATGTGTACAAAGAAATTCATGAATTGAGGTATGAGAATTTAATCTCACTTTTTATTTCTATGAGATAAGTGAATTATTCACTAATTGTTTCATTTTTATTGTCTTTAATTTAATTATATGTATTCTATGGTTCTTCTACTTAAATTTTTTGGAATTTACATATCCCTTTTATGTTTTTTATTTCACAGGGTTTATGTTTCATAAGTTTATAAATAACAAAATTAATGTTGTATCAATTTTATTTCCTTGAGACACATTCCATTATATGAACATATATTTCTATATATAGTGTATATACATCATTAGACATGATATATCATGAATATCAGTCTCTTATTGATATTTAAATATTGATGTAATGTTATTATTTCAATTTCATTATGATTCGAAGATACAAAAGTCATAACAGTTTATAGCTATCTCATCATTTATTAGGATTCATTTTTATTATACATCCGTGTATGAAATATTATGATATATACATATATAAAACACTCATTAAATTTCTTTCCCTCTAGTTGTTCATGTTTTTACTATTTCGAATATGGTTTTAAAAATAATCATCTTACCATTTTAAATCCAAAACACTCTTCAAAAGATTTCAGGTGTTAAAAGAATGTTCAACATATATGGAATTACCCACCTTAATGATTTTCCTTTCATTGATTCTTACTTTGACTATTTACTAGGTTTTTTAAGAATTTTTTTTAATATTGTAGAATTTTTTTAATTTTAAAATGTTTTTCAAAAAAATGGGTTTTCAAAAATGATTTATGTTCAAAATGGTTTTTATAAATTTTCATGGTTTATTTATATATTTTAATGAAATTGGTTTTCAAAAATTTTAGAATAATAATTTATAAGTTTTATATTATTTTCAAATAAAAAGGTTTTGAAAATGATTTATATTTTATGAAGGCTTTCTCAGAGAGGAAAATATATTTTTTGAAGGATATGTTTTAAATGAAATTTCATAGAATTATTTATAAGCAATGAATTTTTGAAAAGGTTTTATGGAAGGTATTTTCAATGAAAAGTTATTCTACATAAGATGATCTCTAAGTAAAATTTCAAAATTCATCTCAATCTAAGAGGGAGTTCATTGATTAAGTTATTATTTTATTGGGGACAAGATACATAAATATCATTCATATTCATTCATAAATGGTCTCTTTTTTGACTTCTTGATGTTTATGAAACCAATTCCTCTTCAAAATGTGATATGATGATAAATTCTTACCAAACCCACTTCATATAACAAATTATTAAAATATTAACTGATTATAAAACTTCAAAATTTTCCATTTATTATGATATGATTAAATTTTAATGATACCTATTCTAATTAATGGGATATGATGTGATGTTTATGAAACCCATATCTTTTTATAGGACATGATATGATGGGTGTTTTAATATATTGTGGCACATTCATTTATAATTTTATTATAAGATGGGTGGGGCCTTTATCCCCCTATAATTCATTGGGTAATGATTTATATGTCCTGAGTAATTATAGGAATCATGTTGAACACCATGATCTACTATGGTACGATGGAGAAACCTGATCCCTTACAAGTAAAGGACTACGACTGGGGATGGTGGGGTGTCCCAACCAATAGTTGTAATCCCCATAAAGATAATAATATGAGGAAAACTAATCCACTATGGGCCAATGGGGAACCTGATTCACTATGGGAAGATGGAAAACCAGATCCCTTACAAGGAATGGACTGAAACAAGGAATTGTGGTGTGTCCCATCCAGTAGGTGTAGTCCCCATGGAGTTCCCTAATCATTTTTAGCAATACATCTATACTTATATGGAATGATATTAAATGTTTATGTTTATTTCAAAATTCTATTACCTGCTCATGTTTTATGATTTCATGGCTCGTGTTATTGATTATTTTATAAGTCATGTGTTATGAACTACCAATTTTTACACCAAGACTTACATTTCAAATATTTGATATGAAAGTAATGATATTCTAAGGTTATAATCAAGTTATCATACCATTATTCTCTTGTTTTTTCATACATATCTTAGTTTTTACCCGTACCAAAAATCTGTGATCACATATTTTTTTGATTCCTTCCATGGGTTATGAAGATATGTATTATGAATGATGTTTCTAAGAATGTTGATATTCATGACAAAACTCAAAGGATATAATGTTTCTAACTTTAATACTAGTGTATTCTTCTATGATTATAAAGGCACTAGTCTGTTACATTTTTTGAGAGTCTATTTGTGTAAGGTATTTTGTTTTCCTCAAAAGTGATGTATTGTTAACATATAAAAATTGAGGGTCATTATAGTTGGTATCAAATAAAATGTTTAGTTAAACATTGGAAACTATGATGAGAAAATTTTAATGATATCCCTATGGATATTTCTATGGATGTCTCTAGCGGGTTCTATAAGGTTAAGTCTATATATGAGTTAAAGATTAGGAGAATGTCATGGAACTTTAGTAGAGGATAAACTAAGTGTTTTTAAGAATTAAATATATTTCTTGATAATACAAGTGTATTTGGATCTCAAATTATGTACTTAGGGGTTACAACTCTAACAAAGTGTATCGACCCTGACTCGAGCGTAAATTGGTACATGACAATGGGCTTTACTACATAGTGAGTTTGACACTCGTAGTGGATTTGATTTGGAAAGTCAGAAACTATTTATGAGCCATCACGAATGATTTAAATGTATATTTTCTATGAATTACTTATGATAAACCTATGGTGTCATATGTTCAAGAAGGTTTTGTAATTTAGATATCCAATAAGTTGGTTTTCAAGATTTTGTGATTCCTAACCATGAGAAATGGTTCCTACTCATTTTTTTCTGGTTTTAGACAATTGTGGGAGCTAGAAGTAACTATATTATCATTGAATGTAACAGGAAATCTTTTGATGACCAATCAAATTTGATAGTCACTAGAGTGAAATATGTCTTTATCATACTTAGTCAGTTTTCACAGAACTTAATTAATAATGTGTACCTTAACCAACCCTCAAAATCACCAAGGAATATACAGAAGGAGTTCACTGAGATTTTGGCTAATGGAGACCGTGGAGGTTGGAATATTCAGCTTATTTTGTGCCAAAAATGTGGAAATAATAACCTAATGGAATAACTTATAAGAATTTTTTTTGACTGTGGGAAAAGACACAATGAAAGTTACTTCAATGGGAAAATGATTGGTTTAGATAACCAAATGGATGAGAATATTGGCATTCCTAAGACAATAATAAGGGTTAATTTATTTATTTGTGGAATGAATGGTAATTATGAGAATATATTCCCTAGGTTGAAATCAAAAAATTAGAATAAAAAATTTGGTATGAGAAAATGACTTATTGTCGATGATTATGAGACTAAAAATTAAATTTTTAAGGAATGTGGAATTTAGTAATACTATGTTATAAACTTATTATGGTTTACGGATGAAGTTAAATAATCGATGTTGTTATGCATTTGGATTCCACAATTATGTTATGGTGAAATATATAAGCATTGTTAAATTTATGTTAATAAATATAGATTTACATGTTTATGATGAATGTTTCTGATGGATTGGAAAAGTGATTTAATAGAACAATGGAATTTAGACTAATGGATGATAACCCTTAGTATTTCTTTTAAGTTAGGATAATTTTGTTTGGATAACTATATGTTGGATATGAATAATTAAATTAGATAGTACTGATCACCTTTGAACTAACTAAGGGCTTGTTGATTAGTTGTTATAAAAGCATTATTAACAATTAAAACATTTTTGGATTTAAATAATATATCCAATATACCTTGTAGTAAATAAAAATAAATCTTTTCACAAGGAATCTTGGTAATTTTGGTAATATCCATGTTCCAAGGGAATAAATGATAAATGTATTCACATTTTTTATTCCAAAACCATGAGATACTCTATGATATATGGGTCATCAATGCTACGATGATTATAAGAAATTTAATGACCATATTTCTATATTGTCGGATTTCCAGCATCGAGAAGGGTTTTAAGGATTACTATTTTTGTAATGGTTTATTTTAATCTTCAGATATGATTTTGGATTTTAATGCATTATTTCACCATATAAGGATTTTTCAAAATATGATAACTTATGATAACCTTATATTATGATAAAAATGAATGGAATGTGATATCCTTATATTAATGGATGGCATGATCATTTAATTCTTTAGGAATGAAAAATTCACTTTCACTTTGTGGAATTAATGATGAAGTTGAATTTGATCAAGGAAGGGTACATGGTATGGTTTTAAAAAAATCACGTAAATATATATTTTCATTAAAATTATTCAACGTTAGGAATAATATATAGAAACACAATTTCTTCCTAATACTCTAATTTTAGTAAAATTGATGAAATTTTATATCATCACAATTATATGAATATTATGTCGTCATCTTTATATTTATCATTAATTTCTTTATGATTAATGACGTAATCCATTTCCTACAAATATTTATTCATTTCTTCAAAGATAATTTTTTCATTTCCCACCTATGTTATCATATGTGGAAACCCAGTTACAGGTTACATTTGGAAAACATTATGATTAAAACATTATTTTCTTCAAAGTATTTTCTAGTATTAATTTTAACAAGATGTGTTTCTATGAATAGAAACTTCACAAATTAAATGTTCGATAACCAAGAAGAATTTTGATAGTAAAATTAATTTTAAGGGGCTTGAATGTAACACCGTGAGTTTTTGTGATACTTTTTTTCATTGAATAGCTTAACATTCTTTAATTTCATTTGTTTAATTGAACTGTAATTTAATAATTATTTATATTCTACACTAAGTTAATATTTCCCTACACACAACACTGGCATGGCTTACAGTGCATGCTACACCGAGTTTCTACGAATCAACATTTTATTATTATAATTATATATATGGGATAGTTAAAAAATAGCCTTTAAAATTAGTTAGATAATTATTAATAAATAATTTTATATATTTTAGATTATTCTTTTATATAGATAAATCATATTTATATTAATAAATTTAATATTTAGTAATGCCTTTTTGTGTTTGAAAATAAAATTTTATTAAAAGAACTACTTTTTCTATACTTTTGTGAACAATAAAAATATTAATTTTAGAAACCTATATAAATTTAATTTGATTAAATAATATTAATTTTCTAATTTATAATTTCAACATTATATTATTGTGAAAATATTGTATTATATGTAGAAATATCATTTCTAGATGAATATTTAAAATTTGGAATTTTAATTCCAAACCACTTTTTCATATATTTTACTTATATAGTTAAATTATATTTTATGTCAGTTTAAAGTTCAAAATAGTTCAATTACCTTTATAATAGTCTAATATAGGTAATTTAAATCATTTTTTTGTTGTAATTTTATATTAATTCCAAAGGAAATTTTGAACATTCTCACTTTGAAAACAGGCTTTTTCACCACATCTATAAAATTATTATTAAACTTATTTTTTTAGTTTTTGAGAGTTGAATTTTTAAAAATATAAATAAATGGTCTTAATTTGTATAATATTTATATTCTAAAATTATAAACATCACATTTTTTCCAAAAAAATATTATTTAATGGGATTAAAATTAATTATAGAGATTCAGGTAATTTAAGTTGAACAAGAGATTACACCTTAAACTAACGGTCCAAAATAACATAGACACTCATAAAAACCCCATTGGATGAATGTATTTGGGCATAAACCTTCTATTGTAGAGTTTTTTATAGGGTTTTATTAATTTATTTAAGTAAAAATTTGGGAACAACTAACAATCTTTTATAAAATTACAATCTTGTCCCCCCTCTTATCAAATTCCTCCACTTCCCCCCTTCTTCACACCTCTCGAACCACTAATGGTCATCCTTGTTCTTCCCAATTAACATATAAAATCCATATCTTCATTATTGAATCCTACCATTGGGTAGAAATCTATCCATGTATTCCCTAATGTTTAATGAAAAAGGAGTTACCGAAGCAAGTGGAGGTTTGAAGGTGTTAGAATAATGTCAAGACAAAAGGAAAGGGAATTTCATCTTACTATTTATTTCCATGATATACCTGTATTATTCACCATGTTTTTCGATTTTTTATGTTTATAATATCCATGGGTGTATTATATCATTATTATACTTAAATTAATAGGTTTTTTACGAATCCATTTGATCACTTTTCTTTCATGGGGTTTATGTTTCAAATGTTACAAAATTGGTAAACTAATTTTATCTCAATTTCCCTTCATTAAGACGCATGTCATGTTATGTTCCAATATTTATATATGAGGTTAGTGTACCTCCATTGAAATTTTTTATCCTGAATATCATTGCTCTCATGATATTAAAAAATTTCTGTAATATTATTCTTTCTGTTGTATTATTATTTAGAGTTACCAATGTGGTAACTGTTTATAGCAACAATTTCATCATTTATCAAGGTTGTATTTGATAATCTTTGTCTGATAAAATCATAGGATCCATATATTAGTTAAAATCATGATGTTTATTATCCTCTATAATTAATGTAATATCTAAGTAATTGTTCAATTTTTTCACACTTTCGTAAATAATAAAATTAAAAAAATATTTATTTGGATATCAATAATTATTTAATGTTTCATTCTAAAATCTATGTTCTTTCAAATCTGTGTTTTATTAAAAGGGTTTCAATTTGTTAACTATTCCCTTATGATGTCTAAAGAAAAATTTTACCAATGTTTACCCATTCAAAAAATTTTGTTTTTATATTTAACTTATTGTCATTTTTATATAATGAGACTTTATTAACCTTTTATCATGTAAAGGGAATGTCCAGTATGGACGAACATACCCATCGTCCTGACCATCATTTACATGATGATTAATTTTCATGTTTACATGATTACTTTAAAAACAATTACCTAATATTATATATATGTTTTTATTTTAAAACTCATTTCAAATAAAAAGGGTTTTAAAAAATGTTTAATGCTTACAAAGTGTTTTAAATGTTTTCAACGATTATTTATAAGTATTAAAAGAAACAAATTTCAATTTTTTTAATATTTATTTATAAGATTCAATTGATTATCAGTGTATAATGATTTATGAATGATTTATTTTTTAGAATTATTTATTTAATGTTCAAAAAATATTTTCGTCGAGAGGTTTATTAAATAAAATTTTAATAAATTCTTTAAAATAAATGGATTTCTGAAAAGTTTTTATGAAATTTATTTTCAAAGAAAATTTATTTTCGTTAGGTACACTACAAGTGAACAATCAAAATAATTTTCCATATAAGATGGTATCCATCCATATTGTTTAATCTTTATTAATGATATGATACATGAATTCCATTCAAATTATTTCTTAAGTGGTCTATCTTTTGATGGATTAATTTTTTTGAACCTTTTTTCTCTTCAACAAGTTATAAAATTATAAATTTCTATGAAACATGCTTCCTTTAAGTGGTTGTTCTAGGATGAAATGATAATGATACGTATATATTTTTTATGTGTTATGGTGTTCATAAATGTATATGATACTGATCTTAGTTCACACGATATGATGTGATGTCTATGTGACCCATATCTTTTTATGGGTTACACTATTATGAATGATTTATTATATTGTGATACATTTATGGATGATTTTATTATGAGATTAGTGGGTCTTATATCTTCATTTAATTAATTGGGTAATTATTTATATCGCATGTGATAGTGATATGAATCATGTTTATGGGATTGATCCACTATAGGAAGAAGTGGAAACCCAAACCCTTGTAGAGAAAGTACTAAGACCATGGATAGTGGTGTGTCCTACCTAGTCAGTGTAGTCCCCATTAATATGTGAAGATGTAGTAACCCAAGAAACTATGGGATGATGGGGGAAACCCATTCCATTACAAGGAAGGAGTGTGATAGGGGATGGTGGTGTGTCCCACCACATAAGTGCAGTCCCCATGAAGATAGGAAGACAGGGAAACCCGATCCACTTTGGGAAGATGGGGAAACCAAATCCACCATAGGAAGATTGGGAAACCAAATCACTTACAATGAATAGAATATGACTGTGGATTTTGATTTGTCCCACCATGTTGGTGAAGTCCTCTTTAAGTGGCCTCATATATTCTATCAAATCATTTTGACCTAGAGGGAATGATATTACTAGTTTATGTGTATTCTACAATTATATGCATTACTCATATTTTATGGTTTCAAGGCTATTGTTCGAGATTATTTTATGATTCATGTATTATGAAATTACAATCTTTATTCCTTGATATATGTTTCTGATCTTTGATATGCAATGAATGATCTCCTACACTTATGAACATGTTCTCATACCCTTATGATCATGTTAATGCTTACATATCTCTCATGTTTACCCCTATTGAGCATCTTATATTACCCCTTTTCAAGTTTATATCCTTGGGTTATGGAGATTTTTATTATATATGATGTGTTTAAGAGATGTTCTTGTCATGAAGAACCCAGTAAAAGAAAATTTAGGTAAATTATTTACCCATTTTTATTTTTATATGTTTCCAAATTCACTAGGATAATACATTCTTTGGGTGTCTGTTTGTGTAATGTATTCTGTTTTCTACAAAAGTTATGTAATCTTAATATATTAAAACTGTGGGTAATTATAAGATTGTTTTAAGGAATATTATGATTCAATAAGTTAGTTATATGATGTATGTTTACAAACTAAATATGTTTATATAGAATGAAAATACACACATAGTTCTGTTTTAGTGGTTTATAATGTGATAGTGAGATTATTTTACCTCAAGATAGTTTTAGAAGGTACAATTAATTCCCAAAAAGTATCTTCCAAAATTTAATGGAATTAATTTCTTATACCCTTATGTAATTTAGAGGTGAAAAAAATATCTACTTATAGAATACTAATGATCATAAATATAGATTATATAAATGTGGGTAATTCACTTTTGGGAGTTATAATAAGGTGTCATAACAACTTAATTGCATGGGACCGATGGATCATCTGTTTTTTTGGTTATATACATGTGTTCAGTTCTAATCCAGTTCATTTTCTGGGCGATTAGTTATACTATTTTAAATTAATCAATGATGTGAGGTGAAATATGTGATTATTCATTATCAGGACTACATTTGAATATTTTTTATAATCAATCAATTGATATCAATTGTGGAAAAGTGAACCAAATTAATATAAAATTATTAATATCAATCAACAGTCTGGAAAATAATAGAAGGGAGTTGTATAGGTTTTTTTACTATAAATGCACCTAGTTTTAGAATAATATATAATATAATCCAAGAAATAAAAGGTCATGGAGAGAATGAATCGCATATTTATAGAGATGGAAACAATAAATAAGATTCACATTTATTTATTCAATGAGTTTTTGGTGGAATAATTGAATTATGTGGATTATATAATTAATATAATTCTACAATCTCTATCATGGATGAAACTTCTTGAATCTTTTTTTCGCAGATGAAAAATTAATATTTACCTATTGGTAGACATTTCTACCACCCTTATATCATCATGGATTCTAATGAATAGAAATATATATTGGATATTACAATGAGGTGATACCATTTGGGTAAGGAATTAAAGAAATTTGATTTCATCTCTTAAATAAAAACTCTTGGATGTTTTGAGAAGTTTGAGTATTATCATCATAGAATATATATTATGGTAAGATTAAAACAATGTGTCATTTTTTGATGAGGGTATAGTATCCTCAAATCCAAATGATTGAATAAATTTAGGTAACTATGTTTTTTATTGTTTAGAAAGTACATCTATTCTGGATGAACCAAATATCATTGATAAATTTTTATGTGGAGGTAATGTTATAGTGGTTTTTTCTAAGATATGGGTCCTGTAATGTTCCTGGGTCGTTGATACTTATAAATGTTCTCTAGGATGTTATGTTTTTGAAATATTGGTTGAGTATAAGATGAGATATAATTAATGTTTTGTATGTCTACATGATTTAAAAACTATGTGAAATTATCTATAAATTCCATTTAGTATTCCCCTCTCCAGAATTGCAGAAAACATAAATGTCTGGAGGCAGTTGGAATTCGGATGGACTTGAGTTATTTTTTATTATTAATAAGGGATGGGATGGATTTCTTAAGTTTTTTTAGGACATGTGAGCTAATAAAATAACCAATAAGTAATTATTTAATTTGGAACATATGAATTTAATATTTTAAGGTGATCTCAGATTGTTGAAGATGATTAAACATTGTATTTCCATGCATGATTTTCAATATAATGAAATTGTATATTTATATTAGTTTTCTTATCTAGTTATTAAAACAATGAATATCCATAATGTTAAAATAATTGATCTCTAGAATGAATCATATATTGACTTTTTATATTTAAATACCACATTTTTTCATGTATATATTGAAGAATTAGTTTGTAGGGAGAAACCAGAAGGTTTCACAAAAATAGAGAACCAAAATGTTTTGATCAATATTAAACATATCTTTTATGGATTAAATCACACTATATGGATGTGGATCCAAAATAAAAATTTCACCATAAAATAATATAGGATTATCAATTGAAATTATAATAATTTTAATTTTTATAAGTTGTTCAATAATGGAATTTCAATCCTCTAACTTATTCATATTGAATAAATGAAAAATGAATATATGATAATAGAAAAGTATGATGAACCAAAAGTTGAATTTACCACATATTTTTAGATGAATGATATTATTATTCTATATCAAATTTTTTATATCAATATTTTATTATAATTCGATTTAATAATGTTATCCTTTTTTCAACCAATTATATATGGAAGGTGGTGAAACATTTTAGAATGTGCTAGGTAAAACTGGTTAGAAATTCAATAATTGGATTATATATGGTAATAAAGTAGATCAAATATAGAATATAAGAAAAATATATGTACAAAGAAAATGATTCATTTAAAACAATAGTTATAATGTTGATATATTTCATGTTTTTTACATATCAATATATTGTGCATGTTGTGGGAGTGATTATCGGGATCATGGATTATCAGGTAAAAGAGTATTGGGATGTTTTAATATGGATCCTCTAGTATCCCAATTTTTTGAAACTTCTATAGTTTTATTAAATAAATGAAACACAATAGGGGATTATAAATTTATAGTATGAAGGTGATACGAAAACTTGTAGAAGATACGAGGGTTATTTTTTCACTTATAGAGGTATATCTATGATTTGGATATCAAAATATAAAATAGTAGTTTCAATTTTTTAATATTGACTGAAATTATATTTCATTAAAAATAGGTAGGAAAAATTTGAATGAAGTCTATAGGATAAAACATTGTTCTATATTTCAAATAGTACAATCTGATTTATTAACAACATGATATTTCAATCCCAGAAAAAGAATATCCAACTAATGTATTAATTAATCTGGTAGATACTAGAAATAAAAAATGTATATTGAAATGTTGGATGGATTTAAGAATATAATAAATATATTTAACAATGATATCGTTTTTTTAAGAAGTGCCTCACCTCATTTGGCACGAGATAATAATATTCATAGTGGATAAACCATGAAATTTCAATTGAATAATTGAGTGGAATGGATTCTTTTTTTTATAGAGTACATAATGGTGAATAATTAAAAATAATTCCATGTGGGACATTATTATGTTCATATTTGTAAAAAACAAATTCCTTCTGTTATTAGATTATATGGAATGAATGATTTCAAATTTATAATTTCCACAACTAAATAGTAATGGTTGAGTATCAATGGAGATTTCTATATTCTTAAAATTTACAAGTCCAAAATATGGAATTTAGATATAGTCAAATAAAAAAATCTAAAAAAATTAATAGTGGATGTCAATAGATAAATGTGTAATTACTAAGGGTCACGTGTAATTTTAGTTGAGGTTCTCTCATCATTCTTGAGAGATATATAAGGATTTATCTAATAGTTAATGCTTTGAATCTGGGATTTTTGGATGCATGGACTGGTCAGTAGATATAGGATTTAATTTGATTGAAAAATTATACTTAATTAAGATATATGAATAATGAATTAATATTCGTATTCTCTCCAAAAATATTTGAATTTAGGTAAACACATTGTACTCTTTGGTTTCAACATTAAGTAATAGAGATGGGACATTTGTTTCATGTTATAACTCATCAATATTTTAAATTTATGTCTTATATCATATCTAAAATTATTTTATTGGACCATTCCCATATAGAGTTTGACTAATTTTGAAACCTATAAGATTTGTATTAAACTTTTTCATTGTCTTTTGAAATCATCATTCATTAAATAGTTAAGGTATGGTAGGTTAATACATGTTGCAATATGTATTGTGTTATATGTTTTTTTGTATTGGTTATGTATATTCATTATAATTAAATGGTTCAGTATCTCTATTTCTGGATTGGATTTTCCTGGAAGATAACATTCAGCAAGTAAAAGTTGGACTAAAAAAATATACAATGAATATTTATGTAAATAAAAATAAATATTAATAAAGTAAATATTAGATTAATGATATTTCATTAATACAATAGTCCAATAAATATACTAATATATAAATTATCAAATGTATATAATTTGAACAATGATCATAATTATTTTTTTATCGATTTTTATTCAAATTTAATATAGAAAATTAAAATACATGACTACATGTTTTTAATTATATATATATTTATTAATTTTCTAGTAAATTTCTATTTATTTCAATTGCATTAAATGGATTTTTTTTATTTTTTAGGTGGTACTGGATGAATGAAAACTATTTTAAAAGATATCTAAAATGATGTTCAGATTTTATAATCATCTTTCAAAAATATAATGATAATGTATTCTCTATGTATTAGAATCAACCATTCGATTTTTATGATTTTTCTTTAATAAAAATCAATTTTCGGCACTTTTAACAAGGAAGACACCATTATTTTTTTACAAATGATTTTTTACTTTTGTACATGATCTACTATATCATGGTTGTGACTATAATAACATGTATAATAGGTAGGAACATTATTTTTAATATTTTATGTAAAATGTGAGTTAATATTTAGTTTTTAATCCTTAAATTTAATGTGTATTCATTATATTATAATATAAATTATTCATAGTACCTCGATTAAGTGAAATCATAGTTAATGTTGTTCCATTTTTTATAATGTTTGAGTTAATTTAATTTTTCCTTTAAACATTATTCTTTAGTTATAATAGTCATAATAATTATTAATTATATTATATCATGATTGGTTATATAATTAAATAGATAAAATGTTACATTTTTTTACAATTTTATTTGTCATTGATAAATCTGATAGTCTATTATTATTAATGAGTATTTTAATTAATTATTCATCAATATTTCATTACATTTTATAAAATATAATTTTTATTATATATCATTTTTTGTAAATCATAGTGTGGTTGTATGAAAAAGAATGCGATTAAAAAACATGTCATGTATTCTATACATGCTTTGACCATAGTATATTTTTATTTCATTTTAATTAATTAAAACAACTATATTAGTGAAATTTTTAATTATAAAAACTACTTTTATTTGTAAAAATCCATATATTAATATCTAATCAATATTTAATATTAGTTAAGGTTTTATATTATCATGTTAATTTAAAAAATTTATTGTGATACTATGATAAAACCATTGAATTAATAAATTTGTTCATTTTTACTCCACACCAAGTGGTAGAGATCTCTTTAAAAAATAAATTTATTCCATGGTTTTCTATTGGAATAAATTTTGAAAAATAAAAAGTTTAGATTCAATGTAATTTATGATAGATCAATAATTTTAATGTCTACTTTTTTTACATATTTAAAACTTTTCAAATTTGTACTTTTGTGAATCACCAAGCTTTAGTGAATTTATTTTGATAATTATACTTATGATTTTTTAATAATTATATATTTTTTTGGATATTTAATATTCATATCTAATGGGATATTTCTATTATGTGATTGGTATAATAGGTTGAAAAACTAATATTGATGAATGAATTAATTTATAGTAGTAATTTTATAATGAGTATCTGTGAAACATGTATTGATTTTAGAATTATTACATGTTTAATCTCTTTAATTTATAAATTTTCTTATAAACTAATTAAATAGTTAAAAGATATAAATAATTTCATTATTATGATATGAAAATTTATAAGAAATTTTTGAATTCACTTCCCCATTGGGAACCACTCATTATTCTATTGTTAAGATGGTAGTGACCATCGAATCCCACCTCAAATAGGCAGTTAGGGGGCCACTAGCATAGATTGACTAGAAAAACTATAAAGGGAGGAATTTCCCATATAAAACTGAGGAAAAATATAACCCCCAATAAAATCCATAATATAAATAAAACCATTTTTTCATAAATAATACAATGCATAAAAAATTCAACATGGGAAAAGATTCTATGAAATTGTAATAAAAAAATAATTCTCTGAAGTAAAAATTCCGATAATAATTCCCTATTAATTAACATTTTAATATCCATCTAAATCGCCAAAATACTTCCAAGAAATTTTTATAATTTTTATATATATTGGGTTTATCCTTCAAGTATACTTAGTTGGTTTCCTCTCAATATATTTTCTATAGATATTAAAAGAAGAATATATATATCTTAATGAGTAAGTAGAAGAATGAACACACACATATACATTTTTAATCAGCCCAACATCACCAAGGATCTATAACTATGTATTTTATCCAAGTTTTATAATTCAATTTTGCATGATATAGAAAATAGGGTTCCTAACACCACTTCACCATTTGGTGGGTGTTCTCGCATGCCAACAGATAATATCATAGCACGACCACACCATCTATTTCTTCATAATGAATGTCACCCAACTAAATATCAAACAACCACTTCATAATCACATCACCAAAAAAATTAAAACACACCAAATATCTATATATCAATCAGAAATCATATTTCCCCTTTAGTAATATATAATGAACATGATGGAAATAAACCTCATTCCCCCTACCATGTATTACCACCACTATATACCACATTGTAACCACATCATCATCACGTCATTATCACTTTAAAATTATGTACATCACCACCCCTGGATATAACCTCTATCAATCATAGCTATTTCAATTCAAAAAGATAGAATATGGAATATGGATAATTCATCCATTTATTGTCTCTTAAAGTGGTTGTTTGGGGAAGAATCCTAGAACACAAAACATATTTACATTGGTAAGAGTCTCCAACATGGTTTGGGTTTTTATGAAATACTTGGAAAGTACATAAAATATCACAGGTATAATCAATCCTTACCCAATGTGTTTCAGTAAATATCTCTACCATAACTCATACCCATCACCAAAAATTTTAACCAATATATCATTCAAATAATAGAACATTAATCAATCACTGCAATCACCACAAAATAGCCACAAAATAAATCTTAATTCCCCAATTAAATATTTATGTATCTTATCAAGATTTAACATATACAAACCATGTTACATTGCTTATGTATTTTATTAAGCAGATTTAATTCCAAACATTTCCCAAGTAAACACCTATGTTTAAAGTATCTTTTAATTCCCACATTTAATATGAGATATTCATTATACATCTACATTATTAAATTTATACATGCACCCCAACTATTATTATTTATTCACATCATGTTTAATTTCTCTCATATCATAATACTATTTATCTAATAATTCCACTTAATAACACATAATCATTAATGAAACTAATCACATTGTAATCCAATCCATTAGTGGAGAAAAAAAACCTAGGATATAATAAAATATAAAAAAATACATCAAACAAATAAAAATAATCTTTAAAAGAACTCCCCTCATGAAATTTATATATGACTAGCATGTGCATCAAATATATTTAGAATTCCCAAAATACTCATTTATTATAGGATATGTATTATTAAGAAATTATAAGAGGTTATTCTAGTATGTAATCATAGAAACAATGTATATGGTCCCCTCTAATACAACCCAAAATGAGAAATATTTTATAGAGGTGAATGGAATGGACATCAATAGTTTAACACATCATCGATAATAAATATAATAAAAATAACAATTGATTATTTGATATTCAATTCAAATTAAATTAAATATTACAATTTTCTTTATACATGTTTTAGGTAAATCTATGACATTCAATAAAATGATAAACTGA
The DNA here is from genome assembly GCA_963277665.1 of Viscum album. Lineage (NCBI taxonomy): Eukaryota > Viridiplantae > Streptophyta > Magnoliopsida > Santalales > Viscaceae > Viscum > Viscum album. The sequence goes on from OY728164.1 coordinate 1,646,161,299, forward strand.
AATTATAATTTCATGATATACAAAAAAATAAAGATTGGATTCTTTAATCCCCCACCACGACATATGCTTCATCATACCACTATAAAAAAATATGCGAAAAAAGAAAAGATGATTTTTGGAATGAACATTAAAATGAACAAAATTATATGGTCATATAGGTTCTCTATAAACTCTACTTGTAGATATGTTCATCATGATATATGATAGAAAAATTGGCCTAGTGGTGGGATTCCCATTATTTTAAAAATAACTGAATCCTATGAATTTTGGAAATTATCATCGATGATTTCCTTTGTCAAAATCATTCCACCCAACATAGAATTACATTTAAATTGTTCATTCATTCTTATCATCATTTATTTTAATTTAATGTTTATAATTTAATGTATTAAATATTATATATGTGAACTTATTATTACATTTTTTTTAAAATTTCATATTTAATGATTTCACATTTTAAAATTTCATTTTAAATCATATAATATTATTCTAGTCTATTTAATTAATATGAACAATTATTTAATATGAATTTATCTTATGTATGATACATAATATATTATTAAATATAGAAATTTTAGGGTGTAAAATCCCCTTACTGGAAAAATAATATACATATGTAATATGCAATATGTAATAAGATTTAAATTAAGAAAAGTCTGATATATTTTATATCTAAAATACATAAGATTTTTTCCTTTAAAAATTTTTGATACATACGATTTATATATGATACAAAATATATTTCCTTAAATAAATTCTTTATTAGTATGATATATATGATATGCAAGATGTTATACTAAATGAAACTTCATATGTATGATATTTAACATAGCAGAAAGTCCGGAATTGTCATATGTAATATATATTCAATGTGTACATATGATATATATTCATCTTGTGAGAATTGACACTTTAATAGAAAATGATTAAAGTATTACATACCAAAAATATTTCTTATGCATTACAGTTTTAGAAAATAAAAAAAATGAATTATCTTACAAATTATTAAATGAAGTAGTAACATAATTTGTAAGATATTTAAATAAGTTAAAAATCAAAGGAGAATATGTTTTAAACCCATTTTTTAAAAAAATTATTATAATACTAAATTTGACCAAAAAAACAAAAACAAAATACAACATAATTATATGTTTTTATTTAGATTTAATAGATTACTTATGAAAAAATAATTAAAATGATAACAATTCCATTATTCCTATATATATACAAAAAACTATAAAAACATATAGGATTAATGGTAATATATTGTAAAAACTTGTTCCTCTACAAATTATACCTAAGAAATAATTTTCTTCATAAATAATCAGAATCATCCTAAAAGTAAAAATTATAAACAAACCTAACACTTTTTATTATATAACTCTAAAATATGTACAACTCTACCACTGGAGAATAATAATCACTATAAATACATTGTCTAAAATATAATAATATTAAAATTAAATAATTTCATTATAAAAAATAAACATGGTTAAAAACAATGAATACTAAGAGTGAATCTTTTACTGAAATTTCCACACACATTCTTCTATTTGAACATGAATTTGTTATGCTTCAACCATGGGGAAAACTCACCCATGATTCTCCATCTTTTGATGATCATTTATCTTAGTTGGATTCTCCATAAATTTTGTGTCATCTTTAACATATAAAACCCAAAATTAATAAAATGAGACTCGTTATAAGGATATAAAAATATTTATAAATCATGAATGATATCATGGAACTAATACATTTACATGGGTAAGTTCCGACTGATATTCCACCTCATCAACACTTCCCAACACCTCAATGGTGGCAATAAAACTAGGTTAATGATTTCTCCCTTGAGAAAACATGTACTATTCATTATGAGGGTATTCCTTCAATAATATGTTATATTTGACATCAATTTCCAAAGGATACCTCTCTTATTCCACAAAATTTTTCTAGGGTTCATGCGCCCACTTCATCTACTATAAAATAATATTTATATTTTTTTTAATTCATTTCATAACATATTGTCCAGGGAAAACGAACTACCCAAACATGGTCCTGCAAAATGGAGAACATCTTATAAAACTATAAAACACCTCAATTAAGGAAATTAAAGTGGAAGAGTGTGTAACGACCCAATGTTTTTTAATGAAAACTCCATTATCATATGTGTTCTATAAAATCACATAATAATGAACTCATAAGTGATATGTTACCTTTAAACATATGTTTTTCACTTCTATGTTTGGAATTTAAAAAATCTGGCATACACGGTTGTGTTCAACATGTTTTTTGGAGTCTAATAAAATAGAAATATTTTTTTCGTGAATAGTGACCTACCCTAATGAATAGTAAAATACCTTTATGAATAGTGATATACCCTAATAAATAGTAACATCACCTATGGTGGTATAGAAATAATATTCAAGTTGGAAGTACGATAAAACTATATTTTAGAATAAGTTAATAAATGTTTTAAAACTAGTTTTTGATAATAAATTATTATTTTAAATAAAAATTAAAATAATCATATTTAAAAAATTATTTTTGAAAAAATGGATATCATTTTTGGATTCTACACGTTGAAAAAAGGTTATGGTGACTTTTTGGGCTTTTTCTGAAATACTTGATTTTTTGATGAATAGTGAAATACCGTAATTTACAAAATTATGCTAAATAATCTAATTATTTACTCATGTGTGATGTTCTGCTGATGTAAGCCCAATTCATTCGGGATTACATTATAAAATTACTATTTTTGGTCATAGAAGACTCGCTATTCCTTGTCTTGGGAGGAATTAATAAACTAATGAATTTTATATTAAGAAAATTATCTCCTCCCCCACTATAAATACCCCCTCTCCTTACCTCGTTCCCTCACACCTCTCAATCCCTGTGCCCAACCAAAATTCAGCCCAAATACCCTACCAATATCCGTTCCCACGTCCAGGTCTTGCTGGTCTTTCCCAAAGAACAAATCAAATCCCCTAAGAGGAGTCTCAAAGAGAGGAGATCAGAGGGTAAGAACCCTCTTTCGTTTTCAAGTGTTTTGTTTTCATTTTATTTCTTTTCTTATACCCTCTTCCCCTTACCATATCCAAAATGAATGAAAGCTCCAGAATCTCATATATTCTAGATGATAATCATGTTTATTGAAAATTTCAAGCATCATGCTTCCCCTCCTATCCCTCACGTTCTAGAATTAAAATATCACCTATGATGTGTCAAATTAGAAACATCATGGATAATGTGTTTTCAAATTCTTTTATCTTTTTGTTTCTAGTGATCAAATCAATTATGTGATGGTTTAACCAGATTATTATATATTTTATATGTCATATTTAAGGTTCTATAATCTTCATACACTCATGATATAAAACAATAATACAAAACAAGTCAATTATGGGAAAATTGTTAAAAGTAATTCAAGTGTTTATCATTAATGTTTATTGTAAAGGTTTTCTTTCACTCTAATTAACAAAATGAATTTTGTAACCATGTAACCTACTAGATTTACACTAATGTTATATAACTTCAATTATGAACAACCACTTTCATCTTACAGTTTATTTGAACCTAAATATAATTGAACCGATCATTAAAATAAATGAAACAAACGGACTTGAATAATGAAATTGAACCTTGTAATCAATCAAAATGGGAATAAATGAACATAAAAAGGTTATACTGAATCTTTTACTTTTAGATAAGGTTATAGAACTATTGATTAATAAACCTAATTTGACTATTCAGGTCATTAATATCAACTGAAGAACGCCAACAGACCTAAGGTAAGGGATCCTCTCAATTTCACACTTTTTCAAGATTGTTCACTATGTTAGGACATGTTGTGTGTAATTGTTAATTATGGGGTATGATTTCTCACCTCCCCCATACTAACCTCTTTATGTATAAGTTATGATAATTAATTTTCCTCTCTCACTAATCCCCCTTAAGTACTCCCGATACCATGGTGATAATCCGTAATGAATTATACCTGAACCTCTTTTATTCCTTCGGGTTGTCTTATCTACTTTTCTACCAAAATGATGGTATCTTATCTTTTACTGTGCATACTATAAATCCTATTTACATGTTCCAAGTTTATCTATCAAGACTCTTTCATCACCCTATTTTGGAGATAGTCATGCTTTTAAGTGATTCTCTCCTCATTACTTCCAGATAAGTGAACCCATTTTTAGGGAACTTCTCAAATTCTTTCCTATTATCAAATGTACTCTATCTTCTATTTTAAGTCACCTTTTTCTTTATAAAATCAGTCTTTTTATTACAAAAACCCACATGGTTTAATTTTGGTTTTATAAAAAAATATTATACCTATTTTCATTTTAAGACGATATTCGATGTTTTCTTAAACCACACTAAAATGTTTTGACTCAAAGATTCCTAGAAACTATTTTTACATGTTATCACTTCAGTTTGTTATCTATTGTCATGATTTATTCCTTTATACATTATTAATTTCTATTTATGCTTTAATTCATTTCTTTCATGGACACTTGTATGTTACGTCCCTTTTTATTTTTCTTCATGGCATGATTGTGTGCCCATTTCATTCCTTGGGTACTATTATGTTTATGTATGATTGATTATGTGAGATTCCTTATATGGAAACCATATACATGAATAAGCTTATATGGGTGTGCCCATATAGTGATCCAATTAATTTGGTAAAGTTAATGTCTCATGAGAAGATTATGGGAAAACGGTCCAGGCGGTTAGCCTTTTCTTGTGCTACTACGGGAAATGAGATTGGCGGTTAGCCTTGACTCATACTAAAGTAATTTTTAAAGTTGCTGCCACCTCTCTATGAAACAATTCATATAAAATATCATGCTTATATGATCCCATGCTTATTTTATTCCATTTTTTTATGATCCCATGTTTATATGTTATGATTTCATATGTTCCATGCTTCCAATATCATTATTTCAAGCCTCCTAACTCATGTGCTTAAAGTTTATTCTTATGTTCATTTCCTTACTGGGCTTTTTAGATCATCCCTTTGTTCATGTGTTCCCCAGGGTACCATGTGCAGATGTAAGAGCTCAAAGGAAGTTAGGAGATCTTTATGGAAATTAAATAAAGAAGTTTTTAGCCCCATGTTTTATGTACCTAGCCTTCCAAGACACTAGGCTTAACAATCCTTGGCTTGTACTCTGATTGTTAATTATGCTTAAAATCATGAAATGGTTTATGTAAAAGGCTTGGGTTGCTATAGTTGATAGTAGAGGATGGACTAGTTATTTTTGGAGATTAGGAATAGAGCACCTTTCTGAAAACCTTAAGGATAAGACTAAGTATTAGAAAACATTCCGAAATTTTGATGAGTATTGAGTAAGTGGTTTATCATGAAAATACATCCCAGTTTGGATACGAGAAGGTAGACGTGGCTCTGAAACAGATGTATCCAAGGGGTAAAACCTTAAAACAACAGTTTCAGCTAGACTCGAACGGGAACTAGTGCATGACAACGGGCCTTACTGCACTCTTGGTTATGAGACTCCCGGGGGATATGATTTGGTATATTCATGAACATAGTACAAACCATTATTAGGGGACAAAAAATCACATAAGAATATAAGATAAGAAGTATATTGAGAATAACCAATATTTAACCTGAAGAATCATAAGTTAGGATATACTTCTTCTTTATAAGTTTATCCTTTTATGTTCAAAGTTTCTTTTTATCCTCAATAGATAAGTATTCAAGACCTCTAATTATATCTTCTTTATCTTAGTTAATGGCAGGAAATAGAAGAAAACAAACCAACATCCAACATGATAGGAAATGTGATGATTGCCCTAATGATATTCCTGAGGTGAAGGAATCGGGTGCTCAAAACTTCATGGAAGTACTTGCTCAGTTGGCTCAAGTTATGAATAATAACATGAATCAGGTGGAACTTCCTCCTCCTCCAAGGAAAGATCATGTTGCCATGAAATCCTTCATGTAGTAAAGGCCTCCAATGTTTTGTGGATCTTCTGATCCCCACCTCGCAGAACAATGGATTAACTCCATTGAAAAGATATTCTCCATCCTCTAGTGCTCAAAAGAAGAGAAGGTGATACTGGTGGTCTATCATTTGGATGGGGAAGCTGATCAGTGGTTCACACTGATCAAGAATACAAAGTCCCAAGAGGAAATCAATTCCATAGATTGGGAGGAATTAAAGAGGACGTTTTTCAACAAATATTTTCTTCAAACCCACCGTCTCAAGATGGAAAAAGAGTTCCTCGAACTCTAGAAGAAGGAAGATTAGTCCATCGGGGAATATGAAGCATAATTTACAAGGCTTGCAAGGTACGCCTCTGGCTTTATCCTGAACACCGAAAGCAAGGTGGATCGCTTCTTTAGCAGACTATAGCCGAGTCAATGAAAAGTATTGGAGATTCGAGACTTTGACTATTATGATGACATTTTCCGTTGTGCCATCAAGGTAGAATTGGAGATTGGAGACTCTCGATGGTCTCATGGTCCAAGTGACAAGAAGCATAAAATGGAAAAAAAACAAGGGTGTTCCATCAAACAAATCCCATCATGGAAAGAATCCCAACTTTCCCCTTTCCACAAATTTTGGGAAGAAGCATCCTGGTAACTGTCTGAAGGGAACCGAGAATTTCTTCAAATGCCAAAATTATGGTCATCTGGCCAAGAATTTCAAAAGGGGTATGAAAAATCCTGCTAATGTTGAAGAAGAAAGGAAGGTTCATATCACCACTCAGCATGTAGTGTAGTGTTATAACTGCAGGGAGCTTTGGAATTATGAAAACAATTTCCCTAAGCTGGGGGTTGTTGGAGGCAATCAACAACAACCTCCAAGGCAACAAGGAAGGGATTATGTTATCACTACTTCTGAGGTGGAGCCGGAAAATGATGTGGTGACAGGTACGCTTGTTATTCATTCAAGATTAGTGAACGTACTATTTGATTCTGGTTCTACGCATTCTTTCATATCTTGCATGTTTAGTAGAACTATTCAAACACCACCTCAAAATTTGGAGGAAAAGTTATCTGTGAGAACATATAATGGGGAAATTATTGCATCCATGGTTTATAACTCCTCCCCAGTTAATTTTTATGGACTGAACCTCCCAGAAAATCAGGTCATACTTCCTTTAGTGGAGTTAGATTCTATCTTGGGCATGGATTGGCTATCTTTTTACAAGGCCAACATCAACTTCTAGGAAAGTGAGATTATAACGACCCATAATTTACATACATTGTTAATACTTCAAAATTGAAGCACACTTATTACAACATATGACAAAACCACAAAGGACCGTATAGGTATAGTGTCTTTAGAAACTGGGAAACATAAACAACTGGTTCATAAAACTTCTACAGTGTCTCCCATTTATTTCATCATATCTAGGGTCCCTTTTAGCATATTCTACTTAATATCCATCTTCCTGACCTGGGGAAATGAAAACATAAAATTGTGAGCTCAAATGCTCAGCAAGGGAAAATAAAGGAAATAAAAATCATATCATATCTTTTTGAAAATCAAAACCTGCAAAAGAGATCATAATATCTTAACATGGAATAAATCATAGAAGTGAAAATGAGATCCCCATAATCATAACATAAAACTTGAAACTTTGTGGCCTGCACACATAATCATGTAAAATCATTTCTTGTTAGTCATGACTCATTTCCAAGACTATCTTAGTGGACAAAGTCCCTTTCTGAACCGAGTTCACTCCTCGTTTAAGTCCTGTATCACTGAACCGAAATAACCTTCCGTTCCAGCCATTTCTATCTCATGAGATATAAAATCTTTACCCAATGCATTGGAGGGAGATATATGTCCCATCCATCTTATAATGAATCCTTTCTTATGTGTGCCACATAATCATAAACCATACATCATAGCGTAACCCATGTAAGAAAAAATGGGATTCTTAAACAACATGACATCATAAAACAATTCATATAAGATAAAGGAATTCATAAAAATATTTCCATCACAACATAATCAAATCCATGTAATAATAGGGACAAAAAATAACCCTTTTATTATCTTAGATGGAAAATAATTTTGATAAAATACTTGAACTCCATTCTTGAGGAAAATATCCTTTCTACTTCAAAAACACTTTTCCCCTCTTAACATGTCATAAAATTTTAAACTAAAAGAAGTTGATTAAAAATAAACTTGAATACTTGTAAAGGAAGCTTCTTGGAAATAATGTTTTAAGAATCCATTCATGCCGTATAAGTTAAAATAAACATTCTTCGTACTTTTGTCGGAAAAGTCAAAAAGTACCTCGTACGAAAAAATGACAAAAGATTCATTTCATATTATTTACTAAAAACTCACCGAAGGGTAAAATTGGATTTAAACTATTGTAAGTGGATGGAAACAATATTACATATTGAGGGAACATGGATGTGGATGATAAAATACACCCCAGTAAATACTTACGAATAAACAATCTCGGATAAAAATGAGATTGTGATATTTCCTTTACCTTAGGTCTGATTTGCTTTGTACGTGTCCGAAGCTCCTGTATAATTGTTTAAATAATGTTATTGACTTATTCCAGAATCATACATATTGATATGATATCATATATGGTCATATTCTTAGCTTCTTGTTAGTAATATTTCATTGTTACTTGTTACTCAGGTCTTTATTGCCTTTTGTTCTTATGCATGTTTTTCCGAATACATTCTTATTATTCTTTTAAGGTTATAGATACCTTATATCCATAATGGTATTAGTGTAACATATATCATATTTATTCATTCATTTCATTTATATAATTACTATGTAATGATGATCATGTAGAACGAGTCGCATCACATCGTGGAGACGGTATTCCGTACGTACGCACGAGTGATGATATCGTTCCTATGATCGTGGAACTGTATTGGAGTATATATATATTATTTCAGTATCAATATGTCTTTATAATAATCATAAATAGTTACTCATTACACCATTATACCCATCCTTGTAAAGTGATGGTGGAAAAATAGATTACAACACGACGTGGAGACGGTATTCCGTACGTACGCACGCGCGGTGATTTCATTTTTCTGTAGGATGGATAGAAGGTGAATTAGGGTTGTTTCATATTTATAATAACATATCAGTATGTAAGTAATACTGATGTTATTACTTTATCATGAAACAACTAAAGAAGAAGAAGTTGAAGAAGAAAGAAATTGAAAAGATCGATAATGGATATTACCTCTTCTTTGGAACGCCTCTTTGGATCCTCCACTTAGGGAACTAAGATTGGTCTTTGAAGAATACCAGGACCTCTAGGATTATTCTAGGGAAGTGGACAGGAGAAAATGGCAGGGGTTGGCCGAGCTTGAGTGCTCAAATTGGTGTGAGGAGGAGGGGGAGGAGGAGCCCTTTTATAAGGGATGAGAGGGGCACCTTAGGAATATCTCAAAATATTATTTTATATTAAAGTCAAAATCGGTTTATAATGGTTCCAAAGGGTCTTATTTCGAAGATAAAGTGGGGATGGGTCGAAATCCTATCAACCAATAGGATTTAGAAAAGTTTAGGGTATTATTTAAACCTTATCAATTAGATTTAACTCTAAGTTAAATAATTTAACTTTTACCATGTCTTTTTGTTTTCTTTCACTATATGGTTAATAAACTTACTATAACATGACAAACGAACCCCAAATTGTTTATTATTAATATATATATCCTTATCTAAGTCATTTGGCCGAACCTTAGATTTTTAGGAATACAATAACAACTACTAATATAATATTTGATTTAAAAACTATTTTGTGTCAATTTTGACACTATTTGATATATGATTTTTGTGAAAGTCATAACAGAATTATATGTTCGAACAAATTTGATTAAATCAACACTAATATATCATAGTAACCTATAAAATTAGTGGAATTCATAAAAAGTCTTAAATTACATTTATTTTGGTATTTATATTATCAATTATGTCAATATTTCATTAATAAGATAATTACTGCATCATCTTTTTGTCATAAATAAATTAAATTATTTGATGTCTAAAAATTACAAATAAAATACCATCATGTAGGAAATCTTTTTATCTTTCTAATGAATATTTACAATCGAATTTATCTTATGTATAACCCCATATTAAAAATGATTTACTTATTAAACTTTGATTTTAACTATTTTAACCCTACTTTAAATAAATTAATAATAAATGTCCTAATCTAATCCAAGTGGGCCTAAATGGTCATATTTTATTCCTAAGTTTGTTTTTGGTCGAATTACACTTGTCCAATAGAATTAGGACATGTGTTAGGGTAATATTAATATCATATTTACCCTTAGTTACCCTATTTACTATTAACTGCAGTAAAAATAGTAAAAAGTTACTATTCACAAAAAAAAAAATTATCTCATTGAACCACATTTTACTTACTGATATCAACCGTGTCTGTCGGATTTTTGAAATTCCATTCACATAAGCGGTAAAATTATGTTTTATGAAAAATTCAGTTTTTAACCTACTACTTAGTGGTTTCACTATTCATCAAAAATTGAAAGTTTTCAGAAAAATACCAAAATTTCACCCTAGGCTAATTTCGATATTCTGAGTCCAAAAATGAAGTCCATTTTGAAAAATAAAATTTATAAATTTTCAAAAAGTGGTTATTACTATTCATAATGGCTAGTTTTAATAGCATATTGTTGTTTAGTGAAACTCGGTATTGCGTACGACGCAAGCTATCGAGGAAGGTCGCGATTGCGTGTAAAGCAAGCCAAGCAAGTGTTGTGTAGAACAATATTCCTTTGATGATTTATATAACATAAAAGTCTCTGGTGTTACATTCTACCCCCCTTAAAAAGAATTTCGCCCTCAAAATTCGTCACTTTGTAACAAACAGATGAGGATACTTCTCCCTCATCATATCCTCAAGCTCCCATGTAGCTTCTTCAAGTTGGTGGTTCCTCCATAAAACTTTCACCAATCGAGTGGTCTTGTTTCGTAGGACTTTTTCGCTACGATCCAGAATCTCTATCGGTTGTTCTTCATAAGAAAGATCTTGCTCCATCGGTACAACTTCTGAGCTGAGTACATGTGAAGGATCTGGTATGTACTTTCTCAGGAGAGATACATGGAACACATCGTGAACTTGAGAGAGATTCGGTGGAAGTGCCAATCGGTAAGCTACCTTCCCAACACAATCCAGTATTTCGAAAGGACCGATATATCTAGGGCTCAACTTCCCCTTCTTTCCAAATCTCATAACCCTCTTCCAGGGAGATATTCGTAAGAACACTTTATCACCCACTTCAAACTCTAGGTCTTTTTTTCGGTTGTCGGCATAACTTTTCTGTCGACTCTGATCTGCGTTTATGTGTTGTTGAATAGATCTGACCTTTTCTGCCATTTCATCAACGAGATCAGGTCCTAATAGCTTTATTTCCCCAACTTCATCCCAGCAAGTTGGATTCCTTCATTTCTTTCCATAGAGAGCTTCATAAGGATCCATCTGAATACTGGAGTGAAAGCTATTATTATAAGAAAATTCCACCAAATGTAGGTGTTGATCCCAACCTCCTTTGAAATCCATAGAGCAAGATCTCAACATATCTTCTAGGGTTTGAATTGTTCTCTCAGACTGACCGTCTGTCTGGGGATGATAAGCAGTGCTGAAACTCAACTCTGTATCCAGAGTATGCTGAAGACTTCGCCAGAACTTCGAGGTAAATCTCGGATCCCGAACAGATATAATAGAAAGTGGTACTCCATGCAATCTTACCACTTCCTTTACATATATCCTGGCAAGCTGATCTAGAGAGAAATCCTCTCTAATAGGAATGAAGTGTGCAGACTTTGTAAGACGATCAACTATGACCCAGATAGCATTATTGCCTTTGGATGTTTTAGGAAGTCCTGTGACAAAGTCCATTGTGATGTTTTCCCATTTCCATTCGGGTATGGGTAATGGTTGTAACATCCCCTTAGACTTTTGTCTCTCAGCTTTAACTTGTTGACAAACCAAGCATCAAGAGACATATTCAGCAACATCTCTTTTCATTCCATCCCACCAGAAGTACTCTTTCAGGTCCCTATACATCTTCGTGTTTCCAGGATGAATAGAGAATGAAGAACTATGAGCCTCATCCAGCAGCTCCTTCTTTAATTTTGGGATGGAAGGAACACAAACCCGATTCCTGAACTTTATTATCCCATCTCAATCAAGGTTGAATTCAGGAACATTTCTCACCTTCTTTTGTAACTCGACATCTTCTTTCTATGCCTCTTTAATCTTCACATGTATAGATGGTTGAACATTCATTTGAGAAAGATAAGATTTTTCCCCTTCCATTATAATTCCAAGATCCATCCTTTGTAAATCCATAAATATTGGATCTTTTGTGATCCTCATCATGGATAAACTAGCATGGTCTTGTCGACTTAATGCATCTTCCACCTTGTTTGCTTTCCCAGGGTGGTAATGGATTGAGCAGTCATAATCCTTAATCAGCTCTAACCATATTCTTTGACGCATATTCAACTCCTTTTGTGTGAAAATATACTTTAAACTTTTATGATCAGTATAAATATCACACCTTTCACCATAAAGGTAATGCCTCCAAATCTTTAATGCAAAGATTACCGCAGCCAACTCCAAATCATGTGTTGGGTAATTTTGCTCATGGATTTTCAACTGTCGTGAGGCATAAGCTATCACCATATCATTTTGCATAAGAACACACCCCAATCCCTTCTTGGATGCATCACTGTAGATCACAAACCTTTCTCCACTACAAGGCAGTGTGAGCACAGGTGCAATGGATAACCTTCTTTTCAACTCCTTGAAATTCTCTTCACATTCCTCTGTCCAGACAAACTTAACTCCTTTCCGAGTCAACTTGGTGAGTGGATTAGATAATCGTGAAAAATCTTTTACAAAACGTCTATAATATCCAGCCAAACCAAGAAAACATCGGATCTCAGTTACTGTTGTTGGTCTCGACCATCTTTCGATAACCTCTATTTTTGCTGGATCCACAAATATCCCCTCTTTTGAGATTATGTGACCCAAAAATGCAACTTTTTGAAGACAAAATTCACACTTGATAAATTTGGCATAAAGCTTCTCCTTTCTCAGGGTCTTCAATATAATTCTGAAGTGATCTTCATGATCTTCCTTGCTCATTGAATAGACAAGAATGTCGTCTATAAAGACTACCACAAATTGATCAAGATAGTCTCTAAAGACTCTATTCATTAGATCCATGAAGATAGCAGGGGTATTAGTAAGACCAAATGGCATCACTATAAATTCATAGTGTCCATACCTTGTACGGAAAGCCGTCTTTGGTATATCCTCCCTTTTGACCCTTAATTGATGATAACCTGAACGAAGATCAATCTTGGAAAAGTATTGAGCTCCGCGTAGTTGGTCAAATAAGTCATCAATGCGTGGGAGAGGATATTTGTTCTTGATAGTGATCTTGTTAAGTTCTCGATAATCAATGCAGAGTCTCATTGATCCATCTTTCTTCTTAACAAATAGAACAGGTGCTCCCCAAGGTGACGCACTAGGGTGTATGAATCCCTTATCAAGAATCTCTTGGAGTTGCTTCTTCATTTCCTGTAACTCAATTGGGGCCATTCTATAAGGTGTCTTTGAAATAGGCAAAGCACCCAGTACGAGTTCTATTGAAAACTCAACTTCACGATTTGGTGGAAGACCCGGTAAATCCTCCGGAAAGACATCATCAAACTCCCGTACAATGGGCATATTCTTAATCGTGAGTTTCTCACCAACCATTTGAGATAAATAACCTTCATTTAGTGGAATCAATACCTATAAGATGGAAGAAATTTCCACTGGAAGATTATGTTCATCCTTGCATTGATATACGATCGTAGATTGATCTGGAATACGAAATGTGACTTCCCTTCTTTGGCAATTGATACGAGCTCCATGTAGAGAAAGCCAATCCATGCCAAGAATCACATCAAATTCCACTAATGGAAGGATCACAGGATTTGCAGGAAGCACTTTCCCACAAACTTCGATCGGAGAAGAATTATAAACTTTTGATGTGACTGTTGTGCCATTAGGTGTTGTCACAGCTAACTCAACATCTAATTGTTGAGGTAATACGGTGATACCCTTAGAAAATTATTTAGAAATAAAAGAGTGGGTGGATCCAGAATCAAATAAAACATTTTCTACTTTAGAGTAGATGGTAAGTGTACCTTTCACCACTTCGTTATCGTACTCCACATCGCTGATAGAAATTGCATGTGACTTTCCTTTGTCTTTAGCCTTAAGATTTTGTTGACGTCGACCATCATCATCAACCCTTGGATTTGGGCATTGATTGGCATAATGCCCCATCTCCTTGCACTTGAAACATTGAAGTGTAGTAGGTTCATTCTGTGTATCCCTTCCTTTGTTTGCGTCATTAGACATCTTCTTCCCATTATCACGGCATTCAAATGCCCGATGACCTTCCTTTCCACATTTAAAACATTGCTTGTCCCTTTAAGACAACTCCCTCCATGTTTCTTTCCACACTTTGAGCATAAGGAAAAGATCAACTTCTTTTCCGTGTGCTCTTTAGATTTTTCTTTGAATTCCATATTCCTCTTCTTATCAAACCCATGTGACTGATGGGTTATTCCAATCTCCATCTCGACTTTGAGAGCACATCGAACGATTTCCTCGTAGCTATTGAAGTCCCTTATGGCTAACGCCCTTCGAAGACTTGGTTTTAAGCCACTAAAGAATCGATCGATCTTACTCTCAGGTTGGATAATAATACCAGAAGCGTACCTTGCAAGTCTTGTAAAATTTGCTTCATAGGTACCAACAGATTCATCATCCCTTTGCTTTAGTTCAAGAAACTCTTTCTCCATCTTTGTTCGGAGAATACGAGGAAAGTACTTATTGAAAAATAAGTTCTTGAACTCGTCCCATTCCATAGACTCAATTTCATCCCATTGCCTCGTATTCTTAATAAGATTCCACCATTGATCAGCATCTCCTTCCAAATGATACACTGCTAGGATGACTTTATCATGTTCAGAACATTGAAGAACTGAAAATATCTTTTCAGTAGTACTAATCCATTGTTCAACAACTAATGGATCAGTAGACCCACTGAAAGAAGGTGGACGCTGCCTCATGAAGGATTCAACAGAATGTTGCTCCTTCCTTTGCTCGTTTGGAAGTCCTGCATGATTCATAGCTTGAGAAAGTTGTGTGAGCATGGCTAAAAGATTTTGCATTCCAGCTCCCATATCGTTTGGTTGCTCAGGGGGACAATCATTGCATTTCCCATCGCATTCCGCATTAACACGGTTCCTTCGGGTTCCAGCCATTGACTAAAACCAAGAAGAATAGTGTGAGCAACACTAATTATAATAGGAAAACCACATAATTCAAGAATAAAATTTTCATGCTTAAGGTCTTATCCTAGGTTATTCAAGGCCATTTCTAAAACACTATGATTGTGTTCTATGCTTAGACTTATCCTTAGGGTTCTTACTAAGGCTTTCACATCCTAGTTTCCAAAGGTTGACTATACCTTTCCTCTGATACCAACTATAGCAGTCCAGAATTACTTCCAGTGGACTACAATTGATACCTATCAGGGCACTCCATGGGCGGCTACACCCCCTGGGCGGGACACACCACCATCCCCAGTGGCAGCCATTTCCTCATGAAGCCCTTGGGCGGAGAGCCATGCTTCGTCCAATGCTCACATGTGAGAGTTCCCAAGGATTGGATACATTCCTACCTCCTTTGCATCTGATACCAACTATAACGACCCATACTTTACATACATTGTTAATACTTCAAAATTGAAGCACACTTATTACAACATATGAAAAAACCACAAAGGACCGTATAGGTATAGTGTCTTTAGAAACTGGGAAACATAAAAAACTGGTTCATAAATCTTCTATAGTGTCTCCCATTTATTTCATCATATCTAGGGTCCCTTTTAGAATATTCTACTTAATATCCATCTTCCTGACCTATGGAAAAGAAATCATAAAAGGGTGAGCTCAAATGCTCAACAAGGGCAAATAAAGGAAATAAAAATCATATCATATCTTTTTGAAAATCAAAACCTGCAAAAGAGATCATAATATCTTAACATGGAATAAATCATAGAAGTGAAAATGAGATCCCCATAATCATAACATAAAACTTGAAACATTGTGTCATGCACACATAATCATGGAAAATCATTTCTTGTTAGTCATGACTCATTTCCAAGACTATCTTAGTGGACAAAGTCTCTTTCTGAACCGAGTTCACTCCTCGTTTCAGTCCTGTATCAATGAACCGAAATAACCTTCCGTTCCAGCCATGTCTATCTCATGAGATATAAAATCATTACCCAATGCATTGGAGGGAGATATAGGTCCCACCCATCTTATAATGAATCCTTTCTTATGTGTGCCACATAATCATAAACCATACATCATAGCGTATCCCATGTAATAAAAAATGGGATTCTTAAACAACATGACATCATAGAACAATTCATATAAGATAAAGGAATTCATAAAAATATTTCCATCACAACATAATCAAATACATGTAATAATAGGGATAAAAAAGAACCCTTTTATTATCTTAGATGGAAAATAATTTTGATAAAATACTTGAACTCCATTCTTGAGGAAAATATCATTTCTACTTCAAAAACACTTTTCCTCTCTTAACATGTCATACAATTTTAAACTAAAAGAAGTTGATTAAAAATAAACCTGAATACTTGTAAAGGAAGCTTCTTGGACATAATGTTTTAAGAATCCATTCATGCCTTATAAGTTAAAAAAACAGTCTTCGTACTTTTGTCAGAAAAGTGAAAAAGTACCTCGTACGAAAAAACGACAAAAGATTCCTTTCATATTCTTTACTAAAAACTCACCGAAGGGTGAAATTGGATTTAAACTATTGTAAGTGGATGGAAACAATATTACATATTGAGGGAACATGGATGTGGATGATAAAATACACCCCAGTAAATACTTACGAATAAACAATCTCGGATAAAAATGAGATTGTGATATTTCCCTTACCTTAGGTCCGATTTGCTTTGTACGTGTCCGAAGCTCCTGTATAATGGTTTAAATAATGTTATTGACTTATTCCAGAATCATACATATTGATATGATATCATATATGGTCATATTCTTAGCTTCTTGTTAGTAATATTTCATTGTTACTTGTTACTCGGGTCTTTATTGCCTTTTGTTCTTATGCGTGTTTTGCCGAATACATTCTTATTCTTCTTTTAAGGTTATAGATACCTTATATCCAGAATGTTATTAGTGTAACATATATCATATTTATTCATTCAATCCATTTATATAATTACTATGTAATGATGATCATGTAGAACGAGTCGCATCACATCGTGGAGACGGTATTCCGTACGTACGCACGAGTGATGATATCGTTCCTATGATCGTGGAACTGTATTGGAGTATATATATATTATTTCAGTATCAATATTACTTTATAATAATCATAAATAGTTACTCATTACACCATTATACCCATCCTTGTAAAGTGATGGTGGAAAAATAGATTACACCACGGCGTGGAGACGGTATTCCGTACGTACGCACGCGCGGTGATTTCATTTTTCCGTAGGATGGATAGAAGGTGAATTAGGGTTTTTTAATATTTATAATAACATATCAGTATTTAAGTAATACTAATGTTATTACTTTATCATGAAACAACTAAAGAAGAATAAGTTGAAGAAGAAAGAAATTGAAAAGATCGGTAATGGATATTACCTCTTCTTTGGAACACCTCTTTGGATCCTCCACTTAGGGAACTAAGATTGGTCTTTGAAGAAGACCAGGACATCTAGGATTATTCTAGGGAAGTGGAGAGGAGAAAATGTCAGGGTTTGGACGAGCTTGAGTGCTCAAATTGGTGTGAGGAGGAGGGGGAGGAGGTGCCCTTTTACAAGGGAGGAGAGGGGCACCTTAGGAATATCTCAAAATATTATTTTATATTAATGTCAAAATCGGTTTATAATGGTTCCAAAGGGTTTTATTTCGAATCTAAAGTGGGTATGGGTCGAAATCCTATCAACCAAAAGGATTTAGACAAGTTTAGGGTATTATTTTAACCTTGTCAATTAGATTTAACTCTAAGTTAAATAATTTAACTTTTACAATGTCTTTTTGTTTTCTTTCACTATATGGTTAATAAACTTACTATAACATGCCAAACGAACCCCAAATTGTTTATTATTAATATATATATCCTTATCTAAGTCATTTGACCGAACCTTAGATTTTTAGGAATAAAATAACAATTAATAATATAATATTTTATTTAAAAACTATTTTGTGTCAATTTTGACACTATTTGATATATGATTTTTGTGAAAGTCATAACAGAATTATATGTTCGAACCAAGTTGATTAAATCAACAATAATATATCATAGTAACCTAGAAAATTAGTGGAATTCATAAAAAGTCTTAAATTACATTTATTTTGGTATTTATATTATCAATTATGTCAATATTTCATTAATAAGATAATTACTGCATCATCATTGTGTCATAAATAAATTAAATTAATTGATGTCTAAAAATTACAAATAAAATACCATCATGTAGGAAATCTTTTTATCTTTCTAATTAATATTTACAATCGAATTTATCTTATGTATAACCCCATATTAAACACGATTTACTTATTAAAATTTGATTTTAACTATTTTAACCCTTCTTTAAATAAATTAATAATAAATGTCCTAATCTAATCCAAGTGGGCCTAAATGGTCATATTTTATTCCTAAGTTTGTTTTTGGTCGAATTACACTTGTCCAATAGAATTAGGACATGTGTTAGGGTAATATTAATATCATATTTACCCTTAGTTACCCTATTTACTATTAACTGCTGTAAAAATAGTAAAAAGTTACTATTCAGCAAAAAATTATTTTTATCTCATTGAACCACATTTTACTTACTGATATCAACCGTGTCTGTCGGATTTTTGAAATTCCATTCACAGAAGCGGTAGAATTAAGTTTTATGCAAAATTCAGTTTTTAACCTACCACTTAGTGGTTTCACTATTCATCAAAAATTGAAAGTTTTCAGAAAAATACCAAAATTTCACCCTAGGCTAATTTCGATATTCTGAGTCCAAAAATGAAGTCCATTTTGAAAAATAAAATTTATAAAATTTAAAAAAGTGGTTATTAATATTCATAACGGCTAGTTTTAATAGCATATTGTTGTTTAGTGAAACTCGGTATTGCATACGACGCAAGCTATCGAGGAAGGTCGTGATTGCGTGTAAAGAAAGCCAAGAAAGTGTTGTGTAGAAAAAGATTACTTTGATGATTTATATAACATAAAAGTCTCAGGTGTTACAGAGATCACTCTTCACATCCTGAAGAATCCTACAATTATTTACAAGTGTAAGGAGGAAGAAGAATCTACTTTATAATCGTCATCTCAAGTTTGGATACTACTTCCCTGTGAGAAAGCATATCTAGCTCAAATGATTGGGAAAAAGGATAGAATCATGCTTGAAGACATTCCCATCGTGAGGGATTACACTTATGTATTCCCGGAATAATTGCATGGTCTTCCTCCTGACCAAGAGGTTGAGTTCTCAATTGAAATTATCCCTGGATCTCTCCCAATCTCAAATACACCTTACAGAATGGCCACCATAGAGCTAGAATATTTGAAGAAGTAGTTACAGGAGAATATGGAGAAGGGTTTTGTATGCCTGAGAGCTTCACCGTGGGGTGTTCCAGTCTTCTTCGTCAAGAAGAAGGATGGATCAATGTTCCTCTGTATTGATTATCATGAGATCAATAAAATCACAATAAAGAACAAGTATCCCCTTCCATGGATAGATGACTTGATCGATCAACTATGTGGGGCCTATTATTTCTCTATGGTGGACCTTCGTCCGGGATATCACCAACTAAAGTTGAGGAAGGAAGATATTCTGAAGACTGCCTTTCAAACGAGGTATGGACACTATGAGTTCATAGTGATTTCTTTCGGACTCACTAATACTGCAGAAATTTTCATGGATTTAATTAATAGGGTCTTTAGAGATTACCTCGAAAAATTTGTGGTGGTATTTATTGATGATATTATGGTATACTCCAAGAGAAATGAGGAACATGAGGAGAATTTGAAAACTGTGCTAAATACTTTGCGAAGGGAGAAGTTTTATGCAAAGTACAGTAAATGTGAGTTCTGGATGGAGGAAGTGACATTCTTGGGGCAAGTTATCACTAGCAAAGGGATGTCTGTGGACCCTTCCAAGACAAATTCAATTTAAGAGTATCCCAGACCAACTTATGTAAAGGAGATCTGTAGATTTTTAGGTCTAGCTGGGTATTATCGAGGATTCGTGAAGAACTTTTCAAGATTGTCAAACCCAATGGCCAAGCTGACGCGGAAGGGAGTATAGTTTGTCTAGAAACAGGAATGTGAAGACTGTTTCATGGAGTTTAAAAAGAGTCTTATCATTGCACCAGTACACACACTCCCTACTAGTGGGGAACTCTTTGTGGTGTATAGTGATTATTCTAAAAAGGGATAGGCTGTGTGCTGATGAAAAATGATAAATTGATAGCCTATGCCTCAAGGCAGGTGAAAATCCATGAGAAAATATATCCAACGCATGATCTGGAGTTAGCGGCTGTGATCTTTGGCATGAAAATATGGTGGCGTTATCTCTATGGGGAGAAATCTGAGATATATACTGACCACAAGAGTCTCAAGTATATATTGACACAAAAAGAGCTTAACATGCACTAGTGAAGATGGATAGATCTCATCAAGGATTACGAATTCTCAATCCACTACCATCCTGGTAAGGCAAACCTGGTGGAAGATACTCTATGTATTAAAGATTTGGCATCTTTATCAATGATGAGAATTGAAAATGATCTTATCTTCATAGATTTTCAAAGGATGAAAATGGGTATAATAATGGGAGGAACATCATCAATCCTTTCTCAAATGTTTTCTCAACCATCCCTCTTGGTGAAGATAAAGGATGCTTAAATGAATGATGTGGAAATTCAAAAAAGAGTGGAAGCTGTTAAAAATGGTAAATCCTCTGATTTCATAATTGATGAGGAAGAAGTTGTATGATTTGGGACACGATTATGTGTATCATCTGATC
The DNA here is from genome assembly GCA_963277665.1 of Viscum album. Lineage (NCBI taxonomy): Eukaryota > Viridiplantae > Streptophyta > Magnoliopsida > Santalales > Viscaceae > Viscum > Viscum album. The sequence goes on from OY728164.1 coordinate 1,646,182,468, forward strand.
CCAATATAAGGAAGGAGCTATTGAATGATGCACATATCTCGACCTTCTCTATCCACCCAGGGATCACAAAGATGTATTGAGATCTCCGAGAAAACTTTTGGTGGGACAATATGAAAAGGGAGATTGCCAAATATAAATCAAAGTGCCTCGTATGTCAGCAATTGAAGGCTGAGAGGAAATATTATAAGGGGATGATGCAACCACTACCCATACCAGCATAGATGTGGGAGAACATTACCATAGACTTTGTCACTGGACTTCCAAAGAAATCTAGAGCAAACAAGGATCTATGGGTCGTTTTGGATCATCTTACGAAGACAACTCACTTTATTGCGATTCAAGAGGACTTCTCAATGGATCAACTTGCATGGATTTACATCAAAGAAGTGGTAAGGGTGCATGGAGTACCACTATCTATTGTATCTGACTGTGATCCGAGATTCACCTCAATGTTTTCAAAAAGTCTCCAGCATGCTTTGAGCACTGAGCTGAACTTTAGTACGGGCTATCACCCTCAAACTGATGGCCAATCTGAGCGAACTATTCAGGAACTGGAAGACATGTTGAGAGCGTGTTCTATGGAATTCAAAGAAGGATGGGACCAACATCTTCCACTAGTTGAATTCTCCTACAACAACAGTTTCCACTCGAGTATCCAAATGGCACCATATGAATCCCTTTATGGGAAAAGGTAAAAAACACCATCATGTTGGGATGAAGTCGGTGAGCGTAAGCTGCTAGGACCTGAAATTGTCGAAGAAATGGTGGGGAAGGTGAAAACCATTTAGCAGCATATCAAGGAAGCCCAAAGTCAACAAAAGAGTTATGCAAATAAACATCGACATGACCTTGAGTTAAAAGTTGGAGACATGGTATTTCTACACATATCTTCGTGGAATAAGGTCATGAGGTTTGGGAAGAAAGGGAAGTTAAGTCCCAGGAACATCTGCCCCTTCGATATCCTTGATCGAGTCGGAGTTGTGGCCTATCGACTGGAACTTCCATCGACCATGTCGAAATTACATGATGTCTTTCATGTATCCCTCTTAAGGAAGTACATACCAGACCCTTCACATGTACTCTTTTCAGAGGTGGTATAGTTGGAGGATGATCTTTCTTATGAGGAGCATCCAGTGAAGATCTTGGATCGTAGAGACAAAGTTCTACGTAACAAGACTACTCCTCCAGTCAAGGTACTATGGATAAACCATAAGTATGAAGAGGGAACATGGGAAGTGGAGGAAGAAATGAAGGAAAAGTACCCACATCTATTTTTGGCCTAGAATGTAAAATGAAATTTCGAGGGAGAAATTTCTTAAGTTGGGAATAATGTAACGACCCAATGTTTTTTAATGAAAATACCCTTCTCATAAGTGTGCCATAAAATAACATAATAATGAACTACTATGTGATAATTAACCTTTAAACATAAACTTGTCACTTCTATGTTTGGAATTTCAAAAATCTGGCATACATGGTTGTGTTCAAGATGTTTTTTGGAGTATAATAAAAAAAATTATTTTCGTGAATAGTAACCTACTGTAATGAATAGTAAAATAACCTTATGAATATTGATATACCCTAATGAATAGTAACATCACTTATGGTGGTATAGAAATAATATTCAAGTTGGAAGTATGATAAACCTATATTTTTGAATAAGTTAATGAATGTTTAAAACTAGTTTTTTATAATAAATTATTATTATAATTAAATATTAAAATAATCATATTTAGAAAATTATTTTTGAAAAATGGAATTCATTTTTGGATTCTACATGTTAAAAAATGGTTATGGTGGCTTTTTGGGATTTTTCTGAAATACTTGAATTTTTTATGAATAGTGAAATATCGTAATTTACCAAATTAAGCTAAATAAGCTAATTATTGAGTCATGTGTGATGTTCCACTGATGTAAGACCACTTGTTTTTGGATTACATTATAAAATTACTATTTTAGGTCATATAATACTCACTATTCCTTGTCTTGGGAGGAATTAATAAACTAATCAGTTTTATATTAAGAAACCCCTCTCCTCCCTCACTATAAATACCCCCTCTCCTTACCTCTTTCCCTCACACCTCTCAAGCCTTGTACCCAGAGAAAATTCTGCCCAAATACCCTCCCAAGCTCCTTCCTCACGTCCAAGGCTTTCTTTTCTTTCCAAAAGACCAAAATCAAAGCCCCTAAAAGGATTCTCAAAGCCCCTAAGGCTTTCTGCTCTTTCGTTTTCAAGTGTTTTGATTTCTTTTTCATTCTTTTAATATACCCTCTTCCACTTACCTTATCCAAAAGGCATTAAAGCTCCATAATATCATATATTCTGTATGATAATCATGTTTATGGAAAATTTCAAGTATCATGCTTCCCCTCCTCTCCCTCACATTCAAGAATTAAAACATCACCCGTGATGTGTCAAATTACCAACATCATAGATAATGTGTTTTCAAATTCTTTTATCTTTTTGTTTCTGGTAATGAAACCATTTATGTTATGGTTGAACCAGATTATTATACATTTTATATATCCTATTTACAGTACTGTAATCTAAATACACTCATGATATAAAACAATAATACAAAACAAGTCAATTATGGGAAAAATCGTTAAAATTAATTCAAGTGTTTATCATTAATAATTAATGTAAAGGTTCCATTTCACTCTAATTAAACAAATGAATTTTGTAACCATGTAACCTACTGTATGTACACTAATGTTATATAACTTAAATTCTGGATAAACACTTTCAACATACAATTTATTTCAACCTAAATACAATTGAACCGATCATTAAAATAAATGAAACAAGCGGACCCAAATAATGAAATTGAACCTTGTAATCAATAAAAATGGGTATAAATGAACTTAAAAATGTTATAATGAATATTTTAATTTTAGATAAGGTTCTGTAACTATTGATTAATAAACCTAATTTGACTATTCAGTTCATTAATATCAATTGGAGAACGCCAATAGACCTAAGGTAAGGGATCCTCTCAATTTCACCCTTATTCAAGATAGTTCACTATGTTTGGACATGTTGTGTGTAATTATTAATTATGAGTAATGATTTCTCACCTCCCCCATACTTCCCTCTTTATGTATAAGTGATGATAATTCCCTTTCTTCTCTCACTAATCCCCCTTAAGTACTCCCACTACCATGCCGATAATCCGTAAAGAATTCTACCCAAACCTCTTTTATTCCTTTGGGTTGTCTTATCTACTTTTATACCAAAATAATGTTATCTTATCTTTTCATGTGCATACTCTAAATTCTGTGTACAAGTTCCAAGTTTATTTATCAATACTCCTTCATCACTCTCTTTTGGGGATATGCATTCTTTTATGTGATTCTCTCCTCATTACTTCCCGATAAGTGAACCCATTTTAAGGGAACATCCCAAATTCATTCATATTATCAAGTGTACCCTATCCTCTGTTTTAAGTCACCTTTGTCTTTATAAAATCAGTCCTTTTATTATGAAAAACCTCATTTTTTACTTCTGGTTTTATTAAAAAATATTATTCCTCTTTTCTTTTTAAGAAGATATTCGATGTTTTCCTAAACCACACTAAAATGTTTTGACACAAAGATTCCTAAAAACTATTTTTACATGTTATCACTTCAGTTTGTTATCTCTTGTCAGGATTTATGCCTTTATACATTAGTAATGTCTATTTATGCTTTATTTCCTTTCTTTCATGGACGCTTGTATGTTACGTCCCTTTGTATTTTGCTTCAGGACGTGATTGTGTGCCCATTTATTTCCTTGGGTACAATTATTCTTATGTATGATTGATTATGTAAGATTTTTTATGTGGCAAGAATATACATGAATAAGCTTAGATGGGAGCACCCAGATAGCACTCCAATGCATTGGGTAATTTTAATGTCTCATGAGAAGATTATGGGAAAACGGTCCGGGCGGTTAGCCTTGGGTTGTGCTACTACGGGAAACGAGATTGGCAGTTAGCCTTGACTCGTACTAAAGTCATGTTTAAAGTTGTTTCCACCTCTCTATGAAACTATTCTTATACAATCTCATGCTTATATGATACCATACTTATTTTATTCGATGTTTTTATGATCCCATCATTATATGTAATGATTTCATATGTTCCATGCTTCCAATATCATTATGTCATGACTCCTAACTCATGTGCTTAAAGTTTATTCTTATGTTCATTTTCATACTGGGCTTTTTAGCTCATCATGTGTTCCCAAGGGTACCCTGTGTAGATGTAAGAGCTCAATGGAAGTTAGGATATCTTTATGGAGATTAAATAAAGAAGTTTTTTAGCCCCATGTTTTATGTACTTAGTCTTCCAAGACACTAGGCTTAACGATCCATGGCTTGTACTCTGATGGTTAATTATGCTTAAAATCATGAAATGTTTTATGTAAAAGGCTTGGGTCACTATAGAGTGGTAAATACGATTATAATTAAAATCCATCAAATAAAATTATTCAAACAGATCAAAATAAAATCTAGGACACATTCTCCCAACATATACTCAAAAGTATAGATGGCCCATTATATCTGTCCATTTGTATGGTGATATAAAGCTATGTTAACAAGTTGTTTAAAGCAATGAGAATTCCAAAGTCCTCCCTATGGAATAGAGGTAAAATTTGGATTATGATCAAATATGATATTCTATTCTACCCCTTACACCCACATGATCTCATCCATATAATGATTAAATAGATTATCCATAGCACCACACTACCATATAGATAAAAAATTGAAGTATTTTTTAAATAACCAAAATTTATTCAAATATCATCATACCGACCTTTGGAATACGGTATAATGGTGAAAAAAATATATTTACATGTCTACCCACTTATACTAAGGGATATCCAATAAAGACAATAAACAACCAAGGAATTAATTCTCAACCTTCATCAGGTAATGGATCAGAGATCACGATATGACAATATTAATAACTACTTCCTCCATAGCCCCTAAAGCTGATTTCTAATTGAATTGAAATATTTGATATTCTATTAATCATTTCAAAGGAAGAGTTATGTTACTCATAGAGAAACACCTAATATAACCCTATTGGAATAAAAAATATCTCATAAAATAACTCCTAGTGTACATCATCTTCTAACCATGTAGAGACCCTAATCTTAATGTACATGAAAATTACATTACTTTTGTGGAATACTTAGTACATAACAAAAACACACACACAAGGATCGTAATAGTTTAGTGTCTTTGGAAACTCGGAACGTAATCTTCTAATCGTGGTGAAAGATCTTCAACATCTCCCACAAAGATCTTCCTTTTTTTTACCTAAAACCTCTCTTTATATCCTGGGGAAAAGAAAACATAAAGGGGTGAGCTCAAATGCTCAGTAAGGGTAAACAAAATAAATATAAATCTCATCGTATACACAAGCACATAACTTTTGGAAATCTTAACTTGCAAAAGAGATTATAATTTCATAACATGGGATAAATCATGGCAGTGAAATGTAATCAAAATAATCATAACTTAAAATATGAAACTTTGTAGAATACACACATAATCATAGAGAATCTTTTCTTGTTAGTCAAGACTCATTTCCAAGACTATCTTAGTGGACAAAGTCCCTTTCTGAACCGAGTCACCCTCGTTCCAGTCCTGTTTCACTGAACCGGTATAACCTACCGTTCCAGCCCTGTCTATCTCATGAGATATAAAATATTTACCCAATGCATTGGAGGTAGATATAGGTCCCACCCATCTCATAATGATACCATTCTTATGTGTGCCACAAAATCATTAATCATACATCATTTCATAACCCATGTAATAAAAATGGGAATATTAAACATTGTGACATCATAAAACAATTCATATAAGATAAAGGAATTAATAAAAATTTAATTCCATCACAAAATAATCAAATAAATGTAATAATAGGGATAAAAACAGAACCCTTTATGGAAAATGATTTTGATAAAACACTTGAGCTCCATTCTTGAGGAAAATATCCTTTCTGCTTCAAAAACACTTTTCCTTTCTTAACATGTCGTACGATTATAAACTAAAAGAAGTTGATTAAAAATAAAATTGAAAACATTTAAAGGAAGCTTCTTGTAAATTATTTTTTAAAAATCTATTCATTCCGTATAAGTTAAAGAAAACATTCTTCGTACTTTTGTCGGAAAAGTCAAAAAGTACCTCGTACGAAAAACGACAAAAGATTCCTTTCATATCTTTTACTAAAAACTCACCGAACGGTAAAATTCGATATAAACTATTGTAGAAGGATATAAATATTACATATTAAGGAAACATGTATGTGGATGATAAAATACACCCCAGTAAATGCCAAAGTATAAACAATCTCGGATAAAAATGAGATTGTGATATTTCCCTTAACTTTGGTCTGACTTGCTTTGTAAGTGTCCGAACCTCCTATATAATGATTTATATCATGTTATTGACTTATTCCAGAATCATATTCATTGTTATTATATCATATATGGTCCACTTATGACTTTATATTACCCGTTCATTTGTAAATTCATGTTAAAGTAGCGTTTTGGGTAAAATCGTCTCATTTGTCGTTCGTGTTTTTAACTTGTAATTATTAATATGATTACTTGGATCATGATTACTTATATCCAGAATTTAAAACATGATTTATATATAATATATATTCAGAATATATATATATATATATATAATATCGATAAATGGAATGAAATACACTGTTCATGGAGACGGTAGTTCGTACGTACGCATGAACGCTGTTTTCGTTTCCTTATTGAAGTGGATGGAATTAAGTAGATGACATACATATAAATTTACATAAATCCATTATCATTATTATGTCATATATTTCATTATTACTTATTATGTATACTTTATAATCATTCATGAATGGTTAATCATTGAGAATGAATATCATCGCGTCGTGGAGACAGTAGTCCGTACGTACGCACGAGCGATGATATCGTTCCCATGGTCGTGGAATTGTGTTGAAGTGTATGTAGACTATTTCAGTATCAATATTACTTTATAATAATCATATATAGTTACTCATTACACCATTATACCCATCCTATTAAGGTGGTGGTGGAAAATAGATTACACCACGGCGTGGAGACGGTATTCCGTACGTACGCACGCGCGGTGATTTCATTTTTCCGTAGGATGGATAGAAGGGGAATTAGTGTTGTTTCATATTTATAATAACATATCAGTATGTAATTAATACTGATGTTGTTACTTTGTCATGAAACAACTAAAGAAGAAGAAGTTGAAGAAGAAATAAATTGAAAAGATTAGTAATGGATATTACCTCTTCTTTGAAATGCCTCTTTGAATCCTTCACTTAGGGAACTAAGGTTGGTCTTTGAAGAATACCAGGACCTCTAGGATTATTCTAGGGAAGTGGAGAAGGGATTTTGTCAGGGGTGGACGAGCTTGAGTTCTCAAATTTGTGTGAGGAGGAGGGGGAGGAGGTGTCCTTTTATAAGGGAGGAGAGGGGCACCTTAGGAATACCTCAAAATATTATTTTATATTAAAGTCAAAATCGGTTTATAATGGTTCAAAAGGGTCTTATTTCGAATGTAAAGTGGGGATGGGTCAAAATCCTATCAACCAAGAGGACTTAGACATGTTTAGGTTATTATTTTAACCTTATCAATTAGATTTTACTCTATGTTAAATAATTTAACTTTTACCGTGTCTTTTTGTTTTCTTACACTATATGGTTAATACACTTACTATAACATGCCAAACGAACCCCAAATTGTTTATTATTAATATATATATCCTTATATAAGTCATTTGGCTGAACCATATATTTTTAGTAATAAAATAACAATTAATAATATAATATTTGATTTAAAAACTATTTTGTGTCAATTTTGACACTATTTGATATATGATTTTTTTGAAAGTCATAACAGAACTCTATTTTCGAACTAAGTTGATTAAATAAACACTAATATATCATAGTAACCTATAAAATTAGTGGAATTCATAAAAAGGCTCAAATGACATTTATTTCGGTGTTTATAACATCAATTATGTCAATATTTCATTAATAAGATAATTACTCCATCATCATTGTGTCATAAATATATTAAATTATAAAATGTCTAAAAATTCCAAATAAAATACCATTATATAGGAAATCTTTTTATCTTTCTAATGAATATTTATAGTCGAATTTATCTTATGTATAACCCCATATTAAAAATGATTTACTTATTAAACATTGATTTTAACTATTTTAAATATTCATTAAATAAAATAATATTAAATGTCATAATCTAATCTAAGTGGACCTAAATGGTCATATTATATTCATAAGGTTGTTTTTGGTCGAATTACACTTATCCAATAGAATTAGGACATGTGTTAGGGTAATAGTAATATTATATTTACCCTTAGTTACCCTATTTACTATTAACCGCGGTAAAAAAAGTAAAAAGTTACTATTCACCAAAAAATTATTTTTATCTCATTGAACCACATTTTACTTACTGTTATCAACCGTGTCTGTCGGATTTTTGAAATTCCATTCACAGAAGAGGTAAAATTAAGTTTTATGCAAAATCCAGTTTTTAACCTACCACTTAGTGGTTTCACTATTCATCAAAAATTGAAGTTTTTCAGAAAAATGCCAAAATTTCACCCTAAGCTATAATTGATATTCTGAATTCAAAAATGATTTCTATTTTACAAAATTCCCAACATATAAGTTGCATTAATTAATTTTATAATTAATTTCCGCTTTCACAACAAATAGCGTGTTTTTAAGAGATAATAACTATCAAAAGATCGACACTTGTTTATAACTGGTTTATATGTGAAATTACATCCAATGACCAACATTGTATTAAATTGTAAAAATATATTCTAAATATACTTTAAAACCACTCAAATTAATAATTTATCAATATTAATTATTTCGATTAAAAAAAGTTGTTTTTAATTAAAATTTAGTAATTTTCACTATTCATCATAATATGAAAGTTATCCGAAAAGTACCAAAATTTCACCTTAGGCTAAAATCAATACTCCGAATCCATAAATGAAGTCCATTTTGAAAAATAAAATTTACAAAATTTCAAAAAGTGGTTATTACAATTCATAACGGCTAGTTTTAATAATATCTTAATAGCATATCGTTGTTTAGCGAAACTTGGTGTTGCGTACAACACCCGCTATCGTTGAAGGTTGCGATTGCGTCTAATTCACGCCAAGTCAGAGATGTGTGTTGTGAAATCTCTTTTTGGTGTAGCGTAAAACACAAGACATTAATGAAATTTAAAAGAATATTTTTCATAAAATCTCGGGGTGTTACATTCTACCCCCTTAAAATGAATTTCTCCCTCGAAATTCGTCGGGGTTATAAATGGTTTACTATTCGAAAGTTTCTTTAATCAAAACCCACATCGTAAAAAGGAATACCAAAACCAATCTTTAAAAACAAAAGTATGAAACGTAACGGTTACCCAAATAAACTAATCATTGGGTTTCCACATAGGTGAAAATATGGATATGGAAGAGAAATCTAACCATCATGTTCAGATGGAGAGTGGTAGAGAAAATGGCTATGGAAAAGCTAGCAATCACAAATCCATAAATTTGTGACGATCTAAGGTACCATCTGATTAATCAGATATAAGAGCACTAGGACAACATTTTTGGTTTTCAAGATCATTTCCCTAAAGTTGATGAAATTGGAATTAGAAGAAATACTTTCGTGATTTTGGTATAGTCTCACTGTTTGTCGTTCTTTGGAAAATTTCTAGTTCATCTCTTAAAGAAATGAAGTTGAATTTGTCATTCGTGATGTGTTAGCAGATCATGTGATAGAATGATGGGTCATTCCATCTGTCTCAAAAGGTTAGAATAGTTATCAAAAAATACATAAGTCCATCTATAGTGAGATTAATGATATATGGTTCCTAAAATGAACTTACACTTCATATATCATACTTCTTAATATAATAAAACTAGTTTCTACTAAACAGGGACTTCCTGTAGGCCAGTGGTAGGCAATAAAGGCCAGTCGCATTTTGGTTGTGGGTTCGATTCCCACATCCTTTTCCGACGCGATGGGTTGTCGCCCGTCCTGCAGGTTGTCCTTTTTCTAAAACTATATTACTATAACATCCCATCAATAATATCGAAAATCTTCTATCCTTAAACAATAATAACTTATGTCCAACATAATCCATTCTAATCTTTAGGCTTATCCATAATACTGCAGTCCACTCTCATAATATAGTGAAAACGATTACCATAGATTTAATACTGTTGTTGATCCCCATATATCATAAGATATGTCTTGTTGGTCACATTCCAAACATTCAAAGGCCTTAATCACGTATTCTCTTGAATACCCATTAAACCTTAGTGAAAACATGAATGCAGCTAAAAGTTAACTCTTTCCACATACCAAAATCCAAAAATTCTATATACTCAAACCATGATATAACCTTCTCCTTATATCAGTCATGAGCTCATGAATAAAATCAAATACCTCATTATCTTATTATTCCTTCATTATGTGCATATCATCTACTTTCCAAAAAATATTTGAATAACATTTCATGGTTACTAGTACCATTAATCATACACTTTAAAAACTCAGGAAAGAAAATAGTGTAATAATCTTTATATGTCTCTTTATTCCATAGTACCATGAGATTACTTATACAACATTACACTTGATAAACATGTAATCATTCCACTACCTTCTTAAACCATTGACTGAGCTTCAACAATTCTTTCATCTCACATATCATTTGTAGTCTCTTAATCATCATCAACATAAATACTTCCCATACGACCATACTGATTCTCTTCATGAGACTTTCCCTTAGGGCATTGGTTTTCATAATGCCCGTACATTCCACATTTAAAACATTTAACCATTGTTGATGTCGTAGCAATACCATTATCCTCATCCATGGTGTTAACTGAACCTTTTCCTTTGCACTTACTTGCTTTTTTTCCTTCTTTTCCACACCCAAATCATCTTCCAGTTCCTTTGAAACATTCTCCTTGATGCCTCTTCCCATATGATTTACATAGGGGAAATTGAAGTTTCTTTCCTCTATGATCATCATGAAACTCCATCTTTCTCTTATTAGTCGAGTTAGGAAACTTACCAAATTTTACTTTATTGATCATATTATGAGATTGCTGATTCGGCATAATAATGATGTTTGGACTTCCAAATCCCATTTCATTATGAAGAATATCATTCCATTGTCCATCATATTCTCCATTATCGTGAATCATCTTCTTTCCAGCCATTTTCTAAAACCCAAAAAGAATAGTGTGAGAGGCAAAAATCAAGCTAGGGGAAAACAACATAATAAAGGGGGAGTACCTTCAATATCTAACATCTTAGGTTTAATTCTATGATCATTAGCGTAATTCTAGTACTATAAACTATACGTATACTTAACCTTAGGGACATCCCGTGACATACCTTAGAAATATCTCTAGGGATCTCACTAACGTTTTCGCATCCTAGTTTCCAAAGGTTGACTAAACCTTTCCTCTGATACCAACTGTAGAGACCCTAAGCTTAACGTACATGAACATTAAATTACTTTTGCGGAATACTTAGTACATAACAAAAACACACACACAAGGATCGTAATAGTTTAGTGTCTTTGGAAACTCGGAACGTAATCTTCTAATCGTGGTAAAAATATCATCAACATCTCCCATAAAGATCTTACTTTTTTTTAACTCAAACCTTTCTTTATATCCTGGGGAAAAGAAAACATAAAATGGTGAGCTGAAATGCTTAGTAAGGGTAAACAAAAGATATATAAATATCATCGTATACACAAGCACATAACTTTTGGAAATCTTAACCTGCAAAAGAGATCATAATTTCATAACATGGGATAAATCATGGGAGTGAAATGTAATCACAATAATCATAACATAAAACATGAAACATTGTGGAATAAACACTTATTCATATAGAATCTTTTCTTGTTAGTCAAGACTCATTGCCAAGACTATCTTAGTGGACAAAGTCCCTTTCTGAACCGAGTCACCCTCGTTCCAGTCCTGTTTCACTTAACCGGTATAACCTACCGTTCCAGCCCTGTCTATCTCATGAGATATAAAATAATTACCCAATGCATTGGAGGGAGATATATGTCCCACCCATCTCATAATGATACCATTATTATGTGTGCCACAAAATCATAAGTCATACATCATTTCATAACCCGTGTAATAAAAATGGGAATCTTAAACATAGTGACATCATAAAACAATTCATATAAGATAAAGGAATTCATAAAAATTTAATTCCATAACAACATAATAAAATCAATGTAATAATAGGGATAAAAACATAACCCTTTATTATCTTAGATGGAAAATAATTTTGATAAAACACTTGAACTCCATTCTTGAGGAAAATATCCTTTCTCCTTCAAAAACACTTTTCCTTTCTTAACATGTCGTACGATTATAAACTAAAAGAAGTTGATTAAAAATAAACATGAAAACTTTTAAAGGAAGCTTCTTGTAATTTATTTTTTAAAAATCCATTCATTCCGTATAAGTTAAATAAAACATTCTTCGTACTTTTGTCGGAAATGTCAAAAAGTACCTCGTACGAAAAACGACAAAATATTCCTTTCATATATATTAATAAAAACTCACCGAAGGGTAAAATTAGATATAAACTATTGTATAAAGATATAAATATTACATATTGAGGAAACATTTATGTGGATGATAAAATACACCCCAGTAAATGCCAAAGTATAAACAATCTCGGATAAAAATGAGATTGTGATATTTCCCTTACCTTAGGTCCGACTTGCTTTGTAAGTGTCCGAACCTCCTGTATAATGATTTAAATCATGTTATTGACTTATTCCAGAAACATATTCATTGTTATTATATCAAATATGTTCCACTTATGACTTTATATTACCCATTTTTTTGTAAATTCATGTTAAAGTAGCGTTTTGGGTAAAATCGTCTCATTTGTCGTTCGTGTTTTTAACTTGTAATTATTAATATGATTACTTGGATCATGATTACATATATCCAGAATGTAAAACATGATTTATATATAATATATATTCAGAATATATATATATATATAATATATATCGATAAATGGAATGAAATACACCGTTCATGGAGACGGTAGTCCGTACGTACGCATGAACGCTGTTTTCGTTTCCTTATTGAAGTGAATGGAATTAAGTAGATGACATACATATAAATTTACATAAATCCAGTATCATTATTATTTCATATATTTCATTAGTACTTATTATAAATACTTTATAATCATTCATGAATGGTTAATCATTGAGAATGAATCTCATCGCGTCGTGGAGACGGTAGTCCGTACGTACGCACGAGCGATGATATCGTTCCCATGGTCGTGGAATTGTGTTAAAGTGTATGTAGACTATTTCAGTATCAATATCACTTTATAAAAATCATATATAGTTACTCATTACACCATTATACCCATCCTATTAAGGTGGTGGTGGAAAATAGATTACACCACGCCATGGAGACGGTATTCCGTACGTACGCACGCGCGGTGATTTCATTTTTCCGTAGGATGGATAGAAGGTGAATTAGGGTTGTTTCATATTTATAATAACATATCAGTATTTAAGTAATACTTATATTATTACTTTTTCATGAAACAAATAAATAAGAAGAAGTTGAAGAAGAAAGAAATTGAAAAGATCGGTAATGGAAATTACCTCTTCTTTGAAACGCCTCTTTGAATCCTCCACTTAGGGAACTAAGATTAGTCTTTGAAGCAGACCAGGACCTATAGGATTATTCTAGGGAAGTGGAGAAGGGATTTTGGCAGGTGTTGGCCGAGCTTGAGTCCTCAAATTGGTGTGATGAGGAGGGGGAGGAGGTGTCCTTTTATAAGGGAGGAGAGGGTCACCTTAGGAATACCTCAAAATATTATTTTATATTAAAGTCAAAATCGGTTTATAATGGTTCCAAAGGGTCTTATTTCGAAGGTAAAGTGGATATGGGTCGAAATACTATCAAAAAATAGGATTTAGACAAGTTTAGATTATTAGTTTAACCTTATCAATTAGATTTAACTCTAAGTTAAATAATTTAACTTTTACCGTGACTTTTTGTTTTCTTACACTATATGGTTAATACACTTACTATAACATGCCAAACGAACCCCAAATTGTTTATTATTAATATATATATCCTTATCTGAGTCAATTGGCCGAACCTTAGATTTTTAGGAATAAAATAACAATTAATAATATAATATTTGATTTAAAAACTATTTTGTGTCAATTTTGACACTATTTGATATATGATTTTTGTGAAAGTCATAACAGAATTATATGTTCGAACCAATTTGATTACATCAACAATAATATATCATAGAAACCTATAAAATTAGATTAATTCATAAAAAGTCTCAAATTACATTTATTGTGGTGTTTATAACATCAATTATGTCAATATTTCATTAATAAGATAATTACTGCATCATCATTGTGTCAAAAATAAATTAAATTATATAATGTCTAAAAATTAAAAATAAAATACCATTATATAGGAAATATTTTTAGCTTTCTAATGAATATTTATAGTCGAATTTATCTTATTTATAACCCCATATTAAAAATGATTTACTTATTAAACTTTGATTTTAACTATTTTTACTATTCATTAAATAAAATAATATTAAATGTCATAATCTTATTGAAGTGGACCTAAATGGTCATATTATATTCATAAGGTTGTTTTTGGTCGATTTTCACTTATCAAATAGAATTAGGACATGTGTTAGGGTAATAGTAATATCATATTTACCCTTAGTTACCCTATTTACTATTAACCGCGGTAAAAAAACTAAAAAGTTACTATTCACCAAAAATTATTTTTATCTCATTGAACCACATTTTACTTACTGATATCAACCGTGTCTGTCGGATTTTCGAAATTCCATTCACAGAAGCGGTAAAATTATGTTTTATGCAAAATTCAGTTTTTAACCTACCACTTAGTGGTTTCACTATTCATCAAAAATTGAAGTTTTTCAGAAAAAAGCCAAAATTTCACCCTAAGCTATAATTGATATTCCGAATTAAAAATGATTTCT
The DNA here is from genome assembly GCA_963277665.1 of Viscum album. NCBI lineage: Eukaryota > Viridiplantae > Streptophyta > Magnoliopsida > Santalales > Viscaceae > Viscum > Viscum album. The sequence continues at coordinate 1,646,197,594 of OY728164.1, forward strand.
ATTTTAAAAAATTCCCAACATATAAGTTGCATTAATTAATTTTATAATTAATTTCCGCTGTCACAACAAATAGCGTGTTCTTAAGAGATAATAACTATCAAAAGATTGACACTTGTTTATAACTAGTTTAAATGTGAAATTACATCCAATGACCAAAATTTTATTAAATTGTAAAAATATATTCTAAATATACTTTAAAACTACTCAAATTAATAATTTATCACTATTAATTATTTCTATTAAAAAAAGTTTTTTTTAATTAAAATTTAGTAATTTTCACTATTCATCAGAATATGAAAGGTATCTGAAAATTACCAAAATTTCACCTTAGGCTAAATTCGATACTCCGAATCCATAAATGAAGTCCATTTTGAAAAATAAAATTTACAAATTTTCAAAAAGTGGTTATTACTATTCATGACGGCTAGTTTTAATAATATCTTAATAGCATATCGTTGTTTAGCGAAACTTGGTGTTGCGTACAACACACGCTATCGTAGAAGGTCGCGATTGCGTCTAATTCAAGCCAGGTCAGTGATGTGTGTTGTGAAAGCTCCTTTTGGTGTAGCGTATAACACAAGACATTAATGAAATTAAAAATAATATTTTTCATAAAATCTCGGGGTGTTACAAACCATCTCTCCATAGTATCATTACAGAGGACATGATCCCTCATAAACAATTAATGTTAGTCTCCCCAATAATACTCTTCCACCTAATACATAAAAAAACCACACTATAATCGGGTACAAGAAGGTTCAAACAACAAACTCCCATTTAAAAGGATGAATTTCTTGAAATTTCCTCCACACCTCTCAAAGAATACAGTGACTCGCAAGAAAAATATCTCGCCATGAATTTAAATATAGTACATTGGATCGGATATTGTCTTTCCCTAAGGAGTATGAGAAGAAAATGTTATTTAAAAAACTATAGGAACACTATCCACCTTTACTTATGTAGATTTGAATCCTGTTGAGAGTAAATAGACCTTAATACCTTGTTATATGTCATGATTATAAAGTGATCACCTATGATATATTGTAACCACAACATCATAGTTATTCACACAGCTGCAAACTCATGATCATGGATTTCATATTTACAATAATGTGATCATTATTTCCTAGACAATTATTATATTAGTACTCTATGATATATCAATACACATTAATAAAAGAGAAGTGGAATCACAAAAGACCTTGAACATCACTCTTTTATATGTTGGAAAATGAATGAGAGAACTAATAAAACACTCCTTTATATTTCATAAATTATGTGAAACTACTATATCTAAAAAAATTCATCCCTATTAAATGAAGTTTTTGGTGATATAATCTGAGATAAAATCATACCGAGGCCTCTAATAAAATCCATCTATACTATGGAATTCTTGGACATCCACTAAATTCATGGGGGTTTACAAGGAGATGTGTGATTTGATATTTGAAGGATTGACTACCACCCCAATAAGGATTCCACATTCCCAATGAAATTAACTTCTAGGATCCAAAACTTACACTGGGAAAAAATTCCTTAATGGTTGTGTTTTTTATGGAATTTGAAAAAATTCATAAGATACTCAACATATTCTTCCTTTGACATTGAGTATGGGAATTATTTCAATGAACGTGACCATGAACAGATCCATAGACCTGGGAAATATATATTTTATGAACGACAGAAAAAAAGATCGGTGTTTATAACACTATATGAAATAATCCTAAAGTAAAAGTTTCTATTGGTTTATCTGAAGGAACTCTTTAAGATACCCTCCTCCATCACCATCTTATTATGATATTCTAATCCGAAATCAATATATAAAAACTAGATAACTCCCTTAAACTATTTAATTACATTATTTATTATTTAGAGAGGGTAGTAGTTATTTCACATCACATGCTTTATCCACTAGTAAACATAAAAATATAACTCTCACATCCACCATCATTGTGAGTAACACTATCACCCCATATGATGATACACTAGGTTAGATAAAACCCTTATTCATTAAATAAATAATATTTATCCAAAACACATATAACTAAGAGGGTGAAACATGATATGAATCCATAAGAAACAAGGAACCAATGAGATTTAACATTATCTCAAACCATATATAACATCATGGGGGTAGGGATTCAATCTCATTTGAATAAATTTCTAAAACAAACCTCCAATACCTAAGGAAACTTCTCCACCTATGCCTCTTCAAATATAAGGATAGTGATTTCCAATTGAAAAAAAATTCCTCTAAATTATATGACTCATAGGACAATTCCATTCTCTAATGAACACCACTTTCTATCCCTATCAATTATAGAACACTACTCTAATCCAAAAGTAGTTGATTAATTAACATATGGTATATATATATTCAATGATAATAATGATATTGTATTGTTGTATCTACAAAAAGGTTAAATCCCAATATAAATGTTACTAAAAAAATCACCTCATATTCTAGAAAAAAATCAAATAAGCATTATTTACATCCAATGAATATTTTGATCCCCAAGGGAAGTTAAATTATCCCCACCTTTTGTCCCAATCCAATAATAATGAATTGAACAATAAATAAGTTCAAATATACCGAATGTTAAAAAAATTTCATTATTAAATCATATAAAAATGGTACCTCAGGAATTCGTTATCCCATCTAATGTATGAATCATCATATCATAAAACTATACCTGTCCATATCATCTACATCACTAGGCTGGTTGGAAACAAAATCCATGGACACCGTCCACCACAAAGTCCTGGTGGTGGGGGACATCATATGAATAACTTCCAAAAAAACATATCCTCTCAAAATAATTTTCCTTCCCTATACATTCTACTTATTTATCCATGGAGGTGTTTAATGATAGGGTTGAAACATAAATAGACTACCAATTCCATGACAGTCGATGATGATATTTGTGAACAAGAATTTATGATGGAAATAACAACCTTACAAAAAATGAATTAGAGTAAAGTTCCTTGTGGATAGACATAACTTTTAGTTTTAGATAATTATAAGGAGTAATGTTGATCAATACTCATAGATAGTAAAATAAATGACTATCTTCATGACAGAGATCCCCTATCAATATCATTAATTCCCCTATGGATGAATGTATTTTTTCAGAGGAATCATATAATAATAATGAATGAATACTTCAGTGTCATACTAGGAATCTAGAGGTTGATAAGTATCGAGTTCCTGGTTAGGCCTCACCCAATGCAACTGGCATCTGTGAATGAGAATGCCATCCTCTAGAACACAAGGCATTCAATTGTAAATTTAAGAGTTAACACAAGTCACAAACATCTATAAAGATTTCAAGAATGATGTACATAAAGAGGAAGATTACATTTAATTCATTAATATTAATATGGTCATTTGATGACTATTCCATTAAAAAATTCTATTGGTTTAATTCATCCCTTTCATTAGTTTGACCAGGACATGTAACCTGAAACCTTTTATTTAAAAGTATGTAAATCAATTTCAATTAATAATGTTCACTATTTTGAAATTAATAAGAATTGTTTGGTGTGATATGGATTTGCAAACAAACATTCATTTACATTTAATAAGTCCAGTTCACATACATAAGTATGCTTTCCATAATATTATTTGAATTAATCACATACATTTATGAACTTACTTTAGGAGGTTCAATTTGAAGTGATAAAGTAAAATCCACTCACAATTACATGATTCAATAGTCATTTAATAAATGTAGGTTAACTATTAGTGTGAAAATCCCGATCAAACTAGAATGATGGATCAAAAGTATTAAATCCCTAAAAACTCAATTATGGTATATCACCCAACATGGTATGTTATGAGTTCTGGGTGTAACCACTAATGAAAATCGCATTTATGGACAGATCGGAACCTTAATTTTGTAATGAATCAATGCATGAAATATAAATTCAATATACTGTAGCCAATGAAATCAGTGGGACCCACACATAAATTCCAAAATCCATGAACATGAGGGGTTAGTTTTAAACCACCCACACCATACTCTTATGACTCCCTTATACAATATTTTCCTCTAATTCATCCTTGATTAGAGTAGATTTAAAAAATTGGAATAAAATCCTAACACTCGATAACTATTTTGAGAGGATGAGAAATGAATAAAGGCTTAAAAGGACTCGATTAACTTCCATTGCACATCCAACATGATAAACAAATTCTAGACCAGACCGCAAAATAAAGGGATCACACAATCCTTAGATTTGGACTTCAAACCCCCCAAAATGGAATTAATGGAGGATCAACCTAATGGAATTTAGTTTAGGGAAGAATTATAAGGATAATTGGATCATTATTGTTAAAATAGAAAAAATCACCCAACAGAATAGCTTCTGCACAGTTTCTTTGCATGGATTTCCAATCTATCTCCCAATTGTACGACATGACCATTTTTTCCAAAAATATGTGTTCCAAGCCTTGAATGATCTTAATTCACTCTTGAGACCTTCATGAACTCACAAGGTATCCAAATTTGGTCTATAACTGTGAATTAGACCAAAATATTGAGGATCCACACCAGAGTCCAAAATTGGGTTCTTACACAAAAGTTATAAAATCAACCACTAGAACATGACACCATACTTATGAATGATTAATTGTTGGACTCAAAAATCTATTATTGTTTATATCAAGATAACGGTAATATTAAGATCCTCCAACAATCACTCTTTGATCAAAATTGAGATGCACCCCCCATAAATTGGTAATCCTTTGTAGTAATACACACACATGATCTTACTTCACAAATCATCCTCCTCATAAAGTTTAACCATCATATGGTAAATCATTTCACCCTTATTCATGTCCACTACCTAAAATCTAGGACATGATGTTATAAATCATTCTACTTTTTCTTTACAACCCTCATTCAACACACTATCAATGTCATCTCCATCTCCATCACATTCTACGTCACCATCACCTTCTCATTTTTTACTACCATATTCTACCACTTATCTATGATACCTCATATAGGTTTGTATTTATTGTAATTATTAATGGTATTATAAGGTATATTTAGTTTCATTAACATTGATTTGGACTTTATTACTTCAATCTTCAATTACACCTCTTCCTTTTCATATGTTTTCATAGTTTTAATTTTTTATTCTGATTATTCACCCATCTAAGATATTTTTTAATTTATGTATGTATTTTTCGAGACTCTGATTTTATTTCATTATTAATTTATTAATTGGTGTTATAAAAGTTTATAAATTAATTATTAATGGATTTCTAATGAATAATTATCCCTTCATTGCGAATTAGTGTATTAAAGGTTTAATTGATTTTGGAGTTCAAATATCATGTATTGATGATACATATTTAGATGATCTTACTTATTTAATGAATATAAAGTGATCAACAAACATTCTAACTTCTATATAATCATGTTACTAATACAGTAATGATTCCATGATATTATTTTAAATATATAGATCTTTTTATTTTAGTATATTATTAATTGAACCCCATTATGATGAATTGGGATTAACTTATGTTGAATTTCTTATTGATATCAATATTTTATGTTTATATATTTAAAATGTCATAAATACATCTAAATTTTTAAATTCCGAAATTTTAATTATTTATATTATAATATAATATAAAATATTTGTAAATATTTTCATTATTGTAAAAATAAAAAATTACACTTATTGGATATTCATTTCAATTTTATTTATAGTTTTTTTTGTGATTCTAATGAGAATTATCTTATAGTAACCCTATCATGATTTTTTTTGTTATATTCATGTATTTTTATTCATTATAACATTTTTTAGTCTCATTTTTTATCACTATCAAATATATGGCTCTTTCTATCAAAATATTTATTTATTTACATTGAATATTTTAAACATATAGTTATTAAAATAAATAATAATATTATAGAATAATAATTTTTTATTTTTTTTCAAACATTTATATTCATTGTTAAGGATTATGTATCAATTTTTGTTAATATTTTCAGAAAATATGAAGATTAAATATATTAAAAGTGATACATTATTTCGTGAAATGTGTTTTATTTGTTTTATTTGTGAAATATTTTTTTTATTTTTTAATAAATTTAAATTTAAATTTCATGAGGTACCCTAGTAGGCCGATATATGAGAAAGTCCCAACATATCCTAAAGGAAACTCCTATTCCCCTAAAGTTGGACACAAGCACATATCATCATAAAAAATGGGAGTGGGAACAATTTTTTCCCAAACATTGTGGAAGTAAAATAAAAAAGACAACATCAATTAAAAATAAGCTCAACTAAGAGTAGTGAACCTGATTTCAAACATGAATAACAACGCTAAGTAATATAACAATATATAAAAAATATAGTGAAAATACACTACGTCCCAAATTAAAAACAACTCACTGAGTCCAGGGATCAACAACTAGAACCACACCCATGTGGTTGTTTACCCATGATCGAACCTAGATTGAGGAAATGTAAAAACACTAGATGGAACCTGTAAGGCGTGATCTATAAAATCACAACAGGGTCTCATCAAGGATTCATTAACATATTATAATATTAAATTGACCAGAAAGAGCTTTCAATTTAAAAATAAAATGTTTTTAAATTCAAAATAATAATAATAATAAATTCATGAATTACATTTCTTCTAATTTATATGATTTTAAACAAATAATTAATATTTCAATTGATGGAATATTTTGAAAACAATAGTGATTTTCAAAAAATGGATTAAATAAACACATTTATTTAAAAAATTTATAAAAAATGGAAGGAATGATAAATGGTTTTCAATAATATAATATATTTATTTGAAATATATACAACAAAGACACATGTTCATATTCATAATAAGGTATGATAGTTATAGTTTAAGGGACTCCACAGACTCAAGGCGACAAAACAATATTTAAATATGTATCGTTGAGCTCATGTCAAAGAAGAATCTTCACCGCCACCGAAGGGATGTGGCATGCTACATTTTTTTAGGTGTATTATAAATTTTATAGTTTTATCCAATTACTGAGAAACTACCTAACGCTAATATGTTATCTAATAGAAATAAATCATGGTAAATTTATTTTATGAATATTTCAAATATAATTAATCCCATTCTCCATATCAAATATGCTAATTTTCCTATTAATCCCCAAAATTTGTTTTAAATCAAATATATTCCTTCTTCAAGATAAAACATTATGGTTAATATCAAAACCATTATCTATCGAATTTTAAAAATATTATAATTTGAAATCAATTCACAATATTTTTCACAATTCACATACACAATTATATTCAAAAATTCAATTTTTACAACAGTCCATAAATTTCAGAATAAACCCCCAATACAATGTAATTGGGTTTATAAAATTTTCCATCAAATACAATTGAACAAATATATTCAATAATTCAATTGAAATATTTTCTTTAAAAACACCCTTATTCAATGGAATTGGTGGTTTTCCCAATTGCATGACCTAGACCATTTCTGAAACCCCTCAATTCAATGGTATTGGGGTATTAATTTTATAATTTAATGCAATTTTTTAAATTAAGAAATTTCATCTAATTAAAGAAATTTAAATTTAAAAAAAATAGGGATAACATTAATTAGGAATCATAATGGAACCCCCTTCCTTGATATCAATAGATCTCGAATCACCAATCCCAATCTGGGATTCAACAAAGAAGTATGATGATCAGGGAATCTGGGAAACAAGGATCAATGCTATGTTTATAATCCATTGAAAGGGTATTAGTTCCACAATTCTACATGGGGATCTATAGAACCCTAGGGATGAAACAGAGATAGTTGGATAATGATAATGAAAAGAGGAAACCTACCTATTAAAGATTTAATATTCTTCCTCATGGTTCAATACACATCCATGAGGGGTCTAACGGTCCTAAAACAATTCTTGGGAACTCCATGGAATAGAGAAATTGAGGGTGGGTTGTTTTAGTCTTTCAGGTACCAAAAAGGGGGCTTGATATTTTTTCATCAACATTACGATTAATTAAAAACCTATATACACATTTAGTTTGGAAGACCCTCATAGTTAGACCAAAATGTGTAGCCTTGCAGTGAACCAATTTTAAATGGGTTGAATGGTTTTTCCTAAGATGGATCATGGTTTGAAAAACCATGTTACATCCATGAAATATTCTATAGCTTGGGATAGTATGGATTAGTTTGAGTGGGTGCATGGTTTTTGAAAATCATTCACCAACCATGCAGTAGCCTAGAATTTGAAAACCCTTCACATTTTCAACCCAAACACTATCAAATGAAACCCTAAAATATCATTATTAAAAATATGGGTTATGGAATAATGTAAAATTATTCAGGGTGTCACAACCTCCCCACCATATAAATTGTCTATCCCCATAAATCCTATGGTGAAGCATATGTGCCAAAAATATGAGGTCACTCCTATATCATACGCACCTCCCTCTACCTTATCTCATGAGGATCAGATTCATGATTCCATAAAAAATAATGGTATAATCCTCCCATGAATTTAATTGGTTTCATAATCAAATATCATGACTAGACATTCGTTCATAGATAAATGGAATTAAACCACATGACCACTCCAACGAAAAATATTATTTTGATCAAAAAATATTTAGGAATATGAGATTCATGAAATACATTTTGTTTCAACATCAGATGTGGTGGAAGTGATAAGTTGTATGTAACTTTCCCCCACCTACTCAATAACCTCAAGTGGTCCCACAAAATTGGGAGAAAGATTCTCAGTCCTCTGATGCTATCAATGACCTAATTGATGCAAATCTATCTAGAACGTTGGGTCACTATGATAACATTCGAATGATCTGTAGTGATTATGGTTATAATTTTTATACAAAATCTATGCCTTCAACATTCAGTAATGAATCAACTGAATCATTGATTCACTCTAGTAGACTAGGCTTTTTCCATCCAAAGATCATTCACCAATCTAAAAAACACACAATAGGGATTTAAAAGGATGACTATAAAAGGACATGAAAGGATTCATTCTGATTTTGGACTAAACATCATGTTTATAAGAAAACTCATCCATTCCCAACTGATCATACGAAGTCCCACCAAAGTTGAGAACAAAGGTGTGGATCATATATTCCAGAATTTTAATATATATTTATATTTATCCACCTAACTATGGATAATATATCATGATTGAAAGGACTTGAGATCCCACTGCCTCTTGAACGCCTCTAAAAAAGAGAGAAGTAACCTGAGGATCCCAAACGGAGCCTATAGCAGAAGGAACTACGTGGAATGAAAAACAATTACATATATATTTCCCATATCCTCAACTATTTATGTATCATAAATGGGTAAAAATTGAGCCAATTTAGATAGATGATCGATCACAACCCACAACACATTCTTCATTCTATGGGTACCCATCATCCTAACAATAATGTCTGTAGAGATCACATCCCACTTTCATGTCAATAATGGAATCATCTGAATCAAATATAAAGGATTATTGTTCTTTACAATAACCTTCAATAATGTTTATCAATGAGAAAAAAAATCAAAAATTTCTTTTCTTATAGCTATCCTCAAGAATTGACACTACATGTCATAGAAAATCATTGTGGTTCCTCAGTGAACATCCCACTAAAAACTATGGACATCCAATATCATATATTTCCGTACTGAATATGTTATCAAAAAACACTTCCAAAATAATATAATGAATTTGATGGATAATGGACATTGATGAGAACACTTTCCCCACCATGAAGGCTATCTCAAATGCTATAGAACTCGTCATTAAGATGTTATTCTTGAATAATCAGTCTTGGAAGTGTGAATGTCAACAAATCATGGGACATGGGAACCCCTTCCCCGCTATTCTCAGACTCTAATATGAAACTATTCAAATAAAACCATCATGTTACACTCTTATAATAATTCATTCAATTCCTAGATTAGATTTTTCCTACTCAAATCATCTATAGTGATATTCCATTTCCATAGGGTATAAGCGATGTAAAAATTGAAAAATAGTAGGTATTTTTCCCATAACATCTTGAAGTGATTCAAATAATTTTAAGAGAAGTTATAACTCATCTTCTGTGGACATAAAACAACGTAATTATTTCCTTATAAAGGTTGTGCCTCAAACACTTAAGCACATGCATCAAAACTTCATTTTCTTGTTTAAGGGTGGGATAATTAATTTCAACTAGCCTAAGATGATGAGATGCATAATAAATAACATGATTACACTACATAATAACGCTACCCAAGAGTGAACCCAATGCATCAAAAAACACCACATAGCCTTTCCCATCCTCTAGAAGTGTCAACATAGATTCAGTATTAAAAATATATTCCAACTTTGTAAAATAATTATAACATTTCTTAAACCAAGAATAATTTACCCCTTCACTATTATTATTTTCATTAGATATAACATCTTAGTGATGTCATTGATGAATTATATGTAATATCCATCCAAACCCAAGAAGCTCCAAATTTAGAATACATTACATTGTTGTTCCCATGTCATAATAGCCTTCACATTTTCTAGAAGAATTGAAATACCTTTTTAGGACACTATATGTCCCAATTTTATAAATTTAAGGATCTAAAACTCAAATTTCAAAATATTAGTATAAATTTAGTGAATTCTCAAAAAAAATAAATACTATCCCAATATGATGTATATGTTCCTCCTTGTAATTAGAGTAAACAAAAATTATATCAAAAAATACTCCCATGAACGTATCCAAACACTCTTGGAAAATTCTACTCATTAAATCCATGATAAATTTAGGTGAATTTTTTAGATAAAAAGGTATAAAAAGTTACTCATAGTGGTATTTCCTACTCCAAAAAGTAGTTTTCGGAACCGTAAATTATTTTATTATTGAATTTTGTTAACCAAATCGATGGTAGATTATTGAGAAATAGTTTTCCCCTTTCAACTGATCAAATAGATCATCAATCCTTGTTAAGAAATACTTGTTTTTTTCACTTGATTTAGTATCTCATAATAAACACATATTTAAAGTGAACGATCAGCTTTCATAGAGAAGCACACCCACACTACTAAATATGACACACTAAGGAGTATAAATCTTTTCTCAATAAGTCCATCCAACTAAAACTTGATATCTCTTATTTAATTTGGTTTAATAAGGTTAGAAGTAATAGAAAATTGTTAGGAACTATTTATTAAGTCAATTGAAAACTCTACCTACCTTACCTGTGTAAAACAAGGGAAATTAAAAGAAAATTGATTGGGAAACCAGAAAAAAAATGAGGGTGATAACCACTAAAATATTCTCACTCCATATAAAAAACACATATATCACATTCCCTAACACCAGATAAGAAGGTCCTTCATTGCTCAACCTTGGGTCCCATTCTCTATGGATGGTTTGGAAAACCCCATTGGGCATTTTAAAGGATACTCGTTGAAGAGAAAAGTTAATTTATGATTTATTGGAGATAATACAATTTATCCTAAAAATATGTTAATATATTTTGTGTCGGGAACCAAAAAACACTATGTATGATTGACACTAGAAAGAGTGAAATTAGAAGGAAGAATACAAAGACCCTTCCTTATTTTCATACCATGGGGTGTAGTAATTTCCATTACGTGAGATAAAATCCCTATAGGAAGATTAACAAGTGTAAAAAAGGAGTGGAAATAAATGAATGAGATTCACCAGTATCAAATAATGTATTCGCTAACTAATATTCTATATTTATTGTACCAATCACACTCGCAGGACCTATATCTACTTCCTTTAGAGACTCCTCCTCTACATGAATATGCCTTGTTTTAGGTTAATATGTTTTGAACTCTATTACCGATTAAACATTAGATTTTTTCACAGATTTATAAGGTTCAAATGATTTTTTGAAACTACATAAAGTGGAATAAACATAAATTAATCTCTACAGGTGACCAGATCATCCACAAAACTAAAATATTTTCGGGGGTTTAATGAATAACCTCTTGGAATTCTCTATCATTCCACACTAGTTACAAATAAAATGGCCTCTTATTGATATTTCTGGATGTATAACATTACCCTACTGTCAAATTTTTTTTATAATTATTGGATATCCACTTTCCCTTATAGGAATGCACACTACCACTACGAGTGAAGGAAAATCTCGATAACCCTTACATTATAATCATGTCCATCTTGATCGTTAGTACTCTATCTAGTACATATGAATAAGAAGGAATATTCTACAAGAATATCTGAGAATGAATATTCCATAAAAGTACCTAATAGATGTTTTAAGTGTTCAACTTCTCATTTGATACTATCTCAAGAAAAAATTTCACAAGCTCATCAAAATGTTTTTGAATACTCTGTCAAAATCCTATCAGTCTTCTCATCTTTGAAAAACTCAGTATCCTTGGACAACAGTTCATCTCTGGATATAATTTTTCAGTGAAAAACACTATGAATAATTTCTACACTAATCCCTCATGTTTCTTATCTATCACCATAATGTACAACAATCTCCTGATTTTTCCTTCAATCATGTCGGTAACATACTTTACTGTGATTTCATTGGGTGTGTCCAAGAACCCAAAAAAATACTCCATTAAGCTCTACCACTCTTTATCCTCATGTGGATCATTTGATCCTTTGAGTGGTGTGATATTTTGGTGAACAACTATTGAGAAAAACTCATGAGAACTTCCCTTTGAGGATCTATAGCTAGTGCCTAAATGAGAATTGGAAGAGGTGCATTTCATAGAGTTTGGATAGTTTTTACAATCAACTCAACTAGAATTAGGTCTATGATAGGACTCACTAAATGTTTTTAGCATAATTTTACTCCCAGATCAGATTCACACATATTCTCAGTTGAATGATGCTATAAAACCTCCAAAACAATAAAAATGGCATCATATTCAACTGAAATAGAATGGAAATGTAAATTTATCATAAAAACTAAAAAAAGAAATTTTTATTTCAATATATGCAAATAAAAAGTATGGGAAAGGACTAAAACATACCTCTCAGGACATACTTGCCTAGCCACCATGAGTGACATAAGGTTATTTGAACAGATATATGTCCATCTATTCAATATAAAGGACCTACTAACTCTCGATAATATTACACAATGCATAATGACTTTGACAAAAAATCTCAACCTCTACCTTGGATACCACTTTGTCATAAAAAATCAACATGAGCATGGTATTAATATAACTAAGCTGGTCTTTACATAGCCCAATGGGAATTCCCATCCCCATGTGTTGGTGACTAGAACCAAACATCATACAAAATGAGAGTGGGGATGATTTTTCCAAAAAACATTGTAGAAGTAATAGATCATGATAGTATGCATACAAAATAATCTCCATAGGGAGTAATGTGTAAGAAGTAAAAAAACCATAACAACCCAAACAACTACAATAAATTAACAAAAAAATGGATAAAAATCATGTCCCAATTCAAACATAAATCATTTAGTCCATGGATCATTATATAGAACCACCGCAAAGTGTTTCTTTACCCTTTCTCAAAACTAGAAGCAGATAACACACAATCACCCCCAATCCTAGATAGGGTGTGAGATAAATATACTAGTATGGTATCACATAGTATTTCACAAAAGATACCAAATTTAAATTAACAGAATAGATATATTAATTTTAAATTATCATGTTTTTAATTTTAAAAACATAATTCGAAAAATTTGTTCATTACATTTAAAATCATGGGAATAATTTTAATCAGTATCATCACATTTCAACTGATGGAATATTTCTAAAAAATTGGTTCTCTCCATAAATGGATTAAATAAAAAAATTATATAATTTTTTTAAATCAGAAGGCATGTATAATGGTTTTTAATAATGGAATATAATCATTTGAAATACAGACAAGAGAGAAACACAATCATATGCATATGAAAGATAATTATTTCCAGGATAAGGGAATCCACACACTCAAGGTTATACAACAATATGTACATATGTCCCATTTATCTTAGGTCAAATAAAACTCAACCCTACTCCATAAAGGTTGTTATGTGCTACATTTATATTTTGAATTATTTTAAATCATAGAAAAATGTCCAATAACTCCATAATTATGTAAGGCTTGTATGTACCCTAATAAAAAATCAATGATGTTGAATTTATTTTAACAATTCATTAAATTCAATGAATCCCATTCTCCATTTAAAATATTCAAATATTCTATTTAAAACCCAATGTTGGTTGTTAATCATAAAAATCCATATATTGAGATAAAACCCTTGAGATTTTAGGAAAACCATTTCAAAGTCATTTTCTCAATATAAGAATTTAAAATCAATTCTCGATTCTCAATCATAATTTAATTCAACTATTTAATTTGCACAAAATTCAATCAATTTCATAATAAACCACAAATCCAACAAAATTAAGGGTTTTCACAATTTTCCATCTAATCTGTTTCCACAATTTAATTGAATCAATTTCCATAAACACACCTAATTCATTATAATTGGGGGATTTTCCTAATTTCATGGAAAAACCAATTTCCCAAATAACCAATTTAATGGAATTGGTTTTTTAATCATAAAATTGAAAGGAGTTTAATTTAAATCAAGAATATGCATTTAATTCAAATAATTGAAATGAAAAAAATCAATTTTGGGTTAAAATAAATTGGGAATTATAACCAAACAACCTATATTAGGGTAAATAGATCTCGAATAACTAATCTCTTCTCTTTATTAATCAATTAATAATGATTATCATAGAATCTAGGTACCAAGGATAAAACCTCAATTTAGAATATGAAAATGTAGTATTAGATCTGAAATTATTCATGATGATCCATGGAACCCTAGGGTGGAAGAGAGATATATCGAGATAATTAGAACAAGAAGTGAAAAATGATGAGGAGAAGATAAAATAATCTTCCTTAAGCTTGGATTCAATTCCTAGAGGGGTATGAGGGGTCAAAAATACTTCATTGGAGATCTAATGAAAAGATAAATCAATTGTGGGCCATACCTATCCCTCAAGGAAATAAAGGTGGGTTTAAATTTTTTTATTAATATTCAGAATAATTAAAAACGTTTACAAATTGTTTGTTAGGGATGCCCACATGATTAAACCAAATTGTGTTGCCTGGTCTTGCACATGTTTTCAACTTGCTACATAATTTCTCATAATAGTTACCGTTTTATAAAAAACCATGAACCAACCATGAATAACCCATCTACCTAGGTTTGGATGGTTTTAATTGAGTGGCCCTACAGTTTGAAAAAACCATGCTCCAATAATGCACTAGGCTGGATTTTAAAAACACCCTATATTTCATCCCGAACACTCCTAAATGAAACCCAAATGAAGCATGATTAAGAAAAATCGATTTTGTAATAATTGACAATATTAACAGGTTTCCTCATTTAAAATATAAAAACCTAATTTCAATCCAAAAAAATGTTATAGATAATGATTGGTCAATGTTTGATTACTATACTATGAACAAATCACGAATATGATAATGTTTTTTTTTTGTTTATTTAGATTATTTTTAATAAAAAATGTCGAAAAATTAATTTTTTTTATTTTCTCGCATATTATTATTAAATTTGATAAAAATTAAATCCAATGTAGTCAAAGATAATCTAATTTGTCAATTTTTTAGTCCATGTTAGAGTCCTTGGATTTTAAATTGTCAAAACAGGGGGAATTAATGATCCATTAATGATGATACTTTTCAATAATATAAGTATAATTAAATAACGATATTATTCATGATATTATAGTAGATGAATTTTAAAAATAATTAATATTTAATTGTATATAAGGTGACAGTGAAAAAATATATTTCCATGTTGTACAGATTTTATGGTTTTATTAATGGTGTTGTAAATGATTAACTTAAAAGCTAAAAATTGATGGGGTGAAAGAAGTCTTATAGAGTTTCTACCATTGTTGAAATACATTCTTCTTAAATAAAATTATAATCTAGATTCACATTATAATTCCAATAAATTATATTGCTCGAGTGGTTTGGGGTATAACAAGGTAAGTGTGTTCCCAAATTAAAATTTTCTCTATAAGAAGGAATATGAAGGCCTGCTAGAGTTTGTTAAATTCAAGACCTCACAATATAATTTCAACTAAAATCATTGTTTTATTTTGTAGGTACAACAGTTCCATATTGGCTAATTTTGAATCTTCCCATAATTCCTCAATTAAAATTTCCATTTAAAATTTGATATGATGTAAAAAATATTAATATGTAATGAACATGAGTAAATATCTGATGCAAATTATGTCTTCCAACTGACCGTTTTAATAGAAAAAAATTGCACAACTTTTTCCAATATTTGATGATGAATTTAGAAATCTCAATCATGGACTACTCAAATATGGAATGAATCCATATCAAATACTTAGAATAAAACAGTACTCATGAAATATTTTTTTTATAATTTTTCATAATGACTTTAATGATTATGAGACCAAAAATAAAATAGAATGTTGTTGTTGTTTTCATGTAACCATTGAGAAATGATTTAATCTTTTATCAAGGGAACATATTAAAATTTTAATTCTTATAAAATGGATCATTTTCAACTATATGTGATGATTATGTTCAGTATTATTGAATTCATTCCATATAGAAAATTTTCTAAATATATTGTCATGGGGTATAAATCTTGCCCATCATTTGATGTAAAAACATAATTTTTGAGCCTAAACCCTATGATAATAATTATATACTAGGTTTATTAGTTCCTTTTGCCTCTATATTACTCTTATTAAAGACTAAAAATACAATTAAATGTCTTACAATAATTCTATATTTTCCAAAAATCATTTTCATCTGATTAGTATTACAAGAGGGTTAAAATCATTAATGTCGTATTCAAAAAGAGGATAAATTAAAGAATTGATAGGAATATTTTGATGAATGAATAAATATATTTTGAAAATCCATATCAGATATATCATGATGTAAAATAAGATATTATTATCTTGTATGCTATTAAAAAATTACTAAAATGGTAATATTTATCCAAATCATAAATTAAAAAATTTCTTTATGGGGTTGAATGAAATATTGTTCTTAATCTCAATGGTAATATGTATCATTTTTTATATAACTCCTAACTAAAAAACTCACCCCCATTAATATTGGTATATATTATCCAATAGGAAGAATATTAGATTGTTTATTGGTCTCTATGGTATAAAAGTGTCATTGAGATAATCTTCATATGTTCAAAAAAATCAGTAAAATATTTTATGTTGTTAGTCATGAAATTTCATGATTATAACATCATGATGCATCAAATTATAATAATTTCATTATGTAGAATACTACAAACAATTTTCTGAACAACTTTTTTTAATGTGTATTGTTTTCTTAAATCATTTTCTTAAAAATCATCTAATCTGAATTCATTGAAGAATTTTGAAAATGATTTAGATTTATTAATTTTTTAATTTGAAATATAATTTCTTCCAGGTTTTTTATTTTTTAGGGAACATAGTGGTTCATTTTTTGCGGGAAATAAAATATTGGTGCATGTTTATTAATTTTGTATTTGTTCTTATAATAGGTACTTAAAGATATTTTATTAATTTATTAAGAATTCATATCTATATAAAGCCTTTATTTAGGAAAAATATATTTTTTCGGATGATAATTTTTTTGGTAAAAGCGTATTTTTTTAGTGGAGAATATTATTTTTCTAGACTCTCCCAATGAATCAATCAATTCTAGGTGAAATGAGATCCATGTTCTAAATGAAAAATCATTTTATGGATAACAGATAAATATTATATATTAATATATCTTGGATTACTAGAATGATGATAATCCTTATCTATGATTTCATATTAATGTGTTCAAAAATTTATTTATAAAGAACAATAATATATGGATGTTGAATTACAATGACTATACACTTAAATATTATTTAAATAAACCATTCCCGGTAGATCAGATGCATTAGTAACAAAGATACAAAAACTAGGAGTCCAAAGATAATATTTGATACTATGTTCGAGTATAATTTTATTGTATATACATTAAATAATAATTATATAAGAACATATGTAATTTTTATAAAAATAGTGTATTGGTGTTCATAGATGCAATTCATTATTCGATATCACAATAAAATAACATCGTCTTCATTTTATGTTTATATTGCAGAGTTATTATAGAAATATGGGATATTTGTAACATTAAATTTATAGTTCCCATGTTAAACAAAAAATATACTATTTATATCATTAGTGTAATAAATTATGAATTTTATATGACTCAATTTAATATGAATAGATTATAATACACATCAAATCAATTTATCAAGGACACAACTATAAAAAAATTCATAACCAAAAAAATGTTGTGTGGTCTATTATTTTTCATGAAATTAAAACTATACTCTAGTAATAAAAAACATGACAACGATGCTGATTTATGTGAGTTACATAATTTTATGGGATTATTATCATAAAATATTCTTGAGCTTTTCATCGACCTAATTTACAGAATACAAAAAATCATGTGAAAAGAATTTGGGAAAGAAATGATTTGGAAATTTCATAATATTGTTGTTAATGTATATTTTTTTCCAATTTAAATTTCAATAAATGTTAGATATGTAAATTTTAAATTATTTACATTAAATATGTATGACAACAAATATGTTAAATTTTATGTTAATATTATTTTAGTTTTATTTTTATAATTTTTAAATTATCCATCATTATATATAACTATTGGATTTTTATAAATTTTTACTTAATCGTTGATTTATTTTTAATTTATCATTTTATATTTCATAAATATTTTCAAAATTATTTTACCCTAGTTACCTAAAAAATAAAATAGTTAATTAATTAGTTATTATTTTTATTATATTCATTAACTACACTAATGAATATAATTAATAGTTCCATGTTTTGTTTTGTTTTTTGTTTTTTTTTTGTTTTGTTTCATCAATTTTAAATTATTATTAAAATTTATATGTAACATATGGATTTATATAATAATATACCTATTTTTTTACTTATTTGTATCATTTAATATCTCATTTTTTATCTTTTTATTTAACTTATTTAAAAAATATGAATTTAAATGATTTTCTTAGTTTGCTATTTATTCGATCAATTTACATTTTTAACTTCATTTTATATTTAGTAGTTTAATTTGTATATTTTTGTACTATTATTTAAGTAATATGATATTTATTATTATTTCAAATCTTATATCTATATCACCTTATCCTTTTTGGGATGACCCTAAAAATAATTCCTATAATGATATTCACCATCCCTCACCGACAAATCCCTATACATCCACATGGGTAGAGAAATAATATGGGATTGTCAGATATGGTAGGACACATTTCCCAAAATTAGCAACTGTCCATATCTAGGATTGGATATAATATGATGAGTTCGATGATAATTCCAATCCTAAGTTTCAAAATTGAAAAACAATTGACTACATTCATTGTAATGAAAAGCTCATGTCAAGATACCATTTTGGATTTATCAATGAAAACATTTCAAAAAATTGAAAATTTCACAATTATGGTAGATAATTATACCAAGAGCATTTCTTATTATTTTTTTATCATTATATTTTTTTCTACTATAGGGAATTTACCTTTCTTATCATATTATATATGGAATATCTGATAGTTGAGATGTCAGGATGATATGGCTATATTTGTATTCTAGGAGATTATGAGATTCTAAATCAACCCCTAAATTAGATTTAACTATTTCAGCAAGATTAAAAAACCATTTGTTAATTTTTTCTTTTTTAGACTAAGAAACATTGAAATGGTTTCATGAATGTGGATGTCATAATTAATTTTTTATAATTTTAATATTATCTTTTAGATGTGGTTCTATGTTATTGATCATATTACTGATTTTCTACCCTTAAATTAAATCAACAAGGGAGATCTCATCAGGTGATCCAATCCAAAAAAATTACCATCCTATAATATTTCATGAACAATGTATGTTATTGGAAATAATGTTGGCTGTAAATTTTCCAAAACCGGTATCTAAGTATATAGGATCCGTAGAGGATGTCCCTTCTCCACTAAAAGGTATTAAAAACATAAGTTGGCCTAAAGATAAAGAGGGTAGATATCTTAAGGAATATTTGATGGATATAGAATAGTTTTTTATAAAGGGTTATTTAGATATTTAAACTCTTTATATATTTAAATTCACAAATGAATTTTCCAAATATATTATAAATGAATCCTTTGAAGAGGATTTCTTAGTGGGTATCTTCATAATTGATATATGGAATGATATTTTTTATTATATATTGGGAATGAAAAAACACGTAGGTCTATTATTACTATATGTTTTGATTGAATGAGTTAAAAAAGTGTTTGGTCATCCAAAATGTTCATTAATTTATGGTTCATATAAATGAAAAATTAAATCATAAGATTTAATGTTTAGGAATTTCATAAGAATTTAATGGATAAGATTATAACATCAGTATATTGATTGTTTCCATACATGAAACTATAGAATCATGTTGTACATCTCGCCTATTCACCATCTTATGCACTTCAAACTACTCAAACTATGTCAAAATATCTTATTACTTCAGCACCTCCTCTATATATTTCAATTGATTATGTGTTTTATGATTATTTTAACAACCTAAACTTTTATAATGAAATTCTCTTTTTGAGTGAGTAAATTATATCATATGAAATGGAGCTAAAGAATTAACATGCCGAAATTAGGTTTTATATTAAAATTAAAAGTTGTATCATTAAATATTTAAAATTATATTAAGTATCATAACCATTTATAATATATATATTATATAGTGACCCATAATATTTCAATATTAATGGTTATGATAATTCCCAACTTATACAAATGTAACGAGATAAGACCTTGAATAGTAGGATCATACCCTATAAATCCATTTTATTAGAGCTTATGAGGGAGATAACATTTATGGAATTTAACCATACAAATCGAAGGAAGATATTCGATAACTAAATCATGCATTAAACCATTAATAGGGAATGTTCAAGATCATTGAGATTATAGGCAAAACCATTTTCATTGAACCATCCCATGAAAATATCACCTTCCCAGATCGTAGCCTTGGGGAATTCGCTAGTGTAATAATTGAATATGAATATAGAACCTAAAAAATGTATTTTTTCTATAATAAAATAATTATTATATTAATAAAATTTGAATATTACTTTTTAAATGATTAGAAAATTATTTGAATGAAAAATTTATTTTATTATGATGAAAAAAGAATTTATATTTTGGTGAATATATTTTTTCAAAAAAGAAACTTTTTTGGTGAATTCATGAATTATAAAATAAACTAAATTTTAATAAATATTATTAGTAAATAAAATTTGTTAAAAATTGTTGTTAATATAAATTTATAAAGTGGAAATTAATTTTTATAAGTGCAATAAATCATTTTTTTCCAAAAAAATATTATATATATATAAATTGGTATTTTTTCAATAGAAATATTAATACTAATAATAAAAGATTTATTTTTATTTATTTATTTTAATTTTCAAATTCATAACATTAGAGTTCTCCAATGCTTAATTTTTCATAATATTCAGATGCAGATAATTTTGTTTTGTAAAAATTAAATACTATATAAATATATGGTGTGTATTATGAAATATTAATGACCCAAAATTGAGGTATTATATTCCGTAAAATTCAACCAAAATTATATATATTTTTCCAATAAAATAATGAGTTTTATAAGTTATTTGATTAATTTTATAAACCCTTAATGAGTCGTCCAATAAATATATAATTTTCTTATTATAAAATAACTTCATTTTAAACATGAGTTGCTTCAACATCATCGTGATTATTATTTAAATGAATTTTTTATATTGAATTATAACATAATGAATACCACTCTAAATTGGTAGAAATCAATTTCAAAAACCTGGGTTTGATTTTTTTTCGTAATTATTACTTAATGAAGTATAATTAGAATGCTATGTTTGGGAATTAATAAAGAACTACCCTCCCTTTTTCTATAAAAACCCACCCAAAATCTAGTTTATCCTCCCATAAAAACCATTGTAGAATGATATTAATATTCTTTTCCCCCTCGATTTCCCTCCCATGTTTCTCTTGATCTCTTATGAAACTCCCCGAGGATTTTAGAAGCACCCATTCAAGGTAATTTGTCATCTCATTATCCTCTATATTCGAGAATTTTTTTTAGTGTATGTCCTTGATTTTAAATTTTATATTTTTGGATATCATTTGAAAAATAACTCCCAATTTCCATACTATTTCCATGTGATAAAATACCATTTTAACTCTCTTTTAAATGTTCCATGAATCCTTATGTACTTGTGTTCTGCTGCCAAAATTATCCTAGTGATTTCCTTGCTAAACAGTTGTGTAGTGAATTCCAAAAACCATTTCTACTAAAGGGTGTACAAAAATATTAAACTAACATTATTTTATTATTTATTTTTAATTATTTAACACGTTACTAATTTTTTGTGTTAAAATTGAGACATGAATCCTAATGTTTTATAATCTATTTTCAACACATAAGCATATGCATGATATAAAAATGATGGTTGGGCCTAGAATTATAGTGACCTGTAATGAATTAGGAAACGTTTTTATCTCATGATTTGACATGTATGGTGAATGAGATGTTACTCTAAAACAAATTATGTTTTCTTAGTGTTTATCATTGTCTTATCTTTATGGTGTCATGTTTTATGTTGTTTCCACATTACCTAATTAAATTTATGATATCATGTTATATCATGAGAGAATACTCAAGATTATAATTCTGACCCTTATTATATTTCCTTTATAAACCTCCTATATCACATGTATTAAATGTACTTGTTCTTGGATTTTTTTTATTCCCTTGTCGGTATTTATAGCTCATCCTTTTCTTAGGTATTTCTCCAACTTACCGGTGTAATTTTAGATGAACAATGGGATTTTAGGAGGTTATTATGAATGTTTTAAATAATATCATCATATTCGTATTGTAATATTTTCTTATATATAACTAATTTGATAAATACTTATGTATTGGTGATGTTTTGGGGTTTTATTATGTATACACTTATGTGATAAATCATTAAATAATGTGTATCAATGATATCGGATTTCATACATAGTGTCTGAGAAACATCATGTTATTTTTAGTAGTAGAATTAGAAAACTACTATAAAATCCAAGATAGGATATAATGAATAAAAAACAACCCAAAATTTAATAATATATAAATTATGTGGATTACAAGAAAAAAATATCTATCTAGATACTATAAGTGGATGTGGATATGACACAAATGCACTTCAGGGTTACATCCCCAAAAGGACACACTGAGTTGGAATCGATCATCACCTGCTACATGAAAACGATCCATGATATTCCCCTTGTTTGAGACTCTCTATTGATATACTATGGTTAACTAAAAATATATTTATGTAAAATTATGAAGGGAAAATATTTCAATATGATATTAAATTATAAAATTGATCAAGGAAATATATAAATTGAAACTCGTAAAATGAATATATATCATTTATGATTTATCCATTTAATTTCCATGGTTTTCTATTTATGTCTTTAATAGTTTAAATATAATTATCCCTAATGTTCCCTTTATTCTATCCAATAGATATAAATAAGAGGAACTGAGTCAATAACCAATGTGAGGGCCAACGTGATGACTTCCCAATAAATATTGCTAACCTGATGGGAGAAGTAATTGAAAAAATCATTACTTTATATAATAAATTGAATTAATTTTGGAAAATAAATTTGAATTAGGAGCAACATAGGAGTCCCATATAGAATGAGGGAGTTTCAATTGAGACATTTATATGAAAAATTGGCATAACATTTTGTGGACCTTCTGATCCTTTATTCATAAAATAGTCAATCAAATCTATTGAAAAGTTTTTTCCATCCTTCAATGATCTGAGGAATATAGGGTTTTGATATTTGTTAATCATAAAGAGTTATCCAACATGTATTAAGGGAATTTGGTCATAAAGACATATCTATGGTAGGAGATTGATGTGATGGAGTAGAATCATATTCATAAATTTTTTTTTAAATGATATTCCTCACACTCTTTAAATGAAATTAGAGAGGGAATTCTTTTTCCTAAATAAAAATGATGGTGAATCCATTCAAGAATATGAGTCTAATGGAAAAATTATTTCACGATATGCCTTAGTATTTTTCATTACACTATAACATAAATTAGACCACTTCTTTGGTGGGATGAAGTTGAGTAGTTGGAAATCCTTAAACATTAATGACACTGACTGATATTATGAAATTTATTGATCTGTCTACAAAGCTACTATAGATATCATCAAATCTTAATGGACTCATGGGTTTGCTGACAATAAACATAGAATGAATTTTTATTCATTATGTTGGATAGAGAAATAATTTTTTTGGAAAGAATTTACAATATCACACTTTTCAAATGTGTAGGAAGAAGCATCATTAGAATTTCATAAATGGTTCAATGAATTGATTTATATGAAGGACAGAAAACAATAATATAGTTACCAAAAGGAAAAACCCACTATTGTGTTGAAAAATGGAATAATCATGTAAACCATTAGTCTTTAATCCAACGTTTCAACTATAAGGAATAAGTACACTATGTGAATCTTTTTCCCGAAAATAATTATTTTCTAATAAATTCAACGACAATAGCCTCTGAGGCCTAGAGAGAAATGGTGAGTGTATGCCATCAAAACTAATGAGGGGGATTTCAAAAAAGATTCGGTGAAAATATTTCTAGTTATTCATCCATATATATTTAATATAATTTGAATTATTATTTTATTAAATATTTTTATCAATCTAGTTTAGTGGAATCATTCAAAAACCACCACAAAACATGGAAGTAGAGGTATTAATGACGGTGAAAAATGTGTCACTTTTCACATCCAAATAATATAACATCTACTATATCAAAATTTGAATTCTAAAATTCATAGAGAACATTGTGGTACTCTATTTTATTATAAAATTTTGTTATTATTGTCTTTAATTGTATTTCAATATATATATCATATATAAATTACCAATTTTGGGAAATCACTATCCATATTGAAAATCATCCTCTGATTCTATACAATTGGAAGGATGGTGATTAGTATAATTTAGTATCACTAACTTGATCATGGATATAATTACCCTATGAGAAAGATTATCATGATCAAATGATTACGATTAAGGAAAATATTATCCTTGAATACATTTCCAATATTAGGGAATTTTTTGATGTTTTTCTCAAAAATTCCTCATCCTTCTCCAAGACGAGATGTTGACTTCTCTGTAGACCATAAGAAAAAATATATTATAATATAAAATCCTCCAAAAAGAATGTAAATTTTATAATTTTAATATATTAAGAAGAAACTAAAAGAGAAACTGGAAATTTGGTTTATACACCCAATTGCTTCACCATGGGGTGTGTCAGTCCTATTCATCATGATGAAGGATAGATCAATGTCCTATACATTGACTATCATGTGCTAGAAAAGATCATGATAAGAATTAAAAACCTCTACCATAAATTAAAAAACATGTATGATCATCTATGTGTAGAATAATACATCTTTATGGTGGATCTGTGATAGGGATATTATGATTTAAATGAAAAGGAAGTGGATATCACTAAGCGTGCTTTTCATAGAAGCTATGGGCCCTATGTGTTCATTGTGATTATAATTAGACTCACTAATACTAAAAATAATCATGTACTTTTTTAATACAGGGAATATTTGTCACCTTCATAAATTTTTGGTAGTATATAGAGATTATATTCCATTATACTCAAAAAATTAGGACAAACATGATGTGAATATGAATTATGTGCTAAATTCATTATGAACGGAATAGATTTTAAGCATTATTAAATGTCATTTTTTGTTGTTGAAATTAATTTTATTGTCAAATTTTATCTCTAATAATGTGATTACTATAGATAATTAAAAATATTGTCAATTTAAGGGTGAAACATACCCACAAATATGAATTAAATATGTAGTATCTTTGGATAAGATAGGTATAATCATCGAATTTTGAGAACATTCATATTATTTTCAATCCCAATATCCAAGATAACTATAAATTTATCAATAGTTTTTTTAATGAAGAAATTAAATATTTATTTAAAGAGATGAATAAGAGGCTAATCATTGTATATATTCTCACATTAACCACCAATGGGGAATGATTTGTGATCTATAAAAATTATTCTATAAAATGATTCAGTTGCATACTCATTCATGATGAAAAAATGATAGCATATTCTTCCTCCCAACTAATGATCCATGAATGTAACTATCTAACACTTGCTCTGTAATTAGCTAAGTTGATCTTCACATTGATTATTCTGGGACATTATATCTTTGGTGAGAAGCATGATGTATACACAGACTATAATATACTTATATATATATATATTCATACAAAATAATATCAATATGTACAAATGAAGGTTGTTATATCAGATCGATGATTATGATTTTTCAATTCATTTCCTTATTAGGAATTAAAACAAGGTTGTAGATTCTCTCAGTAGAAATGAACTTGTACTATGTCGATAATTATAATTACAAGGGATCCAATGAGTTTAGAAATGAAAAGGTAAAATTTATAAATAAGAAAATGATATTTATCCTACCTTGATCTAATTAATTCTTATCCATCCATTCATGATATAGTCAAATATGATTTGAAAGATTATGAGCTTCTATATATGAATGTAGTGAATATTCATGAGTTTAAATTTTATGGAAATGGAATGATAATGTATTAAACCTGGATATGTGTCCCATAAAAACTAGAAAAAATGAGGGGACTTCCGGATGAATTTCATTGACCATCCTTATGTATTAATCCATTAACTAGTCATATATATCGTTATAAGAATAAAAAATTCTTGTGGGAAAACATAAGGAGAGAGAATGCAATGTTTTCTTGATTGTGCTTATTAGGCTATTAAGTCAATGTGGAACTAATATAATATGGGTATATAATTTAAAAAATTGCACACCAATATTGAAATTGGAAAACATAATTATGGATTTTATCATATGACTCTAAGGACCTCTAAAGAAAATAATGCCAGATGGGTGGCTCATAATAAACTTACCAAGCCATGGTATTAATTTCTATAAATGTGGAATTATATTTTTATGAACTCCCAATGATATAAAAATGGAATGTGGTATGATAATATAAAGTTCCAATATGTATTTTATTTGATTGAGATCCAAGGATTTAATTACTGTTATGGAAAATCCTTTAGGGAGATATGGTTATAGATTTGAGCTTCAATAATGCTTATCATATTTAGATGGGTGGTCAGACTGGAAGAACCCTTCAAAATAAATTTTGCTCAGACACGATGTGATATAGTGAGAGATAAGAAGTTAATCTTACCGGATATTATCTATAAGATATTAGAGAGGGATCAAACAATTCATCATTATTTAAAAGACTAAAAATACTGACAAAAATGATATGTAGATAATCGTCGATGAGACCTAGAGTTTGAGTTCAGAGATAAAATTTTCATTCATATATTGATGTGGAATACATTCATGGGGTTTGGAAAAATGAGAATTCTTAGTCCTAGATTCATCAACCCATTTCAGATTTTTGATCGCATCAGACTGGTGTCCTATCAACTAGAACTACCACCTATCCTATCTCATGTACAATATTTCTTCCATTTATCCCTCTTTATGAAGTACACAGAAGAACCCTCACATGTAATAATTATATACGTGGTAACATTTTAAATTATCATTCATACAAAGAGAATTCGGTAAAGATCCTAGATCATAATAAAACAAGACAGGACACCTAGTAAAAATGTTGCCCAATTGTTATCCCTTTCTAGGGAGAGATAATCAATGGGATTTCCATTTTCTAATCCCAGTATGAGATTCAATAAATAAACTATGAATGTAACTGTTATGAGATAAGTTCAAGCTCATCGATGTCATGAAACAAACCATGTTCATCGAACCGTCCCAAGAAAATTACACCACCACACATTATACCATCAGGGTATTCACTGTTGTAATAAATAGCTCTGTATCTAGATCTGAATAACTTAAATATTTTTTTAATAAATCTATGATTATATATATACATATATCATTATCTAATGTTACTTTTTTAAGGATTAGATAAATATTTTGATAAAAAACTAGATTTTTATACGATCATGTTTGAATTGTATTTTTTTAAATATATTATTTCAATTTGAACACTCAACATCATGAATTAATGAATTTTTTAATTAAAATATATTTTATTAAAATATTATTATTAAATAAAATTATGAAATATAGTGCATAATACCATTTTACAAGGACAAAATTTATTTTGATAGGTGTTAGAAAATGTGTTATTGTAAAAAAATATTTTTAAAAATATTTTGATTTATAATATAAACATATTAATTCTAAAATTAAAATAATTATATTAATAAAATAAATTTTATTTTTGAAATTAATACATTGATATTATCAAATTTTGGTTTTTTTATAATTTTTATAGATAGTTGAATTGATAGTAAATAATTAATTATGTTATAAATATACAGTCTATATTATGACATCATAATGACAAAAAAGTTTTGTAATATATGCCTTAAAAATTATCCAAGACAAAATATCTATATACTATTTTAATTAAATTATTTTTGAGGTTATTTGATTGATTTTATATATAGTTAATTAATCCTCCAGTACATATATTATATTTTAAAATCACATATCTATAAACATAACTCACTCCAACATAACCAAGGGTAATATTTTAATTAGTTTTGCTCATATACATATAAAATAATTAATTCAAGTTCTATTTAGAAGAATACATGGTTTAACTCATTGGAATATTTTTTGTTTTGATTAAGATATCATATGGGGTCCAAAATGTATGTTTGAAACTAAATAAATAACTCTCCCCTTTTTTGATATATAAACCCACTAAATATCACATTTATCTTCACATAAACCCCATAGATAAGAAGTTACAATATTTAATTAGCCTTGTACCCTACCAAAGGTTTCTCGAGGCTCTAAATAAGCTCTCCCATTCTTTTAGAAACACCCTTTCAAGGTAAGGTTTTCCCTTTTTACTCTCTTTATTCAAGTTCCGTCTTTGTATTTTTCCTTTGATTTCTAATTGTTCATGATGGAATATTTATTCACACTTCCCTATTTTTTTTGGTATTATTTTCAAATGATGATATATCCTATTTCTCCTCAATTAACCCTTCCATGTTTCATTATATACAATTGTTCTGCTTTTGATGTTATACTACAATTTTCATTGATATGGATTTATATTTTGTATACAAGTCTCCAATGAAACTCACGTGTGTTTAACTAGTTGTAAATTACCATAATTTAATAGGTATTTACATGTATGTTACCCACTATAACTAATTATGGGGTTAAATTTTATAATGGACATTCTTAAGGTGAGTGATCTATGTGGCACCCTTTTGAATGTACATTGTGTGAAAGTCACATGTGAGACCATAATTATTTATCCCACAAATTCAGTGGGAAATTCCATTTTCCCATCATATTCCATCAATGGTGAATTGGATGTTATTATAAGAATGCTATTTTTTGTTGTCTTGGTTGTTATGCTTGACATATTTTTATGGTGATATGTTTTATGTGGTTTCAACATTCCCATATTTTATTTATGCCATCTTGTTATATCATTCCACATTAATCATGATTATGATTATCACATTTTATATGTTTTTATGATATGACTCTAGTATCACATATATTTATTTAATTTTGGAAATAAATTTTTTATTCCGTTACAAGGATTTATAGGGAAGCCCTTTATTATAAACATCTCAAGGTTATTTAGGAATGTTTTAGAACAATGATGGAATTTTAAGAGCATGTTAATGATGTTTTCAATAATTACATTATGTTCCTATGGTAATTTGTTATTCTATGCACCTAATTTCCCAATTAATGAATTTTTAATGAATTTTTTGGACTATATTATGAGATCTTTTATGAAATAAATCATTAGATATAGTATATTAAATATATGGGTTATCAGATTTATGACACACATATTCATATTTTTCTATATATGATTAGATATTATATTAGGGAAACTTTTTATTATCAATCGATATAGATGGATCATACTATGGTCATAATGTATTATAATATAGATATAAAAACAAGAGTATAATTTTATATAGATGAAGAGACAATACATAAAAGATTCTTCAGCTAATATCTAGTACTAATATCGAGGCTAGTTCGAAAAATTACAAACCGATAATATATGGATTATATCAATTATTTCATATTGGTGATAAAATTGTTTCTAAAATTTTAAAATTTATATATTTATCAATATTTTTATAGGAATACATTAAATTAAAATATATAATGTTTAGACAACAATATGGATTGGTTGTTGTTAATTCAAAGTCTAATTCTTATTGGCATGATAGATTATCAACATATTCATCTTTCTTGATGGAAGTTTATGAGACTCGAGTTGATGATATCATTTATTAGTGTGAAATTACTTTGATTGTTTTAAAGGGAGTAATATTAGATCTTTTCAGTGGAGATTATTGGGTATTCAATGTGATGAAGTCTTTTACATTATAGTTGATTATTATATTTCATTAATCTATTTTAATTAATGAAAAATTATATTTATGTTATATTTTTATTAGGAATAATTATTCACTATTAATTCAGTATGATATAAGACCAATTTATGGAATTTTTTAGAATTATTTCTTCAAAAAAATATTGACTTTGAAAGATACAAAAAGGTCATAATATGTTATTCAAATATTAGAAAATAATGAATCTTAGTATTATATGTTTTATTATATTGAAGTGTGTTTAATATATATTACATAGAGTTTTTAATATATTTACAAAATAATAACAAACATTATTTTTTATTTAATTATAAACCATTGGATAATATTTTATTGTACAAATAAGAATACACCATACTGGTTTACCCTAAACATAGAGATACGAAAAAAAATTGTATTATTGTGGACATGTATGCCTCCTTATTTGAATACTTATATATTATAATTAATTTAAATATTATTTATTAACTTCAATTTTAATAAATTTAATGAAATTAAATTATCATTAGAATATGAAAGAGGCAACTAATTTCAAATATGTGTGAAAAATGTGACTAATCATTTATAATAAAAATATTTTGGCAGCAAGAATAAGAAATGTAATAATGAGTTGAAAAATTATCTTTTAATTAAACTATAATATTAAATAATTAGTAATGGAATGTGGAGATTATATTCAAAAAAATATATTTGAAATATATTCAACCGGGTAAATTACAAAAGGCCCAAAGGATAAACTTCAACATTACAAGCCCTTTACTTTTTCTTATATTTGTATATAGAATAAATTTTATAGGGTTTGATTTTATTTAAAAACTTAATTAGGACCCTCTCCCTTATTTGGAAAAGCTACATAATCACATAATAGGGGAATTTGTGGATTATTTCACAAATGTAATGTGGTTTTATTTTATTTACAATGTAAATTTTATTTTTAAAATTATAATTATGAAGTTGAAAAGACTTAAATTTTCTCTTATGTTTCCTAAATCAATTTTTTAATGTTTTTTGGGGTTTTATTTATATTATTTTACAATAGTTCTATTGTATTTGAATTTAGTTTTTTTGAAAATATTTTTCATAATATTTTTTATATAAATAAAGTGAGAAAATAAAATTAAATATATTTTTCATGTTGGTTATTGAATTACTGATTGAAATTAATATTTACGACATCATTTATTTGAATTAAAATCTATAATAATGTATTTTTAACATGATTTATATAATATACTACATGAAAATCCTTTCTTATATTGTATATTCTTTCAGAATTATATGATAGTATTTTGAAAACTATAAGGATATATAGTTTACACATTGTTTAGAAATAACTAATGTAAAAAAATATTTTAAATAAATACATTCAATCATGCATCTTATCAACCAATGTTAAAAAATATGTGAACAACATATTTATCACAAGATATGTTTCTCTTGAAATTGATGTAGTGATTGATAGTGCCCTTTACATGGACCTCAAAATTACAATGTGCCACAAAATTTTGAATGAAAATTAATAACAAAATATAATAACAAAATTATATCCTCTAGTAAATAAAATGATTACAATCAATTATAAATTCACATGAAATAGTATTAAGAACACTTAAATAAATAAATGGTCATATTTCGGTAAAATTATTTTTTTCTTTTATATATGATTTTAATTTAAATGATGAATATATAAAAATAGTGAATTTTATTTTTATAAAATAAACACTATATTTGAATTCATCATATCAAAAAATCATAGAGTGTGTTTTAAATATTTTTATATAAAAATTGATCTTTAGTTTAATAGTGACAAAAGAACCCATTTTATTATTGTTGGTAGGAGTAATTCACTAAAGTAGGGAGGGGTGAATTTAGTGGGTATTAAATTTTTTGTTACAAAAATATTAGTTTAAAATAAATGGATTCCCCCATAAATAGATACAGCCCAGTTAATCGAGGTTATACTATTATAAGAGTTTACTGTTTAAAAAACATCTTAGAAGATTGATTAATTCTCAATAATCTTAATATGTATTATGGATATTACTTTTGAACTTATCCAACTAAGAAAAATCAGTTCTATCTTCTTTCCAAGACTGACTACCAATGTGAAATTAGAGTTTTTTGGATTATGCAATAATCTAGTAAAACAGAGAAGACTTAATTTAAATAGCACCACAGATATGGAACAAGTGATTTAGTCTCAAGCTGAGACATAATACACTCCACTTGGCGATCACCTTCCACTAAGAAGTTTATATAAATAAACATTGATCCGCACCCTAGATCAGGGTTAACAACAATACACAAACAATCAAGGTCACACATAGACCTCTTCCACAATTTCCGTGGGTAAACAAAAATAATAACCAGGCCACACATGGACCTCTTCCACAGTTTTCGTGGGTAAAATAGAGTAAAAGGAGTTCAGTGTAAGGATTTAAAAATCCTTCAGTTTAGCATAGGATTCAGTGTGTGTATGGAATATACAGAGTACACACACTGCTAAAAAGTAAGTAAAATAATCCCTGAGAGAGAGTAGATATGATTTTAGGATGCTCTAGTGATTTGAAGTGCAGCTCTAGACTCCTTTGATTAAACAGAAATGATTCTGAGTCCTTCTCTGGTTTTGTCTTAAAAAATAGAGTGTCATAATTCAGCTTGTGTTCTTCATGACCTTTGATAATGCAAAGGTGTTCTCTGTATTCCAGTGTACATTGTATGTTCTTCAGTAGAGTCAGGTTTCATGAATGAGACAATGATTTATTTGAAAATCATGCAATGTGTTCTTCACGGTCGTGCTCACATACTTTTTTTTTGTTCAGTATTTCACGCTGTGGTTATTGGGAACTCTCTACTCTTTATCTTCGAATGCATGAGTTTTCGCCGACAGGCTTCATGTGTTTCATACCTCGTACCTCGTACTATGTCTACAAGGAAACATTAATTATTTCAATGCATTAAAGGCATAAAATATGACCATTAAACATTAATTTGAAAGACGACAAAATAGTTTAAGAAACGGTGTCACAGTATGTTATGTAAACAGTGTCTCCTTCACACGGTGTTTGAGTGTGAATGTCTGAGTTTCACAGTCTGAGTGTCACGGTCTGAGTGTCGTGGTCTGAGTGTCATGGTCTGAGTGTCATGGTTTCTTCTTTACAGTGTCTTGCTTATGGTGTCTTGCTCACAGTGACTTGCTTGCGGTGTCTTGCTCAGAGTGTCTTGTACTTAGGCAAATAACAGTATTCAGACATAAATAGTAATATGCATGAAATTGGTTGATCTTAAACATTATTAAGGATGAGTGGGCTTGAAACATAAACACAAAATATTGGATATAATTTATAGGAGTTAACAAGGTTGAATAATATTTATGATCATTAATGAGAGTTTTGATTATGTATGATATTTTTGACCATTAAAACACAATTAATACATGAGGAGTCCAACAATTTCCCCCTTTTTTGATGATCACAAATCAATCATATTTAAAGTGTAGATTAGATTCAACTATAGAGAAAATAACATATAAAGTGTAAATTAGATGCAACTATAGATAAAATAACATATAGACACTTCTCCCCCATTTGGGATTATCAAAAAGACGAAGTAAGAGAGGGTAAACAATGCACATTCCATTAAGAGTAAAATGTTTAGTACAAAATAAAAAGAGATAAAAAAATAATGACATCCCAATCAAAAAAGGAGTAAGCACTGATATTCTTCAGGGATTTTCCTTCTCTTTGCCTTTATCAGCAGTAGAAGAGGAAGTGATAAGGGTAGTGGTTGATGTAGAAGAAGGTAGATAGGTGGTAGATATAGAGGTTAAAGGGATACCATCAAAGACTGAGGGATCCAATGTAGGAGAGGTAGAGTATTGAGGCAGTTGTTGATCAAGAATGACAAGCCTGATCTGACTAAGATCTTGGGAAACAAACATGGTAGTTGAGGCTAAGGAAGAAGTTAATGTAGGTAGCCCATGTCTGAGAGGTGCAGCTATTGGAGCAATAATCGTTGTACTCTGGATATGAAGATAGGGTCTCAGAAGTTTGATGAAGTCTGGAATAATCTCTCCACCATACTGCTTGGCTTTTTCAAAGTTATCTTTGTTTTCCATGAACTTGTCCAACAATCGGGTAAACTTGGTTAGCTTTTGGACTTGGTTTTTGATGTCTTCAATTACAGGAGGAATTCGAAGATTCTCTACAAGGTATTTGAAGTGGTTGGTCATATCAGTCTTGGAGAATATTTCGTTGAAATAGAAATCCACTTTATTAGAAATCTCCTGCTGGGAATCATTTGCAATCTTGGAATTAATTTGCACAAGTTCAAGAACACTATCATTGTTCTTGACAATTTTAGAGAAATAAGAAACATTAAAGCCATTGAAATAATTCTGAAGCTCTTCTTGGACTATAGATCTGATCAAAGTACTATCCAAGGATGGTGTAGAGGATTCACCAGAGGTATTATAAGCTTTGATGGTTGTGGTCAGAGATTTAAACTGATTCAAAACCTTTTGAAGACAACAAGTGTACTCATCAGTGAGTTTATTAAGGTTCACCACAAGATCTCTCATTTCCATCAACATCTGTTTTTCTTTTTGCAGTCTTTTCGCCTAAGGATAATAGATAAGTGTGAACATGGGACACAACATCTCGAGAGATTAGAGAAACAGTGGGTTCTAGAGGAGCAGCAATAGGCTCTGATCTCAAGTGCAACTCTTTCTGCATGTCTTCATCCATGCTTATCTAGATTGTGACTTCATTACTAAGAAACTTATTTTCAACTCGTACTTCTTGAATTTCATCGAGCATCTTAGGCTGTATCTGCCATATCATCATCTCCAAAATCCTTGAGGAATCTCCCTCACTCAGATTTGTCACAGCACGAGGTTGGGAGTTCATAAGCTTCTCAACTCCAGAAAAGATAGTATCTCCAAAATCATTCCAATCATCCTTACTGACAAAGGACAGTTTTTCAGGTTAAGGTTTAGGTGTAGGAATTGATATAGGGGCAGGTTCTGGTTCTGGCTCATTCTCAGGTGCAAAGATAGAAACTAAATTCAACTGAAACATAGAAGAAAGATCATGCCCGGTTGTAGTAACCTACTAAGACTCACTCACATCATAAAAACTAGAAAATTTGTACTAAGTGTCCACAATACTTTACTCAGTTGGACGTGAGGCCTCATCAGACTCAAGATTTTGAGTGTCCTCCCCCTCAACAGGTCCTTCCTTTTTAGGATTAAGAGTCTCATAATCTTGGTCTAAATCGACAGTTTCATTTCTACGTTCCTCAAGAATTTCTTGTCTAGCCAGTTGAAAGGCTATCTCCATCCTCTCTTCAGTATATGGTATTATTTCAGGAACAGGCTGTTCTTCAGGGAGTTCATCCTGATTTACTCCTTTCATGACATGGAGTTATTCTAGATTTACTTCTTATAAACCAGGGAGTTATCAAATATTTTCTTCTTCCATAATAGGGATTCATTCCAAAACAGGCTCTTCCATGGCTTGTTGTTTAGATTCTGGGACAACTAATTTATTTTCATCCTCAGTTTGGATTTATAGATTGAAATCATCTCTGGAGGCAGGAGTTTCTTCTTCAAGAACAACAGGAGGAATAATAGTCCTTTCTTCCTCAATAATAACTTCTTCTCTATCTGCTACTTCAGTTTCTTCTTCCTCTTCTTCTGGATACTCACCAAGTTCATCTGGTTCCAAAATACAGGATTATAATTTTTTTTAACGGTTGGGGCCGAAGCCACAATTTATTATTTAATGTAAAGACCTATTTACACTGGGTAGATGAAGACCCATTACATAGCCCAAAGTCCAAGGCCAAGTGGCCTCAATACAAGGCTTGAAAGCCCATTTAATGGCCCAAAGGACCCCTTAGTGAATAGTACTTCTATAGTACCCATTATGCACCAGTACCTGCAACAGTACAACTGCCGCTATAGTACCTGCTATAGTCCTTCCACTGCTACAGTTTCATGCTAATACAGTTCTGTAGCTGGTACAGTACTACTACAGTGCCCTTCTACAATACCCCATAGAAATTCATCCCTACCTGGATTTGATCCTGGGTCTTTTGTCCTTGATGGATAATCCACCGGATTAAACATCTCATAAATCTTGTTTTCTTCCATACACTCATTTTCCAAGAATTCTAGTTTATCTCCATTCTCCTGATAGTGGATTTAGAGAGACAGTACTAGATTCTAAAAGCACTTCTTTATTAGTTCCAACTACACCTTTTGCTACAATTATGGATGATATCAGCCGAGAGTAGAATAGAGAGGTGGACTTTGATGCAACCTTGATCAACTCAGTCATGTGGTGAATGATGTACTTGCACAGGTTAATCTTATATCCATTCGTTATCAGATGAATTGAAAATACATCATGATACTTTAACACAGAAAAGTCACATTTCCTTGGACTAACCATATTTTGAACTAATTTAAATAGCAGTCATGTTTCTCCATCAAGTACGCAGCGATGTCCCTTCTCTTGGTGCCATTTCTGGTTAGGTTTTTCAGAGCATCTTTGAGATCAAATAAATTAGTTGTTGGTGGAGGTTCTCTTTGATAATCATCAAATATTCCTTCATGAAGTATCTTGAGGCACACAGCCCATAACCTCGATGAGAATGAGAATCTTTGTCCATTAATCCATCTCCTCACAACATAACCTATATCAGAATCAAATGATAACTACACGTACTGGTAGAACTGAGCTACTGATTTGGGATAGATCAGTCTGCTCTCCCTTGAGAACCATTATAACAAGCCTTGTTCTTTTAACACATTCAAGAATAGATATTTTCATGATAAAATCCATTAATGTCAAATTTCTTTCTCAGGAACAACACTGTGACTTACCAAGTTCGGATTCAGAGGCCCTTCGGGTGTTAGCTTGGGTGATATCTTCTTCTTCTTCGGGAGGTGCTTCTTAGGTGTGGAAGATGACAAACGTTTCATTCTTGACATCCACTGAGGGTTCGAGAAAGATATAGAGGGTTGCAAGGCTGAAAGGGTTCGAAACGAGAGAGAGTCCGAGTGGATAACCGAGTGAATATTTTTGTTTTATCATTTGGGAATGCCAATCGTCAAAAAAATAAAACGTGAGAAAGTAAAAGAGGTGAAATAAAAATTACAGTGATACGGGTTTAAAAAAATAATAAATAATTTTCACAATGAGACAGTAAGTAGTCATCACTGTGAGACAGTGAGTGAACGTCATGGTGAGATAGTGATTGGTTGTCACAGTGAGACAGTAAATGAACTTTTCAGTGCACGTTATTGTGAGAGAGTAAGTGTCAGACCATAAGTAAAAATTACTAATGGTGAGACCGTAAACATGAGAGATAGAAATTGAGAAACCCTAATCATGAAACAGTAAAGTAAAATATAGTAAAATATTGAACAGTACGACAACTTAGATATCTATTTGAGATTTATCATGCCAAGATCATGTATGATGTTGTCTATTCTCTCAGAATTTAATGGTTTAGTGAATATATCAGCAAATTGATATTCAGTACTAAGGAATTCCAAGGTGATATCACCTTTTTGATAATGATCTCTCAAAAAGTGATGTCTTACATCAATATGTTTTTTCCTAGAATGTGAAACAGGATTTTTTGAGATATTAATAGAACTTGTGTTGTCTCTATTTATTGGTACGTGTCTAAATTGATATCCATAATCTAGTAATGTGTGTTTCATCCAAAAAATTTGTGCACAACAACTTCCAGCATCTATGTATTCTGCTTCTGTACTAGATAATGGAACAAAATTATGTTTCTTAATACCCCATGATACTAGTGACTTTCCTAAAAGATGACATGTTCTAGAGGTGATCCTTCTAACTAACTAATAGACACCAAAGTCAGCATCATAATAACCAACTAGTTCCAATGATTTTCCTTTATGATAGATCAATCCTAGATTGGGTGTATGCTTGAGGTATTTGAAAATTCTCTTTATAGTATTTAAATGATATTCTTTAGGATATTCTTGAAAATGAGCACACATACACACACTAAACATAATATCCAATCTACTAGTCGTTAAGTAGGGTAAACTTCCAATCGTTCCTCTATAAGTGGTTTGATCAACAGATTTTGCATCTTCATCAAGATCCAACTTACATGTGGTACTCATGGGAGTGTCACTACTTTTAGTGTTATCCAATCCAAAACGTTTTAGAAGATCTCTAGTGTATTTACATTGATTTAAAACAATTCCATCATTATTTTGAAAGATTTTAAATCCAATAATGAATTTTAGTTCACCCATTAAACTCATTTCATCTTCGTTTTGCATCATTTTATAAAAATCAATACACAATGAATTTTTTGAAGATACAAAAATAATATCATCTACATAGATTTGAACAACTAAAACATCATTAGAAATGTGTTTTATATAGAGGGTAGGGTTATCTATTCCTTTTGTAAAACCTTTGGAAAAAAATAAAAGTACTCAATCTGTCATACCAAGCACGTGGAGCTTGCTTTAAACCATATAAAGCTTTTGATAGTTTGAAAATATGATTGGGAAAATTAGGATTTGTAAATACAGTGGGTTGTTCAACAAATAAATCCTCACCTATATACCCATTTAATAATGCACTCTTAAAATCCATTTTATAAAGTTTGGAATTCAGAATTGCAGCATAGGCATGTAGGATTCTGATGGCTTCAAGTCTTGCTACTCGAGAAAAGGTATCCTCATAGTCATTTCCTTATTCTTGACTATAGCCTTGTAAAACTAATATATCCTTGTTCCTAACTATATTTCCAGGTTCATCTACCTTATTTCTAAACACCCATTTAGTGCCTATGATGAAAGTGTCCTTGGGTCATTCAACAAGTTTCCAAACATTGTTTCTTTCGAACTGATTAAGTTCTTCTTGCATAGACATTACCCAAAATTCTTCATTGATGGCATCATCAATGATTTTATGTTCAATTTGTGACAAGAAGGCTTGATGTTCATCTTGATTTCTCATAGAATCTCTAGTTTGTGTTCCTTTCTCTAAGTCTCCTACAACAACATATAAGGGATGGTTTTTAAGGGTTGTAAACTTTCTATAAAAAGAGGGACTTGTGATTTTAGGTTCTTCAATAGATTCAGGTTCATTATGACTCGATTGTAGAGAATTACCAGAATTGGATGTTTTCACAGATTCTTTCACAGAGTAATTTGATGATATTGAGTTGATCATTAGATTTGATACATCATCCTCCAGATTTTCTGGGATGGTTCTAGGCTCATGTGGATATGATTATTCAAACTTGATATGAACAGATTCTTCCACATATTTAGTTCTCTTATTGAATACTCTATAATATTTACTTAATATTGAGTAACCTAGGAAAATTCCATTATCACTATTGGATGAAAATTTTTCAAGATTATCCTTAGTATTGAGAATAAAGGCTTTGCAACCAAAAACTCTAATATGATTGACCATAGGCTTCCTATTGTTCCAGAGTTCATATAGGGTTTTTTTGAGAATTGGTCTAATCAATACTCTATTGATTATGTAGCATGTTGTATTAACAGCTTCATCCTAAATGTAAATAGGTATGTCATATTAACCAAGCATTGTTCTAGAAATTTCGTGCAGGGTTCTTTTTCTTCTTTCAACAACACCATTCTGTCGAGGTGTTCTAGGGGCAGAGAAATTGTGACTGTAACCATTTTGTGAGCAAAAGGATTAAAGCTCTTGATTTTCAAACTCAGGGACATTATCACTTCTTAAAGATATAATTTTAAGGCCACTACGATTTTCCATAGACTTGGCATACATAGTAAAATGAGAGAAGGATTCACTTTTGTAAGCCATGAAGAAGGTCCACGTATATCTAGAAAAATAATATAATAGAACATAAACATAGTTCTTCCCATTTATACTAGAAACTCTAGAATTTCCAAACAAATCCATGGGAAAAAATTCAAGAGGTTGAGAAGTAGAAACTTCTTTCTTTTATTTTAAAGAGACTTTGTATTGTTTTCCCTTTTGACAAGAATTACACACTTTGTCATGTGGAAACTCAAGTTTGGGTAAGCCTTTAACAAGTACTTTTATAGTTAGTATTCTAAGGGAGTGAACATTACAGTGTCCTAGTCTCCCATACTAGAGCCAAGACTCTTTGTGAAATACACTTAATCATGAAACATTTTGAGAAGCTAAGGATTTTAAATTAACAGAATAAACGTTCTCATTCCTTGATGCAGAAAATACTATTTCATCTTTAGAATTAAAGACATTAGATGCATCATTTTCAAATTTAACACGATATCCATCATCACATAATTGAGAGATACAGATAATATTATATCTTAATCAATTAACAAACAGTACATTAGAAATTAAAATTGAATCATAGTTACAAATCTGGCATAAGAAAATGATATTCCGTTTGGAATTGTCACCAAATGTGATATGTCCTCCATCTACTTTTATCAGTTTCTTAAAGCATGAGTATTCTACTATCATGTTCCTTGAACATCCACTATCCAAGATCCATAGATTTTTGCAGGAGATATTTAACCAGCTTTCCAATAACATGATCAAGCAAAGAATGATTTTGGAACCCATACTTTTTTGGGTCCAGTAACATTAGTAATATGTGCTTTAGGAACCCATATTTTTCTCATAGGTTTCATATAAGCATTATGTAAATTATTTGAAAAATAAACTGTATTTGGTCCACACAAACATTAAGTAGTAGAATATGTATCAATAATTCAGCTATTTGAGCTGTGTCCATCACTGGGAACAAAATTACTTGTCCTAGACTTTGAAGAAAATTTATTTTTTCCAAGGTTTATTTTACCAGGTTGATAACCAATGCTAGTATTATATTTGGGGGGAAATTTGTTTTCCTATCATTTGTGTAAGGGTATTTTTCCCATTAGTAAACTTTTCTAGGTCAGTTTATGATTACTCACTAGAAATTTTTAATTCACCTTTTTCTTTGAGCAGTTGAGAATTTTTCCCTTTTTCAGTAGTAAGTTCATATTTAAAATTTATAGTGAGAGCATGTTGTTTATTCAATGAGTTATATTTATCTTTTAATTAATTTCATGTATCTTAAATCATGTTTCAATATTCAAACATTCCATCGTTAGTCATATTTTCAGAGTCACATTCATTTTCATAATAGTATGAATTTTGTTCGGAAGAGTTCAGTGGTACCTCAGATGTGTTTGTCATAAAACACATATCGGCTGTGTTAGTATATTCATCGTGTTATTTCTCTGATTTTCTTGAACTATCCTCAGAGGCACTCTGAGTTTCCTTTGTTTTCTTTTTGTAATTATTATCCGTATCCTCGTATTTCTTCTTATACTTGAGCTTTGGACAATCATCCTTTTTATGCCCTTTGTGTTTACATTCATATCATACAATTTCATCAGTTTTGTCACTTCTTTTCCAGTCCTTTTTCCAGATTCCTTTTAGATCATACTTTCCCTTGAAGTTAGGCTTTTTGAAAAATTTCTTATTTTGCAAAATAGTTCTAATCCTCTTGCTAGTTGAGCCATCTCTTCATCACTATCAGGTGATGATTGTTCAGTGGTGGAAGATCCTACAAAACAATCCGGTTTCCCTTTGTCTTTGTGATTTGAGAAGGTGGTCATGAATGCTACAGATTTCCTCTTTGGTTCCCCATCCTCTTCTTTGTTGACTTTCAGATCTTCCTCATACATCAACAGTTTCCTAATGAGTTCTTTTATAGGTAGCTTTCGGATGTCACATGATTCTCCAATTGAGACAGAGGTTCCCCTCAATCTATCGGGTAGACATCTAAGGATTCTCATGATCTATTCTTTGGCACTGACTTCTCTTCCAAGAGAAATCATGGTGTTTGCAATCTCATTGAACCTAAGATACATGTCAAAAATAGGCTCATCAGGTTACATTTTAAAATTATCGTATTTTTTAGTATGCATATTAAGTCTCATTTCCTTTACACAAGATCTGCCTTCATGTGAGACAGACAAGGTATCCCAAATTTCATGGGTAGTTTTACATGCAAAAATCCTATTAAATTCTTAATCTCCTAAGGAACAGTACAAAGCATTCATGGAATTACAATTTTTATTGTACAAAAGTTTGGTAAGTTCATCCCATGTAATTCTATCAGTCATAGGAAGTTTGTATTCATCTATAATGGAAGACCAAATTTAAAATCTCATACTCTCTAGATGCATTTTCATTTTAATTTTCCATTGAGCATAATTAGTTCCATTAAAGAATGGTGGTATGTTGGTTGCAGCATCTTCCAATCTATTATCCATAATAATGACTTACTTTAAAATATATATAAATTTAGAATTAACAGAAATTTACAGATCTTTAAAGTACCACTATAATCACAGTTTTGTAAGATTACACATAGTCCTAATAAAGAAACCTATGATACCAAATATTGGTCGGAGTAGTTCAATCAAGAGGGGAGGGGTGAATTTAGTGACTACAAAAATTTTTGTTATAAAAATATTAGTTTAAAAGAAATGGATTTCACCAAAAATAGATACATCCCAGTTAATCAAGGTTATACTGTAATAAGAGTTTGACTGTTTAAAAAAATTCTTAGAAGATTTATTAATTATCAGTAATCTTAATATGTATTATTAATATTACTTTTGAAGTTATCCTACTAAGACAAATTAGTTATAACTTCTTTCCAAGACTAAATTTCAAAGTGAAATTAGAGTATTCTGGATTGTGAAATAAAGCAGTAAAACAGAGAAGACTAAATTTAAATAGCACAGTGGATATGAAACAATTTTTTCAGTCTAAAGAAGACACCTAATCCACTCCACTTGGTGATCACCTGCCACCAAGAAGTTTATATAAATAATCTTTGATCCACACCTTGGATCAGTGTTAACAATAGTATACAGACTGTCTAGGTCACACAGGGACCTCTTCTACAGTTGTCGTGGGTAAACAAGAGTAAATATAGTTTGGTGTAAGGATTTGGAAATCCTTCAGTCTAGCACATGAGTCAGTGTGTATATGGAATATACATATTACACACACTACTCAAAAGTAAGTAAAACAATCACTAAGAGATAGTATATTTGAGTTTAAAATGATCTAGTGATTTTAAGTGAAGCTCTAGACTCCTTTGATTAAATAGAAATTCTTCTGAGTCCTTATCTTGTTTTTTCGAAAAGAATAGAGTGTCGTAATTCAGCTTGTGTTATTTATGAGCTTTGATAATGCAAAGGTGTTCTCTGGAATCCAGTGTACTTTGTATGTTCTTCAGTAGAGTCTGATTGCATGAATGAGACAATTATTTCTTTGAAAATCGTGCAATGTGTTCTTCGCAGTCAAGCTCACAGACTTGTTTTTCGTTCAGTATCGCGCGTTGTGGTTGTTGGGAACTCTCTACTCTATATCTTTGAATGCATGAGTTTTAGCCAACATGTTCAATGTTTTTCATACCTCGTACCTCGTACTAAGTCTACAAAGAAAAATTAATTATGTCAGTGCATTGAAGGCATAAAATATGACCATTAAACATTAAATTGAAAGATGACAAAATAGTTTAAGAAACGGTGTCACAATATGTTATGAAAACGGTGTCTCCTTCACACGGTGTCTGAGTGTCAGGGTCTGAGTGTCACGATCTGAGTGTCACGGTCTGAGTGTCACGGTCTGAGTGTCACAGTCTGAGTGTCATGGTCTGAGTGTCATGGTCTTATTGTCATGGTGTATTCTTCATAGTGTCTTGCTTACGGTGTCTTGCTCACGGTGACTTGCTTACGGTGTCTTGCTCACGGTGTCTTGTACATTGGAAAATAATAGTATTCTGACTTAAATAGTAATATGCATGAAATGGATTGAGCTTAACCATTATAAAGTATGAGTGAACTTGAAACATAAATACACATGATTGGATATAATTTATAGGAGTCAACTAGGTTGAATAAGATTTATGATCATTAATGATATTTGTGATAATTGATGAGATTTGTGATTATTAAAACATTATTAATACATGAGGAGTCCAACATTTATAACTATCAAATTAATTGCATTATCATATTTAAATAATGAATTAAATTATATTGAATCATTTTCTATATGAATACTAAAAAAATATAAATTATATTAGTTCTCTTAAAAATACATTATTGTGTTTATAAATTAAATTTTTAACGT
Organism: Viscum album; assembly: GCA_963277665.1. Lineage (NCBI taxonomy): Eukaryota > Viridiplantae > Streptophyta > Magnoliopsida > Santalales > Viscaceae > Viscum > Viscum album. The sequence continues at coordinate 1,646,242,533 of OY728164.1, forward strand.
TTTTATACCATAATTTATATATTACATTTAAAACTGTTTTTATTCTCTTATAATTAAATTTATATTTCAAATCCTGAAATTATTAAATCTAGAATTTCTATTTTAAATTTTATATATACATGGTCATGTTATTTAATATTTTTATTTACTGTATGATAATAAAAAATTATTATTACTAATATTAATGATATTTACCCACATAATGGGGAAATGATTATTTATAAAAAAATTATTAAGGATGTGTAATTTTTATAGAATAAGATAATGTTAAATATATTATTTCGTGAATATGATATGATTTTTCAACCCATATAAAATTATATTATCAATAATTTAATTTGTAATTAATGCTATATTAGATTAAGAATATATAATGGTTTAAACATAATTCTCCTAACTATTAAATGTTTTTTATTAAGAATAATTTTCTGAAATTTGAAAAATGAATCTATTTTAATAGAATTTTAACTTCAGTTATAAAAATTAAATTGTAATATGAGTAGTTATCTTATATTTTTATTTAATGTAAAAATTATTTGGTAAAAACTAGTTAGAAACAGAAAACCCAAAAGGATAATGCTAAATCTCAAAGGTAAAATAATAAATAAAATTTTAAAATGAGGGCACTGAATGAATGGTAGTGGTATTATAGACCGGACCTCATCCCACATTTTATTATTCTCTAGTATTTATCCTTTTACCTAGAATATTTTCATAAAATTATTTTAATGCAATGACTATACTAAAAATAACCTTATATTAATTTATAAATGGTGATCAATCCCACCACATTTCACCCTTCTATAAAACAAATTGATCAAAAAAACATTACCCTAGTCTCTCCTAAACACACTAAACAAGAATTAGATGCCGTTTTAATTCCAAAATACCATTATAAATGGAATAATGTTGTTACTAAGTGATAATGTCTAAAGGGAGAGGTAATATTTTAAACTGAACTATCTAAGCTCTTTTCCTTGTCTACCCATATAAATATTTTATTTCCAGAAAAATATGGTAACATAAATATATCTAATATATGAAAATGTAATTATTTTAATTAATCATTTATTTTCTACCATCCCTTAAACCATTCCCAAAATAAGATTTCAATATGTGTATATGTGGACTACCCCCTCTACGAAAAGAGTTTTCTATCATTCACAACCACCATAAATTGATGGTTTATAAATGTAATTTAATAAAAAATGTTATTTTTAATAAAATTTATAGTATTTAAAAATCAAAATATATTTTATTTTCTACCTCCCTCTCATTTGATGAAATATGAGAGCGTCGTCCGTGTGAAAGTGCAGACTACATCCTCTATAAAATGATATATTTTATTTCAAAATTATGCATGAAAGGGATGAAATTAAATTGTCTATAATGTATTAAATTTTTTGTTAAAATGATATTAATATTTATGGAAAGATAATATTGGATCCTATATAATAGATATTTTCTTCAAACTTTCATTGTTATCTTTATAGCTTAAAATGAACATGTTGTTACACCTTACTTAACTCGAGTCTATTTTCAGAAAATATAAGAAAATTTATAAATTTTCAAATCATGGAATAAAATAAATATAAGGACATAATAATGGATTTTAAGAATAAATTTTACAACACATTTAACTATAGTCAATATATTGGTAAATAATCTAATAAATTTCATTAACCACATTCAATAACCACCATAAGATTACACTATTTAAAAAATGCAAAAATATAAAATAAACTAACCTTAGAAAATAAAATATGAAATTATTTTTTTAATATTATTTTAAAAATTTATTTTTTTAGTATGGATGTTTCCTGAATATATGGAACGTATCATGAATAGATTTTAGTAAACATCCAAAACAACAACTTTACTTTTGGATTATATGTTATTTTCTTTTTCCACTACTTTAATCTATCCTATTCTAATTTATATCATTCCTACTATGTATATATTGTACTTACATATATAAAATTATAAATTTACCTATCCTTTCTAGGGTTATATAGTTTTAAATTCTTATTTAAATTTTTTTTAATTAAACCTTATTTAAGGGAATTTCTATATTTCTTTTTTAATGTTATGTATGACTATTATATAATTTTTCAATCATTATTCATTTTTAAACACAATATATAGTATATAGAAGAACCCCATAGTAAAATTTTCATTTAATTTGGAAATATTTGAAGTTGTTCTTATTTAAATGAGTATTAAATAATTTTTTTAAACCATCACCCTAGTGGACCATTTAAATTTTAACATCTCCAATGTTTCTCCATAAATTTAATGAAATGGAACAATATATTCTGATGTTATATGTCTTTAATAAAATATTAATATATAATTTTATTTATTTCCTTATAATATTGGGAATTATTGTCGTATATCATTTTACTATTCTATCAGATAATTTTATGTAACCCACTAATTTCTAATCATTTTCATAATGCCAGTAAGTTATTTATGGTTTATTTTCCTATGATTGGGGTACATGATTTTTAAATTTTATAAATATGAATGGTTCTCCATTATAGTTATAAAATATTTTTCACCATGTCTACATATCATGAGATACCATATATTGTTATGACTTATCATACTATAAATATTATGTTATATTAACTTGGTGGTGAGCATTGATTATAGTTCATGAATTGTTACTCTAGAAGACCGGATGATATGTTGTCTTGGAGGTGATCTGTGACATATCCATTATCTTATTTCAACATATTTATGATTCAATGTATTTATGTTGTTATTACCTTATTTTGTGCTTGTAATATAATCTCACAAAAATAATCAATGGTTATAGTTTGATCAATAGAATGTTAATGATACAATATCATGAATTACAAAAGACTATTATTATTACATATTCATTATATAATTAAAAGTATCCCCTAGAAATTTTCATCAAATTGATATGATCTAACCTTTTATAATTTTTTGATAATTTTTATATTAATTAAATTTTGATAACATCACTATAAATTGTTTCTATTCTCCATGGTAAGAATATTACTATAAGTTATGATATATATAAAAGTGGTTTAGTTTCTTTAATTAATCATAAGTGTTCAAATATATTCTATAGTTAATTCATTATGTATCTAGTCCATAAAGACACTAAACCATCAATTCTTCAGATTTTGTGACTATTTATGAGATGTATAGTTAAAAATCAGAAAATTATTTCAAATAAATATATTTTTAACTTAGGTCAATTACAGTGTTTAATGAATGAGTTTTTTGAATTAGACCCTAGTGTTAGGGTTTGGGTCACCACATTTATATTATGATAGGGTTCTGTTAATTTTCAAGATTGGGGTAATTATTTTTTAATATTACTTATGTTATATATAAGGATTCATTTTTTTATTATGATAATTGAAAATCACTGAATACCATAGGTATAAACCTATGGGATATGTTAAACTTTATGATAACATCCTAAAAATTTTCTAATTTTGGAATATGTGATTTTCATATACATTATATCATTTTTATGATATTGAAATGTCCATGAAGTTGTGGCATAGATACAAAAAGGGGTAATCACCCCGAAATGGATTGTATTATATCAACTAGGTATTCACTCAGGGAATGATGATTATACCTAAGACCGAACTCCAAGGCAGAAACTCCTTTAGGATATGGTTTTTGTAATAACATTCACATTATAAACAATTATAATGTGTTTTTTTGTAATTTTATGTTGTAACATGGTATATCATAGAACCTAAAAGGACTAATACCATGAATTTCCATGGATAAAATGAAGGAGTTATATGTGGATCGAATTATGTCAATAAAGAAATGAAATTATTTTATGTTAAAAATGAGGTGTTAATGGAGAACATATCATATTATTAATTAATCAAATTCCAAATATCATTTATAGTTACTTTATTGAATTTTATCACAACCCTATTGAGTATATTATTTTGTTAGAATTAGGATAATCAAAATGAAACAATGAATATTAGTTTGGAAAAAACATTTAATAAAGCTTATTTTGGACAAAAATATTCATATTCATATATAATATAATTTAAAATATTTTCCATTAGAAATTATATTTCTATTAAATTAAATATTTTAGTTTCTGTTATATTTTTAGTAGGATTTGATAATAAAAATTTGAAGGATTATATTTATTTATGTAGAGGGGGAGGAAACCCTCTACGATTTTGGAATATATTTCCATTAATTAATACAAAGTTTCATATCCAATTACATTAAAAAAATAAAAAAGGAGATGAAATATTTTATATGAATATTAATAAAAAATGATTAAAAAAACAATTATTAACCAAAAATATTTCCATCATTTAAAAATTCCACCCAAATAATATTGAGATCAATTAATTTTTTAAAAGTGATATTTATAAAAAAAATTATTTCCATATATATTTTATTTTAATTTATTTACTAAATTTATAAATTAACAATTTAATTTTTTTTATATTCAATTAAATTTTTGGAAATACGTGTAAAAAATAATCATAGCATATACAATGGAATTTTATCAAAAATATTTGATTTTTTGTGGACTAATAAAAAATACTGATATTACTATAAACAGTTTTTTTATTAAATTTTCATACAAAAATAATAACATAACAGTTCATGAAACATTTTTAGATGAATATTTTTTATTCATATTATATATTAAATCATGTAAAATAATTGTGTTTAATTTATATAACCCATGTTTTGAGTTAATGAAAAAAATAATATTTTAGTTTAAAAATTGTTATTGGTGAATTATATTAACTTTTAGTCTTCATATAATTTAAAAAATAAATATAAAAAATTATTTTTTATCATCATGAACATATTATTTAAAATGATTAAAAAAGTTTTTAGAAATATAATTGTTATTACTAATACTAATGACCTCATTAATAATGAAAGAGAAGTTTTCAAATCATTTTTGTATGGATCTATAATGTTTATCTATTATATTAAATTAAAAGATTTTATATAATTTCAATAATATTATTTTAACATATATATGAAAATATATTATCACACATTTAATTTTAAATCAAATTTAAACAAGATTATGGACTCTTGATAATTAATACATCAATATTCTAATTTTTTTCTATATAATGATATGTTTTGATATAACAACTAATTTCAATATATTTGTCAATTTATCTATATATAATTGGGTCTATTTTTCGTCAAAACATAAAAATTTATTTTTAGGGGATATCTTATATTTCAACAAAAATTTATTAAGTTGAAAAAAAATAATGTAAAGTTTTAAAAAATATTGGTAAAAGAAAAAAGGTTTCAAATTTTGAAAAAAATGAATGGTGGAGTGAATAATTACCATAAATCATCACCCACTCAATTATGGTCCATTTTTAATCAATTTATCCTAGAAAAGTGTGATGAAATTATTATAATGTTATGAGTAATTCTGAAAATTTATATTTCTTCATTTATAAAAGAATTTACCAAAGTCTACATTTTTACACCCTTTCAAATACCTTACCATAAAAAAATTTCCTTATTCTCCCATAAACCCTCTACCCGTTTCATAGTATCCTTGCTCATTAATAAATATCATGCAATGGTTCCTTATGTTTTTATCCAAGGGAGAACATCCAAAGGGAGTTATTCTTATCCCAACTAACCACTCTTATTTTCATTCTAATCCAATAAATAAATTTCATTCCAAGAAATTATGATAAAAATAGAATTTATAATATATTGAATTGTGTTAATAACACTATAAATATAACAATAATGATCATTATTACCGACATAAATTTGATTTATTACATAAACATTCACATCAGACAACTTTGAGGATTGAGAGGTCTGGTGTCTTGGTAAATTAGGAAAATTACATAAAAAATAGAACAAAATTCACAATATCTTTATTGAAAAATTATTTTACATGACCAAAACATTCCATCGTACTTTGCATTGTGGGGGATAACCTGAGGATATGCATAAGAAAATGGTTATATATTAAGTCCATTAAGGGTTTAAACACAGCATAACCTGAAGAATATAGTACATGTTAGGAAATATGCATATTACTAGAGTAAAAGAGAAACATGAACTTAAATGAATGATATAACATTTTTTTCATAACATGGAAATGTGGAAAAAACATTTAACATGATATTAGCATGAGCCAAGGCTCATTACACATGGATCATGAGTAAACCCTCAATAAAATTTAATTAGAATGAGTAAAACATCATTAAAAATGATTTTTCATGAGTAAACCATAATTTAACTTGATGTATCATTATACTAATATTTACCCATTACATTAGAGAGCTATCAAGGTACACTCCTCTTAATCATTTCATTTAATGCATAAGTGTGCCAAAATAATTATATAACATGGATTCATTAAACATAATAATTTATTCCATGATAAAGGAACGTTGAATTTATAAATGAAACTCTAATAATTAAGTTAATGTGCATATAGGTGAATACGCTTGATATGGAAATAGTCATGGTATTCACTACACAAAAACTTTGGCTTCAAAAATCACAGTGCAATTTCGGTAGCATAACGGCGTGACATAAAAATTCATAAAAATGGTTGATGTGAGAGAAATGGGTATATCATCATATTTACATTAAAGGGAAATTAAGGGGGCATATATATACATTTCCCAACATATTTAATGGAATTTATACACATAATATAAAATAATTTCATGATTGTAAATAAGGAGAGAGAAATTCCTTATTGAATTTCGGTGTGGTAACGATGTACATGGGAGGAATTATTGATACATAAATGGGTATATGATCTTTGAAACATAAGTAGGATAGTATAGGGGAGGTGAAAAATCATACCCCAAGATCTGTAAATGAAAAAAATAGTATAACAATATAAAGAAATTTTCCAAAAATGAGAAAATAATACATCGCTTATAATAAAATATCATTGTAACAGGTGTACACGAAATAAATTAATGAGAGATAAAGATGTATCTCATCATTTAAAAATAAATATGGATGTATGGAATGGTTCAAAATTATACCCCAACATTTGTAATTTAAAATAAAATGGTATAACAATATAATGAATCTTGGACATAAATAAGGAAGGAAGGAATGTGGGGATCCCATACATGGAAGTGTAATCCCAAAGGCTTGGGAGTGGCTTGAGAGGGGCTTCATGGGGTATTAGGGAACCCTAATAGGATAATAGAGAGACAAGGGAAATGTAGGGTCATTTTTAAAATGTTATTAGTAAAGAGAAGTGGGAGCATGGGCAGGCTTATTTTGGAAAAGAGAGTGAATTTCTTATTATTTAGGTTTTGGAAACCACACATTAAACTAAGAAAAACCACAAAAAACCAATGGTTTTTTCCCATGTTTTTTTCGGAAGGGGATTGGAGAAAAATTATTTTATCAGGAAAATGGCTGAACTTGTTAATATATTTGTCATGTTTATGTGGAGGTGAGTCACACTATCAAGTAAATCATTTTAAAAGTTAAAATGTTTTATAAATCTTGTAGGGTCCACTGAGGCACCATTATATTAATTAAAAAATTCTAAAATAAATTTATTTTAATGGTAAAACATATATTTCCTAAAAATATTATTATAGTACTTCATTAAATCACTATTCTGTAATTATGATTTCATAAAACACATTATATATTTATATGTTTTTTTTAACAAAAAATTTGATTGTCTTAGAAAATTATAAAAATTTACTATTGGATAATTTCAATGTCTTCAATCAAAAAATAATATAGATTTTATCTAAATAATTTTCTAAATATGTTCATTTTAAATTTTAAATTAGAAAATAATATTTATTGAAAATTCATGGGTTTGGAAAAAAAGCATTCAAGCCTTGATAAAAATTACTATTATATTCAAAATAATTATAAGATCATTAATTTTTAATGAAATTTAATTTAGTAATAATATTTTATTAAAATATTATTTAATTCAAAAATCCATTAATTCATCAAAATAGTTTTATTAATTGAATATTGACTAAAAATACTATTTGTACTTTCAAAACCATTACAAAGTAACAATGATAAAATGAATATATCCACTTTATAAAAAAAATAAAGAACATAATCATAGTGCTAGGGTCTTGTTACATAACCCCTTGTAACATCCTCCTAAGACCTAAGGGTAAGGTGTGTGAGAATGACAAACTCCAGAGGGTGGATCAGATAACATTGATCAGGTGGTAATATCTATTAATGTAACGACCCGAATCTGGAGCCACTCAACTGGTGCCCATGCCTAGTTCGCCACATGACCTCAAGCGCATTTCCCCAAACGCCAGAGGCTGTCGATTAGCAGCGAGGGCCTTGGTAAGTTATTGGGGAATATATTCCCTTATTTGGTAAGGTATACAAGGGAAAAGAAATAACAGTCAATAGCGGATGTAGTAAACGACATACAACAACTGAAACCAAACAGCAGAAGCAATGAATATGTATATAGTAATGATGATAATGATGCAGCAGGTACAAGAATATAAGGAAATCATCAAACACAACAATGTGCTGAAATACAACTGAGTACGAAGTACTAAAAGTAACAACAACTCCAGTAGTATCATAAGCCTATGCTCTGTCCTATGCTATCCAGCTCCAACCAGAAATCATGTACCTGATGTAGAAGGGCCATAATCCCTATCCGCACCTGCAACCATATAACCTGTTTTGGCTGAAAAGCATGACCCAAACAGGGTGTGAGAGTAATCCTAGTAGGCAATCACCACAAGATCTGTGCCCTACTGTCAGTGAGCAATATATCAAAAGTAAAGTAAATAAATACAGTAGAGAAACAAAGGTACACCAAAGTAACAATACAACAAATCTCCATTCACATTTATTTATTAATTTAATACAATAATTTAATTATCAACCAAGGAGTCTAGAAAACTGCCCTATAATCTCAAGGCACAACAAATAACACAACAGGTATCTCAACAGACTACCTAGACAACAAGCAGTATAAACCCAAGCTTGTTCTTTGCCTTGGTGGACTCGTCACAACCAACCAAAAAAATAACACTGACTCTGTGGGTGGCTCCTATAGGCAGACCCCTCTAGTCAAATAATCATACAAGGCACAGACACTCTGGTAAGCTCTCACCATCAATTCCCATATGGTCTTGCAAAGATAGCTATAGACTCTCTGAGGAAGCACTTATGTTTAATTCCTCTTTTGGTCTCGATAGGTGCATAAACTAAGGAAACTCTTGGGAATCACAAAGTCAAATTCTTGATGGTCCTGCATAGGAAACTAATTTATAATAGACTCTCTAGGGAATCCCTTAATCGTCAATTCCCTCTTTAGTATACCGCACCAGGTTTACACAGCCCTGAGCAGTCTTGTCTTGCGTAATCGACTGTCAATAGCCCTAATTATGTTCAAAAACTACTTGGATAATAGATACAATGCATCAAAAGCCTATAAACAACAGTCAATACTTGCAATCAGCTATAACAATGCAGAAAAATAATGCTACAAGGTTTCCCACACAGGCAACCTAAGCCAAACGGAGATAAACAACCAAAGCACGGGAAATCAACCATGGGTGATCCTCGAACATGAAACCAAGCATATATTACTCTCAATTAACCTCAACAAAACAATATATCTAAGTCAATTAAACAATGGAATCAAAATCCCTAACCCATGATACTCGATACATGGGTATCCGACACTTTTTGCACAAAAACTCAAAGACAGTCAACGTAGGGAAACAAACCACCTACCTCGATCCTAGGAGATCAATATACTAGAGGCATGAATATTTATTCTTCTTAGAATGAAAAATATCTAAGAAAATGTCAAAAATGATCAACCAACGATAACTTGACAAATAGGAGTAATTGGAAAACAAATATCTAGAAGACGGAAAAACTCACTGTTGTGGTTCCAACACAATCGACAGCAGCTAAAACAGAGATCTGATGGAGGCATGAGGGCTCGGAGAAGAATAATGGTTGTTTGGCTTCTCTCGGACGAACAAAACCTGGACAAAAGGTGTTCTTTCCATCCTCTGTGACCCCGTTCCGTTTAATGAAAAAAATAAATTACACAGTGTGTACTTTTGGGGTACATGGTGTGTATTCTGTTTTCTCGTACTCCGCTTTAAGTGGCCTCCACATCACCCCTACAAACCATGTGTGTGGACCGGACACGACCAACACACAGCTTGACATGGCAAGGGAGTACACGACATGTACTCAGAAAGTACATGGCGCGTACTTCAAAAATTTACAGAAACACCTCATTTCTCAAAAACACCAGGAAAAAGGAAGACATACCTGAAACGAAGATCCTTTTTCTTACAAACCTTCCCCTTAAAGAAATTCATCCCCGAATTTCCCTAGCAAGGTGGAGAAGAAAAAACCTCAAAAAACTCTGGCCACTATGATCGCATATTGGCCACCCTCTCCCAAGTCTCTTCCTGCACATGGCCATGCTGCCATAGCACCCATACCAGAGGAACAGACCGTCCACAGAGTACCTTTGTTCTACGATCAACAATCCCGATATGCTGCTCCTTGAACAATGCATCATGCACCAGCTCAAGCTCCTTGGGTCAAAAAACATGAGATGGGTATGAGAAATAGCGTCGAAGCTGATAAACATGGAATAAGTCATGCATAGACTGATATCTCTTAGGTAACTACAACTTATAAGCAACCATCCCGACTCTCTCGAGAACCCCAAACGGCCCGACGTATCTCGGAGAAAGCTTACCCTGTCTTATGATCCTCTTGTGTCCCAACCACGAGGTAACACGTAGGAAAACCTAATCTCCAGCCTCGAATTACAGAGGTTGTCTCCTCTGATCAGCATAATATTTCTGACGAGACTGTGAAGTAACCATCCTCTTCCGAATCAAATCTATCTGCTCTGAGGTCTCCTAAACAAGACGAGGTCCCAGTAAAGTTGCCTCTCCTGCCTCCAGCCAGCACAAAGATGATCATCATGGCCTACCGTACAATGCCTCATAAGGTGCCATATGAATAGTCGCCTGAAAACTGTTGTTATAGGCAAACTCCACAAGAATAATATGCTTTTCCCAAGAACCGCCTAAGTCTAGAATGCAAGCTCGAAGCATATCCTCAAGCACCTGGATCGTGTGCTCTGACTGGCCATCTATCTAGGGATGGTAAGCTATACTCAGAAGTACCTGTGTACCCAAAGATTTTTGTAGCCCCTTCCAAAAATGCGAGGTAAAGCATGCTCCCTATCTGAAACGATAGTACTTGGAAGCCCGTGAAATCACACAATCTCACGGACGTACAACCGTCCAAGATCATCGACACCGAAGGTTTTCTTTATCGGCAAGAAGTGAGAAACCTTCGTGAGCTAATCAATGACAACCCATACCATGTTGTTCCCTCTCAAAGACCTCAGTAACCCTATTATGAAGTCCATCGCGACATCATTCCACTTCCACTCGGGAATGCGTAACTGCTGCAAAAGCCATGCTGGCCGCTGGTGTTCTCCCCTCACCTGCTGACAAGTGGAACATCTCATGAAAAAACCAGACACATCTCTCTTCATATCTAGCCCACAGTACTGGCGGTGTAGATCAGGATACATCTTGGTGATGCCAGGATGAACTACCTAGACGGAGGAATGAAAGTCTCGCATCATCTCATCATTTATATCTGTTGTCACCCATACAAATCCTTATAAACGCAATATCTCATCATTGCCAACGGTCCATCTGGGAAGAAGGTCCTCTCCTGACATGCTATCCTATAGGACTAGGCCTTTAGAATCTTCTAGCTGCCTCATTCGAACTCGTTCAAGAGGCATAGAGGTAACAGCTACATAAGATAGGAAAATCTTCCCCTTCCTGTGATGCACCTCCAAAAGCATTTCAGAGAACATAGCCATAAGTTACCACTCACTACTAGCCTCCTTAACTGCATGTATCTGAGTTCTCCTGCTCTGTGCATCAGACACTGCATTGGCTTTCCCAAGCATATAGGAAAGCTCGAAGTCGAAGGACTGGAGATACTGGACCCACCTCCACTGTCTCAGATTCAATTCACGCTACGTGAAGATGTACTTGAGATTATTATGGTCAGTATATAACACAAAATGATCTCCCAAAAGTTAATGCCTCCAACAAATCAAAGCATGAACAACTGCAGCCAACTCCAGGTCATGCGAAGGATAATTCCTCTCATGAGGCCTCAATTGCTGAGATCCATACGCAACAGCATTATTCTCATGTATAATCACTACTCCTAGCCTGATGCCATATGAATCATATAAAACTGTATAACTCCTACCGGCTTTGGAAAAAATAGAATCGATGTCGAAGTCAACCTCCCCTTCTGCTACTGAAAGGCTAAATCACTGGCTTCTGACCAAAAAAACTTTACCCCTTCTTAGTCAAGCCTGTGAACGGCACTGCTATGCATGATAAGCCTTGTATAAACCGCATGTAGTAACCAGCCAGCCCCAAGAAACTCCATACCTCGAAGAAATTTTTCGGCTGCTCCTAGGTAACTGCTGCTCTCACCTTCTCTCGGTATACTGATACCCCTATCTCTGAGATGACATGACCTGGGAAGTGGATCTTGTCTATCCAAAAGTGGAACTGTGAGAGCTTAGCATATAACTGATGCTCCCTCAATGTACTCAATACGATCTCAATATGGGTTTCATTATCGTGTCATGTGTGAGAGTACACCAAGATGTCTTCCACGAAAACCTCCATGAAGAAATCCAAGTAAGGATGGAACACTCTATTCATCAGCTCCATGAAGACTGATGGTGCGTTCGTGAGACCGAACAACATAACCAAGTACTCATACAGACCATACATGCTTAGGAAGGCTGTAAGAGGTATATCAGATGGTCTAACGCGCAACTGATGATAGATGGATCTCAAGTCGATCTTCGAGAATACTCAACCTCTTCGAAGCTGATTGAATAGATCATCGATCCTCGACAAGGGATTTCGATTCTTGACCGTCAACAGGTTCAACTTCCGATAATCCACACAGAGCCTATGGGTACCATTTGCTTTCTTTGCAAATAGGACAGGCGAACCCCAAGGAGATGTACTGGGTCAGATGAAACCCTTTGCCTAAAACTCCTCCAACTACTTCTTGAGCTCCTAAAACTTAGGTGTAGCCATCCTATAAGGAGGAATGGAAACCGGTGCTGCTCCTAGCATGAACTCAATCAAGAAGTCTACCTCAAGCTCCGGAGGTAAACCTGACAATTCCTCTGGAATGACATATCTGAAACGATCCACCACTAGAGGAAAGTCTAATTGTGAAGTCCCATGTTCATCTAGATAAAGACTAGAAAACAAGGACATAACCCCTCCTAGGCTATGATTATCTGGTCCATCTCTACCCGCCTTTACATCCCACTCACATCTATAAAGAAAGTACATGTCGTTTGGTGATACGAATCTCACCCTACGGCGATAGAAATCGACGACTGCCTGGAAGGGAACAAACCGGTCTATCCTGAGAATGACATTATAGCCTATCATCTCTTGGAAATAGAGGTCCCATAAGAAGTGACACCCTACAACCTCTAGAAGGCATTCTTTTCACTGACGTACGCTAGATGTCCTCGTTCCCAAGGGCGTGTCGAAAGTCAACAAGTTAGCAGATGAAAAGACAAATAGCACAAGGCTCTCCACAATAGCAATAGAGATAAATCTATGCGAATCAATAGTATCGAAAAGAGATGAAGATAAAACTGAGCCTACTAAGATCGTACCTTGAACTGTAGAGGGTTCGGGATCCTACTCCTGATGGATCTACCCTACAATAAAATTCTGGCCTGTACCGCGGCCCTGTGTAGCAGCCTAAAAACCCTGAGCTGCTCCTCCCTGAGCCTGAACACGGCTTCCACGACCTCTACCCTGACTTGGAACACTTGAAGAACTCTATCCCCTAGTCTGTTGTGGAACTGGTAACCCTGATCCAATACGTGGGGTCGAAACTGATCCTCCTTCACTAGCTACTGGAAGGGGAACCTTGCAGAAACGCTGCAGATGACCCATCTCTCCGCAAGATCGGCACTACACTGGGACTCTAAGGAACTGGGGCTTCTTATGCCCACTCCTCCCACATTTATAACACAACAATTGGGTTCCATAAGGGAGATCTCATCTACCGGAAGGAATACCTCGCTTCCTCGGGTTGCCTCAGGTAGACTCTCAGTGGCGCTTCCTACTGTATGTCTGAAAATAATCAGCCTTGGATGTTGAACTGCCCTGGTCCACAGCTCTAGTATCCCTCAGGTTCATTTTTTGTGATCAGCATCTGGTTGAATATGAGTGTAATAAAAGTTAACTGGAAGACATTCACCTATGATCTGATCTCTGGTTTGAGTCCCTCCTCAAACTTCCTTTCCAAGAATAGCTCGTCATTCCCTTGAACTGGAGAGAAACTATGTAACTCTATGAAATGGTAGGAATACTCCATAACAAAAAGGGTACCCAACTGTAGGTTAATGAACTCCCTAGCTCTGTCAGCTCTCAGTGTCGATGGGTAAAAGTAGTCATAGAACGTATGCTGGAACACATCCCAAGCCATAGTCTGTTAGCACCCTTCCTGAGAAACTACGTCCCACCATCTTTTGGCGGAGTCTCGTAGAATGTAAGTCATGAGATTCACCCTCCTATGTGGGTATATCTTGAGATGGTCTAAGATGGATAATATGGCCTCTATCCATGACTCCATAGCCTGCGGTCCTCCATCCCCTCTAAATGTGGGAGGATGTTGCTGCTGAAAAACCTGTGTCAGCTCTGCCATAGCCGGGGCAGGATGCTGAACTCCCTAGAAGTTTTGCATGAATCTCATGAAACCCTCTCTAAACTGAGCATCGGCACCAATGTTCAGAATCACTACAGGGGCCATGTCTGGAACGATAGGCGGAACTACTGGTAGTCCCTGATCGGTCGCATTAGGTGTACTATCACTGCCTGGTTCCAGTCGTGCAATAGGAGGACGTCTTGGTGCCATAGCTCTGAAAGATCAAAATACACCTTCATTAACGACGAATATAGTTTCAACATAAGAGAGTAAAACAGAACAGGAGGTATAAACCTTTTAAATTTTGAAAAATATGACTACACGTCGTTTAGTATGGCTACACAGCGTGTTTCCAGAAATTTTACCCTAGGTGTGTACCTTGGCCATACATGGCTTTGTAAACACCCCGACTACATGTAGTGTTCTCAAACTACACGGCGTGTACTAACCCTTTTCTCCCTGCCCTGCTACTCCTACACAACTATGTCACATGGACTATCCCAGCCGAAGACTACATGGCATGTTGAGGAAGACATAGCGTGCACTAGACATGCCTTACCTGGCCCGTGTTGTTAGAGACATGGCCTGACACATGGTCGACACTACACGGCGTGTTCCCAAGGGACACAGCGTGCACTTGAAGTAAAACCACGACCCGTGTGGTTCGTTACACGGTCGGATACATGTTTGACCCTTACATGGCGTGTTCTGGACAAACACATTGTGTATAGGGGAAGATAACACCGACCCGTGTTGTTCGTGAGACGGCCGGGTACCTAGAACAAGACTACATGACGTGTTCATACCAAACACGACATGTACTACCAGAGTTTTCCCGATCCATGTTGTTAGTGACACGTCTGGCTACACTGTTTACCACAACATGGCATGTATATACCGTACACGGAATGTTCCTAAAGTCCCTTTTACAGCCCCGAGTCCTTGTCCACACGGTCAGTGACACTACCAAAAACTAAAAAGAGTGTATTTATAAAGTACATGCTGTGTATTCTGGTTTTTTCTAGACAGTAGCCTCAGAACTGCATCGGAGCCTAGAAAACGCAGAAAACAGTGGTTAAGGTTCCAAATTCAGAACTGTCGGGGCCCATACTCCCCACGAATCAAAGCATGGCATCATAACAATGAATATAACAAGCAATAGTATCACAAACTCATGACCCAACAAATTCCGATCCTCAAGGTCCCATAACACCTCTAATACCAAAGTTTGGCTTCTGTGATAAATAAGCTCTAACCAACTGATACCCTATCCACATAGCATGTATTTTATCATAGCAACTATCACAACATCATGCATTGTCTGTCTCAAATTATATCACAACTAAATGAAATCTCTAATGCAACCTAGATGGCATGGAAAAATGCATGGCATGTGATTTTCTAACATGTGCCTATATGATGCATGAGATGGCGTACCCTCATCTCATCGGGTTGCAACAAAATAGAACCACAATCATATAAACAGTTACAACACAAAACAAGTGCATCACCCAACAATGAAATCAATTAAACTGTAACATTTGCAGAACTCAAAAATTACAACATTCGAGGTAATTTGTCTTTTTCCCTGTAAACAGGTTCTAGAACGCCTGGGCACAGATATTTACCATTTACCTATTCCGTCCTATCCCTTTCTAATGTCGCCAAACAGTAAGTCAAATAGAAAAGGAAGAAACTCCTCTGATACCACTTTGTAGTGACCTGAATCCGGAGCCACTAAACTTTTTCCCCATGCATGATTCGCCACATGAACTCAAGCACATTTCCCAAAATTCCAGAGGCTGTCGACTAGCAGCGAGTGCCTTGGTAAGTTATTGGGGAAACTATGCCCTCATTTGTTAAGGTATACAAGGGGAAATAAATAACAGTCAATAGCGGAAGTAGTAAACGACATAGAACTTCTGAAACCAAAAAACGAAAGAAAAGAATATATACATAGTAATGATGATAATGATGTAGAAGGTACAATAATCTAAGGAAATAAGAAAACACAACAACGTGCTGAAATAAAACTGAAAAAAAAATACTAAAAGTCACAGAAACTCCAGCAGCATCGCAAGCCTATGCTCGGTCCTATGATCTCCAGCTCCAACTAGCAATCATGTACCCGAAGTAGAAGAGCCACAATCCATATCCACACCTGCAACCATATAACCTGTTTGGGCCGAAAATCAGGACCCAAACAGGGTGTGAGACTAATCCCAGTTGGAAACCACCACAAGAGCTATGCCCTACTGTCAGTGAGAAATATAGAAAAAGTAAAAGAAATAAATGCAGTAGAGAAACAGAGGTACACCAAAGTAACAATCCTACAAATCTCCATTCACATTTATTTATTAATTTAATACAATCATTTAATTATCAACCAAGGAGTCTAGAAAATAGCTCTATAATCTCAAGGCACAACCAGTAACACAACAGGTATCTCAACAGACTACCTAGACAACAAGCAGTACAAACCCAGGCTTGTTCTTTGGCTTGGTGGACTCGTCACAACCAACCAAACAAATAATAATATTGACTCTCTAGGTGGCTTATACTATTAGGACCCTCTAGTTAAATAATCATACAAGGCACAAACACTTTGGAAATCTCTCACTGTCAATTCCCCTATGGTCTTGCAACGATAGCTATAGACTCTCCGAGGAAGCACTTACGTCTAATTCCTCATATGGTCTCGATACGTGCGTAAAATAAGGACACTCCTGGGAAGAGGAATGTCCAATTACTATAGGTCCTTCATATGAAACTAATTTATAAGAGACTCTCTAGTGAAGCCTTTAATTGTCAATTCCCTCTTTAGTCTACCGCACCAGGTTTACACAGCCCTGAGCAGTCTAGTCGTGTGTAATTGACTGTCATCAGCCCTAAGTAAGTTCAACAACTAATTGGATAATAGCTAAAATGCATAAAAATAATATAAACAGTAGGCAATACATTCACTCATCTATAACCAGGAAGACAAATAATGCTACAAGGTTTGCCTCACAGGCAACCTAAGCCAAACAACGATAAATATCCAAAGAAAGGGAAATCACCCATGGGTGATCCTCGAACTTGCAACTAATCATGTATTACTATCAATTATCCTCAAGAAAACAAGCAATCAAGGGAAATTAAACAATGGAATAAAAATCCCTAACCTGGGATACCCGATACATGGGTATCCGACACTTTTTTTACAAAAACTCAAAAACATTCAACATAGGGTAACAAACCACCTACCTCTTTCCTAGGAGATCAATATACTTGAGCCACGAAGATTGATTCTTCTTAGAATGACAAATATCTAAGAAAACCTCAATATAACTCAAAAAACGATAACTTGATAAAGAGAAGGAATTGGAAAACAAAGCTCTAGGAGAATGAAGAACTCACCGCTACGGTTCCAACACAATCGACGGTGGCTGAAACATAGATCAGATGGAGGCACGGGGGCTCAGAGAAGAATCGCAGTCATATAGACTCTCTCGGATGAACGAAACTTGGACGAAAGGTGATGTCTATCAGGAGAGACCTCGGTCTGTGTAATGAAAAAAAACACGATGTGTACTTCTGGGTACACGACGTGTACTCTGTTTTCCCGTACTCCACTTTAAGTGGCCCCCACATCACCCCTACACACCGTATGTGTGGCCCAGACATGGTTAGCACACGTCTTGGTGTGACAAGGGAGTACACTGTGTGTACTCATAAAGTACACTACATGTACTTCAAAAACATCCAGAAACCCCTCATTTCTCAAAAACTCCAGGAAAAAGGAAGATATACCTGAAACGAAGATACAGGTTCTTACAATTAACTTCCACTTATTCAGTAGGTGATTCCATTCAAGCTTATTATACTGAAGCTCGACTTGAGTTTGGTCAAGATCAAAGCCCAATGAGTATACCTTCTTTAAAATATCAGAAAAATGGTCTTCATTGGAAAAAGTCTACTGGATGAGGCCATCACGTACTTTTTCTGGGTAAAATGGATCTTGTAAAGACTTATATTTATACTAATCATGTGATCACTATTATGTGGCTATATTAGCAATGATAAAAATTCTAAACAGTATTTTAATATCAATAAACATAAAGACAAGGAAGTATATATTTTATATATCCATTTTACATAATAATACATATTATTAGATCTATATTAATTTTCATTGATAAAATTTTGGGTCATTAAAATCTTCCCCCATTAATAAATTTCCCCCTATAAATTTCCATTACCCATCATAATCTAATTTGGGTAACTCATCCACATCACTTCCTCCAGTTCCCACATTGCTTCTTAAAACTTTTGGTTTCCCTAGAACACTTTCACGAGGGGCATTGTATTATTTCATTGAACTTTTTACATATGATCTATGATCTTCACCGAATTATCTTCATAGGAGAGGTCATTTTCAAATGGTATAACCTCTGGATTGAGTACATGTGATGGTTACGGTATATACATCCTCAAGAGTGATACATGGAATGCATCAAGTACTTGTGATAGTTTCAGTGGAACTGCTTATCAAGAGGAAATTTCTCCAATGCGATCAAGGATCTCAAATGGAAATATGTAACTTGGTCTATGATTTCACTTCATCCCAAATCTCATAAAACTCTTCCACATTGATATGTGGAGGAATGCCATGTATCTGACATCAAACTCTTGGTCTTGTCGACGATTATCAGCATAGCTCTTTTGTCGACTCTGAAAAGATTTAATGTAATGTTGGATGGTCATAACCTTTGCTCCATTTATTCAATCATTTATGGACCTAGGATTTTTCACTCCCCCACTTCACCCCAACATTCTGGTGTTATACATCTCTTCCAATATAGTGCTTCATAAGGATCCATTTGGATGCTTGAGTGGAAACTATTATTGTGAGAATACTCCACTAGAGGAAGATGTTGATCATGTCATGCTTTTAAGTCCCTTGAGAATTCTCTCAACATATCCTCAAGTGTTTGGATAGTCTTCATATATTTTCCATCAGTTTTAGGTTGGTAAGTCATAGTGAAGTTCAGATCAATATTTATGGAATGTTGAAGACTCTTCCAAAACAAAGAAGTGAATCTTGGATCTCGATCGGATAAAATAGATAGTAGTACTCCATGCAGCCTTACCACATTTTTAATATATACCTATTCTAGTTGATCTATTGAGAAATCCTCTTGAATTTTAATGATTTGTTTAGTCTTTTTAAGATGATCCACAACAACCCCGATAGAATTTTTTCATATGAATGTCTTTGAAAGTCCAGTGACAAAGTCCATGGTGATATTCTTCCATTTCCATTCTAGTATGTGTAATGGTTGGATCATCCCCTTAGACATCTGTCTCGCATACATCACTTGTGGTTATACCAGTAACATTGATATATACTCAGAAATATCTTTATTCATTTTTTCTCACCAACAATGCTCTCGGAGATCTCGAAACATATTTGTGTTTCTTGGGTGAATAGTGAAATTCGAACTAAGTTCATCATCCAAATTTTTTATCCTTAACTAAAGATTTGATATAATGCATTATCTTGACCCAAATATCACAATTCCTTCATCATTAAAATTGATATCTGATGATTTACCTCTTATTATTGTTTCCACTTTATTTTGAATTCATGCATCATCCATTGGAGCATCCATTAACCTTTCCAAAAAAAATTATTGAGCAATCATTTTTTAAATGATTGATGATGTTCCATTATTTATGATTTCCATGTCCATCTTCATCAAATATAATAATATTGGATACTTTTCCATTTTCATTAATGATAGAAGTGTTGGGTCATTTCTACTTAGAGAATGTTCCGCCTTGTGTGATTTCCTAGGTTTGTAATGGATTGAGAAGTCATAGTCTTTGATTCGATCTAACCATCTTCGTTGCTGCATGTTCAACTATTTCTATTTGAATATATACCTGAGTCTTTTGTGACTTTTATATATTTTACACTTATCCCCAAAGAGGTAATTTCGTGAATTTTTAAATTGAAGATTATTATAGACAACTTCAGATCATGTCTTAGATAGTTTTTCTCATGAAATTTCAATTTCCTTGAAGCATGGACAAAGACTTTGTCATTTTGAATCAACACACATCCCATCACCTTTTCAAAGCATCACATAATAACACAAAACATTCCCCACATATTGGTAGTGCAGTCATGGGAACAATTATGTGACTCCTTTTCAACACTTTAAAGGTTTCCTCACATTCATCATTCCTAAAAAAACATTACTCCTTTCGGAGTTATCTTGGTAAGAGTGTTCGACAATCGTGATAAATTTCTCAAAAATCTGTGATAATAATCAGCTAACCCAAGAAATATATAGAAATTCATTATCGATGTTGGCCTCAGTCATCCCTCAATTGTAATTTTCTTGTAGGGATCCACAAAAATACCATTGATTATGAGGATATGACCCATGAATGAGACCTCTGTCAACCAGAACTCATACTTTCTATACATTACGTAGAGATTCTTCTTTGTCATGGTCTCTAGTACACTACTTAGATGTTTCTCATTCTTTTCCTTGGTTTTTGAGTATATTAGAATATCATCTATAAAGACTACCAAAAAAATCATGCTAATATTTAAAGACTCTAATCATAATGTCCGTAAAGATTTTTGGTGTATTAGTGAGTCCAAAAGTAATCACTATGAATTTATAGTTCCTGTATCTTTTACAAAAAGAAGTCTTGAGGACATCCTCCTTCTTCGCCCTTACTTGATAATATCTCAACCACAGATCTACCATGGAGAAGTATTGTGCTCCATGTAGCTGATCGAAAAATTCATCAATTAGTGGTAGATGATACTTTTACTTTATCATGTTTTTTGTGATCTCAAGATAATATATGAAAAGGCGCATTCACCCTTTCTTCTTATTGATGAAGAGTAATGCTGCACCGTATGGTGAAGCACTTGGGTGTATAAAACCATTATCTTGATCCTCCTGTATTTTTTTCTTTAGCTCCTCAAGCTCCATAACAGCCGTTCTATAAAGATTCATAGATATTGAAAACTTCCTAGGTATAAGATCAATTGATTATTAAACAACTATTCTAGGAATAAGACTAATAAATTTCTCAAGAAACACTTCAATGAATTCCCTCACAATAGGCATGTCTTCAATGATGGTTTCATCCTTAAACTCAATCATCAGAGCAAGATATGCATTCTCATAGGGCATTAATATCCATGCTTGACATGAAGAAGCTAAATAATATTCATCCACCTCCTCACACTTGTGCATAATTGGGGGTTGATTCTCCTTATAGAGAGTGATTTCTCCCCCATGGAAATTTCTGTTGGGTATATATTGGTAAATCCAATCCATGCTAAGAATTACATCAAATTTTACCAGAGGGAGTATAAAGAGGTTACCTAGGATGTTCAATCGAAAAATTATGATAGGGGAGCTGTTATATTCATGGGATTCAAGTATTGTCCCATTTTTTGTTCTCACTGACATCTTTACATCCATGATTCGTGGTGCTGTTGGGATTGTTCTACTAAAATTTCAAGATATAAAAGAATGCATAGAACTAAAATAAAAAAATATTGCTCGCTATTCTTTAGTGAATAAATATTGTACCTATTTCTACTTCCTTTTTGGGGTTCACTTTAGCAGGAGTGATGAAAAAATCTCTCCCTTTCTGCCTTAGAGGTTTTTGGTTGCCTCTGAAAACCCTTGGCTTAGGTGACTGGTTTGTAATGTTCCCTAGTTCATTGTAGTTAAAACAATGAACAAGGTGTTGAGGGTCGAATATAGTATTCATCTCCTATATTATTTCCATGGGGTTTTCTTTTTAGAATTTAATGTCCAAGTTCACTTTTATTCTACACCTAAAGTATTTCCTCGTCCCCTTTAGGAAATTTATGGGGTTCTTATTTCCACACCTTAAGATATTAGGGTGATGGATTTTCTTAGCACCATGGGATTTATCCATCAGACAACTAGAATTAATGTCCACATTTCACTTCTTATCCCTATGATACCACTGAGATTTATCAAACACCATTTCTACTTTTAGGGCACATCAGACAATTTTCTCATAGCTCTTGAAGTAACAGATTACTGGGGATTTCTGTATGCCAGGTTTTTGCCCACCAATGAAGAGGTCAACCTTGAATTCTGGGGTAACAACAATGATAGAGGCATATTGTGAAAGCCTTGTGAATTTTTACTCATACACTCCAATATATTTGTCGTCTTTTTTCTTTATGGAAAGGAAGTCCCTTTATATCTTATGTCGTAGGGTGTGAGGAAAATATTTATCAAAAAACATCTTCTGGAAATATTTTTATTTCAACTCCTCAATATCCTCCTCAGGATTCATATTTTTGGTCAATGAACACCATTGATCAGTTTCCCCCTCCAAACGATAATCATCCATAAGTACATTCTCTTGTTTGGAACATTGAAGGATGTAGAAGATCTTCTTAGTGGAGTTGATCCATTGTTCGACGATTGAGGGATCAGATGATCCATTAAATATAGTAGGCCTTTATCTCATGAATCTCTCAATTGAAGCTTGTTCTTTATTGGGGTGGGGGGGTTGAAATTTACCCTTGACCCATGTTACTATTCAAAACTATATTTAATTGAGAGAGTAATGTGAAAAAATTCATGATTCCCACTCCCATCAGATTGAGAATCTCTGTAGAATAGCCATCACATTGATCTTCGCATCAGCTGTTATCTCGTGTCCTCTTGTTACCTACTAGTAGATATAATAACAGGAAAATTAGAGGAAACACATAATAGGTAATCCAAAGAAAAAATATATTACTTATAAATTACTTTTAATTCCTTAACTTATGAGTTTATAGACTTAAATCTGTGTTATCTATAATCTATAACCCAATATATATTCTTAGGTGCAGTATTTTATTACCTTATTAATGGTTTATAATAAGCCTTGGAATTTACCAAAGCATATTCTCCACAAGTTTCATAACCAAGAGTGCAGAAAGGCCTGTTGTCATGCACTAGTTACCATTTTAGTTTATCTCAAAGTGGTGTTTTTGAGTTTTACCTCTATATAAAAATGTTCCAGAGCTTCCTCTACTTACTCGTATCCAGAAATGGATATATTTTCTAGATAATACACTTACTCAATAATCCACAAAATTTATGGATGTTTATATTATACTTAGTCTTATACCTAGGGCTTTCACAATGGTTTTTTCTAATCTTAATCCCAAAATAACTAAACATATTTTCTATTACTAACTAAAACAACCCTGCAATTTATTACACTCATAAACGCGATTTATTACCTAAACATGCACATAAGATAAATATGTGGATTTATAAGTCTAATATCATGGGAAATTAGATTCAGTACATAATAACATATAATATAAAACAAAACATCTTTATTGAAAACATCTTTTACATGACCACAACATTCCTTCGTACATAGCATCACAAGGGATAAACTGAGAATATGCATAAGAGAAACGTTAGCTATAAAGCCCAGTAATCGAGTAAACAAGGTATAACATGAAAGATATAGTAAATGTTAGGAAATAGTCTTATCATTGGATCACACGAGAAACATGAATATAGAGGCATGATATAGCATTATTATCATAATATGGAAATGTGGCAACAAAAATAAATATGATATTAGAATGAGCCAAGGCTCATTGCACATGGATCATGAGTAAAAAATAATTGTACATGAATTAGAATGATTAAAACCTCATTTCACTTGAATTATAATGACTAAACCCCCATTTTACATGACATATAATGATACTAATCTTTACCCAATGCATTTGAGCACTATCATTGCGCAACCTTCGTAATCATTTCATTTCATGCATAAGTGTGCCTCATGGATCATATAATAAGGATTCATTAAACATCATCATTTATTCCACAATAATGGAATCTGGAATTTATAAATGAAACTACATAAGAAATAAGTGAATGTTCATAATGTTGAATGCCCTTGATAGAGAAATGGGCATGGTATTCAATACACAATGACTTTGGCTTGGAAAATCGCGGTGTAATTTCAGCGTCAAAACGACACGACATAAGAATTATTAAAAATGGTTAATTAGACAAAAATGAATATATCATAATATTGAAATGAAATGTAATGTAATGGGGTCATATAGATACATTTACCAACATTTGTAGTGTAATTTATATGTGTATTATAAAATAATTTCTTTAATATAAAAGATGTGAGGGAAATTCCTTACGGAATTTCAGTATGGTAATAGGTGTACATAGGAGGCATTGATAAGAGATAAAGGGGTATATAATCATTCAAACATAATGAGGGATGTATATGGGAGGTGAAAATTCATACCCCAACACTTTTAATTAAAAAAATGGTATAAAAATATAACGAAATTGGGCAAAAATGAGGAAGGAAGAAATCGCTTGCAAAAAATCGGCATGGAAACAGGGGTACACGAAAGAAATTAACGAGAGATAAAGTGGTATCTAATCTTGAAAATATAAGGGGGAAAGTATGGTGATGCTTTAAATCATACCCCAACATTTCTAATGGAATATAAAAGGTCATAACTATATAAGTAAACGTGGACATAAATAAGGATGGAAGATAATTGAGGATCTCTTACATGGAGGTGTGATCCTAAAGGCTTGGGAGTGTATTGGGAAGGGATTATTGGGAGGTTATGGAATATTGGGAGGATAATAGTGATAGTAGGGAAGATTAATGATGCTATCCAATGTTTTTTAGTGAAGAGAAGTGGGGTATTGGGTGGATTGATATCGGAAAAGAGAGGGAATTTATTATTATATAGGTTTTGGACACCACACATTAAAATAATCAAAACCACAAACCAACCCATGGTTTTTGCCCATTATTTTTTCCAAAGGGGAGTGGAAAACCATTATTTTTTAAGTAAAATGGATTAACTTTTAAAAATATTAGTACTTCTTATATATAGGTGAGTCACACTCTTAAAGAAATCATTTTAAAAGCTATACTGTTTTATAAGACTTGGAGGGTCCAGAAAGGCACTATAAAATTAAACAAACAAATATTAATTCACATTATTTTAAATTAAAAACGTATATTTACTGCAAAACCTTTTTATTGTATTTTATTACATCACTATTGGTACATTATGATGTTATAAAACAAATCATATATTTAAACGGTACTTTATTTTTACCCAAAAATTTTTCTATATCAGAAAATTATGAAAAATTATACACTGGATAATTTCAACATCCTAATTCCCAAAATAATATTCATTTTATATAATTAATTTTATAAATATTTTAATTTTCACTATTAAAATAAAAGATGACATTTATTGAAAATTCATGGGTTTTGACAAAAAAACAGCTTTCAAACCTTAATAAAAATTACAATGGTATTCATAAAAATTATATGATAATTTATATTTAATAAAAAGTAATTTAGTATTAATATTTTATTAATATTTTATTTAATTAGAAAATCCATTAATTCATCAAAATAAATTTCTTAATAAATATTAACAAAAAATACTATTTGTACTTCAAAAACCATTTACAATGTAACAATGATAAACTGAATGTATATTCTTTATACAAAAAATAAATCAAATAATCATTATGCTAGGGTATTATTACATAACCCCTTATAACACCTGGATAAGGCCTAATGATAAGGAGTGTGATGGTGATAGTCTTTGGGGTGTCTTAGATAAAATCTCTAAGGTGTTAATTTCTATTAACTTTCACTTTCCCCATAGAATATTCTATTCAAGATTAACATGATAAAGCTCAAATTGGGAATGGTCAAGAGCAAAGTTTAGTGAGGCTACCTTCCTTTTGAGCTCTGATAAATGGGCTTCATATGGAGATATTCTAATGGATGGGGACATCACATCCTTTTTCTGAGGGAATTGGATCTGTTAAAACCCAATATTTATACAAATCCTGTCATCACTATTCAATGACTATATTAGCAATGTTAACAATTCAGAATGTTATTTCAAAATCCAAAAACATGAACCAAGGAATTTCATGTTTTATATATCTGTTTTACATAATAATACATTTAATTAGAACCAGATAAATTTTCATTAATAAAAGATAAGGTAGTTCAAATAAAATCTATTTATTACCCTCTCCCAAACCATTCAAAAATTGGAGATGTCGACATTAATATTAGAAGACTACATCCTCCCTAAACAAGGTATTATATTTTTCATAAACTCTCATCATTTATGGATCAAATTAGTTATTTAATGAAAAATAAAATATTTACTACATTAATAATGTTATAAAACCATAAATTAGTTTGTTATCTACATCCATTCAGTTCTATAAATAATATAAGCATCATATGTATGAATATAAATATTACCACCTGTATTGAATGATATATATTTTTCCATTACAATATGACATTGATGAAATTAATAATTTTTTTAATGTATAGAAATGATATATGTGACATTAATAAAAAAATATTATAAAATATTTTATATTATATAAGTAGTATGAACAATAAACGGTCATAGTAAACTAAACCTCCTTGAATTAAAATATTTTGGGGGCCTTTATTAATTTGAATACATCATTGAATACCAAATGAAAATATATAATATTTTATAATATAATAATAAAATAACACACTTATATAATTCTAAACATTATGATTCTATTTTAAAACAATATTCACCACAACAAATATAAAATTTAGTATTCATATAAATTGGATAAACTACCACATGTAACCTCTATATAGAAAAATAGTTTATATGTGAATAAGAAATTATTAAAAAAATTATATATAAAATTAATAATTGATAAATAATGTCATTAATAATTTCTTTATTGATTTTTACATGATTATTTATGTATTTTCCTAAAAATTACTTTATTTATTTATATGGAATTATTTTGAGACCATGCACTAAGAAGATGTGCAATTTTGAGACGCAGAGTGCCAAAAATGATCCCTTGAAAAATGTTATGTTTTAAATAGTTCATGTGAGATGTTTTACATAAAAAATTGGAATAACTCTTAAACAGATCCCCAAATCAGAAATTCAAGGGCACTGTTGTGTTCAAGATGGTCGGTTTACCATACACATGACTTAATATTAGTCGTCACATGCCTTTAATGAGATAACCCAAAAAAGACATAACCATAAAAAAAATTATTAAATAAGATTTTTTTTATTTTAAAAATGATTATAACTCATGAAATGTGACTTTGATTGAAAATTTGAGACAACAGTTGAACTTGTGGGTCTATTATTTCATTAGGCAGAGCATAATTATTCTGTCATGAGACAACATTGGAAGTTAGTTTTTTCCATAAATAAAATAATTAAGAAACAATTATTTTATTTTAAAATAATTATAACTCCAAAATGGTAACTCATACGGGGAATCTGAGAGTATAGTTGAGGCATTGAGGCTGTGTTTCCCATAGGTGGGGCTTAACCTTGACCAGCACAGTTTGAGGTGAAAGATTGTTTGGGGAACTTTTTTTTAGAAAATAAAAATGGCTCCCACATATAGTTTTTGAAACATCTAAATGGGTTCCTGGATTGAAAAATTGAGGGCACCATTACAATAAGAAAAAAACATTTATTAAGAATGTACCTAACCTAGAACCGTTTGAGTCAAGGGAAAAATATAATTTTCAGCCCTTTTAAAATAGAAATAAAATAAATTAATAAATTTATTTTAGTTTTTTTCCTCTCTGTTGAGTGGTATCATGTCAGCACCGTCGTGCAGCGATGAGGTGATTAAGAAACTCAATAAATGTATCCCATTAATGAATCTCTTTAACTGGAGAGTAACAGTGGAACTATTTCATAAATGAAAGAATGTAACTACATGACTATGTATCATAACAAAAACATTGTGACACATTTCTAATTTAATTGGATAATGGGTTAGAGAAATAGTGGGAGATCTAGGAATTTCTACAATGAATCTATGGTAAGGAATCCTCTCCATGAAAGAATGGTGAATGCTTTCTACTTCCACCATTCTAATTATTTCTAGAATCTTTAGCGGTGAATTAAAAACCTAAAATAAAGGTGTGCGTCCCTAATCATACCTGGCCAAATTCTTTCCCAATTAATGGTTACTTTTTTGTTCTTTGAATTCCCTATTCTTATTTCTAAAACTATGAATACAGATAAACCCCAGAACAAGTTGATTTGCGGATCACTTGTTGTAGTGGGAGGGTGCTTATTCTCATGGTTTTTTCATCTTGTTAAATTTTTTATAGACCCTTAAACTTCCTCCCATATTTTAAAAATTATAATGTGGAGGGTGTAGGTCGACATGTACAAGGCCAATTCCCCTCCACTCTGTGATTTCTTATGCATTCTTTGTGGCCAAACCTCAGAGTTGATGGTAGATCATATTCAAGGTTGTAGTAGGGATGGTGACATCCCATGGATGCCAGAGTCCTATATGATCTAAATAATGGACCACCAGAGCGGACTTGGTAATCCGTGGAAAATCTTTCAGGGAGACGACCTATGGTGGTGACCTCATGTGGGTTTCAGCGCACCATGACGGTGCATCGAGGAGGGTTTTGGGGGTGTCTTGGGCCACACAGGTGTTGTTGGAGCTGATGGTTCTCTCCCCAGTGAATGGAGATGGTAGGACACGCCCCACGCCATGCAATCCAGGACTCACCCTATCACACATTCCAGTGGGGACCACATGTAGGATAAAGAGGAGGCCAGATTTTCCAGCCATGACATACATGAACTGGATTCCACTTGGCATCCGGGATGGAGGAGACCGACCCAACATGTCTTCCAGGTCATGGTAATGAAAACCAGGCCTCTTGGTGACTTCAGATGGAGTTCATAACCCACTATTACTGTCTAGGTAGCGGGATAATGTCGTGCTGTTGGGGTGGCCCGGAGTAGTGAAAAAAATAGGCCCGCCTATGTGAACTTGGTCGGATAAATCAAGATGCTAGGAACCCGAAGGACTGGACCCAATGCCAAACTGTGCTGGGTCCAGCAAGGCCAAATGGGATTGGCCCCATAGCTAGGCCAGACTGGGCCCACCCAAACCCAACCATGTCGGGTTGGGTCACCGAACTGGGTCAGACTGGGCCCGAACACAAACAATTCCTATTTACTAAAATGCCAATATCTTTCATACATGTAATCTGATTGATGAGACGTTTGTAGTTTTGGAATCATCATGCTTAGGTGGTTATTTTGGAATGATCAAAGGATTTTTTTTCATTGAATTTTAAATATGAATAATGGCTTGAGGAATGGATTCTCTCCTAATTAAGCACACTACGTGCAGAAATCCTATGGCTGGCTGGGACCCAAGGACCACTGACAAGCGTCCCTATGTGGATCAGCTACAAGATACCCTATTTGGATCATCTATATGTGACCCTATGTGAATCATCTACAAGCAGCCCATGGTGGAACAAATGTGATGGCCTAAGTAGGAAGTGTCTTTGTGTGACCCGGCAGTCCCATAATAATAATTATGTATGAGTACATAAGCAGTCCAAGGTGTTCAATGTTAGAACCGATAGTCTTATTTTCTATACATTGGATTATACATGTGTGATCTAAAAGTACCTAATACAGTAACTTCAATTGTGTTGAAAAATGTTTTATTGGATCATCTTCCCCTTGTGAATCTACCTTTTTTATAAACCTAATTGATGTACACTTCTCATTTTAAGTTTTTATTATGCAGAACTCATATAAAATGTTTGTAACAATGAATATTTTAGTAAATACCTATTTATTTGATATAAAACTCTCCTTATTCTAATCTGGATTTCCATGAAAATATTATATCATTTATTCTTTAATGAAACATTTACACATTTGATATATGATAACCTACATTTCTCTTTTTTTTACTAATTATTAATTTTTTATTGGGAATTCTTCCAAATTGGAACAAAATGTTGAAAATATATGAATATTTATTCATATATGAACCTCAAAAATAAATTTATTCCTTAATATCTTCTGAATCCTACTGAAATATCCTTATTTTATTCCTTGAGACATGATTATGAAACTAATTTCCTTCTAATGATTTTTTTCATTCTCATTAAATAATGTGGGGTTTTAGATCCACTAGTTTTTCTTATATAAATATACAAACTATGAATGTGAATAATGTTACATGATATTTCTTGAATGCATCCGGTGATGGTTTCATCTCCTGATACGTTATAACCAATAATTCTAAATTATGAACAATGTATTTGATAACATTTATTACATAGAAGACCATGATTTGAAGAAAATATAAAATGCAAATTCATCATTATATATTTATTTTAATAAAATAAATCAAATAAATATGATATTCTTCATTACATAAAACATTGATATTATCTTGTGTTATATATAACACTAAATTTATCTTTTATTTTTCTGGCAGTAAAGGGATCTTCTTGCATTACAATCAATGCCAATTTTAAATGTAAAATGACACGTTTATAAGATATTATTATTTAATAAGATAGTTATCATCTAGCCATTTCGGTAGGTAGGAATTAATTTTAATAAATTTATTATTAAAATTATGTCTATATATTTATTAAAAATACAATAAAAATCATTTACAATGAATAAATATATGGTTTTTGAAAAATGTATTTTTATTAATTGTAAGTTAAATCGCTCCATGAAAATACAATTTATTATTAACATTCTTTAATTTTAAGAAATATATATGAATAAAAATTTATAAATTGGTGATTATAATATGAAAACTGTCTTTGAGTTCATTTATGATATTTTTTTAAAGATTCATTTTTTATAAATAGTGAAAAATACTAAATTTTAATTGAGAGCAACCATTCTGTTTAAATAATTTTTATTGTAAAATTATATTTTGAATTTTTTAATGTAAAATTTGATCAATTTTATATAAATTAATACTATTTAGGTCAATGGAATAATTTTCATTTTGAATTTTTTTATAATATATTTTTAAATATTTGAACATTTTCCCTTTGAAAAGTCTTTTTTAATGTCATATCTATTGGGTAAATTTTATATTAAAATTTTCCACTTATTTTTATAGAATATTTTAATATGGAATATATATTTTGAAGGATATTAATTTATATTATCTAATAATCTCAACATTATTTTTTACCAATGTGAATAATGAAAATAGTAAAAATTAATTTCATGAGCTAGGGTAAAAATAAAATTATCAAGTGGTTAAAATAAAAATATAAGTGTAAAAATTTACTAAAAAATTTATAAAATATAATTTCAACTAGTAAATAAGTCCTATCATGAATAATTCCTGATAATAATCCATTTTTTATGCTCTTGGCTTATGCAAAATGTGGGTACACCTTTCTTCAGAAAATTACTTTTTGGCCATCATCTCACTTACAATAGGCCTCCAACTCTCCTATTTATTTCATAACATAAAAAAATTTTGAATTCGAAAATACCTACCAAAATCAATTTAAAAATTATCTACTCTTATCCTATAATCCTAATTTTGGGAGGAAGTTGTACTAAGGATGGATCTTGGTTCCATCCTAAATATGTCAACTGATGATGAGGTAATGTTCTTCAATGATTGACATTATTTTATTCATTTGTCCACATCTTTATGTTATTATTAAACCTTGATGATATAATAACCTTAGAATATTAAATTTACTAAGAACGTTTATGTTATTTTAATTATCTAAAATCACCTCAACATCCATAAATTGGGTTATGAAATCATCATTCATATGGATTACGGACTAGAACCTCATAAACCTAAGTCATTCCATTTTTCCTTTACCACCTATCAGAAGTGGCAATTTTGAGGGAGATAATATATATATGTGTGTGTGTGTGTTTGATATTAATAACATAAATACACCTATATATTATTTAAAACGCATATAAATTTTTTTCTTTCAATACCATTACGGATATGATAAAGTCACTTGTCTGTATTGTGGAATACTTCCTCACATAGTGATGTGGTTAAACAATCACTAACACATAAATGGATGGTGATAATAGATATTCAATTATGTAATGTGACTTAGATGAAATAAATATTATAATCATGATATATTTATCATTATAAAAGTATAATATATCAGTTCATTTCTTACACGGAAAAAGGATAACATCATCCGTGAATGTGTGGAAAACTGCCTTCATGGAGCGATGTGATGGTATTTTCACAACCACACCCGATGGATGATATATATGGGTATATTTAAAGTAATAATACGTAATTTATTATAATATTATTAATTTTTAATTAAAAAAATTAATTACGTATTTTCAAAAATTATTATTTACAAATGGAAACATTACTTATACGTAAATTTGACATACCATTCCAATTATCCTAAAAGATATTTTTTCTCAAGAAATATTTTATGATTTTTTTTAAAAGTATAATTAAAATATAAATATTATAAAAATTTATTGATTATTTTTCTTTATATGAAAAAGATAAACAATATGAATAATAAAAAGAGTATTCACAAAATAAAAATAAAAATGAAAACATGGCAATTAACAATAGAAACAATGAAAATAATAAAATATTACTAAAAAATGTCTCGAAAATGTAATAAGAAGATGATATATGATAATATAAATAAAATTTTACTTATGTTACAAGTTAATAAAATTCTTAAAATCCTTATAAATGAGGTTAAATCATGTTGAACTAATGTAATGCGTGAGTTAGGGGACTTCATCTCAATTTACCATCATTGTGGAATATTGTAATGTTATACTCAAAATTAATTTAATATGGTGTATATAGTAGCCTTTGAAATATAATTTCATTATTAATTCATACATCATTGTATTTTATTTTTCAAATTGAATTATTTCATCCAAGGGTGTCTGACTTGAAAATTATATGGTGGTCAAAGTTGTCAAACAATATTACTTTATTTTGTGATTATTAACCTTCTCTTAAAAACATAATTTAATTACAAACCTTTTTAATTTTAAATTACATTGAAAATAAATTTCTATATAATTTTATAATGGATATTGTTATTTCTTAGTTTTTTTCCATTTTCCAAGAAGTGATTACTTTGAAAGTTATTTTATTATTTAGGGAAATAATGATAAATAGCTATCCTTTAATCAATAAGTATATATGAACATAAGTAATATTGATTCATTAATTAAATTTATTATTAAAAATATAATAAATTCCATGGACCAATAGTGAAGGTGGGGGGAAAATTATACATCTCCTCGATGTGTCGGCAGGTGACATTAATAAAATTAATTCACCATAATAAATGGGTTACTACTAGTTTTTAAGATTTTTCGGGTAAGGTCATGGGTGTAGAGGGGTCATAATGCCAAATATCATTGATTACAATAATAAATAAATTCATTCATTTTAGTTATTAATTTTTTTCATTTATATTTTTTGAATGATATTATCTCAGTATGATTTTTTATTCATATATTATTGATTAAATGGTATGTCTGTTTCATTAGATACCATTTAATATTGATTATTCCTTATCTATTTATGCAGATAATTAATTTAAATGGAATGTGTGTCTAATTTGTAACAATTAAATAATTATTATTATTTATTAATTCATGATATATTAAATTTTATTTAACACTTACTTAGATTTTGTGCTCACTCATATTTTGTTTCCCTTCCCTAAAATATAAAGATTATTTCTAGGAATATGTTTTCATGTATTTATTACATTTAAATTTGTTATTTATATATTTTATTTTCTATTTTCATTATAAAATGGGTATCGTGTCTCTTTCTAGTTATCTAAAACTGTTAAACTGATCGGTACTTAAATATTTTATTCATTGTAATTATGCCAATGTAATAAACTATGGCACCAGCTCCAGGATACTAGGGTCATTTTTGTTATAGTTGAAATAAAAAAAGCTTATTAGAATCCTTTGGAA
The DNA here is from genome assembly GCA_963277665.1 of Viscum album. NCBI lineage: Eukaryota > Viridiplantae > Streptophyta > Magnoliopsida > Santalales > Viscaceae > Viscum > Viscum album. The sequence continues at coordinate 1,646,277,250 of OY728164.1, forward strand.
ATAGATTAATGAAATTGTAGATTAATGAACAAAACCCTGTGATCTACATTTTGGATAATTACAAATGAACATCCTAATTTTTTATTAAGGAAGATATTATGTGGTTTTCCTTGAAATAAATCTATGTATAGGTACAACAAGTGGATTTGGTTCTAGAATAATGTTTCTTGGGGGCAATACATCTGAAATGGTTTCAATGGGATGGACATGATCATCACCTATTTCGTGACAACATACCATACTTCACATCGAGTTTGAAACTCCAATGGTGTATTGTTACTATAATAAACATTTTCCTCACATACCATTTTAAAATATTTGAAGAATATTATTTCACTAAAGTTACCAAGATTATGGTTCAAATATTAATAAATTGTGATTTTTATTTTATTATAAGTGTTAATAAATATTAATAATTATACATAATTATTTGAAATTCATAATTTTATGAATGAATACATGATATTTAATTATTTTCAAATGGATCCTATTATGAGAAATGGTATCAACACTCATGGCCAATGTAGGGATTTTCATGACGAATAGGACAATACAGCTAGTATTGGAACATAGAAAATTATGGCTATGTTAGCGAATATTAAAAATGTTATGACAAATAACCATTCTTACATGGAGAACCCTAATCCATAGTGATATTATCTTATGTTTGAATACTCAATGAAATATAATCCCCAAATGTAGTGGGACTAAATATCCAATTATACCTGAAAGTAAGTTGTGTTTTTGAAAAATGTATATATATACTTGGGATTTCATTAAGATGAATATTTTACACATTCATTTTGTTTATAAATAGAGACTATGTTCAATTATGGTTATTGATCTGTAAAACTAGTAAGGAAGAAGAAATATAACACTTGGAATGAAAGTCATTTAAGGAAACATTCCTTGTAGAATATTTAAAACATGATACATAAAATCTAATTAATATAACATTAATTATATTAAACCAAAATTAAGATGACTGTATTACAGATTTATGAATATACCTTTATAATGTAATCTAGGGATTTTAATGATTATATATAGAACATTGAGTGAATACTTAACATTTCATTTATGGTTTTATGAAAATTCTCCGAACTTCATTGGTTTTTCAAACTTTTTATACATATGACGAAATTTTTTTATGTGATATAAAGATATATGACCAATTTTACATGAATTATGGATTAAAAGGTTTAAAATATAATAATAATATGATATATAAATAAAATTATAAAGGGAACAAATGAAAGAATTTTCTTCCCACGTGTCATAATTGTGGAAAGAATCACCTTGGTACATTAATGTTATGTATGGGAGATTCCTATATGTGTGGAGAGAAATTCAACCTTTTAAATAAATTCATTTCAGGGAATTGAAGTTCCAATATTATTTGATTCAACTATAAAAAATTGGGTTACTAGACAAATGAATCCCCCAAGTATAAGGGGAATATTGTTTAGAAGAAAATAAGGGATCAAGGTCACTCTTATTATATTGATATAACTAAATCATAATGATTAATGTCATTCTATATTTTTGTCTTATTAATCTGTTGTAAAATATTTTTTGTGAAGAAATTGACTATAATAATTATAAAATATTTTAGGATTACAATATTGCATTATTTATTAATTAATTTAAAATTATGTGTTGAATAATACCTAGAAAAGTGACTCAATTGCATTTTGAACATCATTAAAAACACATGAATGATGGAGTAATAACTATTATTATATTCCTAATGTTGAGAAAAAGATATTTTAATAAATATATTATTTATATTGATTAATAAAATTGAATAGTACTAACTACCAAGGAACTAATTGATGATTTGTTGAAAATGTGGATTATGTTATCATTGAATGAGTAAACAGTAACATTTTATTTACATAATATATATAATAATATATGTTTTATTTATCGAATAAAGAATAATTATTTTTTCCCAAAATATTTTATATTAATTTAGGTTATCACCATATTTCAATAGAATACATGATGAAGGTTTTCAAATGTTTAGTATGTGATGATTAAGAGCTACTTCATGTTTTTTGGAGTGTTGATAAGTTCATTTTTGAAATTCTATAACCATTTTTATAAATTTTTGTATATTAATATTATCTATGGGAAATATGGTTAACCGTTTATTAAATTTATTGAGGTAAACATTTTATGGGTTTTTATAGAATATTGAATTAGTTCACAATATGGAGATTTAGGCATACTAGATAACATGTGCTAACCATTTTTCCATATTTATAACTAGAGATTAGTGGAATGTATCATCATTAAATTATGGATATTAATATCCATTTAATGTTAATTTTAGTGATGTATTCATAAAAATTCATTTTCAAATATTAAATTTATAGAGTAAGAGATGAATTGAAAATTTATTGAAGCCCTATAAATGGTTTGAATTGAGCTACTAAAATAACAATATTTCAAGTAATTATATTTCATTATAGTCAAAATGAGTGAAATTTTTTCTCAAAATTAAGAAAAATGACATTGAATAAAAAATTCCCCTATTATCATTATATTTAATGATATCAATGGATATTTTCAAACCTATAATTTATTTATTTTTTGTCATTAAATTATTCCTAACCATGTTATATATCATTTCCCATCAGTATTTGGGTGTCAACTTTCTTATACATGTCCATTTTCACTTCTCATCCATGATTTCTTATTTTTAATTATAGAATGTGTTTGGACCTAAGTACTTCCCCTTCACTTTTATTATAATTATGTTTTATTAACACTTTTACAATGTGGGTTTTTCAAAAACAGTGTTTCTAAACATAGTACCATTGATTTCAATATCATTGATAAATTTTGAGGACAAACATTATTTATGTTTGGGACAATGTAACATCCCAATATTCTAAGATAATAATATTTCATTTGATAGCATGTATGCCACGTATCACTAAACAAATAAAAAAAATATGGCAAAAAAAGTATTTATGACATATATATTTTTTAAAATCAATATCCTCAATAGAATGAATAAATTGAATAATTGTTTTATATTTTGTTACACACAAAACTGATTTTGTCTTACATTACACACAACCATGATATTAGCTTTTATTATACACAATTCCATATTTAAACAAAACATAAAATAATATAAAAATATCATTACAAAATATTACAGTTATAACATATCAATTCTAATAGGAAGGTATTAATATAACTATCATTTTTTTTAATATAAATGTTATCTATTGTTTAAAAATAAAATAATATTCATTAAAAAGTATAGATAAATATCTTCTGAAAAAGATTTTTTATTCTAAATGATGTTTTAGTCACCATTTTACCACATAATTAAAAATTAATTTTTAACCCATTTTTAATATTTGTATGATAAATTTAATTTCAATTTTAAATCATAATATCAATATATCATAGAGTAATTTTTTTTGATATCTCTAATTGATTGATTTATTGATTAGAAGTGAAAATGATTGAGTTTTAATTGAAATATTCATGTTCATTTAATGATATTATATTGTGAAATTATATTTCAATATTGGTTTAAATTAAAATTAGTTCAATTATAAATCAATTAATACAATATATTTTGTTTAAATAAATTTCATATTTAATATTTATATAAAAACATTGTAAACAATCAAAATACTATCATTTAAAAACTTGTTTTCTCATCTCTTATGTGTGATAAATTTCAAATCAAAATTTTATACCTGTGTGGATTAAATATTTTAAAAAGGATTTCATATTTAGAACCATAATGTATAATATATCTGATATTTTAAATATAATATTTTAAAAAATTTAGTGGTTAAAATAAAAAAAATTAATTACCGTGATTAAGGTTGAAATTTATTCATCTAGTTGGTAAACTAAAAAAATAAGGGATAAAATTATATATAAATTTTATAGAATATATTGGTTAACCAAATGTAAACCATATCAAGTCTAGTTATCAAGAATAATAAATTTTTTACCTTTCTTGAATATGTAAAATGTTGGTAGAACTTTTTATTTTGAAAAAAAATTGCATGTGCACTACTCTTCACACTTATAAAAGGCCTCCACTAAAATATATTCTTCACACCATCATGACAATTTGGATAAAAATATACTTATCTAAATAATTTAAAATATTCTATCTCCTCATCCTAGAATCCTTATTTTTGTCCTAAATATTATCTATGAATTATTTTGTTGAAAACATAAAAAGGATACCTGAAGAAAAGGTAATGTTCTTCAATGAGTGGCGTTATTTTATTTATTTCTCCACCATATTTATTTATTATTAATCCATGTTGATATAATAAACACTTTATCTTCCATACACTAAGAGGTTTTCATGTTATGTTCATGACCTAAAACCTCTTCCACTTCCATAAATTTTGTTTGGAAATCATCATTTATCTGTACGACATTCTATCATCTCATGAACCAATGTACTTTTGTTTTCCATTACTGTTTATCATGGATGGGTTTGATGAGGGTTAAAAATTATATATATATGATTTTTAAAACATAATTATACCTTTTGAGCCATTATATCATATAAAAAAATTTATTTTCCATTCCATTTGTGATATAATAACATCGCTTGTGTGCATTGTGGACAACTCCATCATGAAGCAATGTGATTAACCTTTTACTAAAGCATACAGGAAAGGTGATAAGGGAAACCTTAGTGATGATATGTGATATAAATTACATATTTATGATATTCTGGACTTATTTATCATTCATAAAATTTATAATATCATTTTATTTCTTATAACAAAAATTATATCATCATTCTTGTATGTGTGGACTTCCTCCTTGACAAATCAATTTGACACTCTTTTCATCACCACACCATGTGTATGATACATACAAGTATATTTATATAAATATAAATTTTTATGATATTATTATAATTATTCACTTATAAACTATCACTTACCTCTTTTTCATAATGATCATTCAAACTGGACATGTTACTCATGCATATGTATTACATACCATCTTCATAATCATAACATACTTTACTTATCAAGACTATATCCCAATATTTGTTTCAAATGAATAAGTCCCATATAAATATGATAATTTTTTCACGATTATTATTCTATAAGTGACGTAACTATATAATATGAACAATAACAGGAACCCTTATAACAAATCATGAATGAGAAAACAAGGTGATCAACACCAAAACATTGGAAATAGTGAAATATTATTAACAAAATAGGCGGTAAAATGTAATAAGAAGATCTTATTTTATAATTTTGATATTAGTATGGTTCTGTTAAATATTTATAAAATTATTAAAATCATTATACATAAGGATAAACAATGGTCAAGTAAAGGAATGTCTGAGATGAGGGACTTCATCTCAAAATCCCTAAATTGTGAAAAATTGTAACATCATGAACATAACAGCTATAACTTGCTATATATACTACCAAATTGACATATAAAATCTCAATTCATTCCAAAGTAATTTTCTTTAAAATATAAATTTTAATTATTTCATTTAGGGGTATTTAAATTGAATGTAACCAAGTGGTAAAATATGTTGAAAGTTTTCTCTTTTGTTTGGGCTTGTTAACCTTCCCTTGATAAAATAACATTCTTGTGATCATTTTTCAATTGAAAAATACATTTATCATAAATAAACATATTCTTGTATGGTTTATATGATTATTTCCAAAAAATTATATCATTTTTATATACGGTCCTTATTATGATGGATATTTTATTAAAAATATATATATTGATTAGTCCTTAACATTTACTCAATATGGATATTGTATGATTATGAATATTGATTCACAAATGAAATATTGTATTTGATATATGAGGATTGATTTGGACCTAAAATGACAGTCAAAGACCAGCACTATATAGACCCTTGTAGCATCAATATGTCTTATGAGACAAATTAACATGTCCAATTAAATGGGTTTCTATAGTCTTTTCAACGGTCTTGACAGTAGAGGTATCATGATGTAGGAGATCATAGAGTAAAAAAATTATTAATTTATTTCATCTTTATTATTAATATAATCCGTGATAATATAATAGTGATATTACATCTATCTTCCATTAATTATTAGATTATTGAATAAATGGAATATGTGTTTAGTTATTTACCATTTCATATTGATTTTTCATTGTCAATTCATGTATTAAATATATTTAAATGGATTGTGGGTTTAGATATTTACATTGAAATATTGATTATTTTTTATTTATTCGTGATATATTTAATTTTATCTTACCCTTACTATACATTTTATGTCACCCTTATTTTGTTTCCTTTCCCCATGATATAAAGAGGAATACATGGAATTATTTTTTGAGTATGCAGTTCCTTTTATATTTTTTATATATATATTTTTTGGTATACCCAATATCAAATGGTTATCATTTGTGTATCTAGTTCTGAAAAACATATAAATAGTTTTCCCCTTAGATATTTGATTCTTTGTATTTTTGAAACTATAATAATGAATTTTACTATCTGCGGGCTACTGAGGTTAGGGTTGTTTCAAGATATACTATATATAGTGTACACATAGTCATCCCAAGAACAATATGTTTTGTGTATTTGTAGTGAGGACTAAGTTCGGCGCACATGTTTTTATCCTAAGAACATTATGTTTGATTTATCATAGGTGATCCTTGATATATTCTTATTATGTAATGCTCTAAATTTTTGGAACATAATTATGATTCCATGAACAAATGATTCCCTTCATTCATTCCACGATTCAATGCTTATCTCCTAATCCAATGTCAAGGTACATGTTTGTTCAACTAATATTCCATGTTTTGTGTCCATTATATATGTAAAACTCAAATTATTCAATTTTCTATTTAATAATGTACTTATACCCTTCTCATGTTTTATCGAACTATTATGAAATAATTGCTGTTAATAATTTACCAGCTTTCCCTAATTGTGTGTTTGAGGACAATAACTTCCTATAATTCCATTTTATAGGTTTTTATGATGGTAATAAAATTCTAAGACAATATTATACGGTCTATTGGGGTTCAATTATTGGTAAATTTTCACAAGTATTGTAAAATTATATTCATATGTTATTAGTCCTCAACGACACTGAACCCTCCATTATGGATATTATGTGATTATTAGGGAGGTGTAAGGTTACAATTATGAAAATTATGTGAAATAAATATTTTTCTATCATGGGATAACATAATTGGTATCATATCCAATGATTAATGATTTCATTTTTAGCTATAGTAATGAGATTCTAGGTCATGGCCCCCTCAAAACCATAAATAACCTCTGCAAAAATTACTTACAACTCTTTGTCTTATTGTATAGAATTATTTTATGTTCACCTAATTAATTTCAATAAATTACCTAAAAATCTACCAAATAAAAATTAATGGGAAATAAATATGCTTCATGTAACATTCATGGGACTCTACCCAACAAGAAATATTACCTCCACTATTATGTTCATTAAAATTTTTGTATTTCGATCAGATCATAGAGTGACCTAAAAACTTGTTTGCATTATTATATCGCATTCTATATCACACTTTCAGTTTGGATAAAATTTGTTTACCAGTGGATTCCATGAAATTTTCACCATTTCATAAAAATTTTCTCCAACCAAACTCTCAACCAAATCGTTAGTATAACTTTTTCATGGCCTACCCTCCACTATAAACCCTTCATTAGCCTATAGTGACCATAAGAGTTCCCTTCAAATAATTCCAATTATATGTCACATTATGGAAACTAACACCAATGGTACTAAAACACTAAAATAGATGGAATTACAATCATAAATCCCATTAAATTAGAAGTAAGAAACAATTGAATAAAATATTAAATTAAAATAGTGATAACTTAATTGCCAAAATTCTGAAAAATATCATAAATATAAAATTCCTAGAAAAAATAAATTGTAAAATAATACTCTGATTAAGAATCATAAATACAAATTCAGTATGATCCATAATATTATCTTCCAGAATGGCATCTAAATCAATCCTAGAAAACTAAAATGATAATTTCAATATTTAGGGGTTAGAGTGAATGTATGCTCATTAAGATCCTCTTTCAAACCAATATTCTATAAAGTGGGTTAATATTATAGATTTCCTTAGTGAGTAAATAATAGAAAAAACAATCCTATAAAATTTCAACCGATCAATCATTATAAATCCTCGCAGACCCAATATCTAATCCAACTACAATAAACTTATATAAAAAATATTTTAAATAATGTGCACTATAAAACATCCCCAGTTGGTTGTTGTTATCATGCCCCATCAAAAAATATCCTTGATATTTTATCACTTCCTTAAAATTATAACCTTACCCACACAACCATGATTCAGAAATATAAATCACAATCACATCACTATATCAATCACGATATTCTACATATCAATATCACACTGACACATCATATTTCTATAATAATAATGTATCATGAACCTAAATATGGTCAAACTCATTCCCATATCATAACAAGATCATCCCCGATAATATATCCCATCATCATCTCATCATTTTCACCTCAATTATAATATTTAATTCTTTTCATCAATGAATATGCAACAATTAAATATCCAATAATCATCTCATGATAATAAAATCAATCACACTATATAATTATTTATATAAAAAACATATTCATTTGTAATCTTGAAATCAAATCCAATCTGCATGTCATGATCCAACCCTTCTCAGGCCATGAAACTAGCCATCTAACCCCATGGGTCTCATGTAATACATTAGTGTCCTTCTTATAACACTACATGATATTACCAAAAGGGTTTCTTATCTGACTATAGATTTTCATCATAGGCCAAAACATGTTATTTTAGTTTTTTTCCTCACTCACACACACAAAGATATTATTCCAAGAATATCAGCCATTTTGATCACCACACCATAAATATCATGCTTAACTAAAGTGTTCTAATTAGTTAGTCTCCTATAGTGAATGTTTAACCTTTTTTACATGGTTAGTAACATTTAGGATTTTATGTCAAACATTTATAGGGGTGTTAAACTATACACCCTTTTAAAAAAAATCATACCATCATTATAGACCCCAATCCGTAATCCCAGGTTTTTCCTCTAAACATCTCGATGAGTATTGGCTCTAATACAATTTTTTATGACCAAAAAAACCTCAGGCCAGGAGAGTATCCATATGTCCACATAAGTCTCTAGTAAAACACTAGTTTATGTCCTTGGACACCACAGTCAATTTATCCTTAGGTTCTTGTATCATACTAATGATTATCCCCACATGGCAACACATGTTCATTCAATGTGTTTCAACTTCACTAAAACACACCCAAACATACATCCCAAAAAGAAACCCATCAAAGTTACTATTCTAGACTGAGAATACTAAAATATAGAGTTCTAATAATATAGGCCCCAAAAAATATAGAAACAAATTGTTTATATGGGTAGTAGCATTTAACCTTTTAAGTCTCACTTTTATATGGCTAATAAAAGTGTTGTATCATCCACTAATTATTTCTATTTAATCCTTAAATATCTTATTTTTATTGATCTAGTTAGGTTTCATCTCATTTTACTTCAAGAAAATAGTTGAAAAGTGTGGAAATTTAAGGTATTTTCACAGTAGGCACATGGTTTTCATGAACTATGAATCCACCCAAAGTAAACATTGATGACCCAAATAGTGATGGATTCATGGTTGGAAAACATTTTGAAAAATAATGCACCCACCATGTAATAAATGTGAACCCTATAAGAGGGAATCCTTATTAGGGTTCATGTTTTGAAAAACCATACATCCATACCATGCAAACCATGTGAGAAATGGTTTTTATTTATAAAAATTTATTAAAATTTTTTGAACCCCTATATCATCACCATATCAACCCTATCTTTCGATAACACAAATTCTTTTTCCTTGTAGACTCCCAATAACAATTTTTATTTCCTCTATGCCCATCCCTTGATGGATAAAATCAGGGATACCCCCATTCAATTCTTATATGGTATGGTATCTTCTTCCTTTCCTTGATTTTCTATCTATTTTTCTTTCAACTAAAGGGTTTGTTAAATCATCTTATTGTTGATGGATCTAAAATCTAATGTTTTGGATCTTGAATCTCAGTTTGATTCCTTAATCTCCACTTCTATCTTTATTTGTTGTGAAATCATGTGGTGGGTGTTATGTTATGTGATATTTGTGTTAAACATAGTTTTTTCATTCAGATTTCTATGAAATAATACTTTTATATTCTTTAATTAAAATAAATTGTTTTTGATTGAATTATGGAAATTTAATTTGATTAGAATATAAGCATGGATTTGGCTTGGAAGTTAATTTTATTGAAAATAACCCATTTCTAATGGAACTGAAAACTGTGATGTGACTTGAATTTGATGGAATTTGTAAAAATTGATTTGGATAAAAAATGATAATATTGATTTTATATTAACCGATGATTTTATTTTTCATGAAAATGTATGAATTGATTAAAACCCCCTGTTTTGGTTTTTCAATGTAAATTGGTATATTGAATCTAGAAATTAGAAAATTGTATATTAATCATTTTTTAAATAATTTTCTAATTATTTATTGACTGATTGAGACGGTACGATCAAGGGTAGTTAGTGGTTCATTTGGGATAAACACTATAAGATGGAAATTACCTCTCAATGTATTGATGCCTAATAACTCTAAAAACCCGTGTTTGGTGGATCTTATCCCTAGTGGAGTGTTGGTAGGTCATATTCGACCTAAGACTGATGGAGGTGTGTCCACATTTTCTTGATCATAGATATGAGATATATAAGGATCCAATAACTATAAACGATCATTCCTTAGGTAATATGACTATGGTTCTAGATGTTATAATTATATATATATATACATATATGTCTAAAAATGATTATGGAGTTTCATGAATCATGCATATTGATTTGTATAAACTATTTCATATAAAATTATTATTAAGGAATTATATAAAATGATTTTGTCACGACTTATCCCCAGGGGCCGTATCATGACTACCCCAGGCCTTCCTTCCATAGGCTTGGGGCTGGCGACTAGCACCGAAAAGGCACATCCCTAAAATTGGGAAGGCATTGCCTTTAAACTTTCAAACTCACACAAAGAAAGCACACAACAAGAAACAAGTACAAAGTAAACTAAATAGAAAACAGGGTGAGTACATTATGTAAAGGGGGCCAGAAAACAAGATAAACTGGAAAGTACAAGTAACACTGAAAACAACTCCGGTGAACACACGCTAAGTTTCTTTCCTAATGGGTAGGTATAGCTCTCGAATGGACGTCTATGTGGTACGACATGTATAAGGTCCACCTCTATGCATCCTCCATTCCTGGTACCCTCGACCTCAATCGGGGCATTCCATCGTCTTCACAAGACACAACAAGGTGCGGGCATAACCTGGGCATGGGTTAGCATAACTTTACTCAGTAGACCTCCTAAGGTCTCTCAGAATCCACAAAGGATTAACCACAAAGAAAGAAAAAATCAATCAACCTTACATTTTTATATGACCATACATATACCTATGTTATCAAGTGTAACCATCTCATTCCTGAGGAAACTCAAGGCCCAACACATTATCCAAAACCTCAATTATTCCACAAAGGAAAGTATACCATGAAGGTAACACCACAAAGGTAATGCCACATAGAAGAACACCAAAAAGGTATCACAATAAAGGTAAGTAGCACATAGGTAAAGCCACACCGAATAATACCACAAAGGTATCACCATAAATAAGTGTACCACTGAGGTAAAGACACAGCTCACACCAAGTATAACTTATGTACAAAAGTATAGAAGATTAGATATATTGCTAGATCAACTTACATCATCGAGAAGCTCTACTTTTGACCCACATAGGATCAAGGATGACCCACATAGGATATGAAGGTGACCCACACAGGATCTAGAGATGACCCAAACATGATCGGTATGAACTGACCCACATAGGATTGCTGAGCACTACACACATAGGATCTGATGATGACCCACACCGGATCTGAAGACTCATAAAGTACAGCCAGCCACAGGGTTCCTGCACTAAGCATGCTTGATTATTTTAGGTTTCACTCTCCATTCCATCAATTGATACTTCAAATACCACGAAGTCCCATGAAGATGTATCCCAAAGGTCCACTGATTCATAAGGAACCCAAGGCAATAGACGATACGTCAATCGGACGTCTAGTCTATAAGTTATTAGTGTTTCTATTCTAAGGGCCCAGTTGGATTTGGTTTCGATCCAACCAGGTCATACATCAACATTATCCAAAATTGTAGTGGAGTATACCAAATGGACTGTCTCGATCCATAGAATTCAGTGCCACATGCGGTTCGTCAAACAGTCTCCGGATATCCAGATATATAAAAAGGTGTATTTGGGTCCAAATGGCCCGAGTTCGGTCTGACCTGGTTTAGCCCGGTTGGGTTCGGCCGCGATGGGCCCGACCCACTGGGGCAGCCCATTGGGGTGGCCCGCGGTTTGGCCTACGGCCGGGTGGCCCACCATAGTGGGGTCCACCCTATCCGACACCCAAGGAGCCCCCCCACCCTCGTATTCCTGATCGGCCCAAAGGCCCTTCGGTTTTGTCCATCCCAGAAGGGTCACGTGGCACCGCATGCTAGAACATGGGATCCACCATAACTGGTCTTACTCTGAGTGATGCGTCCGACTGGAACTCTAGTCAGCTTCCCCGTCCAGTAGCATGATGGCACCACTTCTCCCACAGTTTGTCGGGGGTCGGCCGCCCTCTGGGTGCACCGCTGTGACTAAGAAGTCACAGCCTCCACCTCTACCAATGGCGTAGAGGTGAACCAACCTTCCTCCATGTGGTCGTCTAGGTGTTAGTGGACCTCCTCCACCCCATGGGATTTTTGGGGGGTGCGGTTTCACCGCCGCAACCGTCACGGACACCAGAGTTTCAGTCTCCACCATCTGCCCTTCCGGCATTGGTCATCAGTGACATGGTCGGGTTCTACTCAACCCATTGATTTTACAGTGAAGAACACATCAAAATTGATGTGCCGAAGGGATCGGGTTGTGTTCATTAGGCCTGTAACCTCCGTGTTATGTCGGAAGAAGGTAGTTCATATATTGGAAATAATAATTCATTATGAGGAATAAAAATAACAAATTCCCTACCTTGTTTGATCATTGGAGGTGGCATGAGGAAGAAGATGAAGAAGATGAAGATGTTGATGTTCATCACTCCCACAAAATGATTCTGAGCCACACTCCAATTTTGGATCGACATTCTTGATCCAGAGGTTTGTTCACTCTTTGTTGGAGCTTCCAAGTTTCTTCCAACAAGAGTTTTCAAACAAAAGCTTTTGGAAACGATCCCCCAACCACAAGAGGTGAGGATCAAACTTAATTAAGTTTAATTTTGTCTCATTAATTGGGCGAATTTCAAGAGTTATCACACATTAAAAAAATAGGTTTCAAGGTCAGGTGGTCCCCACCACCAAATTCATATTATAGGTTTCAAATAAATTAAATAAACGTTTTTATTTTATATTATTATTTTGGTTTGAACTCTCCCACGATAATCAGAAAAACTAACTTCCACCCTCTACCTACTACGGTCGAGATGAAGGTCTCATTTAGTGAATATTGGTACTATGAGTTCAATGATATCCTTGGATTTCAATTCTGAGCACCGGTTCAAAAGTTACAAAACACCGCTAACAGATTTACTAAACGTACCAAAAAAATTTATAAATTCATTCCCGGCACACCCGGCCTTGGAATCATGCACTGTTAATTTTTTCAAACACGTAATAATTCCATATAATTAAGAAAAAAAATTACATGGAAAATACGAGTCATTACATTCTTCCCACCTTAGGGATTTGCGTCCTTGAAATCCACAATACATGTTAGAAAAACAAGTGGGGGTACTGACCACAAATCTGAGCCTCTCGCTTCCATATGCTCTTCAGGAGGTTCAAGTGCTTCCAACATACACATGCCAAGGGTATCCATTGCCCACAATGCACTCTCTCATGTCTATCCTTAATCACTATTAGAAAATCTGAAAACATCACCCCATCATCGATGTCCAGCTCCCCCAGTCAATGATGTGTGAGGGATCATGTACGCATATCCTCAATTGTGATATGTGGAAAACGTCATTCACTCGATGCAAATAAGGGGAAAGGGATAAGTGGTATGCCACCTCACCAACTCTGATAGGACCTAAAAGGGTCCGATGAACATCAAAGACAACTTTCAGCCCTAGCCAAATCTCTGTAAACCTCGTCGAGGGGAGACCCGTAGAAAGACATGGTCACTATCCTCGAACTCTAGAGGTCTCTATCTTCTGTCAGCATAAGACTTTTTCCTTCTCTTTACAGTCTTGATTTTCTCCTGGTTGATCTACACCTTCTCCGTGGTAGTCTACACCATCTCTAGTCCCATGAGTGTGGACTTTCCTGGGTCATTCCAACATAGAGGTGATCTACAAGGTCGACCGTACAACGCCTCAAATAGTTCCATTCTGATAGTGGATTGATAACTGTTATTGTACGTGAACTCCACAAAGGGAAAGTGATTCTCTCAGCTGCGTCCAAACTCAAGGACGTAAGCATGCTGCATTTCCTTAAGGTTTTGAATGGTCTACTCTGTCTGACCATCCGTCTGAGGATGGAATGTGGTGCCCAACCAAAGCTGTGTTCTGAATGCCTCATACAACCCCTTCCATAGCCGGGAAGTAAAATGTGCATCACGATCAGTGACAATTGTATATGGAACCCCATGTAGTAGTAAAATTTCTTGCACGTAGAGGCATCCCATGCCCTCTATTGAACCCTGATAAATGTTAGGTAGGAAGTGGGCCAACATGGTGAGTCGGTCAATGATCGCCCAGATAGAATCATGACCCTTCGACGTGTGTAGAATTCCTATCATGAAATCCATGGAAATTCCATCCCACTTCCACTCCGGCATGTCTAGTGGCTGAACTAAGCCTGCTGGAACATGATTCTCCTCCTTTACTTACTGACCAGTGTGGAACTGAGAGACAAACTATGCCACTGCTTTCATTATTATCAGCCACCAATGTTGATGATAAAGGACCAGGTACATATTCACCACTCATATATATAACTCTATAGGTGATGTATGGAACTCCCATAACCCTTCCTATTGTAGTACCACTGGTACCAAAGTATTCCCTCGGAAGAGGATGTCTTACTCCCACCTTCAGAAAATCCATCAAGTGCTTGTTCTGTTGATATATGAGCACGTCGAGCCTCGCAGTCAGTGTCCCCAAGATTCACCTACATGACTCGCTGAAGGAGTTGGGGATTGACTGTCCGAAACTGAAGATAAGCTAATCCATCTCGATCCATGTAGGATATCCGCAATGAAGATAGATGCTCTGTCACCTCGATCAGTAATTGTATACCGAATCACCTACTTAGTTCATCTATTACTATGTTCCGCTTCCTAGGATTATAGACTATCTCAAAGTCATTGTCCTGGAGGAACTCAAGAAAACATCGTTGTATCAAGTTTAGGTCATTCTATGAGAAGATATACCTGAGACTCTTGTGATTAGAGTAGAATGTAAAACGTTCACCCATCAAGTAATGTTGCCATATCTTCAAGGTGAAAGACCACTGCTGCTAAATCCAGGTCATGGGTAGCATAGTTCTACTCATGTTCTCTCAACTGTTGATAACCATACGTGATCATTGCTCTCTCCTACATCAGGACACATCTGATTCCGGTCCCTAAGGCATCACAATAGACTACGTACCCAATGCCTTCCTCTAGTAGCCTCAAGATGGGAGCCCTATTCATTCTCTACCTCAGCTCTTGGAAACTTCACTGGCATCTCTCCAACCACATGAAGAGTTTCCCCATCTAATTCAATTCTAATAAGGGTGCCACAACTCTAGAAAATACTGGCACAATCTTCTGGTCATAACCGGACAGAACCAAGAAACATCGCACCTCTGTCACACTCCTAGGTGGCTCCCAAGCAAGCACAACCTCAATATTCACTTCATCCACCAAAACTCCAACCTCTAAGATGACATGTCCCAGAAATTGGACCTCTCTAACCCAAAGCTTGAACATTAAGATTTTACCATAAATGTGGTGCTCTCGGAGTGTATCCAGAACTATTTTTAGATGATAGGAATGCTCCTTTTCTATAGCTTAGTATATCAGGATATCATCAATGAAGCCTTCCACAATGCGATCAAGGTGTGGATGGAAGATCCTATTCATGAGTCTCATGAACACTGTTGGGGCACTGGTCACTTAGAATTTCATAACCAAGAACACATAATGGCCATACCAACATCTGAAAGCTATCTTCTACACATCCTCATCTCGTACCGGGAGCTAGCGATAGCCTAGTCTGAGGTCCATCATAGAAACCCATCGTTCTCCCTTCAGCTGATTAAATAGATCGTCAATACTTAGTAGGAGGTAAATGCTATTCATAATCACATGGTTCGGGTTCCCATAGCCCACACAGAGTCTCAAACTATCATCCACCTTCTTGGCAAACAAAATTGGGGTTTCCCAAGGAGAAACAGTGGGTCTAATGAACCCCTTGCTCTGTAAGTCCTCTAGTTGAACTCGCAGCTCTTGAAGCTCCAAGGGAGCCATTCGATATGATGCTGTAGATATTGGTGACGTCCAAGGGTACAAGTCTATATAATATTCCACCTCTTTGTGAGGAGGTAGACCCTAAACACCATCATGGAAATCATCAGTGTACTAATCCACCACTATAGGATAGCTCTGGCTCTCAAAATCAACTACTCTAACGGTAAGGCTAGCCAACTAATGTATTATTGGCAGCACATTCCTCTGATCAAGACAATCCTATGCCGCAAAGGTTCCCTTCTCAATAGTGGAGGAAAACAATTTCCCATCTTCGTAGACACACCACACGTTTCACCTAATACAGTCGATCAGATCATAGAATGTAGATAACCAATCCATATCCAAGATGACATGATATGGCCTTTACACTACTACTAGAAGATCCCAACTAAAGATCTCACCTATTGGATTAAGATCACACTACTAGCACCGGTGTGTAATCATCAAATCCCCTCTCATTAGAGTCTCTAGCTGTAAGGATCAATCCAATGGATCCACCAAAATCTTCGAGCTCCAAACGAGGTCCATGGAAATGAATGATTGACTGGAACCTGTGTCTATAGCTACTACAGCTAGGGTGGATTAGACACAAATCATACCTCATATCATCTCCAGAGTTCCATTTTCGTAGGCCACAGCTTCCTGAAACTGATCTCATCCATGTTCACCTACTCCCTGTGGTTGGGGTGGACCACCTGGTGGTGGTGGTTATAGAACCTCGAATCACTACCCACTGTCAACTACTTGACTATCTCCTCTTCCATGTATGCCTCTTATATGCGAACCACCTCGATCAAATCTTTTCCTCTACCGAGGCGGTCCTTCGGCTGTCTGCTGGTCAACTATACGGCGTGTTGGGAAGTCGGGAGCCATGTGTCCTTGCCCACTGCACGAGTAACACTGTCTGCTCTCACCTGTCCTACTCTTTCTCGAGAACCCCGCATGACCAACCCTATATATTGTAGTCATCCACATATAGGTATGGTCCTCTTGGACCTCTACATCATCTGTCTGCTTCCAGCTACAGATGAATTTGTTACAAGACGTCTGATGGTGGGTCTTGATGACGGTGACTTCCCAGTAAGAAAACTCTCCAATAAGAGTTCTTGCTCTAACACTGCCACATACGTCCGGATGCTGAAAGAAATCATTGAAGAACTAATCTCCCATCTGTTCCCCTGCTCGAAGGACTGGGCCCTGAAGAAATGGTCCCACACCATGTCAGTTGAGTAGCACGAGAGGCCGGTGGACCTCGCTGAATACATAGCCATGGTCATGCTTCCCAGCTTTAAGTGGTGAATCTCCTATATATGCACAGAGCGTAAGATCAATGGGATAAAATCTGCTCTAAAAAGGCTCTCTAAGTACACCCAGATTAGAGTGACCATTTCATGAACCTATAAAATCAAGCTCCTCCATCGACCTGATGTTTCCGGAAGAAGACTGGTGGTAAGGGTCATCATGAGATCAGCTGGTGTCCCTTCTAATCAGAAAACACAAACCTTGGCCTCCATTCAGTCCTCAGCCATTTTTGGATCTATCTATCCCCAGATCCTTAGTGGCCTCTAACACTGAAACTCGTGCAATTCACTCAAGCGGCTTATACCCTCTACTACTAGGGATGGTGGAATCAGCTTCCCAACGGGTAGTGGTGTTGCTACCCAACCTGATGGTACAACAGCCGTAAGTGGGCCCTGCACCAAGGCCTCATCGCTCGTTGGGCAGTCATCGCATAATCTAGTTACAACCCTGGCTAGCTGTCTATGTGTTGACATCTTGAAAATTAAAAGGTGTTCCATGGTTAATATGTTATACCTGGTGAGCTGACTCAAAAAGATCACAAAGAAAACTCTTCAAAAACACACACGCAATCAGTGTTTTTGTGCACTGAGTCAGAAATCAGAAGTGTGGGTCATGCTGTATGGATACATCGGTCACCGCACCAACACAGGATTCCCTAAACTAATAACCACACTCATCACACTTAACACTATTTTCAAATCAAAATATCAGAGTCTAGGTTCTCCGGTAGAACCGCACTCATCTGATACAAATTTGTCACGACCCGTCCCCGGGGGCCCATGTTGTGACTACCCCAAGCTAGCCTTCCATAGGCCAGGGGTGGGTGACTAGCACTGAAAAGGCACATCCCTAAAACTGAGAAGGCATTTCATTTAAAACTACAAACTCACACAAACCAAGCACATAGCAAGACACAAGAAAAAAGTAAACTAAATAGAAAAAAGGTTGAGTACAGTAAGTAAAGGGGGCCAGTATACAAGATCAACTAGAATGTACAAGCAAAACTGAAAGCAACTCATCTGAACACCTGACCAGGATCCTACATGAAGAGTATGTATAGCTCTCGAATGGTCGTCTTTGTGGTAAGCCTCATCAAAGGTCCACCTCTATGTAGCCTCCAGTCCCGGTACCCTCAACCTCAATTAGCGTTGTCTGTCGTCTACACAAGACACAATAAGGCGCGAGCGTAGCCCATTTATGGGTTAGTATAACGATACTCAGTAGGGAACTCGAGACCCCCTATGGTCTCTCAGAATCCACAAAGGATAAACCACAAATAATGAAAACAACAGTCAACCCTACTTGGGTGTATTACCATACATATACAAAAGTTATCTTGTGTACCCATCTCATTCATGAGGAAACACAAGGCCTAACACATTAGCCAAAAGCTCAACTGTTCCATGAAGGAAAGAATACCATGAAGGTAACACCGCAAAGGTAAGTACCACAAAGGTAACACCACATAGAAAAATACGACAAAGGTATCACCAAGAAGGTAAGTTCCACAAAGGTAATGCCCCACAGAAGAATACCACAATGTATCACCACAAATAAGTGTACCAAAAAGGTAATGACTCATCTCACACCAAGTATAACTTTAGTACAGATTTATAGATGATTAGATGCATTTCTAGTTCATCATACTTCATCGAAAATCTCTACTGTTGACCGACACATGATCAAGGATGACCCACACATGAACTAAAGGTGACCCACATATGATCTGGAGATGACCCACACATGATTAGTACATGCTAACCCACACAATATCACAGAGCACTGACCTATATAGGATCCGAAGATGACCCACACAGGATCTAAAGACCTCCCAAGTACAGCCAGCCACAGGGTTCCCTCACTAAGCACGGTCTATTCTGAGGTGTTCCGCTTCTCAATCCATTGGTTGATACTTCAACAGCCACAAAATCCCATGAAAAGGTATCCCAAAGATATTACACATCATAAGGAACCCAAAAAAATAGACGACACATCAATCGGATGCTCGGTCTATAAATTATTAGTGTTTCCATTCTGAGGGAACGGTTGGATTCGAGTTCGATCCAACCTGGACGTACTCCAAATTTATAAAAACCTCTAGTGGAGTATACCAAATGGACTGTCTTGATCCAAGGAATCCATTTCCACAGACGGTTCATCAAACAGACTCATAGTTCTCTAAATATGGCCAAAAATGCATATATGGGTCCAAATGGGCACAGGTCCGGTCTGACTCGGTCCGTCCTGGTGGGGTCAGGCCATGTCCTGCACTTCAAAGCCCGAGGTGTAACACCCCAAGATTTCATAGTGTGTTATTTATTCAAAATAATTCAATAACTTGCACTACACGCAACACCGAGTTCAATCACACCATGACTTACAAAAAAAAGCCATTCAAAGGAGGTTATGAATAGTATTATCTAAATTTTAAACTTTATATAATCCTTATAATTTTAGAATCCATGTTATGAGTTTCTTAGATATAATGCAAGAAAAATTCATTTTCAGTATTTCACTTTTATCAACTTATAATAGTGAACCCTTTTTAAATACAATATTTTAAACTTTTTGACTAATGGGGACATCAAAAATTTAAAATGAAACATCCCAAGCTTCCACGGTACACTTTATTTGAATAATACAGTAGCGTGTGTTGTACGCAACCTTGAGTTTTAACACACACCACAACCAATCAAACTAGCAGTTATGAATAGTAATACCTACTTTTTTAAATTTTAAAATGGACTTCATTTTTGGATTCGGAATATCGAATTTAGCCTAAGGTGAAATTTTGGTACATTTCGGATAACTTTCATATTTTGATGAATAGTGAAAATTACTAAATTTTAATTAAAAACAACTTTTTTAATCAAAATAATTAATTGTGATAAATTATGAATTTGAGTGGTTTTAAAGTACATTTAGAATATATTTTTACCATTTAATATAATGTTTGTCATTGGACATAATTTTACAATTAAACCGAACATAAACAAGTGTCAATCTTTTGATAGTTATTATCTCTTAAAAACACGCTTTTTGTTTTGACAGCGGGAATTAATTTTAAATTAATTTCTGCCACTTCTGTGTTTTGAATTTAGGAAAATGGATTCCATATTTGGAATCAGGATTTTCAAATTGTGTAAATAGGTAACTTTTATTTTTAGATATTTTGAATAATTACTGCGGTAAATATTTTATTTACCATGGTTAAGGGTAAATCCGGTAAATAAGGGTTAAAAAACTAATATTATAATAATACTAAATTAACCTAAAACGTGTCTTAAACCTATTGGTTGATACATGGTCGACCATGGTCATCTTTGGGTCTATTTTTGGACCCCATGGATCCACTTGTAAGTGATAATGACACTTTATTTTAATTAAGTTAAAATGAATACAAAAATGACACAAGCATATATCTTTTAGAAAAACAATTGTTACATAGGGTTATATATGTTGGATTTTAGATTATAAATATTCATTATAAAGATAAAAAGATTTCCTACATAATGATATTTTATTTATAATTTTTAGACATTAAATAATATATTTTATTTATGACACAATGATGATAGAGTAATTACTATAATAGTGAAAAATTAAAATAATTGATATTATAAATACCCAAATAAATATAATATGAAACTTTTAATGAATTAAACTAATTTTCTAGGATAATATGATATATTAGGATTGATTTAATTGACTTTTTTCGAAGTAATCAATCTGTTATGAGTTTCAAAAAAATCAACTATTGAATAGTGTCAAAATTGACATAAAAGAGTTCTTAAAACAAATATTATATTATTAATTGATATTAAATTCCTAAAAATCTAAGGTTCGGCCAAGAGACTTATATCATGAAAGGTTAATCATTAATGGACCACTTGGGGGTCGTTTGGATGTATGTAGTATGTTTATTAACCATATTATATAAAAATACAAAGAGACATTGTAAAAGTGAAACTAATTAACTTAAAGTTAATACATAAAGATAAGGTTAATATAAGTACACAAACCTGTATAAATTCTATTGGTTGAGTTGTTTTCGACCTATCCCCACCTTAACCTTTGAATAGTCAACTTTGGAGCCATTGGAAACCAATTATGAATTTATTATAAACTAATATTTCTAGCTTTTCCAAAGGTGCCCCTCACCCCTCTTATAAAAGGGCACTCCTCCTTCTCATTTATTCACACCTTCAAAGCCTTTTGGTTCGGCCGAAATCTGCCCAAATACTCTCCCAACATCCCTCACTACATCCTAGAGGCCTTAGTTTGATCAGAAAGCCAACCTAAGGATCCCTTTTGATCAAATCAAAAGGAAGAACCCGAAGAAGAGGTAATGATTTCACCACCCTTTTCAAGTTCCTTTCTTCTTCCACTTCTTCTTTGTTTGTTCTTACCATTCTAAAATAATAAATCCAGTATCTCACATATACTGTGATGTTATTAGAAATATGGTACAACCATATTCAGTATTCTATCCACCCTTTGAATAACATGTCACCGTACGTGCGTACGTACGGCTTACCGTCTCCACGTCGTGGTGTAATTGTTATTCAATATATTATTATTTGGATGGATATAATAATGATATGTAACTCATGTAAATAATAAATAAAACATGATAATGATTCTGTATATATGATATAACAACCATTTATATATTATTTTAATATCGAAAGAATGATATTGTCGCTCGTGCGTACGTACGGACTACCGTCTCCACGAACGCGATGAGATTCATTCTCCATCGTATCCATTCAAGTATAATTATCATTTGATGATTTAAAATGATGTTTAAGGACTTGATATAATTCTGGATATGAATAAGATACAACAAACATGGCTTATGTAACAAAACATATAAAAGAAAATGAGTAAGCTAACACCCGAAACGACGATAATTCTAAGATATTATTAACAAATCAATGTTAAAAGATCATATATGATATCATATTAATATATATGATTCTTGTATAATTTAATAACAATTATTTCACCATTATACAGTAGTTTAACCTACCCCAAGCAAGGAAAAGTACAAGGTAAGGGTTATTTCACAATCTCTTCATTATCCGAGGTTGTTTATACGTAATAATCTACTGAGATTTCATTATCATCCACATCCATGTTTCTTCGAAATGTATTTCAAAACTTATTTATTATTTACAAGAATATGGGTTAAAGTCATTTATACCCTTGTTTGAATTTTTATAAGAGGTTTATAAAGGAATCTTTCCGTCGTTTTCAAAACAAGGTCATTTTTAACCTTTTCGACAGAATTAAGGTAAGAATGTTTTTTTACTTATACGGCAGGTGCGGCTATTTTCCGCTGTTATAAAATCTTCAATGCTTCCCTTACAAGCTTATAAGATTATTCTCAAAGAAAATGTTTTATTTTATATGGATCTTAAATGATTTCAAAATAAAAGGAGATATTTCTTGAAAAATAATTTTGATTTCATCTATGTCAACATCCTTTGATGGATTTTAAGATTATTTGAAGTTGATTTATTATGATACAAAACTTCTATATTGTATTGAAGGTTTTGTGATATGTTTGACTGTGGATTTGCTATTTTTATACCATTCATAGTTTATGGTGAAAGTATTGACATTTCGTATGCTAGTTTTAATACGAATGCTTATGTTATGTTTAAACCTTTTCATATGGGAATGCATTGGACTTAATATGTGACGGGTGGAGCCCGCTATAGCTCCTCGATGCATCGGTAGGTCTCATGAGACAAACTAGTGTCTTAGCACAAGGCCTTGGCAAAATCTTATTTGTAGTCTTGGCACGAGGCCTTGGCTATGTGGCTATGATAGTCTGGCATTATGCATTCCAACATTATGAAAGTGGTTAGTGATTTTGCATGTGATTATTCAATTAGTAGAATATCCATGTGAATGAGTAAATGGAATTATTTCATTTTATTTATGACACACAATGTTGAAAGTTCAAGTTTGAAAGGATTTTGGTTTAGTTATACATTGCCTTAAATGTTTATTCTTATTTAAGAAAGATTCCGCTATATTGTTATCCTTACTGAGCATTTGAGCTCACCCCTTTTCTATGTTTTATTTTTCCCAGGATGTGAAGAAGTAAGTTATTAATGACCTGCAAGGATATTATGAGGGGATATTAGTGTGGACTGTGGAGACATTATGTTGTTGTAGTAGTTTTTCATTTTATGATGTAATGTAAGACTTATGAATATATCTAGTGTTTCTAAGGCTACTAAACCAATCGGTCTTTCGAGATTTTATCTTTCTTGTGATCATGTCAATGTTATGTAATAATGCACCGACTCTGGGTAACTAGGGTCGGGGTGTTACAGTTGGTATCAGAGGAAGTTTAGTACAAACCTTGGAAGCTAGATTTAGATAAACTCTGATTAGAGCACGTAGACCTAAGATGAACTTTGAGGATTAGTATAGAAGAACTTCCTAGAATTTTGGTATTGTAGAGATTTTGTGAGTTTTCCGAACAATACATTCCTGTCTGGATACGAGCAGGTAGAGGCGGCTCTGGCACAGATGTTCCTAGGGGTAAAACCCGAAAACACCGCTTTGAGCTAGACTCGAACGGGAACTGGTGCACGACAACGGGCCTTGCTGCACTCTTGGTTACGACACTCCCGGGGGATATGCTTAGGATAATTCTCATTTTCTTTACAAACCATTATGAAGGGTTTATGAGTATATACATCCTCAAAGGAGACATTTTTATGATTATGGATTATATCCATAAATAGTTCAATTTATGTTAAGTGTTTTATAAGTATGGGATTATGTATTTTGATTCATAAACTGATCTAGTGTATGCCATTGTTTAGAAATGGCGCCCAGTAGAAGGAATAAGAACTCCAGAAATGCACATGATCCAAAGAGAATGAAGGATCATATCGTTCATGGTCTTAAGCTAGAATTTATAAGAGAAATAGTCTCCCATGTATTATCATCATATGAAGAAATAATATCATGTGTTGATAAGATAAGTAAAGAGTTTACTGAGTCCTATGGCTTTGAAGGGAAGCAAGAGAAGAAAAGGATGGAAGAGAGAAAGATGGATAAAGGGAAGAGGGAAAAGAAGAATTTTCCCATATGTGGTAACTGTGGAAAGAAACACCCTGGAACTTGCCTGAAAGGAATGGGAGTTTGTTATAAGTGTGGAGGAAAAGGGCACAAAGTACGTGACTGCAAGGGTAAGAAAATGGTTTTAAATGTACAATGCTTCATTTGCAAGGAGTTTGGACACTACGAGAACCTATGTCCCAGTCATCAGACTATGCCGCAAATGATGTTATTGGATAATAATCAAGTTATGATACTACCACAGATGAAGAGGAATGATTAGAGTTCTTATGTTGATTATCTCAATTGAGTGTTGTATCAACAATGTACTTGTTATAATAATTATGGAGTATATAAGGATTGTACTGCAGTACTATTTCATTAAGGACATGAGATTGTGTGGAACAAAGAAAAGTGACTCAATAGCAGGATAAATTTTTGGAAAATATATGGTTGAGAGAATGATAAATCTTAATATAGTTCTGATACTGAGGTAGTGATTTTGGAATAATATGTGATTGTTTTGGATAAATTATATTGGATATTCTTGACTACCTTGGAACTGATTAATGATTTGTATATTCCATCATTGTTGGGGTTTAAAACATTTTTGGATTAATGAAGTATATCCAGCATTCTATATGGAATAAGGGAGCATGAATGTAATCAATTGGGAATATGGTAATACATGATGAAGGTATTCATATGCTATTACGGGGTAAAAAGGATCTATATTATGTTTACGTTCCTTATAAATGTTAGACTGTGAGTTTGGACAGAAGTATTTTGGATAGTTCTAGTTTGGATTATTTTGGATTGCCATAAAAGGACAACCCGGAGGTCGGGCGGCAACCCTTCGCGTCCGGCAAGGCTGCGAGACTTGATCCTGCAACCGAAGGGCGACAAGGGTGTATCACCTACCACTGGCCCATGAGATGTCCTGGATTAAATAATGTAGTTTTTATTAAAAGATCATGTATATGAATTATAAATTCGTTTATTTTGGAACCCTATACGAATAGTGTAAATAGAATTTTTTTTACATTCTATTATCTTTTAGAGTGAAAGTTGAGTTTGTGGTAGAAATTTATTAATGGATAAAACTCTAATTATAAAGTAAGTATATCTCCTTATGATCTTAGCCAATCTCATAAATAAATTCCTCAATATTAAGAAAAGCAACTTAGAACAAAAATGTTTTCCTAGATGGTACCTTAAATCATCACTAATATATGGCTTTGGGACTGTTGGCCTTTTCATAGCCATGTTCTCTACCACTCTCCATCAGATAATTGATGGTTAGATTTTTCTTCCATATCCATATTTTCCTACATGGAACCCTAGTATGTTTTATTTTCGGTAATCTTTATACTTTCGACTCTTTATTTTAAATAGAGGCCTCATTAATTCATTTTTCGATGTGGGATTTCAACTAGGATATTCTGAAACGTCAAAAATGTGTTATCCTAATACCCTATGTTTTGTTGAACCGATGGTATTTCAAATCATCATAGATTGATGAATTTAAGGACCTCAATTTTATACTTGTTTTTTATTGATGACCTAAATCACTACCTATAAATATTTACGTTTTTCCTCCAATTATATGTCTCTAAATGCCACCAATGTTCTCCTAATCGAGATCATAATTTGGTGGTGACCCTTTAATTTCTCTTTTCCTCATATTAAGACTAAATTTTAGTAACCCAATTTCCGATGTGGGTTTTCCCACAAATATATTTTCTATTTTCAACCTTTTATTTTCGAAGAACAATTTCAAATTGCGAGGACGCAATTTATTGAAGGAGGGGAGAATGTAACACCCTAAGATTTCATAGTGTGTTATTTCTTCAAAATAATTCAATAACTTGCACTACACGCAACACCGAGTTCAATCACACCATGACTTACAAAAAAATCCATTCAAAAGAGGTTATGAATAGTATTATCTAAATTTTAAACATTATATAATCCTTATAATTTTAGAATCCATATTATGATTTTCTTAGATATAATGCAAGAACAAATTCATTTTCAGTATTGCACTTTTATCAACTTTTAATAGTGAACCCTTTTTAAATAAAATATTTTAAACTTTTTGACAAATGGGGACATCAAAAATTTAAAATGAAACATCCCAAGCTTCCACGGTACACTTTCTTTGAATAATACAGTAGCGTGTGTTGTACGCAACCTTGAGTTTTAACACACACCACAACCAATCAAACTAGCCATTATGAATAGTAATACCTACTTTTTTAAATTTTAAAATGGACTTCATTTTTGGATTCGGAATATCGAATTTAGCCTAAGGTGAAATTTTGGTACATTTCGGATAACTTTCATATTTTGATGAATAGTGAAAATTACTAAATTTTAATTAAAAACAACATTTTTAATCAAAATAATTAATAGTAATAAATTATGAATTTGAGTGGTTTTAAAGTATATTTAGAATATATTTTTACTATTTAATATAATTTTTGTCATTTGACATAATTTTACAATTAAACCAAACATAAACAAGTGTCAATCTTTTGATAGTTATTATCTCTTAAAAACACGCTTTTTGTTTTGACAGCGGGAATTAATTTTAAATTAATTCCTGCCACTTCTGTGTTTTGAATTTAGGAAAATGGATTCCATATTTGGAATCAGGATGTTCAAATTGTGTAAATAGGAAACTTTTATTTTTAGACATTTTGAATAATTACTGCGGTAAATATTTTATTTACCATGGTTAAGGGTAAATCCGGTAAATAAGGGTTAACAAATAATATTATAATAATACTAAATTACCCTAAAACAAGTCTTAAACCTATTGGTTGATACATGGTCGACCATGGGCATCTTTGGGTCTATTTTGGGACCCCATGGATCCACTTGTAAGTGATAATGACACTTTATTTTAATTAAGTTAAAATGAATACAAAAATGACACAAGCATATATCTTTTAGAAAAAAAATTGTTACATAGGGTTATATATGTTGGATTTTAGATTATAAATATTCATTAGAAATATAAAAATATTTCCTACATAATTATATTTTATTTATAATTTTTAGACATTAAATAATTTATTTTATTTATGACACAATGATGATGTAGTAATTACTATAATAGTGAAAAATTAAAATAATTAATATTATAAATACCCAAATAAATATAATATGAAACTTTTAATGAATTAAACTAATTTTCTAGGATAATATGATATATTTTTATTGATTTAATTGACTTTTTTCGAAGTAATCAATCTGTTATGAGTTTCAAAAAAATCAACTATTGAATAGTGTCAAAATTGACATAAAAGAGTTCTTAAAACAAATATTATATTATTAATTGATATTAAATTACTAAAAATCTAAGTTTCGGCCAAGAGACTTATATCATGATAGGTTCATCATTAATGGACCACTTGGGGGTCGTTTGGATGTATTTAGTAAGTTTATTAACCATATTATATAAAAATACAAAGAGACATTGTAAAAGTGAAACTAATTAACTTAAAGTTAATACTTAAAGATAAGGTTAATATAAGTACACAAACCTGTCTAAATTCTATTGGTTGAGTTGTTTTCGACCCATCCCCACATTAACCTTTGAATAGTAAACTTTGGAGCAATTGTAAACCGATTATGAATTTATTATAAACTAATATTTCTAGATTTTCCAAAGGTGCCCCTCACCCCTCTTATAAAAGGGCACTCCTCCTTATCATTTCTTCACACCTTCAAAGCCTTTTGATTCTGCCAAACTCTGCCCACATACTCTCCCAACATCCCTCACTACAACCTAGAGTCCTTAGTTTGATCAGAAAGCCAACCTAGGGAGCCCTTTTGATCAAATCAAAAGGAAGAACCCGAAGAAGAGGTAATGATTTCACCACCCTTTTCAAGTTCCTTTCTTCTTCCACTTCTTCTTTCTTTTTTCTTACCATTATAAAATAATAACTCCAGTATATCACATATACTGTGATGTTATTAGAAATATGGTACAACCATATTCAGTATTCTATCCACCCTTTGAATAACATGTCACCATACGTGCGTACGTACGGCTTACCGTCTCCACGTCGTGGTGTAATTGTTATTCAATATATTATTATTTGGATGGGTATAATAATGATATGTAACTCATGTAAATAATAAATAAAACATGATAATGATTCTGTATATATGATATAACAACCATTTATATATTATTTTAATATCGAAAGAATGATATTGTCGCTCGTGCGTACGTACGGACTACCGTCCCCACAAACGCGATGAGATTCATTCTCCATCGTATCCATTCAAGTATAATTATCATTTGATGATTTAAAAATGATGTTTAAGGACTTGATATAATTCTGGATATGAATAAGATACAACAAACATGGCTTATGTAACAAAACATATAAAAGAAAATGAGTAAGTTAACACCCAAAATGACGATAATTCTAAGATATTATTAACAAATCAATGTTAAAAGATCATATATGATATCATATTAATATATATGATTCTTTTATAATTTAATAACAATTATTTAACCATTATACAGGAGGTTAACCTACCCCAACCAAGGAAAAGTACAAGGTAAGGGTTATTTCACAATCTCTTCATTATCTGAGGTTGTTTATACGTAATAATCTACTGGGATTTCTTTATCATCCACATCCATGTTTCTTCGAAATGTATTTCAAAACATATTTATTATTTACAAGAATATGGTTTAAAGTCATTTATACCCTTGTTTGACTTTTTATAAGAGGTTTATAAAGTAATCTTTCCGTCGTTTTCAAAACAAGGTCCTTTTTAACCTTTTCGATAGAATTAAGGTAAGAATGTTTTTTTTACTTATACGGTAGGTGCGGCTATTTTCCGCTGTTATAAAATCTTCAAAGCTTCCCTTACAAGCTTATAAGATTATTTTCAAAGAAAATGTTTTATTTTATATGGATCTTAAATGATTTCAAAATAAAAGGAGATATTTCTTTAAAAATAATTTTGATTTCATCTATGTCAACATCCTTTGATGGATTTTAAGATTATTTGAAGTTGATTTATTATGATACAAAACTTCTATATTGTATTGAAGGTTTTGTGATATGTTTGACTGTGGATGTGCTATTTTTATACCATTCATAGTTTATGGTGAAAGTATTGACATTTCGTATGCTAGTTTTAATACGAATGCTTATGTTATGTTTAAACCTTTTCATATGGGAATGAATTGGACTTAATATGTGACGGGTGGAGCCCGCTATAGCTCCTCGATGAATCGGTAGGTCTCATGAGACAAACTAGTGTCTTGGCACAAGGCCTTGGCAAAATCTTATTTGTAGTCTTGGAACGAGGCCTTGGCTATTTGGTTATGATAGTCTGGCATTATGCATTCCAACATTATGAAAGTGGTTAGTGATTTTGCATGTGATTATTCGATTAGTAGAATATCCATGTGAATGAGTAAATGGAGTTATTTCATTTTATTTATGCCACACAATGTTGAAAGTTCAAGTTTGAAAGGATTTTGTTTTAATTATACATTGCCTTAAATGTTTATTCTTATTTAAGAAAGTTTCCGCTATATTGTTATCCTTACTGAGCATTTGAGCTCACCCCTTTTCTATGTTTTATTTTTCCCAGGATGTGAAGAAGTAAGTTATGAATGACCTGCAGGGATATTATGAGGGGATATTAGTGTGGACTGTGGAGACATTATGTTGTTGTAGTAGTTTTTCATTTTATGATGTAATGTGAGACTTATGAATATATCTAGTGTTTCTAAGGCTACTAAACCAATCGGTCTTTCGAGATTTGATCTTTCTTATGATCATGCCAATGTTATGTAATAATGCACCGACTCTGGGTAACTAGGGTCGGGGCGTTACACGAGGGGGAAGCTCGCGGTTGGGTGGCTCACCATGGTAGGGTCCACACTAGCCAACACCCAAGGAGCCCCTCCCCCTCCCCGATTCGTGAAAGTCCCTAGGTCCGTTCGGTTTTGGACAACCTGGTAGCGCCACGGGGTGCCACCTGTTGGCATGTAGGATCCGTCTGAGCGGGTCCTGCTCATCGTGACGTAGCCAGCTGAAACTCCAGACAACTACCCCATATAGTGGCTCGACGAATCCGCTTCTCCCACAGTCGGCCGGGTACTGGCCACCCTCCTAGGGCTCCGTTGTGGCTAAGCATCCACGACCTCCTCCTCTACCTGTGGCGCGGAAGCGCACCACCTTGCCTCCCCATGGTCGGTCGGGTGCTGGCCGACCTCCTCCACCACCGTAGCTGACTGGTCACATCCTCCTTTGGTGGCGAAGTTTCACTGCCGCCTTGTGCCCTGCCAACATTGGTCATCTGCGATGTGGTCAGGTTCTTCTCAACCCATTGATTCACCCATGAAGAACACGTCAACATTAAAGTAGCGTAGGGATCAGGCCATGTTTGTTTGTCCCACACCCTCTGAGTTATGTCGACATTAGGAGGTTCAAATATTGGAAACAATAATTCATTACGAAGAACAAAATAACAAATTACATACCCCGTTTGATCATTGGTGGTGGTGTGAGGAAGAAGATAATGACGATGAAGATGCCGAAATTCACCGCTATCACAAAATGAATCCAAACAACACTCCAATGTCGGTTCAATATTCTTGATCTGGAGATTTTTTCATTTTTGGTTGGATCTTCCAAGTTCATTCCTCCAATATTTCTCCCACAAAATCTTTTGGCAACGATCCCCAAACCACAATATGTGAGGAGCCAACATAATTATGTTTATTGTGGGATCATTAATTGGGTGAATTCCAAGAGTTACCACACATTAGAAAAGAGATTTCAAGTTCGGGTGGTCCCCACCACCAAATTCAAATGAGAGTTTTAAAATAAATAAAATAAAATTTATTGTTTTATTTCATTATTTTTTTTAATTCTCCCACAAAAATCTGAAAAACTAACTTCCAGCCTTGACCTACTACAGTTGAGGTGTAGTTCTCCTTTAGATAATATCAACGCTGCGAGTTCAACGGTGTCCTTAGAATTTAATTCTGAGCACCGGTTCAAAAGTTACTAAACATCGCTCGTGCATTTACTTAACATACCAAAAAAGGATCAGAAATTTATTTTGGGAACACCTGGCCTCAGAATCATGCACCATTAATTTTTGCAGGCACGTAATTATTCCACATAATTAAGAAAAACATTTACCTGGAAAATACAGGTCTTTACAGTTTCAATATTTAAAAATTAAAATTATTTTTTGATCTAAATATGTAGGTTTACGATCAGGTATGTTTTGTTTAAAATTAAACACATGGTTAGTTTTATTTTTACCTCATTTTAATAAAAATACATGGAGACACACTACTTGTGTTTTATCTCACACCTATCCTTTTCCATGAGCCATTTTTATAATTTCTTCTTCCATGTTTGATTAAAGGGAAAGTGACTCTTTGAGTAGGTGGATGTTATTAAAATTTAGATGTTATTGTTGATAACTTATGGATTTGTGGGTTTTATCATTCCTATGTTCTAGTACTTTTATGATGTACTATTTGGGATTTGGTATACTTAATTTTTTTCTTATGATTTTTGGAAATTGAAATTTTATTT
Organism: Viscum album; assembly: GCA_963277665.1. Taxonomy (NCBI): domain Eukaryota; kingdom Viridiplantae; phylum Streptophyta; class Magnoliopsida; order Santalales; family Viscaceae; genus Viscum; species Viscum album. The sequence goes on from OY728164.1 coordinate 1,646,309,916, forward strand.
TTGGCTTATTGATATGAATCTATTTTTTATACTATTTTTTGGAAAAAATAAATCCCATTTTTATATTTTATGATGCCAGCTACAAGTCACCATATCATAGGGATTTGGAATTCCCTTCAGTCAATATCAGTGTCAGATTGAGTATTAGAGTACTTGTTATTTTCATTGGTTAATGATAATGTGGTATCATATGTGTATGTTAATTATAAATTCATGATGTAAGTATATACTAGTGATATTATCAATACTTATGAGGTATTTACAAGTGAGTTCATTGAAATTTCTCATTGTAATGATCCTTAATTTATCATGGTTGTTATGAGATTATTTTCTGTAGGATTAGTTCTTTTCATTTCCATTATTTTCATTTGGATGTATTGAAATCCAAATCGCTTTGTTCTATATGATGGGATAAATTTCTCTATTTATCTTATTTGAGTATTGATCTGAGTAATCTTATGGTGTATTCTTTTTTGCTCCCTCATGTAATATAGAAGACTGAGTCTAAGAATATGTATATATCTGATCCAGGAAAAAGATTCTGTTAAACTATAGAGAGATAATCTTCCCAAGTAACAAAGGTTGGTTTAGGTTATTATGCATGTTTTCCTAGCTCTAGGACTGACAATTTCACCAATTTTCATTATATCTCCAGATGAGTTGCCTTAGAAAGTTGTTTTCCAGTATCAGTATCTGGTGTTCCATAATAAAAATCCACCAGCATTCCAAGACTATAGTAATCCTCAAGAGGATATGGATTGGTTGATAGGAATTGAACTTTGTTGGGGTCGTAGAGACACCTGATGTGCTCAAGGTGTAATAGTCCACATTTAGGATGGATGGATCTAATATTAGATAGTGGGATATCATGGTGAAGGTAAATAATAGTGAGGTCATAGAGTGGATATAATTTTAAGTTATTTTCACCAACTTGTTATATCAAGAGTCTATGGTGTTGTATAAGGCTATGGATATTATTTAACTAAAGCAGGATGATATGGACATGATTGAGTATCTAAATCACTTTTCCCAACATGATCAGTTTTGATAAATGATTGGGTTGAACGAAATGATGAATTCCTAATTATTTGTGTTGGGTTATGGATATGATATTTTGCACATGTTTTATTGATTAAGATCTATACAAATGAATATGTGATGGATAGGTTGTTTATGGTTGATTCTGACTTGGCATATAAGTCTGTGGTGATGGGAGTTCCTTTTTCTCAAAGTAGAAGCCCTGTGAGTTTTTTTAATTGGAAGAAAAATATTGATGATTATGTTGGTGTATCTGTATAGCAGTTTGATTATAGAACTCTAGAATTTACTATAAGTGGCCCTTTTATTTTCAACTAATGTGGAAATCCCAAGCACTTGAAATGGTTCTACACTTAGGAACCCAAGATATGTGGTTACTTTGGATGAAGAGTTCACAGGAATATGTTCTATCATGTCTAATATTCTCTAGGTAGTGAAATGGGATCATCACCACATAAAATTACAATGGTTCAATCATATGTTTCCTAATCTAACGGTTTCATCCATAGGTATCTGAAATAAAGATTAATCATGAAGTGGAGGAATATTTAGACAAAGCATTTACAAGTCCAAAAACAATGATAGGTGAAATTAGTATACGCTCAAATATAGTGAGTTATTTATTTGATACTAGTGGATTTTATTCTTTCATTTCAACCAATATGGTAAAATTTAAAATATTATGGATGATATTTTATCATATGTGCTTGATATTACTGAACTCCGTAGAATGAAGAGAAAGAGGGAACTTTATAGTACTTCTTGTGATTTTCCATTATCTTATATCGAACATACCAAGTTTTTTAGTTGTCAAAATGAAACTACATGATGTAATATCTAGGATGGATTGTATTGTTTTAAATAAATAATGATTTAATTTTTATCTTTGATGGGTCTCCTCTACTACGCCCGATGGGATGTGCCATATCTTTTAGAAAGAATGGGACAGAGGGTCGAGTATAGATAGGCCTTCTTATATAATGTTATGGAATGCAATATATATGTTCGATTATGGTTTGGAGAAGGAATATTTCATTGATTATCTTCCTTCAATTTTCATTGAGTTTCCAAACATTTTTCATCATGACATCTCTAGTTTTCCACTAGTAATGGAGGTATAGTTTTCTATTAATTTAAGACCTCATATTTATCAAGAATCTAACCACTATCACTACATGGAACCATCTAAAATTAACGTTTTTAAGACTTCATTGGACGATATATTATTGAAAATCATTATATTTCCATGTGTGTCACCTTGGGTGGTTCATGTTCTCTATTCTAAGAAAGATTACTGGTCACTTCACATGTGTGTTGATTAAAAGAAACATAAAAAATATGTAATAATGAAAAATTATCTATTCACATGGATAGATGATATGATTATAAGTTGAAAGGGTTGAATTGGTTATTAATGATTGATCTTCTATCTGGTTATTAATTGATGAGAAAAAAACAATGTGATATTCTGAGAACATCCTTCCAGAGTAGGTATAGCCATTATAAGTATCTGTTCATGCCATTTCATCTAACAAAATCACTTGAAGTCATTATGTATTTGATCAATATGATCATTCAATATTATCTAGATACATTTGTGGTGGTATTTGTGGATAACATCATAATTTACTCGATGTATGGGGAAGATCTTACACATCATCTAAGAGTAGTAATATAATATATAAGAACATGCCAACTAAATTATATGATATGTAAATTCATTTGTTTGATTTAGAAAGTGATTTTCATTGGACATTTGTTGTCAGAAGAGGGTATCATTGTTTATCCAGAGAGGGTGAAAATTTTATAACATGGGAGTAATAGTGGATTGTCTTTTAGATTCGTATATTTATGGGTTTGGCTTGGTATTCTCAGTGGGTTGAAAAGGATTTCCAAAATTGTTTATCTCTGATGATCGACCTTACTTAGAAAGGTATGTTTTTTACTTGGGAGGATAATTGTTTGAGTCATTTTTTTGAGCAGAATCATCATATGACTATTGTGATGACGTTGAATCTTCTTAAGTATTGATGGGGGTATGGGGTCATTTGGGACGCATAAAGTTTTTTCTTAAGTTGGGTTATTATTTATGGTAATCACATCATTTCCTATGGAACTCAAAAACATATGGAACTAGAGAATAATTATCCAACACATGACCTTGATCCTTCATTTGTAATGCATAAACATAATATTTGGCATCATTTTTTATTTAGAGAACAGTTTACCTTGTATTACAACCACATGATCTTGAGTTATTCCTTCCCTAAAAAACAATTGAATCTCCACTATATGTGTTTGGGGTAATACCTGGAATCTTATAAATTCAATATTACATATACTGCGGGGAATAGTAATGTCATAACATATTCCTTGAGCATGAAACTTCTAACCCAGGGTGAGAAAGAATCATTAGAAGAGTAGAATTTGATGGATATTTTTTCTCATCTGTGTATTAGAGTTTTTGAAATTGGGGATGAGGTTTCCTTTTCCACTTTTCTATTTCCAAATGTTCTTTTTGATATGATTCTCCACGATAAGGATCTTGATAATTAAATCCATAACATTAGAGAACCTCATTGTGGTGGGTAGATTGTTATTGAGTAGTTTTTTATCAACAGAGGGTATTCTATGTTTTTAGAATTGTTTTTTGTTCTGTTTTATTTGCGAAATATTGTGATGGTTTATTTACATAATTCCTAGTGTTTAGTTCACCCAAAACACAAAATGATGTATCATGAAATGTGGGATTTATTTATGGTGGTTAGGTATGAGACAAGACGTTTTTGATTCCAACTCTTATAATTATATGTTCTCATAGTCCAGGCAGAGCACCGAAGACCATCTGATTTGTACCAGCCACTTCCAATGCGAAATTGGAAGTGGGATGAGATATATTTGGGTTTTTTGGTTGGGTTTCCATATAACAGGATAAATAATAATGTAATATCATTTTTTATCAATTGACTAGTAAAATATTCTAATGTTATATAAATTAGTGATACAAGCATAGTTGGGGTGTTGGGAAACATATATGTGAGGGAGAATGTTCCTTTTTATGGGGTTTTATTTGTTGTAGTCTGTGATAGAGATCCCCATTTTACTTCTCATTTTTAGAGATTCCCCAAACAATAACTTGGATCTTCTATTCATTTGAGTAAATCATTTAATAATAAGATTGATGGACAAATAGATATATCTATACATATTCATAAGGATATTATTTGTTCCTATATCATCAATTTTTATTGACCATGCAATGTCCAATTAGGATTGGTTTATATTTATTAAAACAATATATACTAGTATATGAAAAGAATAGATCCTTTTAAGGCATTTTATTACTGGCCACGTAAATATCAGTTGTGTTGGTCGGAGATCAGTGAAATTTACTTTGGTTGGACTGATAATTATGCAAGAAATTATAGGATATATTCAGTTTATTCATCAAATAATGTTGATAGAATTAGTCCTTTATAAAACATATTCTAATTTTAAATTTATACCATTGGAGTTCAGAGATGGTGACAAGTGTTCTTGAATGTTTCACCTAATTTGAGACAATGATGGCTTTAGATGCAAGTGAATATTTCTATTTATTCTATGGGAACTTTTAAGGTTATTGATAATGCGGTGAATGTATGTTATAGTTCAACACATTGTCCATAAATAATTTCAATTAATAATCTATTCTATTTATTAAATATATGAAAGTATCCTTCTGATCCATATCATGTTTTCAGATGGAGTGATCATGATGTTGAGTCTAATTCATTCGTGATATAGTAATAAGTGGTGATTTTCTTTTGAAACCAATATTTTTCATGGAAGGATAATACATTTTCTTCAAATTATGTGGTAGCAGAGTTCTAATTCTCATGATCATTGGATGATAGAGGCACTGATGATAGAGAAGTGTCTTGGTCTTTTTGATATGGGAAATTCAAAAAAGGATTTTTGGGGAGAAAAATTTTCTATTTTGTGGAGATTATAAAATCAACTTTTTTAGGTAATCCTATACTCTATTATTTCTTCATTCTTTGGTAAGGGTTTGTCTAATGTTACTTCCGGTGAAATGTTGAACATTTTGGAAATTTCTCATCTATTCACCATGGGTGCGTGGTATATCCAAACCAAGACCCCACCTATTATAAACCATGATAACACAAATATGGGGTTTTTCATGGTTGGTGCACAGTTTGAAAAACTATACACCCACCAAGTTGAAACTGTGAAACCCATCAGAAAGGAACATAGTTAGGGTGAATTGTTTTGTAAACTATATGGACCTACCAAGATAACAATGAAATCAGTGATTTTTATTACTTAAAATTTGGGAAAAATTTACCGAACCCTAATTTATTCAACTAGTTTTCAATACATTGGAATTAGATGAATTCCTAGTTCTTGTAGGCTCCTTGGAACAAATTTTTTCTCTTCCAAACTCCTTCCATGTGGATCAATGATTTATGAACCTTGATAGATTCCTATCCAGTGTGTGATCTTATTCGGTTCCTTATCTTCTACTCTCTTATTAAATATATTAAAGGGTTTGTTAGAAAATTATTATTTTAATGGTTATAACCTCCATTTTTTTTATCGTGAATATTGGTTTGATTCAATTATCTTTATTATCATCATTCATCAGTACAAAATCTCTTTGTGGGTGATGTTTTATGTGATTTTTGTGTTTAAGGTAGGTTGTTCGGTTGAGATGTTCCATGTAATAAAATTATGATTTGTTTGATTTTAATTAAATATCATTCAATTAAAATTTTAAAAACAAATTTGTATTGACATTAAATTTTGGGGAACACCCCCCCCCCCAATTCTAATAGAATTGGGAATGTAACGACCATATGTTTTGTCAATGGAAATTTCTTTCTTATTAACATTTCATATAACCACATGAAAACACAACTAAAAGAACTACTAATTTCTTTATGATATTTAAACATAAGTTTTTTACTTCTGTGTTTGGAATTTCAAAAATATGACATACACTATTTCAATTAGTAGGTTATTTAGAGTATAATATGACAAAATTATTTATTTTTTGAATAGTAACATACCCTTATGAATATTACTGTTACCCTTCTGAATAGTTGTATACCTTAATTAATAGTAACCTTACCTATGAAAGTATACAAAATAGATTCAAGTAAAATTAGGATGTACCTATATTTTAAAATAAGTAAATAAATGTTTAAAAATTATTTTTAAATAATAAATTTTGACTTAAATTAAATGTTCAATTAATCATATTTAGAAAATTATTTAGGAAAAATGGGCTTCATATTTGGACTCTAAACCTCAAAAAATTGTTATGGTAAATTTATGAGATTTTTCTGAAATACATAAATTTTTTAGGAATAGTAAAATATAGTAATTTATCGTATATATACATTATAAGCCAAATAGACTATTCCTAGCATCATGGATGATTTCACCACCCTTGGTTCAAATTAACATAACCCATTTACTATTTATTTTTCATGGAATCATCACTATTTCTGGTCTTGAGGGAAATTAATAAACTAATGATTAAATTTTTTTGAAAACCCTCTTCTCCTCCACAATAAAACCCACCCCTTACTCCCTCTTCTCTACACTCCTCTAAAGACTTGTGGCATCCCAAAATTATGAACAAATATCTCCCCAAGAACCTCCCCCACTTCCAATGGACCCTATTCACTTAAAAACTCCAAAAACTCTCCCCATAAGAGGTTCTAAAAAGAGGTAGACTCAAGAGGTGAATTCCTCTTTCCTATTATTTCATTTATTTTATGTTCTTTTATGTTCTTATTTATTTCCTCACCTACCTTCACCCAAATGGTATGATAACTCTAGTGACATAAATGTAATGGGATTCTATTTTCTAATGGGATAACTCTCTATCTTATCTCCTTTCCCCATCTGTTATATGAAATAAATGAAAACACCGTTTGAGATGTCTAAATTAAGCACATTTAATGACAACAATTTATAATTTTTTGTTATCATCAATAATTTTTTCCATGAAAAAATTTGTTCTATTTTTGAACCAGGTTATTATATATTTAAAATATCATAGTTAAGGTTATTTAATCATTTTGTACAAATGGTTTTATGTTATAAAGAAAAACATGTTCATTGTAATCAAACCCACTAATAAGCCAAATAGGTCACCACCAAGGTTTTATATAATAATTCATTTTCACTCCTAATAACAGAATGAATTTTTATAACCATGTAATATCTAGGAATTTCACTAGTAACATACAAATTCAATTCTAGAAAATTTCATTCATCATATGTGTTTATCTAAACCTGAATATATGTAAAACAATCTTGAAAACCATGAAAACAAACCGTCCAAAACAATGAAATTGAACAACCTAACCCATTAAAAAGGTCATAGATGAAAATAAAATGGTTATATAAAATCCTTTACTTATAGAATAGATTGTTTAATTATTAATTAATGAACCTAAGTTTTTTTATTTAGGTCAATAAGTTCAAGAAAAGATCCCCATCAAACTTAAGGGAAGGTATCCTCTCCATTTCACTTTTATTCAAGAATTACCTCTATGCAATGACATTTTATGAATAATATATAATGATGGGTTATGATTTTTTACCTCCCAAATAATTCCCTCATTATTTTAAGTGATGATAAACCCATTTCTCTCTCATGAATACCTCTTAAGTACACCTGATACCATATCGATAATAAGTATAGAATTCTACCTAAACTGCCTTTATTCCATCAGGTTTCCCTATATTTCTTTTTACCCCAATGAAGATGTATTTTATTTTTATGTAAGAATTATACAGGCTGTTTATATTTTCAAAACACATGTTCCATGATCCATCCTTCATTATCCTTCATGGATAGACATGCTTTTAACTGAATCCATCCTCGATACTTCCTAACAAGTAAACTCGTTTTTAGGGAAATTCCCAAATATTTACCCAATTTCAAGTTCACTTTATCCTCTATTTTAATCCAACATAGTCTTCAGAAAATCTGAATTATTATTATTAAAAACTTCTTGGTTCACATCTGGTTTTATATAAAGGATTTTAACCTTTTCTATTTTAAAATCTCAATAGTATTTTACTTAAAACCGCACAAAAAAATTTAATGATAACATTTCTGAAATTCATTTCATACCTTTTTTCACTTCTTTTTGACATCTAATACCATTATATATTGCTATTTTACCTTATTAAACTCCATTTATGTTATAACTCCTTTATTTCATGGGTACTTTCACAATACAGCCATTGGTTATGCTCCATGACATGATTGTGGTACCCAATGGTTTCAATGGGTAACCCTTATGTTTATGTAAGATTTATTAGGTATAATTATTTATGTGCAAAACATATTCTTGAAAATAAATTTGGTTGTGCCCTGATAGTTCTCCAATGAATTGGGTAAAGTTATGTCCCATGAGATTCTTTGGGAAATTGTTTTGGTGGTAATCCTTGCTTGTACTACTATGAGAAATAAGATTGGCGGTTAGCCTTGACTTGTACTAAATACATGTTTTATTATTCTTCCACATTTATATGATTCAATATTTATATGTTCCCATGTTTATATGTTATGATTACATATGTTCCATACTTTTGATATCATTATGTCATGCCTCGTTACTCATGTTCTTAAGAATTATTCTTATGTTCATTTCTTTACTGGTATTTTTATCTCATAACACTATTCACGTATTCCCCAGATTACCCTATGAAGACGTATGGTCTCAAAGGAACTTATGATATATTTTTGGGGAATAAATAAAAAAGTGTTTTTTAGTCTAATGTTTTGTGTTTTTTTCCTAGTCTTGTAGGACACAAGACATAATGATCCTTGTCTTGTACTCTGATGTATAATTATGCTTAAATCATGTAATGTTATATGTAAGAGGCTAGGGTTATTATAGTTGGTATTAGAGGATGGTCAAGTTATGTTTGAGATTAGGAATAGAAAACATTAGGAAGAACCTTAAGGATGAGGTGAATTATAATAAAACATACCCTATATGTTGTTAAGTATATAGTAAGTTGTTTATCAAAAAAATTCATCTCTATATGAATACAAATAGGTTTAGGTGTCTCTAGCACAGATATACCCTGGAATGAAAACAATGTCGAGGAGTTTCATGTTTGACGTAGGGTATCCTCGTACAAGACAATGGGCCTTGCTTCACTCTTGGTATTGACACTCCCAGGGATAGTATTTTTTAAATTCATGAGCTTAGTATAAACAATTATTAAGGTAAAAATCCCATAATAATATAAGACAAGAAAAAGATTGAGGATAAAATAAATTTAAACCTAAGTAATCCCATGTTATAATATTCTTCTCTACTACAATATTATAATTTTATGTCCAAAGTGTCCTTTTTTATGTTCATTGACTATGTATTCAAGCCCTCTAATTATACGTTATTTTTCATATTTAATGGCAAGAAATATAAGAACATGTTCCAACAACCTGCGTGATAGGAAATGTGAATATTTCCCTAATTATATGCCTAATATGATGGGAATGAGTTCTCAAAACTTCATGATTGTAACACCCCAATATTTCATAGTATGTTATCTCATTAAAGTAATTCAATAGCTTGCACTACATGAAACACCGAGTTCTAACACACCACAACATACCAAAATAGTCGTTCAAAAAGTAGTTATGGATAATATTTACAACATTTTTAATCTTCTATAATATATATAATATTAACATCCATATTATGTGTTTCTTAGACATAATATAAGAACAAATTAAAATTTTTTAGATAAAGAAGTATATTTCAAAAAATGAAATTTTCCGGCCAATTAATGGTGAACCTTTTTTTAAATGCAATATTTGACACTTATATTTATTTCAAAAAAATGAAATTCTTATTTATATGTGGGAAAAAAATTATTTGGGATAAAGTTTTGGGGTTTTCCTGATAACTTTCATATTTTGAGGACTGTGAAAGATACTAAATTTTAATTGAATACCACTTTTTTAATCAATATAATTTAATTTGTCAAATAATACATTTTAATGGTTTTGAAGTATAATTATATTATATGTTTATCTTTTAATACAATTTAGGTCATTATAAATAATTTCACATTTAAATTTGACATAAACACATGTCAATCTTTTGACAGATTTTACTTTTTAAAAACCAACTTTTTGGTTTTGACAATTGGAATTCATTTTAAATTAATAAATTAAACTTATATTACTGAATTTGGTAAAATAGACTTCATTTTTGAATTCGTAATATCAAAATTACCATAGGGTGATTTTTTAGTATTTTTCTGAAAACATTCAATTTTAGATGAATAGTGAAAACACATTGTTATTATTTAAAACGGACTTTTTATTTAAATAATTATTTATTTTACTTAAATTTATTTTATGTAAAAAGATATATATATATATAATACCTATATACGTTCAATGTAATTATTTGGAGTCATTTTATAATAAAACTTTATTTATAAAATTTTATTGACCTTTCTAACCTCTTTTACCCACCTTCTAAGCACGTTAGTAAATTTGCATAAAACATAAATATACTAGTTATATGAGTTTAATTTAAAAAATCTAAGAGACACAGTTGAAATCCTTAAGTAAAATTTGATTCAATAAGATGAAAATAATTTTTGGTGAATAGAAGCATATGACTTTTACATACCACAGTTAAAATTAAATAGGGTAACAAATGGTAAAATTATATTATAATTACCCTAACACTTGTCCTAATTCTATTAGGTATGTGTAATTCAACCAAAAACAACATTAGTAATAAAATATGATCATTTATGTCTACTTGGATTAAATTAGAACATTTATTATTATTTTATTTAAGGAAGAGTTAAAAGTGTTAAATTCAAAGTATATAAACTAATCCATTGTTAATATAGGATAATACATAAGATAAATTCAACTATAAATATTCATTATAAATATATAAATATTACTTATCTAATTTTATTTTATTTTTAATTTTTAGAGATTATATATTTAAATTTATTTATGACGCATTGATGAAGCAGTAATTACATTCTTAATGAAATATTAAAATAGTTTATATTATAAATATTAAAATAAATTGAATTTAAAAGTTTTGATTCCATCCATGAAGTTAATATGTTAATATGACATGTCAGGTTTGATTGGATAAATTTCTTTCAAAGTGATAAGGTTGTTATGGCTTTCACAAAAACAAAATACCAAATAGTGTCAAAATTGATATAACTTAATTTTTAAAACAAATACTATATTATTGGTTGATATAATTTTCCAAAAAAATAATATGTTCGGAAAAATGTCATAAATAATATTATATATGTAGTTAATGAACCACTTTTGGTTCTATTGTAATTTTAGAGTATTTTTATTAACCATATAGTATAATAATACAAGAAGACACGGTAAATGTTAAACTATTTAACAAAGAGTTAAATCTAATAGATAATGTTAAAATAGTAACCTAAACTTGAATAAAACCTATTTATTTAAGGGATTTCTATGAATAACCACATAATTCTATAAATAAATTCATTTGGATCCATTATAAAACAAATATAATTGTATAATAAATTGATATTTTAATCTTTTTCTAAAGTGACCCTCAGCCCTATTATAAAAAGGAACATCCCCTTCTTTCAAAATTACACCTCCAAAGCCATTTAGCTTGGCCAAACCCTACCCAAATATTGTCCCAACATCCCTCAAACAATCCTAGAGTCCTTACATAGATCATAAATCCAAAATTTGGAGACCTTTGGAAAAAATCAAAAAGAAATACTAGAATAAGTGGTAATAATTTCACCACCCTCTTTCAAGTTCTTGTCTTCTTCCACTTCCACTTTCAATGTAGTTTCCATACCAAAATAATAACTCTAGTACCTCATAAATACTGTGATGTTATCATAAATATTTTATAGTAATATTCATTATTCTATCCATCGTATAAATGACAAATTCACTATAAGTGCGTACATACAGCTTAGCGTCTCCACGTCATGGTGTAGTTTGTTATTCAAACACTTCATTATTTGGATGGGCATAATAATGAGTATAACTGATATAAATAATACATATAAAATGTTAATTATTCTATATATATATATATGATATACCATCCAATTACATACAAATTCATCATCAATATAATGATATTGTCGCTTGTGCGTACGTACGGATTACTATCGCCACGACGCGATGAGATTCATTCCCACGTTCACCATTCAACGATTATTATTAAAATATATATTATTAATTAGTATTTAATATATGAAATAGTATTTCTACTGATGATATATATGTATGTTTTTATGTACATATATCTTATTCATATACTTTGGTTCAATACGATATGAAAACTTAAACATCGTTTATGCGTGTGTACGACCTACCATCTGCATAAACAGTGCCTTCCATTCCGTGTATCTATCTATTATAAATATTTATATTAAAAATATATATGATATATAAATCATGTATTATATTATTTAAGTTTTTAAATCATTATTTATATTATACAATCAAGAATAACAAGATAAAACACGAATGATAAAGAAAGCGATTATTACCGAAAAAGTTAATTTAACATGGAAATCATTATTAAATGGGTATTATAAGGTATTAAATGAATCATTTATGATATAATAAATATGAATATGGATTTGGTATAATTTAATAACATACTATGGTTATTATACAGTAGGTTAAATGTCCCCTCGTCCAAAGTAAAGTGCAAGGTAAGGGTTATTTTCACAATCTCTTTATTATCCGAGGTTTTTTTATGTGAGTATCTACTAGGCCATATTTACTATCCACATTCATGATTTATAAAATAGTTTTCAATGGGATGCATTTTAATGGTCTATTTTACTAAAAAATAATTTTAAATGTTTTAATGATTTATTTTTCTAAACCTTTCTCAATAATGTTCATGTTTTCGAAATGGTTTTAAGGATTTATTTATATAGACATGAATGTTTTAAAATGTTAATTACTTTCAAAAGTTTTAAATTGGTATGGGACACTTTTATTCAAACCCAACTTTTAAATGAGATTCTTTATAAATTATGTGGTTTTAAATTATTTCACAAAAAAGGGATATTTCTCTCAAATATTCTTACTGATCATTTTCAACTATGTCAACATCCTTTACAGGGTATTATTATTGATTGAGGTGGATTTTTTATGATACAAATATTCCATATTGTATTGAATTTTTTGTGATATGTTTGACCATGGATAAGTTATTTGTATACCATTCATGTTTTATGGATAAAGTATTGACTTTTCATATGCTATCCTTAATACAAATTTTTAAGTTATGTTTAAACCATTTGTTATGAGGAATGCATTGAACTTAATAAGTGATAGGTGGAGCCTTCTATAGCCCCTCAATGAACTGGTAGGTCTCAGGAGACAAACTAGTGTCTTGGAACAAGTCCTTGAAAAAATATTATTTGTTGTCTAGGAACAAGGCCTTGACTATGTGGTTATGAATTCCGGCATTATGCATTCCGTCATTTACAAATTGGAAATTTTATATTGCATGTGATTATTCGACTAGTAAAATATCCATGTGAATAAGTAAATGGGATTATTTGATTTATATTTGCCATATTATGTAGAAGTTTATATTTAAAATGGTTTTGTTTTATTCTTATACATTGGATTAAATATTTATTCTTATTTATGAAAGTTTCTGCTATATTGTTATCCTTACTAAGAATCTCATCTCACCCCTTTCTATGTATTATTTTTCCCTGTATGAGAAAAATTATATTTTGACTAACCTACAGGGATAGTCTAAGGAATACGAATATGGTAAATGGAGACAATGTTGTTGTTGTTTTTCATTTTATAATGTAATGTTACGTTCATGTATGTAACCTATTTTCCAAGATAGCTAAACTGATTGGTCCTTTAGGACATTATTCCTTGTAATAATGCCAATGTACTAAAATAATGAACTGACTCTATGTACATGGGATCTGGGCGTTACAGTTTATATTAGAGAAAGTTTAGTACAATCCTTGAAAACAATATTTAGATAAACTCTGATTAAATCACATTAACCTAAGATAGACTTTGAGGGTTAATATATAAGAACAACCTAGAATTTTTGTAATGTAGATATTATGTGGGTTTTCCCAGAAATACATCCCTGTCTGGATACGATATGGTAGAGGTGACTCTAGTACATATGTACCTAGGAGTGAAAACTTGAACAAAGAGTTTCGGGCTTGACCAGGGGTATCTTAGTACACGAAAATGGGCTTTTCTACACTCTTGGTTATGACACTCCCAGGGGATATGCTTAGGATAAATCAAAATTTAATTAAAAACCATTATGAAGGATATATATCTAATTATTCCAGAAAAGAAATGTTTTTTATGATTACAAGACTAGATGTGTGAAAATATTCAATTAATAGTTAGAATTTTTCTAGTTTTTTGGATTATTCATTGTGATATGATCTAAACTATTGTGTGTTGTCATTTATAAATCGTTCCCAATAGAAGGAATGATAAATCTAACAATATGCATGATCCAAAGGGTAAGAAGCATCATATCTTTCATAGTCTTAAGCCAGTATTTATAATTGAAATAGTCTCTCATGTATTCTCCCCATATGAAGAAATAGTATCATATGTTAATAAGATATGTGAATAATTCTCTATGTCCTGTGGGTTTTAAGGGAAGCAAGAGAATAAATGGATGGTAAAGAGAAATATGGATTAAGGGAAAAGGGTAAAGACGTATTTTCCCATATGTGATAACTATAGAAAGATTTGCCTTGGTAAATTCTTGAAGGTAATGGGGGTTTGTTATAAGTATGGATAAAAAGGACACCAAGTACAAGATTGCAAGGATAATTTTTTTTTCAAATGTAGAATTCTTCATCTTCATGGTGCTGATACACTACACAAATCAATGTCCAAATCATCGAAGTATGCCAAAAATGATGCTACTGGATAATAATCAATTTATGATACTAGCATAGACGAAGAGGAATGACTAGTGTTCTTATGTTCTTATTAAAAAAAAGTTTCATTACAGTGTTGTATCAATAATGTATGAGTTATAAGATTTATGGAGTATATAAGGATTGTAATGTAGTAACATTTCCTTGAGGATTTGAGATTATATGATTCTACGAAAAGTGACTCTATAGAAAGTTAAACTATTTGGAAAATATATGGTTAAATGAAACATAAACCTTAATATGGTCCTGATACTGAGGTATTGATTTTGGAATAAGAGATGGTTGATTTGGATAAATTCTACTGGATATTATTGACATCCTTGAAACTGGTTAATGGTTTGTTTATTCCATCATTGTTGGAGTATTCAATGTTTTTTGGATTTAAGAGGTATATTAAGTATTCTATAAGGAACAGGGGAGCATGGATGAATTCAATAAGGTTATATGGTAATTTAGAGTGTTACAATGTTTTAATAGAATTAATGATGAAGGTATTCACATGTTATTATGTGGAAAAAAGATATTCATTATGTTTACCTTCCTTATAAATTTTGGGATGTGAGTTTGAACAAACGTATTTTGGATAAGTCTAAAGGTTTGAATGGATTATGATTGACATTGGATACTATTTTTATGGTTAAATATATTATTACATTATTTTTGTAATGTTATAAAAAGGACAACCCATATATCGGGTGACAACCTGTCGTGTCCGGCAAGGCTGCAAGACTTGAACCCGTAACCGAATGGCGGCAAGTGTGCATCACCTGCCACTGGCCTACGTGATGTCCTAGATTATATAATGTAGTTTTTTAAAAGGTCTGATAGATGAATTATACATTCATCTTTTTGGAACCCTATATGATTAGGATAAAGAGAATATTTTTATGTTTTATTATCTTTTAGAGTGAAAGATGAGTTTGTTGTAGAAATTAGTTAAAGGATGGAACTATACTTTTCAAGTGTATTTTTTCTCTTATTATATAAATATATTAATTCTCAAACATCAGGTAAGGTATATTAAAATCATAAACGTTTTATCATAATAACATATGTTTCATTGAACCAATGATATTCGAAATCATCTTATATTTATGGCTTTGAGACCCTCAATCTTACACTTTTTTGTGATTGATGAATTCAATCTCTCTAAACAAATATTTACATTTACCTCCAATTATGTGCCCTTAATTTACACCAATCTTATCCTAATCGAGATCATAATTTGGTGGTCACTTTTTCATTTCCCTTTCCCTCTTCTTAAGACTAAATTCTATTAACCCAATTTCATATGTGGGGTTTCCACAAAGGCATGTTTCTATTTTAAACCTTTTATATTTGACGAACAATTTCATTTTGAGTGGACTCAATTTATTTAAGGAGGGTAGAATATAGCTCTCTAAGATTTCATAGTACATTATCTCATTAATGTAATTCAATGGCTTGTGTTACACGCAACACCGAGTTCGAGCGCGATAAAACTTACCAAACCAACCATTCAAAAAGTAGTTATGAATAGTATTAACTCTATTTTGAATTATAGATACTCTATATAATTTTAACATCCAAATTATGTTTTTTAGAAATAATATAAGAACAAAATAAATATTTATATAAGGGAAGTATATTTCAAAAAATTCAATTTTACCACCTATTAATGGTGAAACTTTTTTTAATTCTAATATTTGACACTTTTATATAAAATTTGAAAAAATAAAATGCTTATTTATAGGTGAGACATACTGATTTAGTTTGGATAAATTTTTGGTGTTTTTCTGATAACATTCTTATTTTGACGAATAGAGAAAGATTCTAAATTTTAATTGAAAACAACTTTGTTAATAAAAATAATTTATTGTGTTAAATTATACATTTGAATGGTCCTAAAGTATAATTATATTATATTTTTATCATTTAATATAATTTAACTCATTATAACTAATTTCATATTTAAATTTTACATTAACACATGTCGATCTTTTGATAGTTTTTACTTTTAAACCCCCCCCCCCCTTTTTGGTTTTGACAATGGGAATTGATTTTAAATTAATAAATTCAACATATATGTTTTTAATATGATAAAATAGACTTCATTTTTTAATCTGGAATATCAAATTTAGCTTAGGGTAAATTTTAGGTATTTTTCTGAAAACATTCAATTTTTGATGAATAGTGAAAAACACTTTGTTATAATTTAAAACCAACTTTTTATTTAAATTATTAATTATTTTATTTAAATTTATTTTATGTAAAAATAGATATATAACACCTATATATGTTCAATTTAATTCATTGGAGTAATTTTATAATAAAATTAGATGTATGAAATTTTATTGAACTTTTTAATCTATTTTACACACCTTCTAGGCACGTTAGCAAATTTGTAGAAAACATTATATTAATGGTTCTATGAGTTTAATTTCAAAAATCCAAGACACACATTTGAAATCAGTATGTAAAATTTTATTCAATAAGATGAAAATAATTTATGGTGAATAGTAACTTTTGACTTTTATTTACCACGGTTAAAACTAAATAGGGAAATTAAAGGTAAAAATGATATTATAATTATCCTAAAACATTTCATAATTCTATTGGATAAGTATAATTCGACCAAAAACAACATTAGGAATAACATATGATTTTTAGGTCCACATGGATTAGATTTGGACATTTATTATTATTTTATTTAAGGAAGAGTTAAAAGTGTTAAATTCAATGTTTATTAACTAAAACATTTTTTATATAGGGTTACAGAGAAGATAAATTTGACTACTAAAATTCATTAGAAATATAAAAATATTTCTTATAAAATGGTATTTTATTTAAAATTTTATAAATTAAATAATTAAATTTATTTACAACACAATGATGATGCATTGAATACCTTCTTAATGAAATATTAAAATAGTTTAAATTATAAATACTAAAATAAATTGAATTTAAAAGTTTTGATTCCATGGAAAAAATTTTATAGGATAATATGATATGTTAGGGTTGATTAGATAGATTTTTTTCTATGTGATAACATTGTTTTCAATTTCACAAAAACAAAATACCAAATAGTTTTAAAATTGAAATAAATTATTTTTTTAAAACAAATACTCTATTATTGGTTGATATAATATTCCCAAAAATATTAGGTTTGGTCAAAGGTCATAAATAATTTTATATATGTCATTAATTAACCACTTTAGGTTCTCTTGGAATTTTTTAGTATATTTATATAACACATAGTGTAAAAATACAAGAAGACACGGTAAAAGATAAACTATTTAACTAAGAGTTAAATCTAAATGATAAGGTTAAAATGGTAACCTAAACTTGTCTAAAAACAATTTGTTGAAAGGTTTTAGACCCATAACCACCTTAGTATCGATATAAATTTATTTATAGCCATTATAAACCGAATATGATTGTATAATAAATTAATATTTTAATATTTCCCTAAACTCACACTCACCCCTCTTATAAAAGGGCACTTCCCCTTCTCTCAAAATCACACCTCCAAATACAGTTGGCTCAGCCAAACCCTACCCATATATCCTCCCTAATTCTCTAAAATAAACCTAGAGTCCTTACTTTGATCATAAATCCATCTTATGGATCCCTTTTGATCAACTCAAAAGGAAACACCCGAAGAAGATATAATAATTTCACCACCCTCTTTCATGTTCTTTTCTTCTTCCACTTCCTCATTCTTTATTGTTTCTATAACAAAATAATAACTCTATTACCTCCTAAATACTTTAATGTTATTATAATATGGTACATCCATATTCATTTTTCTATTCATCCAATAAATGACAAAGTCACCATACGTGTGTACGTAAGGCTTACCGTCTCCACGTCGTGGTATAGTTTGTTATTTAAACACATCATTATTTGGATGGTTATAATAATTAGTATAGCTAATGTAAATAATAAATATAACATGTTAATGATTATGTATATAGGATATACCATCCAATTACATACTATTTCACCATCTATATAATGATATTGTGTTTCGTGCGTATGTACGGATTACCGTCTCCACAACGCGATGAAATTCATTCCCACATTCACCGTTGAACAATGATTAAAAAAATATATTATTAATAAGTATGTAATATATGAAATAATAATTCTACTGGGGATATATATATATATATATATATATGTATATGTATGTGCATACATATGTCTTATTCACATACATCTGTTCAATACGATACGAAAATCGAATCAACGTTTATGTGTACGTATAACCTACCGTCTCCATAAACGGTGCCTTCCATTTCATATAACTATCTATTATAAATATTTATATTCTAAAAATATATGATATATAAATCTAGGATTATATTCTGGATGTATTTAAATCATGATCTAAATTATACGATCAAGAACAACAAGTTAAAACACATATGATAAAGAAATCGATTATTACACAAAATGGTAATTTAACATTGAATGCATTATTAAATGGTTATTATAAAATCATAATTGAATCATGTATGATAAAATAAATATGAATACAGTTTTTGTATAATTTAATAACATACTATGGTCATTATATAGGAGTTTAAAGGTACCCTCAACCAAAGGAAAGTGGAAGTTAAGGGTTAATTTCACACTATCTTTATTATCCAAGGTTTTTTTTATGTGAGAAACTACTGGGAAATATTTATTATCTATGACAGTGTTTCATAAAAGAGTTTTCAAATGGATTCTTTTTATGTGATTCTTTTACTAAAACATTATTTTAAATTTTTTGAAGATTTATTCTTCTATACCTTTCTCATTAATTTCCATGTTTTCAAAATGGTTTTTAGGATTTATTTATATGGACATGAATGTTTTAAATTGTTAATTACATTCAATAGATTCATAGTGGTATGGGACACTTTGATTCAAAACTATATTTTAAATGAATTACTTGACAAATTATGGGAAATTTAAATGATTTAACAAAAAAATATATTTCTCTCAATGATTTTTATTGATCATTGTCAAGTATGTCAGCATCCTTTACGGGATATTATTCTTGATCATGGTTCATTCATTAGGATACAAATATTCCATATTTTATTGATGTTTTTGTGATATGGTTGACTGTGGATGTGTTATTTTTATACTATTCATGGTTTATGGATATAGTATTGACATTTTGTATGATTTTTTTAATACAAATGTTTATGTTATGTTTAAACCTCTTCATAAAAGGAATGAATTGGACTTAGTAAGTGACTGGTGGAGCCCACTATAGATCATCGATGCATGAGTAGGTCTCAGGAGATAGACTAGTGTCTTGGAAAAAGGCCTTGACAAAATTGTATTTTTAGTCTTGGCATAAGGCCTTGACTATGTGGTAATGAAGTCCCGCATTATGCATTACATCATTATGAAATTGGTTGTTTTATATTGCATGGGATTATTTGAATAGTATAATATCCATGTGAATAATTAAATGGAATTATTTGATTTATATTGGCCATTTTATGCAGCATTTTATGTTTAAAAAGCTTTTGTTTTAGTCTTATAAATTTCCTCAAATGTTTATACTTATTTATGAATGTTTCTGCTATATTGTAATCCTTACTGAGCATCTGAGCTCACCCCTTTATATGTATTATTTTTTCCAGGATGCGCAGAATTATATTATGACTGACCTAAAAGGATAATATAAGTGATATGAATGTGGTCAATGGAGGCAATTTTGTTGTTGTTTTTAATTTTATAATATAATTTTACATTCAAGTATGTAATCTATTTTCCAAGACTTTTAAACTGATCGGTCCTTTGGGACTTAATAATTTATAATCATGCCAATTTATTAAAATAATGCACCAATTGTAGTTAACTGGGGTCGGGGCATTACAATGATAGTACTTGCTCAGCTAGATGAAGTTATGAATAGTGACTGAAATCATGTAGAACTCCCTCCTTCTCCAAGGAAAGTTAAAGTGTTCATGGAATCCTTCATGCAGAAAAGGCCTCCCTTTATAGAGGTTCATCTGATCCCCTCCTCATGGAACAATGGATTAACTCCATTGAAAAGATATTCTCCATCCTCTAGTGCTTAGAATAAGAGAATATTGTACAATCGATCTATCCTGTTGATGGGGAAGCTAATAAGTGGTGAATACTGAACAAAATTACAATGTCCTAAGAGGAAATTGATTCCACAGATTGGGAGGAATTCAAGAGGATGTTTTTCAACAAATATTTTCCTCAAACCCTCCCTCTCGATATCAAAAGACAGTTCCTTAGACTCAAGCATAAGAAAGATGATTTTATTAGGGAGTATGATGAAAACATTACAAGGAATACAAGGTAAACCTTGTGATTTGTAATGAACACTAAAAGGAAGGTAGATCACTTCTTTAGAAGATTAAAGTTGAGTCTCTAAAAAGAATTGGAGATTCGAGACTTCAACAGTTATGAGAAGATTTTCCTTTGGGTATTCATGGTTGAAAGGGAGATTGGAGACTCTCAAAGGCCTCATGGACCTAGTGGCAAGAAGCAGAAAATGGAGAACAACATGGGTGGTTTGACAAAAAATCCCATGATGGAAAAAATCTTGACTTTTCCCCATGAAAAGGTTGTGCGAAGAAGTATCATTTAAACTGTCTAAAGTGAACCATGAATTTCTTAAAATATGAAATGTTTTGTCATTTGGATAAAAATTGCCGATGGGATATAAAGAATCCCGCTAATTCATAAGATTAAAGGAACGTTCATATCAACAATCAACCAATAGTGCGGCGTACAACTACAAGGAGCATGGGAATTAAGAAAAAATTACCCAAACCCAATGTTTGTAGGAGGAAATTAACAACAACCAACAAGGAATAAAGATTGGTATTATGTTATCACTACTAATAAGGTGGAGTAGGACAATGATTTAGTGACATGTACTCTAGTTATTTATTCAAGAATAGTTAATTTACTATTTTATTCTGGTTCTACAAATTCATTCATGTCATTTAGGTTTAGTAGAACTATTCATACACCACCTCATAATTTGGAGGAAAATTTATATTTGAGAATAGTGAATGGAGAAATCATTGCACCCATGGTTTATAACTCCTCCCTGGTTAATGTTTGTGGACTAAACTCCCTAAACATCTCATCATACATACTTTATTGAGTTTGGCTCCATATTTGGAATGGATTGTAAATCTTTATATGAAGTCAACATCAACTATCGAGAAAGCTATACCACTATTAACATCCCAAATAATCCTCTAATTCTTTACAAGTGTATGGAGGAAGATGAATCTTTTTTAGAATGAGTGTCTCATGTGTGGATAGTTTTTCAATATGAGAATTAATATCTAGCTCAAATAATTGATACAAATGAGAGAATCATGCATGAAGTCATGCCAATCCTAAGGGATTACAGTGATGTATTCCTACAAGGGTTCTATGGTCTTCTTACTGATTGTGAGTTAGGGTTCTCAATTTAACATATTTTGGGATCACTTTCTACATGAAATACACCTTAAAGAATGGCTACCTTATAATTGGAAAAGCTGAATAAGTAGTTACAATAGAATATGGAGAAGGGTGTAATATGCCCGAGTGCTTTACCTTGGGGCGCGCCGGTCGTTTTTTTTTAGGAAGAAGGATGGATCAATTCACCTCTTTGTGGATTATTATGAGCTCAATAAAATCACAATAAAAAAAATTATCCCCTTCCATAGATAGACGACTTGTTTGATCAGCTTTGTGGGGTCAGTTATTTTTCTATGGTGGACCTTTTATTGGTATGTCAGCAACTAAAGGTGAGGAAGGAAGATATACCCAAGACTGTATTTCGAACAAGGTATGAACACTATGAATTCATAGTTACGCCCTTCAGACTCACTAATTATCCATCAATTTTCATGGATTTAATGATTATTGTCTTTAGAGATTACCTCGAAAAATTTGCGGTAGTCTTTATTGACGATATTCTGATATACTTCAAGAGAAAGGATAAATATGAGGAGAATTTGAATATTGTGCTAAAGACTTTGGGAAGGGAGAATATGATTTTTGGATGGAGGAAGTATCATTCTAGGGGCATGTTATCACTAGTAAAGGGATACCTATGGACCCTTCGAAGACATAGGAAATTGAAAAGTGGACCAGGCCAACATCAGTAATGGAGATTAACAGCTTTTTTATGTCTGCGTTGGTATTATCGATGTTTTGTGAAGAACTCTTCGTGATTATCAAACCCAATGACCAAACTAACATGAAAGGGAGTAAAGTGTGACTGGACCCAAGAATGTGAAGATTGTTTCAAGGAGTTGAAAAAGAGGCTTATCACTATGCCAGTACTCACACTCCCAATAAATGGAGAACTCTTTATGTTGTACAATGATAATTCAATTAAGGTATTAGGCTATGTTCTAATGAAAAATGAAAAATGCATAGCCTATTCCTGAAGGCAGCTGAAAATCCATGAGAAAAACTATCCCACACATGAGCTGGAGTTGGAACCTGTGATCTTTGCTTTGAAAATATGGAAGGATTGTCTCAATGGGGAGAAGTGTGATATATAGAATGAACACAGTAGTATAAAATATATTTTCACACAAAAAGATCTTAATATGTGCCAATAAATATTGATAAATCTTATCAAGTATTATGACTGGTCAATCCACTACCATCCCGTATGGAAAACAATGTGGCAGATTCTCTAAGTTGAAAGGATCCATCATCTTTATCAATGATGAGATTTGAAAAGGATTTGATCTTCTTTGATATTATGAGGATTGAAATGGGAATCATTAAGGGATTAACATCTTTAATACTTTCTCAAATAATTTATCAACCATCTCTCATGGATAAAATAATGGATGCTCAACAAAAATATGTGGAAATTCTGAAAATGGTGTAAGCTATCACAAATGGGAAATCCACAGAGTTCAATATTGATGAGGAAGGAGTAGTAATATTTAGATAATGATTATGTATACCATCTAATCCAGAGATAGTGAAGGATCTTTTGAATGATGCACATAGCTCAACCTTCCCTATTAACCCAAGGAGAACCAAGATGTATTGAGATCTCTAAGAAAACTATTGGCGGGACAATATGAATAGAGAGATTACTGAATATACATCAATGTTCTTGGTATGTCAGAAAATGAAGGCTTAGAGGCCAAAGTCTAAGGGGGTGATGCAACCAATACCCATAACAACCACGAAGTGGGAGAAAATTACCATGGACATTGTCATTGGACATCCAAGGACAACGATTGGAAATAATTCTATATCTGTTTTTTTGGATCGTCTTACAAAGAAAACTCATTATATCACAATTCATGAGTACTTCTCATTGGATTAATTTTAATGGATATACATAAAGTGGTAAGTCTATATGGAGTACCACTATCTATTTTATATTATCTTGATCTAATATTGACCTCAATGTTCTGGAAAAGCCTCTAACATGGTCTGATAACTGAACTAAACTTTAGTACAATCTATCATCCTCTAACTGAGGGCCAATATAAACGAACCATTCAAACATTGGAAGATATGTTGATAGGATGTTCTATTGAATTAAATAGAGGACGGTACCAACATATTCCACTAGTTTAATTTTCCTACAACAACTGTTTCAACTTGAGCATCTGAATGGAACGATACAATACCCTTTACGAGGAAAGGTATAGAACACCAGTGTGTTGGGTTGAGGTCGGTAGGCGTAAGATGTTGGGACCTGAAATGGTTGATGAAATGGTGGAGAATGTGAAAACCATCTAGCAGAATATCAAGGTATCCCAAAGTCATAAAAGAGTTATGCAGACCCCCGTTGATGAGGCCTTGAGTTCAAAGATAGAGACATGGTATTTATTCATGTATCTCTACAGAAAAGGGTCATGAGATTTTGGGTGAAAGTAAAGCTAATCCTAGGTATATCGGTCCACTTGAAATCCTTTATCGAGTCAGGGTTGTGGCCTATCGATTATCACTTCCACCAACCAAGTCGAAAGTACATTATGTATTCCTTGTATCCCTCTTAATGAAAACCATACCAAACCCTTCATAAGTACTCTCTTCAAAGGTGGCACAGTTGTAGGATGGTATTTCTTATAAGGAGCAGCTAGTGAAGATCTTGGATCATAGAGATAATGGTCTATGTAATAAGAGTAGGTACCCGGTTAATGTATTATGGAAGAACCACAAGTACAAAGTGGAATCCTGGGAACAGGAAGAGGCAATGAAGGAAAAATACGCACACCTATTTGTGAATTAGAATGTAAAATGAAATTTCAAGTGATAAATTTCATAAGGGGGAATAATGTAACGATCCAATGTTTTATCAATGGAAATTACATTCTTATAAACATGTGAAAAATCCACATGAAATCACAACATAATGAACTACTAAGTGCCTTGTGACCTTTAAACATATGTTTGACACTTCGGGGTTTGAAATTTTTAAAATTTGACAGACACGGTTGTGATCTGTAAGTTATTTAGGTTCTAATATGACCAACATATATTTTTGGTGAATAGTAACATATACCTATGAATAGAAATGTTACCCTTATGAATAGTGATATACCCTAATGAATAGTATCCTTACTTTTGATTGTATATAAATAAGATTCGAGTGAATATATGTTGTACCAATATTTTAGAATTAGTAAATGAATGTTTTTAAAATGGTATTTAATAATAAATAAAATTTTAAATTAAATATTAAATTAATCATTTTTAGAAATTTATTTTTGTAAAATGTACATCATTGTTGTATAATAAATGTCAAAAATGTTTAGGTTGAATTTTTGATATTTTTATGAAATACAATATTTTTTATGAATTGTTAAATACAGCAATTTACTGTATATATACATTATAATCCAAATAGACTATTCCTGGCATCACGAATGATGTCACCAGCCTTGGTTCGAATTCACATGACCCATTTACTATTTTTGGTCAGGGAATAATCCCTCTAGTCTTCAGGGAAATTAATAAACTAATGAATCAACAATTATGAAAACCCTCCTCTCCTTCACTATAAAAACAACCCCTGACTCCCTCTTCTCTTCACTACTCTCAAGCCTTGTGCATTATGAATTTGTTTCCCAAATCTCTCCCCCAGAACCTTCTGCATGTCTAAAGTCCACTAGTATTTTAAAAATATCAAACCTTTCCCCCTAAGAGGTTCTCAAAGGAGTTAGACTCAATAGGTAAATTCCTCTTTCCAATTATTTCATTTCTTTTAAGTTCTTGTCTTGTTTCTTTCCTCACCTCACATCATGAAAATGGTATGATAACTCTAGTAACATACATGTAGTAGGATGATATTATTCTAATGGGATAATTTTTCATCTTATCTAATATCCCCCATTTTATTTGAACTAAATGAAAACATTGTTTGAGATGTTTTAATTTAGCACATTCAAGGACAACAATTTATAAGTTTCTATAATCATATTTAATTCTAATCATGATTCCATTTTTGTTATGGTTGAAATAGATTATTATATATGTAGTATATCCCAGTTAAGGTTCTATAATTTTTCTGGTAAAAATGGTATTATGTTATAAAGAAAAACATGTTCACTATAATCAAACCCATCGATTAACTAAAACAGTTATCACTAAGGTTTTAGATAACAATTCATCTTCAATCCTAATTATCAAACAAACTTTTATAACCATGTAATCTCCTGGAAGTTCAAAAATAACATAAAAATTCAGTTTTGGACAACCACTTTCATCATTCGTGTGTATCCAAACAAGAATATGAGTAAACTGATCTTGAAAACCAAAAAAACAAATGTTCACGAACAATGAAATTGAACAACTTAACCCTTTATAGAGTTAATAGATGGACATAAAATGGTTATAATAAATAATTTAAATATATAATAGGTTCTTTACTTACTAATTAAGGAACTGAATTTTTTAATTCATGCCATTATGTTTCAGCAATGATCACTATCAGACTTATCATAAGGGATCCTATCCATTCAACATTAATTCAAGAATGTCATTTATACAATGCCTTTTTATGTGTAATACATAATTATGGGGTATGATTTAACAACTCCACCATAAAACCCTCATGATTTATAAGTCATTGCAAACCACTTTCTCTCTCATGAATCCCTCTTCAGTACACTTGATACCATGCCGATAGTCTGTTGAGGATTTCTACCTGAACTACCTTTATTCCTTCAGGTTGCTCTATATTTATTTTTACACTAATGAAGTTTTATTTTATTTTTATCTAAAAATTATAAATTCTATTTATATTCTAAAAACTCATGTTTCATGATCCATCCTTTATTCTCTTTTGGTGATATACATGATTTTATGTGAATCCCTCCCAGATACTTCCCAATAATCCAACTAGTTTTTAGGGAACTTTCCAAATTATTACCCAATTTCAAGTTCACTTTATCATATATTTTAACCATCCATTATCATTATAAAATAATTATTTTTATTATGAAAACTTTCTTTGATCACTTCTGTTTTTATATAAAATATTGTGCCCCTTTATATTTTAAAATCTCTATGGTATTTTCATTAAAACCGCATAAAAATGTTATAATTCAAAAATTTCTCAAATATATTTCTTACATGTTGTCACTTATGTTTGACATCATATACCATGATATAGGCATATTTTAATTATTTAAAATCCTTGTATATTCTAATATCTTTCTTTCATGAACACTTTCAGGATATAAGCATTGGTTTTGATTTATGTCATGATTGTGGTACCCAATTCTTTCCATGGGTAACCCTTATGGTTATGTACGATTGATTATGTATGACTCTATATGTGGAGAACATATTCATGAAAAGTAATATGGGCGTGCCTAGATATTGATCCAATGTATTGGGTAATGTTATGTCTCGTGATATCCTATGTGCAATGGTCTTGCCGGTTAGCATTGGCTTGTGCTAATATGGGAAATAGGATTGGCAGTTAGCCTTGACCCATATTACTATGGGAAATGGGATTGGAGGTTAGCCTTGACTTATAGAAAATACATGTTTTACGATTCTACCACATTTATGTGATTCCATGTTTATATGATCCCACTTTTATATGTTATGATTCCATATGTTCCTTGGATATGATATCACTATGTCATTATTCCCAACTCATGTGCATATGCTTTATTATTATGTTAATTTCCTTACTAGTTTTTTAGATCATTCCTTTGTTCATTGTGTTCTCCATGGTATCCTATGCAGATTTAAGGGCTAAATGTAAATTAGGACCTTTTTAGGGATACTAAATAAAGATGTTTTTCCCCATTTTTTATGTTTTATGTTCCCAGTCTTCCACGACAATAGCTCTAACAATCCTTGGCTTGTAGTATGATATATTATTATACTTAAATAATGTAATGTTTTATATAAGAGGCTTAGGTTTCTATAAGGAATTAGGTTATGATTTAAATTTAAGGAAATTTTTTAATATTTTTTTTCAGAATTTATTTTGAAAAAATGAATTTAATTGAATTTATATGAACTTATAATTCCTTTAATCATCAAAAAATCAAGAATTAAAAAATTATGTTATTGTCTATAACGGGAAATTAGGATATTGAAACTAGGACTGTGGTTATTTTATTTTAAACTAATTTTAAATTAATATCCTATTATTTATAGAGGGATTGAAAATATGTGAACTTGGATAATTTTTGGGTTATTTGGGAAAAAACTATTGGATGGTAGTTACCTAGATATAGAATAATTCATTACAAATATATAAAAAATATCTCAACATATATCATCCCCTGTGGTATATTTATGGGTCCTATTTGGTTTCATCTAGAGGTATGTGTGTGTACATTACTATGATCATAGATATGAAATGTGCCAGGATCATATAACTAGAAACTATATTAGCTTGTGGCTGAGGACCATTGTGCCTTGTATTATGATGGTTTTAATAAAAATTGCTAATGATTTTGGAACTTTTTTTCTCAGGCCTATAGATTTATATAAGTTGTTTTATCTTACATGTTTCTTAGGCCATTAGGTGAAATATTTTCATATTTGGAAGATCAAATCATGTTTTTATTTACATAATAAATTTTATTAAGATACCAATTTTTTTAAAAATTTAGTCTTGATTTGGTTTATTTTTTATGGAATCTAATTATGGAACCCTTGGTGACACCCCACATGGATTTTAGCTGACATCATACTTTTTCATTTGTGTGTTTATATATTTTCTTCTTCTATGTTTGAGTAAAGGGAAATCGCCTCTTAGAATATGTTTATTTTCTTCACCATTAGGCTTGGAGTGTGGATACAATTTGTTTTTTTAGTTTTATCATGCATCTATTTGAGTACATTAGTTATATACTATTTGTGTTTTGGTATACTAGTTTTGTTTCTGGTTTGGTTCTCCCATTGGAGATTTATTTTGAGCATATTTAATGTGTCTATTTCTTTTATGATTTTTGTGAAAAAAAATCATTCCAAATTTGATATTTTTTGATGCTTGGTGAATGTCACCAACCAGTGAGGATCGAGAAAATTATTTGGGATATGTCATTGTTGTCTTGGGTATTAGAGTATCGAGGTATCATATTTGGTTCATGACACTGTAGTTGAAACAAAGAGGGTTAATGTGAGAGTATTCATCAATACATTCCATACAAAACAAAAATGTTAGTGGAAGACACATAGAAAAAAAACCCAATTTTAAAATTATATGATTATCAAACAAGAGTTGAGTGTGTGTGAAATGGAAAGTAAATAAATCCGAATAAAAAATTATACACAAAAATTACATAAGGTTTCCTAGTAATGAAATCAATAGAAACCCACACCCATCGATATATCTCTAATATTCTCTACCAATACCTCTTACCCCAACTACAATGTAAAAATTCCCTTCCATTCATAACAAAACTATAGCCGATTAACTATATATTCGAACATTAAACTAATATTCAACCAATTCCAATATATTAATTTACTGTCCATATTATATTAAATATTGAATATATTAATCATATTTAATTCCACACCATTAATAATTTATCATTCATATTCATTATAATTTTAAAAATAACATAATATTATAATAATTTGTTACAGTTCCCCTTTATTGAATTTCCCCCCCATACAAAAATATTATTAGTTATTCATATCATGAAATATTTTATTTAATTTGATTCTATGAAACTAGGCCACTTCAAATTGTCCTTCACAATACTTATACATCTACAACACCAATCATGTTGAAAATAAACCCATTCAAAATAAGAAAAACCACTATATAAAATAAATAACTACAAAAACTACCATCACACTCATATGAAATAAATATTTATGTTTTTATTACCATGATAATTATCTATGGGTAATATGATTATCATATTATTTTAAATTTACCAAAGAACCATTTTTTACAAGATTTTGATTATTACTCAATTATGAGTGGAAATTATATCATCTAATCATATAGAAAAGTAATATTTTCAAAAAAAATCACAAATCACAATAGGAATTATATTTTTGTGAATTGATCTAGAATTAGAAAATAAAAACACTATTTACCAAAACAATTTATTTAATACAAAAGGATTACGTAATACACTGTCAAATTTAATTCCATTACTCTAAAATTTCCACATTCTTTATTTTATTTAAATATATAAAATTTAATTTAAGAATATATTTTCTTAATAAAAAATAACTTATCGAAAAATATAAAATAGATATTTCTTGAATCACACAAATCAAAAGTGATTCAAACCATTTATTGCTGAAAGGAAAAGATTAATCGAAAAGATGGTTGTATGCCATAAATTATAAAGAAGGTACTCATGCTAATAATATAGAGGCTTATTAAACTTGATTGGTGTCTTTGGTGTAATTTTTATGAGAGAGAAATATAGTTTTTGGGAGGTAAATACTATACCTATAAAATAACTAAATCCCAAACATGGTGGTGATTCTCTATGGTAGTTTTCATTTAAAAGACTTAGTCAATTCCACATAAACATCCATTTTAACCTGGTCATGTAGGGTTTTTTCTATTATAATTATATAAATTTTATATAAAAATTCCAAAATATTTTAGAGATTATATAATTGTTAAATTTATTATTAACTCTAAAATATAACGACTTTAGGATTTAAATTTTCATTTTATATAATACAATAAGTGAAAACATATATATTTGAAAAAATCATATATCTTATTTATTATATTTAAGATATTCCTATAACGAGAAAAACAATTAGGTTAAAACTCTACGTATTTTATGTAAGATGTATACATAATATTTATGATTTTTTACCAAAATGTTTTTTAATACATATTATATATATGATACATAATATTTTTTCCTTTAGAAAATTCATAAATGAATAATATATATATATATATATATATATATATGATACATAATATGAGTACTTTTATAAAATTATGATACACAAGATATATATGATTTTACGATATTATTAACATTTTAAATCAATATAAAAGTGATCTTTCTGAGCCAAGAATATAGAATTCCCAAAAAACATTATTGGCATATAAGATAAACAATAAATATGTATGATATCATTATTTAATATTGTAACATAATGGTTTTGGGTGCCACCCAATGGAGCCCCGAACCCGGTTTGCCACATAACCTCAAAGGAATTTCCCCAAATGCTAGAGGTTAGAAACTAGTAGCGAGGGCCACAAGGTGATAATGGGGAAACTATTCCCTCATTGGAAGTCTATACACAGCAGAAAGAAAATAGAAAAAAATAGGTGAAGTAGTAATACCATACAACAAAAATAAATAGTGGAAGACTGATAGAAATAAAAACCAGGGAATATATATAAATGATGCGGGTCACATGTGTCTAGGAAAGCAGCCAAACAAGTAACAATTATGGAAATATATTACTGAAACCAAAGTACAGAAAAAAGTTGTAAAATCTAATAACATCATAAGACTCATCTTGGTCCCTTTCTCTCATGCTCCAATAATAATTCAGGTACCTAATGATGAAGGTCGCTTGCCATTATCTATATCTACAACCATATAATATTTTGGGTTCTAAAGCATGACCAAAATAGGGTGTTAGATGAATACTAGTAGGAAACCACAAAATGATTTTTGCCTAACTTTCAGTGGATATATACAGCAAAAAATATGCATAAATGATGAAATAAACTAGTAAGTACTCAAAATTAAACAATCTTATAGGTATCCAAATCATTCATTTAGAATTCATTATTAATCTGATGAATCATTTTATCCTTGGGATCTAGAAAAAGCTATGTATACCTTATGTTATAGTTATATCATATGTCTTAGAAGACCGTCTAACAATCACAAAAACATGAGTCCAAGCCTATGCTTTGTCTTGGCAGACTCATCACAATCATTCAATTATTCAATCTCATCCCTTTTGGATAGTTCTCATAGTCTAATCCCCCTAGTGTAACATAACAATAATCATTTAATAACAAACCTCTTGTAAGATATCAAAATCTAAACCCTTTTTTCAAACTTATCATAATTATTTACACATGACCACCTAGACAACTCTCACAGTCAATACGCCTTGGTCAACATAACATCAATAAATTATAAATGACCACTAGGAATCTCTCACAGTCAATACCCCTGTGTCAACAAATCATTAAGCTTATATAGTTTACCCTACCTCAGTAATCCCTTACAGTCAAATTCCCCTTGGTCAAACATCCACAATCCATATCACATGCATCTCTTATAATTAGTAACTTCAACCAAACAGAAAAATGAATGGAAAACAAGGCAATCCTATCTGGCATTCTTAACCAAATGGCCATAAAAAATTCATCAATGGAAATAAACCCTTAGGGTGTCCCATAAAAAGGAATCTAACCACACTCAAATGAAACTACCATTAATCAATCTAATAAACCATAATAAGTAATAAACATGGTCTAATTCAAAATAGTCAATACCCCAAACATTTTTATACGACACTTTTGCATATATATTCTAAATACAATCATGGAAAGGCCCAAAACACTAACCATGATGTCATATGATTGATATCCTTGAGTGTAAGTCCTTGAATTGGATGAGATCAGAATAAATCTACAAAATTAATAAAAACCCCAACCTTTAATTACACAAAAGAGAAAATGAATTGAGAAGAAATTCTATAAGTGAATTTAGAACTCACCAGTGGGATTCCAATGCACTCAATGACGTCTCAATCTGGGGTCGGACAGATAATCAAGATGGGTTTAATGTTTTTTGGTCATTCCACGACGCTCTTGTACATACCTTGGCTAGAAGAAACTATTTACCAAGATGAGATGTGACACCAATCTTATTTATCAAAATAAAATAAAATTACACTCAATCATTATTAAATGTACATGTTTTGTATTAGCTTCAACCATCCCCCAACATAGGTGGGTCTGAAAATTCATCACACGACCATGTTTTTAGTGTTTACATGGCTAGTACACACCTATACACGGTAATCAGGTACATGGTATGTACTAAAAAGTACACATCATGTACTTAGAAAAAATTTCATTTCATCCTTTTTCTTAAAAAAACCCCAAAATCATGATCCATACTTAAAATAGTAATCTGCATTCTTAAATACTTACCCCTTAATTAATTTCAACCTCGAATTTCCCTTCCAATTGTGTTGAAAAGGAAGCTTCAAATAACTCGGGCCAATAGGATCATACGTTGGCCTCCCCCTCCCAAGTCTCATCCTACACTCACCTGTGCTACCATAGCAGTTGTACCATAGGAACATACCAACCACAAACAACCATCATATTATGATACACAATCTTAATAGGGTGCTCCTCGAATGATTTTTTCACCTCCAACGCAACCTCCTTGAGTTTAAAAACATGATATGGTTCTGAAAATTTACATCGTTGCAGATAAACATGAAAGACACCATGCATAGTTCGGTACCTCTAATGTAATTTCAACCAATAGTTAATCGGCTTGAATCTCTCCTAAACCTGAAACGACCTGAAGTATCTCTATGAATGCTTCCCTGGTCTCCTAATCCTCTTATGTCCCAACCACAAGTTGACACATACGAAACCCTAATCTCCAACCTTGAACTCTAGAGGTCATCTTCGTCGATCATCATAATATTTTTAATGAGACTATTCAATATCCATCCTCTTTTGAATCAACTCCACCTGCTCCATGGTCTCCTAAACAAGACGTGGTCCTAGAATAGTTGCCTATCCTGCCTCCAACCTACATAGGGTTGATGGGCATGGCATACCGTAAAATGCCATAAAAGTTGAAATATGAATAATTTATTGAAAACTATTATTGTAGAAAACTCTACGAGAGGTATGTGTCTCTCCTAAGAGCCCCTGAAATCGTGGACACTAGCTCAAAGAATATCCTCCAAAACCTAAATTTTTCAATTGAGATGCAAATATATCTGGGGAAGGTATGATATACTCATAAGTACCTATATACACATATCCCTATATAGTCCCTTCCATATAGGAGATGTAATCCTGTCATCCCTGTTTGAAACTACAGAGTGTAGAAACCCATGAAAACTTTAAATCTCTTTGATGTACCACCTTCAAAACACATCAACAGTGAAGGTTTCCTTGATTTTTCGGAAATGTGAAACCTTCGTGAGTCTCTTAACAACAACCCAAACCGCATCATCTCCTCTGGGTGACCTTGGTAAACTTATTATGAAATCTATCATGACATAATTCCACTTCCACTCAAGAATGTGTAACTATTTTAACAGACCTTCAGGTTGCTGATGATCTAACACCATCTATTGATAGGTGAAACATCTAATAAACGTACCAGAAAATCCCTCTTTATTCCTGGAAACCAATACTGATAGTGTAGATCTCGATAAATCTGGGTGACACCAGGATGAACTATCCATACTGAGGCATGGAAATCTCACAAAAACTCCACACATATTTCTGCTGGAAACCGTAAACACCCATGAAAACCCAAAACCTCATCCTCACCTAAGATCTACCAATGAGTATGGTCAACAAAAAACTCAATTTCCATTACTACTAGCCCTTTATAATCTGATAACTACCCCATTCACAATCAATACAGTAGATTATAGGTAACAACTATAGAATAAATAAATGTATGCCCTATTTGTCATGCACCTTTAAATGCATCTCTGAGAATAGAGACATAAGCTATCACTCACTACTAGTCTCTTGAACAGCTCGTATCTATGTCATCCTTCTCAATGCATCACCCACTGTGTTTCCTTTCCTAGGTGTATAGGCAAGCTCAAAGTCAAAACACTAAATGTACTAAACCCACCTTTTCAATCTCATATTCAGACCTCTTTGAGTAAAGATATACTTAAGGATTTTGTGGTTAGTGTATACCACAAAATTCTCTCCCAAAAGATAATTTCTCTAACGCCTTATAACATGAAAAACTACAACTTACTCAAGATCATGTGGTAGGTAGTTCCTCTCATGTGGCCTCAATAGCTGAGACCTCTATGAAAAAACTCCTCCCCCCTCCATAAGCACTAATCTTAGACCGATACCTGATGCATCATGGTAAAAAGGGTTACTCTTGATTGGATTTGAAAAAATTAGTATCAGTGCTAAATTGAATATCTCTTTAATCTCATTAAAGGATGAATCATAGGATTTTATCCACATGTACATCGTTCCCTTCATATTCAAGACCACCAACATCACGGATAAGCATTAAGAGTCTTGAATAAAGAGCATGTAGTAACTAGACAACCCTTGAGAACTTCCTACCTCAATGACATTCTTTGGATAGTCTCAGGAAACTATGACACTAACTTTCTCAGGGTCTACAGATTCTCCTTTATCCGATAGGACATGACCCAATAATTGAATCAAGTCAATCTAAATGTTTCATTTTTAGAGCTTATCATATAACAGATGCTCTCATTGTACTCAATACGATCTAAAGATGGAGGGCATGGTCATGTTGAGTGTGAGAGTACACTAAGATATTTTCCACAAAAAGAACCACAATAGAATCCAGGTAAGGATGGAACACTCATTTCATCAGTTCCATTAAAACTAGCAGTGCGTTTGTGTGACCAAACAGAATAACCAAATACTCCTTAGATCATAATTGATCTGAAATGTTGTATGATGTATATCTTATGTTATAATGCACAACTGATGATAATCAGATCTCAATTCAATTTTTAAGAACACATAGGCTTCCTGAAGTTTATCAAAGAGATCATCAATCCTTGGTAAGTGATGTTGGATCTTGACTGTCAACCTGTTCAGCTTCGGTCAATCCACACAAAGTCTGAGGCACCATCAGCCATCTTTGCCAAAAGGACAAGAGAACCCCAAGGGGAAGTATTGGGTCGGATTAAACCCTTTACCTACAACACCTCTAACTGCTTCTTGTTCTCATGTAACTTTGGTGTATCCATCCTATAAAGACTATTAGACACTGGTGCTACTCCAATCACAAGATCAATAGAAAAACCTACCTCTCGCTCTGGAGGTAGACTTAAAAATTCCTCTAGAAATACATCTTTAAAACATTCCACCACTAAAATAAAGTCCATCTATGAAATTTTATGTTCATTCAGATATACAATAGCAATATAGGCTATAATTCCTCTCAACCCATGATGCTTGGGTCCATCCCTACTTTCCATGACTTCTCATTCTCCCTTATGTAGAAAATACCCACCCTATGGTGATATGAAACTCACCTTGTGGTGATAGACGTCAAAATATACATGAAAGGACACTAACTGCTTCACTCTAAAAATTATATCAAATCATTTCATCTCTAAGACATAGAGGTACCAAAAGAAGTGACACCCACCAACCTTAAGAGTTCACTAGTTGCACTGACGCACACTGGTCTTCCTAATACCCAAAAGAGTTTCTAGCTTCATAATATCCTCAGAAGTAAAAATACAGATCCCAATGCTCTTTACAATAAAATAAAATATAAAACTATGAAAATCCCATGTATTGAAAAGATAATATGCTAAAACTGAGGCAACTAGAACTATACCTCTAATTGTAGGGGGTCTAGGATCCTTCTCCTACTGGTTCTATTCCATCGCAAAACTTTCACCTGTACTGCGGCCCTATGACCATTCCTGACTACCCTGAGCTGATTTTCCCTTCTATTACTGAAAACCTTCAATATGAAAACCACACCCATGACCACCTTCTTAGCCTAAATGGAAAAACCAACCACCACTCCATACCTAATGGGAAACATTTTGTCCTACTCTTGAACATGGAGTCATAACAGATCCCTTCTCATCCACTACTGGTGAGAACATCCAGCAAAATGCTGAGTATGACCCATCTTGCCGCATCATTTACACTTGGTAGGGTCCTTCAGAAAATATGGTGTACTATTCACTCTCTTCCTACTCTGGTATCATACCATCTATCTACCTGATGAAATATCACAAGAAAGATCCCTACGGTGCTTTCTGGTATTTGTCCAAGGAGTACCAGCCATGGATGCTGATCCTCCCTGGCTCGCTGCTCCCAACTCCATCAGATTGGGCTTGGTAATTATTGCTTGGTTTACAATATCAATCACTGAATATAGCCTAAAAAATAACTTATGATTGAATTTCATACCTTAGACCATCCTCAAATCACCCAACCCATGATAACTCCTCACCTCCACAAATAGGTGCAAAGAGATGAAGGTCTGTAAAGAGAGAAGAATAATCCATCACCGAAAGAGCGCCCAACTCCAAATGCTTGAACTCTCAGGCTAGATGGACCCTCAATGTCTTGGGTTAGATGATATCATATAAGTCCCTTTGAAACTCTTCCCAAGCCATATCTTGATGACATCACGCCTGTGTGATAACATCCCACCATCTCTTAGTGTAATCACGTCGCATGTACATTGCGAGCATCATCATCCGATCTGGAGGTGTCTCCATATACTCAATGATGGAAAGCATGGACTCCAACCATGACTCTACCACCTGTGGTCCTCTATCCCCTGAAAAGGTTATAGGTTTCTACTACTAGAGACCCTCTTCAACTCCTCCAAATATGGGGAACGATGTGGTGCTTTCTGCAAAGACTACATCATCCTCAAAAGGATTTCATGGAATTGTGAATTAGTACCGACATATGATATAACAGTTGGTGCCAAAACATGCATGACAGGAGGATCTTCATGTAGTCCTTGGTCTTCTTTTTCAATTATTTGATCATTTTCGTGTACCAAGCATACAATCAGAGGTCGTATTGGTGGCATGACTCAACATGGTCAATCAAACACCTTGGAATAAGATTATCAAAGATAGAAAAATAGATGTTCAAGAATGAAATAAGCTAAGTAAAGAATTAATGTTTTACAAAACCAAGTTACATGGAATGTAAAACCTATACATGACATGTTCCATTAATCTTTATCATGGGCTTGTACATTTTCCAACCCGGTCATGTAACACCTCATACACACGACATGTCCATTCTGTGACACAGTGTGTACATGAATTTTTTCCTCCTATCCGGGTTCTTCTACATGGATATAACTACATAGTTTTCTTCTATTGTAACACTACAAGATTTGTTCATCCTAGAAATGATGTTTACTACTTAATTTCCATACACCTGTTTTTTTATTCATAGGTCCAGATACACAGTCGATTTCCAAACGACATGTATAAGCTATATATGGCATGTACCACCCAAATTTCATCCACCCTTGTTGTTAGTCACATGGACAGATACATTGTCTCTTACAAAATGATGTGTACTCCCAATACATGGCATGTTCTACCAAAGATTTATCTACCCCATGTCTTCCTCAGATAGTCAGTCACACCGACAAAAAACTACACAGTGTGTACATACATTACATGGTGTGTACTTGAGAAAAGGTATTTCATCCAGAATAGAAGAACACATGGAATATGTTCATAACATCACAAACTCTATTGTCTGGGTTTCTAGACAGTAGGTATCTGGATCTTCTATTAAACCCTTAACTTATAATTTAACAAATTCATGCCATTTTCTGATCTATGAGAGACCATACTCCCCACAAATCAATGTTTGGAATCCTAATTCATGTCATATCATAATATAATCTAATTAAAGGTCAAATATGATCAACCAAATTCTGATCCAAGATGTCCTATAACACCTTAGGGGATAAGGATTATTGTCTATACAAACAAAACATTACATATACTAATAAACTATCAACATAAGAGGTATTTCAATCTCAAAATATATAAAAAAACATGCATATCTAGCACAACATCAATCACAACAGCATGATAACTATAATGAACCCTAAATGGAATAACCAGAAAGCATGACATGTGATCTCTATAAAGTTAATATATGAGGCATGAGATGGAATACCCTCATCTAACTGGGTTGTAATAGAAATAGAGACACAATGATATAAATCCTAACAACACAAAACAATTGAATCATCCAACGGTGAAATCAAATCAATTGTAACGATTGAAAAGCCACAAAATGCCAATATTCATGGTAACATGGATTTCCCCAATACACAGGTTAGCTATTCTTGGAATATAATATTACCAACAACTTGTTCCAACCAATCCCGGTCTATAGGCTACAAATATTAATCCAAAGTAGAAAAGAAACTCCTCTTATACCATTTTGTAACGTCCCAGTTCCAGGTGCCTCACAAAGGTTCCCTGAACCCGGTTGGTCCCCTGAACACAAACACATTTCCCCAAATTCCATAGGTAGACAACTAGATGTGAGGGAAAGGATGTGATAATTGGGAAACTATACCATCGCTGGTAGAGTATACAGAGTAGAATAAAATATTAAACAATAGTAGACGCGGTAATTCCATTCAAAAAAATAAACACCAGAAGATAAATAGAAACAACAACAAGAGAATATAAATAAATGATGAATGTCACAAGTGTTTAGGAATGAAGCCAAACAATTCAGAATATTAGAAATAAAATACTGAAAACAAATTACATAAAAGTAGTAAACTCTGAAAACATTGCAAACCTCTGCTTGGTCCCATGCTCTCTAGATTCAACAACAATTCATGTACATGATGAATAGGGGATCATTCAATTATCTATATCTACAACCATATAATCTATTTTGGTCCAAAGGCAAGATTTAAATAGTGTGTGGGATGAATCCCAGTAGGCAACAACCAAATGATTTGTTCCTAATTGCTAGAGAATATGTATGGCTGGAAACATGAAGTAATGAATCAATAAACTAATAAGTACAAAAAAGTAAACAATCCTACAATTTTCAATGACATTCATATATAATTCAGTATTCATCTGTTGAATTATGTATACATTTGGATCTAGAAAAACCTTTTTATCCCTTGTTTGATAGTAATAAGAGACATCTCGGAAGACCATCTAAAAATCAAGTAAGACAAATTCCAAGCAAATTCTTTAGCTTGGAATACTCAACACTATCATTCAAATATTCAATCATGACCCCTTGGGAATGTTCTCACAGTCTAATCCCCTAGTCTGACATAATAAAAATCATTTAATAAAGACCATATCAGAAGCTCTCATGGTCTATCCCCATTATATTAACTTAGCCCGAATGGCCCGGAGGCCTTCATTTTTTCTTTATTATGGATAATACTGCTTTTAAGGGTTGAAGGGGAAACTCTACATGACTAATAGGCCCATGGAACAAGGCCTGACTATCTCGCAATACATGACCCAAAGTCCCAGAGGCATACCATGTCTAATACATGACTCGTAGGCCCAACCCACTTGAACTGCCCCTCCCCATCTTCTGCATCATTGATCACCTAGCTCCCCACCTTGCATTTTTTGATCAGTTAGAATTTCCCTCTACAAAGATGCACGGTGCCTGGTCCCAATTGCAGTTTCCATACCCTCTCATTCTTCAAATCAGGTCAGCTCTGCTTTTGGTGGCTGCTACTCTTATTTCCATGATCCTCTTCTGGGACCAGTTCTGTGTGAACTGGGCTACTCCATGGTCTCCGTGGCCTGAAGGCCCTATCGCCCGAAGGCCTTTGATGACCTGAAGGCCCAAACCGGTGGTCTGAAAGACCATGATCTATCCCCCAAGTCAAATACCACCTATTAGCTGTCATAGGCAATACCCCTACGTAAACATTACATTAAATCATAAATACTTTACCCTACTTCGGGAAACTGTCACAGTCAAATTACTCTTTGTAAAACATCCACAATGCATATAATAGACATCCCATATAATTATTAACTCTATAAAAAAACTAGGCTTAGAAAACAGGGCAAGACTAACATGAATTCTTGACCAATGACCATAAATAATCAATATTGGGAAACACACCCTTGGGGTGCCCCAAAAACGAGGTATCTAACCTCACTCATATGAAACTAAACTTAATTAATCTTCTAAACCAAAATAGGTAATAAAAATGGTCAAATTCAAAACATAAAATAACCCAATCATGGGTATATGACACTTTTGTCATATATATTCCATATACAATAAACAAAAGGCACAAACCACCTACTGTAATGTCTTACAATTTGTATCCTTGAATATCATCCCTTGAATCATCCTATATCGACATAGATATACATAAAAACAAGAAAATAACCCAACATAAAATAACTCACAAGAGAGGATCAATCATGAAGAAAGGCCCTGGGGGATTTGAGAACTAACTGGTGGGATTCAAATGGACCTGACAATGTCTTCATCAGAGGTCAGACGGAGAATCGGGAGGGGTTCAATGTTCATCAGTCGTTCCTCAACAATCCTATACAAACCATGGTTAGGATAAAGTGTTTCCAAAGATGAGACACGACCCCTCTCTGATTTATAAAATAAAAATGAAAGTACAAAGCGTGTTCATTATATGTACATACATTGTATTGGCCTCAACCAGCCCCCGACCTAAGCGAGTCAACCATGTCATCACATGGAAATGTACTCGACCATTACATGGCCATTACATTGCTATATGTGGCAACTAAGTACACATGACTTGTAACCATATGTAAAAAATGTGTACTTAGAAAAATTCCAATTTCTTCATTTTTCTTAAAAAACAACCCCAAATCAAGATCCATACCTAAAATAAAGATGTGGGTTTTAAAAAATATAAAATGATGAAAGTGTTATATAAAATTAAATTAACTTACATATTGATGTTTAAAAAAATATTATATGTCAGTTATCTTAAATATATTAAAAATTATTTGAAAGATAAATCACTATATATATGAGTTAGTTTAAAATAGTTATATAAGATGATTTAAACCCACTATTCATACATAATATATTATACTGGGTAAAAATTAAACAACAAAATAAAATAACCAATAAATACTTAAAAATTATATATTACCATATTGAATTGATGAAATATGTCTACAACCAAAATTTTAAATCATAAAACCTCCCAAAACCTCTAAGAACACCAAAAAACATTCTGAAACTCCAAAACAGGATATGGAATTTATTTAGGAAACCATATTTTTTAAAAAAATAGTAAAACATTTATGTCATTTTGAATTATTTAATGGATGTATAAAAGTCAATAAATAAGATAATATAATAACTTTGAGTAATATTTTTAGATTTTACAGTGTGTGGTGTAATTGTTTAACATATAAAAACCAATTCCAGTTTATACATCTATAATGATGTAAGGTTTTATGTTTCTCTATGGTTTTCAATAAAAAAAAAATTATAAGTTGAGGGGGTTGTTTTATGGATTATTTATATAATTATTGAGGGGAACACACATTTTATATCTTGGATAAAATAAACCATTTCCTTTCTGGATGATGTGAATATATTTAGACCCATTTCTTAATTTAACATGAATCAATCACTGAGATATTTTGAATATATTGAAAGGTAAAAAAAATTTGGGTTGAATTTATAATAATGGCTGATTTAATGATTAAATTATTATAATTTAATTGATATTTTTCTTTGGATAATGTGTTCATTTGTTAATAAAAAATTATCATTTGTTATTTTTTATATTCATTTATATAGTGGAGATATTATATTAAATAAATGAGCCAAATTACATAATATTATCGGAGGATATATAATAAATTTAATTTCTATATGTTTAAAAATGGTGTCATATCATCTATTTTTAATATATTTCAATGTATATTTTTTTATAAAATATTTATTAAATAATTAGAG
Organism: Viscum album; assembly: GCA_963277665.1. Lineage (NCBI taxonomy): Eukaryota > Viridiplantae > Streptophyta > Magnoliopsida > Santalales > Viscaceae > Viscum > Viscum album. The sequence continues at coordinate 1,646,353,108 of OY728164.1, forward strand.
ATCAAATTCTGTGAAAGCATTTCATTTGGATCCATATATGATAACCAAAATATATATATTAAAAAATTATCATATCATAAACTAATTTTTTCAATTTTTAGAATACATTATTTTCTCAAAATAATTCAACTACAATTAGATATTTTTATATCATTTTTATCATATGTTCTAATTTTTCAGTCAAGGTAACATTCAAGGCTTCAAAAGTCACTTTTTCATCATAGGATAGACCACAAAATACACGATTATTTATATTTATTAGAAAGTGTGATTATGTGTTTATTAAAATAATTCCCACTTCATAATAACGATCCATGATTGAAAATTTATGTTACTTTTTCCATTTACATGAAAATGTAAATCTAGATAAATACTAGATTTTATATATTAGGTAAATATATTTTACACTCTCTTTATATTTATATTAATTTGATTTATTTTATACATGTTTTGTTCTGGATAATCATTTAGGGATAGTTGTACATGATTCACGGGAACTAATTGAAAGAAAAATTAAATTAATATTGATATAATCGTATTAAATAATATATTTTGATTGTGTGGTAGTTTTGAAACCGAATAAAAAATAGAAATAATTTGGTGTTGATAAAGATCGTGATGTAGAATATGTTTCACAATGTATATATATTTAAAATGATCATTAATGGAGCTTGGTAAAAAATTATGATTATATGTAAGACCAACTATCCTTATATCAATCATAATTGTAGCATTGTTTTAAACATCTATCAAAAACATTTATAATATATATAATATAATAATATTCACCATGATACTATATGGGGTTTTGAATTCACACTTGGTATGTTTTCATGACCATTTTTATAAATTTTAACAAATATTATTTTCTATTTTCTATAACAGATGAAATAATAATAATATTAAATAAGAGAATATGAGAAATGTATTTTTATTACAATTTATTAGGATTAAATTAGAAAATATGATGATATCCAAAGAAAAAAACATAAAAGATTATTTCCTTATAAAAATGAAGAAAAACGTGTGTGTGTGTGTGTTTATATTTAATTTCATTCATTTCTGTATTTATTTACACGAGGATTCATTATATATGTTTAATATAATTTTACGGACGTTTTATTATCAATACATTCATATTTCATCATCGATTACTATATTTTATGATATTTTATTCTTATATTAATTGGTCGATGGAATTTAGTTAAAATGGGGAATATTTTATGATGTAACCAGAATGAGATATATTGTTATAATTATAATAATTTTATAGAAATTTTTATTAATGCATATCAAATTGAGTTTAATAATAAAAATTAAATGGGAATATTTTTAGGATAAACTAAATCTTTTAATATTAATTAATTTTAATATTAATATAAGATATAGGGTCTCCCTTTGACAAATTATGATATAATTTAATTGTCAATTCACTTTGATAAGATATCATAAATTTAATGTTAAAAATATAAATTAATGTAGAGGAATGTGAATGAAATTTTATTTTAGTGAAAAAATAATCCTAATTATATAGTATAATATATCTTATTTTTATAGTGAAAATATGAGTGAGGATATGTTTGAATCATGAGGAATTATTAAAAAATATACATGTAGATAAAAAATGATGACTAAGAGATGAATATATATTTAAAGGATGTTTAAATGAAATCTGTGAATGATAAGGTCAAAAATGTAAAAATTCATTAACTATTATGAAAATGATTAATCAAGGGAGATATAAGGAACAATAAATTATGTTTTGGAATATTTTTTCGAAACATTTCTCTGAAACTCCCTTATAGATGCCTTTTCAAACATTCCCTGATAGAAAATTCGATAAAATATTATTTCATATAAAGTAAAGCTTAATGGGAAGACTACAATGTGATATATTAAATAATGGTAATTCATGATGATATTTAGTATAATAAATACTAAATAATAGTCATGTATTCATTTGTTGTAATTCACAATGGCTCATGTAAATTTTAAAAAAAATCATGTTTTATTATTATGAATATTGTATTGAATACATATTATTACAAGCCTTAGATTAGATGATATAATGAAAAAATATATATTATCTTTAATGGGAAAATATTTTTTTAGAATTGACATTTTATTATGGTAGGTTTTATTATATTACAAAAAAATTTATTTTTTTTTGGAAATTTTTATGATTCAGATAGAGGTGGACAAAAGACACCTAATACTTGAGATTCATTATTTTTGATACTGTTCATTTTATACATGATTTAAATGAAGGGTGCTATATTTGAGTTTCATTAGAGGTCATGTTATATTAAATGGAGTTCCCAAATTGGTGTTTAAGATTTCAGGTTTTTTCATTATGATGATATCACTAATATATCATGTCAATAATTTGAGATTTGGGTGATAGAGGAAGTCTAAAACAATTGATGATTGAAATATGTGTATTTTTTTATGTTTCATTATAAACTTATTCAATATATAATTACGTATATTTGATTAATAAAGAAATGATATTTATTATAATCACCAACTAGTGCTGGTGGAATGTAGATTAAACTATTTGGAATAATTTAAATCAATTATGAATAACTCATTAATTTAAATAGATTGAGAGTTATTACTAAAGAGATAATATACAAGAAAAATGATTGAGAAACCCTAAATAGATATTATTATAGTATGGAATTCCAAGTAAATAATATGATATAATGTATAATAGTTGGAAGTAGGAGTCAATTTTGGTATACGATTAGATGTCGATGAGGTTATAGAATTAAAATAAATAAGGTATTTTAAGGACAAAAAATTATCTTCAAACAAGTTTAAGTGGATTGGAAATAATTTAATAATTCATAAAATAATATTTAGCTATTCTAAAATTTTTTGGAAGTATTTGAGAGACTGTTAGATGGAAAAATGTGGTTCTGAGATGAGGTATAGATGTACTCTAATTTTTTAAATCAACTTTTAAAATTTTTTAAGGCATCCATACATATGACTATATCAAGGTTTTTTTTGGATAAATTCCCCAATGTTTATTTTATACATAAAATCCATTATGGACCATACATAAAACAAATATAGGTTAAATCCATTAGTATGATAAAGGAATTCATATATGAGCTAATTGTTAATGTTCAATTAATACATAACTTAATTATATTCCAATGGTTATGATAATCTAGGAAAGGGGTAAATACACAATATTTTTTATATTCATAAGAAAATATATGAGAATAATTCTACAATGATAATTAAAATTCCTCAACCTATATATGTAAGATCATTTTTAGAGAATGTGTAATATTTTTACAAAGGTTTAATTTGATAATTCATTATTTCTTTAGATTATGATGAGATATGTGAAAACTATATATTCATAAACATTAATCATTTAACATTTAAAAAATAGAAAATGAAGGAGAGAATTATTTATACCTCATAATTTTTTTATCTTACCAAATATACAAGAGTTTAAAAAATATATTTATTGAAAATTATAAAAAAATTATTCTAGGTAGTTAAATAAATTGATAATTTTAATTTTAATTATGGAAATAAACATCATGAATATTCAAAATATTTTATTATGCTAAGAATAAATAATCAAGTCTATGTTATTTCTAGGATTTATGGAAGTCATGAAAAATGTAATTATCTAAGCATTGATGATATTTTGTTTCAAATAAAATGATCTCAAATGTGAAGATATTTTTAGTATATATGTATTTAATTAAATATCTTTATGTGGAAAATATCTTGATTTCTTCAGAAAATTAAAAGTTGATCTATAAATCATGGAATTTTGATAGAATTAAAACTAGTAATATGAACCTGTTTGAATATGTTTATATCAAAAATTATACCAAATAATTTTTTTTGTATTATAATTATAGAGATTTACTACACCAAAATGCATGTAGTGTAAATTTTTACACACTTCTACATGAAGGCCTATTTATTATAGAGGATGACCTAGTTATTCTGATGAAGAAAAATCCTATGTAGAAGTTAGACCTTGTTCTGATTATTTGGGAGGAACTTTTAAGATATTTGGTTCTACTATAAACAATTCATAAATTAATTTCAAGATACTTGAGTGATATCAAGAAACTTCTTGTACCATGATGTATCATTATGCCTTCACTAATTCGAGGTAATATCTAAAACATAGTGAGAACAAATTGGAATATAGATGAAATATAAACAACTAATGTATTTCATTGATGAGAACTTGAAATTAATATAATATAATATGAATAATATATGTATATTGATAGAATTTAATCATACAAATGAGTAGGTTTCCACATTAATTAAAACCCTTTTAAACCCCCATTATGATAATTATTTGATTTTATATTTTTTTATTTACTTGTGGGGGTAAAGGTTGAGTGTGAATTTATAGGTACATACATCTTAAATGAGATTGAGAATTGAGAATCACGAAGATATTATTAAAATAGAAAGTGAAACCTAGTAAAAATAAATAAACAATGATTTTTCACAACTCCTGTTCTCCCTGAATGATCCATTGGTCACATAATTATATTATTATAAATTCCTAAATAATAAACACGATGATGGAGAGGAATAATGATATGAATGAAAATGAGGCACCCACTAGGACCCCACCTGGACAATCTGTAGGATCTGTGTGACACCCCAATCATATATGAATACGTCAATGTTTTGAGACAAACACCAATAATTAAATTAAAATCAATAATTCCCTAACTATAACTACATATATAAAAATTCATTCCAATGCACAATATATATAATTATATACCACCAAATACATGGAGAGACAAAGATATATACACATACACAAACACACACACATAGTTATACATATATATATATAAAGTTAAATTTATAAAAACATATTAATGTGAAGATAACTACATAGTTTAATATTATAATAGAAAAAACAAAAATAAAAAAATAAACTATAAATTATATTTCTTGATACAACTATCATGAAACTATAGATAGAAAATCTATTATAAAATATCACAAATATAGGGAACACAAACCAAATCCTACTTTTCCCTGTACCTCAAACATCCACTATGAACATTCTATATAGGTGCTATAAGATCCATATTTTCAAAAGATGTCAATATATGATGGAATTTCTATATAAAAATATCACGTGTGAGAATATGAACTATTTGGGGTTAGTATTAATAAAATCATAAAAATTCTGTAGAATCCAAAAACTAATAAAAATAATAAGCCAACTCAAAAACCTATTTTATGAGGGAAAAAATAAAGTAAAACCATTGAAGTCCAAAAATGCTCTAAGATCATGAAAACCCTAGAAAGAGGATATAGAAGTTATCGTAACTTTGCTTCATGGAAAGATGTATCACATGAGGATAAATGAAAAGACATTGAATCTAAAGTATCCTACAGTCTGACCTCAATATCATACATGTATATAGTCTAATAAAGTCAACAAAACATGCATGATATATCAAAATATCTATAATTAAAGTATAATCCATCACCATAAATAAGTGTATCTTTGTCCCTGATGAAATTCACTTAATATGATAAATGATATATACCATGCATAAGAGTACACATAATTCAAGGGGTTTTAGGGTGTATTATAGTAATGGAATTTAACATATTTTTTAAGGTAATAACTAATGAATATAGGTTGGGTAATTTTTCAATATCATGTGGGGGAGTACCAACCCAAAAAAAATTATAGTGGAAGCACACTTCTCTAGGGTTAGAGGTGTCCATATGAAATACGAGGAAAATTATCCAATTGATGGTAGTCATTAGCTATTATATCATTGAGGGGATATTTAAATACATAATCCATATTTGGGACCCTAAACATATCCTCAGAACTGTTCCATATGGTATATTAACACTATAATTTGAAATGAATGTCTCATATATACTCTAATGAAGCACTATAAAACCTAATGATCACTACAATACCTAATTGATTGAAAACAATATGGGGTGTCTTTTAAACTAGTACCCACATGATTTACATGAAAAAATCCATAGAAAAGAATAATTATGCGTTCAGTTCTGAAACCAATGTGATAAAATTTTAGTACACTATAGGGAGGGTACTATAGATATCATCATATATATAATACTATTCATGTAGTACTCGGTAGTTTCCAAATGTTTTCTCTTACAATTTAGATCATATAATGTTTACTTACCTAGCTCATGAAGGTTTTTTATATCATGACACCGCATATTTTATATACACATTATATCATGATTTATTAATTTAAGATACATGTAACACAATAGGAATACATTGGGATGTGAAGTCTCTTTAAGTAATTAGATACGTGTCACAATATTTTGAAATAGGGATAAAATTAAATTTTTTAAAACTCTTTTACATGCTCTAAAATTATATAGATCTTCTAGTACTTATTCAGATAACTAGGGGATGTGAAAAAGAAAGTGGTTAGATATAAAAGCTAGTTTAGGAATAATAAAATCAGAGTATATTTTTAATTAGTCTATATAAGTCATGAGTAATAATAGAAAGGTGAGAATCATAGTTTTAAATCTAAAATCATGGTATAGGATAATAAAATCAGAGTCATAGAAATATGGGTTGAATATAAAACATCAGAATCATAAGAATAATTCTTGTAAAACTATATACACTACATAACATAATATTCTTATGCTAATTTATTGAGAACCATACATGTTATATCATGAGATTAAAACAATACTCAATTCATTGAAGTGATATATAATTATGTGGCCAACCATTATATTTATATTATGTTCATACATTTTTATTCAAAATATATCCTACAAATTTTGAATTTTTTCATCACTTTTAATATCTTGATTAAGGAGTGCGAGTAACATATATATAATTTCCCATTAAATTAAGGATAGGTACATCTTGGTGAATATCTTTGATTTGAAATTGTGATGGGTATTCACAATATAGAATAGTGGTATGTAAATTCATAGAATAATTTTGACAGCATAACATGTGTACATAAAAATTCATGGAAGGGTTTAATGAGAGTGAAATGGGGCATCTAATTACATATGAAATTTGAGGAAATTAAATCAATGTTAAAGATAACATAGAAATTGTAAAATTGGAAATCAGAAGGCAGAGAGGAAGATAATTACATTAATAAAATAAAAGAGGAGTGAATCCCCTACCATGAGGGAGTTATTATAAACCCTTGGGAGGAGCTTATTACTAGATATGGAAAACCATGGGAATACATAAGAGATGTAAAGAGAGAATAACTTCCAGATCAATGGGTTTTGAGTTAATATTTATGGGGGGATGGGTGGTGATTAATAAAAAAATGTGGGGAATTATTTACAAATGTACAAACTTAGGTTTCGAATATTAAGTAAAAATTTAATAATTCAACTAAAATTTCCATTGTTTTCCTACGAAATAAACCATAGAAGAGAGTTTTTAAATTTATTAATATATAAAAACCAAAAACATTAAAATAATATCATTCATTATGTGGAGGAAATTGATGTTCATAAAGAATTGTTTTTAAAACCATATATTATAATAATGTTTTTTCATTATTCATTGTAATTTTTTAAAGCTAATCAAATAACTTTAAAAAACATTACATTAAGGTGGAATTAAATTTTTGTTAATTTATACTTTTTATATTTTTTATTACATCCCTTTTTTATGATAATGAGATCATAATTCATTACAAATATTAATTCCAAATTTAAGTTTTTACAAAAAAGTGAGTTTATCTAAAAATTATGAAAAATTCACCTTTTACTAATTTAACAAAAATGATTTCAAAAGTTATAATTATTTTAATTTTTTTTAATATGTGAATTTAAACTATTAATGAAAAATAACAATTAATTAAAAAACTATATTTTTAACAACACAAATGAATTTGAGACTCCTATAAAAATTACATTTGAAAAATTATATTATAATTTATATTTATGTAAATTTTTATTAATAACAATATATTATGAAAATATAAATTATATCAAAATTATTTCATTCATTAACAAAATATTTGATGATAAATATTTCCAAAAATATGTTTTTTGATTCTTCGTATCAAAATCAATTTCCATCAATGTTATTATATAGTTTTGTAAAAATATAAAGTAGTAATAATCAGAGATAAATGAAATAAATATTTTAGGAAAAAAATCATATTACATTGTAAATAACAAATAACCTCTTATTACACCAATAAATGCCTCATGGGTAAGGTGTGAAATGGTAGTAATTTATTATGGACGTTCAAGGAACATGGTTTGGAAAGTGATATCTATTAGTTTGAGATTCTCAGGTAAATTGGTTTACTCAAGTTTTAATTTTTTACCCTCATCATCAACATGTTCAGGGGAAAATCTTAAGGATTATATCTCCCTTGAATGCTCTGATAAAAATGGTTCATAGGGTATGATTATACTGCTAATGCTATTCATAAATTCTATATATATAGATTAGATATTATCAAAAACCCATAATATAATAATTTTATGGTCACTATATTATGAATCTATTATCACTGGTTTTGATTCTTAATGGTATTTTCCACATGATATAAAAATTATTGCTATATTTTATAATAGTCAAAAAATCATTTTCTTTATAATTACATTACTAAATAATGTATTTAATTATACATAAGGGAATTTAATTAATTAAATTTGTATCCATTACATTCTTCCCCACTTCATAAAATTTCCCTGCAAAATTTCATTTCCTAAACCCAAAAAAAGGGTACATCATTCATCACATTTTTTGGTTTGCATGATTCATCCGCCATCATGAGGTTCCACTACAAAACATTTTCTTGGTTAGTTTACATATTTTATAGAATATTGTCTCTATAATCTATGATTTTCATCAAAATATCCACAAATTAATGATCATTTTCTTATGGAACCACCTAAAGATTTATTACATGTGTTAGGTCTGGTATATTATTCCTTAAAAGGTATACATGGAACAAATCATATAGTGTATATAGGTATGTGAGATTACTAGTTTATAGAAAAAAAATATAATTTGATAAAGGATCTCAATGGGGATGATGTATCTCATTCTAATAATTCCCTTATTTCCAATACCTCAAAAAATAATTTTGTAGTGATATATTATGGAACACGTTATTTTTAACCTCAAAGTATAGGTAATGTTGATGATTATCTAAATATATTTAATGAAACACCTAAAAATTTTAAAATTATAACATTGTTTTTATATCATATGTGTCACATATAAAAAAATTATAATAAAATATGAAATATAGTTTTAAAATATATTCTCTTCGATAGCTTATAGAAAACATTACCCGTAGTCTAAATGGTGTGAAATATATTATATTATTATAACCTAGCAGTTAAATATGAATGTATGAATAGTGATAATATTTTATAAAATGTATGTTTTTAAAAAATATGAAAATAAATTCAGTGGTGATCTATTAATTATAAATAAATAAAATAAATATTTGAAATATAAAAATATATTGTAAAAAATTGTACATTTCCAGAATGCGGTTTAGTCATGCTATGGAAACAAAAATATAAATTAATCATTAAAACTTTTTTAAATTTAATTTGGTAAAATGACATTCCATTATGAAATCATCGTGTTAATATTATCTTATGGTAAATTTTTGGTATTTTTCTAATTTTTCTCTTTTTTGAAAAGAATAGTGAAAAATTCTGATTTTTAATGAAAATAGCCTTTTAATTTAAATAATTTATAATGAAATTTATATTTATTTATTTTTAATGTAATATTAGATATATAATATTAAATTTAATCTAGTTTAATTTATTTAAATCAATTTTATATTTATGTTTTATACTAAAAGCTTATATACTTCTGATAATTGATTTTTTGCAAACACAAATTTTCTTCGCGTCTATGGGTATAATTTTAAATTTAATTTGATCAGTTTTATTAATATAATTTGAAAAAATGAATTAAATATTTGGAATTATCTTTATTCATATAATCTAGTAAGTTAATTTTTTATATGAAAATGAAGTGTGAAAATAGTAAATATAAATTAACATGTTTGAGGAAAAAATGGGCTAAAGAGGGTTTAAAAAGAAGATAATAGTTTAAATGGCCTATGAACTTTTCATAATCATATTTTATAGAAGTATCTACATTTTATTTATTCCAAAATTAAGAAATATTGTTATTTTGTAGCTTTTGGCAGGTGAATGAATTTATTATTTTGTATTAATTTTTGAACATTCTAAGTATTTTCTTAGTGGGCCCCCATTCCCCACATATAAAAGTTAACTCACTCATCATGACTACTAAAAAAATTATTGAATAAAAAAATCCCACCCTTCATTTTAAAAATTTAATCTTTTATCCTTTACAAAATACCAACCCTAGGATCCTTAAGAGGAGATTCAATGGATGTTTTTCTTAAAGAAGGCTATTAACATAACAAAGAACAATCATTTTATTTTTAATTTTTTCAAATTCAATTATGTATTAACATGTAAAATATAATATCACCACTATCTATAATATAATTATATCTTATTATGTTAATTTTATAATAATTTCCAATATTTTCTTCCATAATATGGTAAACAAAATCATCTACCATGTGTATAACGAATTACATCATTGCCAACCAATGTTGTTCATATTCCATCACCAACATTTAAGGATGGATATAAAAATATATTTAACACGTTTATATGATATTTATGATATTATTATTCTTATAAAAATACAATATCACATGATCCTTCTTAATTTAAATTCTTTTTAAAATATTATAATGTCACTCGTGTGTACGATAGGGTACCTCCTTGTGAAGAAATATTAATCATTTTACACTTAAAAATTACATGGAATGTCATTAGGATAAATTTAATTAATACTTGTGATATATATGATATTATATTGATTAATTAATGTTAATATATCACCCAAATTCTTACCCTTTCTCCCATTAAGAAAGTGATAATGTCTCTCATTCGTACATATGCCCTACTGTATCCATGAAATGATGTGATACATATCCATGTAAAAATTTCATCAATGATTGAAAAAATATACCTAATTAAAAAATATATTTATAAAATTAATACAATTATGGAGATGATGGAATGATATATTACGTGAAATGACTGGATCATTCACGAAAAAGGATGCATAATACAACTAGGAAATTAACACTCAAAAAATGAATATTTTGAAATATTATAAATTAATGGGAGACATGATTTTATAAAAGGATCATATATTATATAATAAGTATTAACATGGTTCAGTTATAAATAAATAACATTCTTGAAAGAACTATATAACATTTTAGATCATTTTCAACTAAAAGAAAGTGTGATGTAAGGGACGTTATCAAAGATTCCCTTCAGTTAGGTACATTTTATTATTGTGAATCAAATTTATAATATGTTGTAAATAATTAATAATTGATTTAGAATATAATGATTCATTGATAATGATTTTTATTTTAAGTCTCAATGATAATTATTTCATCCAATTGTATTTGGCTTATAAATTTTTAAGTGGTAAACAATTTCATAACTCGGTTTCTTTTCAATGGGTTGTATCAACTATTCATTTTCAATAATATTATAAGATTATGTTCTTAATGACTCGTATTTATCTTAGGTTTATTTTTAAATTACTTTATTTGAATTTATATTTCATACATATAATTTATTCATTCATTAATTCTCGTTCAACAATATGATAATTGAAAGGGTTTATTTCAAAATCGCATTCAAAACGATGTTGTTTATTCATAAATTTCAATTATATAATAAATATTGGATAAAAATATTTAATTTTATTCATGTCTTGTTATTCAGGATATATTAAACTAATTGTACATTTTTTCTATTATTTGGTACTCAAAATAAATAAGAACATGTTTTTATGAAAATCCTACTACATTTCATTCTTCCGTACAAAATACTTTTTTTTCTATAATCGTGTGTTGTAATAATGTTTTCAATGTTATTTTTATAAAATAATTCAAAATGTATTTTTAAATAAATTTATACCCATTTATTGATAGTTTTTAACTAAATATTATTAGTTCAATCATAGTATTGATTTAAAAATAATTCATTTTTTGGATTTTACAAAACAAAACTAAAGGAATATTTTTTAAAACATGTACAACATGTACACAGTTTCCCTTATTAAAATACCACTCAATTTTTTAATGATATATTTATATGTTTGAAATGATAATTTAGAAGATAATTATTTTAATATTATTTTATAAATTATTGATTTTTAAAAATATTTGGAAAAAAATGATATATTCCTCATAATGTTTTTAAAGATATTATTATGGTATTTGTATCCATCAACAACAATAATGATTTAATTTTCATATACCAAGCTAAGTGTATTTTGTATTTATAATATTCATATTCTACTATTGGATGGATTTTGAAAATTTTGACCAACCAATTATTGAATATAACATTCTTGATTCATTATTGTAGTCATTAAATTTCATTGGAAATATTAACTTTCATATGACTATTGGTCATTAAATTTCTCCAAAGTATCCATATTATTTATAATGTATATTTGTATTACCTAATGAATATTCCTTTCATACATAATGTGTTTAATTTGAATTTTGTTTTATTAGATAGGGATAAATGGAAAAATTAGTGTTCTTTAATCATTAAATATTTTTGTTAATATTTAATATTCATCATCAATTAAATTGATTATTTGATATATGAGGAATTATTATGACACATAGTGATGGATGTGTCCAGAAATTATATATCCCCTCAACAAAATGGTAGTATCATGATGTGTATCATTACTCTATCGTTAAATGGGTTGATACCTATAGGTTTAAACCATCTTCTGAAAGGACATGACAACAGAGGTATCATGATATTTGTGATGATGATGTCCAAAAATTAATAATTTTCTTCATTAATAATTCAGATATTATTATCTATGACATTTTCATTTTGATATTATCTATCGATGTATTTAATTTTTTTATTTATTAAAAGGAATTTTTCTTGTTATTTTTCTTCCCATATTGATTATTCATTATTTTATCAAGAAACTAATGTAATATAAATGAAATTTTTATCATTTATTTACATTTACATATTTTTTATTATATATATTATCATGATAGTAATGTTATTTAAATACCATATCTCTTTATTTATTTACAATTACATGTTGATTATGAATATTAAATAATGATATATTCTATTGTACTTAACCCTTACTAAGAATTTTGGCTAACCTTTATTTTTCATGTAGGTATATTGAGAATGACATGAAATGATATGATAGAGGAAATAAAAATATTCTATTAATATTTGGGTCATTTTTGGATTTTGAATGTCATTTTTTAATCATGTATGTGTCTTTTTTAACAAGACAACTAATCTATTTTGTGTATTTGGATGAAATTCCATGTATGTTATGAAAATTTAATAAAGCTCACACCAGCTCTGGTCTACTAGTGGAGTGTTCACAAAAGTTGGTATCAGAGGAATTTTAGTATAATCCTCTGGGAACTAGATTTATGAAAAGATATATTATAGAACCTGACCATATAATAGACTTTTAAGATTAGTATAGAAGAAAATTTTAAATTTTTTATAAGGTATAGATTCTATAGGTTTCCTATAAGTACAATCATGTGTGGATACAATAAGTGGATTTCAATCTAAAATAATGGAATCTAGGGGTAATAACTTTTAAAGCAACTCATTGATCTTGATCCTCTCATCACTAGCTGCACAACAACAAGCCTTACAGAACACCTAGTTTGGCAGTCATTGAGGATACTCTTTGGATAATTTACAATTTGTTTACAAACCATTATTAATGTTTTTCATAGATATTATAGTTGAATATACATAGCTTAACATACGGTTCTTAATATTTAAAATAATGTTTCATTAATTAGACATCCTATAAATGATTAAATGGTTTTCTAAATATGATTATTGTTTCATACACTATGATTTTTTGTTTTAATCAATCACATGAAACCGAATGAGTAGTGTTAATATTGAACATGAAGGATAATGTGGGGAATATGAGAAACAAAATAGAATGATGATGTGAGTTTGAGACATAATGATTTTTCCTAATAATTTATCACAAAATATTATTAATAAAATATACCACAAAAAAATATTGTACACAATAAACATGAATAGGATAGAATTCTGTAAGATCTTTAGTGGTGTATACTAAGGAATAAAGAAGGCTTGATTTCCTTCATGATAGAAATTCTGAAAGAGACACCTAATAGAGTGTATCATATGAATGGTAAAATGTTTTACGTGTGTAAAATAATGTTATAAAGTAGTGAAAATCCACGGAAAACTGAAGAGTGCATATAATGGAAATAAATATCATCCACATGATCAATTTATAGTTCCTTATAAAAAAATGTGGGGAAAATTTGAATTATCTGAGTCAATTTTAAAATTTTAATGGTTAAACCATAGACTATAGGAGCAAAATGTTGAAATAAAATGGATTTTTTTATGTATTAGAATTCAAGAATTAAATGATAGAAGTATTTTTAACAAAGTTGTTTTCATTATAATAATCCCCGAACAACTAAATATCGTATTAAATTTTAATCAAATATGTTTTCATTAACATAAGTTTTCTCAATAGGTTTTTTGTTGTGGGAGATTAGAAAGACTAAGGATATTTTTTTGAAAACCATTATTGGAATAAAACCTGTATATTTCTTATAAGAAAGACATATTTAAGTAATAATACCTTTACATTTCCTTTTTCAATAATGATTAGATGTATCGGTAACCATTAAGGTTTATATTATCCTTGATGTTTTATTAATTAATGAAAATCACAATTTAGAAATGTTATAGGAATTATTTTAATATGGTTTTAGAAAAAGGGTAACATTCATACCTAGTGAGAACCTAATAAATCCACCAAAGGTTGTAAGGCTTGAATGCACACCCAATGAACGATAAGATTTTAGCTCCAACCCCTAGAATACATGATATCATATGTAAATACATGGAAATTCTATATAATTTTTTTAATTTAATTATATGGAATTATTATGAGACTACGATAATTGACAGCACATGATTCCGAGACCTAGAGAGCCTAGAATGGAATTTTTAACTTTTTTAAAGTATGTCCAGTAAACATGAGAGCATTAATTTCTATCTTTAGAACCGGTGCTCATATTGAAAATATGAGGGAACCATTGAATTCGTTGGGCTGAGAATCACTTAGGCAAAGCATAACATCGACCAGTAAGGGTCAGATGAAAATGTTAATTTTTGGACTTTTAAAAAAATATTAATAATAAAATTACTCTTTGATTTATTTTAATCTATTCCCACAGTTGAGTGGTGGATAGAGGGACTGTAGTGTAACGACATGCATTAAATAAGATGCATTTAATGACTTCATCCTCTTATTGTGTAACTGCATCACTCGTGGTTTAATAAGCTCATTAATTAGGATTCATTAATCATAAAAATGTAGCAACATGGAAGTTAATTTCTTTAATTTTATCAAAACATTAGAATGGGATTTGGGAACCCACCAGTGGAACCTCTGATGAAACATCGATGATGTCACTCTCCAATAAAGAATGGTGATCGATCTACAACTATTGAAGAACATGGAACAGGCTTCAACAAACAACTTTGAATGCAGAGCCCTTTTTTCATCTACAATGGAATCCACCAAATCCAGGTAGGGAGATTAATTGTTTATGCATTTAAAAGATTTCTCTTAACCATTCTTGAATAATACGAAAAATACAGATTAACTGACTAATGGGTTGATTCATTCATATGGGTGGTTGTTGCTGGAAATTGACTTTGGTTAATCATTGACCTGAGTTGAATGATCCCTTCCCATGTTTTAGCGCTAATGCGGAGGGCACAAACCGAACCGAATAATGCATAGACCCTCCAATGAACATATTCTTGGTGCATTATTCAATAAGGATCAAAAAATGTATCAGAAATTTGATTTCAAGGGACATGAAGTGAAGGCGTCGACTAGGGAGCCCTGTAGGCATAGATGGGAAATCAAACAGATCATAAAATCATATGTGGTGGCCCACGGAAGCACCCTCCAGTGCCTACGACCGGTGGTGGCACCAGTGATAGGGGAAGCACCAATGATTGGTGGTGGCACCAATGATAGGGGCAGCACTGACGACCAGCTATAGCATCAATGACCGGTGGCAGCACCGGTGACTGGCGGCAGCACTGACGACTGGAGGTGGTGGCCAGCCAAGCCAACCGCATGGGGATATTGGTGCCTACAGATGTGGCAGAAGCATGAGTCATGACCAACCGGACTATAGTGGGTGGAATGACAGGGCGTCGATGCGCCACATGGGGAGATGAGCATCCCACTCATGCCGGACCCATTTGTTAGGCCAGACTCGCGGGCCTGGATGGAACCATGAGATAGTCCGCACCTATAAGCTGAGCTGGACCCCCTCACCTAGCCAGACCCATAGACTAGGTTGGACCCCCTGAGCTAGGCCGGACTCGTGATCCCAACGGGCTGGCCGGGCTAGACCCTTACCGAACCTGACCGGTCCTATTTCACTAAATCATGTGTATCACGCAAACCGGGCATCTGATTGATGTGCCGTCAGTGGTGATGGAACCCTTAGGATGAGGTTGGAATTTTGAGATACTCAATTTTTTTTGAGTAACATGGAGTGTGTTTGGGTTGGATCGAACTCAAATCCAACCGGGGCTACAGTACTAAAATTCCTATAACTTACTGATCGGACGTTCGATCGAGGAATCATCTATTGCATTGGAACCCTTATGACATGGAGGTTTTTTTGTTAATAATTATTGAGACATTGTGATAGTTGAGCTATGACTGATGGCTTGGGGAGAAGGATTTGTGGAACTCTATCGCACATGTGTGGAAATCCTGTGGCTGGCTGTCAACTGAAGAGCGGGCCATTGTGGATCAGCATCAAAGAGACCCTATTTGGATCAGCAGTAGTATGATCATATGAGAAATAGACTTAGAGTATCCCATTGTGTATCAACAACTTATGACCCTATGTGGATCAATGACTTATATCCTTATGTGGATCGATGCCTTACAACCCTGTAGGGATCAACAACTTACGAACCTGTGTGAATCGAAGACTTGTGACCCTATGGGTATTAGTGACATATGTTCATATGTGGAGCAGTGACATATATCCTAGTGTGGATTAGCAATAGAATGACTTCTTTGTGGTTCAGCAGTGGATCTTATCAATGTAATAAGATGATTTATCTTTATGACTAATTATCATTATTCATGATATTTTTGTTGTATACATGGTGTGAGATATCATTTTCTTTTTTTCTTTGTGATTGAGATCATGATTTGTGGTTTTTTCACTATGGTATTCTAGAATACCTTCAGGGGTCTCAGGGTACCTACTGGTTATTGTTATACTCACCCATTCATGGGCTTCTCCAGGACCTTGTTGTGTCCTATGAAGTTGACAGACTGCTTTGACCGAGATTTGGGAGCTACGACTGGAGGGTGTATAGAAGTGACCGATTTATATGGAGAATTGGTGTGAAGAGCTGTAACTACCCTTCAGGTAAGATCCTTGGTGGATAACCTCACGATCTATTTTTCCTTTTTTATATACTTTCTTTTAGTGGGGTTTCTATACTAGCAAATTCTGTTTCAGTTCACACATTTATTTACAGTCGTTATACTACATGGTTTTCTCTTGTTCGGTACATAGTTAATGTTCTTGCTGGTTTAAATGAAATTCATTCCCATTTTAGGGATATTAATTTCTAGTGCTAGTCTATAACCCTTGTCCTATGGAAGGATAGCTTGGGTAACTCACGGAATAGGCCCCGGAGGACGAGTCATGACAAAGTGGTATTAGAGGAGCCATTTATACCGAAAAACTAAGACACTAATATTATCAATGGGGAAATAGGGTTAAGTGGTTTGAGTATAGTCTTTAGTTTAGGAAATATAATTTTGGTAAGGCATCTGATTTATCTATACACCAGGACTCAGAATTCTGATTTCTTACTCAGTTCATGAAAACACTGATTGCTTTTGTTGTTGAATTGTTTTTTTCTTTGGATCTCTTTTGAATCAACTCACTGTGTATCACTTGTTGATCTTGGAGAAATTGTTTCTTTACAAGATTCCACCAAGTAGAAAACCAACCAGGATTGTAGTGAGAGATCACAATGTCGGCCCATCGAGTGATGAGGCATCGGGGTAGGGCCCTCTTACATTGATGGTGCCTTTGGGTGGTGTACTAGAAGCACAATTTCCCGTAAGGAATACTTTTTCACCAAAACTACCTGCAAACAGTAAAATCCAACATAGTGTGCTTCATGGGTTCCAGTGGTGGAGGCCTATGAGGTTTCTAGGTGAGATAGATATAAAGGTGGTTGAGGACCGGTTAGAGGTTGCGGCTAGTGTTTTCTTCCTTGTTGGGAAGCCAGTAGATAGTATAGTGATCCAAACTGCTAGTAACTTCCATTGCCCAACAGGGAGATGGTGGATCTTGATGCTCAAGTAGCACGATCAGGTGACCCTCACCTAGTTGGACTTTGATGGCCTCTTCTATATGGAGTTCATTCTCATGAATCTACAATCTCTTCGTATTAAGGATCTCCTCCGCTTACATTTGGGCAGCCTTATAATAGGCCAGTACTCGGACTGATTCAATAACCATTACTGTTAATCCCCTGACATGGTATAAGACACTTTCATCAGGGATTGGACCACTGATAAGGCACTCTAATAAGATATTAGATCATTGATGATATCGCTCAACATCAAGATGGATGATGGAGTGATAGATTGAGCACTATTGTTAGAGAGCATCCTAATTGAATAGGTACAGAGAGTGAGATCCACCACTGAGTAACAGGAAGCCAATACATCAATAGCAGGAAATAGTCAGATGACCCAGAGGTCCAAGCTGGCCCGACCTTCTGGTGGAAAACCTCATGATGTATGGTCGAAGGTGTCGATCTGACAAGACAGAGGAGGTTTGTATAGGATCAGACTGTGCTACTCATGCGGTGGGTAGGGTCATATGGCTCGCGACTGCCAGACCTACCACACCAATGATTACTAGAAGGTAGAGGGACCACTAAGGAAGACACATAGATTCGAGTGGAAATGTCTATAGGGCGGTGAACATGACAGAGGATCTGGCCATGCAGTAAGTGGCAGACAGTGATTAGAGGTTCTACTGCCACTACCTCCGGGTGGTCCACCCCGACCTCCAAGAGCAGGTGGATAGCGACGAGCTCATATTTAGGAAGCTTATTCTTACAACCACAATATTCCAAATATGATTCAACGTATGATATTTGTCTACTACACCCTAGATAAAATTCTTATATAAAATCTTTTATTCACTCTTTTTTTATGGCTCTCTTTCAGAGTTCAGAGATTCTGGTGGAGTTGTTGGCTCAATTGTTACGATTAGAGACTCCTACGAGAGAGGATTAGATGATTAAAAACTAGTTCCGGATGTGTGAGAATACTCTAGGAGGTGATATCATTGGCTGGGATCTCCTAGTAGTTGCATCGAGTCCATTCGACCTCATCCTAGGTATGGAATGGTTATCCAAAGTCAATGCTCAGATCCACTATTTTAGGCACAATGTGCGGTGTGTCTATGAGAATGAGGCAAGGTTGTCCTTCACTGGAGAGAATGAAACCTCTGCATCTCAAGATGGACATTCTCAGAGGAGGGTACAATGGTTAACTCCTCAGTTGTCTAGCCTTACCCTCAGATCAGTTGATGAGAGGAGTCTAAGCAATCCTATAGTGGTGTACCAGTAAGCTGATGTCTTTCCTGAGGATTTTTTGGGGCTACATCCTCATAGAGAGGTAGAAATGTATAATGACATGTTCCCTGGGACAACACTGATATCTACCCCAGCATATCTGATGGCTCACATAGAGCTTCGTGAGTTGAGGGTACATCTGGAGGACTTGCAGGGGAAGCAGTTCATAATGCCCAATCCTTCTCCATGGATTTCCCCGATTTTGCTCACTTAGAAGGAATAAAATAGATTGAGGCTATGTGTGGTACATCGATACATGAACCAGGTGACTATGAAGAGAAAGTATCCACTTCCAAGGATTGATGATCTCTTGGATCAGTTGAATAGAGCTTGGTGGTTTTTGAAGATAAACCTCATACCAGCCGATCATCAACTGAGAGTATGAGATAAGGATGTACTGAAGACATCCTACTGATGCCGGTATGGCCACTACGAGTTATTTCTGATACCCTTCAATGTAAACAATGCTCTATAAGTGTTCATGGGACTCAAGAATATGATTTTCTAGCCTTACCTCAATCGCTTCGTGGTGGTCTTCATTGATGACATCTTGGTGTACTAAGCATCAGGGGAGAAGCATGCCAGTCATCTGTAGATAGTTCTGGATACACTCTGAGAGCACCAGAATTATGTCAAAAATCTCGAAGATCCAGTTTTGGATATGATAAGTCCAGTTTATGAGGTACATTTTATGAATAATGGAGTTGTAGGGAATCTGGAAAAGATAGAGGAAGTGCATGCTTGGGAGCCACACAGGATTATGAATGAGGTGAGGAGTTTTCTTAGATTGGATGGGTTTTATTGAAGATTCTTACCTAATTTTTCCATAGTAGTAGCATTCATTCCAACATTGAAAAAGAATAGTTGTCATTTCTTGTGGACAGAGAGATGCCATTGAAGTTTCTAGGATTTGAGGTTGAGACTGAAGAGTTCCCCCATATTGAGGCCACGAGAAGATGTCATTGGTTATGTAGTCTATTTCGATGCATCAGAGATTGGACTAGGATGTTTCCTAATTCAAGAGCGAGTGGTGATTACCGAATGCTCATGAAAATTGAGAAATATGAGTAGAACTATGCTACAAATGACCTGGAGTTAGCAGTAGTGGTCTTTTCATTGCTGATGTGGTGACACTAATTGATGAGTGAGTAGTTTACTATCTACTCTAATCATATGAGTCACGTGTATATCTTCTCATAGAAGGACCTAAACCTGAGATAGTGTTAGTGGAAGGAGTTCCTCTACGACTATGACTTTGAGATAGTCTACACTCTTGTTAAGGGGAATGTGATGGCAGACACAATCATTAGGTGGTATGGTTTAGAGCTTGTAGTGAGGTCACTAAGTAGCTACCTGTGTTGAAGTTATCCATTGTGGATACTGATGGAGTATCATACCTATAGTATATGATAGTAACTCCCCCACTCTTTCAACAAGTCAGGGAGGCACAACTTTGGGACATTGACTGTGAGACCCAATCTTCCCAGATATCCTCAGGACATGCTCTTGAAATATTTTATGAAGGTGATGAGCACTTCATTCTTTTAAGAGGATGCGCAATGATACCAGTGATGCTAAGAGATGAGGTGTTAAGGGAGTTCCAAACATTCCCATTGGATGTAAATCCTGGTATGGAGAAGATGTACCAAGACTTCTATCATCAGTACTAGTGGCAAAGGATGGAGAATGCAGTGGGAGAGTTCATTTCATGATGTCTCACTTGTTAGAAAGTAAAGGCCGAACATCAGGTTCCACTGGTCTTAGATAAACCACATGAGGTGTAGGAATGTATGTGTGATGGCATCTCCACGGACTTCATGACAAGGCTACCACATAGATCTAGGGTCACAATTCAATCTGGGTGATCGTTGACTGACTCACCTGGTCGGCCCACTTCCTTCCCATATGATAGTAGGGATTAATATAGGTCTTGGGATACCTTTAACTACACTAGATAGTATGACATAAAAAGGTGACATAAATGATCATATGAAATCATGACGCTCATTTTATATCATCATTGTGGAAGGGATTACAGTAGGAGTTCAGTACTCAGCTACATTTATGCCCCGCCTTTCTTCTTCAGAAAGATGGTCAGACGAAGCGGGCAATACAGACGCTTGAGATCATGCTCCGTGCTTGCATCATTGATTTTTTCTGTATTTAGAAGGATCAATTTCCCTTTGTGGAGTTTGAATACATCAACACTTATCACTCCACCATTGGCATGGCACCGTTTGAGGCCTTGTACGAGCGACCATGCAGATCACCTCTATGCTAGAAAAACCCATAGGAGTTAGCACTTATGGGTCCAGAGTTGGTACGGGCTACCACAGAGAAGGTTAAAATCATATAGAAGTAGATGAAGAGTACACAGAGAAGGCATAAGTTGTATATTGACAGTATATGAAGACCCTTGGTGTTCGTATAGGGGGATTGTGTCTTCTTAGGGGTCTCACCTTGCTATGGTTTGCAGAGATTTGGCTGAGACAACACGCTATCTCCAAGGTTCATCAGACCTTTCCAGATTATCTATAGAGTTTGTGATGTTGCGTAATTTCTATATCTTCCCCCAAAGATGAATAGGATGCACAATGTTTTCCACATGTCGTAGCTGAGGAGATATGTGCATGATCCATCACACTTCATTGACTAGGGTGAGCCGAAAATTGACAATGTGGCGACTTTTGCAGAGTTCTCAGTGGAGATAGAGGATCGGTAAGAGAAGTTCATTTTTAGATGTTCGATACCTCTAGTGCGTGTTTTTTGGCAGCATAAGAACCACTAGAATAGCACATGGAAGCGAGAGGCTCATATTCATGATCAGTACCCCCATTTGTTTTCTTAGACTTTATTATGGCTTTCCAGTATGTTAATACCTAAGGTGGGAAGAATTTAAAGACCCTAAATTTCAGTATAATTTTTTAATTGAATTATATAGAATTATTAAGAGAAAATGAAAATTAACGGACAGTGATTCTGAGGACTGGAGAGCCCATAATACAATTTTTATCTTTTTTAAGGTGCGTTTAGTAAATGTGCGAGCATGGATTTCTATCCTTTGAACTGGTTCTCAGATTGGAAATTTGAGGTCATCATTGAATTCATAGTGCCGGGATTTGCTTAGTAAAATCTTAACATTGATAGGCAAGGGTCTGACGAAAAAGATAATTTTTGGAATTTTCAAAAAAAAATAACTCTTTTAGTTATTTCATTCTCTTACCACCATTAAGAAACAAATAATGGGGCCACATTGTAACATCAGGCATTAAATATGATACATTTAATGAAATGATTCTATCGTTGTGTAACCTCAATTCTTGTGGTTTAATATGTTTATTAATGAGGATTAATTAATCATAATAATGAACCAACATTGGGGTTAATTTCATTTATTTAATCAAACTATTGTCTTGGGATTTGGGAACCCAAGAGGGTAACCTGTGACAAAATGCTGATGACATTTCCCTTCAACGAAAAATGATGATCGATTGATGATCGTTGGAGAACTTGAAATGGACTTTGAAATACAAATTTGAATGGGGAACCCTTTCTCCGCCTGCAATGGAATCCTCTGAATCCAGGTAGGGGTTGAATTGTTTATGAGTTTAAAAGATTTATCTTCATCTTTCATTAATAATAATAAGAATGTAGATCAACCGACTAAAAGGTTGATCTGTGATTCATTAGTTCTTATGGGTGGTTTTTTGTTGGAAATTGAATTGGGTTAATCATTTTACTGAGTTGAATGATCCCTTGCAATGTTTTAGCACTAGTGCGGAGGGCGTATGACGAACCGAACAAGGCCCAGACCCTCCACTAAACTTCTTCTTATTACGTTCTTTGAGGCGGATCAACGAATGTATTTTCAATGTGATTTTGTGGGACACTAAGTGAAGGCGGTGACCTAGGAGGCCCGTAGGTGCATACGGGAAAGAAAACAGACCACTGAAGCATCTTCTGTGGACCGCATTGAAACCTGCCATCATGTCGGCGAGGTAAGCTATGACCAGTCGGGCCACGGTCGGTGGAATGGTGCGGAATATACATGCCATGTGGGAAGATGAGTGGACCACTTGGGATTCCCAACTAGATCATAATGGTCTTATTCTGTTGGTTATTTAGAAAGATTAGGTGGTGCCCCGCAAGAACTGTCGTTCGGGAGAACCGACCCACATACTGGCCGAGTTTCAAGGAGGGCCGGACCGACTGGCCAGTCCAAACCTCTGAGCTAGACTGGAACCACAAGTTGGTCCGAACCAGATGGATGGACCAGAGAAGAGAACTGGGTTGGACCTGTGAATTGTTCCAACCCGGCTGGACCCCTACCGGACCTGACTAGTCTCGTTACACAAAATTAGGTGTATCATGCAAACATGGCATCCAATTGATATGTTGTTAGTGGCGCTGAAATCCTTAGGAAGAGGCGGACCATTAGAGATAATCCAATTTGGTTTTGGAGAATGTTGGTGTACATGTATGCTGGATCATGCTCAAATATAATCGGGCCCTCAGTACTAAAATGTCTATAACTTACAAATCGAGTATGCGATCGATGTGTCATCTATTGCGTTGTAGTCCTTTTGAAATGGCGGTTCATCAGGTTTCTTCTTCATAGGAATTAGTTGTATTTGAGGTATGATCGTTGGATGGATGATCAGAATCTACGGAACTCAAGTGCACTAAGTGCATAAATCCTATGGCTCTATGTCAAGTGAAGAGGGAATCTTTGTGGATCAGCATCAAAGTGACCCTATGTGGATTAACTATAGCATGACCCCACAAGGACTAGCTATAGAGTAGCCTATTGTGTCTCAATGTCTTGTTAACCTATGGGGATCGATGAATTACGATCGTGTATTGATCAACAACTTATGACCCTATGTGGATCAACGGCTTACAACCATGTGTGGATCGAAGACTTACAATCATGTGTGGATCGAAGACTTAGGACCCTGTGTGG
Organism: Viscum album; assembly: GCA_963277665.1. Lineage (NCBI taxonomy): Eukaryota > Viridiplantae > Streptophyta > Magnoliopsida > Santalales > Viscaceae > Viscum > Viscum album. Next base: position 1,646,377,934 of record OY728164.1, read on the forward strand.
ATCAACGACATACGAACCTATCTGGATCAATGACAAAAGACCCTATGTGGTTCAGTGACTTAAGTTCCTATGTGTATTGGTGTAGTATAACCCGGTGTGGATTGGCAATATAAAGACTTCTTCGTGGTTCAGTTTTCAAATTTCTCAACGGAATAAGATGATTTAGCTTTACAAATAATCATCATTATTAATTTTCTTTAAGATGTAAAAATGGTGTGAGGTATATTTTAATTTTTTCTTATTAATTGAGATCATACTTTTGGGTTTTTTCCTTTGGGTAATTCTAGGAGACCGTCAGTGGTCTCGGGGTCCCTACTAGGTATTGTTATACTAACCCATGCTTGGGCTTCGCCTGGACATTGTTGTGTCCTCTGCAGATGATGGATATCTTTGACCGAGAGTAGGGAGCTATTACTAGATGGTTCACGGAGGTGAATAGTTTGTGTGGAGAGCCGTAGTGATGAGTTGTACCAACCCTTCAGGTAGGATCCTTGGCGGATGACCTCAGCGTTTATTTGTCAATTTTGTTGAACTTTTTTTAGTTAGGTTGGTATACTGGGCCATTCTGATTTAGTTCACACATTTACTTTCAGCTGTTATACTATGTGGTTTTCTCTTGTTGTGTACCTTTTCTGTGTGTATGTAGGTTTAAAGGCAATGCCTACCTATTTTGGGGATATTCCTTTTCAGTGCTAGTGACCATCCCCTAGCTTATAGAAGGCGGGCTTTGGGTAGTCACAACAAGGTATCTAGGGGACGGGTCGTGACATCGTATTTAATATCTCACTTTATTAGTTAACTAATTTGATGAAAGAATATTAATTATAAACCAAAAGTGTTTTTTTAGGTTTAAAGATTAATTTATTATATTGAATAACTTCTACTAACCATAATGTTTTTGGAAAATAGTAAGAATCATAAAAAATATTTTCACTATTTTATATATCTTAGGATCTATTAAATGTTAAATTTAGTGCCTCAAGAATAATAAATTCAATTTTTGATATTAATTCCATGGATTTTGTAATTAATCGAAAATTGATCAAATCCTAACTAAATGATGAAATTGTTTTTAATAAATAGATACGTATCAAGTAATAATATTTTCTTATATTGTTAGATATATAAATAACTCCTCAACATTCAGGTTGGGATCTTGAAGAAGAAGAAATCCTATCACCATTATATATTATTAATCAAATAGTATTTTATATTATTATATTTTTGTGGTTTTAATTTCATAAATATTCCATTGATCATTCAATTTTCATTATCAATGATCTCTATCACTCTCTGTAATTATTTAGGTTTTCTTCCATGTCAATATCTTCAATTTCAACCAATGTTATCTTACATATAGACCCAGTTTTTTGTTATTATATACGACATTTTTACTTCCCTTTATCCATTATTAATAGGATTCCTTATTTACACTTTTTAGATACGGGTTTTCAATAAGGACTTTTCAAATATAAAACACTTTATTTCTGATGGGCATATCTAATTGAAAGGATGGAATTTATTTAATTTGTGGATAATTTAATACCATGAAATTATAAGATAAAAAGATTTATTTTTATACTGTATTTAACATTAAAAAATGATATTATTAACCCATTAATGTTTTTAATCTCTTAGACATCTTGTAGAACATGATACTGTGAGTCTAAAAGGAATGTAATATAGTATACTGTTATAATGTAACCATTAATATTTTGGGTATTAATTATACTAATTACAATTTTAAAAGTATATGGATTAAAAATTTAAAAATAAATTCATTATTTATCAATTATATATAAATGAATAATAATAATTTTTAATAAAAATAATGTTTTTTGAAAAATAATACATTATTTTTTCTAAAATTCTCTTTAGTAACCCTTTCTATACATAATATAAAATTAATTTTTACCCCATAGAAAAAAATGTCATCAAATTAAAATAATTTTTTGATTCATCAACTTATTATTATTTAAGAGTTATTTTCGAATTTTTCTAAAATGTTTCGTTTTTTATATGAATAGTGGAAAATAATTTTTTTAATTGAAAACAATATTTTAATTTGAATAACTTATAATGATAAATTATATTATAAATCGGTGGTATTGTTTAATCGGAAAAATCATATTAAATTTTATATTTTTAGGCAATATAACTCAATTTAATACTTAATTTTGACATTAAAATATTTTATAATTATCATTATTTTCTCTTTGGAAACATTATTTTTTATCATTTCTGTGGATATAGTTTTTAATTTAATTACTACTAATTTAGAAATTAAATATAAAATCAAGATTCCATATTTTAAATTAAAATAATTTTTATTATCTTATACATCCAACTTAATTTTCAACCAAAATTTATAGTGAAAATGGAAAAATATAATTATTGTCGTTAAGGTAAAAATTGGTTTAAATGGGGGTTAAACTAAGATAATAAGGGTAAAAAATATTAATTTTTTTGAAAATCATATTTTATTGACATAAATCAAAATTATCCTAAAAATCCTAATACGCGGAAAAATAAAAATAATACATGGGAAAGTATGAATTAGGAATGCTTATGAACAAATGGATGATAAGATGTTATAAAGGGATAATATATGATATTATAAATAATTATATGGTTATTAAATAATGTAATAATCTTGTTAAAACCAATATAATAGTGGTAAATGCCTATTTAACTAATGGAAAGAGTGAGGTAAGGTACTTCTCCTAAATATCCCTTCATTGGGGAATATTTTAATGGTTTGAAACTAATTTATTATATATGGTGTAAAAATTCCATTGAAATTTAATATATTTATTAAATAAAAAATATTATATTTTTATTTTTCCATTTAAATAATTTCATCTATAGGTATTTGTAAAAAAGATATCAAGTGGTGAGGAATTTCATAACTCATTTTCATTTTATTGGGTTATATTACTTACTAATTTTCATTGATATTTCATGATTATGTGTGTAATTATATTGAGTTATCATATGATTTAATTCCTCTAGATTTATTTTGATGTAGTGTTCATAGACAAAATAAATTCATTGATTAATTCTCACATCAATGTTATAATCAATATATGAGTTTATTTTACAATATCATTCTAATTGAGGTTATTTATTCTTGAATATCAATTAAAGAAAATTTTATCATGATTATCAATAAAAAAATTAAAATTATTATCCTATGTTTTTTAACATATTCGATGTTAATATAACAATTTCTATACTCTTTTTAAATTAATATAATTAATATATGTTTTTATAAAAATATTTTTTCATTTATCTATTCAGTCGAAAATATATTTACTTCACAAACATTGTTTTCTAAAAATGTTATGAAACATGAATTGAAAATTATATAAAATGATTTAAAATAAAAATAATTACCCATTTTTTTATCGTGACAATATTTTTTAATGAAATCTTCAAGAAATTTTACAAACAATAACCTTTTTGATTTTACAGAAGGAGTGAAAGTAATAATTAATTTAACATGAACATCATGTATGAAATTTATTAGCTTCTATGAAAAAGTTATGTTTTAAATATTTAGATAAAATTTTAAATTTTTATTTTTAAATAAAATTATTATAAAAAAAATTCTGAACTTTTTTTTTTTTAAAATACATTAAATATAAAAGTATTTTTTTCCTCAAGAACATTTTCAATGATCCTTTTACGTAATTTTTAATAATAAATTAAAAAACATTTATATTACATATACTAAATTGTGTATATGTTGTATTAATTCCATAGTTATTCAGTATTTGGGAGTTTTTAAACCATTTTGACAAACTATATTATTAATATTCGCATCCGTGATTCATTTTTAGTATCATTGACCATAAATTAAATAATGTATTTTTCTATTATCGTTGGAAATTTTATTTCTCCTAAATAACCATAACATTTACCCAAAAAATTATTTATATGTAAATATAATATCATTCATACATACAATGTTTATTATTAATGTTTTTATACGGAGGAAAATATGTCTAAATCCATGCTCTTTACTCGATTATGATATTTTTGGATAAGGAATATTAATAATGAATTTAATTGATTATTTGATATATGAGGAATGATTTGGTCATGTAGGGATGGGTGGGGATAATAATGGAATTTCCCCATGATGCATTAGTATTATCATGAGGTGAATTATTATTATAGGATTAAATGAGATCTACCTATTCCATTAAACCATATTTTGAATGGTATTTAATGTAGAGGTACAATGATTCTTTAGATAATGTAAATAATAATTAATCATTTCATTCATTAAAAATTCATTGATTATTATCCATTACATTTATATGATGATATTATGTTTATATTCAATTCATTCCCAATTATTGATTAAAAGGAATGTATTGTCAGTCATTTACCAATATATATTCATTATTCTTTATCTTATAATAACTATAAAGTAACTTAATGGGTATGATAATTCTATTATTTACCTTCCTATATTTTTGGTTCATTAACTTATTATGATAGTAATGTTATTTAAATTGAATGTGCGTTTTGCTATTTAACTTTACACATTGATTATTCTCATCAATACATGATTTCTAACTCTGTAAGTAAACCATACTATACATTTGAGATCACAATTATTATTTTTTTCTAGTACAATAAATCTAAGAAGTTTATTAGGAATTATATGCGTAGATATTATAGAAGAAATAATGATAATCACAAAAAAACATGTTTTAATTTTTGTTTTCAAATGTAATATTGGATGAAAGTATTAATCATGTTTACCAAAAGTACTAAAATATTTGGTACTTTTGGATTTGACTCCATGTATATTTTGTCAACATAAAATAGAAAACACCATCACAGGGATATTGTAGTTATGGTCACAACATTTTCTTTCCACTTTTCATGGGTTTCATTTAACAATTAATGGTTTGATACCTCTCCATAAGATATTATATGTGATTATTTACATTCAAATTATACTATATAAAATTATTCCTACAAATTGGAGCAAGAAATATCTTCCCATAAAAAGCCCCATATGGTGCCATTTGAACGTTATAATGGAAACTACTACTACAAGCTTATTCCACAAGGGGAAGGTACTGAAGCAAAAATACTTGGAAAACAATTTAATTTTTTCTCATGAAATTCTCTAGAGTTTTAATGGTTCTATTAAATACGCCATATATTTGTAGGTGATAAGAAATAAATAATTGTATCTATATTTCAAATTCTTATTGAAAGAATATCTAGAACCTAGAGGTATCCCTCAGATCTCAATAATATATAATTGAGAGTTTCACACCTTACTATCATACCATTTCACTTACATATATCTTGTTGAGTTGTTCAAGGGAAAAATGTTTCATGGGAACAATGAGATGCAATAACATTGTAATCTGGTAAATTTCCTAGAAAATAACATTTTTTTTACTTTAGATGTATTGGGGAGACCTATCTTGAAATTAATGGTTATGCTTTCCCATTACCTCACTAGTATGGGAAATAGGATGATCACACCATTATAATTTTTCTTCCATCCTTGACTTGTACTCATACCAGGCATCTAAATAAAAAAAATTCAATCTCCATCTTCATGTTATCCCACCTGATGATTTTTTAGATCTTCGTTTATCTTACTACTTCCAGGATGAATAAATATTAATGAGTTTTTTACATCATCCACATGTTTCCTCTTCATTCATTTTTTGTGGAAAATATCTATGGTCCAAATCTTATAACTCTATCTTTATTTTTGTTGAACTATGAAATTTTTGCTACATTTTATTATAATGAATTATATTAATTTTAGGTCTTCTTCATCCTCTCATAAATTGATGGTTTAGTGGGAGTTTTATAAAGATAGTATTAATTTATTTTTATGATATCCGGATCCATATTTTTAAAATCTATAAATATTGTGTCCCTTTCCATCCCCAGCAGGGATATGATTTCAAGAACTTATCTACTTAGAAAATCTCCTACGCCATTCACCTTCCCAATATATTAATGCATTGAATATTTATAATCATTGATCATATATAACCACCATAATCGTTTCATAATTATCTCTTTTTGGGGGAATATAAGCTTTATTATTTTAATATAGGTATATATGTCACACTTCTCCCCATATAGGCAATGTCTCTAAATCATAAAAGACAATATCATTGTATAAATTTCTGGATCATGTGTTGGGTAGTTCTTCTCATATATCTTTAATTAAATTGAGTAATATGTAGTAAATTTTTAATATTAATTGGCACAAAACAAAACCATATTTTATACATGTCATTTTAGATAAAAAATCAATCCCCATTGAATTTATTTTTAGTATATGTATATTGATTACCAACTTATTTTACTCGTTAATTTTCTTCACTCATTCATTATTCCGGAAAAACATCTCTCTTATCTATCCTATCATAGTTAGTGTTTTTTATAATCTTGAAAATAATCTCACATATCAATGATAGTACCAATTTTATCCATGGAAACTATATAACTCCATAATAATATTTCTCTCCAATTATCCCTTAAATACCATTATCATTGAAGGATCAACTAATATCCCTTTCTTAGTAATAAAATTACCCATGAATGGTAATTTTTCTATATTAACCTCACATATACAAAACCTAAAATATTACTTTTAATTTTGTATGGTATTGAGCACAATATTTAAAATCTCCTCATACTTCTACAGGTTTCTAGAGTAAATAAGAATATCATTTATAAATACTAAATTTTTTTAACCAATCCCTAAATAATCTATTAATTATTTACATTAATATACCTAGAGAATTAGTGGACCCAACTGTCATGACTATGAACTCCCGGTGCTCACAATATGTATGAAAAGATTCTGGGCGGATAACCACCTTCTTTATAATTACTGGATAATATCCCAAACGAGGATCCTCTTTCGAGCTGTACGAGGGTCCATATAAAAATGGAATAAATCTTCAATAAAAGGAAGAGTATATATGTTATTTTTTATGATATTTTTCATCTCACAATAATCAATGCATAATTTGATTGTCCCATTATTATTCATGATGGAATGTATCGCTGCACCCCACGGTAAAGCACATGGTCATAAGAACCCTCTTTCCATATTATCCTATAGTTTATTCTTTATCTCTTTTTGTTCGATTGTTTTTATTCTATATATTGTCTTGTATGTGATAAAATACCCACATATAAGTTTTATTGATAACCTAACATCATGATATTGATGAAAACCAGCCATATATTTATAGAAAAAATCACTGTATTCTCTAAAAATTGGAATATGAACAAGGATGATCTTTTCCATAGTCCAAGTTATTTGATTTAAATACAATTTTTTCATTAGGTGATAATATCTATTATTGGGATGAAGATTCTAAATGATATCTACCCACTTAATTATACATTTTTACAATGAGAGTATGATTCATGATACATAGAATTAATTCCTCCTCCCAAAAATTTATGTTCACTGTATACAAAGAAAACTAGTGAATACCCATGAAAAAATAAATATTCTATAAATGTCTTATCTTATGGTTCTATAGGAAATTAATCAAAAAAAAATAATAAGGTTAAATCTTGATACTTGGTAAGAAATAATATCCCAACATTCGTTCACAGATAACTAAATTTCCATGATTGGAGATGTTGTTTCATTAGTTTAACTAAACATTCATGGCATAAATGAGTGTTTAAAAACACGATAAAATAGTATACTAAAACTTATTGAATTAATAAAATGTATACCTATTAGTACTTCACTTCATAGATCCACCACAACAGCTAGGATGAAATGTACATTCCCTTTCTATCAAGGCCATAGATGTTATTTTTATTTGTTATCATCAAAATACCATTTCTTAGTTCATTAGTTCACATAATGTATTTTTTATGTAAAATAGAAACATTGGATAAGAAGATGAGGGTTAACTGAACCATTCCTTTATTTTATCATATTTGTTAGTTATCTCATCAAAATTCACTAATTAGTGCCCCTTTTTCCACACATAATGAGTTTCCTTATTCCCTTCAAAAAAAATCAATTATACTTGTTCCCACACTTTTGACAATTGGGATACTGAAATTTCTTTCCACTGTTAAATTTATCCAATGATTTTGTAGAATTTAATTTCATTATTTGCTTTTTTATCTACGTTTATGATACCCTTGATATTCTTAAAACTCTACTTGAATTTTAGGTAAACATCAAAACATTTCTTAAAATAATTTAATGCATTGATAAAAAATATTTTCAAAAATTCAGATCACCCCACTGAAAAATTGGTCAAATTTTATTATTGAGTCACTGCAAAAGGATTAAGAAATATCAATCATGTATTGTTATTTTTTACACATATGTGATGGATTAATTATCTATTTACTTTAGTCCAAAGAACTCACTCTCTATTTTAATTCATAGATTGTGATGAAAATATATATTTACTTTTTCCCTTGAATTATTTCCAATCTATCACATAAATTTCTTACTTGGTCTTTATATTCTAACTCAAATCCCACTATTTATTATCTTCTCCCCCATGTGATAAAATTATAAAACCTAAACATCTCTTTATAAGAGTATTGAAGTCCAACAACTATCTTTTCAATATTGTTGAATCATTTTGTAATGATTAAGGTATCTTAAAATCCATTTAAATTAATTTTCCTTCTTCATGTATTAGTATAAACTAAAGCATTCTCTTTCTTAGAGGGGGGTTAGGTACCTCTCAATTCATGTGTCAATTCAGAACAAGAGTTAACTATGTAATTGTTTTCATAAGGAACAACTTTTTTACTCATATTGGATTTTTAATCTCATTTATAAATTCATTTCATTTTCTATTACATGGGTTGTTGAATCGGTTCAACTTTTTTTAATCCATTCTCTAAAATAGAGGAAAATTTTGTATTAGAATTTTCAATCAAGTAGTTAAAATGGAAATTATGGCCATGAATTCATAACTCATAAATGATAAATTATACTTAACCTATTAGTTTCTAGGTTTCAATTAATTTTATTTATGACCTATTTCATAGTGTTACATTTCAAAAGAAGTTTTTACCCTTCAAAATGGTTATTAGAAAATACTCGATCAACAAATTAATGTCTCTGAGGATTTTCTAACTATGTGTACAATCTTAGAACTCTTTTTTGTGCCTTGGTTATAGGTAGAGTTAATACCAAACAAGCCCTTTCATATTTATTTTTCTTAGTTACATATATTCCATATTCACATACACCTGAAAACATCCATAGAGTGTTCTGGTTTTCTAGAATATAAAGAACTATATAATTTAGAAATATTTTTGGATATTATCATATGTTATGTAATATCAATTTGGATTTGAATATGGTAATCTAATCATTATCCCAAAAAATAATCATACCATTCTATGATTCCATATAGAATAACTTATATATTATTAATACATTATTTCATTAAATATTACATTACGATACACTAAACACAATCCCAAAAAATTAAAAGGTCAATTATTTTTGGATAATTATATACACATTATAAATATTTGATACATGGATACAATGAGATTTTTTGAATAAACAAAATATTCCAAATTATATATTTATCTCTTAATAATTTTTGAGATAACTATGGGATTTACAAAAGAAAATGGGTATGATATAAAACATAGTATGGGGACAATCTAGTAATATCATAATGTGAAAAAGTGCATGTGAGTCAATATTAAAAATATATAGTTGAGATTATAACTCATGAATAATGAATCATTGAATAAGATAACAACATCGAGGAATCATAGAAATGTGGTAATAATATAAAACATGAAATCATGAGAATAATTCCTTAAAAACATCCACGACATCAAGACATAGTGTGGTTAGGTTAAACAACCATCAACCTTATACAATATCTCATCAGATAAAACCATTACCCAATATAATGTTGGGATATAAGAGTTTGGGTCTACCCATCAAATTCATCTTCCATACATCTAATTTTATGCAATAGTGATCATACAAATAAATATTTCATAAATTTTGATAAAAATATTAAGGATTATAGGTTACACAGATTTAATTTCCCATTAAATTATTGATAGAAATATCTAGTTGAATAATAAGGGGTGTGAATGAGGATGGGTATTAAAAACTCAAAAATTGGACACAAAAAAATCATGGGATAATTTTTGTAGTGTAATAGTTATATATAATTGATCATGGAGGGGTTTAATGTGAGTAAAATGTGGAATATGTTTTATTTTTTTATCAAATTACATTAATTTTATATATTAAAACACATTATAACCTAAATATTTAGAAATAAAAAGGATGTGTACAAATAATGTACATGAAAAAAATGAAATATGAGAGAATCCCTTACCATGAGGGTGTTCTTATAAATGCTATTTAGGGGATTATTAAGAGCATAAAAACAGTTCTATGGAATTATGGATATAGAGGGAGATAAAATTTACATTAAATTGGTTTTTATAGAAGACTACTGGGTGGGTTTTGTTGGTATTTATAACAATGGAAACATTAATTCATTATAAATTTCTAAACAAGTGTTTGTTAATCTATGAAATAAAATAATCAAAACCAAAAAAGTATTCATTGATTCTTTTAATGAGATGTTTCTATAAATAATTTATTAGTATATGGATGAAACACATTAATGTAGTTATATTCATGATTTATAGGTGATTCAAATTCATAAAGAGTTATTTTTTAAAAAATAAAATATAATATATGTTTTTTGGGATTAATTATTGTGTTGTAAAATTAATGTAATAAACCATAAAAACATTTTTAATTGGGGCGGGGGTGAATTGTTTTCATTTATTCCATTTATATTATTTATTACATCAATTTTGGGATATTATAATCAAATAGAATATAAAAAATATTTATAACTTATTTGATTATTACCGAAAAAATTGACTATCTTTGAAAATAATGAAAAATAGGATTTCTTATTATTATGGTTGATAGTTAAAAAACAATAATTATTTTTTAAAAACAAATTTATAAATATATGATTTTCCCCCATATAAATAAAAAAATTATTTAATTAAAATTACTAGTCATTATGTCCCAAAAACATTCTGAAACTTATTAATATTACTTTATATTAAATTATGTTATAATTTATATTTAATTAAATATTATTTAACAAATTTATTTCATGAATATAACATTTATTTAAAAATCCATGTATTAAAAATATATTTTTTAATTGAAAGAAAATATTTCTCAAAAATAAAATTTTATCCCTCATATCAAAATCTAATTTTATAAAACACTATAAATAATATGATGTATATATATAGTGAATATAAAAATGGTTTATTTTAATCATTGTTTTATTAAATGATATATTAGAATGTTATTTTCCTAGGGTAAACATATATAAACCCTTATTACACTAGTGTACACTATTAGGGTATGGTGTGCGATGGTAGTACTATCATGGAATAGTTTGATGAACATGGTTTGGTTGTGGATATTGATGTTCTTTAAGTTACCTCATAAATGTTTTCATTCATGATTCAATTGTATAATCATGGGTTGGTCCTGGTATAGGTAAAATCTAATTGATATTTTCTCCCTTAAAAGATAAAAAAACATGATTCTTTGGGAAATATCCTACTATTTAAGGTTTTCACATATTCTTCCTATCTAAGTTATATTTTAACACAAACCTTAATATATTAATATTTATAGTCACATTTTAATGACTATATTATCTATGGTTATAAAAATTAAAAATATTTAAATTCATTTAGACAAATTTTGGCACTATTTTATAATGATCCAAAATAAAAAATTAAATATATTTCATTAATTTTCTATAAATTCATTTCATATTAATTAATTTATTCATTATTGAATAAATTACATTTTTAAATGTTTGGGTAATTACATATATGGAATAAGGTCCAATAAGAGTTTGCTGAAAAGAACTCTATGATCATTCTATGGTATTTTTATGTCATAATTTACATGTGTATTATCCTACATGGAATATGGGTCAAACTTATTTTTATATATTTATAATATTTAGAATATCAAGAAATATGTCCCAATGTAAAAAAACAAATGAGTTAGATTTACACTTGGTATAATACTTATAAAACATAGAAACCATAGCACTACCTAATGTGTGGCCTACCAAACCTATTTTCTAAATAATTATATCTTATATGACCATACATTCATGATCTAAAATATTTTTTCCTTGGTGATTCATGTTGATGTTTCTTCCATCACCACATCCATCTATCATTCCACCATTACAGGTGGATATTGAAACCCTAGTTTCACAATAATCCTTAACTAGATTTATTTTATCCTATCTACAACCAATAACTTTGTCCCTTCTCTAATTCTTTTCAAATGTTTCATCTAAAAATGGAATAAAATCCATTATATTCCTTCTACAAAATCATTATACATACATCTATGTGGTTCAATCCAATTATTGTTTTATATTAAGAACAAACAACCAATATAATGACGATTGGGAATAATTAAACATAGAATTTTGTTTTATCATATATATCATCCTAAGTAGTAAATCTAATATAGAGTCTTTCAAAGAATATGGAACATAGAAACATGAATTCTATATCAAATAATTGGTCATTCATAAATTTTTTCCTTCACCCAACACCATTCTTAGTGAAATGATAAAAATAACACCAAAAATAATATTTTTTTTAAAATATTATAACTTCCTATAACATTAATACTAAGTTATGAAACCAAAATAATTAGTAAATCCATATACTATAGATACCATGAAAATTTAATTATAGAAATAAATTTTAAATATTAATTTCATGAAAATTTTCATTATCATATCTACTATTTAATGATATACATAAATCATGTTTAACATGGAAAATTTTCAAATTAGTTATTCAATATAAAAATCCTCGATTAAAATATCATATGAAATTAAGTAACTAACCATATTTTAAATACCCCAAAATATCTCCCTTTAAGTAGAATAATAAATTTAAAATATTCTATAATGATAAAAGGGGATCAAATTACAAAAAAATGAGAATGGTCTGAGGATTATAAAAATATTACCACCACATGGGGTAAACATAATTGATCCAATATCTACTTAGTAATGATTCACTATTATTAATTATTTCTTGAGGATTCAATATATCTTTTATCAATTAGATGTATGATCACATATTAATAGGTTCTCATCTACAAAAAATCTCAAAATTAGGTTATTTTTTCAATTTTTTGGTGGATTACACTTTATAGTGTGTTAAATAATAAGTTATAACATGTATTCATTTTGGATGGTATAATTAAGTTTAATCCTAAAAATGATCAACCAAATGATGGAAATATGAAAGCATAAATCGTACCTCCCTTATGTAAAACACCATATGTTGGACGTAACCCCCATATGCATTCTCCATCGATTAGTTTAATGTTAAAAATACATCCACACTCAATTGGTAAATATTCATTTATTTAATAAATATTATATATCACATAAAATTCCTCTTAATTGGAATTTCCTTGAAAATTCATCCCAGTAAGAATTATTATATTTTTTAATCAATGGAATGAATTGAAAACTTTTTATATGATTGGAAATGTTAAATTTAGAATTTTATCAACTTCAAATGACCAAATACATATTAAATAATAATTTAACATTGTTCCATGAAAAAATATCATGTTCAATACTCTATAAATTTTCATCCTCAAACCATAAATAAACCATAACCAAGAATTGGAAATCTTTAAAAATAAAATTTTATGAAAATCATAAAATTCCTGCACACATTTTATTTTATTAAATATTAGTATACTACAATGAATTGGGTGACACAAAACCATCCTGATAATATACCCTTGAATATTACTCCCTCAATATGTTCATTCAATTCTGCTATATTCTAAATATATCTCAATAAAATAACAATATCAGAATATATAAAAAATTATAAATTAAAATCAAATTTTCTTACAAACAAATCCACTCATTATTAATTTAGTAAATTAAAAATATTAACCATCGACATCAATATAGAAATTCTTCTTATCCTGAGAAATACCTAAACATGTTATAAAATTACAACTCATAAAGGTAAACCTAGTAGATACAATGTGGAAAAAATAATTTATATCATGAATCTTCCATAGAGTGATCTGGAAAAATGATTCATAATGACCCTATGCTAGTTCATATTGTGATCCTCCATACAGTCTTATTTATTCCTCATCATCGCTAACAATGAACACTTTCCATGATCACTAATATACTACATAATATCATTATTAGAATCAAATATAAATACAAATCCAAATATTACTGTATTATACTTATCAAATATTCAAATTAATATATGATCAATGTAATAAACAAAAAACATGGTTAGATTATAATAACTCTTCATAAGAGTTATAAACATGCATTCATAGAATACAATCATGCTTCTAAATTCCTAATATAAATAACCCCATGATAGATGGTTACCCATTCCACTAAAATATAATTAGTATATTCTTGGATATTCATATACCCTTACTCTACTGGATCAATAACCAAGTATAACGGCATCAATTTGTATCAATTAAAACTAAAACCATTAAGGACACACCCTTCACAACATAGTTTGAAAATTTATTTAATCAATATAAATTATATTGTATAACAACCACGCCAAGTTATCATAATATAAAATGTGAATTTAGATTGTGCATTTTTATAGAAATAGAAACAATGAGTCTAATGGAAATTTCATTATCTAATATTGACGAAATATGACCTAAAACAAACCCATTTGAGAATCATCAAGGTGTAATTTCTAAGGATACATGATTCCATGTGGTTTAATAAGTATTGGATATGTAGACTGTATCCTTAAGTCATAGATATATGGGGGTCATCACATTTTTTAGAGACAAGACATTCTTCTTCATTAGTTGGATCCACCCACATCCAGGATAACAATATATGCATATCGTCCAACTATTGAGAATAATATTCTAGTCAATGAAATTATCCAAAATATATCGGTTGGACCACTGAGATCATGTAAATATTCATAGCCATAAAAATCATTAAAAACATCTAATATGACATTATTTGATATATCATACCATAAAAAATGAATTCGTGTCATCCAATACCCATACCTCAAGAGCCTACAAAGCCCTTGGTTCCCTAATTGTAAGGCCTGTGTAACCATAAAAAGCTCAAGTATCCCAGCCTCAAATTTTGGTCAATAATGGTTTTATCAATGAACACTACCACACATGATCTATTTCAGATAATATAATAATGGTTTTCATTACTTCTAATGTGATCACTAGTTTTTCTAGAACCCTATAGTGATGTGGGAATTCTTCTTGTATAATATCTTCCTTAATATACTAAAGATGATTCAAAATAATGTTAAAAATTACCTTTAGGATCCTATTTTTTCTTCTCCTCAGTTCATAAATGTTTCCATCATCTAAAAAAATGAATCTTCAATCATTTCAACCAACCACACCATATTCTCCATGATCAACGAAAGTAAACTCGAAAAGTCAAATATTGTAGTAGTACAACCCAAAGAAGAAGAAAAATGTGGATTAATTAATAATATAATATAGGTAAAGTTCCTCATTGAATACACACTCTCCATTGATGTTCAACATTGAAAATATTCATAACAACACATTAACTTTTAAGAATAAAAAACAATCAAATACATAAAAATGAGGATGTTATAGGGTCCCACCATCACATAGTGGAGTACTCAAAAATTCCATCCACGATTAAGAAATATTTCCCTAGACCCTTCTATGAGATACTAACTCAAATCCATACCTCAATAACAACTATACTTAGTATTTATATTATTACACTACATATAATTTGGATCTCTCTTATGATAGTGGTAGTGATGTTCCAAAACGTTTCCCAGTTTTATCTATACCCACACGATAGCCTTCCTGTATTTAACTATAACCTACAAAACCCAATTTTATAATATATGAAATTATAATATATAAAAATAATTATTAACAATATTCTCATCCATAACACTACTCTGGATAACTCTAAAGAGATTCTAACTTTTACTAATAAATAGTTAACCATTAATAGTGAATGAAAAACTTCCATTCTCAACCTAAGAATATGTACAAGGTGGCGGATTAAGAAATTAATAATCCCATATAATGTCATTAATTTTAGGCCTCAACAAAATACCTAATATTATATATGAATATGTTTAAATTCATTACCAATGAGTAACTTATATGTTAATATCCAAAATAACTTATTCATAGTGATTCTTCCTTGAGGTGGGTTTTGTTCTTTCCAATCATATATAACATTATTATCATCATATGAAGAATATAAAATAAAATATAAACATCAACCAAAATAGTATATTACCTTTAGAGATTAAATTAAAAATATTAAAATATATTTCTTCAAAAAATATAAAATTAAATAGAAGGCCCAACAACTAATCTCTACATTCCCCAACACAATTGAAAACTCATAAGTCTCTAGCATTAAAAAATAACATACCCTAAATGGATTTTTAACATTTTACAGAATCATGAGGTATCTAACATTGAAATATATGAAAAATAAAATTTTAATGGTAATTTCATTCACAACAAATAGTATCCACACTATAATAAATTCTTTTCAAAACACATTAGTTTGCATTATTTTCTCTAAACATGAGTACTAAATATCACAAAACATGATAAAAATGAATGTCAAATTTCATTATTCTGCATTAACTTCTAAAAAATAAGCCATCAATAGCACTAGAAATGGTCTTTATCTACACTATAGAATCACTAACTACCTAAGAGAGAATAAAAGATATGGATTTTTATCAGTGCAAATAAAGAACTGATAAATGGGTCTAATATTAATAATAAAAAGTTCTTATATAAGGGTCCTTCATTTTCACTTTTAGAACTGCTCAAAAAGGACCAAATTTATATGTGCTTTTATTTAGCACCAATAAATGCCCTATTTATTTGTGATAATGATGGGAATTTGATCAGTGATTATAGAAGTTTTGATAAAGGGTACCTTTATTTTCACTTTTAAAAGCACTTATAAATGGCTATATTAGAGTGTGTTGCAATAGAACACAACATCCCTAGTGAAATGTGTAGTAATAGCTCACTACAGTACACAAAACACACAAGATATCATCAAAAAAAAGTACCAATACAGAATTTAAATGAAATTCCATTGAAAACACATGTACCGGAAAAATAAATTTTATTATTTACATTTCAAACATTTGTTTATACAATTACAAAACGTAAAATTATTACATATATTAAAAAACACAATGATTATTTGACTTCTAATATAGACCCTAAATCATGATATTTTCTTAAAAAGCCCTTAATTGTTAAAAATAATTTACCTATATAATAAAAAAATCTTATTTTGGAAATTATATAAAGAAATAAATTTACATCAAGTGTTTATTTTACAAATATTGAAGTCACTTTTAAATAAAAAGGTTCACATGGGGGTTATACCGGCCACACTGTGCATCTGATTGAGGTGCATTTAATTACAACGCATCTCAAATTACATTTGGATCATTTTATAGAGTAAAAAAAAATCCTGATATGTTTTATCAATTTGGAGTACGTCATTTTTTTAGTAAAATTTCATTTTAAAATGGAAACACACTCTTTGAATCCTCTTGATAACATCATGTGTTGGTTTGATTTGAAACAAATTTGTACACTTCAAAAATTACATATGAATCGTTTTTATAAATTATAAAGAATATCCTAGTGCATTGGATCCATTTTAGTGAGTGGAAATTTTAAACTAAAATGTCAATTTAAAACAGAAAACTAACACATTGAGTCATATTGGGAACATTGTGTATCAGATTGAGATGAGGATGATTCATTCACACCATAAATGACTCATGACTTATTTTTGTAATGTATCAAAATAATAATCATTCATTTTCTTGGTTTTGAGTGGGTCAGCTGTACATTTTTCCAAAATTGATGTCATTTTTAAAAAAAATATTCACTTTGCGTTATACCAAATACTCTATGGGTTGGATTGAGGTACATATAATTCCTGCACATATGAAATGACCTATGGATATATTTTACTATTGTTACAAAATAATCAAAATGTTTTTTCTGATTTTTGAGAATGTCTGATGTCTTTTATATAAAAATGACATTTTAAACAGGAAACACTCATATTTATTATTATAATCACATTATTTATCGGTTTGATGTGATACCAATTCATACACATAAAAATGACTTATTAATAATTTTCTAACATTATCATGAAAAACCACGCGATATTGGTTGGTTTTTAGTGAGTTCCACTTTTTGAACTAAAATATCGATTTTAAGCTAATAATAGAGACATTGAGTCATAAATGGCACATAATGGTTTGAATTTAGGATAGTTTGATCCCTACATATCAAAAAATGACTTATGAATCATTTTTGTAAAGTATCAAAATAATATGAATGTTTTTTCTCAGTTTTGAGATGTCTATTTTCCCATTTCACAAAATTTTATATCAAATTTAAACAATAAAATGCACTTAGAGTAATAATAGTCACACCATGAATCAGATTGAAGTGCATCTGATTCCAAGATGTCATGAATGAAATATAAATCATTTTACTAATGTATCCATATTTTTTTATTTTATGTAGTTTTTTTTCATTTTACTAAAACTGATGTCAATTTTAAATAAATACACACTTAGAGTTATACTAGCCAAATCATTCATCATATTTTGGTGAGACTAATTCTTAAATGTCTCAAACAACTTATGAACTATTTTCTTAATGAATCAAAACGATATAAATTTATTATCTCAGTTTTGATTATATCATGTGTTTATTTTACTAAAATGACTTTTTAATCATGAAACATGCACTTTGGCTCATATAGAACACATATTGTATGAGTTTAACATGAGAATGATTCCTTGTGACACCTCATGATTTTATGAGATAGATAATTTTTAATTTTTATGATGTCTTTTGTTATAAGATACACTAAAATTAGGTTGAAATATATGGAAGACTATATTATCTTGAGGTATACACAACACTATTCTTCAATTGTGTTGCACACAATTTCAATTTCATTAGATATAATTCCTTTCACGCAAGACCGAGTATATTTGAATATCTTAATATTATTATGTTACTTTATAACCAAGATTTTATAATGGTAGGAATGAATAGTATTAATTGATTTATTCAAATTTTGTATTCACATGTATTTAATTAATTCTTTTGTGCACAATTATTTATAAATGAAAATAATTCCATTTTTTCAACTAAAAGGAAATGTTTTTTCAGAAAAAGTATTTAAATGGAAATATGTGAGTTTATAAATTAATAAAATCAATATTTATTGATTTTATAAATTAAATATTTATGTAATATATTCTATTTAATTTTTTAAATTCATCATATATATTTTCTACACATGATATAAGAACAAATTCAATTTTTTGTATAAACAAATTATTTTTCAAAAAAATATTGTTTTACAGCCTTTTGATGAAGAACCCATTCTAAATCTAGTTTTTTTACACATTCATATTCTTTTTTTGGAAAAAAATAAACTACGTATTTATAAATGGGACATCAAAATTTATTTTGGTTGAAATTTCTGTAATTTTCTTAGAAAATTCATACTTTACTGACTAGTGAAAAATATTGCATTCTAATTCAAATATGGAATTTCATTTAATTTATTTGTATTGATATATTATATTTTGAATTGGTTTTATATTATATTTTTATTATATTTTTATTATTTAATCTAGTTTTTTTTATTGGATGTAATTTCACATTGATATTTGATATAAACACATGTCAATCTTTTGATTGTTTTTACTTTTACAAAAATTGGTTTTCTAGATTTGACCACAAAAATTAATTTTACATTAATTACTATAATTTATATGTTTTGAAATTGGAAATATTAATTCCATATTTATATGTAGTAGTTCCAAATTATGAAAAAAATTCCCTCTTAGTTTTTTACATTATATATAGTAACTTTGGTAATTTTATTTACCACGGTTAAAGGTAATTTATGTTAATTAGGGTGAAAAATAATATGATAAGGATAATAAAATTACCCTAACACGAAAAAATAATATTGGATGAATAAAAGTAGCCCATTAATAACTAAGTATCAAAATTGATTTATTTTATAATTTTTTTCCATGAAAGTGATGTAATTATTATTAAAACAAAAGAAGGTGACAACATGTCACTCTCTTATCTCATTAAAGTATAAAAATTTTAATATAGTGATAAATGTGATGAAACTATGAAGATAAGTAGTATACAGAAATAAAATTAATTTATTTTCCTCATGTTAATTTATTTATCATTTTGAAGGATATAATAATTTCCATAAATATTGACAAGGCATTGATATAGTAATTATTTTATTAAAAGAAATATCAAATAAATGATATTATAGAAATTAAAATAAATATTATATGACATAATTTATACTATAAAAGATATTTTTCTGTTAATATGACATGTTATAAGACTATAAATGTTTTGTTTTAAAGTTATCTTCATGTACGAATTTTATTTAAAATCAATGAAATGAATAGTGTAAAAATTAAAACTACTCATATTAAACAACATTATTTTCTTACATTGTTTAATAATCCAAAAAATCTATTAAAATACAAAAGTGACTATGATAAGTTATATAAGTTCCTTAATAGAAACTTTATTGAAAATTTACCCCATATATGTAAAAAATTTAACATATTAATACTTAAGAGCTTGTTACAACAATTAAAATTAAAAGAGAATAAATAATGGTAAACCATAAAGATATTGATTAAAATAAAAAAATACCTATCTAAAAACTATTGGATGAGGATTTTTATAAATATAATCATATTATATTTGAAATATTTTAATTTAGAAGGTTTTTTATTAAAAAACAATTTTTATTAATTCAATATTTTAATAATTTACAAGGGTGTCCACCACCTCAATTATAAAGGTACTCCTACTACCTCACCTCTTCAAATAAATTTGAGGTTTCATGGTCAGTCATAAACTAAAATTTCCCCTTATAGATTTCCCTTATTACATTTTATATGTTCTATACTTAATTAAAGACAAACTCAAGTGCTCTAAGAGAAGATTTAGATGATGTACGTCGAAGAAGAGGTAACCTCCTCTACCGATTTTTTAAAACGTTATTCTTCTTATACTTACATTGAATGAGTTGTTTCATTATAAAGTAATAAATCGAGTATCACATATATATTAATCCATTATTATAATTATAAAAACCCCATAATCCATCACATAGCCAACCTATGAAAAATTAAATCCCCATGCATTCCTAGTTATGGCTTTCTGTCTCTACAATATGGTGTAATATTTTTTTACCACCACCATACATTGATGGATATAATGATGGAAGTAATAAATATACATTATTATTAAAACATGATATTAATTATGAAATACTATTAACCACCCAATTCAATTCCATTGAAAAAAAATTTGTAATGTTTTTGTCACTCATGTGTACGTATGACCTACCGTCTCAATGACGCGATACTATTCATTTTACATGATCTTCATTAATGAATGATTATATAAATGTACTGAATAAAGAAATATGGAGTAACATCCTAGGTAAATAAGGAATAATACATTTTCATATTTATTAATATTTGAGAATTGAATATTAATTTTACTTTAAAGGGGCTGCTATGTTCGATAGCGTACCTGATACGCAACAAAGAGTTTCTTTGAAATCTTACGTTGCACACTAGTAATAAAATAATATTATTTTAAATGGTAGTTAACACGTCGCCCTTACATTGGCGGGAATGAATATAAATAACTAAAATATGATTATATATGTTTTTTTAAATGTTTCCACATTTATCCAATAAAAGATAAAGTCTTAAAATATGAAAAGAATTCAATTTTAGGCATATATACTCTAACATTCACAAAAGGTCAACTTATCGCCTTTTGAAGGAAAACCGTATATAAATATATATTTGGTCACTCTTATACATTCTATTTGACCAAATAAAATTCTTCTTTAGAATCGGGACATCAAAATTTACTTTGTGTAAGTTTTTGGTATTTTTTCGATAAAGTTCATTTTTTTAATGAATAGTGAAAATGTTGTATTTTAATTCAAAACCTATTTTTAATCTAATTTATTTATATGATTATATTATATTTGAATTGGTTTTAAAGTTCAATTAAAATATATTTTTACCATTTAATCCAATATTGGTCATTGGAATTAATTTCACTTTGAAATTGGACTTAAACTAGTGTCAATCTTTTGATACTTATTGTTTCATAAAAACACGCTATTTGCTCTGACAGCGGGAATTAATTATTAAATTAATTAAAATAACTTATATTTTTTGAATTTTGTAAAATGGACATCATTTTTTAATTCTGAATATCAAATATAGCTTAGGGTGAATTTTTGGTATTTTTCTGAAAAACTTCAATTTTTGATGAATAGTGAAACCACTAAATAGTACTTATAAAAACTAATTTCCGTTTAAATGAAATTTTACCACTTCGGTGTTTTGAATTTCAAAAATCCGACATACATTGTTGTCATTAAGAAGTAAAATGTGGTTTAATGGGATCAAAATAATTTTTTGGTGAATAGTAACTTTTAAGTTTTTAATCGCGATTAGAGGTAATTAGTGTAGTTTAAGGTAAAAAGAATGTTTTAATATTATGAAATGACCTAGAAACATGTCATACCCTCATTGGATGTGTCATGGCCGACCAATACAATCCATGGGTCAACTTGGGGACCCCATGGAGCCACTTTGGTTGGAAAATTACATTAATACCTTTTTATTTAAAGTTAAAATTAAAATGTCACAAACATGTGTTGTTTTATTAAAAAAAGATTTAAATGGGGTTATACAAGTCATATTTTTTACTATAAATAATTATTAGAAAGATAAAAGGTTTTCCTACATCATGATAGTTATTTTATAAATTTTAAACATTAAATAAATTAAATTATATATGACACCATGATGATGCAGCGATTACCTCATTATTTAACGATTTAAATAAAATGAAAATATAATGTAAAATCTAAGAACTACACTTGTAAAAAACCTATTGTATGGGAATATTTCAAACCCTTATCACCTTATCCTACAATTATATCAATGTGGGACCTTTTAAATCCAAAACCCTTTTTAAAATAAAGTAACATTTTTTTACTTTCCTAGAGTGCCCCTCCTCTCCTCTTATAAAAGGCCCCCACCTCTACCTTTGTACCCACACTTCCAAATCATTTGGCTCATCCAACCCTTTCCCATATTGTCTCTCCACATCCCTATCTTACTTCGTGAAGCCTAACTTTGGGCAGAAGTCTTTCCAAGGAAGCCTTTGAGCTCAAATCAAAAAGAGTTACCCGTTTCAAAGGTAGTGTTTTCTCTTGTGTTCTTTGGTTTTATTTTGCTTCTCTACCCCCTAAACTCTTTTTATTTATTTATTTTGTAACAAAAACAGTATCCTCAATATACTAGGATTTTGTTATAATAATTATTCGAGCTACACTTACACACACATTCATCTAATGGTTAAAGAACATACTGTTTCTGTGGATGTTAAATTTCTGCCTCTTGAAACGATGATTGTTCAACACTCATATAACGCCTTAAAAGGTGGCCATTAAGATGTCACTATATTTATATATTATATATAATATGTTTATGTTTTACTTAAGATTCTGTAGAATTCATTTATGGCATACCTTTGTGGCTTTCATTATGGGTATACGTGATATCTTCATTTTAGGAAATGCGGATTACCGACCCCTCAAAGTGATTTGATTCGTTAATGCCATATGTGGGATGTATAAAGGATGCATTTAAAGTTATTATATATGATGTAATACTGGAATTATAATATACCTTTATATGATTATTATTTCCTTCCATTAAAGTATGATATAGAAATTAAAGTAGCGTTCATGCGTACGTACGACTTACCGTCTCCATGAACAGTGCATTTCATTTCTTATCCCCAAATGTAATGTACTATTATAAGTACATATATATAATGGATATATATGATTTATGTTACATCTAAATTATTAATATAATTCTAGAATAAAAATATACATATCACTCATTTAGTTTTAATTCCATTATTATAACATAGAAATGAAAGTAGCGTTCATGCGTATGTACGGCTTACCGTCTCCATGAACGGTGCATTTCATTTCTTACCAATAAATGATTATGTAATATTATAAATACTTGTATATGCTGGATATATATGATATATATGATATCCAAATCATGAATATCATTTTGGATATAATGAACCTTTGACCACACGAACAACATGTTATTGTAAGAAGACCACTTTTGACTTGAGAACCAAATATCGACAAAACAAACATTATTGACATAAATGATTACATAATGTTTATAACAAAGAAATAATAGATATAAAAGGAATAATGAACTTGAAAACGGTTCTTAAGCAAGTATAAATTAACTCAAGTTTATTATTCAGGAAGTTAAAGAATGATCGAGTCAAGTCGGACCCGAGGTAAGGGACTTCGTCTCAATCTCCTTTCATTGAGACATATTTGATTTTATACACAACATTCTTTTATACAGTGTATAAACCCCTTTTAATTTTAATTTTATACAAAAGGAATATTTTTCTACGAACCGTTTTACTAAACAACAAAAAGTAATGTTTCTTTTAACGTATGCGGTAACAACGACCTTTTCCGCAGCTGTGAATATTATTTGGTCTTTGGCTTCCTCAACAAGCCGTAATGTTTTTTTTTAAATTAAATAAATACCATATACTATTTTTATGTATTTTGGTATTGAAAAGTGTTTTTTATAATGGATTTGTTATGTCAATATATTTAAGTGATATATTGTGATCAAAGTGTGGAAATGTTTTCTTTCCATTATATCTGTTTTATGTCTTATGATTTTATAGTGGTATATGGACATTTGATGGGTGGTTATGTGATAAACCATATGATGGGTGGTGTCGTGAATACCAAGACGGGGGGTTACGTTATAACCTCCAATTAATTGGGTATGGAAGTCGGCCGTATGGCTATTCCATTAAGTGATATGTGTGGAAGTCGACCGTATGGTTATTCCATTTAAGTATGTTTATGTCCCAAGTTACCTGTATATGTTATGTGATATTTATATGGGTTTTATGGTAATATTTTGGTTATAAAAGTTTAAGTAATGATCTTTTTTTAGTGAAGATATTTTACTTCTTCATAAAGGTGAAAATTATTACTTTCATAAAGTATACATGGTTTACTTGTTGTTTTGAAAAAACTAACAGTTTTTATTAATTGTGTATCCCTTACTGAGCTTTTTATGCTCACCCCACGTTTTTTTGAAATGGTTTTCATAGGACATAATGTGGAATAGTTTCAAGGATGGGATCAAGGGAAACTCATGCTATCTAAAACATAGAACTTGACATGTTTCCTTTTAAGAGTTTTTATTTTATGGAATCTTTGTAGAAGTTTATAATTTGTAATCTTTTGAGATGTAATAGTTATATCGTAATTCTCTAAAACTATAAACCGTGAAAAGACCCTCAATGGGAATTATTCATTTAGTTCAATATTGAGTAAGGTTTAAGGCTGTGGCCTTTTAGTTGGTATGAGAGGTCAGTTTAGACAACTTTAGGAGTTAGAAAATTGTTAAATTATAAATTAATTTATGGTATGACTGAAATGATATAGCATTTAATGATTACCATGTTGCTTTGTCTAAGATATTTCTGTGTTAATAATGGTTTTCCGTGGAGGAAACAAGGCATCTATGTTGGGACAACATCAGGAGGAAGACAACCTTCCAAATCAGCAACCTGAGATGGTCAGAATTGGAACTGAACAGTTTGTTGCAGTGATGGAATAGTTGACTCAGGCTATAAATGGTGGTGGTATCCATGCACGATATCAGCCAGATCAACCGCAGAGGAACATGTCAGTGGTGGAACATTTCATGAGGCAACATCCCCCATCATTCAGAGGATCATCTGACCCTGTGCTAGCTGAAGGGTGGATTAAAGCGCGGGAGAAGCTTTTTGATGTCATGGGGTGTTCAGAACATAAAAAGGTTAGTCTTGATGTTTATCGTTTTGAAGGAGAAGCTGATCAGTGGTGGTCGATGGTGAAAAATATCAGGGATAGTGATGAGATTGATGATATTCACTAGGTTGAATTCAAAGGTATGTTTCTTGAGAAATATTTTTCGAAGGTGGTTCATCTTAGGATGGAAAAACAGTTCCTAGAATTGAGGCAGGAGGATGACTCAGTGGCTGCTTATGAAGCAAAGTTCACTCGATTGGCATGGAATGCTCCAAACTTCATACGAGATCTTGATAGTAAAATAAACCGTTTTTACTCAGGGTTAAATCCATAGTATCTAAGGGATTTAGCTTCCTGTAAGTTCAAAAGTTATGAAAAACTTGTTCGATGTGCGGAGAAGGTGGAAATGGAGTTTTTCGATGATCATGTGTTCTTTGAAAAACAACAGAATAAGAGGTCCAGTTGGCAAGAAAAGGGGAAGAATTCATCAAAGAAGCAAGGAGGTAAGAAAACTAAATATACATCCTATGAGAAGTTTGGTAAAATGCATCCTTTAGAATGTTTATCCAAGTCTGGAAAGTTCATTCGGTGTGGTAAGTCAGGTCATATTGCTCGTAACTGTAAGGAAGATGATCAAGCAGGAAATGAAAAGCCAGCAGTTAGATGTTTTAAGTGTAATGAAATGGGTCATTATGAAAATGAGTGTCTAATGAAGAACTCAACTGAGGGAAAGAAGCCAGACTACAAGCAAAAAGGGGTGGTGAAATCCTTTGCAACTACTTTAGCAGATGTTGGGACATCAAATAAAGTAGTATCAGGTACACTGTTTGTTTGTTCAGATTATGCTAATGTGTTGTTTGATTCAGGGTCTACACATTCTTTCATTTCTGAGAAGTTTTCTAGTAAATTGTAAATTCCATCTCAAGATATGAATCCTAAACTTATGGTAAAAACACCCAGAGGGAACGTTGAGAAAAAAGAAAATTATATGAACCTTCTGATCCTTGTGTGCGGAAAGAATCTACCAGAAAACTTTATTGTTTTTCCTCTAGTAGAGTTTGATGTTATTTTGGGCATGGATTGGCTTTTTTTTTATCATGCTACGATTGACTGCAGAGCTAAAATTGTTTCTTTTCAGAAAGATTTTCAGTTTGTGTACAAGAATGAACCCTTGATTTTGATAACATATCAGGAAGTTGAGAAACTAGTAAAATATGGAAATGAATGTTACCTTGCACATATTGATGAAAATAAAGGAACTGTTCAGATTAATGATTTTCCAGTGGTAAATGAGTATATTGTGTTTTTTTTATGAGTTCCCTGGTATTATTCATGATCAGGAAGAAAAATTTATTGTTGACTTAGTTCCTAATTCTATGCCAATTTCAAAACCCCTTATCGAATGGATCAAGTTGAACTTTTAGAGTTAAAGAAGCAATTGCATGAGTTATTAGATAAAGGATTCATTCGACCTAGCACATCACCATGGGGTGCTTCTACCTTGTTTGTTAAAAATAAATATGGTTAAATGAGACTTTGCATTGATTATAGAGCCTTGAATAATATTACTGTTAAGAACAAGTATCCTTTTCCTCATATCGATTATTGTTTGATCAGCTCCAGGGAGCTCAGTATTTTTCGAAGATTGACTTGAGCTCGTGGTACCATCAGTTGAAAGTAAAAGGAGAAGACGTTCCGAAGACTGTGTTCCATACTAGATTTGGCCATTATGAATTTGTAGTTATGCCTTTTGGGTTAATCAATGCACCTTTTGTATTCATGGACCTTATGAATAGAATTTTCCATGAGTTCTTGGATAAGTTTGTGGTTGTTTTCATCGATGATATTTTGGTGTTTTCTAAAAGTAAAGAGGAGCATGAAAGTCATTTAAGGGTTATCTTGAAAACCTTAAAAGAAAATAAACTGTATAGAAAATTTGGCAAGTGTGATTTTTGGTTACAAAAAATTTCTTTCCTTGGTCACACTGTTTCAAAAGATGGAATAACTGTTGATCCTGCTAAAACAAAAGTTTATGAGGAGTGGCCAAGACCCACAAATGTAACCGAGATCCATTGTTTTCTTGGTTTTGAAGGTTACTACCAAAGCCTTGTTCAAAAATTTTCATGGTTATCTAGTCCAATGACTAAGCTAACTCCGAAGGGTGTTAAGTTTATCTGGACAAAAGAATGTGATGATTGTTTTCAGGAGTTGAAAAGAAGATTTGTGAATGCTCCAATTTTGGCACTTCCTTCCAGAAATGGTGAGTTTTTTATCTACAGTGATGCTTCATTGGAAGGAATTCATTTTTCCTTATGATGAATGATCAGGTAATTTCATATGCTTCACATCAGTTAAAAAGTCATGAGGAAAATTACCCTACACATGATTTGGAATTAGCTGTTGTTGTTTTTGCTCTACGAATTTGGGGGCATCATTTGTATGGAGTAAAGTGTGAAATATATACTGATCAAAAAAGTTTAAAGTATATATTCACTCAGAAAGAATTGAACATGAGACAGAGGAGATTGTTGGAATTAATCAAGGATTATGATTGTAAAATTTATTACCATCCAGGAAAAGAAAATAAAGTTGTTGATGCTTTGAGTTGAAAAAGTAATGCTTTATTGACAATGTTGTGTTTGGAATGTGATCCATTGGTTAAGGATTTGATGAGCATTGGCATGGAAGTTGTTTGTGCATGATGTCCTTCTGTTTTTTTAGGTATCAGTTAAATCTTCTCTATCAGATAGAATTAAGCAATCACAGAAGCAAGACAGCGAGTTGCAGGAAAAGGTAGAGCTGGTTCAGAAGGGTAAGTTGCCTGAATTTAACATTGATAATGATTGTGTTTTGAGGTTTGGGAAGAGATTATGTGTGCCTGGTGATTCAAATTTGAAGAATGAGTTGTTATGTGAAGCTCATAGTTCCCCATTTTCAGTTCATCCTAGCAGTACTAAGATGTACAGAGATCTGTGGAGGTGTTACTGGTGGGAAGGAATGAAAAGAGATATTGTTGATTTTACTGTGAAGTGTTTGACTTGTCATCAGGTTAAAGCAAAGCGGCAGTTACCGAAATGGATGATTCATCCTTTACCAGTGCCAGAGTGGAAATGGGAAAATATATCCATGGACTTTGTTGTGGGATTACCGAAGAAATCTCGAGGTAATAATGCAGTCTTGGTTATTGTTGATCGCTTAACTAAATCTCCTAATTTCCTTGCTATATGAGATACTTTTTCCATAGATCAACTTTCTCGTTTGTATCTTAAAGAGATAGTCAGGTTACATGGAGTTCCCCTCTCCATTGTGTCTGATTGTGATCCCAGGTTTACTTCTAACTTTTGGAAGGGCCTTCAGAAGTCGTTGGGTACTGAATTAAATTTTAGTACAGCATTTCATCCGCAATCAGATCGGCAGTCAGAACGAACAATTCAGACATTGGAGGATATGCTATGTGCTTGTTCAATGGATTATCAGGGACGTTGGGACCAACAACATTCTTTGGTTGATTTTTCTTATAATAACATTTTTCATTCCGGTATACAGATGGCACCATTTGAGGCATTATATGGGAAGCGGTGCCGAACTCCAGCTTTTTGGGACGAAGTGGGTGAAAGGAAACTGATGGGACCAGAATTGGTAGAAGAGATGGCAGAAAAAGTTCATTTGATTTAGAAACATGTGGGAACAGCTCAGAGTAGGTAGAAGAGTTATGCGGATAACCGGAGGAAGGATCTATCTTTCGAGGTACGTGATCATGTTTTTCTGAAAGTTTCACTGTGGAAAAGTGTGATGCGATTTAGTAAGAAAGGAAAGCTGAGTCCATGGTTCATTGGACCATATGAAATTCTGGAGAGAGTTGGATCAGTCGCATACAGAGTGGCTTTACCTCCGAGTTTATCTCAGGTACACAATGTTTTTCATGTTTCTATATTGAGAAAGTATATGCTAGATCCATCTCATGTTTTGAGCCCAGAGGTAGTTCAGTTGGAAGAGAATCTATCTTATGAAGAACAACCAGTCCAGATTCTTGACCGAAGAGAGTAAGTGTTGCGAAATAAGGTAACTCACCAGGTAAAGGTATTTTTGGAAAAACCATATGGTTTAAGAGGAAACATGGGAATCTGAAAATTCTATGAGGGATAAATACCCCCACTTATTTTTATTAGTGAATAAAATTGTGAGTATGTAATTCCCAAAAGGGGGGAAGGATATAACATCTCAGGTAAATAAAGAATAATACATTTTCATATTTATTAATATTTGAGAATTTAATATTAATTATACTTTAAAGGGGTTTCTATGTCTGATAGCGTACCCGATACGCAACAAAGAGTTTCTTTGAAATCATACGTTGCACACTAGTATTAAAATAATATTATTTTAAATGGTAGTAAACATGTAGTCGTTATATTGGCCGGAATGAATAGAAATAACTAAAATATGATTATATATGTTTTTTAAATGTTTCTACATTTATCCAATAAAAGATAAAGGCTTAAAATATGAAAAGAATTCAATTTTAGGCATATATACTCTAACATTCACAAAAGGTCGACTTATCGCCTTTTGAAGGCGAACCGTCTATAAATATAGTTTTGGTCACTCTTATGCATTCTATTGGACCAAATAAAATTCTTCTTTAGAATCGGGACATCAAAATTTACTTTGTGTAAATTTTTGGTATTTTTCCGATAAAGTTCATTTTTTAATGAATAGTGAAAATGTTGTATTTTAATTCAAAACATATTTTTAATCTAATTTATTTACATGATTAGATTATCTTTTAATTGGTTTTAAAGTTAAATTAGAATATATTTTTACCATTTAATTCAATAGTGGTCGTTGGAATTAATTTCACTTTGAAATTGGACTTAAACTAGTGTCAATTTTTTGATACTTATTGTTTCATAAAAACACAATATTTACTCTGACAGTGGGAATTAATTATTAAATTTATTAATGTAACTTATATGTTTTGATTTTTTTAAAATGGACATCATTTTTGATTTCAGAATATCAAATATAGCTTAGGGTAAATTTTTGGTATTTTTCTGAAAAACTTCAATTTTTGATGAATAGTGAAACCACTAAGTGGTACTTATAAAAACTGATTTTCCGTTTAAATGAAATTTTACCACTTCTGTGCTTTGAATTTAAAAAATACGACATACATGGTTGTCATTAAGAAGTAAAATGTGGTTCAATGGATTAAAATAATTTTTTGGTGAATAGTAATTTTTAAGTTTTTAATCGCAATTAGAGGTAATTAGTGTAGTTTAAGTTAAAAATAATTTTTTTAATATTATGAAATGACCTAGACACATGTCCTACCCTCATTGTATGTGTAATGGACGACCAAGAAAATCCATGTGTCAACTTGGGGACCCCATGGAGCCACTTTGGTAGGAAAATGACATTAATACCTTTTTATTTAAAGTTAAAATTAAAATGTCACAAACATGTGTTGTTTTACTAAAACAATTTTTACATGGGGTTATAAAAGTCATATTTTTACTATAAATATTCATTATAAAGATAAAAAAAATTTCCTACATCCTGATATATTTTTATAATTTTTAGACATTAAATAAATTAAATTATTTATGACACCATGATGATGCAGCGATTACCTCATTATTTAACGATTTAAATAAAATGAAAATATAATGTAAAATCTAATAACTACAGTTGTCAAAGACCTATTGTATGGGTATATATGTAACCCTAATCAACTTAACCTATAAGTATATCAATTGGGGACCTTTTAAATCCGAAAATAGTTTTAAAATAAAGTAACATTTCTTTACTTTCCAAGAGTGCCCCTCCTCTCCTCTTATAAAAGGCCCTCACCTCTACCTCTTTAACCACACATCCAAAGCCTTTGGCTTAGCCAAAACCTTCTTATTTTGTCTCTACACATCCCTCTCTTACTCCACGAAGCCTCACTTTGGGCAGAAGTCTTCCCAAGGAAGCCTTTGAGCTCAAATCAAAAAGAGTTACCCGTTTCAAAGATAGTGTTTTCTCTTGTGTTCTTTTGTTTTATTTTGCTTCTCCAACCCCCTAAACTCATTTTATTTATTTATTTTGTATCAACACCAGTATCCTCAATATAATAGGATGTTGTTATTATAATTATTCGATCTACACTTACACACACCTCCATCTAATGGTTAAAGAACATACTGTTTCTGTGGATGGCGAATTTCTGCCTCTCGAAAGGATGATTGTTCAACCCTCATATAACACCTTCAAAGGTGGCCATTAAGATGTCACTACATTTATATATGATATATAATATGTTTATGTTTTCCTTAAGCTTCTGTATTTTTCATTTATTTCATACCTTTGTGGCTTCCATTATGGGTATACGCGATATCTTCATTTTAGGAAGTGCGGATTACCGCCCCCTCAAAGTGATTTGATTCATTAATTCCATATGTGGGACGTATGAAGGATGGATTTAAAGTTATTATATATGATGTAATACTGGAATTATAATATAACTTTATATCATTATTATTTCCTTCCATTAAAGTAGGAGATAGAAATGAAAGTAGCGTTCATGCGTACGTACGGCTTACCGTCTCCATGAACGGTGCATTTCATTTCTTATCCCCAAATGTAATGTACTATTATAAGTACATATATATAATGGATATATATGATGTATATTACATATAAATGATTAATATAATTCTTGAATTAAAATATACATATCTCTCATTTAGTTTTAATTCCATTATTATGACATATAAATGAAAGTGGCGTTCATGCGTACGTACGGCTTACCGTCTCCATGAACGGTGCATTTCATTTCTTAAATCTAAATGATTATGTAATATTATAAATACATGTATATGCTGGATATATATGATATATATGATATCAAAATCATGAATATCATTCTAGATACAATGAACCTTTGACCACACGAACAACATGTTATTGTAAGAAGTCCCTTTTCGACTTAAGAACCAAATATCTACAAAACAAACATTATTAACAAAAATGATTACATAATGTTTATAACATGTAAATAAGTGATATAAAAGGAATAATGAACTTTAAAAATGTTCTTAAGCAAGTAGAAATTAAATCAAGTTTATTATTCATGACGTTAAAGAACGATCGAGTCAAGTCGGACCCGGGGTAAGGGACTTCGTCTCAATCTACTTTCATTGAGGCATATTTCATTTCATACACAACATTATTTTATATGGTGTATAATCCCATTTGAATTTTACTTTTATACAAAAGGAATCTTTTTCTATGAAGCGTTTTACTGAAAAAAAGGAATGTTTCTTTTAGCGTACGCGGTGACAATGACCTTTTCCATCGCCGTGAGTATTATTTGGTCTTTGGATTCTAGAACAAGCCGTAATGTTTTTTTTAAATTAAATAAATACCATATACTATTTTTATGTATTTTGGTATTGAAAATGGTTTTTCTAATGGATTTGTTATGTCAATATATTTAAGTGATATATTGTGATCAAAGTGTGGAAATGTTTTCATTCCATTATATTTGTTTTATGTCTTATTATTTTATAATGGTACTTGGACATTTGATGGGTGGTTACATGATAAACCATATGACGGGTGGTGTCGTGAATACCAAGATGGGTGGTTACGTTATAACCTCCAATTCATTAGTTATGGAAGTCGGTTGTATGGCTATTCCATTAAGTGATATGTGTGGAAGTCGACCGTATGGTTATTCCATTTAAGTATGTTTATGTCCCAAGTTACCTTTATATGTTTTGTGATCTTTATATGGGTTTTATGGTAATCTTTTGGTTACAAAAGGGTGAGTAATGATCTTTTTTTCAGTGAAGATTTTTTACTTCTTCATAAAGGTGAAAAGTATTACTTTGATAAAGTATACATGGTTTACTTGTTGTTTTGAAAAACTAATAGTTTTCATTCATTGTGTATCCCTTACTGAGTTTTTTATGCTCACCCCATGTTTTTTTGAAATGTTTTTTATAGGACTTAATGTGAAATAGGGTCAAGGATGGGATCAAGGGAAAGACATGCTATCTAAAACATTGAACTAGACATGTTTCCTTTTAAGAGTTTTTATTTTATGGAATCTTAGTAGAAGTATCTACTTTGTAATCTTTTGAGATGTAATAGTTATATCCTAATTCTCTAAAACTCTAAACCATGAAAAGATCCTCAATGTGAATTATTCATTTAATTCAATATTAAGTAAGGTTTAAGGTTGGGGCCTTATATATGGTATATATTAAATTAATATCATTTTTTAATTATATAACAATGATCTAATAAAAATAACAAGAACTTATTCGACAAAACATTCCTAAGAACATAAAGCAGTTAATATCCGAATAATGGATAACTATGAAATATAATTAACAAATAGATGATGCTATTATAATATATAATAACATAAATTTTACTATGATTATGAAATAAGTCAATTAATTTTTTCAAATAATTATACATGATTTTTTAATACATTTAATGGTTAGCATACAAAAGGTAAGGGATAATTTTGTAATCTCATTATTATTTGAGATTGTTTATACGTAAATATTTATTGTTTTATATTTACCATCAATGTCAATGATTTCAATGTATGTAATATTACTTTTATTATTCTAAATTTTTTTATAGTTAATTTTACCCTTTGGTAAATTTTTATTAAACTGTATGAATGGAATCTTTTTTAGTTATTCAATATGAGTTACTTCTTGAATTTTCCATAAAAATTACTGGGAGAATGTTTTTCAACTTATAATACATGATCCTATCTTAATTATTCTATAACTCCTTATTTACATGAATATTCCTTTACATGATTTAATTTTTATTTTAAAATAAATACTTTTCATTTAAAATTGCATAGAATTTTTAGAAAAGAAAATATTTTTTATAAGACTTGTTATTTTCCATAATAATAAATTTCAAGAGTCATAAAAAACGTATTTTCCATCTATGATTAAGGATATTTTTTTAGTATACTATACATATTGTTCTTATGGTGTTTTATTTTTATGATGGAATTATATTTATGAAATCCATTTCTTTTACATGGGCTATGTAATGATGGAATGATGTTTAGGGAATAAATTTTATTCTTTAGATTATGTTATGATGAATGATTGATGTTTTTAAGGCACAAATATATATATATATATATATATATATATATATATATATATATGTTTACATTATGATATTGGTGGGACCTATATCTCCATCCAATGCATTGGGTAAATCTTTATATATCATGAGATTGACATGACTGGAACTAAAAGTAAATCTCATTCTATAATACATGTTTTGAATGGGAAGTGAACTTGGTTCAGTAATGGACTTTGTCCGCTATGATGGTCATGGAAATAATCCTTGGATAATATGAAAATGATTTTCTATTATTATGTTTTTTCCACAAGTTCGTGTTTTATTCCAATTCTTTGTTGTCATGGTTAATGTTCCTTTACAAATTACACCTTACATACTTCCATGATAAATTTTATGACTTGTGATTTTTTTATTCAAAATAAATGTTCAAGCTTTTACATTATTATGTTTATGTTTTACATGTTTTCTATTACTAGGAATTTGAGCTAATCCTTTTTATGTTTTTCTTTCCCTATGATATAAATAATGGTTTTTAGGTAAGAAAACATAGGGGGTGTTATTTATGGGATATGTCGAAGATATTTAACCAAGATAGAACAATGTGTTACAAGTCTCCAAAGACACACAACTAATACAGTCTTTGGGATTCTATTTGTGTAATGAATTATGTATTCTGCAAAAGAAATTTAATTTACATGTACTTCAATATTGGTTCATTGGATTTTTTATCAGATCATAGGTTTAGTTAACCTTTGGAAACTAGCCTGAAAAAACATTAGTGAGATCCCCATAGAAAATTTTAAGGATACGTCTAGGTATTTACAATGGGTAAGTTTAACTATAGGTTACTATCCTAGAATTATGTAAATATCTGAAATAACCTAATACTAAAACATTTATTTTTGTGATTGTAAGAACTTCTCCTTGATTATGTTTTTTAATAGTATGGTTTTTCCCTCTCAGGATATTATTTTTGGGTTTTAGACGATGGATGAAACACAATGGAACCATGTTAATGATCAATGGAATGAAAAATGTTACAGTTTTCCTCTAGAACAACCAAAAGTTGTAGAATTTTAAATGAAAAATATTATTTCTAAACCTACATAACTTATGAATCATTCTAGACCACCTGATGAGTATGAAAGGGAGCACAATTATGTTGAGTCGTTTGTTTGGAAACTTCTACCCTCTTTTAGTAGTTCTTATGATGAACTTATTTATGAACAATGTATCAGTAGCATTGAATAGATATTTTACATCATTATCTATTCAGAACATAAAAAAATTGGTTTTTTATCATTCAAAAAGTGAAGTCGACTAGTGGTAGACTATAATTAAGAACACAGGGCAACAACATAAAATATTATCCACAAAATTGAATGTGTTCAAGAACATATTTTTAAATAATTAATTTCCTAATATTATTTGAATAACAATGGAATAAGAGTTCCTTGAGCCTATGAAAAAGGATGATGAATATGTTGTTACATAAAAGTAAAATTTATTGGACTCGCAAGGTATGATTCTTGTTTTATCATCCAACCTAATAGTAAAGTTGATCGATAATTCAATTGATTGAAACCAAGACTTAGAAGGATGTTAGCTATAAGAAACATTAGTAGCTATGGATAGATTGCACATTTTTTTATCAAGGTATAAATGGATGCTTTTGTTACACATCAATTTAATGGTTTTGATAGGAAATGGAAGATGGAGTTCAAGGAAAATCTCAAAAATAGTGGGGACAAGAAGATAAGTGTTTCTTTATGCTCCAAGTGTGGAAACAAGTATGGTGGATTTTTTATTAAAATGACTAGTAAATATTTTAATTGTGGAATAGAAGGTCAACAGGTTTTTGGGTGTCTATGTAATGATAAAAAGGTATCAAATGATGTGAATATTGAAAAGGCTATAGAGAATTCATCACCCACACTTCAATGTTACAAGTGCAAGGAAATGGGGAATTATGCTAACCAATTCCATAATCTAATGGTTATCAATGATGATTGTCCTCAACAACCTATTATGGAGAAATAAAAATAAAAATCACATGTGTTCACTATTACTGATGTTGAGTTTGAAAATTAAGTGGTGGAATGCTTGAGTGATTATATAATGGGGTTCCAGAATAATGTTATAGAATCTCTATTAAAGTATTATAGAACATTGAAATATCTCTACATTGTTCCATTGTGGTTTTCCATATGTATATGATACCAGTAACCATGAAAATTGGTTGAAATATTTTTTTCAGAAAACACATGATAAGTGCATAATGATTGGATAAAGAGATAATGAGATGTTTAATAGTATTAATGACCTTAGGACTGGTATAAGTACAATAGGATATCAGGGATTGAGTATATATAATTTTTATATTTCTGATATGTTAAAAGAGTTACTTTTTGACATCATGCAGGTTTTCAATAAGGTTATATGGTAATTAATGTTATTAACATGTTTTACGGGAATACATGATTAATGTATTCACATGATTGGAATTTGACTACCAAGAACTGTCGTATGAGATATGGTTGATAAATTCTAAGCTGATTTAGTTAACCTCTTTATATTGATTTAGATGTTTAGTTTTGGTAAAGATAGTAATTTTTTCTATTTAGGGGTAGTATAAGTTATACACTAGTTAATGTTTGTTAGATTAATGTATTATCTCACTATAGGTGGACATATACATATTTGATAACCTATGCTAACATTTTTGTTACAACATTTTGAATGAACTATCTTTCTATTTATAGATCACACAATATTCAAACACTTCATGAATGAAATATTCAACTTCATATCATGGAATAATAAATGAAGTGAAATTTATTCATGGTACTAAAAATAGTGATTTATTACCGAAATATAGTAAGTATTTATTTATATGAAAATTTCTTCAACTTTAAAAAAAGGATCTTGAAACCAAAAATGTTATCAAAATACCTTCTTATCTAAGGAATCAGATGGCCCCTTAAATCATTATAGATTTATGTATTTAGTATTTTCAACGATCTCATAACATTTTTCTCTATCACGCTCCATCAGAATTTGATGGTTATATTTTTCTTCTAGATACATGTTTTCGCATCCCAACTATGTTCCCCTATGTGGAAACTGAGTGATGAGTTACTTTGGGTAACAATTATGTTTCTAAATTTTATTTTTAAAACAATGTTTTGGTATTCCTTTTTATAATATATGTTTCTATGAAAGAAACATTCTTGTAGTAAACCTTTTATAACCTTGAAGAATTTCGAGGGCAAAAATACATTTTTATTGGGGTAGAACGTGACATCCTAATATTTTATGAGATATATTATTTTTTGTTTCATTAATATCATGTGTTGTACACAATACCATGATTATATTGAGATATACACAACATAATATTAGCTTTCAGCATATGAAACACTATTCTTATCTGGTATTACAAACAATTTCATGTTCTTTTGATATAATTAATTTCACAAAAGACCAAGTATAATTAAACAACTAAATATTATTATATTATCTAATAACCTAGATATTAAAATGTTGTGAATGAAAAATATAAATTTATTTTTGAAAATTCTCTTCAAATGTGTATTTAATTAATTTTTTTTTGAACAATTAATTATAAATGATAATAAAACCTTTATTTAATTGAAGGATAATGTTTTTTCTGAAAAAAAAACTATTTTAATGAAAATAAATGACTTTATAAATTAATTAAATCACTATTTATGGGTTTTATTAATGAATTATATATGTAATATATTCAATTTAATTTTTGAAATTCATCATATATGTTTCCTACATAGGATATAATAAGTAATTTAACTTTTTTCCTAAAATAAATATTTTTCAAAAAACAATACTGTTTTAACGCCTATTGATAGATAATCCATTTTAAATATTATTTTTTAAAATTTTATAAGTTAATTTTGACAAAATAATATTATTACTTTCAATTGCGATATAAAATTTAATTTTTTTTGAAATTTATGTATAGTTTTGAGAAAACTTACACTTTAATGAATACTAAAAAATACTGCCTTTTAATTCAAAACACTCTTTTCATATAATTTATTTGTATTGACATATTATGTTTTGAAATGGGTTTAAACTATATTTAGATTATTATTTTATCATTTAAACCAATTTTGGTCATTAGAAGTAATTTCACATTGAAAATTTGATATAAAAACTTGTCAATCTCTTGATGGTTTTTAATTTTTTTTAAACCCATTCTCTCACTTTGACAATGAAAATTATTTTAAAATTAATTACTGAAATTTATGTGTTTTTAATTTGAAAAATAAATTCCATATATGGAATTAGTAGCCTCAAATTATGTAATTATATCCCTTTTATTTTTTGTAACATTATAAATTATAATTTTGCTAAATTTTATTTACCCGAGTTAAAGGAAAATCAGGTAAATTAGGGTGAAAAATAATAGGATAAGGATAATATAATTACCTTAACACATTAAAAAATACTATTGTGTCAATAAAGGACTTCCCTTAATACTATATGATCAAAATAGATTCATTTAATTTACTTTTTCCCTAGAAGTCATTTAATTATTGTTTAAACAAAAGAAAGTTACAACATGTCACCATCATATATCTTATAGGTATAAAAAATTAAATGTAATGATATATATGATGAAACTACAAAGAAAAGTAGTATCTAGAAAGATAATGAAATTTATACATCATATTAATTTGATTATAATTTTTAAATATCAAATAATTACCATAAGTATTGACACAATAGTGATAGAATAATTATTTTATTAAGATAAATATAAAATAAATGATACTATATATATTAAAATAAATACTATATTACATAAGTTATTCCATACACAATTTTTATAGGAGACTATGACATGTTATAAGAATACTGAATTGTTTTTTCAGAGTTATATATCTTTATTAATTATATTTAAATCCAATGAAATGAATAGTGTAAAAATTAAAACTATTGATATTTTATAAAAATAATATTTTATAAAATTATTTAATAATAATAATATTTTAAAATAAAAAATTGAATATTATAAGGTGTAAAGGTTAATTAAGTATCAAATAATGGTAAATTAACCACATATAAGTAAAATTTATATCCTCTTAATGCTTATAATGTGGTTACCACAATTAAAATTAAAAGGGAATAATTAAGGGAAAACTAAAAATTTAAGGTTCAAAATACATTCAATACATGTATTAATATTATTGTATGAAAATATTTTAAGCAATAATCATATTATATTAAATATATTACAATTTGGATGATTTTGTATAAAAACAATTCATTTATATTAATTTATTATTTTAAGAATTTCTTA
The DNA here is from genome assembly GCA_963277665.1 of Viscum album. NCBI lineage: Eukaryota > Viridiplantae > Streptophyta > Magnoliopsida > Santalales > Viscaceae > Viscum > Viscum album. The sequence continues at coordinate 1,646,418,557 of OY728164.1, forward strand.
GGGTGCCCCTCATCTTAATTAGAAAAGGTAACCTCCTCCCTCACCTATTCAGTTAAATTTTAGACATCAAGCTCGATAATACCTTATAGTTTTACACAATACACACCATTTTTTATATTATAGAGGTTTTGGTCATCTTCAAAGATAAAATCTAGTGCTCTAAGTAGAGATTTAGAGGAAACGCTTTGAAGAAGAGGTAACCTCCTCAACCAATTATTTCAAACTTCAATTTTCTTCTACTTCATCTTAATAAGTTATTTCATTATAAAGTAATAAATATGGTATCACTAATAAACTAAAAAGATTAATATAAACAACTATATTTAACCTTCTATCCATCCTATGAAAAATGAAATCACCACGCGTGCGTACGTAAGACTTGTCATCTCCATGCTGTGGTGTCATCTTTTTTTTCACAACTACCTTACTTGGATAAGTATAATTATGTAATTAATTACTATATATGATTAATAAAAAATGATATTTGTTATTAAATATTATACACTATCTAATTAATTACTATTCAACAAATTTACAAATTATTTCATCGCTCGTGCGTACGTACGACCTAACGTCTCCACGATGCAATAAGATTCATTATACATGAACATTATTAAAGAATAATTATATAAATGTAAAATGTGAATAAATAGAGTATATATTATTTTAATTTCATATTTTTATTGAAATAACTATGACCTAAAAAGAAAAACTAGATATTATTCGAAAAAATATGTGTTTGAACATAAAGAAGTTAAATTCGAATAATGAGTAACAATGAAATTTTATTAACAAACAAATTAAAATATGATCTTATATGAGAACATAAAAATGAATATGATTATGAAATAAGTCAATGAATTTATTTAAATCATTTTAAAGGTGGTTCAGATATATACAAAGGATATTTGACCAAGAGTAAGGGATAATTTTGCAATCTCATTACTATATGAGACTGTTTATATGTAATTGTTTACTGGGTATTATTTATCATCCACGTCCTTTTTTCATAAGTATGTAATATTATTTATATTCTTCAATAATTTTTAAATGTTAAGTTTACCCTTCATTGAATTTTTATTAAATGGTATTAATTAAATCCTTTTTCACTATTTGATACGATGTATTTTTTGACTTTTTTAGAAAAATTTAGTGGAGAATGTTTTTATCTTATACGACATGATTGGATTTTTAGATATTCCTAATTCCTTATTTACATAATTATTATATAATAAGATTTTAATTTTAATTTCAAATATATTGTTTTATTTTAAATTTAAATGGAATTTTTAAAAAATAATATTTTTTTGAAGAAGAAATCATATTTTCCTCGAGAAATAATTTCAACTGTTTTATGAAAATTATTTTCCATTGAAGATTAAGGATATTTTTCATGTATAATATATATATTATTCAAATGGTTTATTTTTCTTATGATGTAATTATATTTATGAAATATTTTTTTTACATGGACAAACTTATGATGGAATAATGTTTAAGAAACTTATTTTATTATTTCGGTTATGTTATGATGAATGATTGATGTCTTTATGGAACACATATGTTTGGATTCATTATGAAATGGGTGAGACTTATATATACCTCCAATAAATTGGCTAAATAGTTATATCTCATGATATAAAAAAAGACTAGAATGATAAGTAAATCATATTTTGTAATACAGGGTTGGAACAAGGAGTGAACTCAGTTCAGTAATGGACAATGTCTACAATTATTATCTTATAAAATATCCTTGGGTAATATGGAAATGATTTTATATACTTATGTGTTTTACACTATTTCATGTTTTATTCTAAAGCTATGTCATCATGGTTGATGTTCCTTAATGATTTACTTCTTATGTACTACAAAGATTTATTTTATGACCCATGTTTATTATATTCAAAATATATGTTCATGTTTTTACATTCATATGTTTATGTTTTCCATGTTTTCCTTTACATTTCATTTGATATCACTATTTTTATTTTTTCATTTCCCATAGGATATAACTAATTTTTTTTGGTTGGAAAAATAAGGTAGAATATATTTATGGGATATATTAAAGATCCTTCACCAATCTAGAAGAAAGTGTTCTGAGTTTCTAATGGCACTAAACAAATATGGTAGTTGGGAATCTATTTTGGTAATGTATTATATATTACACAAAATAATTATAATGTCCATGTACATCGATCTTTGATAGTTAGATTCCCTCACGTTTCTAATGATTTAAAAATATATTCCAAAAATTATAATGAAAATACAGGCATGTTTTCTTGGTTTTCATTGTGTGGTGATTTTAATGTAAAATTCCAATTCTAAACTGATAATAGACTAATTTAGTCATAATGGGCACATTAGGTTTCACATTTATGTGAGGCTAATTCTTACTTGTAAAAAATGAAATATGGATCATTTTCATAAAGAATCAAATCAATAAGAATAATTTTCCTCTGTTTTAAGTAGGTCAGTTTACTTTTTTACGGAAATTAATGTCAATTTTAAATAGAAAGAAGTAAATAGAGTCATACCAGTCTCACCATGTTTTATACTGAGGATCAGATGATTCCTATACATTCCAAAGTATAAAAACAGTCCTAATTTTTAATGATACCATGATTTCCATTAACATTCTTTGTCAAACATCCAACACTATATGAGAAGATTTGAACAAACCACCTCAACTCGAAAAGATGAATCCACCTATATATGAAAAAAATTATTACATGAGTAATACTAAAAATAAGTAAATTAAAAAAAAAATATATGAAATAATAAATTAATTGTATGGAAAATAATTTTACTATGGAAACATTGAGATTACCAGAATGATTGAGTAGTAGAGGGAACATAAAAGAAAGTGATAAATGTCATCACAGGTGGTGAAAGGTTTTAAGGGAGAATAAGTATGTGGATGTTTCGATATATAAAAGCATGAAAGATGGGATGATCAAACCCACCCAAATATAAGAATCCACCAATATATGAAAATAATTAATATGTGAGTAATAATAAAATGAAATAAAATAAACATAAATGTGAAAAAAATACATTAATTCTATAAAAAATGATTTTACTCTAAAAACATCAAGATTACCTCTGTGATTTTGTAAAGGCAGCATCATTGATCTTCTGAAAAACATTATGGATATATGTTTAAGAAATATGATAAATGAAACACTTATATTTTGATAAGTTTTTGAGGGAGAAAATGTTTTTTGTATTTTTTGAGGAAGAAATGCATTAAATATGGACAGACCACCCCAACATGAACAAAAGAGTCCAATTGTATAAGATAAAATTTTTATGTGAGTAATATTAGAAAAATTAAATTTTCATAAATATGAAACAATATATTAATTTTATGTATAATGAATTTATTATATAAACATAAATATTGCATCTTGGATTGAGTAGAGTCATTTCCATTTCTCTTTCAAAAATGGCATGAAAATCGAAAAAAAACAGATAGTGTAAACAAAATTTTAAAGGAATAATGACAATTAAATATACCTTATATTATATAATTACTCAGTAAAACTGAGAAATTATATCACAACATTACCTTTACAACTTTCCAAAGGATTTCTTTCATTCTATTTTTCTCTTAAGAGGGATTGGTTACATCATCATGTGTAGAAGACATTTTCTTAACGAGTAGTCTACAATTTAATTGAGATTATGGTAATGAATTAATAAAAAAATAAAATATTTTGAAGAAAAAATAGTATATTAAAAAAAACCTTTACATATTCATTGAACTCTCATTATTTTTTGGGTTTCAAGTATTTAGTTCTTCTATAAAGAATCCTAATACCCTATTTCTAGTCCCATCTAATATAGAATACATGGTCTATATTGGGATTTGTATTAAATGATTATGATCTCCTAATAAAGGGGTCATCCTTCGTTGAATTTTCATTTGACCCAAACTTTTTTTTAGTCACTAGAAGGACAACTGACTGATTCATATTAGTTGTATTAAATTCATAAATCACATACATGGCTTGTGATTCTATTGTGAAGAAACCATATTCTTCCCCTTCCACACTAAAATTCACCTTCAAGAATCACATTTCATCAACTTTCACTACGTCGATATTGTCAGCCCATTTTCAATGGAAAACTAGAACATAAAATGTTGTATAATCCAACTCATATATTTTTCAAATAATTATAAAATTATGAAATAATAGTATAAATTTGATTTATATCCTAGAAACCAGATATATGCATTGTTTCAGCCACATGTTTAACACCTCATTTTTCCTCACACTACATTTGTCATATTCTTCTTCATAGAATGTATTACCAATGACTAGAAAAATAGTGTATGAAATTACATGTATATTTAGTTCCCTTTTTATCCACTAAATTCATTGACTAATTGAATTTGGATTTTTAGATAATTCCTTATAAATTTTATATTATAACCTTCCTATAAACTATTGTTTATGTGTATTTGATATCCATCCTTTAGTCCTCGATAGATTCAAATCTCTAAGAATTTAATTATGGGATTAAATGTATGCATCAACATATTGATTTTTATATAAATTTAGTGGTGTTATTCCTCCTTCTATATCAAGGTAGTTATATAAACATCTCTTCCAAGAATTCCTTCAACCATTAGTTGTTCTATGCAAAGAGACTTTAGGATACCCATGCTGTCAACAGCTAATTTTTAATCAGTATAGAATTTATTTTCTTCTTCAACAATATATCGTTCTTCAATACTACACTCTAAATGAATTTTATTCTTTATATACCCTTTCAAAATATTCAAATTCCATTCACTGGGGTACATCCACCTGTAATAGACAGGGGCACATAGTAAAACCTCTCTATAAAAGTGATCCATTAGATGGACTATTATATCAAATAATGATGGTTGCAAAAACATATATATTTTACATAATATGACCAAAACATCATTATTAAAGGTGGTAAACATTGTTAGGTCGATAAAATTAATTCATATGGATTTTAAAAAGAAGTGGAGTCTGGTTAATTTATGTCCTTCATTTTGAGGAAGCATGAAATGTATAGAAACATGCATTAATTCTGGAATTAAAACATCATAGTTTTCAAATTTTATTCCATTTAACTTCAAATTAGTCCTTCAAATGACCTTATGGATATTTTATTAAACCCCTATATAAATTTTACACTATTATGGAAGAGGACAAATTATTATTTTTCAAGTCAGGATACAGTGTAAGTTAGAAGAGGAAAGAGAATTCCAACTTTTACCTTCCACTGGTACCAACTCTTCTGTTATCCCCATTTCAATCAAGTCTAACTTAACCTTGATGTGATATTTTATTTTTCTAGAAACATTTTGTAACATGCCAGTAATATTATCAAATAATATTTTTACACATATATTAAATCAAGAAAATTTATTCTATAAAAACAATTCCAATAAAATATTTCAAAGGAAATTGATCTCACCATCAAACCTGATTTTGTTAGGTTTTTCAAAAATGGTTTACCAAAAATAGTGTCAATATCAATTTATTTATTTTATATTTGATCACCCAAGACTAGATAAATTATTTTACCTTGGTTGATATTCAGATTGAATGTTGTCATCTATGATCGGTATTTATGTAGTTGATGTAAAAAATTCATGATGTCCTAAAAACACAGTTTTCGAAGAATGTTTTAACCGTACGGATAACATTCATTTTTTCACAAATGGTATTCCCCAATATTCCTTCAATTCTATAACCTGATAACTTTCTGTAAGTGGCGAAAACATTTATCATCCCATAAAACATGTCCCTCAATGTGAATTCTACACTCCTATGAGAATCATACATTATAACACCTATATCCCAAATCAATTTCTAGTCTTCGATCAATGGATACAAATAGACATCAATATAAATGTTGGGTTTCTTTATTCCATATATAAGAATTTACATCATAATTAATTTGTGACTCATGCATAACCATGGAGACAACATTTAATTTACCAACATGAAGTGTCATGTATTACATTCACTACTATGTACATAAAAAGGTTTTATTCCATCTATAGATAATTTGAGACAAAATTTTCGTAGCTTTTTTCTAAATTCACGATACTTGTAATATTTTTTATTTTACTGAGTAGAATCTAAAGGATGACATAGGTTCCTGTCTTAAATTATAGTATCTATATACCACATAAATTGTATCATGTTTTCCTGTTATCCATATAGTCTTCTAAACGATAAATTGATAAGAAATTACCTTATATATTTCAAAGGACGTGATTCATTTATCTTGTATCGATTTGCGCCACACTTAGGGAATTTTATGAGTGATTCATTTTCCTTGAGAATTAATAGAAAATAATTTTGTCAAGCATGTGTTATTTAGATATCATTCCCATTAAATGTAACATTCATTTTTTATCATATGTTTAGAATTTTAGTTCATTTTCTTTTGGTAACATATCTTTGAGGAGACCAAGTAGTTATGTAAAGCTTGTGTCACTCCCTCCACTACTAGAAATCAAATTATATAACATCAATACATCTTACAATATTATTTATTTATTAAAAATGATATAAAATGGTTTCTTAGAATATATATTTATCTCTTAAATCTACTTTGGGAAATCATGAATGTCATCTTAATTTTAAATTTTCATTTCATCCATGCAATCTCCATCATTATTTATACTTTTATTTATATAAAATGATCCATATACCATAGTATCATCCTAAATGTTGTTGAAATTATAAATTTTCCCATGTTTGTTCCAAATTTTATAGCTCTGTTCTATTTCGTGAAAAATATAATGTTCTTTCAACTCTTTTGGACTATGCTTTCTTTAATAAGAACAATGTAAACATGGACATGGGATTTTTGAATGGTTGTATGCATGCTCTCTTGAAAACATGATGAACAATTTAACTCAATATTTATACTCTATTTTCAAATGATTATCATGCATCCATTATGGATTCAAAATCATCATATTGGGTTCACAAATGATTAATTTTATATAATAAATAAATAAATACACATAAGATATTCATTTTCATAGTTGATAATTCTAAATAAATATAACCAGTAAAAATCAATATTTGATGGTTTCAAAGAATTTTAGTATGTTGATGAAAATGGATAATTTAATTTTGGAAAATAATTACTCCATTATAGAAGGTGTTATCCTACTAATACATTTAAAGGACAAATTTATCGATAACATTCATCCTCATTAACTAATCTCCATGAAATTTATCATAGAATTTCATTTGTTTGACACATAGTATTAATATATTCTAGACATGAACTAATTTTTCTTGAAATAGTCTAATAATTAGTCATCCATGTGATTACTAATTCTTAGAGTAGTAAAATAAATATAAAAGAGATGGGGGATTAGTTTCATGAAACAAATTAAAAAAATAAATATTCAAGAGATGTAGTTGATGGGGATGAAAATTGCTTACAAAAGATATGAGGGATGATTATTAATAAAAAAATTCAATAATAATTATTTTTTTGACACACATCAAGTCTTTCATAAATCACCTTAACAAATGAAAATATAATATTGGAAAATAAGGGGAAATAAGAAACCCAAATATGATAAACAAGAATAATAAACTCCCATTCAATAAAATGGAAGATATAAAAATTCATTAATAAAAAACATTAATAAAAAAGGTGTTATTTAATATACATTAATATTAATCATATAATCCTAGAGGTGGAATAAATACATGTAGACATAAAATGATATATATCTAAAAATAATTTACAAAATATATAATTTCATAACTTCCTTTCTATTTTTTTGAAACAAGTAATGTGAAATCCAAAAGAATTACTAAATTTAAAATTAATGGTATATCAAATATTTGAAAACATCTCAGGACTCTCAGGTTGTCATATCACAACACAAAACAATCCAAGGGATTCTTGGGAGTTCATCACATCATATCTAACCTTATAAATGATTCTTGGGACTCCATATAATACACATTGACCCATCTTAGAGATTCATTGGAGGTTGATATTGAAGTTAGCATAAAGAAATAATACACATCAACAAGATATACCATAATAACCTAAGAAAATAACCCCAAACCTGGAAATTCCTATCCCATACACACTACCCTCTATCCAGAAGGAAATACTCTCATGAGGTCACATTTTCAAAGTGGAATACCCTTAATTCAGTTAGAAATATTTGTAAAATTAGGAAATTAACAGATATATAAGACATCACTCCCCATCTAATGTATCTAATACACAAATACAGAAATAACTAGTCATATTAATACACCATGAAGTAGTCTCATAGACTACATAACCACCATCATGGAAATTAATACATAAAATATTATATAGATGATAAAAATGGGATGGTACTTGTATTATATTGTTGTTTGAAATATTTATCCAACACTAATAAATGATTATTCATCCACACTTTCACAAAAATAAATCAGTAGCTCAAAAATTACCTACATTAATTTAGAGATGAAATTGAGAAGGAAGAAGACGCTCGTTTGGTCATGGACATAATCTGGGAAGGCTCGTAGTATTGGTGTTTCACACTCTATAAATTACAAGAATCGAAATGGATGATATCAATGACCAAATCTCCAAAATGAATAACTCAATACACTCTCAGTTGCAACACAAAAACCACTATATCCTTAACCATTGATGTTTTACACCCCGAGTTCCCCAAGAGAATATTGAGAATGTATAACATTTGATACAAGGTAAAGAAAGTATAACATTCGATCCTTGGATAACATTGACCATTGAATTTTTTGAGCCTAGATTTTGAGCCATATATTTTTTTAGACATTATTAGAGCCTTGGTTCAAGCTTATAATCTTGGAAGGGGTGCATTGTCAATGGGTGACTTCCACAAAAAGTTTAGGATATCAAAACGGGTTAATAACTTGTTAGGTTTCTTTAAATATATCTGGAAACTTTTATCAGCACATCTAAAGAAGAACTGATAAAGATTTCTTTTATTAGCACTTTTTTAGCACTGATAATGATAATGATTTATCAGTGCTAAAAAACCACTGATATAATCTATATTTATCAGTGCTAATGTTTTAGAGCTGATAAAAATGGATTTAGTTAGAGATTTTTTAGCATAGATAAATCTAAATCATTATCACTGTTAAAAATCACTGATAAATAATCCGTTTATAAATGCTTATTACTTATGCAGTGATAATGAATTTATAATTATAATTATAAATAAACAAATTCTAAATATATATATAAATATGTTTAATAAATGAATATAAATATTAATATAGTAAATATATTCTTTATCTTAATATATTTATTATAATTTTATAATTATTTTAATATATAATTATTTATTTATAATTATATATATATATTTAAAAAATTATATTTATAAAATAATATATATATATATATAATATATATAAATTTTAATATTATAAATATATTCATTATTTAAATAAATTCATTATAAATTTAATCATTATTTAAATATATATATAATTATTTATTTTTAATTATATAAATACTTCTAAAAAATATTTATTTATTTATAAATATTTTTTTACAAATATATTTTTAATACTGTTAATGAAAATAGAATTTTAATTAAATTCATGTTAAAAATGAGTGAGATTGATCAAATTAAAAATATGTTCCTTTTAATAATATAGAAAAAATGGATATGTTTTCAGTGTGTGCATTGTATATAGAAAATCACTATTTATATATATGAAAAATAAATATTGCACAAATTTGATCTATTTAAAATTGAAAAATCCAACAAAATTCAATTATATGTTCATTACTCTATAAATTTAGTCAAAATTTTTAATTCATATTAATATTTAGTTACAACCCATTATTCACAAAATATATGATTGTTTACTGTAAAGTGAATAAATATATTTTAATATATTAATCATATTTATATACATGCATATATGTCTATATTCTCAATATATGATGTTTATTGACATTATAAATAAATATCTAATTAATAAAATATTAAATATATTTCTTAATTTACTATTTTTTATTTTTTATTTATTTAGTTTTCCTTTTTTAATATATCTGTATATTTAATAAATACTATTTATCAGTATTTATAATTTATATATAGTATTTATGACTTATTCATTTTTGTCAATATATATTTAATTAATAAAAATTGTAATATTTTGTTAGTAAACGCACTCATTATTATTTATTTATTTCTTTCTTTCTTTTTATTCATTCAGACCCTTATTAGTGTTAAAAATGTGAAGATAAAAGATTATTTTATAAGCGTTAAAAATATAACAGTAATAAAGGGTATCGTTTACCACTGCTAGAAATAAAGCACTGATAAAGTGTACCCTTTATCAGCACTAAAAATAAAGCGCTGATAAACGGGACATTTTACCAGCACTAAAAAGGAATTGTTAGAAATTTAAATTTATTAGTTCTTTCTTTAGCACTGATAAATATGTAATTTATTAGTGATTTTTTCTATCACTGATAGATACTAGCACTAATAAAGGCATGTTTTGTTTTAGTGATTATTGAGAGGAATAAAAAATTACATTGGAAAATAATAATTAAGTATCTAAATATGAATTAGTTATATACAATAAGCATCCCATTTTGATGATATAAACCCACTATCACTCGATCATATCTCTGTAAGAATAAATAGAGTTTTGATTAAAGATAATTACTAAAAAATAAATAATTTATATACCAATATACATGTACCCTTAATTAATACATTGTGATTTAGGTGAATCTAAATTATTATTAGAGTCATGGAGATGGTTAAATAAAATATAAGTCCTACAAGATTCTTCTTACTATGGTAAATAAAATTTAAGAACCCCTTAGCTACATTATAATCAAATTGCATATTTATCCCCATGAAAAAACTATAATATATATCCCTAAGAATCAAAATTCTATCATACCATTTTATCCTAACTCTATATTTTTAGAATGCCTCAATGTTTTTAGAAATCCAATTACGCCACCTTATTGCCACCAATATTATACCATGTGGTCTTCATTGGAACTAATAAAGCATAACCATAAATTTAAGGACTCGTCTTACAACAAACTATATAAAAATACATCCCAATACACACTCTATATAATTTAATATCCCCATCAACACATATAAACACACACAAACACAATGTTATAACCTAGGATATTTGTATAAATTTTCCAATAAATAAATCCATTCTTTAGAAATATTATGATATATGAAACCCTGAATAAAACGGAATAATTATATAATAAAATATAAGCCTTAATAAATTTCAATATAGTTTAATGAAACGTGATTATAAATATTATGAATTTGATAAAATCAAATGTCTCTAATTCAAGTAAGATTATAGAGATAATTAAAAAATATATTATTTATAAAAAATATAAAATTTATTAAATGTAAATAATGTTATAAATTAAATTTATCTTTAGTTTTTATTAAATGATAAGTTAAATCAACAAGTATAATCAATGAAATAATTATGTAACTTTAAAGAGTGTTATATTTTCTATTCCGACTAAATAAAAATGTTTTGTTTAAACACATTGTTTTTGTTGTATAATATGTTTTTTATTGAAAAGATAAAAATTTCCATATTTTGTGTATAGATATTATTGAAATGAATTAATAATACTTTTAATAAAATAAATTAAATAACATTCAATTATTCTTATGTTTTTTGTATTACACATCAATTAATTTTTATTAATAAAAATGAAATATTTAAAAAATTATTTTTATTGCGTTATGTTTATTTATATAGAAATTAACATTCATAGTCATTAAAAATTGAATCTGATTAAATATATTTAATATCTAAAATAATAAGTTATAAATTTGGAATAAATTTAATTTCAATTTTTTTTATAAAATTAAACTAAAAATATTAACTTTCGTCAAAATGATAAAATCCAAAATATGGTAATTGAATTAAAACAAATGATAAGCTTACAAAATGTCATAAAAAATATCATTTGATTTTTTTATGTGGGAATAATCCACCTCTGATTAAATTAAAATCACCAATTAAAAATATTGTATCCACATTCTAGGAATATGATATTCATTTTATATTAATAAATGAGTATTAAAAAAATGTCTTCATTTTCTTCTATAAATGGTTCCTTTCTCAAGAAACCATAACACAAAGAATTCCTTCAAAATTATCTTTAATAAATTCAAAAATTCTCTCCATCACAATACTATAGCATGTTTTGGAACCTATAGTTCCAATATGGACCCTCAATCCCCTCATTTCAAATAGGCTTTCTATGAAGAGATTTTACTGTTTGACCTAAGAGCTTTATTTTCACTAATAATTCATCTAATATTATTCATATAAATCATTAATTATATTATTTTATACATTAATTTTAAAAAATGATTAATCATTTTTATATTAAATATTATTACTATAGGATAACATGTTCTTACTCATTCAATTGTTATAAATTGTTCTTCTCTGGGATTATTTTACCACCTGTATAAGAAATTTTAATTTTTGCATAATGAATTTATAATAAATCCAATATAATGGTATTATAATGTGTTAATAATTCATTAAATATAATTTTAGAATTATATATTTTGAATATATATTAGGATAAGCATCAGTTAAATCATTTTTATTGAATCAAAAGACATAAAAATTGTTATTTGTATACCTTCCATGAAAAACAATACCATTTGTTCCATAAAATCACCATGGGAATCCCAAAAATATTAAACACATATTAAAAATACTCATTACAATTATTGATTTTATGGTCCCATGAATAATGAATATGAATTAGAACCACCAAACTCAATCTTGTGTGGGAAAATAGAATCTTTGAAACTCAATTATTAATTTTAACAAAAAAATAATAAATAAGTAATAAGGAAAGATAATTTGATGATATGATGTAATTTCTTGACCTGATTGCCACACTCAAGTACCCCATGATGGTTCTCTATATGACCTCAGGTGTGCCTCCCTATATGCCAGTCGATGCTGACTAGTAGTGACAGTCTAAAATTGATCTTGTGGAGACTATACACTTTTAAACAAAGTACCCCAACATCATAAAAATAAACAATAACCAAATTGTAAAACCAATAAACAAAATAAAACAATATCACTTGTTGAACAAAAAAGGAAATATAATATCCAAAACTAAATAGTATAATTTTCATGTCAATATGTGTCAAGTGTCAATATGAAAAACACAAAATAAATGAATACACTGAAAACTCACAAGGTGGTCACAAACTCTAATTGGTTCCCTCATCAGTGATACATCCTAACTCATCCATCTAACATATGGATATTTCACGTATGCTATCATAGAACCATGAAATCAATTTGATTACTAACCTGGTATCCTGAATATGGTGTGATTAAAACTCTATAGGCCACTAACAACGATGTCAAAATCAATATCCAATCAAAAATACGTTTTCCATTGTATTAATAAAAAATAAAAGAAATATAGTAAATTATTACATTAATTCAATTACTCTTTATTTAACCACCTAACCCTTGGTGTTCATGAGGACACCTGAACTATTGATAACTCCATTGACTCATTCCAGATTATGAACCATATCACCTGAACAATTCACAATTAATTATAACACATGGTCTTTCTTTATCCATTTCATTTTGATTCATAATACGGATAATTGGAACCATAGTCCAATGACAATCTCATGCACATAACATTTTGTGTCTAGCACCCTATGGGTAATTAGAGCATTAGTATATGTCCCACACCTCATGGGTATTTTGATCATCTTTCCCTATCAAATAAAAAATATTCAAATGCATTCATTTGGTCCTAAAACACCATGGATAGGAACCAAATGGTTATTATGAAAGTCAGTTTGTGTTACACACCCCATTTCTCAACCAGACACATATTTCAAATATATCACATCATTCGAAATTAATCAACATTTACCTTGTTAACACGATCCTTAATAAAAAAAATTATCAATTAATTCAATAATTAATTAATCAATTTCAATCAATTTCATAATCACAAAAATTCCCATTATTTAATTCAAAAAATAATTAAAACAATTCAACAATATCAATAACCCAATAATTAGTTCAACATTTTATTTATTCCAATATGTTAAAAAATCATTATATCTCATTCTTTAATCATCTAATCAATTAACCGTATCAATTTCAGAATCTCAATATATCATTAATTATTTCATTAGTTAATTAATGAAAACAATATCCCAATAACTATGTTTCATTAATTAATTCAATAATTAATTAATCAAATCAATTTTATATTATAAACATATCATTAATTAATTCAACAATTAATTAATCCCTTTAATGAACATCATTAATAAAATAATAAAATTAATCATTAATCATTAAAATCTAAAAAAATTGTTAATTAAATATCAAAATTAATTAATTCAATTATATAAATTAAAATTTAAATATTATATAGAATTTAAATAATTACATGAACAAAGTTAAAATCATGACATTTGGATTTGAATATTAGACCAACTACCTAAAGTCATTGATGAGTGATCTCCAAATTGAAATCCCCAATTTGAAAAGGATAGATCAAACCCATGATGAATTGAACGAACTTGATCTATAACCTAGGATCAATATCATACAAATAATGATCTAAAAAATAATATCTAGATCCAAAACAAAGAGGAATTCATCCTTACAAGGGATGATAGAAACATGGGAGAGGGAATTAAAGCCACATGGGATTAAGATCTATTTCTAAGAGAGGTGTAGATCATCAATTCAAACATTGAATCCTAATGAACAGAAGTCAGAATCCCTAGTAATTCATCCATGAATACCAAAAAATTAGAGGAATCAATTATGTCAACGATTATGAAAATTTTGTGTTTAAATTTGGGGTGTGGTATTTTAAAATCTAATTTCTGGGATAATTGAAAATTTGGCCACTGTTTCTTGGGAAGGGGAGGATGGTTTCCTAGATCATGTGCCTTAACTTTGAACCTCTTCTTGGGGTGCATGGTTCTTCAAATAGGGAAAACTACTTCAAAAACCATGCTCTAGCATTACAATCCCCCTCTACCTGGGGTTCAATGGTTTACTGGGTTAGGGCACATAGTTTGGGAAAACCATACACCAACCATTCCCTACCCTTATTCCTCACAATTTTCATCAATTTTCTCCCAAACACATCGAAGGTAAAACCCAAAAAATTATACTCATAAAATGGAACATAAAAAAATTAATCTCAAGACATATCCTAAAGAGGTCTTGATCATACAATCTCCCAACTTTATAATAGCTCATCCATGAGATGTACTCCCAAGAATTAATAATATTCTTAAGTTAAAATTATTAGGCCATTAAGACTATATATTATATTCCATTTACCTAGTTTCCTCCTACGTAAATCCTGGTTTCCAAGATACATGAACTAATGGAATAGTAATTCTGCCAAACACTTTATCATTGTGATTAAACACACGTATCATATGCTCCTCAAAGGACACATATGTCGGAATCTCAACATAATAAACATCAATCTCTTGATAAGGGATGGGTTGATAACACAATAATGGTGACACATGAAAATCATTATGAATTGTTATATACCTCTGTAGAATAGGTAATTGGTACTCCATTATCCTGATTCTCTCCACAACCTCAAAAAGTCCAACAAACATTGTCTCTTGATTACTTTGTCTCTGTATTTTATAGTGACCCAATCTCGGTGACATGAGATAGAATACATGTTCACCATCATGAAACTACAGGTGTCATAGAAGTTTATCAACATACACATTTTTTCTATCTGATCCAATGGAATATGATTTAAATTCAGCTAAATATACTCTTACATCTTCTGTATGAGGCTCAGTCCCAACCACTCTTACTCGCCTACCTCCATCCAACACAGTGGTGATCATCATCGTCTGCCATAAAGAGCCTTGTATGGTTCCATTTGGATAGTTTCCCAACAACTATTATGATAGGATAACTCCCCCTGAGTGAGGTACTTATCCCAAGACCCACCAAAGTCAAGAATACATGAAAAAATAATATCATCTAGCACATTGATCATATGATATGACATCCCATCTATCTACAGTTGGAATGTCATACTCAGTAAAACAAGTGTACCAAGAACATTATTCGAGTCATTCCAGAAGTGAAAAGTAAAACATGATTCACAGTCTAAAACAAAAATATATATAACACTACTTATATGGACTATCCCATGATCATATAATTCTCCCAAGTGCTCAATTGAGAAATTATCTTATAGGTTAGAAATACACAACTTTCATCAGTCGGTCCAAAACCACCCAAATGAAATCATTCTAATGAGGAATCCTCAGGAGTCCCACCATAATGTCCATGGTAACCTCATCCCACATCCATTCATGGTTGGCACTTGGATATTGTAAACATCCAGGTCATTGATGATCGTCCTTCACCTATTAATAGCTATAGAATCATGTCATGAACCCTACTATCTCATGTTTCATTCTTGGCCCCCATAACTATCAATGTAGGTCTTGGCCTATTTTGGTCACACAGGGATGCACCACCCACATTGAGGAAATAAAATCCTCCATCATCTCTTCAAACATAATTTTAGGCAAAACAACCCAATTCCTAACATAGATGATCTCATCTTTATCTATGCTCCAATATATAAGTTACTCCCTCCCCACATTCAATTAATTCCCTAAAGGCCAAACATCTTGAATCTTCCAACTAATTGTCTCAAATTTTGATCATCAGTGTATACTCTATTGAAACTGATATGAGATTCATCTTCTACTAACTCTCCTAAGACACAACATGCATATCATCCATTTATATCATCATTTTCAACTCAGAACAAGACTCCTGAACACACAGAGGATGTTCTTTCTGTCTTAAAGTGTTAGAAACACTTTTTCCCTTCATGAGCATATATGCTAGATCAGAATAAAATCAGTACATATGCTTGAATCGCCTCTGGATCTACAGTTTAAAATCTTGCTATGAAAATATGTTATTTCAATTATTGTGATCTCTAAAAATATTAAAATTTCCACCCAATATGTAACGTCCCTCTTCTGGAAGCCACCCAGAGGTGCCCCGTAACCGGTTGGTCACATGGCCTGAAGCACATTTCCCTGAAGGCCAGAGGTTGCTGACTAGCAGAAAGGACCTTTGGTGTGGTAGTGGGGAAACTATTCCCACATTGGAAGAGAAGAAATCATAATTAACAACACATACAATAGAAGAAGCAGTAAATATACAATAACAATAACACTAAAAGAATGATAAATAAACAACTGGAGAAGAAATATATGTAAATGATGCATGAAACATATATGTCTAAGAAAACAGCCAAACAAGTGACAATGCTGAATACATTACTAAACCAAAGTACAAAAGAAAAACAGATGAGAAACTACTCAACATCGCAAGCCTCAGCTTGGTCCCATTCTCTCCAACTCTAGTGAAATCAAGAACATGATGTAGAACAGTGATTACCTTATCTATTCCTGTAAGAATATAATCTGTTTGGGCCCAAAAGCATGGCCCAAACATGGTGTGAGACAATGTCCTGGTAGGAAACCACCCAAAGATCTGTGCCTAATAGTCAGTGAATATATGGCAGGTAAAAGTGAAGAAATCAGTAAATAGGAAAAATACTCAGCAACAAGCGAACCACAGTCTCTAGCATATAATGTACAAACAAGAAAGTATCCACTCAAGAAAGTAGAACAAACAGGTAACCCTCTCAGTATTTCTCATAGCCTAACACCTATGGTTTAGCCTACAGGTACTACAAACCCTCTGTGAGGTACACACAGTCTCACCCCTCTAGTTCAGCTAAAGAATAGAATCTTTGGGGAAGCACTCACCGTAAATTCCCTCTATAGTCTGGTATCGTACTAAAGGTGCTCTTGGGAAGCATTCAACATCTCATTCCCCCTGTGGCCCATGTCGAATAACTATAGACACTCTGACGAAGCACTCAACGTCATTTCCCCCTGTGGTCTCACATCGTAAATTAAAGACACTCTAGAGAAGACCTTATATCCATTCTCTCCATGGTCTACTACACTAGGTTCTCACAGCCCTGTGTAAAATCTGCAAGTATTTCATTGTGTAACAGCCAAATTTTCCTCAAGAACTACTTGTCTTGCATCTACAAAATCTCAACATGGAAGAGCAGTCACACCATCCTACAACTAGGCATGGAAATGGAAATAGCCTAACAGAAAAAACTAGACCAAATGATTATAAATAGGAAAAATATTCATGAAAAAAGCATCCAAAGCACATAAAATTACCCTATTCACAACCAATAACCTCTACTCAAGCATATAAGCAAAGCAGGAAAACAACAAGGGAAAAACAGGAAACACGCAATACCTCATTCAAGGGTATTGGTGGAATTTGCACACAATACTCAAATAATTTATACAAAAAGTCACAAACCGCCTAACTCAACGTTATAAGATTGATATACTTGTTACTTGAAGCTTGTTTCTCCTTGAAACATCATAGATCCAAGAAATATTTCAAAACGCTCAACCCACTATAACTTGAGAAAGAGGATTAATTGGAAAACAACACTCTTGGAGAAGGAAAAGCTTACCACTGTAGTTCCTACACAATCAACGACGCTCAATTCAGAGAACGGACGGACGCTCGGTGGTTCGTCAGAGATCTGCGGTTGTATGGGATGCTCTTGGTCGAAGAAGCTGGTGAAGAAGACCATTTTGTGGTTAAGATGCGACCCAGGTGAGTTTAGTGAAAAAAATACACAGAGTGTACTTTTGGAGTATACGGTGCATACTAGGATTTTCCGTACTCCGCTTTAGGTGGCCTCCATGTCACCCCTACATAGTCGTGAGTGTGGCCATGACACGGCCAGCACATGGCCTTGAGCAGCAACGAAGTACATGTCATGTACTCAAAAAGTAAACGTCGTGTACTTCAAAAACTTCTAGGAACTCCTCTTTTCTCAAAAACTCCAGAAAAAGGGAAAACGTACCTGAAAAGAAGGTCTGGGGTCTTATAAACTTCCCCCCCCCCTTAAAGAAATTCATCCCTGAATTTCCCTAGCGAGGCGTAGAAGTAGAAACCTCAAACAGCTCCGGCCATTGTGATCGTACATCGGCCTCCCTCTCCCAAGTCTCTTCATGTACTCGCTCGTGCTACCATATCACCCGTACCAGTGGAACAGACTAGCCACGGAGAACCTTTGTACTACGATCAAAAATCCGGGTAGGATGATACTCAAAATGTGAATCCGCTTCGAGCTCAACCTCCTCAGGTTGAAGGACATGAGAGGGGTCTGAAACGTAATGTCGGAGCTGAGAAATGTGGAAGAGGTTGTTCATATCATGGAACCTCTGAGGTAAATTCAACCGATAGGCAACCGGACCAACTCTCTCCAACACCTCAAATGGCCTGACGTACCGTGGTGATAGCTTACCCTGTCTCTGAATACTCTTGTGTCCCAACCTCGGTGTGACACGCAGGAAAACCTGATCCCTCACCTCTAAATCCAAACGTCATCTCCGCTAATCAGCATAGGACTTCTGACGAGACTATGCAGTAGTCATCCTCTTCCGAATCAAATCTATCTTCTCTGAGGTCTCCTTAACAAGACAAGGTCCCAGCAAAGCTACCTCTCCTACCTCCATCCAACTTAAGGGTGATCGGCATAGCCTACCGTACAAACCCTCATAAGATGCCATCTGAATAGTTTCATGAAACCTATTATTGTAGGAAAAATCCACAAGAGGTATTTGATTATCCCCAAAACCTCCAATGTCTATAATGCAAGCTCGGAAAATATCCTGTAGCACCTAAATCATACGCTCAGACTGGCCATCTATCTGGGGATGGTAGACTGTACTCTAAAGCACCAACATACCCAAAGCTTTATGTAGCCCAAAATAGACCTGAGAAGTAAAACGCATATCCCTATCTGAAAAGATGGAGTGTGTAAATCCATGCAGATGTACAATCTATCGGATGTACAACCATCACAGCTCATCAACACTAGAGGTTTCCTTGATCAGCAAAAAGTGAGCAACCTTTGTGAGTCTGTCAATGACAACCCAAACAACATCATTCCCTTGAGGTGATATCGGAAAACAGGTCATGAATTCCATCGCAACAGCATTCCACTTCCACTCTGGAATGGGTAGCTTCTCTAAAATACCTACGGGTCGTTGAAGTTCCACCTTCACCTACTGACAAGTGGAACACCTCATGTCAAAACTAGCAACATATCTCTTCATACCTGGCCACCAATACAGATAGTGTAGATCATGATACATCATGGTTATGCGAGGATAAACTACCCAAATTGAGGAATGAAAATTCCTAATCAGCTCCTTGCGTATGTCTGCTTGCATGCATACGTGTGCTTGGAAACAAAATATCTCAAACTCACCTATTGTCCATCCAGAAATAGGGTCCTCTCATGACACGCATTCCCGTAGGACTAGGCTTTATGAATCCGATAGCTGACTCAATCGTACCTGATAATGAAGTGTAGATGTAATAGCTACAAAAGATAGAAAAGTATTCCCCATTCGGCCATGCACCTCCAAATGCATCTCATAGAACAGATCCATAAGCATCCACTCACTGCTGGCCTCTGGAACTGCATGTATCTGAGTCCTCCTGCTCAATGCATCAGCCATTGTGTTGCCCTTTCTAGGCATATTGGCACGCTCAAACTCAAAGGATTGAAGATACTCAACCCACCTATGTTGTCTCAGATTCAGATCACGCTGGATGAAGATGTACTTGAGACTCTTGAGGTTGGTGGAAACCACAAAATACTCTCCCAGAAGATAATGTCTTCAACAACGTAAGGCATTAACAACTGCTGCCAACTCCAGATCATACGTATGGTATTTCCTCTCGTGTGGCCTCAACTGCCGAGACCCGTATGCAACGACTCCATCTCATTACATAATAAAAAATCCTAGACCGATACCTGAAGCATCACAGTAAAATATATAGCTCCTGCATGGCTCTGGAAAGACTAGTATCGGTGCTGAAGTCAACCTCCCTTTTAGCTCCTGAATGGATGACTCACAAGAATCTGACCATAAGAACTTCTCCCCTTTCTTGGTCAGACGTATCAATAGTGATGCTAAGCATGAAAAGTCTTGTATGAAGCGTCTGTAGTATCTAGCTAGCCCTAGAAAACTCCGCACCTCCAAGACGTTTTTCGGATACTCCCAAGAAACTACTTCTCTCACTTTATCTGGGCCTACTGAAACTCTTATCTCTGAGATAAAATGACCCAAGAAGTGAATCTTATCCATCCAAAAGTGTCATTTCGAGAGCTTAAAATATTACTGATTCTCTCTTAGTGTACTCAAAATGATCTCAAGATGGGTAACATGTATGTGTTGAGTGTGAGAGTACACCAAGATATCATCCATGAAAACCACCACAAAGGAATCCATGTATGGATGGAACACTCGGTTCATTAGTGCCAGGAAAACTGTCGGCGCATTTGTGAGACCGAACGACATAACCATATACTCGTATAGGACATACATTCTTTGGAAGGCTGTAAGAGGTATATAAGAGGGTCTAATGCACAAATGATGATAACCGAACCTCAAATAAATCTTTAAGAACACCTGGGCTCCTCAAATTTGATCAAAAAGGTCATCAACCATAGGCAGGGATATCGGTTCTTGACCGTCAACTGGTTCAACTTCTGATAGTCCACACAAAGCCAAATGGTGTCGTATGCCTTCTTTTCAAACAGGATAGGCAAACCCCAAGGAGAAGTACAGATGAAACCCTTTTCCTGTAACTCCTCCAACTACTTCTTGAGCTCCTATAGCTCAGGTGTCGCCATCCTATAAGAAGAAATGGATACCAGTGCCACTCCTGGCACGAGCCCAATTGAGAAGTCTACCTCATGCTCCAGAGGCAAACCTGAAAATTCCTCTGAAAAGAAATATCTGAAACGATCCACCAATGGAGGAAAGTGTAACTATGAAGTCCCCTGGTCATCCAGATATAGACTAGAAATCTGAGTTGTAACTCCACCTAGCCCATGATGCTCGGGTCCTGCTCTACTCGCTTGGACATCCCAATCACCCTTATGAAGAAAGGATCCACCTTCTGGTGATACAAAACTCACTCTGCAGTGATAATAGTCGACGACTGCCTAGAAGAGAACTAGACAGTCCATTCTGAGAATAACATCATAGCGTGTCATCTCTAAGACATGGAGGTCTCATAAGAAGTAACACCCTATAACCTCAAGGGGGCACTCTCTGCCCTGACATAAACTAACCGCTCTAGTTCCCAATGGGGTGCATAGAGTTAGAGTATCAGTAAGGGAAATGATGCAGAGCCCAAGGCTATCCACAACAACAACAAAGATAATTCTATGGGAAGCCCATGTATCGAAAAAAGATAAAGATAAAACTGAGGCTACTAAGATCGTACCTCGAAATGTAGAGGGTCCGGGATCCTGCTCTTGCTAGGTCTTCTCCACTACAAAATCCTGACTTGTACCACATCCCTGTGGACCTGCCTGACTGCTCTGAGATGATCCTGCCTACTATCACTGATAGATCGGTGACTGACCACCCTACCCACGACCTCCACCTCAGCCTGAATGGCTGGATGAACTCCAGTTCCTAGACTGGTGAGAAACGGGTGGCTCTTCTCCTAAACAAGGAGTAATGGATGAACCCCTGTCAGTAGCTGCTAGTGAGAAAACCAAAAAAGAGCATTGAAGGAGACCCATCTTTCCATAAAATCGGCACTCCACTAGGTCTCAATGGCACTGAGGCCTCGTATGTCCATCTCTTCCACACTGGTAGCATACCACCTGGCTACCTGAAGATGTGTCTCACTACCTCATATCACCACACGTAGACTCTCTATGGTGCTTTCTGCTATCAGTTGGTGGAGCACTATCTTTAGAAGTGGAAACTCCCTGGATCTCAGTTGTAGAATCTCTGAGATTTTGCTCTGTAATCAGTTCTTGGTTGTTGATGGAATTGATGGAAGTCAGCCTAAAGATATTCACCTATGAGAGGATCTCCCGTCTGAGACCATCCTCAAACTCCCATGCCATAGACAACCCATATGCGCTCTGGAAAGGTGTGAAACACTGAAGCTCTATGAAATGAGAGGAATACTCCCTGATAGAAAGAGTACCCGGCTCCAGGCTCATGAACTCCCGGGCTTGGTCGACCCTCAGGGTCTCTAGATAGAAGTAGTCATAAAAAAACACTGAAACTCCTCCTACTCCATAACCTACTGATTGTCGGACTATGAGATCACATACCACCTCCTCTTAGAGGAGTATCGTAGCATGTAGGTAGTGATATTGACCTGACTTTCTGGAGGTGTCTCCCGATGCTCGAATATTTTCTTCATGGCTTCTAGCCATGACTCTACAGCCTGAGGTCCTCCTTCCCCTGAGAAGGTGGGAGGATGTTGCTGCTGGAAAACCCGTGTCAAGTCTTCCATAGTCGAGGCAGGAGGCGGAGCTCCCTAGAAGGTCTACATCATCCTCAGAAAACCTTCCCTAAACTGTGCATCGGGGCCTGCAACTGGTATAACTACTGGTACCAAGGCTGGCACAATAGGAGGATCTACAGGAAGTCTCTGATCAGTCATGTTGGGCATATGATCACTCCCCTACAATTGACGGTCAATTGGAGGATGTCTAGGTGGCAAGACTCTGCAATTCAAACGCACACCTAAGATTCAGGATTAACAGGGAATGAAAAAAACTGAAGGCACAAGAAGGAACAGGGAAAGAAGGCATTCGATTTATGAAAAACATGACTACACAACATGTTCCATCCCTACACGGCGTGTTCCCTTAAGTCATTCACATGGGCATGTACTTCTACCTAAACTGGTCGTGTAACACCCCAAATACATCGCGTTTTTCCCTAACACACGACGTGAACTTGAATCCTCTTCCCTTCCCAAGTCCTTCTACACGGTTAAGCCACATAGCTCCTCTAAGACAAAACTACACGGCATGTTCAAGGAAGACATGGCATGTACTAGACATGCCTTACATGGACCGTGTTGTTAGTGACACGGCCTGACACACGGATGACACTACAGGGCGTGTTCCAGATGGGCACGGTGTGTATGAGAAAGGGTAACACCGACCCGTGTTGTTCATGACAAAGTCGGGTACCTATATCATGCTACACGGCATGCTAAACTAGTACATGACATGTTCCTACAAGATTTTCACAACCCCGTGTCCCTGCTTGCACAGTCAGTGACATGGCTATAGACTACACAGCATGTAACCACAAAGTGCACACCATGTATTCTGGGTTTTTTCCAGACAATAGCATTAGAAACTACTCTGGAGCCCAAAAAACATATAAAAACAGTGTTAAGGTTCCAAATTCTGATCCTTGAGGGCCCATACTCCTCGTGAATAAAAGTTTGTCATCTTATACAAGTTACAAACAAAGTGAACAAGTCGATGATCCACCAAATTCCGGTACATGAGGGCCCATAACACCTCAAGAACCAAATTTTGGTATCCATATAATCAAAGTACTATAAAAAAAATTCCCTATCAAACAGCAGGGATTCTATCAAAGGACCAATCACAATAGCATGCATAATCTACACAACATCTATCACAACAACATGCAGTCACTAATGAATCCTAGATGGCATGGAAATAATGTATGGAATGTGATTTCTAACAAGTTCCTATATGATGCATGAGATGGTATACCCTCATCTCATCGAGTTGCGATATAAATAGAACTACAGTAACAACAACGACAACACCACAAAGCTTGTGAATCACCCAACAGTGAAATTAAATCAACTGTAAAATTGAAAACCAGTAAGATTAAAATAAATGATGTAGTATGGATCTTCCCTGTACACGGGTTAGCTACTCCTAGGAATAACTTATTACCAAGTACCTATTCCATCCTATCCCTGACTATAGCTCCAAACAGTAAGTCAAGAGAAAAGAAACCCTCTGATACCACTTTGTAACATCTTGGTTCCGAAAGCCGCCCAAAGGCGCCCCGTACCCAGTTGGTCACATGGCCTCAAGTGAATTTCCCTGAATGCCAGAGGCATCCGACTATCATAGAGAGACATGGGTGTGATATTGGGGAAACTATGCCCTCATTGCCAGAGTACACAGCAGAAGTAACAATGCATACAACTGTGGAAGCAGTAAATATCGAGTAAAAATAACAGCAGAAGACTAATAAATAAACAACTGGAACAAAAATATGTGTACATGATTCATGATACATATATGTTTTGGAAAACATCAAAAAAATTCACAATGCTGAATATAGTACTAAACTAAAGTACAAAAGAAAAACAGTTGAGATACTCCTTAGCATTGCAAGCCTCGGCTTGGTCCCATGCTCTCCAGCTCCAGTGTAATCAAGAACCTGAAGTAGAAGGGTGATTTCTCTTATCTATACCTGCAAAAATATAATATGTTTGGGCCAAAAATCATGGCCCTAATAGGGTGTGAGACAATGTCCTAGTAGGAAAACACCCAAATATCTATGCCTAATAGTCAGTGAATATATGGAAGGTAAAAGTACAGAAAGTAGTAAACAAGAAAAATACTCAGCAGCAAGTGAACCACAGTCTCTATATTATAATGTACAAACAAGAAAGCATCCACTCAATAAATTAGAACAAACAGGTAACCATTTGTGTTTTTCTCAAAGCCTAACTCCTATGGTTTAACCTAGAAGTACTAACAACCCTCTAAGAGGCACACACAGTCTCACCCCTTTGGTTTAGCTAAATAATAGACTCTATGGGGAAGAAATCACCGTCAATTCCCCCTATAGTCTCGTATCATACTAAAGACGCTCTGGGGAAGCACTCAATGTCTCATTCCCCATGTGGCCCACGTCGAGGAACTACAGACACTCTGAGGAAGCACTCAACATCAATTCCCCTTGTGGTCTCGCATCATAAATTAAAGACACTCTGGAGAAGCCCTTACATCCGTTCTCCCTATGGTCTACTACACTAGGTTCTCACATCCCTATATAAAATCAACAAGTATCGCATCACGTAACGGCCAAAGTATCCTCAAGAAATACTTGGCTAGCATCTACATCATCTCCGCATGGAAGAATAGTCACACAATCCTACATGTAGGCATGGAACTGGCAATAGACTAATAAGAAAAACTAGACCAAAATGTCATAAACAAGAAAAACATACATGAGAAAAGCATCCAAAGTACAGTAAATTACCCTATTCACAACCAGTAACCTCTACTCAATCATATAAGAAAAGCAGGCAAACAACAAGGGAAAAACAGGAAACATGAAATACCCCGTTCAAGGGTATTGGTTGAATTTTCACAAAATACTCAAAGACATTCTACAAAAAGGCACAAACCACCTACCTCGACATTACGAGATTGATATACTTGATTCTCGAAGCATGATTCTCCTTGAAACGTCGTAGATCTAAGAAAATGTCCAAAATGATCAACCCAGGATAACTTGAGAAAGATGAGGAATTGGAAAACAATGCTCTAGGATATGGAAGAGCTTACCGATGTGGTTTCAATGCAATTAATGGCAGTCAATTCATAGAACGGATTGAGGCTTAGGGGTTTGATGGAGATCTGCTGCCGTATGGGATGCTCTTGGCCGAAGAAGCTAGAGAAGAAGACCGCTCTGGGGTTAAGACGCAACCCCGGTGCGTTTAGTGAAAAAAAATTACACAGCATGTACTTTTGGAGTATACGGCGTGAATTAGGCTTTTTTGTACTCTGCTTTAGGCAGCCTCCCTGTCACCCCTATATGGTCATGTGTGTGTCCATGAAACAGCCAGCACATGGCCTCAAGAGGCAATGAAGTACATGACGTATACTCAGAAAGTACACGGTGTGTACTTCAAAAATTTCCAGGAACTCCTCTTTTCTCATAAACTCCAGAAAAAGGAAAAACGTACCTAAAAAGAAGTTCTGGGTTCTTACACAATAGATAATCCTACTCACACTTCAAAGCATACATCACTTTACCCAACTTGAGGTTGTTCATAGGGTAGTTCCAATAAGGTAGACTCAAAATCTGAGACCAATTCTCTAGAACTTGATCATCCTATAGCAGTAATGTTTCAATACCAATCCCAGATGTGTCATGAAACACTATATACTCCTTACCTATCCCATGTAGGATCGTGATTGGAGATGATGTAAAGCACTGATTTAACTATTTGATGGAATTATCACATCCCTTCATCCATTCAATCATTATAACTTTCATGCATAGGCCTGAAAATGGAGCTTCAAAATAAAATAGTCCTACATAAACAATCATTAATAACTAGATAATACTAGAAAGCAATGGATATTGAAAAAATTCATAAGATTCTCCCAAAAAACAACTACTTGAAGTGTATATGGGTCCACTAAAACACCTTCATATGAGATGATGTGATCAAATAAATCCATAATTTACTTTTAGATAGATTTGTTTAGAGTCTATGAACCATCAATGTACTCAAGAAGATGTCATAATACTGGGAAGGATAGTCACAAATCATGGAGTAAACCAATAGTTCATCCACAAACGATGAACTCATAAAGTCCATACCTAATTCTAAAATACAAAATTGGTTTATCCAATGGTTGAACTCTCAACTGATGATACTGTGATCTCATTTCAGTCGTAGAGAAAACAAAAGCTCTTATCAACTGGTAAAATAGATAATTAGCACATGGAAGAGGGTATTAGTTCATCATTGTCATTCTGGTCAACTTCGAGTACTCAAAACATAAGCACAAATTCTAGTCTTTATTCTTTGAAACCAAAACTATAGAAACTTGAGGCCACATACACAGATGAATAAAACTATTATCCATCAACTCTTCCAGCTATGTCTTGAGATTTTAAATCTCTATTGGTTCCATTTTGTAATCTGGGATAGAAACAGGATTAGCCCTACACATGATCTAAATTTTATCTTCCACGTCTCTCTTATGTAGTAGGATTGATAATCCCTTTGGAAACACATTCAAAAAAATAGAATAAAATATATGGAAATACATCCCATTTTACACCCCTATCATCCACTAACAGACTAGGTAGCTAGGCAATAATCTCCCACAATTTCAAATGAATTGTCCCTGTACAGCACTCCCGAATATACCACTCTCCATGGTGAATATATTTTTCACCCAAAAGAGACATAAATATTATTCTTCTATGGTAACAATCAATTTGGGTTTGGTATGAAGCTAATCAGTCCATAAACTAAATAAGCTCAAATCCTAACATATCTGGAATATAAAACTTCCATAAATAATGATACATAGAAACCTACAGAGAGAACCCTTTGCAAAAATAGATGTATCTCAACCATACACCCAATTGTGTATCATTCATCAACACCAAATATACAAAATCCTCCTCCAAGATCTATCCATTCACAATTTTTGTAGAAAGAAAGCAATGAGTGGATATGGTATCAAATAATTCAATAGAGAGTGTATAAGCTACAAGAATAGAACCCATTATAGTCGATATTAAAGACTTTTTACCCACAGGTTTATACTTAAGGGAATGTAACTATCCCACATCCCTCCCCAATGATACAGTCTGAGTCCCCCCAAGCTTCACCACTTACCCGATATGGTGCTCTTACCTAGAATGTCCACACCCACTACCTCTACATCCACTGCAAATAGAACTACAACTGCCATACCAATGTGGTGTGGAAGATCCCATTCTTACACTCTGGATATTTCTAGATGCTCCATCATTGCAAAAATATTTCATGGGTTCCTATAGAACCTATGTACATGTCCCTATTTTTATTAACAATCGGCACTCCACTGATGGTAAGGGAAAATTGATATGATAATGGCTCGACCACCTACACTAGTGGAAAATAACTCAGGTAAGGTATTATGTAATTGAACCTTCCCCCCAAACCACCCTTCTTCCCATTTCTCTAGTAAAAATTATCATAACAATGCTTACTATCCAGAGAAGAAATACCTCTGGACAATCCACCAGAAACCACCTTTCTTCCACTACAATAACCCTTCATGTTCCACTTAGAAATGAGATTTTAATTCTCTACCTCCCAAAACCTACTCTACCAGATGATATTCACTTGGGACTTAATTTATCATTTAATCCAATCCTAAAATAGTTCTTTTAAACTAACCAAATTTACTTTCAATGATATATAAATGTGATATAAATCATTAAAGTGTCCATTATAGTATATCCCATACATACACCCCTGGGTTATTCAATAGAACTCAAATTCCTTCTCCAGCCTCACTGTCACAAGATAAAAGTGCTCCATTAATATCCCTTTAAAGTCCATACACTCCATATTCCCAATCGGTTCATCCTATATCTTGATATACCACCATCATATATCCTATCCATGGAACATGTAAGCAGATAATTGGAATTTATTCTTTAATTGAGCCTCCAAGTTGTTAAGTTCATTCTGGATAGACTCAATCTAGAACTCAGCTACCTCAGGTTCACAATGGGTTTTATTACTGAAAATACCATATCATTTTAGTCATTATTTTCATAACCTGAACTAGGTCTATTTCCATGAATTTCATAAAATTAGTAATTCTCTCTCCAAAATTCTCTCTAACATCCTCACCTAGCACTAATAGTGCCTCAGGTTCCACTTCTATATGAAAATTTCTAGCCATATCCACTTGTTATCCTCTCAACATGAAACATAATGGAGTTATATCCCTATAATTCCAAACACTCATATTTGGAATCATTAAACAATTTTAGAAAAATCACATAAGATGGATTCATAATAATCCATAACAAGTCACTCACATATTCTTTCTACATGGTAAAAACTGAGTCTTTATATCTATCCTTAACAATACTATGTATAGGTTATGTTTAAAAATGGGTAAAATCATTCTTGTTACTCGAGTTTCGCAATATAAACCCATTTATTCACATTTTACATAATTTCTAAACTTTAATTTCAGGTTAGTAACCTTTTTCATTATCATGTATACATGAAAGAAAAATTAGTTCAATCGTTACCACGTACCCAATACATGTTTTCTGGTTCATCCCTAAAATAATGCAAGTCACAAAAAATAATACTGAGTACCTAGAATGATTAATTATTATTAAAAACTCATTGAATTATATTCCACGAGTCAAGACATAAAAAAATCTGAAACAATAATTGAATCATACAACTAGTGTGTCACTCAAGGTGAAATAGAAAAATTGTAACAACACACATTAATAATAAAAATACCACCATGGGTACTTGGATTTGACAATCATAAAGGGGTTAGATACTCCCATAAGGAATCTATTAACCATGGACTAAATCCTCTTACTCTCCTATCTACCATTGAAAAATTGTAATACAAAATAAAAAGTGAAGAAAACCACCGATGATACCAATTTGTAACATCCTGAAACAAGTTCCACACACAGGATCCCCAACCTGGTTTGGTACATGAACTCAGGTGCACCTCCCCATATTCCATAGGTTTCTAACTAGTAGTGAGGTTCTAATATCAATCATGAGGATATTATACCCTATTTAAAAAAGTGGAAAATCTGTCGAAATAAAACAAAAATTTCCAAATAATACAACTAATAACCCCCATAAACTGGTATCACATGATGTCCAAAATAAGAAATACAATATACAAAACTAAATAGAATATATTTCATGAAAATATTTGACAAGATTCAATATGAAATCCTGAAAATAAATGAATACACTGACAACTACCAAGAATCTCCTAAACCACATCAGGTTCCCTCATCCATACACTATCTCGACTCAGCCATCTAACCTATGGCTCATTCCATTACCTAGATATGTAATCATGAAATCTATTCTGGAACTGATTAGGCAACCAAATTAGGTTGTGAGTACAACTCAGTGGGTCACCACCAACACCGTCTAAATCAATATATTGACAAAATAGTATATGAAGCTGTTTAAAAAAAATAAAAAAAATATATATTGTTCAATTTTTTTCAATTACACTTTATTTAACAACAAAATGAAAAGGTTCTGGAGGACACCCGAACAATTTATACCTACATCATAATATTCCATATTCTAAACCATATCTCATTAAAAAAATTCATAATTCATTATAACACATATTATTTTTTATCCTTTTTATATAAATACATAATGTGTCCAATTGGATTCATAGTCCAATGGTAATCACATGGGAAATAAAGTTGTGTCTATCCCCCTCTATGTATTCATAGTATTACTTCATGTACAATACAAATATCTACGTTCATGAATTTGAGCCTCAAATACTATAGCTCGGACCCCCATGGGTCTTTAGAGTGTTGGTTCGTGTCCCACACCCCATTGCTCAATCAAACACATATATCAAATATATCACATTATTCAAGGTTAATCAACGTTAACCATCTTATCACATTCAATATTCAAAATATTATTTATTTAATTAAATAATTAAAAATCCATTTAAATAAATTACTTAATAAAAATAATTCCATTTAATTAATTCAATAAATAATTAACCCAATATAACAATTTAAATAAATCAATAACTAATTCAACATTTAATTGTTACAATACTTTACAATATATTAAAATCTCATTAATCATTTAAACAATAAATTAACCATATTAATTTCACAATATAAACATATCATTAATTAATTTAATAGTTCGTTAATCAAATAAAATTCAAAATCGAAACATATCATTAATTCATTTAAAAATTAATTAGTTATGTAAATTTTACAATCTCAATATCAAATTAATTAATTCAATAATGAATTTTTCCATTTCAAAAACCTTAACAACACAATAATTTATTCCACAATAAATCATTCAAACATCACAATCCTTTAATTAATTATTTATCCACATTAATTAATTTAATAAAATAAATTCAATTGATAAAAATTATTCAGATATTCTAAAATTAGATAAGAATAATTGAAATAAATACATTGATATTTGTTTTATATACCACCTACCTCTAATTGTTGATGATTGATTGCTCAATGTAAATCCCCAATTTGAAATAAATAGTTCCAACCCACAATGAAGAACAAGTTGTTGATTTGAAACCTATATAAAAGATGAATGGAATAAAGATCTAAAAACCCTAGATCTATATCCATAAAAATTGAAGAATATATTCCTCTATGTTACGAGAGAAATACAATGGAGGTAAAAGGAACCACCCAACATTAGGATCTCTTATTAGGAGTGGTGGAAATCTTCAAGTGAGAATTTGAATCACGACAAATCATGTTCATGAGCCCTAGGAATTTGTCGGGGGGCCTAAAAAATGTAGAATAAATTATTTCCATTATAGGATATATTTTTTGTTAAAATTGGGGAATTGGGAATTTTAAATGTAATTTTAGAAGTAATTGATATTAGTTTCTTGGTTACCTGGGATAGTTTGCATGATTTTCCAAACTGTGTGCCTTGAATATTCACCTCTTCTAGGTAGTGCAATGTTTCTCCATATTTAGAGTACTATTTGAATAAATATGCATTTTAATGACCTACCAATTCTCATTAGCTTGATAGTACAACAAGTCATTACTAGGACCTAAGCGACATCCCCAAGATGCCAATGGTTGGCAATAAATTCCTAAGGGTTTCAAATACTAGTGGGGGAAGATTTACCCATTATGAAATAAACCAATAAACCTACAAACCATAACCAAATGTTAACTATATGATTCATGGATGAATTAAAGACAACCCAACAACTTCATGCACCCAAAATCACATCAAAATAAGCAACAATGAAAGGATAACCAAGTATCTGATCACACAGCGGATAAACAACACAAGACTCTCAAAAGACCTCAAGACTCCATGCTCCAAAATATCCAAGCTCCAAAATCTCCAAATATCCCAAATATCACGAGGTAGTGTTAAAAACATGTGAAACATTACCTTTCCCCTTGTTTGGGAAGATAGAATTTGCAAAAGAACCAAAGTGACAAAGCAGGGGTGAGTATAAAACCCAGTAGGTTTTCCCCAATGACTTCTCTACTCACGCCACTAGGATAGAAGAGTTAGCAACAATTATGTAAAATATTTTATATGAAACAACTTCTCAAAAATAGTATATAACTAAATATAAACAAGTTTCTAAAACCATTCATTACCAAAATCATACAAGTGCAATTGAAACCAATTTTCCCAGCAAGTTATTTTTCCAAAAAAATTAGTAAACAATCTTTACAACCATTTCACAATATCCATTTATCAGCACACCCAACCATTCCTCAAACCCAGGAAACCGACCATGAATGCTACGTTATGACAGTTCCACACTCATGTGGTTTCTCATCGATCTACCAAGTCGTCACAAGGTCATTGTTTCCCATGTTCCACTAACCCTTTGGTACTGAGCACAAGGTCATATTTCAACCAAGCCCCATATATCCAATTAACATATGCCATTAACCCTTTGGAACTGACCAAAAGGCCTTATTTTAACCAAGACATGCATATGAAGCATGAACACACACCACATATGCCCAACGATCATGCCAAAACAACCTTTTCAATAAAAACACCTTTTTATTGAAAACCATTTCCGTCAAAACCATTTCAATACCGAACCATTTCAATTCAAAACCATTTCAATATAACTCCATTTTTATTAAACCCCATTTCTTTTGAGAGCCCCATTTTCATTAACCATTCATAAATTTTCTAAAATCCATAATTTAAAACCATCATTTTAAATTCATGAAACCAAACCCCCTTTGTAAAACTATTCACCAAGATCATGAAAATTCACAAAAACCATAAATCATAAATCTAGTAGATTTATCAATGCTTTAAAAAATAAATTTATTTTAAATAAAAAATAATAATATATTCCAATAAATTCTAGTAGGTGTAGTCAGTAGAGAAGCCTCCTACATCGCTGGTTTTGATGAAAACCACAACGAATGAAGTGCGCATAAGAAAACCAGGTTGATTATTCAAGAACATACCTTACATCTCTTCTCCTAGAAAGTCCAAGACCATGTCTCATAATATTTGGCATCCAAACACTTAAATCTACCCATAACAGGTGTATATCTATGAAACCGAGAGAATGGAAGAAGTAGATCTAAGAAACTGATCAAAATAATGATGAATGATCACATACCTAAAGAATCTGGATTTCATTCCCCAAGGAAAGCCTTTCAATCGCCTCCAAAATGCTTCAGAGAGGTTATCCTACCTTCAAGGTGGAGTTATCCCGAGTTATAGCCACTTAGGAGGGAAAAAAACCAATTTAGTTGCAAAAACGTGGGAGATCCACTTTTTTAGGATCTTACTTAAGTGGTCGCATGGTTAGTTCGCACGATTTGACAAACCATGCACTAACCATGCATTAGCCAAAGCCTCTACAGACCCTTGCATGGCCTTCTCTCATGGTCTCCCGAACTGTGCTCCAACCGTGTAGGAGCCACTGCCTCAAAAGTGACAACTACGCACATTTTGGCCGAATGGTTAGACAAAATGTGCGTCGCTCATGCGACTTCCACTTTGCCTCAAAACATCATTCCATGTTCTCCTAACTCTCCCATTCATCACCATTAACATTATGACCATGAAAATCATTAAGTAAGGGTTACATACCAGAAACTGAGGGTACTATATTCTCCCCACCATTCGTCTTTCCATCCTCGGAAAGTATAAAACCTTCACCCAATGTAAAGAGTTTCTTCCATTTCTCTTTAGTTTTCTTTTCATGTTCTCATGTATCTTCCTGAATCTGATCATGCTGCCAAAAAACCCACACTAGAATGATTATTCTTTCCCGCAAGACATTCTCTTGTCTATCTCTTATCCACACTAGGATATGTACAAATGATGCATCTGGTTCTAGCTCAACATGATCCCATCTGATCACATGGTCAGGATCAGGGTGACACTTTTTCAACTGGGATACATGGAACACATTATGAACCAAACTAAACCATGGTAGAAATGACAATCGATATTCCACCTCTCCAACCTATTCTAGTATCTCAAAAGGGCCAATGTATCTATGAGATAACCTGACCTACTTCTTGAATCTATGATGTCCAAGCCATTGAGAGATCCTCAAGAAGACATGATCACCCACAACGAATGACAGTGGTCTTCGAGGTTGATTTGAAAAATAGTTTTGATGAATCTGAGTCATCTCCATCCTCTTTCTAATCAACTTGATATTTTCTATTGTTTCTTGGACAAATCATGGCCGAACTAGTGAATTTTCACCCGTTTTCACCCCACATAGTGGATAATGACAAGGACGCCCATACAATGCTCCAAACAGAGCCGTGCGTATTGAGGCTTAATAGCAGTTATTGTTTGATAACTCCCCTAAGGGTATATACTCCTCCCATGAGCCACCATATTCCATTACACAAGCTCACAACATGTCTTACAACATTTGTATCATCCTCTTAGATTACCCATCCATCTGTGGATGATACATCATGCTCAGAGTCATCTAAGTCCCAAGGGATTGCTGTAATGATTTCCAGAAACGAGATGTGAACCTCAGATCTCTATATGATACTATTGGCACTGGTATCCCAGGTCACATTACCACTTCTCAGATTTTTTTTGAAAGATCCTCCAATGTATGATTTTCATTAATATTGAAGAAATGGGCCGACTTGGTTGGATGATCCACTATCAACCAAATGGAATCATGTTTCTGGACCGTTCTTGGAAGACCTCTATCAAAATCCATTTCTATCTGATCTCATTTTCACACTGGGATGGGAAACGATTGTAACATAGCATGTGGTCTTTGATGCTCTTCTTTAACCATATAAAAATTTAAGCATTGTGAGAAGAACTCAGACAACTTCCTTTACATGCTTCTCCCCCAAAACTACACCTTCAATGCCTTATACATCTTCTATGAACCTAGATGTACACCCCATATTTAATAGTTGTAATAATGAAGGAGTTGTTCTTGACAAACCATATGTACAACCATCCAATCCCTAAAACACAAAACTCAACCCCCATCAAGTTTCCATCCCTCGATGGTCTCCCCACCATTGAGTTTTGAACATAAAACCAGACATTCTACATCATATGTTTTTGCCTCTTTGATCATTTTTACCAAATCAAGAAGAAGTGTAGCTGAAAAGAAAACTGAAACATCACCTTGGTCTTCACATTCAACATGCTTTTCGGCTAAGTACGACATCAACTATCATTCATCTTAAGCTTCTTTCACCAACAGAGTATATGAAATTCTATTCAATGAATCTACCACCTAATTTCCATTCACTGGTGTGTACATCAAGTCAAAGTAAAACATTTAGGGAAACTGCATCCATCTCCTTTACCTCAGATTCAAATCTTGCTGTGAGAAAATTTGTTTCAAGCTTTTGTGATCCGTAAACATGGTAAATTTGTCACCAATGAGATAATGTCTACATGTTTTCAAAGCATGGATGACTGCAGATAACTCCAAATCATATGTTGGGTAATTATTCTCATGCATACTCAACTACCTTAAACCATAAGCAACCACATGGTCTCCTTACATGAGAACACCGCCCAACCCTGATATCGAAGAATCACAATACACCACATACCCCTATCCTGATAATTGAAATATCTAGATAGATGCTGATGTCCAGTGAACTTTCAGTTCCTCGAAAGACTTCTGACAATCCACAATCCATTGTAATGGAGATTTCTTCTTTGTGAGAGCTATCATTGGTGAAGCTAGTCAAGAGAAATCACGCACAAAGAATCAGTAGTAACTAGATAGACCAAGAAAACATTGTATCTCAAACACATTCTTCGATGGTTTCCAAGAGATAAAGGCTTCTATATTTTTAAATTCAACAAAAATGTCTTTCTCAGAAATTATATAGAAAAGGAAATGTACTTCTTGTATCCAAAAATCAAACTTTGATAATTTGGCATACAAATGGTGATCTCTAAAGATTTGTAACACTGCTTCCAGGTGCACCTCTTGATCATCCCGAGTCTTTGAATAGAAAAAAATGTCATCCACAAACACCACAAAAAAAGAATCCAGATATTGATGAAATATTCAATTCATCAATTCCATGAAGACTGTTGGTGCATTTGTTAGACCGAAAGGCATGACTAAATATTCATAGTGGTAATATCTACTTCTAAAATAAATCATTAGAATATCCTTTTTCCTAACTCTCAATTGATGATATCTTGATCGCAAATCAATCTTGGAGAACCACTGAGCTCCTCTTAATTGGTCGAATAGATCATAAATGCATAGAACTGGATATCTATTCTTTATCATAACTTGGATAAGCTTAAGATAATCAAAATACAAACGAAGAGTTTCATCTGCCTTCTTTATGAACAAAACCAGTGCTTCCCATGGAGACGTACTTGGTCGAATGAAACCCCTACTTTCTAGATCCATTATCCGTACTTTCAATTTCGATAACTCTCTTGGTGCCATCCTTTCATATAGAAGGGAAATATGACTGGTCCTCAGAAGAAGATCAATAGTAAACTCCACTTCCCTTAGATGTGGTAACCCTAAGACGTTCTTGGGAAAGACATCTGGAAATTGATCCACAACAGCTGGAAAAATATTTTCCTCGATCACTTCCACTGATTCCAAAGTCCATGCTACCAATTGGTAACAGATCGTTCCCACCATTAGTGCCAATAAGCTCCTTTCACCCTTCTTTACAATCCTCTCTCCTCTAAAGAGATTCTCGATGCCATCCTCTATCATGAATCTAACTATTCTCCTATAATAGTCAATTTGATCCTTAAACGTTGTCATCCAATCCATATCTATGATTACATCATAGACATTCATATACAACATCGAGAATTCCCATTTTAGCTCAGCTCCATCAAATGTTATAGCACGTTCTCTACAAACAAAGGCTTGACATTCTCTTTCACTAAGAGAAGTTTTCATTTTCAAAATAGAAGGCATCATTTCTAGTTTTAAACATAGAAAGTCAACAGTATGAGAAGTAATGATGGAATGTGCTTCACCTGTATCAAATAATAGTTGCACAAAGGTACAATTAAAAATAATTGTACCTCTCACTGTAAATATTCCATCCTGATCATCGAAAATCATCTACTCATCTCCATACAATTTCTTCTTCATTATATTGTTCTCCTTGTTTCCTTTCTGAGGTATCCCTCGTTGAGGAGTCACGCTATTCCTAGAATCACAATGGATATCTCTGCTCTGCTGACAAGACTGATTCTGTTGTCCTCGTCCAGTCGAAGCATACAATGCTTGCCACATCTGAGAAGTGTCTTGAGCACCTGAACTTGAAGCACTACGACAATAGTGCTGAAGATGTCCCATATTGTTACAATTATGACATGCTCTAGGTTGTTCCATATAATCTCTCTTTAGGTGGTCAAGCGAACCACATTGAAAACAACCTGCTTTGCTTTGGTGTCATGGAGTAAGGTTTGCTGATCCATCTGTCTGGTTCTGATTTCCACTTGCACTGTGGAAATAGGATTCCATTTTCCACTTGTTCCCAGAGGTTGAGTTCCCACTGTTTCTTGGAGGTATCATCATTCCTCCTCCTACTGATCCCAAGATATCACGTTCAACAACAGTCGCACTGTTCATCATCTCTGTATAATCCATAATATAGAGCACTGTAATATTCGATCGAATATCCTACCATAGCCAAGATTCAGAGATGTGTGCCTTCAACAACGCACTTTCCATAACCTCTGGTGCATAACGGACCAAATTCATGAACAAAGCCGCATAATCTATGATAGAGAGGCTCTCTTGTTTCAGGCTGAATAAGTATGTTGTTTTCTGGATTTTGAACATGTGAGGATAGAATTATTTGTCGAACAATTCTTCAAAATTATCCCATGTAAGTCCTTCATCCAATTTAGCCTAAACTGCTAAATCCCACCACTAACGTGAAATATCCTTGACCATATACCCCTCAAATTTGACCTTGAGCTCTGATGGTGTGGCGATGAAATCGAAGATATGATTCATCCTACTTAGCCGCACCACTGCATTCTTGAGTTCAGCATCACCATGAATGTTCGGTGGATTCTGCTTCATGAAATGGATGGTATGACCCACATCCCTTGGTTCATTCCTCTGGTTCCTCGTATGCACTGCCGAAAAATCTGGGAAAATAATATGAACTAGCTCTTGGTTCACCCGTGGTTTAAGTGCAACCACATTCTCCACATCTTTTTATGTCTTCTTTTGACGACGCCTACATGGTTCCATTTTCTAATCCAATGACAAAATCCATCAATCTCACTCTCTAGAAATTGATGTCTTGGAATTTCAAATTCTATGACATCAACTATCACAAGTGTTTTTCCAAAAACATCATTTTTACCATGTTCAACTATTTTTGAAACCACTTCACATTCTTTTTAAAATTAAACTATTTTCAAAATATGAAAATCATTCACTTTTTCAAAATAATTCATTTGAAAACAAATTCCATACTTTTTAAAAACGAACACTTTTTTTCACAACATGAATCATTTCTCAAAATGATGTTTGCACTCTTAGTGGGAAGTCATTCCCCTATAATGCATGTAATGCTCATCTCATTGGATAAACCCATGACAATGAGATTTCAAAATCCTTGAAGTGTCTCCAAACACTTATTTACTCAAATCCCTAGTAACTTGAAGTTCAACATAGAAGGGTTAGTGACGTCCTTTTATGCTAGACATTTAAATTTCTGACTAGCCTACTCCTTTCTGTGAATCCCAACCAAGGAATCGACATAAATTGATTTCATCTCCAAAACTAGGAACATCAATGACTAATTGTTAGGCAAGGACCGAACAAGCTGATACCATTTTTACCACCATGGAAGGACAAGACTGATTCCATTTGTCATGAACCACCAATTCTCATTGGCTTGAGAGTACAATGAGTCATTACTAGGGCTTAAGTGACATCCCCTAGACGTCAAAGGCAGGAAATAAATGTCGAAAGGGTTTCAAATACAAGTGGGGGTTGATTTACCCTTTAAGAAATAAACTAATAAACCTAAAAACCATAACCAAACATTCACTATACGATGCATTAATAAATTAGAGACAACCAAACAACTCCATGCACTCAAACCCACATCAAAGTAAGGAACAACGGAAGGATAACCAAGTATTAGAGTACATAGAGGATAAACTACACAAGACTCTCCAAAGACCTCAATACTCCGTGCTCCACAAGATCCAAGCTCCAAAATCTCTGAAAAACCCAAACATCACGAGGTACTACTAATCATGTGTGAAACATTACCTTTTCCCTTTTCCCGGAGGATAGCATCTGCAAAAGCACCAAAGTTCCTAATCAGGGGTGAGTAAAAAACCCCAGTAGGTTTTCTCTAATGACTCCCCTACTCACGCCACTAGGATATAAGAGTTAGAAAAAATTATACAAAACAGTTTATATAATATAACTTGTCAACAACTGATTATAACTAAATATAAACAAGTTTCCAAAAAAAATCATTACCAAAAGCATACAAGTTCAATTGAAACCAATTTTCCAAGCATGTTATTTTTCCAAAAAAATAAGTAAATAATCTTTACAACCATTTCACAATATCCATTTATCAGCATACCCAACCATTCCTCAAACCCATGCATCCAACCATCTGTGCTTCGTTATGATTGTTCTATACTCATGAACGGTTTCTCGTTGATCTACCAAGTTGTCACAAGGTAATTTTTTCCCAAGTTACATTAACCCTTTGGCACTGAGCACAAGGTCATATCTCAACCAAGCCCCGTATACACAATTCCCTTGTGCCATCAACCCTTTAGAACTGAGCACAAGGTCATATTTCAACCAAGCCCCATATATGATACATGAAAACACACCACATATAACCAATGATCATGCCAAAACAACCCTTTAATTAAAAACACATTTTTATTGAAAATCATTTCCATCAAAACCATATCAAAGCCAAACCATTTAAATTCAAAACCATTTAAATTCAAAACCATTTAAATTCAAAACAATTTCAATAAAACTCCATTTTTATTGAAACTCGTTTCTTTTGAAACAATTTAGCAATTCTATAAAATCCCAAAATTAAAATCATCATTTTAAATTCATGAAACTAAACCCCGTTTGCACAACTATTCACCAAGATCATGTAAATTCACCAAAACCATAAATCATCAATAAATAAGATTTTTCCATTCTTTTCAGAATCAATTTATTTTAAATGAACCAATTTGACTCTATTCCAATCAATTCCATTATGAAGAGTTAGTAGAGAAGCCTCATACATCAATGGTTTTGACGAAAACCATAATGAACGAATAGCGCACAACAAAATTGGATTGATTCTAAAAGAACCCACCTTAGATCTCTTCTCCTAGCAAGGCCAAGACCAAATATAATTATATTTGGCATCCATACACTTATATCTACCCATAATGTTCATAGATCTATGAAAATGATAGAATTGGAGAAGTAGATCTAAGAAACCAATGAAAACGAAGACGAACGATCACATACCTAAATAATCTAGCTTTGATTCACCATATAAAGCATTCTGATCACCTCCAAAACAATTGGGAGAGGTTATCATACCTTCAAGGGAGAGTGATCCCAAGTTATGGCCAATTAGAAGAAAAAACGATCCATTTAGAGGCAAAAACATGTGATATCCATTTTTTATCTCACTTAAGGGCCCACATGGTTTGTTCGCACGGTTTGAAAAACTGTGCGATAATCGTTCATTAGCCACTACCTCGATAGACCCTCACATGACCTCCTCGCATGGTCTCCCGAAGCGTTCTACAACAGTGTGGGAGCCACTACCTCAAAAGTGCCAACTATGCTTGGTTTGGACGCATGGTTAGACAAACTGTTTGTTGCCCGTGCGACTCCCCCTTTGCCTCCAAACTTCATTCCAAGTTCTTCCTACTTTACCATTCATCACCTATAACATTATATCCATGAAAATCATTATGTAAGGGTTACATACCAGAAAACAGGGGTACTACATGCATTATCTGAACAATGTAACTCTATTTTGTGGTATAAAGTTTCCTAGTAAAGGGCACACCAATTGGGAAAACCATACACCAACTATTCAGGTTCCATCGATCTTCCAATTTTCTTCAATTTTCACCTAAACACACCCATGGTAAAAACCAAAAAAAATATTCTCAAAATAAGGAAAAAGAATACCTAAATAAGTGATTGAAAAATCAATAGAAATGGTTGGGATATTATATATGAAATAAAATAAATATTAATAATTTTATCATGAAAATAAATAATAAACATTAATTTCCTATACAGGATGCTAGAGTGTATCCAATGATATAGATGTCTAAGGTAAATTTTTATTTTCTAATATAACTTTTAGTTAGAGATTGTTTATATTTAAATAATTATTTTAAAACTTTAGGGGTTCAACATTTCCAAAATCTTAATAATTTTCATATATTCTTGTTATTTTAATTGTCTAAATTTCATCTTATGATAATTTTCATCAATGGAAAACAATTAAAAAATTTCACTCTAAGTGGAAGAGACATTATCTCTTCTTTTCGGATCGTAATATTCTTCTCCCATTTCAAAATTCGTTTATTATATTAAGAATGCTCATATCTACATATTAATGATTAATTATGATCATTTTATCTTAAATGTTACTTTATTTAAAATAGTTTAATTAGATTCTTCTAATCAATATAAACATATTTTATTTTTATCATTCATTTTAAAGTATTGAAATGAATCTTATTTTCTATATTCTTCACATGAATTTGTATTAAAAATTTTTTATTCATTATAAATAGTACCTTCCATATATTCATGGTTTGAAAAAGTATATAATAATCTCATCTATCTATTTTTTTAAAATTTCATAGAATGAAATGTGTATTTATTCTTAGTTTTCAATGTAATATTATAATATTCATATAAATTTTTTTTCTAAATGTAAGTATCCTATAATGATTTCTATGATTCATTGAGGATATAGTAAAATGTTAGCGCCACCTTATATATAAATATTTATTATGATAATTCTATGTGAAGTGTTTCTAGAAAAACATTTCTTTAACATGGGTTAATTAATCTACAAAGGATTTATAATTGTTTTCATGTTCATCTCTCACACATATATATCGTTTAATATTATGATATGGGTGGGTCTAGTAAATCCCTCCAACTAAATAAGAAAATATTTTTATTTCATGAGATGATCTGTAAGGGTCTAGGGATTGAACCCAATAATCTATCGACTATTATCGACTAATTATTAAAGGTCATAAGATGTAAATAGAATCTGCCAAGGGATGTTTCCCAAAATGTGATGATGATATTTAGAGTGAAACATAACAATTGAAAATATTTTAAATGCTTATGTTTATTCCACACTATTAAAACTCATACTTATTCCGTTTTTATGTTTTAATATCATGTTATTTTTGACTTATGTCTCCATAACCCTATTGAAATTTTTTTGTTATATCCAGGCATTAGGACAATAATCATAATATATGGTCCTTGTGTTATTGGTTATTAATCTAGTATGTTAGGTCTAAGATGTTTTTATATTTTTATAACCTTATTATAACCACCAAAATTTTTCATAAATAAATATTTTATCATTTTAGATTAATATTCATGAACTTTCGCAATAACCCTACATGAGGACATTAATAGTTTATCGTATTTTGAAAACATGGATATATAAAAAACAAGAACAAATAATATATACATAATTTTAGATAATATACTCATATCTTATATTCTTCTTATAAATATCATACACAAAAACATAATTAATAACTAGGGGAATGGAAATATAAAATAGTTTGATCTCAGATACTTAGTAATGGTAAAAAAAGGAATATATCATTGAAAATTTAATAATAACATGCGAACAAGGTTATGGTAGCATCATAATGACATTTTAAATCCATACCCTATAAATAATAATTAATAAACATGGGATATGGCATAAATATTTATTGATCATAAGAGATAAATCATAATGGAATCAATGAATATAAGACCCGAGAACATTTCATTTTCATAAAATATATTCTTTGGCATGAAAATAATCATATAAAATCATTATATATTCTTACATCATGGAAAATGATATAATAGTGGATTTTTTCACTCCAAATTAAATCATTTCATTTGTCAATGACCACCCTTGAGAAAATCATAGTGGAAAATGTATCTTACTAA
Organism: Viscum album; assembly: GCA_963277665.1. NCBI lineage: Eukaryota > Viridiplantae > Streptophyta > Magnoliopsida > Santalales > Viscaceae > Viscum > Viscum album. The sequence goes on from OY728164.1 coordinate 1,646,462,828, forward strand.
AGTGGGCACACTCTCCATTCCAGTCCTTATTATCTCATGAGATATCCATCCTTAAATAATAAATTTGAGGGATATAGAATTACAGTCCCACACATGAAATAATTAACACAAAAAAATGTTAATTCAACATGAATATAAAACATTAATATAATCATTTTATCATAACCCATAGAACAAAAATGGGCTTCAAAAACATTTCATAATTCCATCATAGTGTAACCCATGGAAAATTTATGGGTATCATAAAAATAAAATAATTATAAAAATAAATCATATAGGGATTGAATAAAGATGTTGTAATTTGATCATATCATCTGTAATGTATAATTAACATCAAATGCTGTTATATTAGAGGTTAAATCCCATTAAAAGTTCATAGAAAATTTATTGGGTAAAATTACCTTTTCATTAAGAAATCATTAATTTAAAATATAATATATTTTAAACTATTATTGGAATAAATTTTTTTCAATGAACCATTGAAACTATTAATTTCTAATTAAAATAATTTAGGGGGCATAATTATGGGGAATTTAGTTCTTTATTTTTACAATGAAACAATTATTTCGTTCCCATTTTTTTTAATGAACCAAAATACCTCATTTGGAAACTGATGTGAAAATTCTATTAATATATTTTTATATAAATTTAAACTAGGGTAAAAATGACTTGAATAATTTAAATCCAAATGGTAATAATATTTTTGAATATATTTTATGAAAACATAGATGTGGTAGAAAAATTGAATTCAACCAAAAAATAGATAAATAATGATTTCATAAAAAAATATGTTTTCATGGGTATTAAAATAGATGAAAATATAAGATAAAAAATTTAATATCTATAAATTTGTAAAGGAAAATAAAATTACTAAAATTATTTATTGGTATTTCATTATATTTTATCATTAGAAAATCATCATAAAAAATCTCGATAAACAAAGAGATTGAAAAAATAAATCCCTTACAATAAGTTTAACATATTTATTAAGTGATCTATCCTCCTATAAAATAAATTTAAATTTAATATAATTATATAAAAGAACTAAATTTTTACTTATGATATTTTTTTAACCATTTCCATATTTTAACACCCAATTTTTTTTATTTTTTAATAATACAAAAATTTTTACTTGCAAACTACTAATATTTTCATGAAAGTTTCATTTAGATAGTTACTATTTTTATATTTTTATTATAGTTGAATTAGATCTAGAATTTTTTAATGAAATAAATATCATATGTATTAATTAATTATATATTTTGTTCCATCTATATGAGGTTGATATATAAAAATGAATTAAATAGTTAATGGTGATCATTGTCGATACATATGCAAGGACATTGTTTTAATTTTATAAAAATGAAAATATCAGAAAGGTAAATAATATTTTTTCTCTAGAAATAAATAATTATACCTTAAAAAATCATATGTAACCATTAATTCCCCCTGCAAATCATTTGTTTTCATTTTCAAAAGCCGGTTTATGGGTTCCCGGTACCCCACTACATGATTCCAATACGAACACTTTCACCATTACACAAAACATCACAAACCACCGAAAATGTCCAAGAAACTGCGAACTAGGGCATAAGAACATCAGAAATGCTGGACAACCCTCAAAAAGGGTTACCTTGAGCGTCCCCCGGCATGACCATTGACACCGACCCAAATCCACCCATTGGAAAACTCCATAGGAATTCACCCAGCCTTCAAGCGAATGAAATGGAACTCCAAGAAGAGTCCATCAAAAATGGACATCAAAAAACCCTAATGAAGATGACCAGATCCTAAAGTCGTTAGCACCCTGATCCGCAGACAACCCAGAAGTTCCACCTTTCCCAACCTCAATTCCGGCATCCAAAATCCGTAAACCAGCATCATCTAGAAAAATAAACCTCATAAGTAGAAAAACCAACCCAAAAATTCATCACTCAACCAAAGGATTAAATCCAAAATCATATTAAACCAAACCAGGAAGCATGCCAAGCAGGTCCCTCGGCCTCATCAAATTCCAAAGAAAAAAACAAACCAGAATACCATCACCAATATTACCTGAACCAACCTAGAATCGCACAGCCCATCGCCACCCTCTAGATTGCAAGTAGAGTCCACAAGAGTCCACCAAAACAGTGATCCATCGGTAGAAATCAAGATCTAGGAACCCAAAGACACACAAGATCTATACAAAACACAGATCTGGAACCAACGCACAGGGATGGAGGCATCAGACCCAAGCCAAGGAAAGTCGAAGGTAACAAATCCATCGCCGCCACAGCCAAGCCAACCAGAACCAAATCCGACCGCCAGAAGCCAAAGTCGCCACCGAGAGAGCATAGGCCGACGAGCTGCTGGGGAGGAACTTCGACGCCTGATGCCGACCGAGCCTGAGATTCAAAGAAGTTGTCACACACCCATTAATTCCATTATAATAAAAACCAATGAATAATTTTTCATGTAAAATTAATTAAATCACTACATGGATGTTGTAGTCTACATATAAACATGAGTGATACATTAGTTTCCCATTAAATAGAAAAGTGGGTTGATATTGGTGGATCTATAATCATATTAAAAGTTGATTAAATTTAAGAGATATATTGCATTATTTTATTATGAATACCAAAAATATATTTAGAGTATGTTTAAGGGGAAATAAATTAAAAGGTTTGGTGTAAAAAGATTATCTCTTCTTCGATAAAATTCCTTTACATATTCTTATAAGGACCTTTAGAATAGACATTGAAAAAGAATAAAACCTAAATATTATGAAATTGGTTTTCTAAAATTTAATTGGATAGAGTTTGGTCAACATAAAGGATAAAATTATGGTACATAAAATAGAAGAGGGGTGTCCTTTTATTAGTTATGGAGGATAAACGCATGGAATTTCATGTAATATTAAATTACTATTTTGTCATATTCAAATAAAATCATCCAAATGGATAGGTATATGAATGTATAATAATAGGTGGATGAAATATTAAAATAAAATACAATCTAAACATGTTTAAATGTAAATATTACCTATAAATATTTGTTTAAACCCCTATATAAACCTTTTTACAATATAAATGTGGTATTTTTTTTACAATTTTCACCACTCATTATCAACAAAAATGAAAGTGCAAGCATAAAAAAATATTAATCTACTAATTCCAAACATGTAATCCATTTCATAAAAAATTTGTATTTATTACTTTTAAAATAAATTATAAACAAAAATTGTAAAATTGTTTTCTGGAAAAATGTATCTCTAACTATTAATTTTTTTATACAAAAATAAAATATAATGGGAATTATAATTAAATTTATTTTACTTTTTCTAGTCATAAGGATGTAACCTAATTATAAATTATTCAATAAAATTTAAATTTATATATATATTAATGGAAAATATAATATTAATTAAAATCCATTTTTTTAAAATAAATTAAAAGTTAATCATTTAAAAAATGTAATAATTTCACATTATATTTATTTTGATATAATACATAAAAATATAATCATTTTATAGCATAATAATACAAAAATTGGGAGAAATTAATTAAAATAATAGATTGAAAAATAAAATAAAAAACAATTTTGGTGAAAATATATTTCGGAAGAATGAATGGAAATTACCGAAAATTGAGTGATTTATTGTTATAAATTAATAAATACAATGTAATTATCTTAAAAAATTAAATACATTTCAAAAAAATAATATTCTTAATCACTTATAAGAAAAAGTCTATGTTATCATGGTATACTATAACACATTTCTTATAGACTATGTTGTGTGATTAAATCGATCAGTCAAATACTTCATGTTTAGTTTGATGGATATAAATATAAATCTTGTGTTTTTATATTAAATATCCATTAAAATAATTCACACTCTAGAAATACTATCACTTTGATATAAAAAATGAATAATTAATTGTTTCACCACATGTTGAGGTTCCTATTTAGCTTCTTGGAATTTCTGATTCCTCTGAGGAACCTTAAACATGTGAGTATTATTTTTTCAAATATCTTTATCTATATGATCAATTATTTATATATGATTTTACATGAAAAGAAATATGATGATCCATCATAAATACCTTTTATTTTATTGAATTTCTTTATGATTATTGTTTGTATAACTTTTTGTACACTCTGAGCTACATTAATATGTTTATAAATTGATTTAGCATTATTAGAAATATAATAATCCTTATAAACCCCAAATATATTTCATTATCCATATTAATAACATTATTCTTGTGTTTTTTACTTCCTTACAAAGGATAATTCCTAAGGGATCATCTAAATTCTCGAGTGAAGATACTGTTATAAGAGAAATCGATAGAAGGAAGGTTTTGATCCCAAACATATTTTCAATACACATAACATGATCTAAAAATATTTTACATGGATTAATGGATCTCTCAAGGAAAAAATCAGTCTAAGGATAATAAGGATTACTAAAAATCAAACCTTTGTTTATATCCTTCTGAATACATTTCAAGAACATTGATGATAACCTCATATCTTGATCTGGTAAAATTGCCAGTGGTAATATAAGAAACCTTAGCAAATTATTAATATATATAATTGAAATGTGATCAAGAGATTAATATTATATGATAGAAATGATGTGTTCTGACTTAACACGATGATTGGATGCAACCCAAATAGCATTATATCATTTAGATGTGTTAGGGTGTCTAGTGATGAAATACATGGTGATATTTTTCCATTTTCTATCAAGTTTGTTTCATGGTTGTAACACACCCATAGACTTATTATTCTTAGCCTTAACATGATGACATACCAATCTCTATTATAATTACTCTATAATTTCCATTGATGTCTAATCGGATAAGAAATACAATTTCATATCTATAAACATCTTCATTATTCTTATATGAATATATAACGATAAACTATGAGCTTTATATAATAGCTCCACAATATTTTTGGTATGTTTAGTTCTCTTACCTTATAAAATAACCTTATCACTCCATAAAAATCATTCTTTAAATCCAGAACATTTATCACCTTCACTTTTAGATCATCATCTCCTTAATTTTCATTCTTAATCTTTACATGAATAGATTATTGACACCTAATTTTAGGAAGATGACATTTCTCCCCTTCCCTTTGGATTATGAGATATATATTTTTACAAAAAATAATTGTTGTAATTTTTATAATAATTATTATAAATAAGATACATGATCATTTTTAATGAAATCATCTTGAACATTTTACTCTTTTCATGGGAGATAATTAATTAAGTAGTCATAATCATTAATCAACACTAACAACCTTCTCTAGAATACTTTCATCTCATTATGAGTGAATATGTACATTAAACTTTTCTAATCTGTATATATATATCACAAAATTCTCTATAAATATAATCCACCAATATATTTAATGAAACAATTTCCATAACTAAGACTAAATCATGAGTTCGGTAATTTTTATGATAAACCATCAATTGATGTTTGGAATAAGTTATCAATATCAATATTCAAGAGGACACATCCTGGTCCCTTCCTTGATTCATCACTACTGACTAAAACCCACTTTTGAATTCAGAGTAATGTGATCATAGGTGCGCATAACAACCTTCTATTCAATTACATAAATGAAAGTCACATTCAAAAATAAAAAGGAACATGGATCCCTCTATAGTTAACTTGGTTATGAGCTTAGATAAAAATTGTTAAATCTTCTAAAATCACTAATAATATCATTACAAACCAAAAAATATATTAGTCTCAATTAGTTCAGTTGGCCTAGGAAAACATTTAATAACATTATCCTTTTATTGATCCATAGTTATACCATCATATAGATTTATATATCAAAAAATGATACTTTTACGTCAAAAATTAACATGTAGTAAATTTTTCATACGGATTCACCTTTATTATGGTATTTTTAACAATTTTTATGGGTCATAAAAACTCTTCATTGACTTGATAATATATAATTAAATCATCTATAATGAAAACTAAAAAATATTCAATGCAATCCTTAATGAATTGGTTCATTAAATCCACAAATATAGAAGGTGAATTAGTAAGGGAAATAACATCATAATATATTCAAAATATAAATACCTAATAAGGAATATTATCATGGGTATGTATTCACTATTTAACCTCAATTTATTTTATCTAGATTTAATATAAAACTGGGGAAAATATTAATCCCCTCATTGTTAATTGATAAATTCATCCAAATGGGCTAGAGGATACTTATTTTTTATTGGGATATGGTTTATTCCCCAATAATTAATAAAAAGTCCCATTGATCCAATTTTTTTCTTAATAAAACAGAAAATTTAACTACATAGGGCCTCACTAGGGTGTTTTATTAATTTATTAAGGTTCTCTTAATGTTTATTCTTTAATTAATGAAACTCAATTAGGGTTATTATATTTGGATTGTTTGAAAATTTTGTTACACTAGGTATGAGTTCTAGTAAAAACTCAACTCCATGATTTGTAGGAATAATTATCATATCATTTATATTGATAGTAAAAATCATCCATAAAATAGGTATATCATCTATGTTAGGTTTTTCACCAAACATCAAATAGAAACACCCATTTTGAATAGGCATCAAGACTTATACAATGAATTTAATTCACATTGAAAGTTAATATTTTTCATATGAATAATAGAGGTTTATAGGTTGTTTTTTAATATTAAATGTGACTTCGCATCAAGGGAATTTGATTTTTTATTTATCTAATTAAATAAAATCCATATACAAAATTACATAAAATTTAACCATAAGGAGAATAAAGTGGTTTTCAAGATGCACATTCCAAGAAAATTCTTTCATGTAAGAATCAAATACTAGAAGTTCTATCATCAAAACATTTTGTGTTTTTAATTAAAATTATATATCTAATAACTGAGGTTTTATTATGATTACCATATTTATTTAATTATATATAAAATCATATATAGATCTTGTATCAAATAGAACATTATCATCTCTAGAGTGGATGATAAGTGTATCTTTCATCACCATGGTATCATATCTCATATCGTCAAAATTTATCATGATATATTTCCCTTTGTGTGTAGGTATTTCTGGTTTGTAATTTCAATCATCATCATTAACCTATTGATTTGATAAATGGTCAAAATATTTCCAATTTTCATATCATTTGAAACACTAATGTGTTGGCGGTGCATTTTATAGAGAATTCTATCAATTTTCATCAGAATATGACTTCTTATTCTCACAAATATGGAATCTTATTTCATAATAAATATCTTTTACACCCTTAGAGAATTTATTAGTCCCCATATGGAAATTTTTACCATGTTTCCATGTATATTTTAAACATAATGTAATTCTTATATTCAAGTCTCCACTATTTTTTGTATTATAATCTTCTTTGAATTCGATATTTCTTGTCTTATCAAAACATTAAGATTAGTGGGTATGTCCACTATCAATTTCCACTTCGATGGCACAAAAATTTATGTCCTCATAGCTTCTCAAGCCCTATATAGACAACTCCTTCCAAATAAATTGATTTTATCCAATAATTATTTAAAAATTATTTTATTCAAGTTAGATGATAATATCATAATTATACCTCACAATTATTATAAAATATTCTTCATATGTATTAATGGATTGATCATCCTTCGGATTATGATACAGTAATTCCTTCATCATTTTGTTGTAAAATGTAATATGAACACAATTTTAAAAAATTAAACATATATACTAATCTCACTATAGGGATTCAATAAATCCCATTTTGAAATTATTTTATGAGATTCCACCACTCATATTATTTTCATTAAAAATGAAACAAATTCATAAATATAGTTTTCAAAAATTTATAAAGTAAGATTTTTTATCAGTGGTACAAATCCATTTCACATAATTAACATGAAACCTCCTTGTAACAACCAATGAATAAAAACAAAATTAATAATATAAGAAACATTAGTCCCTGTTAAGGTGAATACATTCACAAATATTTATTTATAAGATGTTTAAATCGTGAATCAATTTTTCAATCTTTGACTTCATATGTTTAATGATTTTAATTAATGTTCAACGTATATTTAAATAATTCATATTATTTTATAATGATAATTCTAATTAACCCAGGAATATCCCTCAAGAGGGCCTACCTTGGGGTGTAGTATTTGGATCACTCGTCTTTCAGCAATCAAAAAATGAATTGATACCCAATATAACCCATTAAATATTTTTACCCCTATGTGAATCTATGATATATCTGTATCGTCATTCTATTATTCATATAGTGATTTTTTCTAAGAAAACCAAAATCTCTTTTTACCTTAACTTAGGATGTTCTGAGGTAATAAGGCTTATCCGAAGGGTTCTCATTAAATATTTACCTTCCCAATTTCAGAAAATAACTATATTATCCTGTGATAATATATATAACCCTCATTTATCAATAATTAATATTACATAACTTATTAAAAATATGAAAAACATTACGGAAATAGATTCATGAAGACCGTACTAGTCTAGTGCCTTCCAAAAGGTGGGAACATAAGCACTAGTACATTTGTGAGATACATCATCTCACACTTGATTCTTCATAACTATCTCTATTATTAGACATTTCCAACATAGTACATATCATCATAACCTAGGGGAAAGGAATCATAAAACGTGTGAGATTAAATGCTCAGTAAGGGTAATCAAGGGAGACATGTAAGCATAAACATGATCATAAAGGTTTGCGAATTTGATAATGAAAATATAAGATCATAACTTTCATATCAATGTTTATAATACAGATCATGGAATAGATATAGGAATTTCAAAAGAAATGGATCAAAATGAAATAATGAACATAATCCATGAAACAATATCATAGTAATAAAATATGACAGTTTGGAAAAGATAGAAGTATATAATGATTTCTATAGTAGATAAGGAATCTCAGCCATGACTATCATAGTTGTATAGGTTTACTCCACAAACAAACACAATAGTCATTTTTCACTCTGATGTCCATCATTGTAGATTGAGTTCACTCCTCATACCATCAAGTACACATGGTTCACTCCCAATGACATCGTAGTATTCATGGTTCACTCCCAAGACCATATTATATTATATCATTAAATATAAATATTTACCCAATTCATAGGAGTGAGATATAGGTCCAACCCATCACATTATGAAATCATACATACATGTGCCACAATATAGAGACCCTAAGCTTGATGTACATGGACATTACATTACTTTTGCGGAATACTTAGTACATAACAAAAACTGACACACAAGGACCGTAATATTTTAGTGTCTTTGGAAACTCAGAATATAATCTTCTAATCGTGGTGAAAGATCTTCAACATCTCCCATAAAGATCTTCCCCTTCTTTCTTACCTAAAACCTTTCTTTATATCCTAGGGAAAAGAAAACATAAAAGGGGTGTGCTCAAATGCCCAGTAAGGGTAAACATAGGGAACATAAAACAATCCATAAACATTTGAACGCCAAAACTTGAACATAAAATCTAATCATCAAAATCTTGAGCAAAGACATGAATCTTGGATGTACATAAGGCATATATCATAAGGGAACACCAATCATGATAAAATGGCATGGGAATAAAACATGTAATTGTGGAAACCATTAAGCACATGCTATGATTTCGATAATAGCCAAGGCATTGCTGCCAAGACCATCTTAGTGGAAAAAGTCCCTTTTTGAATCGAGTTCACTCCTCGTTTTAGTCCTGTAACACTGAACCATATTAACTTACCATTCCAGCCATGTCTATCCCATGAGATATAAATCTTTACCCAATTAATTGGAGGGATATATAGGTCCCACCCATCTCATAATGAAATCATTATTACTTGTGCTACAAAATAAACGTACATCATTCATAATAACCCAACGAATAAAATGGGTTTCATAAACATAATCCCATCATCACATAATCCATATAAAAGAAATGGATATAATTTCATAATAATAAAAGTGAAACCATTTAAATCATAGAGATATTATACTTGAAACATACAAATATGAAATAATGTCATCTTAGATGAAAAAATGGTTTTGATAAAACACTTGAAATGAATTCTTGAGGAAAATATACTTTCTTCTTCAAAATCCATTTCTTTTCACAAAACGTCATTAAATTTTAAAGGAAAGATATTTTTTTTAAAATAGTCAGGAAATATATTGGTGGAAGATTCATGAAAATAAGGCTTTAGAAAACTGTAAAAATCCTTTCATGTCGTATACATTAAAAAAACATTCTTCTCGTACTTTTGTCAGAAAAGTCAAAAAGTACCTTGTAGGGTAAATAAAGGAAAGATTACTTCCATACCATGGGGTAAAAGTCAAAATGGGTAAAAAGGACTTTAAACATACACGAAAACACTTTTATAAAACATGGACATGGAATATTGAAACAACCCCAGTAAATACTTACAAATAAGCAATCTCGGATAAAAATGAGATTTGCAAAATTATCCCTTACCTTAGGTCTGATATGCTTCGTACGTATCTGAACCTCCTATATAATGATTTCAATAATGTCCTTGACTTATTACAGAATCATATTCATTGTTATTATATCATATATGTTTCACTTATGACTTTATATTACCCGTTCTTTTGTATGTTCCATGTTAAAGCAGTGTTTTGGGTTAAATCGTTTTATTTATCGTACATGATTGGACTTGTTGTTTTTGATATTATTACTTATATCCTAATTTACTTAATTCTAGAATGTAAAACATGATTCAAATATAATATATATTTCAGTATATACAGATATATATATATATGATAGATCAATTAAATGAAATGAAATACACCGTTCATGGAGACTGTAGGTCGTACGTACTCATGAACACTGTTTTCGTTTCCTTATTTAATTGAATGAAATTAAGTAGATTTCATACATATATATACACATAAATCCAGTTTCATTATTATTTCATATATTTCATGATTACTTATTAAATATACTTTATAATCATTCATGAATGGTTAACATGGAGAATGAATCTCATCGCGTCGTGGAGACGGTAGTCCGTACGTACGCACGAGCGATGATATCATTCCCATGATCATGGAATAGTATTGGAGTGTATGTATACTACTTCAGAATCAATATCACTTTACAATAATCATTTATAGTTATTATTTACACCATTATACCCATCCAAGTAAGGTGGTGGTGTAAAATAGATTACACCACGGCGTGGAGACGGTATTCCGTTCGTACGCACGCGCGGTGATTTTATTTTCTATAGGATGGATAGATGGTGAAATAGGGTTGTTTAATACTTATAGTAAAAAATCAGTATATGAGTGATACTGATTTTATTACTTCATAATGAAACAACTAAAGAAGAAGAATTGGAAGAAGAAATAAAGTTGAAAGAATCGGTAATGGACATTACCTCTTCTTTGAAGCGCTTCTTTGAGACCTCCTCTTAGGGAACCAAAATTGGACTTTTAAGAAGACCAGGACCTCTAGGATGTTTCTAGTGAAGTGGAGAAGAGAATTTGGCAGGGTTTTTCCGATCATGAAGGCTCAAAGTGGTGTGAGGAAGAGAGGGAGGAGGTTCCCTTTTATAAGGGAGGAGAGGGGCACCTTTGAAATAACTAAAAATATTATTCTATTATAAAGTCATATTCAGTTTTTAATAGCTCAAAATTGAGTTATTTATAAGATAAGGTGGGGATGGTTCTAAATACTCTCATAAAATAGAATTTAGACAAGTTTAGGTTTCTATTTTAACCTTATCATTTAGATTTAACTTTAAGTTAAATAATTTTTCTTTTACCGTGTCTTCTTGATTTCTTACACTATAAGGTTAATAAACTTACAATAACAAGACAAAATAACCCCAAGTTTTTTATTATTAATATATATAACCTTATCTAAGTCATTTGGCCGAACCATAGATTTTTAGGAATAAAATAACAAATAATAATATAATATTTGTTTTAAAAACCATTTGATGTCAATTTTGACACAATTTGGTAATTGATTTTTGTGAAAATCATAACAGAATGATTAGTTAGAAAACAGTTAACTAAATAAATACTAACATGTCATATTAACCTATAAAATTAGTTTAATTCATAAAAAGACAAAAATTACATTTATTTGGGTATTTATAACATCAATTATGTCAATACTTCATTAATAAGATAATTACTGCATCATCTTTGTGTCATAAATAAATTAAATTATTTAATGTATAAAAATTATAAATAAAATACCATTATGTAGGAAATATTTTTAGATTTATAATGAATATTTATAGTCTAATTTATCTTATGTATAACACTATATTAAAAATAATTTACTTATTAAACTTTGATTTTAACTATTTTAACCCTTCTTTAAATAAATTAATATTAAATGTCCTAATCTAATCCAAGTAGGCCTAAATGGTCATATTTTATTTCTTAGGTTGTTTTTGGTCGAATTACACTTATCCAATAGAATTAGGACATGTTTTAGGGTAATAATAATATCATTTTTACCCTTAATTAATCTATTTACTTTTAACCGTGGTAAATAAAAGTAAAAAGTTATTATTCACCAAAAATTATTTTCATCTCATTGAACCACATTGTACTTAATGAAATCAACCGTGTCTCTCGGATATTTGATATTACACTCACAAAATCGGTAAAATTATATTTTATGTAAATTTGAAAATTCTCCTAGGAGGTGGGTAAAAGAAGGCGAAAAGTTCAATAAAATTTTTATATATCAAAATTATTATAAAATTACTCCAATGAATTACATTGAACTTATATAGGTATTATGTATCAATTTTTACCTAAAATAAATTTAATTAAAATAAATAATTATTCAAATAAAAATTCGGGTTTTAAATAGTAACCCAGTGTTTTCACTATTCGTCATAAATTGAATGTTTTTAGAAAAATACAAAAATTTCACCCTAGGATAATTTTGATATTCCGAATCCAAAAATGAAGTCCATTTTGAAAGATGAAATGTAGAAAATTTGAAAAGGTGGTTATTACTATTCATAATGGCTAGTTTTAATAATATTTTAATAGCATATCGTTGTTTAGTAAAACTCAGTATAGCGTACGACACACGCTATCGAGGAAGGTCGCGATTGCGTGTAATGCAGCCTAGTTAGGGTTGCGTGTTGTGCAAGACTCCATTGTTGTAGCGTACAACACAAGACATCAATAAAATTAAAAGTAATATTTTTCATAAAATCTCGGGGTGTGACATTCTACCCCCCTTAAAATGAATTTCTCCCTCGAAATTCTTCGTGGTTATAAATGGTTTACTACTCGAAAGTTTCTTTAAGAGAAACCCACATCGTAAAAAGGAATACCAAAACCAATCTTTGAAAACTAAATTATGAAACATAACGGTTGCCCAAATTAACTAATCACTGGGTTTCCACATAGGAGAACATAGGTGAAAATATGGATATGGAAGTGAAACCTAACCATCATGTTCTGATGGAGAGTGGTAGAGAACATGGCTATGATAAAGCTAACAATCACAAAGCCATAGATTTGTGATGATCTAAGGTACCATCTGATTCATCGGATATAAGGGAACTAGGACACCACTTTTGGTTTTCAATATCATTTCCCTAAAGTTGAAAATTTTCAATTAGAAGAAATACTTGCTTGATTTTGGTACAATATCACTGTTGTTCATGCTTTGAACAATTTCTACTTCATTTCTTAAAGAAATGGAGTTGAATTTGTTATTCGTGAAGTGTTAACAAGTCATGTGATAGAATGATGGGTCATTCCATCTATTTCAAACAAAAGGTTATCAAAAGTTATCAAATATACATAAGTCCATCTATGGTGAGGTTAATCATATACGATTCCAAAAATGAACTTATACTTCATATATCATACCACTTAATAAAATAAAAATAGTTTCTACTAACCAGGGTCTTCCTGTAGGACAGTGGTAGGGGATAAAGGCCCGACGCACTTCATTTGTGGGTTTGATTCCCACAGCCTTGTCCGAAGTGATGGGTTGTCGCCCGTCCTGCAGGTTGTCCTTTTTCTAAAACTACATTACATAACATCCCATCAATAATATTGAAAAATCATCTATCCTTAAACAATACTAAGTTATGTCCAACATAATCTATTCTAATCTTTAGTCTTATACATAATACTGCAGTCCACTTTCATAATATAGTGAAAACAATTACCAGATATTTCATATAACAATCATGTTAATTCCATCGTTGATCCCCATATATCATATGATATGTGTTGTTTGTCACATTCTAAACATTTGAAGGCCTTAATCATGTATTCTCTTGAAAAATGAATACCCATTGAATCTTAGTGAAGACATGAGTGATGTCAAAAGTTAACTCTTTTCACATACCAAAACCTCAAACCATGATAGAACTATTTCTTTATATCAGTAATGGGCTCATGAATACTTTCAAACATTTCATTTTCTCCTTATCCCTTCATTATGCACATATCATCTTTTTTTACAAAAATATCTCAATCACTTTCCATGGTTACCGGTACCATAAAATTATTGAAAACCACAATAGACCAATACATAAATATTACAATATTCCACAATACTATATAAAACATTATTTTGGAATCCCATTACATAAACACTTAATCATTCCACCGCATCATTGTCATATTAAACATTTCCAATAGTGATCACATGTGACTTCCCTTTGTCCTTTGCCTTAAGTGGTTGCTCATGTCGATCATCACTAACCCTTGGATTAGGGCATTTATTATCATAATGCCTCATTTCCTTACACTTGAAGCATTGAAGTGTTGGTGGTGCGTTCTCTGTAGTCTTTTCTTTATTCACATCATTAGAAACCCTTTTTCCATTACTTCGACACTCATCTGCTCGATGACCTTCTTTTCCACACTTAAAACATTTTCTAGTCCCTTTAAGACAATCTACACCATGCTTCTTTCCACACTTTGAGCATAAAGAAACATTCATATTATTTTCACCATTATTCTGAGATTTCTCCTTGAAGTCCATCTTTTGTTTCTCGTCAAAACTATGAGATGGATAAGTAACACCAACTTTCATATCTACCTTGATATCACAATGCACAATTTCTTCATAGCTACTGAAGTCTCTTATAGCTAATTCCCTTCGAAGATTTGGTTTTAAACCACTGAAGTCTCTTATAGCTAATGCCCTTCGACGAACATTACTTTCAGGTTGGATGATAAAGCCAGATGCATACCCTCCAAGCCTTGTAAAATTCGCTTCGTATACACCAACAGATTCATCATCCTTTTGCTTTAGTTCAAGAAAATCCTTCTCAATCTCTGTTCGAAGAATACGAGGGAAGTACTTATTTAAAAATAAGTTCTTTAAATCGTCCCATTCCATGGACTCAATTTCATCTCTTAGCCTCATATTCTTGATAAGATTCCACCATTGATCAGATTCACCTTCCAAACGATATACTGCTAAGATGAATTTATCATATTCAGAACATTTAAGAACTGAAAATATCTTTTCAGTGGTACTGATCCATTGTTCAACAACAAGTGGATCAGAAAACCCACTGAAAGAAGGTGGACGTTGTCTCATGAAGGACTCAATAGAATATTGTTCCCTTCTCTGCTCATTTGGAAGTCCAGAATGATTCATAGCTTGTGTAAGTATAGAAATAAGATTTTTCACTCCATCTCCCATAACATTGGTTTATTCAAGAGGACAATCATTGCATTGTCCATTACATTGATCAACACGGTTCCTTCGGGTTCCAGCCATTGTCTAAACCCCAAAAAGAATAGTGTGAGAGGAAATAAACATGCTAGGGAAAACAACATAATAAAGGGGGAGTACCATCAATATCTAACATCTTAGGTTAAATTATAAGATTGTTACCATAGTTCTAGGACTATATCCTATACGTATACTTATCCTTAGGAACATCCCTAGACATACAATAGAAATATCTCTAGGGATCTCACTAACCTTTTTGCATCCTAGTTTCCAAAGGTTGACTAAACCTTTCCTCTAATACCAACTGTAGAGACCCAAAGCTTGACGTACATGGACATTATATTACTTTTGTGGAATACTTAGTACATATCAAAAACAGACACACAAGGACCGTAATAGTTTAGTGTCTTTTGAAACTCGGAATATAATCTTCTAATCATGGTGAAAGATCTTCAACATCTCCCATAAAGATCTTCCCCTTTTTTTTCTTACCTAAAACCTTTCTTTATATCCTGGGGAAAAGAAAACATAAAAGGGGTGAGATAAAATGCCCAGTAAGGGTAAACATAGAGAACATAAAACAATCCATAAACATTTGAATGCAAAAACATGAACATAAAATCTAAACATCAAAATCTTGAGCAAAGACATGAATCTTGAAGTACGTAAGGCATATATCATAAGGGAACATCAGTCATGATAAAATATCATGGAAATAAAACATGTAATTGTGGCAACCATTAATCACATGTTATGATTTCCATAGTATCCAAGGCATTGCTGCCAAGACCATTTTAGTGGACAAAGTCCATTTCTGAATCGAGTTCACTCCTCGTTTCAGTCCTGTAACACTAAACTGGATTAACTTACCATTCCATCCATGTCTATCTCATGAGATATAAATCTTTACCCAATGAATTTTAGGGAGATATAAGTCCCACCCATCTCATAATGAATCATTATTACTTGTGCCACAAAATAAACATACATCATTCATAATAACCCAACGAATAAAATGGGTTTCATAAACATAATCCCATCATCAAATAATCCATATAAAAGAAATGGATATAATCTCATAATAAGAAAAGTTAAACCATATAAATCATAGAGACTTTATACTTGAAACATACACATATGAAATAATTTCATCTTGGATGGAAAAAATGGTAATGATAAAACACTTGAAATGAATTCTTGAGGAAAATATCCTTTCTTCTTCGAAATAAATTTCTTTTCACAAAATGTCATGAAATTTTAAAAGAAATATATTTTGTTGAAAATAGTCATGAAATATTTTGTAGGAAGCTTCATGAATATAAGGCTTTATAAAACCGTAAAAATCCTTGCATGTCGTATACATTAAAGAAAACATTCTTCTCGTACTTTTGACGGAAAAGTCAAAAAGTACCTCGTAGGGTAAATAAAAGAAAGATTCCTTCCATACCATGGGGTAAAAGTCAAAATGGGTAAAAAGGACGTTAAGGATACATGAAAAAAAATTTATAAAACATGGACATGAAATATTGTAATAACCCCAGTAAATACTCACAAATAAGCTATCTCGGATAAAAATGAGATTTGCAAAATTATCCCTTACCTTAGGTCTGATATGCTTTGTACATATCTGAACCTCCTGTATAATGATTTAAATAATGTCATTGACTTATTACAGAATAATATTTATTTTTATGATATCATATATGTTTCACTTATGACTTTATATTACCCGTTCTTTTGTAAGTTCCATGTTAAAGCAATGTTTTGGGTTAAATCGTTTTATTTATCGTACGTGTTTGGACTTGTTGTTCTTGATATTATTACTTATATACTAATTTAATTAATTCCAAAATGTAAAACATGATTCACATATAATATATATTTCCGTATATACATATATATATATATATGATAGATCGATTAAATGAAATGAAATACACCGTTCATGGAGACGGTTGGCCGTACGTACGCATGAACGATGTTTTCGTTTCCTTATTGAATTGAATGAAATTAAGTAGATGTCATACATATATATACACATAAATCTAGTATCATTATTATGTCATATATTTCATGATTACTTATTATATATATTTTATAATCATTCATGAATGGTTAACATGGAGAATGAATCTCATCGCGTCGTGGAAACGGTAGTCCGTACGTACGCACGAGCGATGATATCATTCCCATGATCGTGGAATTGTATTGGAGTGTATTTATACTATTTCAGAATCAATATAACTTTACAATAATCATATATAGTTATTATTTACACCATTATACCCATCCAAGTAAGGTGGTGGTGGAAAATAGATTACACCACGGTGTGGAGACGGTATTCCGTACGTACGCACGCGCGGTGATTTCATTTTCTGTAGGATGGATAGATGGTGAAATAGGGTTGTTTAATAATTATAAAAAAAATCAGAATATGAGTGATACTGATGTTATTACTTCATAATGAAACAACTAAAGAATAAGAAGTGGAAGAATAAATAAAGTTGAAAGAATTGGTAATGGACATTACCTCTTCTTTGAAACGCCTCTTTGAGACCTCCACTTAGGGAACCAAAATTGGTCTTTGAAGAAGACCAAGACCTCTAGGATGTTTCTAGGGAAGTGGAGAAGAGAATTTGGCAGGGTTTTTCCGAGCTTGAAGGCTCAAAGTGGTGTGTGGAAGAGAGGGACGAGGTGCCCTTTTATAAGGGAGGAGAGGGGCACCTTTGGAATAACTTAAAATATTATTCTATTATAAAGTCATATTCGGTTTTTAATAGCTCAAAATTGAGTTATTTAAAATCTATGGTGGGTATGGGTCTAAATCCTCTCATCCAATATAATTTATACAAGTTTAGGTTTCTATTTTAACCTTATCATTTAGATTTAACTTTAAGTTAAATAATTTTTTTTACCGTGTCTTCTTGAATTCTTACACTTTAAGGTTAATAAACTTACTATAACATAAGAAAAGAACGCCAAGTTGTTTATTATTAATATATATAACCTTATCTAAGTCATTTTTCTGATCCTTAGATTTTTATGAATAAAATAACAATTAATAATATAATTTTTTTTTAAAAAAACCATTTGATGTCAATTTTTACACTATTTGGTAATTGATTTTTGTGAAAATCATAACAGAATGATTAGTTCGAAAAAAGTTAACTAAATCAATACTAACATGTAATATTAACCTAGAAAATTATTTTAATTCCTAAAAAGTCTCAAATTACATTTATATGGGTATTTATAACTTCAATTATGTCAATATTTCATTAATAAGATAATTATTGCATCATCTTTGTGTCATAAATAAATTACATTATTTAATGTCTAAAAATTACAAATAAAATACCATTATGTAGGAAATCTTATTCTATTTCTAATTAATATTTATAGTCGAATTTTTCTTCGGTATAACCCTATATTAAAAATGATTTACTTATTAAACATTGATTTTAACTATTTTAATCATTCTTTAAATAAATTAATATCAAATGTCCTAATCTAATCCAACTGGGCCTAAATGGTCATATTTTATTCCTAAGGTTGTTTTTGGTCGAATTACACTTATCCAATAGAGTTGGGACATGTGTTAGGGTAATAATAATATCATTTTTACCCTTCATTACCCTATTTACTTTTAACTGTGGTAAATAAAAGTAAAAAGTTACTATTCACCAAAAATTATTTTCATCTCATTGAACCAAATTTTACTTACTGACATCAACTGTTTCTCTCGGATTTTTGAAATTCCACTCACCGAAGCGGTAAAATTAAGTTTTATGTAAATTTGCAAATTCTTCTAGGAGGTGGGTAAAAGACGGTGAAAAGTTCAATAAAATTTTTATATATCTAAAATTATTATAAAATTACTCCAATTAATTACATTGAACTTATATAGCTATTATGTATCAATTTTGACCTAAAATAAATTTAAATAATATAAATAATTATTTAAATTAAAAGTTCGATTTTTAAATAGTAACCCAGTGTTTTCACTATTCATCAAAAATTGAAAGTTTTCAGAAAAATACCAAAATTGTACCCGTGGATAATTTCGATATTCAGAATCCAAAAATGAAGTCCATTTTGAAAGATGAAATTTACAAAATTTCAAAAAGTGGTTATTACTATTCATAACTGCTAGTTTTAATAAAATTTTAATAGCATATCATTGTTTAGTGAAACTCGGTATTGCGTACAACACACACTATCGAGGAAGGTCATGATTGTGTGTAATGCAGCCAAGTTAGGGTTGCGTGTTGTGCAAGACTCCTTTGTTGTAGCGTACAACACAAGACATCAATAAAATTAAAAAGAATATTTTTCATAAAATCTAGGGGTGTTACACACAAAATCATAAATAGACATTTCATAACCAATGAAATGAAATGGGTATCATAAACATGTAAACATGTCATAAAATATGGAAAGATACCGGTTTCATAATAATTTCATCCTAAGAAAAAACCATGAAAATAATTATGTTTCAATATAATATAACCCTTGAAAGAGATATGAGCTTCATAAAAATGATTCCATCCAAAAAAACATCCATTAAAAAGAATTAATATGAATGAAAACACTGAATAATTTCCCCAAAGTGGAATGAGTAACACCAATAGATGTTATATTATATGGGAAATATTTTTGAATTTTCTTTAAAAAAATCTTGAGGAAAATATCCTTTCTTCACTGAAAAATTCTTTTTATAACATAAAACCTTTTGAAAACATTTTTCGTTTAAAATAGCATTGAACAATTTTACATGATTCTTTGAAAAAAATAAAACATTTTTAAAACATTTTTTAATATAAAATTATCATCAAGGATATTTCGAAATCATTTTTAAAACATGGTTTTTGAATACAATAGATTTCCGACCGAAGAGAGAGACTGCCATATTTTACTAAAAAAATCCAAATTATAAAATAGTGTAAAATGTTAATAAAAAATGCAAATATCTTGAATAAGCATATTAGAATTAAATTCATGAACTTTATTTATATATGGATCATAATATTTAATCAAAGGAAGCATAAACACAAACAATATAAAAAAGGGATGAGATTATGTCAATAAACTCGTAAGAAAAGATAACATAGGATCAAAATCACTATGTAAGAAAAGAAAATTAAATTAAACATATAATATCATGAAAATAAGTAGATTAATTATAAAAAATTTAAAATTTAATATATAAACCTAAAATAATAGTTTTGGTGCATAACAAAACATGAGTCTCAAAGATGTAAAATTGAGATAAAACGTTTACCGATTTTATAACTTTTGAATATTAAACCCCTTGAAAGAAGGATATTAATATATAAATGTGATTACCCATAAATTTACATATAAGGTACATATAAAACAATAATGTGTTGTTCATACACCAAACATAAATTTTGGGTGGTAGTCATAACATGTATCTCACAGAAATTAAAAGTGAGATGAAATCCCCTTACCTTGTGTCATGACTCTCTACATACTCATTCAAGATTCCTGTATGATAATTATAATTTGATTATAATTTTTTTATAGAATCATATTATTATACATAATACCGTATATGGTTTCACTGTTACATTTTATTTCCCTTTTTAAATGTTCCTATGTTAAAGCTTACCATCGGGTAAAATTTTCTTTGTTCTTCGCATGTGTCTTAATTTGTCATTTATTTTGTCCTTATATTTATATGATGATTTAAGAATTTCAATATTGATATAAATATATAGTATATAAAACATTTTTTATTATAATAATGAATTGAATATCAGAGTTTGAAATGGAATACACCGTTCATGGAGACGGTAAGCCGTATGTATGCATGAACGTTGTTTCTGTCATTATTATCATATTGAAAAAAAAGTATGAAAATTATATATGTTTATATATGTATGTATATATATGTATAATTATTTAAATAGAATTAAAATATCATATATATCATATAAATTCAATATTCGTATCCTTAATAAATTCCATGTGGTACTTGAATGAATCACATCGCTTTGAGGGGGCTGATGGTCCACACTTTGTCAAACGAGATTATAATATTAACCCAAAATAGAATGTAAAGATTTGTGTTTTGTAAAAGTAATAAACAATACTAAATACATAACAAATACAATATATTACATATAAAAATATAATGTCCAACATAATTTCCACTATAATTTTTGATAAATAAGAAATGAACAATTATCATTTTGTGAGGTTGTAATTCATGATACACATAAATAGTATGTTTGATATCCATTAGAATGAGTTGTGTGTAAGTCTAGGTCCAATAATTATAATACCAAAATGATGGTAATTTTTCGATTCGGTTTTTGTAACAAAATAATTAAATAAATATATTTTAGTGGGTTAATAATGAAAAAAATGAAAGGAGCTTGAGAGAAGACATTCCTCTTAATCGAATAACTCCTTTTGGTTTCTTCGAAAAGGATTGCTTGAGATGATTTCAAACAAATGGGTTTCTAATGGTATTAATGTGGTTTTTACGGATAATTTTGGTGAACATTAATGAACATAAAATGTTTGATATTTTTAAGTAATGTATAGAGGTGGTGGCCTTTTATAGTGAAGGTAGAGTGACACTCCTAAAAATATTTGAAGAAATAATTATAAACTTGTTTTTCATGATGCAAGGGGACTCAATAGTGGACCAAGGTATAGAAAATAGATGATATTTTAAAAATATGGAAATCCAATAGGAGTTTGAGAAGTGTCTAGGTCGTTTGGGGCATTAATGTTAAGGTTTAGTCCCCAATCAAGAATAATTTCACCATAACCAATATGATTAATTCTAATCAAATTTACTAATCATTTTTGTCAAAAAAATGACCATATTAGACATCAAAAATTAATATGATTCCAAATATGGAATTATTATTTACAAATTATAATCTTAATTGGTGTGAAATTAAATTAAAAATAATCTCACTATTCAGATGACACTGCGGGTTTTTATAATAAAAGTTATTAAAGGTTTGTTAAGTCTTTATGTCCAATTTTAATATGGTAATTACTAAAATGATGGATATTGTATTAATTTATAAAAATAATATCTCGTTAAAATTTGAGATATAATTAAAATATATGTTAACCTTATAAATAAAATAAATTAAAAATCAATTTTGAATTAAATTATGGTATTTTTCACTATTCATTCAAAAATGATGTTTCTCATAAAAAACCCAAAATTTCACCCTAAGATAATTTTGAAATTCAAAATTGAAAAATAAAGTTTATTTTTTCAAATTAAATTTCCAAATGTGTCTAGAATTAATTTTATTGTCACATTAAAAACATATTTTTTGATAGAGAAGGGCATTACCAAAAATTTATATCATTCATTATCATTATGTTTTATTTATATAAAAAATTGTAGAAAATGTTTTAAAAGTAGTTATTAATATTCTTAAAACTATGTTTAATGGCTAGGTTTTGATTATTGTATTTAATGAATAAATTTATCTTTCTTAAAAACTCAGTGCTGTGTGTATTGTACACCAACTCAATGTTGTGTGTGTTTAATACCAACTCAGTGTTTCATGTATTATATGTCAACTCAGTGTTTTGAGTAACATATGAAAATTTGGTTTAGTGTGAAAAGAATATTTGACCTTGTGAATTTAGAGATTAAAATTTTAATCTATTCGAAAAAATAGGTCCATAAAAAATTTGGATGTTACATTCTACCCCCTTAAATTGAATTTCACACTAAAATTTATAACTCAGGGAAAAAAAGATGATAGTTCTGCTTCATCATATCCAATGGTTCCCACATAGATTCCTCTAACTTGTTATTTCTCTACAAACCCTTGACCAGATAACTGGTATTGTTTTGTATAACATTATCTGATCGGTCCATAATTTCAACAGGTTACTCTTCACAAGATAGATATTTCTCCAGTAGTATTACATATGTGTTCAGTACATGTGAAGGGTTAGGTATATACTTCATCAAGAGTGATACATGGAACACATCTTGGACATGAGAGATATTTTGAGGAAGTTCCAAATGATAGGTTATAGTCCCAATATGATAAAGAATTTCAGAGGGGCCAATATTCCAAGGGATTAGTTTCACTTTATTCCCAAATCTCATTACATTCATCTTGGGTGATATTCATAGAAGCATCATTTCAATAAATTCAAATTCTAGATCATGCGGACGGTTATCAGCAAATCTTTTCTACTAGCATTGATCAACCATGATATCCTGATGAACGGTTCTAACCTCTATGGAAATTTCTTCAACGATCTCGGGTCCTAACATCATTCTTTATCCAACATAATCCCTACATGTTGTATCTCAATATTTCATCCCATATTGGGCTTCATAAGGTTCCATTTGATAGCTTTAGTGAAATCTATTACTATAATAAAACTAAACTGGAGGAATGTGTTGATCACATCCATATTTGAAATACAAAGAACCAGATCTCAACTTGTCCTCTAGAGTTTAAATTTTTATTTCTGACTTCTCATCTATTTTATGATGATAGGTAGTGTTGAAACTTAATTATGTATCATGTTGTTTTTGGAGACTTCTCGAGAGCATTGAGGTAAACCTCAGATCCTGATCTAATACAATTGAATGTGGTACTCCATGAAACCATACACCATAATGTGTATTCTGGAAAGATGGTCAAGAGACAAATCATCTCTAATTTAAATGAAATGTGTTGACATAGTAAGGCTATAAACTACCACCCATATAGAATTAAACCCTTTAGAATACTTGGGTAGTACAATGAAAAAATCCATAGTTATGATCTATCATTTATATTGTTTTTATGGGTAATGGATGCGACATCCCTTTACAGTTTTTTCTTTCAGGCATAACTTGTTCACCTACCAAACACTGAGATACAAAATCCATGATATCTCTCTTCATTCCATCCCACCATAAGAATTATTTTATGTCTATATACATCTTTGTACTTCCAGGATGAATAGAGAATGAAGAACTATGAGCTTCTTCTAATAGATCCTTCTTCAAATATGGAATGGAAAGAACACATTCATAGTTCTTGAACCTTATCATTCTTTCATGGTCAATTTTAAACTCAGGAACATTTCTAACCATCTAATGTAGTTCTTTATCTTCCTTTGTTCCCCCTTAATATTCACATTGACAGTGGGTTGAAAATCATTCTAGGATGATAAGATTCCCCCCTTCATTTGGAATTTCTAGATCCATCCATTGAAAATTTAGAAATATTGGAACTTTATTTATCCTCATCATAGATAATATATAATGTTCTTTTTGACTCAAAGTATCAGCCAACTTGTTTGCTTTCCCATGGTAGAAATGTACTGAGCTATCATAATCCTTTATCAACTCTGACCATATTCTCTAGCACATACTCAAATACTTCTATGTGAATATATATTTCAGACATTTATGATAGATATATATATATATATATATATATATATATATATATAT
Organism: Viscum album; assembly: GCA_963277665.1. Taxonomy (NCBI): domain Eukaryota; kingdom Viridiplantae; phylum Streptophyta; class Magnoliopsida; order Santalales; family Viscaceae; genus Viscum; species Viscum album. The sequence goes on from OY728164.1 coordinate 1,646,488,034, forward strand.
ATCACACTTTTTACTATAAATATAATGCATCCATATCTTTAATGAAAAAAATTCCACTACTAACTAAAAATCATGAGTTGGGTAATTTCTATCATGAACCAGAAACTGTTGTGAGGCATAAGTTATAACCTAGTTATTTTTTTCATAATAACACATCCTAAAACCTTCTTGGATGTATCATGATAAATTATAGACCCTTGTCCACAGTAGGTTAATGTAATCACATGTTCACTAACAAACCATCATTTAAGATCCTTGAAATATTACTCACATTCATATATTCATAAGAACATAATGCCCTTCAAAGTCAACTTGGTTAATGGATTAGATAGTCATGATAAATTCTCCCAAAACTGTTGATAATATCTAGATAAACCAAGAAATCTAGGGATCTTAGTGATTTTTTTTCTCGACTGGCTTTTAATAACCTATGTCTTTGATGGATCTACTTGTACACTAACTCTTGAGATTATGTGACCCAAAATAGAAACATTTTTTCACCAAAATTTTCACTTTTTAAATTTTACATTTAACATCGCCTTCCTTAGGTTCTTTATTAGAATTCTCAAGTTACCTTCATGCTCTTACTTTCTATTTGAATAGATATTAATATCATCTATTATGACTACCCAAAGCTAGTTGATGTAATCTCTAAAGACTCTATTAATTAAATCCATGATGATAATAGGAGAATTAGTGATACCAAAAGGCATCCCTATATATTCATAGTGACCATACATTGTATGGAATGCCATATTGGGTATATCATCCTTCTTGACCCTCAATTGATGATATCTAGAAAAAGTTCATTCATGTAACAGTATTTAGCTCTGCACAGTTGATCAAACGAGTCATCGATATAGGAAATATGATACTTGTTCATGATTTTGATCTTGTTCAACTCTTGATAATCAATGAGGAGTTACATTGATCCATATTTCTTTTTCAAGAAAAAGAACGGGTGCACCCCAAAGTGACACACTTGGCTGAATGAATCTGTTATCAAGGATTTCATGGATTTCCTCCTTCAATTTATGCAACTCAATCAAGGCCATTATATAAGGAATCATTGAAATTACTATGGAACTAGTTATAAGTTATATTAAGAACACAGCATCAGGTTTTGGTGGAAGACTATGAAACTATTCTAAAAATATATCCAAAAAAATACCCAATGGTAGGAATATCATCGATGTCAATCTTATCCTCAACCATTTGAGATAAACACCCATTTCGAATGGGAATTAATACCCATAAACTTGATGTAATCTCCACAAGATGTTTTAAATTCTCATCATAATGTTAAAAGATCATAGAAGGGTTTGAAATATCAAATGTAAATTCACTTCTAGGAAAATTGATGTGGGATTTTTATAGAGGAAGTCATTCCATGACTAGGATGACATCAAAATGGAACAATGGAATAAAGATAAGATTTTAAGTAAGCACATTCCTGTAATATTCATCTGGAGAGGAATCATAGAGTTAAGATGCAAATATCATAACATTAGAGATTTTCCCTACTAATTTGACCTATAATTGTTTTGGTGGAATCTTAAAACCTTTAAAAATTATATAGATATGAACGATTTGATAGATATAGAATCAACTATGATATTAGCAGTTCTAGAGTGGTTGGTAAGTGAACCTTTAATCACATCAGTATCGCATCCCTCATCAGATATAGAAATTGCATGAGATTTTCCATTTTCCCTTAGCTTAAGAGGTCACTGAAGTCAATCATCATCACCAAACCATGTGTTTTTGAAGTAGTTATCATAATTCTCACTATCCTTACACATGTAGCACTTAATCCTAGAAGATTCATTCTATTTATATTTTTCCCATTAGTGTTTTGATCCAAATTCATTTCATTACCTCGGCAATCAATTTCTCGATGGCCTTCATTTCTTCACATAAAACATTTATTAGACCCCTTATGTAAATTTCATCTATGATTTATCCAACACTTAGAGCATATGGGAATATTCATTTTCTATTCTCCATGGTTTCTATATTTCCCTTTTAAACTCCATCTTCCTCTTCTTGTCAATTCCATGAGATTGATATGTGACTCCTACCTCTATTTCAACCATGATTTTATAATGAACAATCTCTTCATATATACTAATTTATCTTATCGACAACTCCCTTATGATTCATGGATTTAATCCACCAATTAGCCTATGAACTTTACTTTTAGGTAGGAAAATAGTTCCCGAATTTTAGTTCGCAAGTCCCGTGAATTTAGCCATGTAGTTACCAAAAGACACAAAATCCCTTTGCTTCAACTCATGTAACTCCTTATCCATATTGGTATGAAGAATTTATGGATTTTACTTATTCAAAAATAAGGTATGAACTTCTCCCAAACCATGGATTCAATATCATCATGAAACCTTGAATTCTTGACATGATTTCACCATAGATCTTCTTCTCCTTTTAATCGATAACCATCCATATTGACCTTCTCATTCACTCAAAACAGAGAAATAGAAAATATTTTTTTAGAGGTACAAATCCATTTTTTAGAAATAAGTGGATTTGGAGACCCTCTAAACTAAGGTAGACTTTCCCTCATGAATACTCAAAAAAATGATGTTCCCTCTTATACTCATTTGGAAGTCCACCATGATTCATAGCTTGAGAAATATATGTTATCATAACCACAAGGTTTTTCATTACATATCCTAGTGAATTTAGTTGTTAAGGAGGAAAATTGTTTTATTTTCATTAACAATTGTCATTAATGTAGTTTCTTTAGGTTCTATCCATTGACTAAAACCATACTCATAGAGTAAGAAACTGTTGTCATAATGAGGAACCACATAATCCTAAAAAAATTTGTTAGGATGTCTAACTTATGACACCTTCCTTAATCATAGTCTGCTTAGTTTTATCCTAGTTTTTCGTAGCCAATATATATTTAAATCCTTTATAATGGTTCATGAAGATTTTCTAATTCCTGAAGCACATCCCCTGATATTGTCAGACTAGGTGTGTAGTAAGGCACATTTCCATGTACCAGGTTACCCCAACTCAAAACATGAACATCTTGTTGGATTTGTTACCCCATGATACTTTCGTTTCAAGGCTGCATCCACTTATAGTATTGAGATACATATTTAATGTTAAGAAATAAGAAAATTTTTCTTTCACCAAAATTCCATGACATTTTCTTATACGTTGACTCATCCCTATATTTATCCTTAAGTATGCCCTAGGTGTTTTCACCAAGGATTTAAGATCCTAGTTTCAAATGGTGGACTAAACCTCCCTCTAATTCAAACTATAGTGATCCTTTCTTTCCAAATATTAAAATTACATAACTTTTACATAATACACAACACATTTCATCAACAAAATCATGAATATTTTACTATTCTAGTGCCTTTAAAAACATCGGAACATAAAAAATGGTAAATATTTTAGGTACACCATCTACCACAAGGTTCTTCTTAACTAGAACCATTCATAGAAATATAAAATATATTACATATCATCATAACATTAGAGAAATGAAATCTAAATGTCATGAGATCAAATTCTCCGTAAGGTTAAATAATTGAGACATATTAGCATAAACATGAGAATAAGGGTATTAGAATGTGATCCTGAAAATAGAAGATCATACCCTATATATCAAAGATCATAAAATAGATCATGGAATAAACATTGGAAGTTCATAAGACATGAATCATAATGAAATAAAAAAGAAAAATCCATGAATTAATAATGTAGGAATAAGACATGGAATTTCAGAAAACACGTAAGAATATAATTATTTACATAGTAGTCATGAAATCACTTCCAAGACTATATTATTATTATGTGTTTACACCCCATACCATCGAAGAAGTCATGGTTCACTCCCATGGACATCATAGTATAATGAGTTTACTCCTCATATCATCTTAGTAGTTATGAATCACTCCCATGGACATAATAGTTTCCAAGGATAACTCCCAGGACCATCTTAGTTTATCTTACGGGATATAAATATTTACCCAATGCATTGGAGGGAGATGTGAGTCCCACCCATCACATAAGGAAATCATACATACATGTTCCAAAAGATAATAAATATACATAACATAACCCATTAAATGAAATGTGTATCATAAAAATTCAAATATATCATAACCTATGGAAAGAGGCTAGTTTCATAATAATTTTTCATAAGCAAAACTTATGAAAAGAAACACTTTTCAGAAGTATACACCCTATGAAAGAGATAAATGATTCATAAGAAAAATTCCATCAAAAAATAAATCATTCAATGATGAAATATGAATTGAAACATTGAATAATTTCCATATAAAGGCATGAGTAACACCAATGGATGTCATATTATTTGGATGATAATTTCTAATGATCTTTTAAAAACATTTCATGAGGAAAATAACCTTTATTATTTGAAAAATTCTTTTTAAACATAAAACCTTTTGAAAATATTTTTCTTTGAAAATAGATTTGAAATCATATACATGAATCTTTGAAAATTGTAAAACATTATTAAAATCCTTTTTCAATGAAAATGATCTTCAAGGATCTTTTGAAAATATTTTTGAAACATTTTTTAAAACATTTTAAAATCATGGGTTTTTAATACAATAGATTTCTGATCGAAGAGAGCGACGATCAAATTTTACTAATAACATTATTGTAAGTACCAAAGAGTGGAAAATGGTTTTAAAAAATTAATATATCTTTAATAAAGATAGGAGAAGGAAAATCATTAATATTCTTGAGATATCGATCATAATATTTAATCAATGTAATGAAAAACATAAACAATCTCAAAAAGAGATGAGATTGTCTCAATAAACTCTTATAACATGGGAATTTGGGATCATAAACTCTATTTAATAAAATTAAATTAAGTGAAACATATAATATAATAAAAATAATGGGATTCATGAAATAACATGTAAAATGGAAGTATAGAATCCTCAAAAAGAGATTATATGGGTAATAAAACATTATCCTCAAAGAAAGGAAATTGAGAAAAAAAACATTTTACAGATTTGGTTACTTCTGAATCATAAACCACCTGAATGGACGATTATAATATATTCAAATAATACCCATAAATAAATTTGTAGGGTTCATATAATACAATCATGTGAAATAAATACACCACACCAGATGATTGGGAGGTGAACATAACATGTTTGTCCTGAAAATTCAAAGTGGGATGAAATCCCTTTACATTGATTCTTGACTCTCTTCGTACTTGTACAATCATCCATTATAATAATTATAAGTTAATTTTACATATATTATATAAGAATATTAGTATAAATAATAAGATAAATGGTTTTATTGTCACATTATATTACCCACTTTTTAATGATCTTATGTTAAAGTTTCACTTCGGCTAAAATTCACTTTATTCTTTGCATGTGTCTTCATTTTTTATGTCCCTAGTCTATATACTTATATCATGATTCTAGAATGTAAAAAATGATATAAATATCATATATATATATATAGTATATTGTTATTATATTAATCTATATAATGTAGGAGTACGAAATAGAATACACCATTAATGAAAACGGTAAGTCATACGTACACATGAACCATTACAACAAAATTGGGAAAGCGAAGTGCTACCCTTTTATAAGCACTAATAAAAACTGCTGATAAAAGGGGGCCTTTAACAATGCTAAAAAAGTACTGTTAAAAGTGACCCTTTGTCAGCGCTTTTTTTAGCGCTGATAAAGGCCCCCCTTTATCAGCACTTCTTTTAATAGTGCTGATAAAGGGGGATTTATCGGTGATTTTTCCTACAGTTGAAAAATTTTATGTTTCAAAAAAATCATGAAAAATAAAATATTGTTATATAAGTATATTTATATTGATATAAATATAATGTATATTTTTTAAATATGTTTAAGATAAGTATAAATAGACTATTACAATTAATATATAAGAAATTTAGTAAAAATGGATGTAAAATATTTTGAAAAATATTATTTATTAATAATTTTCTAATTATTATTGATCAAAAATAATTTAATAAAAAATTGAAGAAACAAAAAATAAAAAAAACTAATAAAAGATCTAAAATAAATTGAAAATGTATCTCAAACTTCAAACAGCCATAACTCTTGATCCAGGTGTCTGTTTGAGCTCTACAACATATCAAATCGAATTCTGTGATGACCTCTACGCATTATTGATCGAATAAAATATTCCATCACATTTTTAAAGGCCAAAAAAGACCCATAATTCCTCCAAAACTGAGTTTTTAGTCAGGATACCCAGATTTGTTAATATTAAAACAAGTATAACTTTTGATCGGGATGTCTGTTAGGCCTGTACCACATATCATATTGAATATTGTATCATTTTCTTCAATTTTACTGGTTGTAGAGTAGAAACGGGCTTCTGGATTATATGTTATGGTAATTTTAACATTCGATGGCTTTTTAAAAACACATATATATGTATTTATTCATAAATATATATGTGTCTATGTGTGTCTGTCTCTGTGTGTGTGTATGTTGTATATATGTATGTATTTATGTATTTATTTATTTGTAAACACACATAAAAACATATTTCATAAATGCATTTAAAACTAATATTATAAGTATATATTAATATACAAATAAATATATAGATAAAAAATTGTAACTATAAATATATATATAAATAAATATAAATATATATTAATATACGAATGAATATATATATTCTAATATATGAATAAATATATTTATATTAATATGAATCTATATTAATATATGAATAAATATAACTATATATATATATAAACATATATATTATTAAATATTGAAAAAACGAAATGGATTAGTGGTAAAGGTGCAGCTGTGAAAGGGGGGAGGTCACTGGTTCGAGTTCTGGTGGAAGCAAAGGGGTGCGAGCGTGTAGGGATGCGCGGGAAGGGCAGCATGTGGGAGAGTGTGAGGGGGGGTTCGTCTAGCGCTGTTAAAGGGGTGTTCATGCATTCTTAAAAGCTCCACCTCTCATTATATAATACAATTTTATTTTTTTATTATTATTTTTGACTTTTATCAGTGCTTTTTAAAAGTGCTGATAACGGACCCCTTTTATCAGCGCTAAAAAATGAACTGATAAAGGTGTCTTTTATCTGTTCTTTTTTAGTGCTGATAATAGTGGCCTTTATCACCAATTTTTGGAGCGTTGATAAAAGGGACCACCACTATATCTTCATCTTGATTAACAGCGCTTTTTTAGCACGGTTAGTTGACTTTTCTTGAGCTGATAAAGGCCATATTTGTAGTAGTGAACGTTGTTTTCTTCTTTATTGTTGTACTGAAAGAAATTATGTAAATGAAATACGTATATATATATATATACTATTTTTATAGTATCGTGAATATATATATATATATATATATATATTATATATTCTATAAATTTCTCTATACCCATCCTTAATACATTCTAGGTGGTTTGTGAGTGAATCACATCGCTTTGAGGGGCGGTAGTCTACACTTACTCAAAGAAGAATATCTAATAAACACGAAATGGAATATAAACAGATGTGTGTTGTATAATAAATATAGAATATTAAAGACATAATAATTCTATATATTACATCTATAAGTATATATTACATCTTAATAGACACTATTGTTTGTGGTAAATGAAAAATGAACATCCATCATTTTGTGAGGTAGTAATTTTCCACACATAAAAACAATATGTTCAATATCAATTAAATATAGGTTCATATAAGTGTAGGTCAAACCCTTAGCATAAAAAATCCTATTATATTTATTGTAATGGGGTTTTCACATAATAATGGAATAAATAGAGTGGATGGGATGAAGAATAGAATGAAGGAAAGGAGTGTGAGACAAGATATCACCTCTTAATCGGGTAACTCCTTTTAGTTTATTGCAAAAGGATTCCTTGAAAACATTTCTGACCAAAGGGAGACACAATGTAAAATGTAAGATATTATTGAAGCTATATTGGAAGATCATGGAAGAACATAAACGATTTTATAGGTGTATGGAATGGGTAGAGGTGGTGGCCTTTTATAGTGGAGGAGGAATGGAACTCTTGTAAATATTTGAAGAGAGAATCCCAACGATGTTTTTCATTATGCAACTGGATCTAATAATGGGACAGAGTCAATAAAATTAATGATAAGATCTAAATATGGAAAGAAAATGGGTTTTGGGAAATTTTTTATATCATTTTGACCCTTAATGTTATGGTTTCATCTCTAATTAACCATAATTTGGCCTTAACTACTATGATTAACATTAATCACTTTTACTAATCATTTTGGTTAGAGAATTATTAGACTTATTAAAAATTATAAATTATTCTGATTAAAAATATGTAATCCATTTTTCCAAATTATAATCACATAATTGGTAGAGATTAATTTAAAAATAATACTGTCATTGGGATGACACTATGGGTTTTTATAGTAAAAATGGTCAAAAGTTTGTTACGTCTTTATATAAAATTTAAATATGGAAATGGTTATAATGACCAAAATTGAATTAATTGATAAAAAAATTATCTATTTTAACAATGAAATCAAATTAAAATATTTTTTAACATTATAGATAAATTAAATTAAAAAGTAGTTTTGAATTAAAACTCAATATTTTTAACTATTCATCCTAAAATGAAGTTTCTCATAAAATTCCCAAAATTTCACGCTAATATAATTTTGATATTCTAATTTAAAAATTAGGGTTATGTTATCAACATAAATTTCTTAATTTTTCTAAAATTAATTTTATTATAAGGACATTAAAAATTGTATTTTTAGACATATAAGGACTTTATCAAAAATCATATATTTAATTATCAATATATTTGATTTATACAAAATAATTATAGAAAATATTTGAAAATTATTTATAAATATTATTATAAATAATTTTATTTCCTAGGTCATTGTTATCATATTTAGAAAATAAACTTATTTATCATTGAAACTCAGTGTTGCGTGTATCATAAACCAACTCAATGTTTCATGTATCGTATTCCAACTCAGTGTTGTGTTTATATTACTATATATCAATGTACCATGTAAAATATGACATGTTGGTTTAGTGTGAAAGGAATCATTGACTCGGTGCATTGAGAGATAAAAATAATAATTTATTAAAAAAAATATGTCAAAAAAACTCAGGGTGTTATAGATTTCATCTATAGAGACGCATAAATTTCATACATAAATATTACACCATTATAGATAAATATTCAATACATTTATAAAAATATGCATCTAAGTACAGTAATAGTTTAGTGTTATTTGAATTTTTAGGTACATAAACAATAAATACTTAAAATATCAACATCATCTAAAATTAATTTATTTTAATATTTAATCCTTATTATAGATATACTACTTAAAACCATCTTTTATAATATAGTTTAGGTGGCTATAAAAAAGGGTGTGATCAGATTCTCATTATGGTAATCGAGGGAGATATCATTGATAATTTAAAAATAACATGTTCTTAATGGTATGAGTACATGAGAATATAATTCTATAACAAAACCCATCAACTCATATGTAATAAACATACCACATTCCATAAATCTTTGTATATTACAATACACGAATTATAATAGAATCAACGAACATGAGCTGTGAGAAATAATCATTGGTTGAAGACATACATGTCTAGGATTCAAATAAGGTTAGAAAATCATTTCCTTAATCAGTGATCAAATTGGACTCTTTTCAGTACCCATTCCAAAAAAATTATATTTTTGGGTCATTACCAAGACTATTATAGTGAATAATATCCCTTATAAAACTAGATTCACACCCCATTCTAGTCCGTGTTATCTAATATAATATTAATAATTTACTATAACATAATATGAGAATATTATTTATTTACCACCTATATCATTGTAAATACCATATACTTTTTTTCCAAAAGATAAGAAAACAATCATCACTTCATCATATCATGATATTAAAATCTATAGAAAGGAAACATGTTTCATAAAATTTAATCATTTCATCATAGAATAGCCCATATAAAATAAATTGGATTCATAATAATCACATCCTCAAAATAAAAAACCATAAATATAGTGAATAATGATTGCATAGTCATTTCCGATTCCAATTGGATTATATGTAACATCAAATTATGTTACTGTAGATGAAAAATTTTGTTAAAAGTTCACTGATTTATTTTTCCAGGAAAGCATCCTCTTTTTTCTAAAATGGCATATGAAAAACTAAAAATAAGAAACATTAATTTTAAAATAACCTCGGAAACATTTAATGTATTTGTTAAATCATTGAGAGGTCATGATAGAGGGATATTCCACACATACCATTTACATTAAAACAAATATTCCTTTCTCATATTTTTTAAAGAATTAAATGTTGATAATTTCAAAAATTATAAGAAAATAATTTCCAAACATTTTTATTGAATGTAGAAAACAGATAAAAATGATATTAATAAATAATTTGATTAAATTAAAATAGTTTTTTTTAATGAAAACATGTATATTGAGAAAAATCATATTCTATAGAAGATAGACACTAAGATATTCCTTCTTCAAAACATTATTTTGTTATATTGAGTATATGAAGTAAGGAAAATGATTTTGAATAATACAATCTAAAGAAATAAATATAGGCTAAAATTTAATGAAATTATTGATATGTAGATCATAAAATATCTACATTAGAAACATGATAATAAATATTCCCATTGAAAATTGAAATTATAATATAAATCCCTTAACTCGTGACTAATTTGTTCTGTAAGAACTCAAACAACCTATATAATAAGTTTAAATTCATTAAAATTCTCTACAAAACTAAACATAATAGTAATAATTTCATATATGATAAACTTATAATATTTCAACATGTATTTACAATTAATTCATTATTAAATCACCATTTTCATATGTAAATTGATAAATTTTTCGTGAACTTTTTGATTCTGATGTTTTGGATCTTATACCATTATCAAGGTTCCATCATCACCATAGTTATAATAATGATATAAATATAATTTAAAATAATTATATACCTATTTTGAGTCATCCATGAACTTTTTATATAGAAAACATTATTACATTGTTCATGGAGATAGTAGTTCGTATGTTCGCATAATCACTATTTTAATGTAATTCTAAAAGTAATGAAATAAATTTAAATAATCTTTTATAATTACAAAAAAATAATTATTTCATAAATATAATATTTAATATTTAAATTAATTATAATTGTAAACCATAACAAACAGTGGTGGAAAATTAATTATTTCTCTTTGTGGAGGTGGTAGTACACATATAAACACAAGTGATACATTCGTTTATCATTTATTGGAATGATGATGGATAATTTGTATTCCATAATCATAATTAATTGAAATATATTTATAAAATAATGTTATTATTTTATGTTTACCACCATTTATTTAGAGGAGGTATAAGAAGAAATAATTTGAAAGAGGTCAAGTAGGGAGATTAACATTTATTCCATACACCTCCTTTGAAACCTTTCGTAAGGACACATGGAATTGAATTTAAAGAATAAAAAATCATATTAATCTGGGATATGGTGGTTTATTAGAGAGTTTTTTTAGGGTTTGGATGATTTAGGAGGCTCAATGTGGTGTAACAAAAAGAGAGGAGAGGTATCCTTTAATTATTGGGGGAGAGGACATGCATGTATTTTATTAAAGGGTTAAAATATTATTAAGTCATATTCCAATCCAATAACTCAAAATACCCATGGATTAATAGTTAGAACTATATGAGGTTGATATATGTTCATAAAATATGATTAATGTGGGTTTAATTTGAACATGTACTCATATCTCATTGTTTAACCCTGAGTTAACCTATTTTATCTTTAGTAGTGTTTTAAAACATTATAATTTTTACTATACCTTATGAAAAAATAGAAATTAAATTTATTATGAAATATTGATATAATTATTAAAAAAAATATCAAAATTATCAATTTAAATTTCTGTATATTTTATAATTTATTTTTAAAATAGATCGTAAAAATGTGTAAAAAAACTTATTTTCATAGAAATATGTTTTTATATACCAAAATTTTTTTATACAAAAGGTTAATCAAAAATTGAATTTAAATAAATTAATTTTATTAGGTTTAATCAATGGAAAATATTGAAATTTTAAAATCTATTCACCAAAAATTGGAACAATATAAATCCTCAAATGGATAATGTATTTCTCAATAAAATCAGTATTTTTTTTACTATTCAATGAAAATTAAATCATTTTAGGAAAATCTCAAAGTTTCACCTTAAGATAATTTTGATATAAATATTTTAAGAATATTATTATTATTACAAAAAAATATTAATATTGGTAGAATTTTGTTATAATATTCCAACACAAAATTCAATACAAACATCATTTGTGGAAAACATAATTTTTAAGCATAAAATGATTTAATAAAAATTTATACTAATTTAATATGAAGTAATCTGTAAAATTGAATTATAAATAATAGTTATAATTTATTTATTTAATATTTTTAATCATACCAATACCCACCAATCTAACAAAAGGGTTTTAATGGTATAATATATTATTTTTCATTTATAATCATGGTTTCATATAAAACAACATATTGAATAATTTATGTCTCTTTAAAATGAATTACATATAAAATCTTGAGGTTTTACACATATTATCATATTATCATAAATTCAGACATTTAATTTGTATATCCTATTTTTACCCATCTAACCATTTGACCTCACCCATCCATATGTTTTCTTTCCCCATCTTATAAATGATTGTATTTTCTATAATATGCATGTAATGATAACAAATAATATGATTATATATTATAGAAGTTGATATATTAATTAAATATTATTTTTATGAATCTACTCTCTCAATACACAAAAACTATTATCTTTGGGGTATTATTTTTATGACATATAAATAATATTCATCTAATATGATGTAATATGTGTGTATATTTAGGTTGGGACATCTCAGTTGGAATAAAGGTTAGATTTAGTTATATTTAGGGATTAAGATATTAACAATATGTGCTCAGATCATAAAACAACCTATCATAAATGAATCTAGATATAGTATTATCACCAAATTTCATAGTTTTAAATGAATATTTAATAATTTAGATCATCATAGGATTGGTTTCTCTATCACAGGGAAACATAATAAAAATATTTATTGATACATACACTAACCTTTTTTGTTTAATTCATTTACTATATCTTGAAGTAGTAATGTTAACTATGGGTGTTTGAAAAAATTCATTGAATATCCTCTTGAGAACAAAATGAAATGGTTATTAGATTGAATTTTTTTTCTAACTATCACCCAACACTCTTAGTATAAGACTAATAAATATAAATCATTTTAAAATTGGAAAATCCCAATGAAATGATCAACTCTCAATTGATTCCATCATGTAACAATGTCAACCCTCCTTTCATGTGTCATATAATATTCTAGTTTTAGATCAGTTGATCAATATAGTGGAAATAATACTTTCTATTCTTTATTAAATGTATCAAAAAATGATTATCCCCTTTTAGCCATTATAATGAGAATCTGACTGGTTTTAAAATATCATTAAAAATATAAATAAAGAGGACGAAATCAACTTTATGGAATGTTAGGAGTTTAAGAAGATATTTATTAGAAAATAATTTCCTAAAAATATTCATAAAAATAGATAATAAATTCATGGAAGAGAGACAAATGTATGCTGAATCTATTTTCACATATGAAGAGAACTTCATAATATCTGAAATGTACAGTTATGGTTTCCCCATTATCCCAAACAAAAATTGATTACTTTATTATTAAAATAAATCCATTTATCAAAATGTAATTGGATATATGGGACTTTAGTATATATGAAGGTTTTTTATGTGATCTCATGGTAGGATCATAAATTGGAGACTCCCATTATTCACATAAATTTGGGAAAATGAATGTTAAAATGCTATTTTTATTAAACTGAAAAGATAAAACCCAAAAGATAAAATAAATTAATTTCTCTAATTTGAAAATACATGGGAAAAATAATACTAATAAATTGAATTAATGGTATAGGTAAATAATTTAATATTAGAATAGATTACTATTATCTACATGAATACCAAATATATATGAAGAGTCCAACAAATGAAATGGAGGGAATGAATTCTCATCTTAATGATCCACAAAAATATAAATGATAAGTTATAAATCATATTAAATTCATGTGTAACAATTATCCAATATTAGGTTTAATGAAATAAATGACATTGAGAACATCCTAATCCAATAAATAAAGGGTATCCCATTTTACTATAGTTGTATAAGATGTCCTTGAAAATAATTTTCTTGAGATGGGATATTACAATATAATCATGAATTCTAAATATATTTATTTAATTCTTATAATACGCACTTCTTAATTTTTCAAAATTTTCTAATTTCAATATATCACAAAAAAAGTTTCTTGATATTTAATTATTAGTGTGAACTACCAAGGGTGGAAAAATGGTCACCGATGTATAAAAATATAGATTTGATAAATGTATGTGAGAATTTGTTTTTTAAAAATCATATTATTAGCCCTAAACTCAAATTTCATATGAATTTTTCATACATCATCACTCTCTATATAGATCACATATCAATTTTTAGAATTAATAAATACCATTTTATATTCTTGGTCAAAATATTATCATATATCAATTTGAGGATGTCTATAAAAACTCTATTGATGTTAAATCCATTATATGGGTCCTATTCAAAAAAAAATGATGTAAATAGGGATCAAATGGTTTAGAAAATATTATTTTATAATATATCAATATATTTCTACATGACTTTATTAGGTTTACCCCTGATCATGAGTTTTAGTTTTCCATAGAAAACCTACTATTTATGAAGCCTCTATCAAATACTAATTATAGGATAACCCCATTTGAATTAGAGTAATAAATTAAAAATCTTCTTTTGAATCTGGAAATAGATTTTATTCATCCTTGGGCATTACCATGGGTTTCACTAGTCACTTTTTATTGAAATATGGATCAATGTATCAATGTAATGATTATAATGAATATAACAAGATAAAAATCTAGAAAAATTATCCTTTACCACATATTTATTAATTATTCAATCAATTATGAGTGGATCAATATTTCTCAAAGATTTTCCATTGATTTAGATGTAGTCGATTAAGTATGAAAAAATAATATGTATCTATTAAATAATTATGTAAAATAAATAGAAATTATGTATTCATTGTGATTAAATTTGGACATATAAATTCCACTACTATCTTAGTAAATTTGATGAATAAATTCATTACATATTACCATGATCGCTTTATGGTATCGTTTACAGATGCTTTCTCATAGATTCTATGAGAAATGAAATGAATGATGAACATTTTTGTATAGTTCTGAAGACCTCGAGACATATGAAATTATATTCCAAATCTAGAATTTGTAAATTCAGGATAATTAAGGTACCTTTTCCATTTCATGTTATCAAAATAGAGGTTATAAATATTTATCGTTCAAATAATAACTTAATTACTATATGTTGTGAACTAAACATTGTCAGTGATAACATTATTTTTCATGAATCCTTATGATACCATAGACTATTTTTTAGAAATTTATCATAATTATCTATTCCACAAACTGTGATTTCAAAGAAGGTATTGATGGTTATATGGATAGATGAATGTGAATCAAAATTCAAGAATATTTGGTGTTCATTATTCAGTACACCTATACTCATACTACCCTACATTTGATAACTATTTATGATTTATAATGGTGAATTAATAAAGTCATTCAAATGTTTTTTCATTAAAATATTCATGGAAATATAATATTCAAATCATTAATTAAAATTTAAAATATTTTTTTAATCCATGATTTGGAGTTAGAAATAGTAATTTTTCATTAATGATATTAAGGTATTGTCTCTTTGGTGAAATACATTATATATATACAAAGAAAATTATTATATTATATATTCAGATATAATGATTTATACTTACACTAAATGAATTTTTTGGGTTTGATCACTGACTATGGATACTCACTACATTACCAACATTAGGAGAAAAAAAGGTTATTTTTTTCTATAGTTGAAGAATCATGCTACATTTTTCATTTTGTAGATTGAATATGACCTAATAATCATGAACAATAATATGATGGACCATGAATCATAAAATAAGGGGAAAAATCAATATTTTCTTAATGGACTCTCAACCATCCATCCATTTGATTATCATTGTGGTGTAGAAGGATTATATGGATCTATAGATGATTGTTTAGAATATATCAGAGATAAACCGTGACATTGATGGAATTAAAATATCTAGTAAATTGATATGGGTTCAATATATACCATTACTGAATAATAATTCATTGGTTGATGATCATAGTTCTCCATTATATATTCATTTTAGATGAACAAACATGAATTATGATATTTTGAATTATTTCTCTTTCGATAACATAAAGAAGGAGATTGCATATTGTGTATCATAGTAGTTTTTTCTTGAAATGTAATATTTTATGATTGATGTAGATAGGGGTGATGTAACCATTATAATCACCTGGATAGAAATGGGTGAAACTCAACATGTATTTTCTTATTTGTTAATCCCAATACATTTTAAATAAATAAGGGGGTTTGGATTTTTTTGATCACCTTATCAAGTCAGAAAATTTCATTTCTATATGAGAATATTTGTTACTTGATAATAATTCCAAGATATATATAATAGAATTTGAATGGGAATAAATATGATTGTAGTCCATTATATTTTATTGGGATCATATTTTAACCTTATATTTTTTTTAATTCCTTAAAAATAATTTCATATTGAGCTTGAATTTATCACTAATTATCATAATTTGACTGATGAAAATTAAAAAAGGAACATTAAAAATCTATTAATTATTTTGATATATTCTTTAATTGATTCTTGAAAATGTTATGATCAAAACCTTCCCTATGTAGAGTTATAATATTACAATAGTTACAATTCTATCATACAAATGGAACCAAATGAAGCTCTTTATTGGATGAGGTATACAAATACAATATAATGTTTAGACATTATATTTCCTATTTAATGTTATGTAAAATATTAAAAACTAAAAACTAAATAAAAATATACATAAATTACATTAGATCTTTATTTAATATCATTTATGATATTTTATATTTTTTATTATAGGAAAATAATTATTTTAAATATTATCATTTAATAGGGTTTTGAGATTTGGGAAGAAGGGAAATTTGAGCCCTATATATGTTTCCAATTAAGAATATTCCAATTTTTTTTATAGAATATTATTTCTGTTTATAAGAACCAAACCCATCAAAAGTTAATGATATATTCAATGTGTGGTCTTTGATGAATTATGTACCTAACCCTCTCCATGTATAAAACTTAAAGGGTGTACAATTAGATCATGATATCTTTTAAGAGGAATAACCCTAAAAATATTGGATAAGAGAAATATAATTATAAGATACATGGAAACACATTTTTATATATTTATTTTGAGATATAATATGTGTGAGGAATCAGCGTAGGAATGATGATATTTCATAATAGATTAGTAAACTCATTTTTTTGATTTATTCACCATATTTCAAGTGTAAAATTATTTTAATATGAAATAATTTAACTCCTAATGATCTTAGTATCAATTCAATGTGAAATAAATCTATTGTGTTAAATTGAATTTGATACACATCACACATAATAATAATGAAAATGTCTATACTAAAAAATATAATATACGTTAAAATAGTGTTAAATGAAACATTATAAGTAAAGTAAATTAATTTGTAAAAAAGAGTTTTTTTGATTCACATATGAAAATACTATTCATTTTAATGAAATATTTTTTATGAATTAATTGAAATTTATTTCTATTATATAATTCAATCAGTAAAATATATTTATTAAACTCATGGAAAGATAATTAAAATCAATATGTAATATCTTAAAAATAATTATGTAACCAAAAAGTATTCCAAAATAATTATTAATGGCCAAACAAAAATATAATCTAAAAAATAATAATATTATTGTATATTATTTGTTTTATGTTTAAAAGTTAAATTTATAGTATTTTTATAATGTTTTTTATTGAAATAAATTTTTATATTAATATTTAAAAAAAGACTTTTCATTTAAATGATATAATATGGTTTGAAATACATAAAACTATATTTTTATTCTTAGAAATAAAATTTATTGAAATATTTATCTTGCTGATTTATATGTAATGATATTAAATTTGTTTTTCATCAAATTTTATAATTGAATATGGTATATTGGTTTTCAAATTTTTGATCAAAAAATATAAATTACTTTATATGTTAAATTTCAATTTGGTTATGAAAAAAACATCAGATAAAAGATAGTTACTATGATAAAATCCAAAATAAGGTAATCTTCTTAAAAATTAGGTAAACTCATGAAATATTACAAATGTTTTCTGTAAATTGTTATAACAAGTTTATCAAGAAAAATACAAATTTTATCCTTTTTGGTTAAAAAGTTGGATTATCATTACTCTAATATAAGAATAATTTTATCTTACGAGTTAAGAATTTAAAACAAATATCGCACCTTTTAATATATAAGATGAACCCTCCTTAAAAAGTATATATAAACACATTTCTACTAAATTATCATGAATCATTACAAAATTTATCTCAATTGAAGTCCAATTTGACTTTTGGGATCCTCTAGTTCCACAAAGTAGTCCCAAACCCCTCATTTTTAGTAGGCTATCAATGAGGAGTTTCATGTATCCAACACAAGTGTTATGTTTTTATAATTCATAATTAAATATCATATCTTATACATAGTATTTATTTTAAATTTACAATTTATAAAAATAAAATTTAGTTATTAATATTCATTAAGAGTAATATGGTCACAATACAATCACATTTTCTTACACATATAATAATTTTAATGTGTTCTTTTTAACTACAGTTTTACATATTATGTGAAAAATGATATATCATTTACATCTTGAAGGATTTAAAAAACATTAATAATGAAAATATTTTGTAATAATAATTTATTTTTATATTTTAATAATCATCTAGTCAAAAAATATTTAACATTATTCATAACTATAATCAATTATTTTTTTTGAATCAAAATTCATAAATAAACTATTTTATAGAGTTCCATATAAACCACTATAATGAATTCCATAAAATGACCATGGGAATACAAATGTTTATAAATAAATATTAAAAATCCTAAATAAAATTGTTAGAGGTGATAAACCTACAAAATATGAACAACTATTTGTGCCTCCATTCTAAACTGTGCATGGGAAGTTAAATTGTTGACTCCTGAATGTTAATTTTAACAATAAAAAACTAATATGAGAGTAACAAATAATGATAAATGAATTTTATATAGTAAAATATAATTTAATACATTTCCATTTTATATTAATAATAATTAAAAAAATATGATTTTAAACAGAATCCATCGATGCAAAAACTAGAGGTATGAGTTTCTTTTCGAATATCTATTTTAATTCAAGGGTTTTTTTATATCTCAATTACTAGTTGAAATTTTTTAAATTAAAACTATATAAAACCATATATATTTTATTCTTCTCGCATTATTATTGGAATTTACATATCTTTTTTTAATTTCACTATTCTTTGTTAAATTAATCAATTGAACATTTTCTTGTAAGAGGAACTGACATTATTTGTGCATTTCAATCAAGAATATTTTAATTTCATGAACATATAGATTATATTTATTATTTAATTCGATTACTTATATTTTTATGACTTCATGATTTTAATTTCCATTTACATATAATTCTATAAATAATGTTTCAAAATATTATTCTTATTATTTTCTCCATTGGTCATGTATTACTTTAATTACAATTTTATGAAATGAATCTTATTTTTAATGGTTTATACATGAAATATTTTTCTGAATTTTTTTTCATCTATTCACTATGAATATTTGTGTAACATAGTTGCACATTTTAATTACAATGTTGTTTATGTTTTGTTTTTCATCCTTGATTTTTTGTATTTGACATATTTTCAGGGATATATATCCTTTGTTGGGGAAAATGACCCAATGTTGTAACAACCTGATATTTTATGAGATATACTATTTTTAATTTCTTTGATGTCTTGTGTTGTACAATACACCATGATTATCTTATACTATATGCAACACCTAATTATCTTGCAGTATACACAACACGATTCTTGGCTTGTGTCACACATAAATTAATGCTCTTTTGATAGAATTCATTTCACACAACACTGAGTAAAGATTTTTTTCAATGAATAAATGAAATATTTTTTAGATTATGATATACTTAACAACAAAATAAACTTTTACTACACAAAAAAACTGACTTGGATTACGTTACACACAAGAGTGACGTTCCTTGATAACTTGCATTGTACGCGATACCAAGTTTCACTAAACAATGATATATTATGGAAATATTATTATTTGATGGTATATAAATTAATCTTTATGAATAGTATTAAAAAAATTTAATTTTATATAATATTAGAAATAATGTTACACAATTTCTTGAACACGATATGATAAAAAAATCCATTTTTTGGATAAAAGAAGTATTTTTTTTTAAAGCATTTTTACCAACATTTGATGGGGAACTCATTTTTAATCAATATTTTTACACTTTTATAAGTCAAATTTTACAAAATAAACATCTTCCAAGGATTAATGACATTAAATTTTACTTTTTTAAAATTTTTGGTATTTTTATTATAAATTTCCAATTTTAATGAATAATGAAAAATACTGCATCTTAATTCAAAACTACTTTTTCATATAATATATTTATATAGTTATAAAATCTTTTTAAGTGTTTTTAAAGTGTAATTATATTATATTTATATAATTTAATACAATTTCGGTCATTTGAAGTAATTTTTCATTGATATTGGACATAAAAACATCACAGTCTTTTTATAGTTATTACTTATTTAAAACCTGTTTTTATGGTTTTGAATATGGGAATTAATTTTAAAATAATTATTGAAAATTTTTTGTTTTTAATTTTTAGAAATTGATCTCATATTTGGAATCATAAGGTTAAAATTGTTTAAATGGGTACCTTTTATTTTTTGGACATTATCAATAGTAACTACAGTTATAAATTTTTTACCACTATTGAAGGGAAAATATGGTAAATAAGGGTAAATAATTAATATTATAATAATATTAAACAACTCTAAAACATGTTATAATCCTAATAGATGATATATTTCCAAATATTTGAATCCTTATGTTTATTGTTGGACACAATGGATTCACATGGATGTGAAAATGACATTTTATAAGAATGAATTTAATGTTATGATAATTATAATAAAAAAATATATCTTTTACTAAATTGATTTTAATATAGGGCTATATAACTGATCTCTATGTATATAAATAGTAATTAGATATCTAAAAAGATATTCTACATCAACATATTTTATTTATAATATTCATACATTAGATAAATATATTTATTAATTACACAATTAGGATGACGTGATTAAATCAATAATGTAATATTCAAATAAATGAATTTATAAATATTAATATAAATTTAATTTGAACATTTTGATTCCATACATGAATTTTCTAGATTCCATTTCTATATTATAAATTCTATAATTCTTTTTTATTGAATAAATCAGGTTGTTATAAATTTTTAAAAAGTCAGGTATGAAATTGTCCAAAATTGACAAAATTCATACCTTAAAACATAAAATAATTTATTAAATGATATTAAATTATTAAAAATATAATATTCAACCAAATTTTTAATTTATGTCCAAATATTTCATAAATAACTTTTTTTCATTTTACAAGATATGTTAATTACAATAACCAACAATGTGTAAATGGCATGCTATCCTGGTAAGGTAAAAAGGGTAAAATAAGGGTTAAACAAAAAATATAAGATACAAAAATATTGAAAAACATGTCTAAAAATTATTTTAGGATGGGTATTCAAGAAAAAAGCATATTTGATTCGAATTAAATAATTTTTTTAATTTTTAATCAAAATTTAATTTATAATAAATTAATATTTTGAGGGATTCCTAAAGTGCCCCTCTCCTCTTCACTCAATTTTGAGCCTTCAATCTCAGCTAAAACATGCTCATTTCAGTTATAAAAATTCCTAGGTACATTCTAGTTCTTCTTTTCATCTCAAAAGAATCACTCTAGTGCCCTAAGATAAAATTTAAGGGAGGCACATCGTGGAAGAGTTAATCTCTTCTACTGATTCCTTCAAATTTCTTTCTTATTCTACTTCCTCTTCATTAGATTTTTCATTATAAAGTAATATTAAAACATTCAATACTATACTGATATATTATTATAAATATGCAACAAACCTATTTCACATTCTATCAATCCTACGAAAAATGAAATCATCACCGGTGCGTGCGTGTGACATACTGTCTCCAAGCCGTGGTGTGATATGTTTTTCACCCCCACCTTACTTGGATGGGTATAATGGTGGAAATAATAAATATACATGATTATTATAACATGATGCTAATTATGAAATATTATACACTCTCTACTCCAATACCATTCAATAATTATGGGAACAATATCGTCGCTCTTGCATACGTATGGATTACTGTCTCCCTGATGCGATGAGATTCATTCCCCCACATTAATCATTCAAGAATGATAATATAGTATCTATAATAAATAATCATGAAATATATGAGATAATAATTATAATGTATATATATGTTTGTGTGTGTTTTTCATTTACTTACTTTGATTCAATTCAATAAGGAAACGAAAACAACATTCATGCTTATGTTTGACCAATCGTACCCATTAACGGTTTATTCCATATCATTTATCTATCTATTATATATATATTTATATAATGAATATATATGATATATAAATAATGTTTTCCAAAATGGATGTATTAAATAATTATCTATGTAATAATATCAAGAATAACAAAGCCCTACATGTACGATAAATTAAATGATTATTACCCAAAATGCTTCTTTAACATGGAATTGACAAATGAATGGGTTATATAAAGTCATAAATAATTCACATATAATCTGAAAAAATTATTATAGTTATTTTAAAAGTTAATACTATGTTTAAACCCACTGTATAATAGTTTCAGATAGATATGGATGAAATCAGACATAAGGTAAGGGATAATTTGGAAATCTCATTATCATTCAAGACTGTTTATACGTAAGTAATTACTGGGGGTATATATATCATCTAAATACTTGTTTTCTAAAAAAAGTCATAAAATGTTTAATATTATTCTATTTATGTTTAAATTCATTTTTAACCTTTTCATTTTTACTACATGGTTTGTAAGGAATCTTTCATACATTTACCATACGAGGAACTTTTTGAATTTTTCGAGAAAATTACGAGAATAATGTTTTTAACTTATATGGAATGAATATATTTTTAAGGTAACAGAACTCCTTATTTCAATGAAGTTTCCTCTACATTTTTTCATTTCTATTTTCAACTAAATTTTTTTATTTTAAAATTGGACAACATTTTGGGAAATGAAAATGTTTTTGAAGAAGAAAGGACATTTTCCTCAAGAAATAAGTTCATGTTTTTTTATCAAAATTATTTTCCATCTAAGATGAAACTATTAATTAGGGTTTTGTTTCTATCCCTATTATTAATATTATTTTACTATTTTAATGCTGCAATGATCTTTTATGTGGATTATGTTATTGATGGAATGATTTTTATAAGGTCCATTTTATTTCAAGGGTTATGCTATGGTGAATTTTTTCATGGCATATGTAAGAATGATTTAATTATGTGTTAGATAGAACCTATATATCCCTCAAATTAATTCTGTAATGACTTATATCTCATGATATAGACATGACTGGAAGGACAAATAAACTCATATCAATAGTGGACTTCGTCCACTATGATGGTCTTGGATGTAATTTCTTGGCAACAATAGAAATCATATTATGTGCGGATTAGATTTCCATAGTTAAATGTTTTATGCCAATGTTATTATACCATGTTTAATGTTCCTTTTTGACCTATTCCATACATACATCCAATATTTATTTCATGACTTATGATTCTGATGTTTAATCTTTATGTTCATGTTTTTACATTCAATTGTTTATGGTCTGTTTTATGTCAACCATGTTTAAACATACTGAGCATTTGAGCTCACCCTTTTTATGATTTTTCTCCCCAAGATACAATGAATGGTTTATGGTAGTAAAACCTAAGGGGAATATCTCTATGGTAGATTTTAATGATCTTTCACTATGTTAGAAGATGATATTCCAAGTTTCTAAAGACACTAAACTAATATAGTCTTCAGGCATCTGTTTGTTCCATGTATTATGTTTTCCACAAAATAAATGTAATGTCCACGTATCTAAAGCTTGGGTCACTACAGTTTGTATCACAATGAATGTTTAGTTTAGATTTGTAAACAAGGATAAGAAAACTTTAGTGATATACCTAGAAAAATTTCTATGGTATGTCTAGGAATGTCCCTAAGGGTAAGTATAACTATAAGATACAGTCCTAGGATTATGATAATGATCATGAATAACAAAGTATTAAACCTAAGAGGTTAGATATTGAAAGTTATCTTCCATGATTATGTTGTTTTGAAAGTATGATTTTTTCTTATCACGCTATTCTTCTTGGTTTTGGACATTTATCGAATCTAGAATGAACTGTGTTAATGATCAATGCACTGTACAATACAATGATTGTCCTCTTGAAAAACCAAATGTTATGGGAGATGAAGTGAAAAATCTTATTGCTATACTTAAACAACCTATGAATCATTATGGACTTCGAAATGAGCCGATAAGGGAACAACATTCTATTGAGTCCTTCATGAGGAAACATACACCATCTTTCTGCAGGTTTTATGATCCACTTGTTGCTGAATAATAGATCAATACCATTGAATATTTATTTTATATCCTTCACTGTTCAGAACATGAAAAGGTCGTTTTGGACAGATATCGCTTAGAAGGTAAAGCAGACTAGTGGTGGACTCTAAGTATGAATACAATGCAGCAAGATGAAATTGAGTTCCTAGAATGGGATGAGTTTGAGAACTTTTTTTAATAATTACATCCCTCTTATTCTTTGAACAAATATGGAAAAATAGTTCCTCAAGAATAATCAAAATAATGATGAATATGTTGGTACATATAAGTTGAATTTTATAAGTCTTGAAAGGTATGCTTTAGGATTTATCATCCAACATGAATATAATGTTGATCGATTATTCAGTGGATTAAAGGCAAGACATCCAAGGAAATTAGCTATAATAGGTTTCAGTAGATATAAAGATATTGGTTGTTGTTTTATTATGGTAGAACTGGAATTTGGTGATAAATTTACATCTCATGGTTTTGACCAGAAATGAAAGATAGTGTTCAAGGAAATATCTCAAAACAATGGTGAAAAGAAAAAGAACAATCATTTATGATTAAAGTATTGAAAGAAGCATGGTTGAGATTGTCTTAAAGGGACTAAAAAATGTTTTAAATGTGGAAAAGATGTTCATCGAGTAGTTGAGTGACAAAGTAATGGGAAAAATGTTTCTAATGATGTGAATAGAGAAAAGACTACAAAGAACGCACAACCAACACTTCAATGCTAAAAGTGAAATGAAATGTGGGCATTATGGTAACTAATGACCTATTACAGAGGCTAATGATGATAGACATCAGCATCCATTTAAGGAAAAAGAAAATTGGAATTCACATTAAATCACTATTGGTGATATTGAGTAAGACAGCTAAGTGGCGGAATGATTATGTGTTTATGTAATGGGTTTTAAAAATAGTGTTGTGGAATCTCATTTATAGTATTATGGATTATTGTAATATCTATATATTTCATTATTGTGGTTTCCAATAATTATATGGTACTAGAAACCCAGAAAAGTGATTGAAATATTTTCGGAAATGATAATATATGCACATAATAAAGGGATAAATAGATAAGAGATGTTTGATAGTATTAATGACTTCAAGACTGATATAAGGAAAAAGTGATATCTTGTTTTGAGTATATAGAATTGTTTATATTTTTGTATTTGAGAAGTGTTAACTTTTGAAATCATTTATGTTTTCAATAAGGTTCTATGGTAATCCATGTTTAAACAGAATACATGATTAAGGTATTCACACGTTTGGAATGTGACAACCAAGAACTACCTTATGAGATATCGGAGACAAATGTTAAATATATTTAGGTAACCTCCTTCTAAAGATTTATATTTGAAGTTATTTGAATAATTTTAATGCTACCCATTTATGGATAATATGAGTTATATTTTCATTGAATTTTGTTACATTAATGTATTATCTCACTATTTATTGACTTATGAATATTTGATAACTTGTGCTAACATTTTTGTTGAGATGAATGGAATGAAATATCATTTTATCGCATGATCATCTAACACTTCAAGAATTAAAAATTGAACATCATTTCATTGAATAATAGATAAATATGAAATTGATCAAGGAATGAAAAATAGTGTGATTGTACCAAAATCATGTATGTATTTGTTCTCATGAAAAAATATTCAACTTTAGGAAAAGGATCTTAAAAACCAAAAAATTTATCCTAGTATATTGTAATTCAATGAATCAAATAATCCCTTAAATCATTGTAGATTTTTTGCTTTCTTATAGTCAACTTTCTCCAAACCTTATTCTCTATCACTATCCATCAGAACTTGATGGTTAGATTTCTCTCCCATATCCATGTTTCCACTAACCACATCTGTTCTCTTATACAGAAACCCAGTAATGAGATGCACTGGGTAGATTATATGCTGCCAACATTCCTTTTTAAAATGATGTTTTAGTATGAATTTTTATTATTCGGGTTTCCATGAAAGAAACTTTCAAGTACAAACCCATTTATAACCCAGACAAATTTCCCGTGTGAAATTCATTTTAAGGGGGGGTAGAATGTAACACCCCAAAATATTATGAGATATAATATTTTTTATTTCATTTATGTATTTTGTTGTACTCTACAACAATATTATCTTTCACTATACACATCACCAAATTATCTTGAAGTATACACAACAATATTCTTGGCTCGTGTTGCACACAATATCAACTTCTTCTGATAGAATTCATTTCACGCAACACTGAGTATAGATTTGTTCAATTTATAAATGAAATATGTTTTGATTAGGTTATATGAAACACAAAAGGAAGCTTTAACTACACAAAACACTAACTTGGTTTGCGTTACATGCAAGAGAGACCTTCCAAGATTGCTTGTGTTTACACGATACCGAGTTTCACTAAACAACGCTATATTATTAAAATATTATTATCTAATGGAATATAAACTAGCCATTTTGAAAATTATTAACCATTTTTTGAATTTTATATTAAATTATAATTCACCTTACACATTTTTTAGAACAAGATATGAGAACATAATCAATTTTTCATATAAAAGATATATTTTTCAAAAAAAAATCAATTTTATGGCCATTTGATGGAACACCCATTTTAAAAATAGTTTTGACCCTTTTATAATTTAAATTTGACAAAATAAATTTCTTATTTAGAAGCAGGTCATTGAAATTTACTTTATTTATAATTTTTTGTATTTTTCTGATAAAATTAATATTTTAATGAATAGTGAAAACTGCATTTTTATTCAAACCCACCTTTTTATATAATTTATTTGTATAGTTATATTATATTTTAAGTTTTATTAAAGATTAATAAAATTATAATTTTATCATTTAATCAATTTTTTGTCATTATAAATAATTTCTCATTGATATTGTTCATAAACACAACTCAGTCTTTTGATAGTTAATACTTCTTAAAAACACATTTTTTGATTTTTACAACGGGAATTAATTTTAAATTAATTGCTGTAATTTCTATGTTTTTAATTCTAAAAAATTAATTCCATATTTTTAATCATTATTTTAAATTTTTTAAATTGGTATCTTTTATTTTTGGACATTATTAATAGCAACTTTAGTAATTATTTTATTTACCATGGTTAAAAGGTAAATATGATAAATAAGGGTAGAAATATAATATTATAATACTATTAAAATACTCTTACACATGGAATAATCCTATTGGTTGAGATATTTCCTACCATGGGTATCCTTGGGTCAATTTGTGTACCCCATGGATTCACTTGGATGTGTAAATGTCATTTTATAGGAATTAATTTAAAGTGAAGATAATTATAACCAAAACATATATCTTTTACAAAATAGATTTTAATATAGGATTATATAACATATATCTTTGACTATAATTAGTAATTATAAAAATTAAAATATTTCCTAAATCATGGTATTTTATTTATAATATTTAGACATTAGTTATCTATATTTATTTATGACACAATTATAAGGTAGTGATTACCACATTAATGAATGATTCAAATAAGAGAGTTTATAAATATTATAATAAGTTTGATTTTAACATTTTGATGACATCCAAAAATTTTCTAAATGACATTGACATAGTATAGATGATTTAATGACTTTGGATATAAGTAATTAGGTTGTTATGAATTTATAAGAAGTCATGTATGAATTATGTCCAAAATTGACATAATTCATCACTTAAAAGAGAACATATTTTAATAAATGATATTAAATTCCTAAAAATTGAGGATTCAGAAAAATGATGAATATAAGTCACAATATTCCCTAAATAACTTTTTTTATGTCATCTCACATGATATGATAATTACATTAACCCACAATTGGTAAATAACATGATATCACGGAAAGATTAAAAAGGGTAAAATAAGGGTTAAACCAAAAAGATAAGGATAAAAAATATTAAAAAACCTATCAAAAATTTATTATATGATGGGTATTGAAACCAAAAGAATATTATCTTCGAGTTAAATAATTTTTGGACAATTTTTAAAGGAAATTTAATTTATAATAAAATAATATTTTGAGTGTTTTCTAAAGTGGCCCTCTCCTCTCTTCAAAAAGGGAACCTCCTCCCTCTCCAATTCAATCCATTTTTTGCCTCCATGCTCAGCCAATGCCTACGAATTTCTCTTCTAAACTTATCTTGTTACATTTTATTGGTTCTGGTCTTCTCAAAATACTAACTCTAGTGTTGTGAGATAAAATTTAAAGGAGGCATTTCGAGGAAGAGGTAATCTCTTCTACCGATTCCTTCAAATTTCTTTCTTCTTCTACTTTTTCTTCTTTTGTTATTTAATTATAATGTAATAACTTTATTATCACTCATATAATTATATGTTATTATAAATATCAAACAAACCTATTTCAATTTCTATCCATCCTATAAAAAATGATATCAAGTTGTGTGTGTAGGTATGACTTACCGTCTCCACGTCGTGGTGAAATTTCTTTTTCACTGCCTCCTTACTTGGATGGGTATAATGGTGGAAATAATAACTATATAGTATTATTCAACCATTATACTAATTCAAATATGTTATACACCATCCAATCCAATACCATTTAACAATTATGGGAATGATTTCGTCCCTCGTGTGTACGTACGGATTACCGTCTCCAAGATGTGATGAGATTCATTCTCAATGTTAACCATTCAAGAATGATTATAATTTATATATAATAAATAATCATGAAATATATGACACAATAATCCTATGGTATTTATGTGTATATATATATATATATCATTTACTTCTATTTAATTCAATAAGGATACAAAAACGACCTTCATGCATATGTACGACCTACTGTCTCCATGAACGTTGAATTCCATTTTATTTACCTATTTATTTTATATACATTTATATATTTAATATATATGATATATACATAATTTCTTACATTCAATAAGTAATTCAATCACTATCTGTGTAATAATATCTTGAAAACAGAGTCCAACCATGTATGATAAGTAAAACTATTATTACCCAAAAAATCACATTAACATGGAATTGAAAAATGAATGGGTAATATAAAGTAATAAGTAAATAATATATGCTCTCATAAATATTATTCCGTTCCTATTACAAGTTAATAATATGTTAAAACTCACTATAAAGGAGTTTCTAACACATATGGAAGAAATTGGACCTAAGGTAAGGGACAATTTTGCAATCTTATTTTTATTCGAGATTGTTTATACGTAAGTAATTACTGGGGATATATTTATCATCAATGTCCATGTTTTCGAAATACATTTTCATAAAATTTTTACTATTCATATATGTATGTTTAAATTCATTTTTACCCATTTTTACTTTTACTACATGGTTTGGCAGAAATTTTTTTTACGTTTACCATATGAGGTACTATTTGACTTTTTTGAAAAAAGTAAGATAATAATGATTTTTTAACTTATATGGTATAAATGGATTTTTACGTTTTCATAAAACCTTGTTTCCAATAATATTTATTACATAATTCCAATATTAATTTCATGGCTTAAGATTATGATTTTTAAACGTTGTGTTCATATTTTTACATTCAAATGTTTATGTTTTATTTTATGTCATACTGAGCAGTTGAGCTCACCCTTTTTATGATTTCTTTTCCCCATGATATAAAGAAGGTTTAGGGTAGGAAAACAAAATGGGTAGATCTTTATGGGAGATTTTGAAGATCCTTCACCATATTAAGAGATGATGTTTCGAGTTTTGGAAGACGCTAAACTAATATAGTCTTTTCGAATCTATTTGTGCAACATATTACGTATTCTGTAAAAGAAATGTATTGTCCATGTATATCAATAATGGGTCGGTTTCACTATTCTGTGATATAATTTTCTTTTAATTAATGGATTTAAGGTATAAATGTGTTAAATGCAAAGCGGGGTTCTTCCCAAGATCTGAGAATACCCATTGTCATGTTGTTTAGGTTTTACACATAAACCTATAGTTTATGTAGTCTTCTAGGAGATTACAAGTTGTGTAATGTTATTTCACATTATGAAATGTTTTCTAAAAAGATGTTGTCAAATTGGTTCTAGAATATATGTTTTTCCATTCAATGTAACATATTCATGATGGTTAATGGTTAAAAGTAATATTTTAATAAGAAGTTGATAGTGTTTTTAGTATATTTCATCTTCATTTATAACCTGATGTATAGTGGGAAAACACGTCATGTAATCACTGTGATTTGGAAGTTATAATAGATTGTGGTTAATTTTCATTTCTTTCCACGTATATCCATACATCTGTTGACCTAGAGTCTCTTAGGGTTGACGTTGGAGACCTAACCTCCATCCAAATTTTATTGTTTAGTGATTGGTATTTGTTGTTGTTGGGTTGCATCTCTCCGGAAAACTATTCTTTTTTGTTCTTTGTTACATAATCCATTACTATTTCATTGGATATGGTTATATTCAGATTTATGATTAGATATTTCTTACTATTTGTCCCTTTCAGTTTCATAGCATGACAGGTCTTCTAAATCCGGATTTCATGGATTCTAATCACCCTTTTTTGAAGGTGAATAGGTTTATACTAGTTTGAGGTATATGTTTCTATATAACGGGTTAGTTCATTGAATTTATTTCTATTATTATAAAATTAATTTGAGATGTTCATATAATTTAATTGATATATGTTTAAAATTGTTTTCTTGTATTGGAAAAAAATCAAAAATGATTTTTCTTTGAATAAATTTTTTCTTGTTTTTGAAATGTATTTTCAAACACTAAAAATGATTGGCATGGAAATTAGAATATTTTATAAAATTGTGAGGTTAATTTTAAAATAAATTTTGATGATTTCAACATTGGAATCCATGGGTTCATTTAGAAAGATTCACAGTTAGTCTTAGTGTGTGTGGAACCACAAAGAGGTAACATTTCTAGATAAAAGTGGACTATGGTAGGACTCTATATTTGTTAGATCCAATGTGATGCGTTTTTTGGATATTGAATGCCAACTATACATTGTGCCATTGGTTAGAGACCAATTATGTGGTTCATTATCATTCATTTTTATTTATCACGTGATTTTTTATTATGGTTTGGTGATCATGGATTTTTATATAAGGTTGTATCATGTAACATTTCATTACACTTTATTTGAAGGATACGTGTTCACAATCATACTTCTTCATCCATATATATGATTTATTTTTTGATCAATTCACCTTGTAATATTTCATTTTTAGAATATGAAATCATTTTTATGAAAACCAAATACAAATTGTTTTACAAATGAATTGGATTTGTGAAAATTATTTGTAAATCTGTTTTTCAGTCTCTAACTATTGAATTCATGATATTAAACACTATATAGAATCAGTTGGGGTATCATATTGGGTAGTGTGATCACACCCTAAATTTTCCCTTGGGATATTTTCGATGTTTTATTGTAGGTAATAGGTAATTAGAAGTGAATATTGTAGCATGACACCATCTTATTTGGTATTCAACATTAGTTTGGGATGGATTGGAGGTGAGTATGGATAATATTGATACTTGTTAGTTTTTATTTATTCATAATTTTAGTATTAGTGAGTTTTAATTGGAAATTATAGATCTTTTTATATCATTTTTATCTATATTTACCTTTGGTTGTATTTATTTCTTTGTTATAAACACAAATTGTTTTTTTATTTCTTTACCTCCCCATGTGATGGCCAGCTCGGGTGTATTATTTAGTCAACCCTATTGGTCTGTTACAATATGATATCAAATGGGGTGCTCTTATCAAAATATTTTAACACTACCTAATATTGGTTTTTCTCTTCAAAATATAAGATTTGGGGCCTTAGAAACTCAAATACTATGTGCAGTCATGGCCAACTCACATCTGTAACTAAACTCGAGTTAACATGGATGGTCATGGAATATTAACAGGATTAAGAATGGTGTGGAAGTTATTTGAATGAACTCTATGGGTATATTATTTAGATTTTTCTATTAATTTATTTATTTAAATTTAATGTTCGAATTATTAATTTCTTTAATTTTGTACTGTTTTCAAGAATTTATTAGAATTCTAAAAGTAGACTAAAAATTTTTGGAATGTTTTGATGATCTAAATAGTTAATGTCTTGTGTCTACTAGAAAATTCCTCTAAGAAGATCTCTTCAAAATATTATATATAAAGATATGTGATAAGTAATTCAAGTAAATTCTATAGTGGACACTTACTTGGTTAAGTTAGTATTATGAAAAATTTTGACACTGGTTCAAGTAGGTGACAAGAACCAAGGATGTGTAGTGGATTAGGGAAATAATTTTTTTAAGATGTATCCACTCATATTATATATTTACAGTGGAATAAAATAATACACTGACTGCCTTTAGATGATTGAATGGATCAGTAATTCCTTAAAGAAATTTAAAGACTCATAGGTGGGTTTTGTCAGGTCTATGATTGCTGGGTCATTAAGGAGATGATGGGACTTGACTTTTAAAGTTAAGTGGATCAAGGTCCTTACCTAGTCCTTTTTCATGAAAATATTTAATTAGAAATTTTATACTAAGTTATTATGCATGTGAAGGAACCAAGAGTTTCTTACCATGGTATAGGCATTGTGTATCATTATAGAGTATTATACCAATTTTTTTAGCTTATTTATCTATAACCAAAAATTGTCCTTAATTAGAACCTAAATAAATGGAAGTTTGAGTTAGTATTGATGGCTAATATTAGGTTTCTTTTTTATTATTATGTTTCTTTTGAACATTGTTGAGGTAATTAAAAAATTAAATATATATATGACTTTGACATATCTTAGGAATACAGGGTTGGGTGGAGCTTCAGTTTTTTTGGTTCTTATCTAGAGTGTATCTTCATCCAAGAAAATGAAATGTAATGGTGGTATGATCAATTTAAGAAATATTTTTTAGGTTTATTCAGGAATGCATCAAATTTTTTTCTATCAGTGTGGGCGGCTGGGTTATATTGGACCTTAGTATATTTATGATCCTATGACTTGTCATTATTGAAGACTATCATACCTTCTAAAGAGTTTCTTTGAACAAACTACTAAGATATGTAAGGCAAGATCCACTCTCACAATGGGTTTACAATTTTGCAATGATGCTTCAAATTGTAATGGGTTAAATCCATAGGACAAGAGGTTGTTTATCTAGATAAGACCACATTTCATTATGTGACTGAATATATTCCCATGGAATTTAATGGAAGGACAATAAAAGATCGAGGAATGGTGTTTATTTTTTCATCTATAGTGATAAAAAAAATTATAAAGGTTCTAAAAATTCTTTAATATCCTTAAATTTTGTTGACTTGTTGGACATTCATTTTAATTTTTTGACATACAAGTTTAATATTTCTATGCCCTTAAGAAAGAGGTATGAATATGTTTACATGTGTACCATGTTATTATGGATGATAAATGAATTTGAGGTACCATGGGAGTTCTTGGAGTTTGATCTTGACATCTTGGACATGATTATATTCATTTATCGGATAATCCGAGTTAAGACGTAGATAAAATATTATCATCGATATGTATAGTTCTTATCAATCCACGGGATTACTCGTGTCTTATAGGTTATTGTGACCCTTTATTTGAAATTATATTGAATTTTATTCCTTGTGTTGGGGTAATCTCATGTCAATTATTGGTTATATTTTTTGGTATAGTTAATCATTGTTTGGGTGTTCGACTTCCTACAATGGTGATTTCATACATTGTGGTCTTTGAGGTTGGTTTTTCATGTTTTTATCCTTAGATAAATATTTATTTCACTATTGACATTGTCCTCGATTAATTTCTCATTATAATGATATCTTATTTAATGAAACCTACTATGTTTTTGGAAAACAAGGTACAGTCTGAGGACCATGAAGCTAAAGGATTCCTTCTTCCTAGCATGTCACCATTGGCATCACATGTCATCTTTGATAATAACTTAGACAATATCCATACACATTGTATTTATTATTTGAAGATATAATGGTTTATATTTAAGAGTATATATCCATTTCCTCAGATTTATTATCATTTAACCCTATTAGATTGGCATGTGGTTTTTAAATGATTGAACTAGGGTCATTGTAACACCAATTACCGTTTTTAAAGGAGGATATACCTAAGACAATATCCATGAGTCAGTATGGAAATTTTTAATTTTTAGTTGTTTCATTATGTCTGAATAATTACCATATGATTATTTTTTTGTTGATGAACCAGTTCATTCATCAGTTCATAGACTATTTTTTGTAATATTTATAGATGATATTTTGTTGTACTCTAAATCCTAGGAGGATCAGATAAACTATTTTCATATCATTCATTAATCAATAAAGGAGAAATTTCTATATGGTAAGCTCTCCAAACATGAGTTCTATATCTTGGAAGTGAAATTTCTAGGGTATATGATATCTTAGAGGGGAATATCAAGCGATCAATAAAAGAAATAAGTGGTTATGTCCTAGGTTAATCCCATAAATGTGTTTGATATCTTAATTATCTTAGGTTTGGACGGTTCGTATAGATAGTTTTTCATAGTTTTTTTAACCTCTCATTATTAATGACTACATTAACCCATAAGGGTGTAATGTTTGAGTGAAACAACATGTTTCAGAGAAAGTTTTAGGTACATAAGATAAGGATAACTTCAATAAACGTTTTTATTCTAAGGAATTGGGTTCGAGTTATCATAATTTTGGTGATGCTTCTATTATGTGTTTTGGATGTGTTTTGACGTAAGGGAAATATGTGTTAGCCTATGTCTCTCACAAGTTATTACCTCACAGGAAGAACCATCCTAACCATATTATTATGTTGGATGAGGTTATGAATTAATTCAAAATGTGGAGTAACTATCTCTTTGGGGAGTATTTTATAGTGTATTCAGATCATAAAATCAAAATATACATTTTTCCATAGTGGGATCTGAACTTCCTAATGAGACACTTGGTGGAATAACATAAGTCTTTTGGAATTTATATTGCATACCCTACTGGGAAACTAAAAGTGGTTGCTAATGATTTGATAAGATAATTACAAACACAATATTTGATGGAATTAGTTGGAGAGGGTTCTCTGATGAGTTTAATTTCTGAGATTTTTTTTGGAGTGGAAGAGGATGGTAGACATGTATTATTAACTTGGATAAAAGATTACTCGTATTTGGGTGATATATTTTGTCTTGATGAGGTGATAGCCCCCACATTCCAATAGTTTAGCAATATCCTTAATTATGGTGAGACATTTCATGAGTGGTATCTCCCTCCCAGTGGAACTTTGTGATTCTATGGAAGGATGGTTGTTCTTTATTCCATAAAGTATGAGTTTTTTTAGTAAAAATCAGTCTTGCTAGTTTTTTCACCATGCAGATATCATGATGCTTCATGACATGAGATGTTGATATTGGTGTTATGGGATGAGGTAGTGTATTTTAGAGCCTATATTTTGGTGTATTACTTGTATGATAATTAAGGAGGTGAATTAGAGACTTATGGGTTTGTTGAATTCCTTACCTATTATTCTATGGACATGGTATGATATTTCCGTGAATTATATAGTTGTATTTACATCAACACCTAGCGGGAAGGATGCACATTGCGTAACATCCCAATTAAGTAATGAATAATAGATATTTTTATCTATGTATATTAATGAATTAGATAGTGTTTTAGAGGCTTAAAATGAGAATAAATCCAATCTTAAGCATGGAATACACTAATATTTTTAAAAGATTGTTTTACTGCCTTTTGATGGAAAACCATTTTTAAATCTATATTTTGAAACTTTTATAATCTATATCTGTAAAAATAAACTTATTCTTTATTATTGGGACATTGAAATTTACTTTGGATAAATTTATGGTATTTTTCTGATAATGTTCTTTTTTTTAATGAATAGTGAAAAATGTCGTATTTTAATTCAAAACCTCTTTTTAATCTAATTTGTTTATATTATTAGATTAACATTTGAATTGGTTTTAAAGTTAAATTATAATATATTTTTACCATTTAATCCAATATTGGTCATTGGAAATAATTTCACTTTGAAATTAGACTTAAACTAGTGTCAATCTTTTGATACTTATTGATTCATAAAAACACGCTATTTGCTCTGACAGTGGGAATTAATTATTAAATTAATTATTGTAACTTATATATTTTTAATTTTCTTAAATATAAATCATTTTTGAATTTGGAATATCAAATATATCTTATGGTGATGTTTTGGTATTTTTCTGAAAAGCTTCAATTTTTGATGAATAGTGAAACCACTAAGTGGTACATAAAAAACTGATTTTTTGTTTAAATGAAATTTTACCACCTCTATGTTTTGAATTTAAAAAATCCTACATACATGGTTGTCATTAAGAAGTAAAATTTGGTTCAACGGGATTAAAAGAATTTTTTGGTGAATAGTAACTTTTAAGTTTTTAATCGCGATTAGAGGTAATTAGTGTAATTTAAGGAAAAAATAATGTATTAATAATATGAAAATACCAATACATGTGTCCTACCCTTATTGGATGTGTCATTTCCGATAAATACAATCCACGGGTCAACTTGGGGACCCCATGGAGCCGCTTTGGAGGGCAAATGACATTAATATCTTTTTATTTAATGTTAAAGTAAAAATGTCACAAACATGAGTTGTTTTACTAAAACAATTTTTAAATAGGGTTATACAAGTAATATTTTTTGACTATAAATATTCATTAGAAATCTAAAATTATTTCCTACATAATTATATTTTTTTAATAATTTTTATACATTAAATAAATTAAACTATTTATGACACAATGATGATGTAGCGATTACCTCATTATTTAACGATTTAAATAAAATGAAACGATAATGTAACATCTAAGACCTACACATGTCAAAAACATATTGGATGGGTGGATTTTGAACTCTTATCACCTTATCCTATAAATATATAATTTTGGGACCTTTTAAATCCGAAAAGCATTTTATAATAAAGTAACCTTTTATAACTTTCCAAGAGTGCCCCTCCTCTCCTCTTATAAAATGGCCCCACATCTACCTCCTTAACCACACCTCTCAAGCCTTTGGCTTAGCCAAACCCTACCCATTTTGTCTCTCCACATCCCTCTCTAACTATTATAAGCCTCACTTTGGGCAGAAGTCTTCCCAAGGAAGCCTTTGAGCTCAAATCAAAAAGAGTTACCCGTTTTAAAGGTAGTGTTTTCTCTTGTGTTCTTATGTTTTATTTTGCTTCTCCAACCCCATAAACCCTTTTTATTCATTTCATTTGTAACAAAACCAGTGTATTCCATATACTAGGATATTGATATAAGAAGGATTCGAGCTACACTTACACACACCTACATCTAATGGTTAAAGAACATACTGTTTCCGTGGATGGCGAATTTCTGACTCACGAAACGATGATTGTTCAATATTCTTTTAACACCATCAAAGGTGGCCATTAAGATGACACTATATTTATATATGATATATAATATGTTTATGTTTTACCTAAGCTTCTATATTTTTCATTTATGGCATACCTTTATGGTTTCCATTATGGGTAAACGCGATATCTTCATTTTAGGAAGTGCGGACTACCGCCCCCTCAAGGTGATTTGATTCGTTAATTCCATATGTGGGATGTATAAAGGATGTAATTAATGATATTATATATGATATTATACTGGAATTATAATATACCTTTATATCATTATGATTCCATTCCATAAAATATGAAATAGAAATGAAAGTAGCGTTCATGCGTACGTACGGCTTACCGTCTCCATGAACAGTGTGTTTCATTTCATACCTATAAATGTTATTTAATATTATAAATGCATGTATATACGGGATATATATAATATATATGATAACTACATCATGAGTATAACTCTGGATATAATGGATACATGAACAACTTGTAATTATAAAGAGTTTAACTTTGTCTCAAGTACCAATGATCGTTAAAACGACCGTTATTAACTTAAATAATTACATAGTGTTCATGACATGGTAATAAGTGATATAAAAGAATAATGAACTTGAAAAAGGTTCTTAAGCAAGTAGAAATTAACTCAAGTTTATTATTCAAGAGGTTAAAGAATGATCGAGTCAAGTCAGACCCGAGGTTTGGGACTTCGTCTCAATCTCCTTTCATTGAGGCATATTTTGTTTTATACACAACCTTCTTTTATACAGTGTATAAACCCCTTTGACTTTTACGTTTATCCAAAAAGAATATTTTTTATATGAACCGTTTTACTAAATGATAAAAGGGAATGTTTTTGTCGAACGTATTCGGCGACATCGACTTCTCCGCCGTCGTGACCATTATTTGAGTTTCAGTTTCCTCTACAAGCCATAACATTTTTTTAAAGAAAAATAATTACCATGTTTTACTTTTCTATTATTTTGGTATTGAAAATGGTTTTCATAATGTTTTTATACCAATGTGTTGTATTGATATCTTGTGATTGAAAAGTGGAAATGTTATGTTTCCTTTATGCATGTTTTATGTGATATGATTATGTTATGGTTATTGGGAATTATTATGAAGACGGGTGGTTCCATGATAAACTAAGGGAAGGTGAGCCCGATATATCTCTCCAATGCATTGGGTAATGTGAAGGGGTTAAATGTTAAGGTTTCTCTGAAGAGATTTAGGGAATATACTGTGATGGGTATTCTAAACGTAGCCAAGAGGGTTACTCCCTACGTAAGAATGTTATGAATGCATCAAGTTACCATTATGTCATATGATTTCTATGATTTATTCATGATTTGATGAGGTATGTTAAATTGATTATGTTTTATGAGTAGATTATTATTTCATTGATTATTATGTATATATGTACTCATGTTTCCTTTCCATATTTTTATATCCCTTACTGAGATTTTTATTCTCATCCCAAGTTTTTGAAATGTTTTTCACATGTCAATGGAAGGGTAAATGATATGATGATAGTGTCAAGGTTGTTTCAAGAAAGAATCCATGTCTTATTTTAAATATGTTTCCGTTGATGGAAAAAATGACTACTATATTTTATGTAACCACTTTGTTTAAATGTGGAATGTAATGCAAGTTTTATGATCTAATTCTCTAAAACTCTAAACCTGAAAAGATCCTCAATGTGTAATCTTGTAATAACTCATGATTAAGTAATTTTTATGGCTGGGGCCTTATAGTTGGTATCAGAGGTCAGTTTATAAAAATTTATGATTTAGAAAATTGTTAAATTATAAATTAATTTAGGGTATGATTGAAATGATATAGCGTTTAACGATTACCATGTTGCTTCACCTAAGATATTTCTGTGCTCAGAATGGTTTTCCGCAGAGGAAACAAAGCAGCTATATTGGGACTACATCAGGAGGAAGACAACATTCAAAATCAGAAACCTGAGATGGTCGGAATCGGAACTGAACATTTTGTTGCAGTGATGGAACAATTGAATCTGGCTATAAATGGTGGTTGTATCCATGCACGAGATTATCCAGATCAACCGGAGAGGAACATGTCAGTGGTGGAACATTTCATGAGGCAACATCCCCCATCATTCAGAGGATCATCTGACCACATGCTAGCTGAAGGGTGGATTAAATCACTGGAGAAGATTTTTGATGTCATGGGGTGTTCAGAACATCAAAAGGTTAGTCTTGTTGTTTACCGTTTTGAAGGAGAAACTGATCAGCGGTGGTCGATGGTGAAAAATATCAGGGATAGTGATGAGATTGATGATCTTCACTAGGATAAATTCAAAGGTATGTTTCTTGAGAAATATTTTCCTAAGGTGGTTCGTCTTAGGATGGAAAAACAATTCCTAGAATTGAGGAAGGAGGATGACTCAGTGGCTGTTTATGAAGAAAAGTTCACTCGACTAGCAAGGTATGCTCCAAACTTCATACGAGATATTGATAGTAAAATCAACCATTTTTACTCAGGGTTAAAGCCAAAGTATTGAAAGGGCTTTAGCTTCTCGTGAGTTCAAAAGTTATGAAAAACTTGTTCGATGTCGGGAGAAGGTGGAAATGGAGTTTTCTGATGATCAGTTGTTCTTTGACAAACAACAGAATAAGAGGTCCAGTTGGCAAGAAAAGGGGAAGAATTCATCAAAGAAACAAGGAGGTATGAAAACAAAATATCCAACCTGTGAGAAGTGTTGTAAAATTCATCCTGGAGAATGTTTATCCAATTCTGTAAAGTACTTTTGGTGTGGTAAGTCATGTCATATTTCTCATAACTGTAAGGAGGATGATCAAGTAGGTAATAAAAAGCCAGTAGTAAGATGTTTTAAGTGTAATTAAATGGGTCATTATGCAAATGAGTGTCTAACAAAGAACTCAACTGGGGGAAAACATCCAGACTACATGTAGAAAGGGGTGGTGAAATCCTTTGTAACTACTTCAGTAGATGTTGGGCCATCGAATGAAGTAGTATCAGGTACACTGTTTGTTTCTTCATATTATGCCAATGTGTTGTTTGATTCAGGGTCTACACATTCATTCATTTCTGAGAAGTTTTCTAGTAAATTGGAAATTCCATCTCAAGATATGAATCTTGAACTTATGCTAAAAACAATCGGAGGAAACGTTGAGACAAAAAGAAATTATAAAAACCTTCCTATCCTTGTGTGTGGAAATAATCTACCATCAAACCTTATTTTTTTGCCTCTAGTAGAGTTTGATGTTATTTTGGGCATGGATTGGATTTCTGTTTATCATGTTAAGATTGACTACAAAGCTAAAATGGTTTCTTTTCAGAAAGATTTTCAGTTTTTGTACAAGAATGAACCCTTGATTTTGATAACATATCAGGAAGATGAGAAACTAGTAAAAGATAGAAATTAATGTTACCTTGCACATATTGTTGAAAATAAAGAAACTATTCAGATTAATGATGTGCCAGTAGTAAATGATTATCTTGATATTTATCCGGATGAGTTGCCTAGTATTATTCATGATCGGAAAGTTGAATTTACTTTTGAATTAGTTTCTAATTCTAAGCCAATTTCAAAACCCCCTTATCGAATGGCTCAAGTTGAACTTTTAGATTTGAAGAATCAATTGCAGGAGTTATTAGATAAGGGTTTCATTCGACCTAGCACATCACCATGGGGTGCTCTTGTCTTGTTTGTTAAAAATAAAGATGGTTCAATGAGACTTTACATTGATTATAGAGCCTTGAATAATATCATGGTTAAGAACAAGTATCCTTTTCCTCATATCGATGATTTGTTTGATCAGCTCTAGGGAGCTCCATTTTTTTCGAAGATGGACTTGAGGTCGGAGTACCATCAGTTGAAAGTAAAAGAATCAGACGTTTCGAAGACTATGTTACGTACTAGATATTGCCATTACGAATTTGTAGTTATGCCTTTTGGGTTAACCAATGCACCTTCTGTATTCATGGACCTTATGAATAGAATTTTCCATGATTTCTTAGATAAGTTTGTGGTTGTTTTCATCGATGATATTTTGGTGTTTTCTAAAAGTAAAGAGGAGCATGATAGCCATTTAAGGGTTATCTTGAAAACCTTAAAAGAAAAGAAACTATATGGAAAATTTAGCAAATGTGAGTTTTGGTTACAAGAAATTTCATTCCTTGGTCACATTGTTTCTAATGACGGGATAACTGTTGATCCTGCAAAAACAAAGGTTGTTGAAGAATGGCCAAGACCCACAAATCTAACTGAGATTCATAGCTTCCTTGGTTTGGCAGGCTATTACTGAAGGTTTGTTAGAAATTTTTCCCAGTTATATAGTCCAATGACTAAGCTAACTCGGAAGGGTGTCAAGTTTATCTGGACAAAAGAATGTGATGATTGTTTTCAGGAACTGAAAAGAAGATTGGTGAATGCTCCAGTTTTGGCACTACCTTCCAGGAATGGTGAGTTTTTTATCTATAGTGATGCTTCATTGAAAGGAATTGGTTGTGTCCTAATGTAGAATGATCAGGTAATTGCTTATACTTAACGACAGTTGAAAACTCATGAGGTAAATTACCCTACACATGATTTGGAATTAGCTCCTGTTGTTTTTGCTCTAAAAATTTGGAGGCATCATTTGTATGGAATAAAGTGTGAAATATATACTGATCACAAATGTTTAAAGTATATATTCACTCAGAAATTATTGAACATGAGACAGAGGAGATGGCTAGAATTAATCAAGGATTATGATTGTACAATTCATTACCATCCGGGAAAAGCAAATAAAGTAGCTGATGCTTTGAGTCGAAAAAGTAATGCTTCATTAACCATGCTACATTTGGAACGAGATCCTTTGTTTTTTGATTTGACGAACATTGGCATAGAAGTTGTTGGTGTAAGAATTTCTTCTATTTTGTTTCAGGTATCAGTGAGATCATCCATATCAGACAGAATTAAGCAAGTATTGAATCAAGATAGTGAGTTGCAAAAAAAGGTAGAACTGGTTCAGAAGGGTATGTTGCCTCAATTCAACATTGATAATGATTGTATTTTGAGGTTTGGGAAGAGATTATGTGTTCATTGTGATTCACAGTTGAAGAATCAGTTGTTATGTGAGGCTCATAGTTCCACGTTTTCAGTTCATCCTGGTAGTACTAAGATGTACAGAGATCTGCGGGAGTATTACTGGTGGGATGGAATGAAAAGTGATATTGATGATTTTACTGTGAAGTGTTTGACTTGTCAGCAGGTTAAAGCCGAGCGGCAGTAACCTAAATGGATGCTTCAGCCTTTACAAGTGCCAGAGTGGAAATGGGAAAATATATCCATTAACTTTGTTGTGGGATAACCGAAGACATCTAGAGGTAATAATGCAATCGGGGTTATTTTTGATCGATTGACTAAATTTGCTCATTTCCTTCCTATTTGAGATACATTCCCTCTAGATCAACTTTCTCGGTTGTATCTTAAAGAGATAGTCAGGTTTCCTGGAGTTCCCCTCTCCATTGTATCTGATCATGATCCTAGGTTTACTTCTAACTTTTGGAAAGGCCTTCAAAAGTCATTGGGTACCAAATTAAATTTTAGTACATCTTTTCATCCGCAATCATAAGGGCAGTCAGAATGAAAAAATTCAGACATTGGAAGATAAGCTACATGCTTGTTCAATGGTTTATCAGGGAAGTTGGGACCAACATCTTTCATTGGTTGAATTTTCATATAATAACAGTTTTCATTCCAGTATACAGATGGCACCATTTTAGGGGTTATATGGGAAGTGGTGTCGAAATCCATATTTCTGGGATGAATTGGGTGAAAGGAAGCTGATGGAAATAGAATTGGAA
Source organism: Viscum album (assembly GCA_963277665.1). NCBI lineage: Eukaryota > Viridiplantae > Streptophyta > Magnoliopsida > Santalales > Viscaceae > Viscum > Viscum album. Next base: position 1,646,532,301 of record OY728164.1, read on the forward strand.
GTAGATATGGCAGAAAAGGTTCAGTTGATATAGAAACACATGAGAAGAGCTCAGAGTAGGCAGAAGAGTTATGCAGATAACCGGAGGAAGGATCTATCTTTCGAGGTAGGTGATCATGGTTTTCTCAAAGTCTCACCATGGAAAAGCATGATGCGATTTGGTAAGAAAGGAAAGATGAGTCCAAGGTTCATTGGACCATATGAAATTCTGGAGAGAGTTGGATCAGTTTCTTACCGAGTGGCTTTACCTCCGAGTTCATCTCAGGTACATAATGTTTTTCATGTTTCAATGTTAAGGAAGTACATGCCAGATCCATCTCTTGTTTTGAGTCCAGAGGTAGTTCAGCTGGAAAAGAACCTATCTTATGAGGAACAACCGGTCCAGATTCTTGACCACAGGGGGCAACTGTTGCGGAATAATGTGATTCATCAGGTAAAGGTTTTGTGGAAAAATCACATGATTGAAGAGGCAACATGGGAATCTAAAAATAGAGTGAGGGATAAATACCCCCACTTATTCGATAAGTAAATAAATTGTGCAGACGCAATTTTATAAAGGGGGGAAGGATGTAACATCCCAAGTAAGTAATAAATAATAGATATTTTTATCTATTTCTATTAATTAATTAGATAGTGTTTTAGAGGCTTAAAATGAGAATAAATCCAATCTTAAGCATGGAATACACTAATATTTTTAAAAGATTGTTTTACTGCCTTTTGATGGCAAACCATTTTTAAATATATATTTTGACAGTTTTATAAGATATATTTTTCAAAATAAACTTATTATTTATGATTGGGATATTGAAATTTACTTTGGATAAATTTCTAGTATTTTTCTGATAATGTTCTTTTTTTAAAGAATAGTGAAAAATGTCGTATTTTAATTAAAAACCTATTTTTAATCTAATTTTTTTATATGATTAGATTATATTTTGTATTGGTTTTAAAGTTAAATTAGAATATATTTTAACCATTTAATCCAATAGTGGTCGTTGGAATTAATTTCACATTGAAATTGGACTTAAACTAGTGTCAATCTTTTGATACTTATTGTTTCATAAAAACCTGTTATTTGCTCTGACAGTGGGAATTAATTATTAAATTAATTATTGTAACTTATATGTTTTGACTTTTTTTAAATAGATATCATTTTTGAATTCAGAATATCAAATATAGCTTATGGTGATGTTTTGGTATTTTTCTGAAAAGCTTCAATTTTTGATGAATAGTGAAACCACTAAGTGGTACTTAAAAACTGATTTTTCGTTTAAATGAAATTCTACCACCTCTGTGTTTTGAATTTCAAAAATCCGACATACATGGTTTTCATTAAGAAGAAAAATTTGGTTCAATGGGATTAAAATAATTTTTTGGTGAATAGTAACTTTTATGTTTTTAATCGCGATTAGAGGTAATTAGTGTAATTTAAGGTAAAAATAATGTTTTAATAATATGAAAATACCTAGACACATGTCCTACCATTATTGGATGTGTAATGGCCGACCAATACAATCCATGGGTCAACTTGGGGACCCCATGGAGCCACTTTGGAAGGAAAATAACATTAATATCTTTTTATTTAATGTTAAAGTAAAAATGTCACAAACATGAGTTGTTTTACTAAAACAATTTTTAAATGGGGTTATACAAATCATATTTTTGACTAAAAATATTAATTATAAATCTAAAAAGATTTCCTACATCATTCTATTTTTTTTATAATTTTTAGACATTAAATAAATTAAATTATTTATGACACCATGATGATGCACCGATTACCTCATTATTTAACAATTTAAATAAAATGAAAAGATAATGTAAAATCTAAGACCTACACATGTCAAAAACCTATTAGAGGAGTGTATTTTGAACTCTTATCACCTTATCCTAGAAATATATAATTCTAGGACCTTTTAAATCTGAAAATCATTTTATAATAAAGTAACCTTTTATAACTTTCCAAGAGTGGCCCTCCTCTCCTCTTATAAAAGGCCCCCACCTCTACCCTCTTAACCACACCTCTCAAGCCTTCGGCTCGGCCAAACCCTTCCCATTTTGTCTCTCCACATCCCTCTAGAACTCTTAGAAGCCTCACTTTTGGCAGAAGTCTTCTCAAGGAATCCTTTGAGCTCAAATCAAAAAGAGTTACCCATTTTAAAGGTAGTATTTTCTCTTGTGTTCTTATGTTTAATTTTTCTTCTCCAACCCCCAAAACTCTTTTTATTCATTTCTTTTGTAACAACACCAGTATATTCCATATACTAGGATTTTTTTATAAGAAGTATTCGAGCTACACTTACACACACCTACATCTAATGGTTAAAGAACATACTGTTTCCGTGGATGGAGAATTTCTGCATCACGAAACGATGATTGTTCAATATTCTTTTAACACCATCAAAGGTGGCCATTAATATGAAACTATATTTATATATGATATATAATATGTTTATGTTTCACTTAAGATTCTCTATTTTTCATTTATCGCATACCTTTATGGTTTCCATTATGGGTAAACGCGATATCTTCATTTTAGGAAGTGCGGACTACCGCCCCCTCAAAGTGATTTGATTCGTTAATGCCATATGTGGGATGTATAAAGGATGTAATTAATGATATTATATATGATATTATACTATAATTATAATATACCTTTATATTATTATGATTCCATTCCATAAAATATGAAATAGAAAGGAAAGTAGCATTCATGCGTACGTACGGCTTACCGTCTCCATGAACGGTGCATTTCATTTCTTACCTCTAAACGTTATGTAATATTATAAATGCATGTATATACTGGATATATATGATATATATGATATCTACATCATTTGTATAACTCTGGATATAATGGATACAAAAACAACTTGTAATTATAAAGAGTTTATCTTTGAATCAAGTACCAATGATCGTTAAAATGACTGTTATTAACATAAATAATTACATAGTGTTCATGACATTGTAATAAGTGATATAAAAGAATAATGAACTTGAAAAAGGTTATTAAGAAAGTAGAAATTAACTCAAGTTTATTATTCATGAGGTTAAATAATGATCGAGTCAAGTCGGACCCGAGATATGGGACTTCGTCTCAATCTCCTTTCATTGAGGCATATTTTGTTTTATACACAACCTTATTTTATACGGTCTATAAACCCCTTTGACTTTTAAGTTTATCCAAAAGGAATATTTTTTATACGAAGCATTTTACTGAAATACAAAAGGGAATGTTTTTGTCATATGTATGCGGCGACAACGACTTTTCCGCCGTCGTGACCATTATTTGAGTTCTGGCTTCCTCTACAAGCCATACATTTTTTTTAAAGAAAAATAAATACCCTGTTTTACTTTTCTTTTATTTTGGTATTGAAAATGGTTTTCATAATGTTTTTATATCAATGTGTTGTATTGATATCTTTTGATTGAAAAGTGGAAATGTTTTGTTTCCTTTATGCATGTTTTATGTGATACGATTATGTTATGGTTCTTAGGAATTATTATGAAGACGGGTGGTTTTGTGATAAACTAAGGGTGGGTGAGCCCGATATAGCTCTCCAATGCATTGGGTAACGTGAAGGGGTGAAACGTTAAGGTTTCTCCGAAGAGATTTAGGGAAGATACTGTGATGGGTATTCTAAACGTAACCAAGAGGGTTACTCCCTACGTAAGAATGTTATGAATGCCTCAAGTTACCATTATATCATATGATTTCTATGATTTATTCATGATTTGATGATGTATGTTAAAGTGCTTATGTTTTATGAGTAGAGTATGATTTCATTGATTCTTATATATACATGTACTCATTTTTCCTTTCCATATTTTTATATCCCTTACTGAGCTTTTTAAGCTCATCCAAAGTTTTTGATATGTTTTTCAAAGGTCAAGGGAAGGGTACATGATATGATGATAGTGTCAAGGTAGTGTCAACCAAGAATCCATGTCTTATTTTAAATATGTTTCTGTTGATGGGAAAAATGAATACTATCTTTTATGTAACCACTTTGTTTAAATGTGGAATGTAATGCAAGTTTTATGATCTAATTCTCTAAAACTCTAAAACTGAAAATATCCTCAATGTGTAATCTTGTAATAACTCAAGATTAAGTAAGTTTTAAGGATTGGGCCTTATAGTTGGTATCAGAGGTCGGTTTAGAAAACATTAGGAGTTAGAAAATTGTAAAATTATAAATTAATTTATGGTATGATTGAAATGATATAGCATTTAAATATTACCATGTTGCTTCGCCTAAGATATTTCTGTGTTTAGAATGGTTTTCTGCAGAGGAAACAAAGAAGCTATATTGGGACGACATCATGAGGAATACAACCTTCCATATCAGCAACCTGAGATGGTCGGAATCGGAACTGAATAGTTTGTTGTAGTGATGGCACAGTTGACTCAGGCTATAAATGGTGGTGGTATCCATGCACGAGATCAGCCAGATCAACCGCAGAGGAACATATCAGAGGTGGAACATTTCATGAGGCAACATCCCCTATCATTCAGACGGTCATCTAACCCCGTGATAGATGAACGGTGGATTAAAGCACTGGAGAAGATTTTTAATGTCATGGGGTGTTCAGAACATCAAAAACGTTAGTCTTGCTGTTTACCGTTTTGAAGGAGAAGTTGATCAAAGGTGGTCGATGGTAAAAAATATCAGGGATAGTGATGAGATTGATGATCTTCACTGGGACGAATTCAAAGGTATGTTTCTTGAGAAATATCTTCCAAAGGTGGTTCGTCTTAGCATGGAAAAACAATTCCTAGAATTGAGGCCGGAGGATGACTCAGTGGCTTCTTATGAAGAAAATTTCACTCGACTGGCAAGGTATGCTCCAAACTTCATACGAGATCTTGATAGTAAAATCAACCATTTTTACTCAGGGTTAAAGCCAAAGTATCGAAGGAATTTGTCTTCTCGTGCGTTCAAAAGTTATGAAAAACTTGTTCGATGTTCGGAGAAGGTGGAAATGGAGTTTTCCGATGATCAGGTGTTCTTTGACAAACAACAGAATAAGAGGTCCAGTTGGCAGGCAAAGGGGGAGAATTCATCAAAGAAACAAGGAGGTAGAAAACAAAATATCCATCCTGTGAGAAGTGTGGTAAAATTCATCCTGGAGAATGTTTATCCAAGTCTGTAAAGTGCTTTTAGTGTGGTAAGTCAGGTCATATTGCTTGTAACTGTAAGGAAGATGATCAAGCAGGCAATAAAAAGCCAGCAGTAAGATGTTTTAAGTGTAATGAAATGGGTCATTATGCAAATGAGTGTCTAACGAAGAACTCAACTAGGGGAAAGCAGCCAGACTACAAGAAGAAAGGGGTGGTGAAATCATTTGAAACTACTTCATTATATGTTGGGCCCTCGAATGAAGTAGTATCAGGTACACTATTTGTTTGTTCAGATTATGCCAATGTGTTGTTTGATTCAGGGTCTACACATTCTTTCATTTGTGAGAAGTTTTCTAGTAAATTGGAAATTCCATCTCAAGATAGGAATCCTGAACATATGGTAAAAACACCCGGAGGAAACGTTGAGACAAAAACAAATTATAAGAACCTTCCTATCCTTGTGTGCGGAAAGAATCTACCAGCAAACCTTATTTTTTGCCTCTAGTAGAGTTTGATGTTATTTTGTGTAGGGATTGGATTTCTGTTTATCATGCTAAGATTGACTGCAGAGCTAAAATGGTTTCTTTTCAAAAATATTTTTAGTTTTTGTACATGAATGAACCCTTGATTTTGATAACATATCAGGAAGTTGAGAAACAAGTAAAAGATGGAAATGAATGTTACCTTGAACATATTGTTGAAAATAAAGGAACTGTTTAGATTAATGTTGTGCCAGTAGTAAATGAGTATCTTGATATTTTTCCTGATGATTTTCCTGGTATTATTCATGATCAGGAAGTTGAATTTACTGTTGAATTAGTTCCTAATTCTAATCCAATTTCAAAACCCCCTTATTGAATGGCTCAAGTTGAACTTTTAGAGTTAAAGAAGCAATTGTAGGAGTTATTAGATATGGGTTTCATTCGACCTAGCACGTCACCATGGGGTGCTCCTGTCTTGTTTATTAAAAAGAAAGATGTTTCAATGAGACTTTGCATTGATTATAGATCCTTGAATAATATCATTGTTAAGAACAAGTATCTTTTGCCTCATATCGATGATTTGTTTGGTCAGCTCCACGGAGCTCATTATTTTTCGAAGATGGACTTGAGGTCGGGGTACCATCAGTTGAAAGTAAAAGAAGCAGACGTTTCAAAGACTTTGTTCTGTACTAGATATGGCCATTACAAATTTGCAGTTAAGCCTTTTGGGTTAACCAATGCACCTTTTGTATTCATGGACCTTATGAATAGAATTTTCCATGAGTTCTTGGATAAGTTTGTGGTTGTTTACATCGATGATATTTTGGTGTTTTCTAAAAGTAAAGAGGAGAATGAAAGTCATTTAAGGGTTATCTTGCAAACCTTAAAAGAAAAGAAACTGTATGGAAAATTTAGCAAGTGTGAGTTTTGGTTACAACAAATTTCTTTCCTTGGTCACATTATTTCTAAAGATGGGATAACTGTGGATCCTGCAAAAAAAAAGGTTGTTGAAGAATGGCCAAGACCCACAAATGTAACTGATATTCGTAGCTTCCTTGGTTTGGAAGTCTATTACCAAAGGTTTGATAGAAATATTTCCCGGTTATCTAGTTCAATGACTAAGCTAACTCGGAAGGGTGTCAAGTTTATCTGGACAAAAGAATGTGATGATTGTTTTCAGGAACTGAAAAGAAGATTGGTGAATACTCCAGTTTTGGCACTACCTTCCAGGAATGGTGAGTTTTTTATCTACAGTGGGGCTTCATTGAAAGGAATTGGTTTCGTTCTAATGTAGAATGATCAGGTAATTGCTTATGCTTCACGAAAGTTGAAAACTCATGAGGTAAATTACCCTACACATGATTTGGAATTAGCTGCTGTTGTTTTTTCTCTAAAAATTTGTAGGCATCATGTGTATGGAGTAAAGTGTTAAATATATACTGATCACAAAAGTTTAAAGTATATATTAACTCAGAAAGAATTGAACATGAGACAGAGGAGATGGCTAGAATTAATCAAGTATTGTGATTGTACAATTCATTACCATCCGAGAAAAGCAAATAAAGTTGTTGATGCTTTGAGTCGAAAAAGTAATGTTTCATTAACCATGCTACATTTGGAACGTGATCCTTTGGTTTTTGATTTGATGAAATTTGGCATAGAAGTTGTTGGTGAAAGAATTTCTTCTGTTTTGTTTCAGGTATCAGTGAGATAATCCCTATCAGACAGAATTAAGCAAGCACAGAATCAAAACAGTGAGTTGCAGAAAAAGGTAGAGTTGGTTCAGAAGGGTAAGTTGCATGAATTCAACATTGATAATGATTGTATTTTGAGATTTGGGAATATATTATGTATTCCTTGTGATTCACAGTTGAAGAATGAGTTGTTATGTGAGGCTCATAGTTCCCCATTTTCAGTTCATCCTGGCAGTACTAAGATGTACAGAGATCTGCGGGAGTATTACTGGTGGGATGGAAGGAAAAGAGATATTGATGATTTTACTATAAAGTGTTTGACTTGTCAGCAGGTTAAAGCAGAGCGGCAGTTACCTAAAGGGATGTTTCAGGCATTACCAGTGCCAGAGTGGAAATGGGAAAATATATCCATGGACTTTGTTGTGGGATTACCGAAGACATCTAGAGGTAATAATGCAATCTGAGTTATTGTTGATCGATTGACTAAATCTTCTCATTTACTTCCTATTTGAGATACATTCTCTCTAGATCAACTTTCTCGATTGTATCTTAAAGATATAGTCAGGTTGCCTGGAGTTCCCCTCTCCATTGTATCTGATCATGATCTTAGGTTTACTTTTCACTTTTGGAAAGGCCTTCAAAAGTCATTGGGTACCGAATTAAATTTTAGTACAGCTTTTCATCCGTAATCATATAGGCAGTCAGAACAAAAAATTCAGACATTGGAATGAAAGCTATTATTATATGAAAATTCAACCAAAGAAAGCTATTGTTTTACTGCCTTTTGATGGAAAACCATTTTTAAATATATATTTTGAAAATTTTATAAGCTATATTTGTGAAAATATACTTATTATTTATGATTGGGACATTGAAATTTACTTTGGATAAATTTCTGGTATTTTTCTGATAATGTTCTTTTTTTTAATGAATAGTGAAAATGTCGTATTTTAATTCAAAACCTCTTTTTAATCTATTTTGTTTATATGATTAGATTATCTTTTGAATTTGTTTTCAATTTAAATTAGAATATATTTTTACCATTTAATCCAATAGTGTTCATTGGAATTAATTTCACTTTGAAATTGGACTTAAACTAGTGTCAATCTTTTGATACTTATTGTTTCATAGAAACCCGCTATTTGCTCTGACAGTGGGAATTAATTATTAAATTAATTTTTGTAACTTATATGTTTTTAATTTTGTTAAATAGACATCATTTTTGAATTTGGGATATCAAATATATCTTATGGTGATGTTTTGTTATTTTTCTGAAAATCTTCAATTTTTGATGAATAGTGAAACCACTAAGTGGTACTTAAAAAACTGATTTTTCGTTTAAATGAAATTTTACCACCTCTGTGTTTTGAATTTCAAAAATCCAACATACATGTTTGTAATTAAGAAGTAAAATTCAGTTCAATGGGATTAAAATAATTTTTTGGTGACTCGTATCTTTTAAGTTTTTAATCGCGATTAGAGGAAATTAGTGTAATTTAAGGTAAAAAAATGTTCTAATAATATGAAAATACCTAGACACATGTCCTACCCTTATTGGATGTGTCATGGCCGATCAAGACAATCCATGGGTCAACTTGGGGACCCCATGGAGCCACTTTGGAAGGAAAATGACATTAATATCTTTTTATTTAATGTTAAAGTAAAAATGTCACAAACATGAGTTGTTTTACTAAAACAATTTTTAAACGGGGTTATACAAATCATATTTTTGACTATAAATATTAGTTAGAAATATAAAAAGATTTCCTATATCTTTATATTTTTTTATAATTTTTAGGCATTAAATGAATTAAATTATTTATGACACCATGATGATGGAGCGATTACCTCATTATTTAATGATTTAAATAAAATGAAAAGACAATGTAAAATCTAAGACCTACACATGTCAAAATCCTATTGGATGGGTGGATTTTGAACTCTTATCACCTTATCCTCGAAATATATAATTTTGGGGCCTTTTAAATCCGAAAATCATTTTATAATAAAGTAACCTATTATTACTTTCCAAGAGTGCCCCTCCTATCCTCATATAAATGGCCCCCACCACTACCTCCTTACCCACACCTCTCAAGCCTTTGGCTCGGCCAACCCCTACCCATTTTGTCTCTCCACATCCCTCTCTAACTCTTAGAAGCCTCACTTTGGGCAGAAGTCTTCTCAAGGAAGCCTTTGAGCTCAAATCAAAAAGAGTTTCCCGTTTTAAAGGTAGTATTTTCTCTTGTGTTCTTATATTATATTTTGCTTCTCCAACCCCCTAAACACTTTTTATTCATTTCCTTTGTAACAACACCAGTATATTGCATATACTAGGATGTTGTTATAAGATGGATTCGAGCAACACTTACACCCACCTACATCTAATGGTTAATTAACTTACTGTTTCCGTGGATGGAGAATGTCTGCCTCACGAAACGATGATTGTTCAATATTCTTTTAACACCTTAAAAGGTGGACATTAAGATGACACTATATTTTTATATGATATATAATATGTTTTTGTTTTACTTAAGCTTCTGTATTTTTCATTTATGTCATACCTTTATGGTTTCCATTATGGGTAAACGCGATATCTTCATTTTAGGAAGTGCGGACTACCGCCCCCTCAAAGTGATTTGATTCGTTAATTCCATATGTGGGATGTATAAAGAAAGTAATTAATGATATTATATATGATATTATACTGGAATTATAATATACCTTTATATAATTATGATTACATTCCATAAAATATGAAATAGAAATGAAAGTAGTGTTCATGCGTACGTACGGCTTACCATCTCCATGAACGGTGCATTTCATTTCTTACCTCTAAACGTTATGTAATATTATAAATGCATGTATATACTGGATATATATGATATATATGATATCTACATCATGATTATAACTCTGGATATAATCAATACATGAACAAATTTTAATTATAAAGAGTTTATCTTTGACTCAAGTACCAATGATCGTTAAAAAGGCCGTTATTAACTTAAATAATTACATAGTGTTCGTGACATGGTAATAAGTGATATAAAATAATAATTAACTTGAAAAGTGTTCTTAATAAAGTATAAATGTACTCAAATTTATTATTCAGGAGGTTAAATAACGATCGAGTCAAGTCAGACCCGAGGTATGGGACATCGTCTCAATCTCCTTTCATTGAGGAATATTTTGTTTTATACACAACCTTCTTTTATACGGTGTATAAACCCCTTTGAATTTTACGTTTATCCAAAAGGAATAGTTTTTATAAAAAGAATTTTACTAAATGACAAAAGGGAATGTTTTTGTCGTACGTATGTGGCGACAATGACTTCTCCACCGCCATGACCATTATTTGAGTTTCGACTTCCTCTACAAGCCATACCTTTTTTTTAAAGAAAAATAAGTACCTTGTTTTAATTTTCTTTTATTTTGGTATTGAAAATGGTTTTCATAATGTTTTTATATCAATGTGTTGAATTGATATCTTGTGATTGAAAAGTGGAAATGTTATGTTTCTTTTATGCATGTTTTATGTGATACGATTATGTTATGGTTCATGGGCATTATTATGAAGACGGGTGGTTCCGTGATAAACTAAGGGCGGGTGAGCCCGATATTGCTCTCCAATGCATTGGGTAATGTGAAGGGGTTAAACGTTAAGGTTTCTCCGAAGAGAATTAGGGAATATACTATGATGGGTATTCCAAACGTAACTAATAGGGTTACTCCCTACGTAAGAATGTTATGAATGCCTCAAGTTACCTTTATGTCGTACGATTTCTATGATTTATTCATGATTTGATGAGGTATGTTAAAGTGCTTATGTTTTATGAGTAGAGTATGATTTCATTGATTCTTATGTATACATGTACTCATGTTTCCTTTCCATATTTTTATATCCCTTACTGAGCTTTTTATACTCATCCCACGTTTTTGAAATGTTTTTCACAGGTCAAGGGAAGGGTACATGATATGATGATAGTGTCAAGGAAGTGTCAAGAAAGAATCCATGTCTTATTTTAAATATGTTTCCGTTGATGGGAAAAATTAATACTATCTTTTATGTAACCACTTTGTTTAAATGTGGAATGTAATGCAAGTTGTATGATCTAATTCTCGAAAACTCTAAACCTGAAATGATCCTCAATGTGTAATCTTGTAATAACTCAAGATTAAGTAAGGTTTAAGGTGGGGGCCTTATAGTTGGTATCAGAGGTCGGTTTAGAAAACTTTAGGAGATAGAAAATTGTTAAATTATAAATTAATTTATGGTATGATTGAAATGATATAGCATTTAAAGATTACCATGTTGCTTCACCTAAGATATTTCTGTGTTCAGAATGGTTTTCCACAGTGGAAACAAATAAGGTATATTGGGAAAACATCCGGAGGAAGACAACCTTCCAAATCAGAAACCTGAGATGGTCGGAATCAGAACTAAATATTTTGTTGCAGTGATGGCACAATTGACTCAGGCTATAAATGGTGGTGGTATCCATGCACGGGATCAGCCAGATCAACCGCAGAGGAACATGTTAGTGGTGGAACATTTCAGGAGGTACCACCCCCCATCATTCAGAGGATCATCTAACCCCGTGCTAGCTGAAGGGTGGACTAAAGCACTGGAGAAGATTTTTGATGTCATGGGGTGTTCAGAACATCAAAAGGTTAGTCTTGTTGTTTACCGTTTTCAAGGAGAAGCTGATCAGCGGTGGTTGATGGTGAAAAATATCAATGATAGTGATGAGATTGATGATCTTCACTGGGATGAATTCAAAGGTATGTTTCTTGAGAAATATTTTCCTAAGGTGGTTCGTCTTAGGATCGAAAAACAATTCCTAGAATTGAGGCAGGAGGATGACTCAGTGGTTGCTTATGAAGGAAAGTTCACTCGACTGGCAAGGTATGCTCCAAACTTCATATGAGATCTTGATAGTAAAATCAACCATTTTTACTCAGGGTTAAATCCAAATTATCGAAGGGATTTAGCTTCTCATGAGTTCAAAAGTTATGAAAAACTTGTTCGATGTGCGGAGAAGGTGGAAATGGAGTTTGCGGATGATCAGGTGTTCTTTGACAAACAACAGAATAAGAGGTCCAGTTGGCTGGCAAAGTGGAAGAATTCATCATCGAAACAAGGAGGTAAGAAAAAAAATATCCATCCTATAGAAGTGTGGTGAAATGCATCCTGGAGAATGTTTATCCAAGTCTGGAAAGTGCTTTTGGTGTGGTAAGTTAGATCATATTGCTCGTAACTGTAAGGAAGATAATCAATCAGGCAATAAAAAGCCAGCAGTAAGACGTTTTAAGTGTAATGAAATGGGTCATTATGCAAATGAGTGTCTCACGAAGAACTCAACTGGGGGAAAGCAGCCAGACTACAAGCAGAAAGGGGTGGTGAAATCCTTTGCAACTACTTCAGTAGATGTTGGGCCATCGAATGAAGTAGTATCAGGTACACTGTTTGTTTTTTCTATTATGCCAATGTGTTGTTTGATTCAGGGTCTACACATTCTTTCATTTCTGAGAAGTTTTCTAGTAAATTGGAAATTACATCTCAAGATATGAATCCTGAACTTATGGTAAAAATACCCGGAGGAAATGTTGAGACAAAAAGAAATCATAAGAACCTTCCTATCCTTGTATGAGGAAAGAATCTACCAGAAAACATTATTATTTTTCTTCTAGTAGAGTTTTATGTTATTTTGGGCATGGATTGGCTTTCTGTTTATCATGCTAAGATTTACTGCAGAGCTAAAATGGTTTCTTTTCAGAAATATTTTCAGTTTTTGTACAAGAATGAACCCTTGATTTTCATAACATATCAAAAAGTTGAGAAACTAGTAAAAGATGGAAATGAATGTTACCTTGCATATATTGTTGAAAATAAAGGAACTGTTAAGATTAATGATGTGCCGGTGGTAAATGACTATCTTGATATTTTTCCTGATGAGTTATCTGGTATTATTCATGATCGGGAAGTTGAATTAAGGTTGACTTAGTTACTGATTCTAAGCCTTTTTCAAAACCCCCTTATCGAATGGATCAAGTTGAACATTTAGAGTTAAAGAAGAAATTGGAGGAGTTATTAGATAAAGGTTTCATTCGACCTATCACATCACCATGGGGTGCTCTTGTCTTGTTGTTAAAAAAAATATGGTTCAATGATACTTTGCATTGATTATAGAGCCTTGAATAATATCATTGTTAAGAACAAGTATCCTTTGCCTCATATCGATGATTTTTTTTATCAGCTCCAGGGAGCTCAGTATTTTTAGAAGATGGACTTGAGGTCAGGGTACCATCAGTTCAAAGTAAAAGAAGCAGACATTTCGAAGACTATTTTCCATACTAGATATGGCCATTACAAATTTTTAGTTATGCCTTTTGGGTTAACCAGTGCACCTGTTGTATTCATGGACCTTATGAATAGAATTTTCCATGACTTCTTGGATAAGTTTGTGGTTGTTTTCATCAATGATATTTTGGTGTTTTCTAAAAGTAAAGAGGAGCATGAAAGTTATTTAAGGGTTATCTTGAAAACCTTAAAATAAAAGAAACTATATGGAAAATTTAGCAAGTGTGAGTTTTGGTTACAAAAAATTTCTTTCCTTGGTCACATTGTTTCTAAAGATGGGATAATTGTTGATCCTGCAAAAACAATGTTTGTTGATGAATGTCCAAGACCCACAAATGTAACTAAGATTCGTAGCTTCCTTGGTTTGGCAGGCTATTACCGAAGGTTTGTTAGAAATTTTTCCCAGTTATCTAGTCCAATGACTAAGCTTACTCGGAAGGGTGTCACGTTTATCTGGACAAAAGAATGTGATGATTGTTTTTAGGAACTGAAAAGAAGATTGTTTAATACTCCAGTTTTGTCACTACCTTCCAGGAATGGTGAGTTTGTTATCTATAGTGATGATTAATTAAAAGGACTTGGTTGCATCCTAATGCAGAATGATCAGGTAATTTCTTATGCTTCACGATAGTTGAAAACTGATGAGGTAAATTACCCTACACATGATTTGGAATTAGCTACTGTTTGTTTTTCTCTAAAAATTTGGAGGAATCATTTGTATGGAGTAAAGTGTGAAATATATACTGATCACAAAATTTTAAAGTATATGTTCACTCAGAAAGAATTGAACACGAGACAGAGGAGATGGCTAGAATTAATCAAAGATTATGATTGTATAATTCATTACCATCCGAGAAAATAAAATAAAGTAGCTGATGCTTTGAGTCGAAAATGTAATACTTCATTAACCATGCTACGTTTGGAACGAGATCCTTTGGTTTTTGATTTGATGAACTTTGGCATAGAAGTTTTTGGTGCAAGAAGTTCTTCTGTTTTGTTTCAGGTATCAGTGAGATCATCCCTATCAGACAGAATTAATCAAGCACAGAATCAAGACAGTGAGTTGCAGAAAAAGGTAGAGCTGGTTCAGAAGGGTAAGTTTCCTGAATTCAACATTGATAATGATTGTATTTTGAGGTTTGGGAAGAGATTATGGGTGACTTGTGATTCACAGTTGAAGAATGAGTTGTTATGTGAGGCTCATAGTTCCCCGTTTTCAGTTCATCTTGGCAGTACTAAGATGTACAGAGATCTACGAGCGTATTAATGGTGGGATGGAATGAAAAGAGATACTGATGATTTTACGATGAAGTGTTTGACTTGTCAACAGGTTAAAGTAGAGCGGTAGGTACCTAAAGGGATGCTTTAGCCTTTACCAGTGCCAGAGTGGAAATGGGAAAATATATCCATGGACTTTTTTGTGGGATTACCAAAGTCATCTAGAGGTAATAATGCAATCTGGGTTATTTTTGATCGATTGACTAAATCTGCTCATTTCCTTCCAATTTGAGATAAATTCTCTCTAGATCAAATTTCTCGATTGTATCTTAAAGATATAGTCAGGTTTCCTGGAGTTCCCCTCTCCATTGTATCTGATCGTGATCCTAGGTTTACTTCTAACTTTTAGAAAGGCCTTCAAAAGTCATTGGGTACCGAATTAAATTTTAGTACAGCTTTTCATCCGCAATCATATGGGAAGTCAGAACGAAAAATTCAGACATTGGAAGATATGCTACATTCTTGTTCGATGGATTATCAAGGAATTAGGGACCAACATCTTTCTTTGGTTGAATTTTTATATAATAACAGTTTTCATTCCAGTATACAGATGGCACCATTTGAGGCGTTATATGGGAAGCGATGTCAAACTCTTGCTTTCTGGGATGAAGTGGGTGAAAGGAAGAAGATGGGACCAGAATTGGTAGAAGAGATGGGAGAAAAAGTTCAGTTGATACAGAAACACATGAGAATAGGTCAGAGTAGGCAGAAGAGTTATTTGGATAACCGGAGGAAGGATCTATCTTTCGAGGTAGGTGATCATTTTTTTCTCAAAGTCTCACCATGGAAAAGTGTGATGCGATTTGGTAAGAAAAGAAAGCTGAGTCCAAGGTTCATTAGACCATATGAAATTCTAGAGAGAGTTGGATCAGTTTCATACCGAGTGTCTTTACCTCCGAGTTCATCTCAGGTACATAATGTTTTTCATGTTTCAATGTTAAGGAAGTACATGCCAGATCCATCACATGTTTTGAGTCCAGAGGTAGTTCAGCTGGAAGAGAACCTATCTTATGAGGAACAACCGATCCAGATTCTTGACCATAGGGAGAAAGTGTTACGGAATAAGGTGATTCATCTGGTAAATTTTTTGTGGAAAACCCACCTGATTGAAGAGGCAACATAGGAATCTAAAAATGCAATGAGGGATAAATACCCCCACTTATTCGATATGTAAATAAATTGCACGGACACAATTTTCTAAAGGGGGGAAGGATGTAACATCCCAAGTAAGTAATGAATAATAGTTATTTTTATCTATGTCTATTAATGAATTAGATAGTGTTTTAGAGGCTTAAAATGAGAATAAATCCAATCTTAAGCATGGAATACACTAATATTTTCAAAAGATTGTTTTACTGCCTTTTGATGGAAAACCAATTTTAAATCTATATTTTGACAATTTTATAAGCTATATTTGTCAAAATAAACTTATTATCTATGATTGGGACATTGAAATTTACTTTTGATATATTTCTGGTATTTTTCTGATAATGTTCTATTTTCGTGAATAGTGAAAAATGTCGTATTTTAATTCAAAACCTATTTTTAATATAATTATTTTATATGATTATATTATCATTTGAATTGATTTTAATGTTAAATTATAATATATTTTTACCATTTATTCCAATCGTGGTCGTTGGAATTAATTTCACATTGAAATTGGATGTAAACTAGTGTCAATCTTTTGATACTAATTCTTTCATAAAAACCCGCTATTTGCTCTGACAGTGGGAATTAATTATTAAATTAATTATTTTAACTTTTATGTTTTGAATTTTTTTATATAGACATCATTTTTTAATTCGGAATATCAAATACAGCTTATGGTGATGTTTTGGTATTTTTCTGAAAAGCTTCAATTTTTGATGAATAGTGAAACCACTAAGTGGTACTTAAAAAACTGATTTTTTGTTTAAATAAAATTTTACCACCTCTATGTTTTGAATTTCAAAAATCCGACATAAATGGTTGTCATTAAGAAGTAAAATGTGGTTCAATGGGATTAAAATTATTTTTTGGTGAATAGTAACTTTTATGTTTTTAATCGCGATTAGAGGTAATTAGTGTAATTTGAGGTAAAAATTATGTTTTAATAATATGAAAATACCTAGACACATGTCCTACCCTTATTGGATGTGTCATGTCCGACCAAGATAATCCATGGGTCAACTTGGGGGCCCCATGGAGCCACTTTGGAAGAAAAATGACATTAATATCTTTTTATTTAATGTTAAAGTAAAAATGTCACAAACATGAGTTGTTTTACTAAATCAATTTTTAAATGGGGTTATACAAATCATATTTTTGACTATAAATATTCATTATAAATATAAAAATATTTCCTACATCATTATGTTTTTTTAATAATTTTTAGACATTAAATTAATTAAATTATTTATGACACCATGATGATGCAGCGATTACCTCATTATATAACGATTTAAATAAAATGAAAAGATAATGTAAAATCTAAGACCTAAACATGTAAAAATCCTATTTGATGGGTGTATTTTGAACTCTTACAACCTTATCCTCTAAATATATAATTTTGGGACCTTTTAAATCCGAAAAACATTTTATAATAAAGTAACCTTTTATCACATTCCAAGAGTGCCCCTCCTCTCCTCTTATAAAAGGCCTCCACCTCTACCTCCTTGACCACACCTCTAAAACCTTTGGCTTAGCCAACCCCTGCCCATTTTGTCTCTCCACATTCCTTTCTAACTCTTAAAAGCCTCTATTTGGGCAGAATTCTTCTCAAGGAATCCTTTGAGCTCAAATCAAAAAAGATTTACCTTTTTGAAAGGTAGTATTTTCTCTTGTGTTCTTATGTTTTATTTTGCTTCTCTATCCCCATAAACTCTTTTTATTCATTTCTTTTATAACAACACCAGTATCTTCCATATACTAGGATGTTGTTATAAGAAGGATTCGAGCTACACTTACAAACACCTACATCTAATGGTTAAAGAACATACCGTTTCCGTGGATGGCGAATTTCTGCCTCACGAAACGATGATTGTTCAATATTCTTTTAACACCTTCAAAGGTGGACATAAAGATGACACTATATATATATATTATATATAATATGTTTATGTTTTACTTAATCTTCTGTATTTTTCATTTATGGCATACCTTTATGGTTTCCATTATGGGTAAATGTGATATCTTCATTTTAGGAAGTGTGGACTACCGCCTCCTCAAAGTGATTAGATTCGTTAATGCCATATGTGGGACGTATAAAGGATTTAATTAATGATATTATATATGATATTATACTGGATTATTATATACCTTTATATCATTATGATTCCATTCCATAAAATATGAAATAGAAATGAAATTAGCGTTCATGCGTACGTACGGCTTACCGTCTCCATGAACAGTGCATTTCATTTCTTACCTCTAAACATTATGTAATATTATAAATGAATGTATATACTAGATATATATGATATATATGATATCTATAGAATGAGTATAACTATGGATATAATGGATACATGAACAACTTGTAATTATAAAGAGTTTATCTTTGACTCAAGTACCAATGATCGTTAAAACGACCGTTATTAACTTAAATAATTACATAGTGTTCATGACATGGTAATAAGTGATATAAAAGAATAATGAAATTGAAAAAGGTTCTTAAGAAAGTAGAAATTAACTCAAGTTTATTATTCAGGAGGTTAAAGAACGATCGAGTCAAGTCCGACCCGAGGTATGGGACTTCGTCTCAATCTCCTTTCATTGAGGCATATTTTGTTTTATACACAACCTTATTTTATACGGTGTATAAACCCCTTTGAATTATACATTTATCCAAAAGGAATCTTTTTTATATGAATTTTTTTACTAAACGACAAAAGGGAATGTTTTTTTCGTACGTATGCGGCGACAACGACTTCTCCGCCGCTGTGACCATTATTTGAGTTTCGGCTTCCTCTACAAGCCATACCTTTTTTTAAAAGAAAAATAATTACCCTGTTTTACTTTTCATTTATTTTGGTATTGAAAATGGTTTTAAAAATGATTTTATATCAATGTGTTGTATTTATATCTTGTGATTGAAAAGTGGAAATGTTATGTTTTCTTTATGCATGTTTTATGTGATACGATTATGTTATGGTTCTTGGGCATTATTATGAAGACGGGTGGTTCCGTGATAAACTAATGGCGGGTGAGCCCGATATAGCTCTTCAATGCATTGGGTAACGCGAAGGGGTTAAACGTTAATGTTTCTCCAAAGATATTTAGTGAATATACTATGATGGGTATTCCAAACGTAACCAAGAGGGTTAATCCCTATGTAAGAATGTTATGAATGAATCAAGTTACCTTTATGTCGTATGATTTCTATGACTTATTCATTATTTGATGAGGTATGTTAAAGTGCTTATGTTTTATGAGTAGATTATGATTTCATTGATTCTTATGTATACATGTACTCATGTTTCCTTTCCATATTTTTATATCCCTTACTGAGCTTTTTATGCTCATCCCATGTTTTTGAAATGTTTTTCAAATGTCAAGGGAATGGTACATGATATGATGATAGTGTAAAGGAAGTGTCAAGAAAGAATCCATGTTTTATTTTAAATATGTTTCCATTGATGGTAAAAATGAATACTATCTTTTATGTAACAACTGTGTTTAAATGTGGAATGTAATGCAAGTTTTATGATCTAATTCTCTAAAACTCTAAACTTGAAAAGATCCTCAATGTGTATTCTTGTAATAACTCAAGATTAAGTAAGGTTTAAGGCTAGGGCCTTATACATTGGGTTATAATTGATTGAATCATAAAATAAACACATTTTATCCCAATATAGAAGATGATAAAGGTGGAATATTTTTAAGGCATTTACGTCCAAGTGATTGTTAGACTTATTGGGGTTCTCTCTATAGTTTTATTGGAAAGGGACGCAAGGTTCATGTCATGTTTTTGAATGGATTGCTAGAGGTGATGGTCCCCATATTATATTGATCATTGTTCTTCATATTAATATGTATGGATAAGAAGATAGGGACATCTAGGTTCTTGAAGATATGCTCTGGGAATGTTTGATTGATTTTGGAGTGTCCAAAAAAATACTTCCCTCATGTTGAGTTTGAGCGTAACTGTAGTTATCAGGCCTCGAATAAGATGGATCCCTTTGATGTCTTATATGGGAAGATATATATATCTTACTTGTTCTTGGAATAGTTGGGATAGATATACTTGGTTGGGTATAATTATAAGGGCACATCCTTAAACATTATGTATTCTAGAGTTAAGTTAGCAATTTTACTTTAGTTCACATTGATGATCTTTCAGGGTTTAGATCATTAAATAATTAGGTCATAACTTATACATAACATATTGAATATTTCAAGTAGACACTTATACTAACTATTAGTTTTTTTAATAAAACAAAAACACTTTAAAAAGAAACATAACATCATTTCATGTTTTAATATCATAACATTTCCTTGATCCCATCCTTGACACCATTCTTCATTATGTCCTATGAAAAAATTTGAAAACATTGTATGTGCATAAAAACCTCATTAAGGGATTCATAATGAATGAAACTGTTTGTATTTCTAAAACATTTATTCCATGAAAAAATTATCATAATGTAATACTTTTTACCATTAAGAATTAAAAAGAACTCTTCATTGAATATAAGATCATTGCTTACCATTTTTGTATCTAAAATATTTCCATAAAGCCCGTAGAAAGAAACATATAATATGTAAAGGTAACATGGGACACAAACATACTTAAATGGAATAACCATACGACTGACTTCCAAACATATCACTAAATGGAATTTCCAGATGATCGACTTCCATAACCAATACAATGGAGGTTGTAACATAACCATCCATCCTTGACTTATCATAGAACCACCAATCATTTGGTTTATCATGTAACCACCCATCATTGGTTTATCATGTAACCACCCATCAAATGTCCAAGTACCATTATATAATCATAACACATAAAATGTTGAAAATATCAACATTTCACTAATAACATTTCATTTTCAATCATAAGAAATTATTTCAAGATATTGAAATAATCTATCCATTTCAAAAACCATTCTCAATACCAAAACACCCAAAAAGGGAATAAGAGATTTATTTTCCTTTAAATAAAATAATTCTTATAGAAGAATTCAAATATCAAGTAACGATTATAGATGTGGAGAGGTCATTGTCACCACATACGTTAAAAACATTCATTTTGACATTTAGTAAAATGCTTCATAGGAAATAAGATTAAATTTTAATGAAATTAAATGTTAAAGGGTCTTAATATACACCATATTAGATAAGTTGGTGTATGTTATCAAAATATTCCTCAATGAAAGGAGATTGAGACAAAGTCCTCTACCAATGTCATTTCATTATGTCAAGGATAAATCAATGAAAATGTTATCTATGAAAAATATAAATACAAAAAAAAAGTGAATTTCAGTGTAAAACAATCATAGGTCTTTTACACATATTCTAGGAAAATCAAAACCAATGACATGGATATTTAACTCAATGAAATGAGATATTGTTATGATTTCCCTTACACTGTTTTTATAAATGAAGTAAAAGTTTATAAATGGGGTGATTATGTGTAGAAAAATTATATCCACACAAAGTAAAGTGGAAATTAAAACATAAATAAATAAAAAGTGACTCCACACCTAATCTTGGCATAATATAATCAACAAAGTATGCGTAAAACCCAAAGAGTGGAAATTGAGTTTAGAAATCACCTTACAAAGATCATTTTGTAAATAAAATAGATCGATTATGTTTATTAAATATATTTAAACATAAATCATGTATACATGGAAGATTGCATATCAAAATTTATTCCTCATATAATCTTTGGATGAAATAATCATGAATTATAATATTAACCCAAATAATGGAAATTGGGTTAAGAAGTTCTCTTACCTTATGTCTGATTCATCACGTAAGTTCCTTGTTCTTCTTGAGTAATAAACATAAGATAATTTATACTTGATTAAGAACCTTTTAAAGTTTATTAAATATTTTATATCACTTATTACCTTTTAATTAAAATTACTTAATTATTTAAATTAATCTCGGTCAGTTTGTCGTTGTTTGGTACTTGAGTCAAAAATGAACATGTTTTGATATAAATTGTACATGTATTCAAAATTATATCATCTCTAGAATTATATTCATTATTTAAGTATCATATATATCCATTATATATTTATTAATATTAGTCAATAACATTTTTGGATATGAAATGAAATACACCATTCTTGGAGACTGTAGGCCATATGTACGCATGAACACTACTTTCATTTCTTTGTTATACTAAAAGAATAATAATAAAATGATTTAAATATACATTATAACACTAGTAATATAATTATTTCATTTATTTATCATATTTTTAATAAAAACATTCTTTATCTATTTCATGTATAGCATGAACGAATCATATCACTTTGAGGGGGAGGTAGTCCACACTTCCTCAAATGAAATTATCATATTTACACATCATGGAAAGCATAAAGGTATGATATAAATAAAAATTACAGAACCATAGAGACAATATAAATATCATATATATCATATATAAATATTGTGTAATCATAAGGTCCACCATGAGTTGTGTTAGGGGAAAATTGAATAATCATCATTTCGTGAGACATTAGTTCATCGTACAAAGAAATGATATCTTCGTATCTATTTGATGGACGTGTGTGTAAGCGTAATTTAAATCCTTACCATAAAAATACTTGTATTTTGAGGATACGTCTATTGTTAGGTAAGTGAAGAATAATAAGAGCATGGTGAGTTTGGAAGGAATATTAATGAAATGAACTTGAGAGAAGACGTTACCTCTAAATCATGTAACTTCTTTTGATTTGAACCAATAGGATTTCATGAATTTACTTATGCCCAAGGTATGGATATTAGGAATAAGGGAGGGATATAGGGATATTATTTGACAATAAGTTGGACTATACAAGGGGATTTAGAGGTGTGTTTAAATGGGTTGAGGTGGTGGACTTTTATAAGGGGAAGGAGGGGCACATTAGTAACATCTTGAAATATTATTTTATTATAAATTGATTTTTTTTCAAACGGTTTAAAAGTAATTTATTTCTAGTATAAGATATTATTGGGTCTAATAACCATCATCCAAAATTTTTAGACAAGTTTTATCCTTATAGTTTTGGTTTTACCCTTATATTTCCATTTTTAATCATACTGTAATGACATAT
Organism: Viscum album; assembly: GCA_963277665.1. Classification (NCBI taxonomy): domain Eukaryota; kingdom Viridiplantae; phylum Streptophyta; class Magnoliopsida; order Santalales; family Viscaceae; genus Viscum; species Viscum album. The sequence goes on from OY728164.1 coordinate 1,646,555,495, forward strand.
TATTTACAAACTCTGGGTTAATGTAATTACCATTTCATGTCAAACAACCCACAAAAAATTAAGTTATCATATATTAGGTATTTTCTTAAAAATTTGGTAGAATCTGATATTTTTACAAATTTAATATAATTTAAAAAACTATTTTATATTTTAAGTTATGAATTATGTCACTTTATGAAACTATTCATACATGACTTTTTTATAAATTCATAACAACCTGATTCATTCGAACCGAAGGCATTAACAAAAATATCATATGTCTATATCCTCAAAAAAATTGGATGACATCAAAATAACTCAATTATATTTAAATTTCCATTTATAATATCAGTTATTTGAATCATTTATTAGTGAATAAATCACTACATTATCATTGTGTCGTAATTAAATTTATTTATTTAAAGTCTAAAAAATATATATAAATTATCATGATATATGAATTATTTTATCTTTATACAGACTATTTATTGTCAAATATATCACTTATTTAACCCCATATATAAATTGTTTTAGTAAAAGATACATGTCTATGTTATTTTTCACTTTACATTAAATTAATTAATATTACATGTAATTATCACTCTTAGGTGGATCCGTAGGGTCCCAAAATCAGCCCAAGGATTCCCATTATGGGAAATATATTATCCAATATGATTAGAACACATATTATGGTAGTTTTATATTATTATAATATTAATTTTTACACTTAGTTACTAGATTTACCCTTTAACCATTTAAAATAAAATAATTACTGAAGTTACAATTCATAATGTCCAAAAATGTACTTATTTACACAATTTGAATATTCTTGTAACATCCCTAGTAAATAAAGGACATGGTATTTTTATATTTATTAATATTTGTAAATAAAATATTAATTTTACTTTAATTTGGATACTATGTTTGATGGAGTACCCGACACAAAATAAAGGGTTATCCGAAATCTAATGTTTCACATAATGGAGAGTCATACAGAAAACTAATAGTATAATATTATTTTAAATGGTAGTTAATACATTAAAATTTAATTGGCAAGAAGGAATTGAACTAACTACAATATGATTATACAAGTTTGTTAACTGTTTTTACATTTATCCAATAAAATTTAGTGGGTTAAAATGAGAAGTAATATGATTTTAAGAATAAAAAATCTCTAATATTTTTAAAATGTCGTTTTACCGACTTTTGAAGGAGAACCCCATTTAAATAAAATTTTTTCACTTTTATATGTTACATTTTACAAAATAATCTTTTTTTATAATAGGTATATCAAAATAAATTTGGGTAAATTTTTGCTATTTTTCTTATAAAGTTCATTTTTAGTGAATAGTGAAAAATACTGCCTTTTAATTTTAAACTATATTTTCATTAGATTTATTTATATATACAGATTTTTTTAATTGGTTATAAAGTTTAATTGGATATTATTTTTATAATTTAATAAAATTTTGGTCATTGGAAGTAATTTCACATTATAATTAAACATAAACACATGTCAATCTTGGGAGAGTTACTATTTCCTAAAAACGCATTTTTTGGTTTTGACAATGGGAATTAACTTTAAATTAATTTATAAAACTTCTATATTTTTAATTCTGAAAAATGGATTACATATTTGTAATCAGGGGTTCTAAATTTTGTAAATAGGTAACTTTTATTTTTTGACATTATGAATAACAACTACAGTAAATATTTTATTTACTCTGGTTAAAGTGTAAATCATGTAATAAGGGTAGAAAATAATATTATAATAATATTAAAATAACCCAACACGTGTCTTAATCCTATTAGATGATACATGTCTAAGCATGGGAATCTTTGGGTCGATTTTGGGAACCCATGGAGCCACTTGTAAGTGAAAATTTCATTTAAACAAATTAATTTAATGTTAAGAAAAATGTAACATAAACATATATCTTTTAGTAAAAAAAATTATATGGTGTTATATAAGTTATATTTGTTTACTTTAAATAGTCATTAAAAATATAATAATATACTCTAAGTCATTGTATTTTATTTATAATTTTTAGACGTTAAATAAATAAATTTAATTATGTCACAACGGTGATGCAATGATTACTTCCTTAATAATGTATTCAAATAAATCAAATTACAAATGTAAAAATAAATGTAATTAGGTTGTTTTTAAATCATCCAAGAATAATGATTATAGTTTTATTTTATATATTTATTAATGAAATTTTTTTCAAAAAAAAATATGGTTTTTTAAAAATTCATTATATGAATAGTGTCAAAATTGACATAATTCATATTTTAAATTATAAAATATTTTTTTAAATATTATAAAATTAAAAAAAATTAATTTTTGTCCATATAGTTATAATATTTCTAAATATTTATTTTTGACTCTTTAATTGTATTTTTTTAATGTTTTGGTAACTACTGTTATTCTCAAATTGTTAAATTCTTGATAAAATTGTAACAGTAAAAAATGGATAAATAAAATAGATAAGGATTAAAAATTATAAAAAACCTATCCAATTATTTTTGGATGATTTTATTTAGTCTTATTTTAATCTTAAATTTGTATTTAAGGAGCTGTGGACCTTTTGAAACTAAGAATAATTTTATAATAAAATAATACTTTCCATCATTTCTAAAGAGCTCATCCTCCCTCTTACAAAAGGCCACCACCTCTAACTCATTACTCACACCTCTCAAGCCCTGTGGATCATCCAAAAACTACTAAAATAAGATCCATTCATCCCTATATTTCACCTAGAATCCATAATTTGTAAATAAGTAAATTCAATAAATCTTTTTGGTTTAAAAAAATGGGAGTTGCCTGATTTTAGTTAACGTCTTCTCTCAAGTTCTTCCCTTTTATTTTCCTTCTCCAGCCCCATAAACCCTCTCTATTCCATTATTTTATAACAAAATATTATATCAAATATACTAGGATGTTTTTATGATTAGTATTAAAACTAAACTTCTAAACACCTCCATTAAATGGATACGAACATACTGTTTCTCTGGATGATGAAATACTACCTCAAGAAAAGATGATTGTTTAGTTATCTCCTACCACCTCTCATTATGCCCATTATGATGGCACTGTATTTATGTGTGATATATATTATATTTATATTGTCTATATTCTTCTATATTTTTCAATTATATCATACCTTTATGGTCTCCATAAAGGGTAAATATGGTAATTTCATTTGAGGAAGTGCGGACTACCGCCCCGTCAAAGAGATATGACTCATTCAGGTCATACATGGACCGTATAATGGATGGATTTAATAAAATTATATAATATATTATACTTTAATTATAATATATATATGTATTATTAAGTTTTGATACCCTTAAATACGAAATATAAATGAATGTATCCTTCATGTGTACGTACGCCTTACCGTCTCCATGAATAGTGCATTTCATTTCTTATATCCAAATGTTTTGTACTATTATAAATACATATATATATAATGTATATATATTATATATATTATATCTAAATCATGAATTTCATTCTAGAGATAATGGACTTTTGACCTCATGGACAACATGTAATTATAAGAAGTTCATTGTTGACTCAAGTACCAAATATCGACAAAACCACCATTATTAACACAAAGGATTAATATAATGTTTATAACATGGTAATAAGTGATATAAAAGAATAATAAACAAGAAAATGGTTATGAATAAAGTTTAAATTATCTTTAGTTTATTATTCATTATATTTAAGAATAAATGAGTCTAGTCGGACATGAGGTAAGGGACTTCCTCACAATCCATTTTAATTGAGGTATACTTTGATTTATACAACACATTCATTTATACAGTGTATAAACTCATTGGAATTTTAATTTAATTCAAAGAGAATCTTTTCACTATGAAGCATTTTACTAAATGACAAAAACGATGTTTCTTTTTAATGTACATAGTGAAAATGACATTTTTTCCACCGCGAGAGTAATATGATATTTGGATTCCTTAACAAGCCATAATGTTTTTAAATGGAAAATAAATACCAAATAATATCATTACAAATTTTGGTATTGAAAATGGTTTTGAGAATGGATTTATTATGTTAATATATTGAAATGATATATTTTTATTGTAATGTGGAAATTGTATCATTCCTTTATGCTGGTGTTATGTGTTTTGATTATTTTATGGTTCTTGGGAATTGTTTACATATATGGGTGGTTCCATGATAACACTAGTGGAGGTGAGCCCTAGATAGCTCTCCAATGAATTGGGTAACGAGACAGGGGAAAACATTATGTTTCTCTTAAGAGATTTAGGGAATATGCTAATATGGGAATTCTAAATGTTACTCCCTACATAATTGTGAAAGCTACAATGTAAGTATGTTATGGATGCAAAAATTTACCTTTATGATTCATGATTTCTATGTGTTTTTTATAAATCGTAAAATTTCATGAGGTGGGTTAAAGAGCTTACGTATTTTATGTATTGATAGACGGATGATTTCTTTCTTTATTTAATAACCCTTACTTATCTTTTTGTGCTCATCCCATGCTTTTGAAATGTTCTTAACATGGTATAAGGCAGGGTAAGAGAAAGGATGAATTCAAGAAGGTTTAAATCATGAAGAGAACTCATATTTTCTTTTAAGATTTTTTGGTTTATGGAAAAATGGATACTAAGTAGAAGTGTTTACTTTTTAATATTTGAGACGTAATGTAAATTTTATTCCCTAATTATCTAAAACACTAAACCTGAAAATATACTCAATGTGAATTCTTGACATAACTTACGATTATATATTGTTTATAGTTGGGGCCTTATAGTTGGTATCAGAGTTTGGTTTAGAAAACATTAGGGTTATGGATGTTGTTAAATAAATATCCATAAATTATTATAACCTTATGGAAGGATTGAAATGATATATAATTTACAGATTACCATGTTGCTTCGTTTAAGATATTTTTGAGTTCAGAATGGTTTTCCGTAGATAAAACATGGAAGATATAATGGGACAACATCAAGGTGAAAACAACCTTCCAAATCAGCATCCAAAGATGGTCAGAATCATAACTAAATATTTTTTTGTAGTGATGGAATAGGTGACTCAGGTTATAAATGGTGGTGGTATCCATGAATGAGATTAGCCAGATCAACAACTTAAGAACATATATGTAGTGGTTCATTTCAATAGGCAACAACCCCAATCATTCATAAGATTATCTGACCATATGCTACCTGAAGGGTTGAATAATTCATTGGGGAAGAGTTTTGATGTCATGGGTTGTTCATAGCATCAAATTACTAGTCTTTCTGTTTATTTTTTTAAAGTAAAAGCCGATTAGTGGTGGTCGATGGTGAAACATTTTTGGGATAATGATGAGATTGATGCTCTTTATTAGGATGAATTAAAAGGTATGTTTCTTGAGAAATATTTTCCTAAGGTGTTTTATCTTAGGATAGAAAAAAATCAGGGAATTGTAGCAAGAGGATGACTTAGTAGCTGCTTATGAAGAAAAAATTCACATGACTGGCAAGTTATGGTCAAAATTTCATAGGAGATCTTGATTGTAAAATCGATCATTTTACTCAGGATTACAACTACTATATCAAAGAGAATTAGATTCTCGTGAGTTCAAAATTTATGACAAACTTTTTCGGTGTGTGGATAAGGTGGAAATGAAGTTTTTAATGATCAGGTGTTCTTTTAAAAATAATAGAATTATAGGTCAAGGAGGTTTACGAAAGGGAAGAACTCTTCAAAAAAGTCATATGGTAAGAAACTTAAATTTATAGTTTTGAAAATAGTGGTAAAAAGAACAATGGTAAATGTCGTTTGAATTTTTGTAAGTTATAATGATTTGGTAAAATGGGACATAAGGCTCGTAATTTCATTAAAAAATATCAGGGTAATTGTAAGACAAAATCTGATTTACAATTAGTAAAATGTTTTAGGTTCAATGAAATGGCATATTATGAAAATGATTTTCCAATGAAGATATCAACTGATGGAATTAAGCTAGACTAATTGCACAAGGGGTGGTGAAATACTTTTCATCTACTTTAGAAAATTTTGGGCCGTCAAAATAAATAGTATCAGATACACGTTTTGATTATTCAGATTATTCCAATGTGTTTTTTTGATTCAGGGTCAACACATTAATTCATTTTAGAGAAATTTTCTAGTAAATTAGGAATTCCATCTCAAGATATGAATCCTTAACTTATGGTAAAAACACTAGGAAGAAATTTTGAGACAAAAAGATATTATAAGAACCTTCATATACTTGTGTGTGGAAAGAATTTACCTGCAAACCTTAATGTTTTTCCTCTAGTGGAGTTTGATGTTATATTGGGTATAGATTTGATTTCTATTTATCTTGGTAATATTTACTGCAGATCTATAGAGGTTTCTTTTCATAAATAATTTCAGTATGTTTACAAGAAATAACCCTTACTTTTGATAACATATCAGGAAGCTGAGAAACTAGTAAATGATGGAGAAGAATGTTACCTTGAAAATATTTTTGAAAACAAAAGAACTGTTCAGATTATTGATGTTCCGGTGGTAAATGGGTGTCATGATGTTTCTCCTGATGTGTTTCCTCAAATAATACCTAGTTGAGAAGTTGAATTTACTTTTGTCATAGTTCCTGATGCTAAGACAATTTCAAAACTCCCTTATCAAATCTCTCAAAATGAACTTTTAGAGATAAAGATAAAATTTTATGAGTTATTATATAAAGGTTTCATTTGACTTAGCACATCACCATTGGGTTCTCTTGTCTTGTTTATTAAAAACAAATATGGTTCTATGAGACGTTCCATTGATTATAGAGCCTGGAATAATATTAGTATTAAGAACAAGTATCATTTCCCTCATTTCGATAATCTGTAAGAATGACTCTAGGGATCTTAGTATTTTTTGAAGGTTGAATTGAGGTCGGGGTACCATCAGTTGAAAGTAAAGGAAGTAGAAATTATGAAGACAGCGTTTCGTACTAGATATGCTTACTATAGATTTTTAGTTATTCTTTTTGAGTTAACCAATGCACCTACTATATTATTGGATCTTATTAATAGATTTTTTTCATGAGTTCTTAGATAAGTTTGTGGTTTTTTTTATTGATGATATTTTGGTTTCTTCCAAAATTAATAGCGAACATTATTGTTATTTAAGGGTTGAATTTAAAACCATAAAAGAAAAGAAACTGTATGGGAAATTTATCCAGTGTGAGATTTGGTTGCAACAAATTTCATTCTTTGGTCACATTGTTTCAAAAAAATGGCATAACTATTGATCCCTCTAAAACAAAAGTTTTTGAAGAATGGTAAATATCCACAAACACAACCATGATTATAGTTTTCTTTGTTTAGAATGCTATTACTATAGGTTTTTTGAAAATTTATCATGGTTATACAGCCCACGGACTAAGTTAACTCAAAAAGGTGTTAAGTTCATTTGGACAAAACAATGTGATGATTGTTTTCAGGAATTGAATAGAAGATTGGTGAAATCTACAGTTTTAGAGTTTCTTTCTAGAGATGGTGAATTTTTTATCTATAGTGATGCTTTGTTGAAAGGACTTGGTTGTGTTCTTGTGTAGAATGATGAGGTAATTTCATATGCTTCACTTCAGTTTAAACCTCATGAGTTAAATTACCCTACAGAAAACTGGGAATTAGCTGGTGTTGTTTTTGCTTTAAAAATTTAAAGTCATCATTTGTATGGATTAAAGTGTGAAATATATAATGATCACAAAATATTGAAGTATATATTAACTCAGAAAGAATTAAACATTATACAAAGTAGATTGGTAGAATTAATCAAGGATAATGATTGCACGGTCCATTACAATCCATGAATGGAAAATAAAGTAGCTGATGCTTTGAGTTGAAAACTTAATGCTACATTAACCATGTTACATTTGGAACAAGATACATTGATTTACAATTTGATGAACATTGTAATAGATGTTGTAGGTGCAGGAGAGTCCCCTATTTTTTTCAGGTGTCAGTGAAATCATATCTATCAAACAGAATTAAGCAACTGTAGAAGGAAGACAATGAGTTACAAAAAAGGTAGAGTTGGTTCAGAGGGGTATGTTACCTAATTTTAACCTTGATAATGATTTTATTTTGAGATTTTGGAGGAGATTTTGTGTTTATTTTTATTTTTAGTTGATGAATGAGTTTCTATGTGAATCTCACAGTTCTCCATTCTCAGTTCATCCCTGTAAGACTAAGATGCATAGAGATCTTTGGGGGTATTACTATTGGGAGGGAATGAAAAGATATATTACTGACTTTATTGTGAATTGTTTGACTTGTAAAATAGTTAAAGAAGAGTGACAGTTACTAAAAGGGATGCTCTAGCCTTTACCTGTGATGGATTAGAAATGGGAAAATATATTTAGGGACTTTGTGGTGGGATTACCAGACATCTCTAGGTAATAATGAAATCTGAGTTATTATTTATCGATTGACTAAATCTGCTTATTTCCTTCCTATTCTATATATTTTTTCTATAGATCAACATTCTCAGTTGTATGTCAAATAGATAATCAGGTTACATGTTGTTCCCCTCTCCATTGTATCATATCGTTATCCTAGGTTTACTTCTATCTTTTGGGAAGGCCTTAAAAAGTTGTTGGGTACTAAATTAAATTTTAGTACATCTTTTCATCCCCAATCAGATGGGCAGTCAAGATGAACGATTTAGACATTGGATGATATCATACATTCCTACTCAGTGGATTTCTAGGGATGTTGGGACCAATATCTTTCTTTGGTTGAATTTTCATACAGTAACAATTTTCATTCTAGTATACAAATGGCTCCATTTGAGTCATTATATGGAAAAAGGTGTCTAACTCTATCATTTTTGGATGGAGTATGTAAAATGAAGTTTATGGGACCATAATTAGTAGAAGAGGTGGTAGAGAAAGTTATTTTGATTCAGAACCACATGAGAATAGTTCAAATCAGGCAGAAAATTTATGCGGATAACTGGATGAAGGATCTTCCTTTTAAGGTAGGTGATCATGTCTTTCTCAAAGTTTCTCCATGGAAAATTGTGATGCACATTGGTAATAAGGAAAATTTGAGTATGAGATTCATTGGACTTCATTAGATCCTAGAGAAATTTGGATCAGTTTCTTATATAGTGATTTTACCTCCAATTTTATTATAGGTACACAATGTTTTTCATGTTTTAAGGTTTATAATGTTTATTCTGAATCCATATCATGTTTTGAGTCAAGTGGTAGTTTGGTTGGAAGATAATATTTAATATGAGGAAAAACCGTTCTAGATTCTTGTTCAAAGAGAGAAAGTGTTACGGAATAAGGTAATTCATAGAATAAGGTTTTATGAAAAACCCATATATTTGAAGGGGCAATTTGGGTATATGAGAATGAGATGAAGGATAAATACCCCCACTTACTTTATAAGTGAATAAAAATTGCGAGGATGAAATTTCCAAAAGGGGGGAAGGATGTAACATCCCATGTAAATAAAAGATATGATATTTTCATATTTATTAATATTTTTGAAGTTAATATTAATTTGACTTTAAAGGGGATGCTATGTTCGATGGTATAACCAAAATTCAACAATGGGTCTCTCCAAAATATCATGTTTTACATAGGGCTGAGTCATATCGTAAAATAATAATATAATATTATTTTAAATGGTAGTTATTGTCAAGTAATTTTATTGAGAGGAATGAACATGATTAACTACAATATGATTATACATGTTTGTTAAATGTTTTTACATATAAAAAATAAAATTTTTAGGCTTAAAATGTGAATGAATCTGATTTTAAGCATGAAAAACTCTAATAGTTTTAAAAGGTTGTTTTACTGACTTTTTATGGAGAACCCGTTTTAAATTAATTTTTTCACTTTTATATGTTATATTTGAAAAAATAAACTTCTTATTTAGAATTGGTACATCATAATTTACTTTGAGTAAATTTTTGGAATTTTTCTGATAAAGTTCATTTTTTAATGAATTGTGAAAAATACTGCATTTTAAGTCCAAACCGTCTTTTCATATGATTTAGTTATATAGTTAGGATATCCTTCCCATTGGTTTTAATGTGTAATTGGATTATATTTTTACCATTTAATCCAATTTGTTTCATTTTAAGTAATTTCACATTTTAATTAAGCATAAACACATGTCAATCTTTTGATAGTTATTATTACTTAAAAATATGCTTTTTGGTTTTGACAATGAGAATTAATTTTAAATTATTTTTTGCATCTTCAGAATTATTAATTTGAAAAAATGGATTCCATATTTGTAATTAGGAGTTCCAAATTGTGTAAATATGTAACTTTTATTTAGACATTATTAATAATAACTTCTGTAAATATTTTATTTACCTTGTTAAAATGGTAAATCTGGTAAATAAGGGTAAAAATAATAATATAATAATAATATTAAACTACCATAACACTTGATCAATTCCTATTGGATGATACATGTCTTACCATGGTAATCCCTGGGTCGATTTTGGGATCCCATGGATCCACTTGTATGTGAAAATGACATTTTATAAAATTTAATTTATTATTAAGGAAAATTTAACATAAACATATATCTTTTAGTAAAAAAAATTATATGGTGTCATAAAAGTTATATATTTGACTATAAATATTAATTAGATATATAAATTTATTTCCTAAATCATGGCAGTTTATATATAATTTTTAGGCATTAAATAAATATATTTAATTATGAAACAATGGTGATGTAGCGATTTCTTCATTAATAAAGGATTCAAATAAATTATAATATAAATGTTAAAATAAATTTAATTTCACTATTTTGATATCAACCAATAATATTATGGATTCTATTTACATTTTATCTTTGTATTAATTATTTTTTTCAAATAAATCAATTTTTATGCATTTTTAAAAAGAAATAATATGAATAGTTTTAAAATTAACATTATTAATATTTTAAAATTGAAAATATTTAATTAAATATTATATTATTAAAAAAGTATAATATGTATCAAAATAGTTGTAATAAGTCTTAAATTTTCTTATTTAATAACTATTAGGATTTTTTTCATGTTTTGGTAACTATTTTTATTCTCAATGTGTTAAATGCTTGATAAAATTCTAAGAGTAGGAAAGGGATAAATAAAAAAATAAGGATTACAAAATATCCAAAACTGGTTCGATTCTTATTGGATGATTTTATTTATACTTATATTCATCTTATATTCTATTATAATTTGTTTAGGAAATTTTGAAAAAAAATCCTTTTTATTATAATATAATATGTTCAAACATTCCTAAAGAGTCCCTACTCCCTCTTATAAAAGGCCCCGACCTCTAACCCATTAATCACACCACTCAAGACCCTTGGATAATCTAACCTATGATCCAATAATCTACAAAAATACCTATATTCCACCTACAAGCCTTACTTAGGGAGAAATGTAATTCAATAAATCCTTTTTGTTCAAACCAAGTGAGTTTCCCGATTTAAAGGCAACATCTTCTCTCATGTTTTGTTCTTGTACTTTTCTTTATCCAACCCCTTAAACTATCTTTATTACATTATTTTATAAAAAAAATATTTTCAATATACTATGATGTTTTAATGAGAATTATTTGAACTACTCTTCCACACACCTTGATCTAATGGATACGAACATACTGTTTATGTGGATGGAGATCTACTGCCTCACGAAACAATGATTGTTCAATTATATCCTCCCGCCTATCATGGTGGTCATTATGATGAAAATTTATTTATATGTGATATATATTTTATTTATATTGTCTCTTGGATTATTTATTTTTCATTTATATCATACCTTTACGGTTTCCATAATGGGTAAATACGATAATTCCATTTGAGGAAGTGCATACTACCGCCCCCGTAATGTGATATGAATCATTCATATTATACATTGAATGTATAAAAGATGGAATCAATGAAAGTATATATTATATCATAATGGAATTATAATATACCTATGTATCATTATGATTTCATTCCATTAAATATTAAATAGAAATAAAAGTAGTGTTCATGTGTACGTACGACTTGTCGTCTCCATGAATGGTGCATTTAATTTCTAATTTCCTAATGTTATGTACAATTATAAACACACACACACAAAAACACACATATATATATATAGGATATATATGATATATATGTTATCTTAATCATGAATATAATTTTGGAGATAATGGAATTTTAACCACATGGAAAACTTGTAATTATAAGAAGTTCATTTTTGACTCAAGTACAGAATATCGACAAAAAGATCGTTATTAACTTAAATGATTATGTAATGTATATAAAATGGTAATAAGTGATAAAAGGAATAATAACCATTAAAAAGGTTATGAAGGCAGTATAAATTAACTTTATTTTATAATTCAAGAGATTAAAGAATGAATGATTCAAGTCAGACACGAGGTAAGGGACTTCATCTCAATCCATTTTCATTTAGGCATACTTTGATATGTTCACGAATTTCATTTATATAGAATATAAACCCCTCTGAAAATTAATTTCATTAAAAGGGAATATTTTCTCTATGGAGAGTTTTACGAAACGAAATATAAAGAATGATTCTTTTTAACGTATGGGGTTACAACAATCTTTCAACTGACACAAGAATTATTTGATATTTGGATTCCATAACAAACTGTAATGTTTTTAAAAGGAAAATAAATACCATATACTCTTTTTAAATATTTTGGTATTGAAAATGGTTTTTATAATGGATTGATTATTTCAGTATATTGAAATGATATATTTTTATTGGAATGTGTTAATGTTATCCATCTATTATTCTTGTGTTAGGTGTTATGATTATGTTATGGTATTCGGGAATTGTTTATGTATACGAGTGGTTCTATGATAAACCTCAGGAGTGTGAGCCCGGGATAGCTCTCCAATGTATTGGGTAACATAAAGGAGGTAAACTTTAATATTTCTCCAAAGAGATTTAGTGAATATACTTTGATGGGTATTCCAAGCGTAACTCCCTACATAGCTGTGAAAGCTACAATGTAAGTTTGTTATGGACGCCACAAGGTACCATTATGATTCATGATTTCTTGGTGTTATTCGTAGATATTATGATTTCATTTGGTGTGTTAAAGATTTTATGTTTTGTATGTATTTATGGAATAATTATTTCATTTGTTATTTTATAACCCTTACGGAGCTTTTTATGCCCATCCTAAGTTTTTGAAAAGTTTTTAACAGGGTATAAGACAGGTAAGAGAAAGAAATAATTCAATAAGATTTAATTCAATAAATTAATTCTTTTTTTCTTTTAAGAGTTTTAATTTTATGAAAAAATGGATACTGAGTAGTATTTTTTTCTTTGTAATATTTGAGATGTAATTTCATAGTTATGGTCTAATTCTATAAAACGCTAAACCTGAAAAGATCCTTAATGTGAATTCTTGACATAAATCAAGATTATTTAATATTTAAGGCTAGGGCCTTATACATATTATTAAAAATATCGAATCCATTTTTCCATTTTCAAAACATTGATGTTGCAGTAATTAATGTAAAATTAATTCCCGTTGTCAAAACCAAAAAATGGGTTTTTAAGAAGTAAAAACTATCAAAAGATTGACCTCAGTTTATATCTGATTTAAAAGTGAAATTACATAAAATGAAAAAAATTGGATTAAAGGATAAAACTATAAGAAAATTAAACATTAAAAATAATTGAAATTATATTCTAACTATATAAATAAATTAGATTAAATGGTAGTTTTGACATAAAATGCAGTATTTTTCACTATTCATTCAAAAATGAACATTATTAGAAAATTACCAAAAATGTATCGAAAGTAAATTTTGATATCCTTATCCTATAGAAGAAGTTTATATTATCAAATATAACATATAAAAGTGACAAAATTTAAATTTAAAAAAGGTTCTCCTTCAAAAGACAGTAACACAACCATTTAAAAATATTAGATTTTTTCATGCTTAAAATCTGATGCATTCTTATTTTAATCCTCTAAAAATTATTGGATAAATGTAAAAAAATTTAAAAACATGTTTAATCATAATTTAGTTATTTATTTTCATTCCTAGTAAAATAATGACTATGAGTTAACTTCTATTTAAAATAATAATATTATTATATATTTTTTTGGTAGAACTCAATATTGTGTGCAACGTATGTTTTCAAAGAAACTCGTTACGTGTCAAGTACGCTATCAAACAAAGTGTCCTAATTAACATAAAATTAATATATTATTAATAAATATTAATAGATATTAAAATGTATTATTCTATAAATACCTGGTTCATTACATCTTTCCCCACTTTTGGAAATTGCATCCTCGCAATTTTGAAATTGGACTCAGAAACATCATTGAAAAATACCTCATAGGAAAAAGGGTCAATAAAACAATCACTTTTAATGAAATAAATAGAAGTACATTTGTCACCTAAGATAACACATACCAGGGTTCTATGTAGGAAAGCATAGATATAGAAGAGAAAATAATCAGCATGTTCTGATGGAGGGTGATAGAAAACATTATCAGGCGATGTTAACTACCAAAAAACCATAAACATGTGGTGGGTTAAAAGTTATTTAATTCCCTAGTAGGAAATTTAAATAGACTAAAATTTTGTTTTAAGTTCCTATTGATAAATTTTTGAATTTATTTATGATATTTTATAAGAACACAAGGAAATATATATACTTTTTATGTAGAGTTTCATCTTTTAAATATTTCTACCACAAACTCATCTTTTCTCCAAATGATGAGTATTCAGGATGACATGGTCACACATGAATCTCTAGAATCAAATTATATACAATCACATAATCTACAAAAGATTAAATATATACTTCCCCTGCCTTAATACATTAAACAAAAACAAAATGGATAGTTCAAGATCAGATAATCCTCAAAAAGTATATTCCTTATAAAAATAAATACTAATCTTAATCTCCAAAATTCAACAAAAAATACCCAAAGATCAACAAATACCATCCAATACCCAATTGTACTTAAAATTATTAAAAATAATACAAACTTAGATTGAAACACAAAATTCAAAAGGATTTTATCACATAGTCTTCTATAATAAATCATAATATTTATATATAAATAACATCTTCTACTCTTAGTGTCTCATTCTAAAAATTAATTAACATAATCATGTATTCTCTATGATGGGTTAATCATTTCCAAATAACCCAATTTCCTGTATGTCCACAATATAAACATATATTCTTCCAAATTAATATTTCATTCATTAATCCACAAATTAAATACCATATAATTATATTATCCTTAATAATATATTTTTCCCAAAAGAGAGAACATCTCCCAAAATAACATTTATCTCTTATTCAGAAAAATAATTTTCTTATTCTAAGGATATACATTTGACAAATCATATGTTCTAAAAATAAACTTATTCTTAATCCATAAAATCATTTAAACCAAAGAGAACAAGTTATATTAACCAGGTACTTCATGTAGGCTGGTGGTAAAAGATGTGGCCTTATTGTTCTTCTTTTGTGGGTTCGATTCCCACTACCTTGCCAGACGCGACGTGGTTTCACTCATCTAGTAGGTTTTCACTTTTTATAAAACTAAAAAAATACCCTAACATGTTTTAACCTCAATGGTTTTTTATACCTATCATTTTCATCCAAACTCATAATGACCTCATCATATTAAATCATGACGTCTTGTATATATTCAAAAAATTTCCACTTTATATGATAAAAATAACACTATTTTCAAATAAAGAACATCGTACCTTCATAATGGTTTCCACCTGGTATCATCATTATCTTGTTCACATAGATAGAAGTTTTATGCATTGAAATAATGATTTAGATATCCTTCATAATCATTTTATTTCTTTATCCATGTATAGCTTGTACAACTTGGATCATATGGGTGTTTGTAGAAAAATAGTTTTGGAAAATATGCATGTATGACATATGAAAAAACATCATTTTTATAAAATATTCGGATTGAGTTTGTGAGGAAACTTTCAATCAATAGTCCTTTTAAAATACCATGTGTATACAATGAATGAATATTTTTTAAATGTAAATATAAATAGTTTGCTCAAGGGTATCCTTCTTCAGCACCTTTTTCAAAATCATAATATGCTTCAAAATCTTATGATAAGGTAAAATATTTGAAATTGCCTTTATAATATTTAATTTTCTTTAAAATATGAGAATATTTAAAAAAATATGGTTTGGTTAAATAAAAATCATGATCCAAAATGGTATCGAGGTATAGTGTAGGTGTCTGATATCTCCAAGAACTTCTTTCATGTGAGTCGTATGCTAGAAAAAGTTTCACAAGAATCCGAACATTACATTGCAATAATGATTTCTAGCATGTCATCAGGAAGTGATTGGGATGTTGTTATATATCCCATTCCTTCCACTTATAACTGACTTTCCATGATCTTGAAAAATGTTATAAAAAGGATTTAACTAAAATAATAGACGTAGAGACGACCCTTATGTTTAATGGAATCTATTAATCCCTAATGTTTCTAAACCTTTACTTTGATACCATCTTTAAGTCCCCAGCCTTAAACATTGCATAATTTGGTGTTAAGTCCTTTATTTGACATTAATTCAAATCATGTATCCTTTTAGGTTTAGATATATGGATAATTAGGTCATAACTTATACATAACATCTTTAATATTACAGTAGACACTTCTACACACTATCAATTTTTTAATAAAACAAAATCTCTTTAAAAAGAATCATAACATCGTTTCATGTTTTAACAGCATAACTTTTCCTTAATACCATCCTTGAATTTATTCTTCTTTGTGTCCTATGTAAACAAAATTCAAAACATGGTATGAGTTTAAAAACATCAATAAGGGATATATAATGAATGAAAACTGCTAGTCTTTAGAAAACATGTAAACCATTAAAACATTATCATAATGTAATGCATTATACCATTAACAAGTTGAAAAACACTTCATTGAATATAATCTCCTTTCTAACCCTTTTGGTAACCAAGATATTACCATAGATCCCATAGAAATCAACATATATCATATAAAGGTAACATGGGACATAAAGATACATAAATGGACTAACCATACGATCGACTTCCACACATATCACTAAATGGATCATCCATTCGGGAAACTTCCATGTCCAATTCATTAGAGGTTGTAACGCAACAACCCATCCATGGATTATCCTAAAACTACCCATCATTTTGTTTATCATGAAACCACTTGTCATTGGTTTATCATGTAACCACCCTTAAAATGTCAAAGTACCATTATATAATCATAACACATAAAATATTTCAAATAACAACATTTCATTAATAAAATTTCATTTACAATCACAAGAAATAATTTAATGATAAGGAAATACTCAATCAATTTCAAAAACCATTTTCAATACCAAAACACCCAAAAAGGTAATAAGGGATTTTTTCTTTTTTAAAAATTAAGAATTATAGAGGAGTCCAAATATCTAATAACAATTATGACATGGGAGATTTCATTTTTGTCACATAAGTTAAAGACATTCATTTTGAAGTTTAGTAAAAAACTTCGTAGAAATAAAAGGATTCCCTTTGAATGAAATTAAAAGTTGAAGGGTTTTATTACACACTGTATAAATGAAGGGGGTGTAAATTATCAAAATATACATTAATTAAATGACATTGAGATGAATTCCCTTACACAAGATCGTATCATTAGATCAAGGAAAATTCAATGAGATAATTATTTGTGAAAATTTTAAATACCCTATATATAAGTGAATATTATGTGTTAAACAATTAGAGGTCTTTCACACATATTCTTAGAAAAATTAAACCAATGAAACGGATATTTAACTCAATGAAATGAGATTTAATTAATATTTCCCTTACAATATTTGTATAAATGACTTAAAAATTTATCAATGGGGTTATTATGGGTAGAAACATTATATCTTCACAATGGAAAGTGGAAATTACAACATAAATAAATAAAAAGTAACTTTGTACTTAATCTTGGCATAATATAATCAATGGAGTATGTGTAAAACCCACAGAGTGGATATTCATTTTGGAAATTCCCTTATAAAGATCATTTTTAAATAAAATTGACCGATTATGTTTCTTAATATAAGTACACATAAATCAAGTATAAATACGGGATTGTAAATAAAAATTTCTTTCTCATACAATCATAGCCCGACCTAATCAGGAATTTGAATATTAACTCAATGAATGGAAATTAGGTTAAGAAGTTCCCTTACCTTGAGTCTGATTCATCACGTATGTTCCTTGTTCATCCTGAATAATAAACATAAGTTAATTTATAATTTCTTCAGAAACTTTTTTATAGTATAATTTCTTTTATATCACTTATTACCACTTTATAAAAATTACATAATTATTTAAGTTAATGTAGGTTGTTTTGTCGATTTTTGGTACTTGAGTTGAAAATAAAATTGTTTTGATATAAATTATACATGTTGTCAAAATTTTATCATATCCTAAATAATATTAATGATTTAAATATAATATATATTCAGTATATATGTTTTTATAATGATATCTAATATTTGGAGACAATAAATTAAATGCACTTTTCATGGAGACGGTAGGTCGTACGTACACATCAACGCTACTCTCATTTCATTATTATTCAAAAAGAATAATAACAAAATGATGTAAATGTATATTATAATACCATTATTATAATTATTTCATGTATGTCTCATAGGTTTAATAAAACCTTCCCATATATGTTCCATGTATAGCATGAACGAGTCATATCACTTTGAGGGAGAAATAGTCCATGCTTCCTTAAATGAAATTATCATATTTACACATCATGTAATGGATAAAGATATGTAGTAAATAAAAATTATAGAATCATAGATACAATATAAATATAATATATATCATATATAAATATAGTTCCATCATAATGTCCACCATGATAGGTGGTAGGGTAAAATTGAATAATCATCGTTTCGTAAGTCAGTAGTTCGCCGTATAGAGAAACAATATGTTTGTATCCATTAGTTAGAGGTGTGTGTTACTACAGTTCAAATGATTATTACGAAAAAAAATCCTTTAATATAAAGGACTCTAGTTATATTTTTTAAAAAAATAATAAGAAGATCATTGGGAGGGGATAAGAAAAATAAAGTAAAAGAATTTGAGAGAAGAAATTACCTCAAAATCGTGTAAATTTTTTTGATTTTAGCCTAAAAGCATTCATCAATTTATATCTAGCCAAAAAAAGGCTTATATAAATACGATAGGGATATTTTGAGCTTATATTAGTAGAATTAGGATGATCTAATGGGATTTAGAGGTGCGCTTGAATGGGTAGAAGTGGTGGCCTTTTAAAAGAGGAAAGAGAAGCACTTTAGGAATATCTTGAAATATTATTTTCTTAAAAATTAATTTTCAGTTTCAAATGTCCAATAAGTCATTTATTTAAATTAAAAGATTATATTTATTTGAATACCCATCATCTAATAATTTTTATACATGTTTATAATATTTTTTTATCCTTAACGTGTTAGATTAACCCCAATTTTACCTTTTTTAATCTCACCATGATAACATGTTATTTACACATTTTGGGTTAATTTAATTTCCATATCAAGTCAAACGACCCAAAAAAATTCTTTTATGACCTATTTGGACTTTGATTAAATATTTGGATGAATATTATATTTTTATGAATTTAATAACATTTAATAAACTATTTTTTATTTTATGTTATGAATTGTGTCAATTTTGGAAACACTTCGTACTTGACTTTTTTATAAATTAAAAAAACAGATTCTATTCAACCATAGAATTATCTCATAAATAATTAGTCTATTTGATCCATTAAATTTTTCGATGACATTAAAATGAAAAAATTTCATTTATTTTGACATTATAATATCATTTAGTTGAATCATTTATTAATGAAGCAATCACTACATCATCATTCTGACATAATTAATTATTTTAATGTTTAAAAATTATAAATAAATTACCACAATATATGAATTTTTTATCTTTTTAATGAATATTTATAGTCGAATTGATCACTTATATATCCCCATATAAAAATTGTTTTATTAAAAGATACAACTTTTTGTTATTTGTCTCTTTACATTAAATTAATTAATATAATATGTCATTATCACTCCCACCTAGATCCATTGGATTCCAAAATTAACCAAAGGATTCCCATCGTTAGATATATATCATCAAATAGGATTTGTACATGTTTTTGTTTAGATTTACATTTATATAATATTGTTTTTTACCATTATTTACCAGATTGACCCTTTTAACATTGTAAATAAAACAATTACTAAAGTTATTATTCATAATATCCCAAAATTAAAGGTAAATATTTACCCAATTTAAACCTTTAGATTCCTAATATGGAATCTATTTATTAAATAGAAAATACATAAGCTGCTGTAATTAATTTAAAATTAATTACGATTTTCATTACCAAAAAGCGAGTTCTTATGAAGTAATAATTATCAAAAGATTGACATGTGTGTATATCCAATTAAAATGTGAAATTACATAAAATTACAAAAATTGGATTAAATTATAAAAAAAAAATAATATTTCTTTTTATTAAAAATTAAATGTGCAATCTAACTATATTAATAAATTATACAAAAAACACAATTTTGACTTAAAATGCGGTATTTTTCACGATTCATTAAAATGAACTTAATTAGAAAATAACCTAAAATTTATCCATTATAAATTTTGAGATCTCGATCCTATTGAATATGTTTATTTTTTCAAATAGAACATAAAAAGTGACAAAAACTATATTAAAAAAAGGTTCACCTTCAAAAGGCGGTAAAATAATATTTTTAATAATAATAGTTTTTTTCATGCTTCAAATTGGGTTCAGTATTATTTTATGCCTCTAAATTCAATTGGATTAATGTAAAAACATTTAAAAAACATGTGTAATCATTTTTTATTTAGTTATGTTTATTTCTGGAAAAACAATAGTTATGCATTAACCACCATTTTAAATAATATTATTATTAGATTATTTTTCGGTATAACTCAAAGTTGTTGGAAACGTAAAAATTCAATGAAACTTGTTGTTTTGTGTCGAGTTCGCTATAATACAATGTGTCATATTGGACATAAAATTAACATATTATTAATAAATATTAATAGATATGAAAATTTATTATTCTATAAATATCTAGGTCGTTACATGAATCACATTCAAAAGATGATGAAGATTGTCTAGTTGATTTAGAGAAGATTGATCATAGCACAAATTCACTATAAATCTTATACAGACTATAATCATTGGCCACTAGAGTTTAAGTTTAGAGGTAAGGTATTTCATAGTGTTTCCCCCCCCCCACAAGGGAAATTGTTTGATGTGTAAGAAGGTTAAGTTGGTTGTAAGGGTTTTCATCCCCATTGGTGTCATTGGATGACTCGGTGAAAGTAAATTATAGGTCAGACATTCCATATATTTTGACATCTATCCATGATTTGTTTCTTATTTCTATGATTATTAGTTAAGTACTTGGTCCATCCCATGTGATTATATGGTGGTATATTGATCTTTGTGCTGACACCACTTTGGTTGAGTAGCAAGTTTAGGCTATGCATCATAGGGAGAGGGTACAGTGTGGTAAAAAATTCCAATAGTCTACAGGCCTTGTAAGGGTTTCCCCTCATCCCTAAAAAGAGGGATTATCAGAAAATCAATAAAAAAAGAAGTCCTTTTGGCCATTCAGTCAGTAATTAGACATGGGAGATGTTATTTTTGATTAAGTAGTTGTGGCCTTCACTTTTTTCATGTCTATGTATGTAGGGTATTTCTCGTGGATAAAATCATTTATTTTGGGTATATTTTGACACCCCCTTGCATTTTCTAAGTTCAAACTTGTTTATTTTTTGATTATCATCCATGATTGGGTGTGTTTGTAGGTTTATCAGGGATAAATATACTTTTTGGGGAAATTTTACTGAATGTTAAAGGGTATATGTTTATTTTAATTAAGTCCATTTTTGTGTAATTATGTCAAACACAAAGTGTGGATCAACCCTTGGTTAAAAAAATTTCTAAGTGGGGGTTTTTTAGTTTCTATTCTTAAATAAAAAATTTCTACAATATTCTTCTGGAAAAAATGATGTGTAAATGTATTACTCAAAATGTAATCTTTGGTAAGAAGAAGTTATGCAACATGTTCAGTATATTAATGGTTTATATGTCTTGTATCAAGTTTACAATGTGTAATGGTAAAAAACTAGATGTAATAAAAATGGAAATGGGTTTTTGGTATATTTGAGCATTATGGATAACATAATGTATAATGGTATTTCTAGCTATTTAATCCTCCCGGGTTAGGATTTTAGGGAAGTTCCTGGATGATTTTCATTTTACCACTTTATATATATATATATATATATATATAATCTTGGAGGCTCTCAAGGATGATTCTAGAGGCCTCTTCTACATATAAGTCACTTCGTTCATCTACATATATCGATTGAAGTTGTGCTTCATGTCTATGTATTATTGTTCCTTACAGTTCTAATTTCATTTGGTTGGAGCAATTTCTTTGGTTGT
Organism: Viscum album; assembly: GCA_963277665.1. Lineage (NCBI taxonomy): Eukaryota > Viridiplantae > Streptophyta > Magnoliopsida > Santalales > Viscaceae > Viscum > Viscum album. Next base: position 1,646,578,082 of record OY728164.1, read on the forward strand.
GATTTTGTTTCAGATATGTCATCAGATTTTGTTTTCTATTGATCCCTTTCAGTTTCATTATACCTATAAACATTATATATTAATGGATGTAAATGAATGAAATATTAAATAATCATGTAATTACAAAAAAAAATTAAAAATTTCTATAGAAGTGAGGTTATATGTACTAACCACGGAACCATAAAATCCAACCATTTCATATTTAGGCCCGATTCATAATCCATAGTAGTAAAAAAATAAACTTATTATGTATATCAATATATATATATATATGTGTGTGTGTGTATTGAGGGAGATATAAAGAGGGAAATAAATTCATTAATAAACATTGATAAAATTCCAAATTTTTGTCATGTTTTAGAATCTTTCAAATGAATGATTTAATATTTAATTAACTTAATATGATTGAAAATATTCTTTAGTGACAATCCAACATTCCTATGTAATTCAATCATTGATTGGTATATCTATATAAATCATTAACATTGATGTTTTATTAGTTAAAAAATTTATTTTACCTCTTAATATATATGGATTACTATAAATTATTATTATTTAAATATACCAATCCCATGGAATCATATTAAATGAAAAATAACTTAAAAATACTCAATCATACCATCAATTATATGTTCTATATCTTCCTCTTCTTCTATGAAACAAGATGAAACAATTCTATTAAAATGGTATTCAGTATTAATTTAACTTTTTTAGATACAATTAAATATAATACTTATTGAAAATAATTAATTATAGAATCACCAGCAACGATTATGATCCATCATAGAATGGGATTTCAAAAAATATGTCATGTATTTTCCTAAGAATAACATAACAAACTTTTTTAAACCCTCAATACTCAATAATATTGTATAAAATGTAATGAAAATGAGAATATAAATTAATACAAGATCTCTATTAACATTTAAAGTTGATGATATTCTTGTTTTGAATTTTTATTATTCTCAATAAATCACTCCGTAATATTTTGTTAAATTATATCTTGATATAACATCATACAGCATTACTATATTCAGACTGTAACATATATTCATTTCAATTTTTATTACTCTTACCTTAGAGTGAAATATAATAAAACGGTAGACAATAAATTAGTGGGTTTTTAATATAATTTATCTTTATAAACAATTCATAAAATTTATTTATGTTTGTTGGTTCATTTAAAAAAATTCATTAAATCATTTTATTTTAAAGTAGTTTTATAATTAAGCTTGTCAAAAATTTATATCAGATTTCTTTTTCAAAAATGGATGATGTTCTTGAATAAACATTATTATTAATATATATATATATATATATATTTACATTACTATCATATGTGAATGGGTATGTGTAAGAAAATTCACAGGTACTTAAAATTCAAGTAATTTTAAAATTAAAAAATTCCATAGTTATGAAATTTAACGTGATTTTAACATTTTATATCAATATATATTTTCTCATGGGGAACTCCCTTAATTTTAACATATCATCTTCCGGGCATCAAGTCAATTAAATTAACATATTTTTAAAAATTATAGGCATAAATTAGATATGTGAATGAAAACCATGAGTCACCTAATATAAAATTTATTGATATAATTGATGATCTGGATTCATGTATTAAACAAGGAGTTATAATATAGTTACATTTTTTTCTTATTTACAAATATTTACCCCTGATTCCTAGAAGATATTTTTAACATTCCATTGAAATATATTTTTATTAGGTGATGTCATACAATGTTAAAGCATTATTATCACATATGTATATCCATTATAAATATATAATCACATGTATATAATCATCAACAGATTAAAATACTTGGATAGGTTATTTATAAAAATATGAATATACTAATCAACTTTTTAGAACAATATTAAATAATATATGTCATAATAATAAAAAAACCACAATGTATTATTTCAATATTTTTGTAAAATAAGTTTGAAGATAAAAATATCAATCATAACATGTTCATAAAAACTATTATTTAGAAAAAAAAATTTATAGAGAGATTATTTTTCTATTTACTCTTAAATAACCCATGTCACTTCTATATAATGCACTGCAATATTATGTGGGAGGGATATGATAATCATATAAAAAGGTTTCAATTATATTCTTATACATGGAACATTACTTATTACTCTTATTAATGGATTTTAAGAACCTATGAATTAAAGAAAATTTGAATTTGACACTGACCAAGGTGAAAAGAGAGATTATGATAATGGGAATGATTCCATAACATAGTCTTTTGAAATAAGAACTCAATGTTTCTATTTATGAGAATTTAGATAATCCATGAAGAATTTATCCCCATGGTAAAGGGGAGTAATTACAACATAGTAACCTAGCTAGTCTCTCCAAACACTATTAAATAAATTCGTGGGAATGATTTAATAAAATATAATTTTTTTTATGAAATGACAAAATCACTAAAATAAGTCCCCTTAAAAACTACTGAAAACATGTCGAGGGTCGAATGGTCCTTCAGTTCACAATGGGTGTCAATAGTCAAGTCACCAAGTATATTATTCCCTTTCATGTGAAAATTCTCTATTTTATTCACCATTAGCTCCACTCTGATCAAATTTTAAACCCTTTAAAAATTTCAAAAATCATATTCAATAAATAAATAATGGAAATTTAAATATAATTACAAATTCATGAAATGGATAACAATTCCCATGATTCATCATTAGGAAACATGGGAACATGATTATAGACCTTTAAATTTTTCTTATACATCCATCTATTAAGAATAAGATCAATATTAACATTTTTACATCAAAATTAATCAAATAAAATGAATTCCCTAAAAAATTGAAACCTCATCATAGTTGATGACACAAACTCAGTGTTGTACATATAATCCTCAAGACTATATGATTATATTACTATACTAGAAAACACAATTTGTATCTGGTATACAGAACCTCAACTACGACACATGAAATACACTATTAATTTTACTAAAATGAGTATAAATATATCTTTAGTAATTTATTATATGGTAACAAAACATTTCAAATAGGCCAATTTATATGTACTACCTAATAATCATACATCCACTATATGAAGGAGATGACCATGTGAATATTTAGTTGTGGATTAGACATTTCATTTCCAATAGTTTTATTTTAATTTTAAATGATCTAATTCCATGAAAAAACATATTAACCATATACATACATAAATATATATCATATATATATATTACAATAATTAAAATCACCAATCACTTGATTTATTTTATATAGAATTTAAAATAATATACTCATGTATTTCACTTACTTATTAAAATATAAAATCATATATATAATATGGATTATAATAAATATTTTTTTATTTAAATATGTAATTTTAAATAGTGAATATCAAATTTTATCAGATATTAACAACATTGTCAAATCATATTCATAAAAAACATGTTTTTTAGGAAAAATTATTGTTAATTCACTATTAATTTCATCACACTCTAATCTATGTTGCATCAAACAAATATACATCATAAATAAATATAATTATAGGGTTCACAAACCAAAGATTTTGCTAAGACTATTGATTAACCATATAAGTTGAAACATGGAGTGAGAAAATATTACTAATGATTCCAATGTATAAATACAATTGTTATTTGGTTTCATCCCTAAGTAAAAAATAATGATCATGAATATAGGAATGCTTCGTTTCCAAATAGTGATTATCACACCATACCAAATCATATATTACCATTAAACACTAGGGGGTTCCAAAATCTATGTCATTGGTGACTATTACTGCAGGACTTATTCTAATTAAATTTTCCATGACAAGTTCCTTCCATAAATCCAACATGTCAGGAGCAAGGACTGGGCACTACAAATTATAAACAAAAAACTATATAAAAATCACTAATATAAAAGAACAATAAACCTCTATATTAATAATGTCGTATCTGACATGGTATTTCACAATATAATATTGATGAAACATGAAAGCAAAAAACCAAATAGGTCCTTAAGAAATGTAAAAAATGGAAATAGAATTTAAAATAACAACATATTCTAATCAATATGAATTTGACTATATAGAATCCCACACTTTTAAAACATTAACCTTACACAAATTTTACATAATACTTAAACATTATACAAACAGAAGAAATAAGAGTGTACTATTTTAATGGCTTTGGAAAAATAGAATACATAAACACAAATACATAAGTGATCTACATTATATCCCACTAGGTTCTTCATGAAAATAACACTTCTAAGGAACCTGAAAATTAATATATTATTCACAACCTGTGGAAAGAAACCAAAAAATGTGTGAGGTTAAATGCTCAATAAGTCTAAACAAGGTAGATATGTAAAAATAAACATGATCATAAGGGTATGAGAATGTGATAATGAAAATATAAATGCATACCCTTCATATCAATGATCATATACCTGAATTATGGGATAGAGCCTGGAAGTTCATAAGAAAATAATAAAAAAGTAATAAAAGACATAATCCATTAAATAATAATGTATGATAAGACATTGAGTTGTGGAAAACACATAAACATATAATTATTTCCATAAAAGAAAAGGAATCTCTACCAAGACCATCTTAGTAATCTGGGTTCACTCCCCATACCATCATTGTAGACATGGTACAATCCCATACCCATCATATTAGTCTAGTTTCACTCAAATGACCATCATAGTTTATCTCATGACATATAAAACATTACCCAACACAATGGAGGGAGATAAATGTCCCACCTATCAAATATTGAAATCATACCTACATGTGCCACAATATTAAAAATAAACAAATCATAACCCATAAACAAAATGGGTAACATAAACATTTAAACATTTCATAAACTTTGTAAAAAGATAGCTTTTATAGTCAATTCATCACAAATATAATTAGTGGAAAGAAGTGGGTTTGAAATGCATATAACTCGTGAAAGAGAAATAGGTTTCATTACATCATGTCATAAAAAATCCCTTCAGAGAAAGAATATGAATGGAAACATTAAATAATTTTCCAATAAAGGAATTAGGAACAACAATGGATGTTATCTTAAATGGTAAATAATTTTAAATCTATTTTAGAATTATTTATTAAGGAATATATCCTTTCTACTTTAAAATTTCTTTTTATTATATAAAACATTTTGAAAATATTTTTTGTTGAAAATTGTTTGAAAACATATAAAGAAATATTTGAAAACAATAAGAAAATTTGAAATTATTTTTAATTTAAAATTATATTTGATGATATTTTAAAATCCATTTTATAACATTTTCTAAGACATGTTTTTTCAGTACAATAGATTTCTGACCGAAGAAACAGACAATTGACGTTTACATTAAAAAATTATCTTAAGTACCAAAGAGTAAAAACAGTAATAAAAATAGAGTATATCATGAATAAATAGAGTATAAGGAAACTCAATAATATTATTTAGATATGGATCATGAAATTTCCCCACATAATGAAAAAACATAGACAATATCAGAAAGTTATTACATTGTCAAAATAAACTCTTATAATATAATAACATAGAATCATACTCTACCCATAGGAAAAAGAAATATCATGAAGCTTAATATATCATGAAAATAATTAAATTCATGATATAAAATCTATAATGGAATTATATATACCTTAAAAATATTTTAGGTGCATAACAAAACCTGAGTCTCAAAGATGGAAAATTGAGACAAAACTGTTTTATCGATTTGGTAACTTTTTAATGGTCAAACCCATAAAAAGGATCATAGAATGGATATGTGAATATAAACAAATTAATGTACAATATAAATAGTATTAAATCATGTTCAGTCCAAATACCACACAAAATGAAGTATTTTAGAACATAGCTTGTATCTCACAGAAATTAAAAGTGAGATGAAATCCTCATACCTTGTGTCTTGACTCTCTCTGTACTCATACAATATTCTTGTATAATAAATATAATTTTTTTATAATTATTATATAAATTCATTTTATTATAAATTATACAATTTACGGTTTGATTATGACCTTATATTACCCTCTTGTTAACGATCCTATGTTAAAGCTTAACTTTGGGTAAAATTTTCTTTGTTCTTCGCATGTGTCTTAATTTGTTATATCATTGGTCCATATACTTATATCATGATTCCATAATGTAAAAAACTATATAAATATCATTTATATAAATTAATTTTTTATTATAATAATCTATATAATATTGTAGTACGAAATGAAATACACCATTCATTTAGACGGTAAGCTATTCATATGCATGAATGTTGTTTCTATATTTATTATCCTATTTAAAGAAAGTATGTAAATGAAATATATATATATATATATATCTCATTATTTAAGTATCCATACTATATCATATATATCATATAATTTCATTAAAACCTTCTTTAATACATTCCATGTGGTGTGTGAATGAATCCCATAACTTCGAGGGGGAGATAGTCCACACTTCCTCAAACGAGATTATCATATTAACACCAAATTGGATGTAAAAAAGATGTGTCATGTAAAAGGAGACATAATCATAAATAAATAGTGAATATAATATTTGAGATATGTAAAAAAATCTATCATAATGTCCACCGTGATTTGTGGTAATGGAGAAATGAACAATCATCGTTTCGTGAGAGAGTTGTTCACTGTACACAAAAACTGAATGTTCAACATCCATTAGATAGTAGAATGTGTAATTGTAGGTAAGATAAAATATATAAAAAAATAATATTATATGGAGTATATTTGTGTTTCTAAACAATAATTTAATAAATATAGTGGAGGGTTGGAGAATGAAAATAAAGGAAATGAGCTTGAGAGAAGATGTTACCTTCAAATCGGGTAACTCCTTTTGGTTTTGGCCAAAAGGATTCCTTGAAAATATTTGTACCAAAATATAGGATTAAATGTTTAATATAGTATTTTTCATGTTCTACATGGGAATAAATTTGATTTAATTAAATGTTTTTATATGTGTAATAAATTTTTAGAGGCGGTGTCCTTTTATAAGGAAGGAAGAGCACTCACTTGGAATTTTTAAAAACATGTTTGGTGTACCCATGTTAATACCTAATAAATTCATAAAAATAACTAATTAATATAAGTTTTATGGACTAAATATTGATAGAAAATGGGTTTTTTGAAATTTTTATAGATCATTTGCGCTCTTAAGTTTTCGGTTTAGTCCCTAACAATGCTTAATTTGTCTTTAACCGAATTGATTGTTTTTAATCACCTTTACTAATAATTTTGGTCAAAAATTATCATGGTCATATTAGACTAAAAATATTTGATTGAATAAAATGGTTTATGTCAGATTTTTTAAATTCAATTCAAAAAATTGGTCAAATTAAGATTAGTGATAACCCTGCATGCGGGATAAAATAACAGGGTTTTAAAGTAAGAAAAAGTTCAAAAGATTATTAAGCTTTTATATTCAATTCCAAAATGAAATTGATTCTAATGAATTAAATTAAATTAATAGATATGATATTTATCTAGTTATAACTTAAATTTTTTATAATTTCATTTCGAATTAATAATTAATTAGATAAAATGGCAGTTTTTAACTAAAAAGAAGTATATTCCACTATTCCTCAAAAAATGAACATTCTCAAAAAACTAAAAAATATTCATACTAGGATAATTTTCTGTTTATGAATTCAAATTGATGTTTATTTTATCATATTCAATTTCTAAATGTGTCTAAAATTACATTCATTATACGAAGCAGTTCGTTCAATAAAATGATGTTTTTAAACAAAGAAGGAATTTACAAAAAACCATATCTTTCATTATCACTATGTTTTATTTATATATTTTTTTTACAATATTTATATAAATTTAACAATGTTTAATGGATAGGATATAATTATCTTCATTAAATTATATCAAAAAATAGATGTTTTGTATAATATCAGTGTTGTGTGTATCCTACACCAAATTAGTGTTGCATGTAACATACACAAAGTTATTATTGTGTGTAAAAATATATTGGACTTTGGGTATTGAATGGTATAAATTATAATTTTAATTTATTTTAATAACAAAACATTTTCATAAAAACTCAGGGTGTCACATTCTACCCCCCTTAAAATGAATTTCTCCTTTGAAATTCATTACATGGGTAAAAAATTGAGGATACTTATGCTTTATCATATCCTCAAGTTCCCATGTAGCTTTCTCTAACGAGGGATTTACCCCCAAAACCTTGAACTTGTGAGTGGTCTTGTTTCATAGAACTTTCTCGAATCAGTCAAGAATTTTGGCATGTTTCTCCTTGTAAGTAAGATCTTACTCCAATGGTATGACCTCTAAGTTCAGTAAAAGTGAAGGGTCAAGAATGTTCTTCCTAAGGAGAGATACATAGAACACATTATGGACAAGACAGATATTTGTAGGAAGTTCCAAGTGATAGGATGATGTCCTGATATATTCATTATTTTCAAAGTTTCTTATATACCTAGGGTTTAGTTTCCCTTTATTCCTGAATCGCATAAATTTCTTCTTTGGTGAGATTTGAAGAAAAACCTTTTAACCAACTTCAAAAAAAAAGATCAAACTGATGGTTATAAATATAAATTTTCTACCGACATTGAGCTTATTTTATATAATTTTGAACCATTATAAACTTCTTGACCGTTTTTCAGTGATCTCAGGTCATGATATCTTTTTTTCTCCACCATCATCCCACTACATTGTAGCTCTAAATTTCTTCCCATAAAATGATTCGATGGTTCCATATGAATTCCTGACTGAAATATATTGTTGAATGAAAACTCAAATAGAGTATGGTGTTTATCCCAAATACCATTGAAATAAAGATAACTAGATCTCAACATTTATTCTAGGGTTTTAATTATTCATTAATACTGGAACTCTGTTTAGGATGATATGTAGTGCTAAAACTCAATTACATATCAAGTTCTTTCTGAAAAATTATCTATAACATTGAGGTAAACCTCAGATCCCGATCTGATATAACAGCATGTGGTACTCCATGAAACCATAAAACTTCTTTATTGTATAATATTGTAATCTGATCAAGATATAAATATTATTTTATGGAAATAATGTTTTCTTACTTTGTATGATGATCAAATACCACCCATATAGCATTAAAACCTTTATAGATTTTTCCTAGTCTAACAAAAAACTCCATAGTGATGTTCTACCATTTCCATTATAGTGTGTGTAAGGGAAAAAACAAACCTTTAGACTTTTTTCTTTCATCGTTAACTTGATGGCATACCAAACACCATGATACAAAATCTGCGATATCTCTCTTAATTCAATCCCACCAAAAGTATTATTTTATGTACATATACATCTTCACACCTCGAGGATAAATAGTGAATGAATAAGTATTAGCTTCCTATAACATATTCTTCTTCAAATATAGAATGTAAGGAACACATTCACAGTTCCTAAACCATATCATTCCATCAAGATCAACGTTAGACTCTGAAACAATTATAACCTTCTTTTGTAGTTCTTCATCTTCTTTATGTGCCTCCTTAATCATTAGTTGGTTAGAGGGTTGAACATTCATTTGAGAAAGATAATATTTTCACCTTCCTTAAATATTTCTAGATCCATCCTTTTCAAATGCCAAAATATTGGACCTTTTTTTATCCTCATCATAATTAAGCTAGCATGATCTTTTAGAATCAATGCATTGGACACCTTGTTCGCTTTATAAGGGTGGTAATGTTTTGAGCAATCATAATCCTTTATCAACTCTAACCATATTCTCTAGATCATGATCAACTCCTTCTATGTGAATATATATTTTATACTTTTATGACCATATTATGTATCACACTTTTCTCCATAAAGATAATTCCTCCATATCATTAATGAAAAAATTACCATTGCAAACTCTGAATCATGAGTTTGAAAAAATTTATCATGAATCTTCAACAGTCATGATGCATAGGCTATAACCATGTTATTTTTCATAATAACACATCCCTATCCCTTCTTGTATGCATCAAAAAAATTAAAAACCCTTTCCCACTATAGGGTAATGTCATAACAAGTGCACTGACAAACTTTTGTTTTAGTTCTTTGGAATTTTCTAGATATTAATCTTTCCAGAGGAACTTTACACCCGTCTGAGTTAACTTTGTCGGAGGATTATAAAGTATTGATAAATTATTCATAAACCTAGTATAATATCTAGTAAACCCAATAATTCTATAGATCTCAATTACTTTGGTTGGTCTAGGACAGCTTTCAATAGCCTCCATCATTGATGGATCTACTATTATACCATATCTTGAGACTGTGTGACCCAAAAATGAAACCATTTGAATCCAAATTTCCCACTTTGTAAATTTTTCTTATAACTTCTCCTTTAATAGGGCCATAAATACAATTATTATGTGATATTCATGATCATCATTTCTATTTGAATATATAAGAATATCATATATATAAATACTACTAAAAACTGATTGAGATAGTCTCTAGTGACTCTATTCATTAAATCCATAAAGATTTCTGGGGAATTAGTAAGACCAAAAGGCACCACTATATTTTCATAGTGACCATATCATTCACCAAATTTTTTCTAGGTTATATCCTCCCTCTTGAACGTAAATTTATATTATCCTAAAAAAGGTCAATCTTGGAAAAGTGGTGACCTCTGTACAGTTGATCAATCAAGTCATTTATATAGTGAAGAGGATTCTTTTTCTAGATTTTGATCTTGGTCAACTCTGGATAATCAATGTAGTGTCGCATTGATCTGTATTTGTTTATTAAAAAATAACAGATGCACCCAAATGTAAAACACTTAGCTTAATGAATCCCATGTCATGGTTTTCTTGGAGTTTCTTCATCAATTTTTGATACTCAATCAAGGTCCTTCTATAAAGAGTTTTCGAAATTGGTGTGGAACTAGGTATAAGTTCTATTGAGAAATCAACTTCACATTTTGGAGAAAGGCTAGGAAACTATTTAATAAATACATCTACAAAATTATTAACAATTGGTAAGTCATCAATGTCAATAATCTCCCCAAAAATTTGAGATAAATAACCCTTTTGAATCATAATTAATACCCACACACTCAATGTAATCTCCACATAAAGTTCATGAATATCATCACAATGATGGATGATCATAGGAGGGTTTGAAATATAGAACGTAACAAACCTTCATTGATAATTGATGTTGGGTTTTTTTATTGAAATCTAATCCATGACAAGTATGACATTCAACCAATGTTTGAATGACATGATTTTTAGGAAGCACATTACAGAAAACATCAACCAGAGAGGAATCATAGACTTGACATGCGATAATCGTAACATTAGGTGTTTTCACTTAAAATTCCACCTCTAATTGTTTTGGAGGAATCTTAAAACGCTTAAAAGTTATTTAGATAGGAATTTGTCAGTTGATCTCAAATAAAATAAGAAATTAGCAGTTCAAGAATATATGATAAGTGTACATTTCATCACATCATTATCTCACCCCTCATCTGATATAGCAATTTCTGGAGATTTCCTGTTATCCCATGGATTAAGAGGTTACTAACATTGATCACCCCCACTAACCCTTGGGTTTTGGTAGTAGTTATCATAGTTACCATTATCCTTACACTTGTAGCACTAAATCATGGAATGTGAATTATCTGTGGATCTTTCTCCATTAGTGTTTTGAGCCAACATATTCCCATCACATCAGTTTTCAATTGCATGATGGACTTATTTTCTGAACATAAAATATTTATCAGACAACTTTAAGAAATTTCCTCCATGATTATTCCCATACATATAGCATGAGGGAATGTTCATATTCTTTTCACCATGGTGTTTAGAGTTTCCTTTAAACATCGTCTTCTTATTATTCTCAAAACCACGATATTGAAACATGATTCATACCTCCATTTCAACCTTGATGGAACAACTTACAACCTATTCATAGCTATTAAAGACACTTATGGAAAACACCCTTATGGGACATGGAATTAATCCACCAAAGAACCAATAAACATTAATTTTGGGTCTGCTGATAATTTCAGAAGTTTACCAAAAAATTCTCTTGAAATTAGCCTCATATGTACCAACAGACTCTACATCCCTTTTCTTCAACTAAACTAACTCTATCTCTATATTGGTATGACGAATTCAAGGAAAGTACTTGTTGAAAAATAATTTCATGAACTCATTCTAAACCATTTATGGAGTCTCATCATGCTACCTCGTATTACTTATTAGATTATACCACTGTTCTACTTCTCCATAAAACCAATAAACCATTAGAATGACTTTTTCATGCTCTGAACTGTAACACCTGAGACTTTTATGAGAAATATTTTGTTTCTATGTTATATAAATCATCAAAGGAATCTTTCAATACACACAACACTATCTTGTCTTTCTTTACACACAATCGTGACCTTCCTCGATAGCTTGCGTTGTACGCAATATCGAGTTTCACTAAACAACGATATGCTATAAAAATATTACTAAAACTAGCCGTTATGAATAGTAAAACCCACTTTTTGGAACTTTTTAAATTTCATCTTTCAAAATGGACTTCATTTTTGGATTTGGAATAATGAAATTATCCTAGGGTGAAATTTTGGTATTTTTATGAAAACTTTCATTTTTTGATTAATAGTGAAAACAATGGGTTACTATTTAAAACCCGAATTTTTATTTAAATAATTATTTATTTTGTATAAATTTATTTTAGGTCAAAATTGATACATAATACCTATATAATTTCAATGTAATTCATTAGAGTCATTTTATAATAATTTTAGATATATAAAAATTTTATTGAACTTTTCACCGTCTTTTACCCACCTCCTAGGAGAATTTCCAAATTCACATAAAACATAATTTTACCACTTCTGTGAGTGGAATTTAAAAAATCCAAGAGACACGGTTAATATCAAGGACTAAAATGTGGTTCAATGAGATGAAAATAATTTTTTGAGAATAGTAACTTTTTACTTGTTTTACCACAGTTAAAAGTAAATTGGGTAATTAAGGGTAAAAATGATATTATTATTACCCTAACACATGTCCTAATTCTTTTGGATAAGTGAAATTCGACCAAAAACATCCTTAGGAATAAAATACGACCATTTAGGCCCACTTGGATTAGATTAGGACATTTAATATTAATTTATTTAAAGAAGGGTTAAAATAGTTAAAATCAATGTTTAATAAGTAAATCATTTTTAATATAGGGTGTATATAATATAAATTCAACTATAAATATTCATTATAACGATAAAAATATTTCCTACATAATGGTATTTTATTTGTAATTTTTAGACTTTAAATAATTTAATTTATTTATGACACAATGATGATGCAGTAATTATATTATTAATGAAATATTGACATAATTGATGTTATAAATACCCAAATAAAAGTAATTTGAGACTTTTTATGAATTAAAATAATTTTCTATGTTAATATTACATGTTAGTATTTATTTAATTAACTTTCTTATAACTAATATTTCTGTTATAATTTTCACAAAAATCAATTACCAGATAGTGTCAAAATTGACATAAAATAGTTTTTAAAACAAATAGTATATTATTAATTGTTATTTTATTCTTAAAAATATAAGGTTTGGAAACATTACTTAGATACGGTTATATATATTAATAATATACAACTTGGGGTTCGTTTTGCTTGTTATAGTAAGTTTATTAACCTTATAGTGTAAGAAAACAAGAAGACATGGTAAAAGGTAAGTGATCTAACTTAAAGTTAAATCTAAATGATAAGGTTAAAATAGATACATAAACTTTTCTAAATTCTATTGGATGAGATAATTTCGACCCATACCCACCTTAGATTTTAAATAAATCAATTTGGAGCTATTAAAAACCTAATATGACTTTATAATAAAATAATATTTTTAGTTTTTCCAAAGGTGCCCCTCTCCTCCCTTATAAAAGGGCACCTCCTCCCTCTCTTCCTCACACCACTTTAAGCCTTCAAGCTCGGCCAAACCCTGCCAAATTCTCTTCTCAACTTCCCTAGAAACATCCTAGAGGGCCTGGTATTCTTCAAAGACCAATTTTAGTGCCCTAAGAGGAGGCCTCAAAGAGGCGCTTCAAAGAAGATGTAATGTCTGTTACCGATTCTTTCAACTTTATTTCTTCTTCCACTTCTTCTTCTTTAGTTGTTTCATTATGAAGTAATATCATCAGTATCACTCATATACGGATATGTTATTATATGTATGAAACAACCCTATTTCACCATCTATCCATCCTACGGAAAACGAAATCACCGCGCGTGCGTATGTACGGAATACCGTCTCCACGCCGTGGTGTAATCTATTTTCCACCACCACCTTACATGGATGGGTATAATGGTGTAAATAATAACTATATATGATTATTGTAAAGTGATATTGATTCTGAAATAGTATACATACACTCCAATACAATTCCACGATCATGGGAACGATATCATCGCTCGTGCGTACATACAGAATACCGTCTCCACGATGTGATGCGACTCATTCTACATGATTTTCCTTGCATAATGATTACATAAATGAATTGACTGAATAAATATGATATGTATTACGCTAATATTATTCTGTAAATGAGGTATCTATAACCTAAAAACAAGAATAATAATTTATTCGACAAAACACGCATAAGAACAAAAGGAAATAAACACCCGAATAACAAGTAACAATGAAATATTACTAATAAGAAGCTAATAATATGACCATATATGATATCATAAAAATAAGTATGATTCCGAAATAAGTCAATAACATTATTTAAATCATTATACAGGAGGTTCAGACACTTACGAAGCAAATCGGACTTAAGGTAAGGGAAAATCTTGCAATCTCAATTTTTATCCGAGATTGTTTATACTTCAGAATTTACTGGGGAATATTTATCATCTACATCCATGATTCCTAAATATGTAATATTTATATCCTTATACAATTGTTTAAGCCCAATTTTACTCTTTGGTGAGTTTTTAGTAAAAGATATGAAAGGAATCTTTTGTCATTTTTCGTACGAGGTACTTTTTAACTTTTCCGGTCAAAGTACGAGAAGAATGTTTTTTAACTTATACGGAATGAATGGATTCATAGAACATTATTTCCACGAATCTTACTTTACAAGTATTCAAGTTTATTTTTAATCAACTTCTTTTAGTTTAAAATTTTATGACATGTTATGAAAGGAAAAATGTTTTTGAAGTAGAAAGGATATTTTCCTCAAGAATGGAGTTCAAATGTTTTATCAAAATTATTTTCCAACTAAGATAATATAGGGTTCTGTTTCTATCCCTATTTTTACATTGTTTTGATTATGTTATGATTGAATTATTTGTATGATTCCCTTTTATCTTATATGGATTGTGTTATGATGGCATGATGATTAAGAATCCCATTTTTATTACATGGGTTATGCTATGATGTATGATTTATGATTTTGTGGCACACATAAGAATGGTATCATTATGAGATGGGTGGGACCTATATCTCCCTCCAATTCATTGGGTAAAGATTTATATCTTATGAGATAGACATGGCTGGAATTCCAGGTTAAACCGGTCTAGTGAAGCAGGACTGGAACGAGGAGTGAACTCAGTTCAGAAATGGACTTTGTCCGCTAAGATAGTCTTGACTATGAGTCTTGACTACTAAGAAATGATTCTCTATGATTATGTGTGTATGACACAATGTTTCATGTTTTAAGTTATTATTATTGAGATTACATTTCACTACTATTATTTATCCCAAGTTATGAAATAATGATCTCTTTTGCAGGTTAAGATTTCCAAAATGTTATTTTCTTATGAATATGATGTGATTGATATTTCTTTTGTTTACCCTTACTGAGCATTTGAGCTCACCCTTTGGTATGTTTTCTTTCCCCGGGTCAGGAAGAAGGTTATTTAGTATGATATGCCAAAAGGGACTCTAGATATGATGAAATAAATGGAAGACAACGTAGATGATTTATGAACCAGTTGTTTATGTTTCCCAGTTTCTAAAGACACTATACCTATACGGTCCTTTCATGGTTTTGTTATATGTTGTAATAAGTGTACTTCAATTTTGATGTATTAACAATGTATGTAAAGTATGGGTAGTTATAGTTGGTATCATAGGAAAAAGAGGTAGGAATGAATCCGATCCTTGGGAACTCTCACATGTGAGCGTTGGACGAAGCATGGCTCTCTGCCCAAGGGCTTCATGAGGAAATGGCTGCCACTGGGGATGGTGGTGTGTCCCGCCCAGGGGGTGTGGCCGCCCCTGGAGCTCCCTGATAGGTATCAATTATAGTCCACTGGAAGTAATTCCAGACCATTATAGTTTGTATCAGAGGAAAGGTATAGTCAACCTTTGGAAACTAGGATGTGAAAGCCATAGTAAGAAACCTAAGGATATGTATAAGCATAGAACACAATATTAGTGTTTTAGAAATGGCCATGAACAACCTATGATAAGACCTTAAGTAAAATTTTATTCTTGATTATGTGTTTTTTCTATTATAATTAGTGTTGCTCACACTATTCTTCTTAGTTTTAGTCAATGGCTGGAACCCAAAGGAACCGTGTTAATGCGGAATGTGATGGGAAATTCAATGATTGTCCCCCAAAGAAACCAAACGTTATGGGAGATAGAATTAAAAATCTTTTAGCCATGCTCACACAACTTTCTCAAGCTATGAATCATGCAAGACTTCTAAATGAGCAAAGGAAGGAGCAAAATTCTGTTGAATCCTTCATGAGGCAGCGTCCACCTTCATTCAGCGGGTCTACTGATCCATTAGTTGCTGAACAATGGATTATGTAGAGACCCGAAGCTTGACGTACATGGACATTACATTACATTTGCGGAATACTTAGTACATAACAAAAACACACACACAAGGATCGTAATAGTTTAGTGTCTTTGGAAACTCGGAACGTAATCTTCTAATCGTGGTGAAAGATCTTCTATATCTCCCATAAAGATCTTCCCCTTTTTTACCTAAAACCTTTCTTTATATCCTGGGGAAAAGAAAACATAAAAGGGTGAGCCCAAATGCTCAGTAAGGGTAAACAAAGAAAAATCAATCACATCATATTCATAAGAACATAACTTTTGGAAATCTTAACCTGCAAAAGAGAGCATAATTTCATAACATGGGATAAATCATAGTAGTGAAATGAAATCCCAATAAGCATAACTTAAAACATGAAACTTTGTGGCATACACACATAATCATAGAAAATCATTTCTTGTTAGTCAAGACTCATTGCCAAGACTATCTTAGTGGACAAAGTCCCTTTCTGAATTGAGTAACCCTCGTTCCAGTCCTGTTTCACTGAACCGGTATAACCTACCGTTCCAGCCATGTCTATCTCATGAGATATAGAATCTTTACCCAATGAATTGGAGGGAGATATAGGTCCCACCCATCTCATAATGATACCATTCTTATGTGTGCCACAAAATCATAAATCATACATCATTACATAACCCATGTAATAAAAATGGGAATCCTAAACATCGTGACATCATAAAACAATTCATATAAGATAAATGAATTCATAAAAATAATTCCATCACAACATAGTAAAATCAATGTAATAATAGGGATGGAAACAGAACCCTTTATTATATTAGATGGAAAATAATTTTTATAAAACACTTGAACTCCATTCTTGAGGAAAATATCCTTTCTACTTCAAAAAACATTTTCCTTTCATAACATGTCATACGACATTAAAATAAAAGAAGTTGATTAAAAATAAACTTGAAAACTTGTAAAGGAAGCTTCTTGGAAATAATATTTTAAAAATCCATTCATGCCGTATAAGTTAAAAAAAACATTCTTCGTACTTTTGTTGGAAAAGTCAAAAAGTACCTCGTACGAAAAACGACAAAAGATTCCTTTTATTTCTTTTTCTAAAAACTCACCGAAGGATAAAAATGGATTTAAAAAAAATTGTAGGTGGATGGTAATAATATTACATATTTATGAAACATGGATGTGTATGATAAAATACACCCCAGTAAATACTTACGAATAAACAATCTCGGATAAAAATGAGATTGTGATATTTCCCTTACCTTAGGTCCGATTTGCTTCGTATGTGTCCGAACCTCCTGTATAATGATTTAAATAATGTCATTGACTTATTACAGAATCATATTCATTGTTATGATATCATATATGGTTCACTTATGACTTTATCTTACCCGTTCTTTTATAATTTCCATGTTAAAGTAGCGTTTTGGGTAGAATCGTCTCATTTGTCGTTCGTGTTTTTAACTTGTAATTATTCATATGATTACATAGATCATGATTACATAATTCCAGAATATAAAACATTATTTATATATATATATATTCATAATATACATATATAATAAATCAGTAAATGGAAAGAAATACACCGTTCATGGAGACGGTAGTCCGTACGTACGCATGAACGCTGTTTTCGTTTCCTTATTGAATTGAATGGAATTAAGTAGATGACATAAATATAAATATAAATAATTCCAGTATCATTATCAGGTCATATATTTCACTAGTACTTATTATATATACTTTATAATCATTCATGAATGGTTAATCATTGAGAATAAATCTCATCGCGTCGTGGAGACGGTAGTCCGTACGTACGCACGAGCGATGATATCGTTCTCATGGTCGTGGAATTGTGTTGAAGTGTATACTATTTCAGTATCAATATCACTTTATAATAATCATATATAATTACTCATTACACCTTTATACCAATCCAATTAAGGTGGTGGCGGAAAATAGATTACACCACGGCGTGGAAACGGTATTCCGTACGTACGCACGCGCGGTGATTTCCTTTTTCCGTAGGATGGATAGAAGGTTAATTAGAGTTGTTTCATATTTATAATAACATATCAGTATATAAGAAATACTGATGTTATTACTTTATCATGAAACAACTAAAGAAGAAGAAGTTGAAGAAGAATGAAATTGAAAAAGATCGGTAATGGATATTACCTCTTTTTGACGCACCTTTTCTTAACCTCCACTTAAAGAACTAAGAATGGTCTTTGAAGAAGACCAGGACCTCTAGAATGATACTAGGGAAGTGGAGAAGAGATTTTGGCAGGGGTTGGCCGAGCTTGAATGCTCAAATTGGTGTGAGGATGTGAGGGAGGAGGTGCCCTTTTATAAGGGAGGAGAGGGGCACCTTTGGAATTCTTAAAAATATTAATTTATAATAAATCTAACCTCACTTAAAAACCTCCAAAAATGACTCATATTCAAAGATTAGATGAGATAGGGTTGTAATCTCATCAACAAATCATATTTAGACATGTTTGGATCTTATTTTAAACCTTATCATTTTCATTTATCCTTATTTAATCTATTTAAGTTTATTTGTGGTAATAAAATTCTAAATTTTAAATTATAACAAATAATTACTTATTTGTTGTGAATTTTCCATAATTGTTTACATTATAACATTATAGACTATATAAATTTAAATTTATAATTTTTAAATATTTTGTGATTTTTAAACTATTTTATAATATGTTATTTTTATGAAATAACAATAGTGTCAATTTTGACACTATTCATTTATTTGAATTTAAATAAAATATATACAGAAGATATGTTCGAACTAAAATCTTTAATATATTAATAAAAGGTCATATGTATCTATAAATTTAGTGGATCACATTAAATAGTTCATATAATATTTATTTTATTATTTTAAAAACCATTTATTTGGTTTATCTCTTAATTAAATAATTACTACATCATTTTTGTATAATTATTTAATATACTTATTTGTTGCATAAAAATTTAAAATAAACTTCTATGATGAAGATACATATATTACCTATCACAATAATACTTTTACTCGAATTTATCATCTTAAAATAACAATATTTAAATTGTTATATTTATTAAATTATGAAGGTGACAAATTTGGCATCATTTAAAATAAAATAATATAAGTGTCATAATTGATTGTATAAGACTCCAAATGGTCAAATATTCGACCATTGGATGATTATAGTTTAAGTTTACACGACCAATAAGTTTTGGTCAGGGTTTTTGCATTTTAATGTCACTATTAGTTTAATAAAAACTATATTCTTGATTTTTCACTAGATAAATAATTTCTGCATCACTATTGTGTCATAATTAATGTTAATTATTTAATCCCTAAAAATTATAAATAAATTTATATGATGTAGATAATTTCATTAGCTTTCTGTATACCATTCATGTTAGAAGTTTCATGAAGTTTATCACTAAATGAAAATTAATATACTTATAAGATTTAAGAGAGTGACATGTTGTCACTTTCTTTGGTTTTAATAATAATTAAGTTATTTTCATGGAAAAATGTCCATTAAATGATTCTAATCCGACCCTTAGGTGATATGGGTCGACTTTTACTCATCCAATAGGATTTTTACATTTGTTAGGGTAATTTTAAAATATTAAATTTACCCTTAATTACCCGATTTACCTTTAACTATGGTAAATAAAATTTACCGTAGTTACTATTCATAATTCCCAAAAATAAAAAGTAGCTTATTAACATAATTTGGACGCACTGATTCCAAATATGGAATCCATTTTTCCAAATTCAATACACAAAAGATGCAGAAATTAAATTAAAATTAATCACGTTGTTGAAAGAAAACGGGTTTTTCTTTAAAACATTGCAAAAGATTGAATTGATTTAACCTACGCATTCAAGGTAAAATCAATGCTAATGACATATATTATATTAAATGGTAAAAATATATTATATTTATACTTTAAAACCATTCAATATTATAATTTAACCACATAAGATATTACGATGAAAAAAGTTGTTTTTAATTAAAATATAGCGTGTTTTTACTATTCATTAAAATATGAAAGTTATCGGAAAAATATCAAAACATTATCTAATGTAAATTTTTATATCCTGATTCAAAAGAAGAATATTATTTTGTCAAATTCAACATATAAACTTGTCAAAAACTATATTTAAAGTGGGTGCGCCATCAAAAGACAGTAAAACTGCATTTTTTGAAAAATACTTATTTTACCCGAAAAATTTATTTTGTTCTTATACCATGTTCTAGAAATGTGTAAGATGAATAATAATGTTATCAAATTCAAAATTTAGATAATACTATTCATAATATAACATTGTTTATTAAATCCCGGTATTGCGTACAACACATGCTATCGAGGAAGGTCGCGATTGCGTGTAATGCAAGCCAAGTCAGGGTTGCGTGTTGTGAAAGAATCCTTCGTTGTTTCGTATAACAGAATCTAACCATATTTCATTTATACATTTAATATATATATATATATATATACTCAATGTTTCGTAGAATAACTATTATCAAAATTGTGTGTAACACGTACACTGCAAGCTAATACGGTGTTGCGTATAGCGCAGGGTAATCTTGGTGTAGAATACAACATAAGACATTAAAATAATATTTTTCATAAGTTCTCGGGGTGTTACATTCTACCCCCCTTAAAATGAATTTCTCCCTCGAAATTCGTCGGAGTTATAAATGGTTTACTATTTGAAAGTTTCTTTGATAGAAACCCACATCGTAAAAAGGAATACCAAAACTTATCTTTAAAAAAAAGTATGAAACGTAACGGTTACCCAAATAAACTAGTCACTGGGTTTCCACATAGGTGAAAATATGGATATGGAAGAGAAATCTAACCATCATGTTCTGATGGAGAGTGGTAGAGAACATGGCTATGGAAAATCCAGTAATCACAAATCCATAAATTTGTGATGATTTAAGGTACCATCTGATTCATCAGGTATAAGATCACTAGGACAACATTTTTGGTTTTCAAGATCATTTCCCTAAAGTTGAAATTTTGAATTAGAATAAATACTTACTTTATTTTGGTACAATCTCACTGTTGTTCGTGCCTTGAACAATTTCCACTTCATCTTTTAAATAAATGAAGATGAATTTGTTATTCGTGAAGTGTTAGCAGATCATGTGATAGAATGACGGGTCATTCCATCTGTCTCAAACAAAAGGTTAGCAAAAATTATATACATAAGTCGATCTATAGTGAGATTAATCATATATGGTTCCTAAAATGGACTTATACTTCATATATCATACTGCTTAATATAATAAAACTAGTTTCTACTAAACAGGGACTTCCTGTAGGCCAGTGGTAGGCGATAAAGGCCAGTCGCACTTCGGTTGTGGGTTCGATTCCCACAGCCTTGTCCGACGCGATGGGCTGTCACCCGTCCTACAGGTTGTCCTTTTTCTAAAAAAAAACTTCTATCCTTAAACAATATTAACTTATGCCCAACATAATCCATTCCAATCTTTAGGCTTACCCATAATACTGCAGTCCACTCTCATAATATAGTGAAAACAATTACCAGAGATTTAATACCATCGTTGATCCCCATATATCATAAGATATGTCTTGTTGGTCACATTCTAAACATTCAAAGTCCTTAATCATGTATTCTCTTGAATACCCATTGAACCTTAGTGAAAACATGAATTCAGTTAAACGTTAACACTTTCCACATACCAAAATCCTCAAAATTATTTATAATCAAACCATGATATCACTTAGTCCTTATATCAATCATGAGCTCATGCATACAATCAAACATCTCATTATCGTCTTATCCCTTCATTATGCGCATATCATCTACTTTCTTAAAATACTGGTACCATTCATCACATACTTTCAAAACTTAAGGAAAGACAACAATGTAACAATCCTTAGATGTCTCTTTATCCCATAGTACCATGAGATCACTTATACAACATTACACTTGATAAACATGTAATCATTCCACTACATTCTTAAACCATTGACCGAACTTCAACAATTCTTTCATCTCACATATCATTTGTAGTCTCATCATCATCATCAACATAAATACTACCCATACGACCATACTGATTCTCTTCATGAGACTTTCCCTTAGGGCACTGGTTTGCATAATGCCCGTACATTCCACATTTAAAACATTTAACCATTGTTGATGTCGTAGCAATACCATTATCCTCATCCCTGGTGTTAACTGAACCTTTTCCTTTGCACTTACTGGCTTTGTTTCCTTCTTTTCCACACCCAAAGCATCTTCCAGTTCCATTGAAACATTCTCCTTGATGCCTCTTCCCACATGATTTACATAGGGGAAATTGAACTTTCTTTCCTCTATTATCATCATGAAACTCCATCTTTCTCTTATTAGCCGAGTCAGGAAACTTACCAAATTTTACTTTATTGATCATATTATGAGATTGCTGATTCGGCATAATAATGATGTTTGGACTTCCAAATCCCATTTCATTTGGTTGCTCATGAAGAATATCATTCCATTGTCCATTATATCTTTCATTATCGTGAATCACCTTGTTTCCAGCCATTTTCTAAAACCCAAAAAGAATAGTGTGAGAGGAAAAAATCATAATAAAGGGGGAATATCTAACATCTTTGGTTTAATCTAATATCGTTACCATAGTTCTAGGACTATATCCTATACGTATACTTATCCTTAGATGCATCCCTAGACATACCGTAGAAATATCTCTAGGGATCTCACTAACGTTTTCGCATCCTAGTTTCCAAAGGTTGACTAAACCTTTCCTCTGATACCAACTGTAGAGACCCGAAGCTTGACGTACATGGAAATTACATTACATTTGCGGAATACTTAGTACATAACAAAAACACACACACAAGGATCGTAATAGTTTAGTGTCTTTGGAAACTCGGAACGTAATCTTCTAATCGTGGTGAAAGATCTTCTATATCTCCCATAAAGATCTTCCCCTTTTTTACCTAAAACCTTTCTTTATATCCTGGGGAAAAGAAAACATAAAAGGGTGAGCCCAAATGCTCAGTAAGGGTAAACAAAGAAAAATCAATCACATCATATTCATAAGAACATAACTTTTGGAAATCTTAACCTGCAAAAGAGAGCATAATTTCATAACATGGGATAAATCATAGTAGTGAAATGAAATCCCAATAAGCATAACTTAAAACATGAAACTTTGTGGCATACACACATAATCATAGAGAATCATTTCTTGTTAGTCAAGACTCATTTCCAAGACTATCTTAGTGGACAAAGTCCCTTTCTGAATTGAGTAACCCTCGTTCCAGTCCTGTTTCACTGAACCGGTATAACCTACCGTTCCAGCCATGTCTATCTCATGAGATATAAAATCTTTACCCAATGCATTGGAGGGAGATATAGGTCCCACCCATCTCATAATGATACCATTCTTATGTGTGCCACAAAATCATAAATCATACATCATTACATAACCCATGTAATAAAAATGGGAATCCTAAACATCGTGACATCATAAAACAATTCATATAAGATAAATGAATTCATAAAAATAATTCCATCACAACATAGTAAAAACAATGTAATAATAGGGATGGAAACAAAACCCTTTATTATCTTAGATGGAAAATAATTTTGATAAAACACTTGAACTCCATTCTTGAGGAAAATATCCTTTCTACTTCAAAAACATTTTTCCTTTCATAACATGTCATACGACTTTAAAATAAAATAAGTTGATTAAAAATAAACTTGAAAACTTGTAAAAGAAGCTTCTTGGAAATAATTTTTTAAAAATCCATTCATGTCGTATAAGTTAAAAAAAACATTCTTCGTACTTTTGTTGGAAAAGTCAAAAAGTACCTCGTACGAAAAACGACAAAAGATTCCTTTTATTTCTTTTTCTAAAAACTCACCGAAGGAAAAAAAATGGATTTAAAAAAAATTGTAGGTGGATGGAAATAATATTACATATTTATGAAACATGGATGTGTATGATAAAATAC
Source organism: Viscum album (assembly GCA_963277665.1). Lineage (NCBI taxonomy): Eukaryota > Viridiplantae > Streptophyta > Magnoliopsida > Santalales > Viscaceae > Viscum > Viscum album. The sequence goes on from OY728164.1 coordinate 1,646,602,936, forward strand.
ACCCCAGTAAATACTTACGAATAAACAATCTCAGATAAAAATGAGATTGTGATATTTCCCTTACCTTAGGTCTGATTTGCTTCGTATGTGTCCGAACCTCCTGTATAATGATTTAAATAATGTCATTGACTTATTACAGAATCATATTCATTGTTATGATATCATATATGGTACACTTATGACTTTATCTTACCCGTTCTTTTGTAAATTCCATGTTAAAGTAGCGTTTTGGGTAGAATCATCTCATTTGTCGTTCGTGTTTTTAACTTGTAATTATTCATATGATTACTTAGATCATGATTACTTAATTCCAGAATATAAAACATTATTTATATATATATATTCAGAATATACATATATAATAAATCAGTAAATGGAAAGAAATACATCGTTCATGGAGACGGTAGTCCGTACGTACGCATGAACGTTGTTTTCGTTTCCTTATTGAATTGAATGGAATTAAGTAGATGACATACATATAAATATAAATAATTCCAGTATCATTATCAGGTCATATATTTCATTAGTACTTATTATATATACTTTATAATCATTCATGAATGGTTAATCATTGAGAATGAATCTCATCGCGTCGTGGAGACGGTAGTCCGTACGTACGCACGAGCGATGATATTTTTCTCATGGTCGTGGAATTGTGTTGAAGTGTATACTATTTCAGTATCAATATCACTTTATAATAATCATATATAATTACTCATTACACCTTTATACCAATCCAATTAAGGTGGTGGCGGAAAATAGATTACACCACGGCGTGGAGACGGTATTCCGTACGTACGCACGCGCGGTGATTTCCTTTTTTCGTAGGATGGATAGAAGGTTAATTAGAGTTGTTTCATATTTATAATAACATATCAGTATATAATAAATACTGATGTTATTACTTTATCATGAAACAACTAAAGAAGAAGAAGTTTCAGAAGAATGAAATTGAAAAAGATCGGTAATGGATATTACCTCTTTTTGACGCACCTTTTCTTAACCTCCACTTAAAGAACTAAGAATGGTCTTTGAAGAAGACCAGGACCTCTAGAATGATACTAGGGAAGTGGAGAAGAGATTGTGGCAGGGTTTGGACGAGCTTGAATGCTCAAATTGGTGTGAGGAGGAGAGGGAGGAGGTGCCCTTTTATAAGGGAGGAGAGGGGCACCTTTGGAATTCTTAAAAATATTAATTTATAATAAATCTAACCCCACTTAAAAACCTCCAAAAATGACTCATATTCGAAGATTAGATGAGATAGGGTTGTAATCTCATCAACCAATCAAATTTAGACATGTTTGGATCTTATTTTAAACCTTATCATTTTCATTTATCCTTATTTAATCTATTTAAGTTTATTTGTGGTAATAAAATTCTAAATTTTAAATTATAACAAATAATTACTTATTTGTTGTGAATTTTCCATAATTGTTTAATTTATAACATTATAGACCATATAAATTTAAATTTATAATTTTTAAATATTTTTGTGATTTTTAAACTATTTTATAATATGTTATTTTTATGAAATAACAATAGTGTCAATTTTGACACTATTCATTTATTTGAATTTAAATAAAATATATACAGAAGATATGTTCGAACTAAAATCTTTAATATATTAATAAAAGGTCATATGTATCTATAAATTTAGTGGATCACATTAAATAGTTCATATAATATTTATTTTATTATTTTAAAAACCATTTATTTGGTTTATCTCTTAATTAAATAATTACTACATCATTTTTGTATAATTATTTAATATACTTATTTGTTGCATAAAAATTTAAAATAAAATTCTATGATGAAGATAAATATATTACCTTTCATAATAATACTTTTAATCGAATTTAGCATCTTAAAATAACAATATTTAAATTGTTATATTTATTAAATTATGAAGGTGACAACTTTGGCATCATTTAAAATAAAATAATATAAGTGTCATAATTGATTGTATAAGACTCCAAATGGTCCAATATTCGACCATTGGATGATTATAGTTTAAATATACACGACCAATAAGTTTTGGTCAGGTATTTGTGCATTTTAATGTCACTATTAGTTTAATAAAAACTATATTCTTGATTTTTCACTAGATAAATAATTTCTGCATCACTATTGTGTCATAATTAATGTTAATTATTTAATCCCTAAAAATTATAAATAAATTTATATGATGTAGATAATTTCATTAGATTTCTGTATACTATTCATGTTCGAAGTTTCATGAAGTTTATCACTAAATTAAAATTAATATACTTATAAGATTTAAGAGAGTGACATGTTGTCACTTTCTTTGGTTTTAATAATAATTAAGTTATTTTCATGGACAAATGTCCATTAAATGATTCTAATCCGACCCTTAGGTGATATGGGTCGACTTTTAGTCATCCAATAGGATTTTGACATTTGTTAGGGTAATTTTAAAATATTAAATTTACCCTTAATTACCCGATTTACCTTTAACTATGGTAAATAAAATTTACCGTAGTTACTATTCATAATTCCCAAAAATAAAAAGTAGCTTATTAACATAATTTGGACGCACTGATTCCAAATATGGAATCCATTTTTCCAAATTCAATACACAAAAGATGCAGAAATTAAATTAAAATTAATCCCGTTGTTGAAAGAAAACGGGTTTTTCTTTAAAACATTGCAAAAGATTTAATTGATTTAACCTACGCATTCAAGGTAAAATCAATGCTAATGACATATATTATATTAAATGTTAAAAATATATTATATTTATACTTTAAAACCATTCAATATTATAATTTAACCACATAAGATATTACGATGAAAAAAGTTGTTTTTAATTAAAATATAGCGTGTTTTTACTATTTATTAAAATATGAAAGTTATCGGAAAAATATCAAAACTTTATCTAATGTAAATTTTTATATCCTGATTCAAAAGAAGAATATTATTTTGTCAAATTGAACATATAAACATGTCAAAAACTATATTTAAAGTGGGTGCGCCATCAAAAGACAGTAAAACTGCATTTTTTGAAAAATACTTATTTTACCCGAAAAATTTATTTTGTTCTTATACCATGTTCTAGAAATGTGTAAGATGAATAATAATGTTATAAAATTCAAAATTTAGATAATACTATTCATAATATAACATTGTTTATTAAATCCCGGTATTGCGTACAACACATGCTATCGAGGAAGGTCGCGATTGCGTGTAATGCAAGCCAAGTCAGGGTTGCGTGTTGTGAAAGAATCCTTCGTTGTTTCGTATAACAGAATCTAACCATATTTCATTTATACATTTAATATATATATATATATACTCAATGTTTTGTAGAATAACTATTATCAAAATTGTGTGTAACACGTACACTGCAAGCTAATACGGTGTTGCGTATAGCGCAGGGTAATCTTGGTGTAGAATACAACATAAGACATTAAAATAATATTTTTCATAAGTTCTCGGGGTGTTACATTCTACCCCCATTAAAATGAATTTCGCCCTCGAAATTCGTCGGGATTATAAATGGTTTACTATTTAAAAGTTTCTTTGATAGAAACCCACATCGTAAAAAGGAATACCAAAACTTATCTTTAAAAAAAAAAGTATGAAACGTAACGGTTACCCAAATAAACTAGTCACTGGGTTTCCACATAGGTGAAAATATGGATATGGAAGAGAAATCTAACCATCATGTTCTGATGGAGAGTGGTAGAGAACATGGCTATGGAAAATCCAGTAATCACAAATCCATAAATTTGTGAGGATTTAAGGTACCATCTGATTCATCAGGTATAAGATCACTAGGACAACATTTTTGGTTTTCAAGATCATTTCCCTAAAGTTGAAATTTTGAATTAGAATAAATACTTACTTTATTTTGGTACAATATCACTGTTGTTCGTGCCTTGAACAATTTCCACTTCATCTTTTAAATAAATGAAGATGAATTTGTTATTCGTGAAGTGTTAGCAGATCATGTGATAGAATGACGGGTCATTCCATCTGTCTCAAACAAAAGGTTAGCAAAAATTATATACATAAGTCGATCTATAGTGAGATTAATCATATATGGTTCCTAAAATGGACTTATACTTCATATATCATAATGCTTAATATAATAAAACTAGTTTCTACTAAACAGGGACTTCCTGTTGGCCAGTGGTAGGCGATAAAGGCCAGTCGCACTTCGGTTGTGGGTTCGATTCCCACAGCCTTGTCCGACGCGATGGGCTGTCACCTGTCCTGCAGGTTGTCCTTTTTCTAAAAAAAAACTTCTATCCTTAAACAATATTAACTTATGCCCAACATAATCCATTCCAATCTTTAGGCTTACCCATAATACTGCAGTCCACTCTTATAATATAGTGAAAACAATTACCAGAGATTTAATACCATCGTTGATCCCCATATATCATAAGATATGTCTTGTTGGTCACATTCTAAACATTCAAAGTCCTTAATCATGTATTCTCTTGAATACCCATTGAACCTTAGTGAAAACATGAATTCAGTTAAACGTTAACACTTTCCACATACCAAAATCCTCAAAATTATTTATAATCAAACCATGATATCACTTAGTCCTTATATCAATCATGAGCTCATGCATACAATCAAACATCTCATTATCGTCTTATCCCTTCATTGTGCGCATATCATCTACTTTCTAAAAATACTGGTACCATTCATCACATACTTTCAAAACTTAAGGAAAGACAACAATGTAACAATCCTTAGATGTCTCTTTATCCCATAGTACCATGAGATCACTTATACAACATTACACTTGATAAACATGTAATCATTCCACTACATTCTTAAACCATTGACCGAGCTTCAACAATTCTTTCATCTCACATATCATTTGTAGTCTCATCATCATCATCAACATAAATACTACCCATAAGACCATACTGATTTTCTTCATGAGACTTTCCCTTAGGGCACTGGTTTGCATAATGCTCGTACATTCCACATTTAAAACATTTAACCATTGTTGATGTCGTAGCAATACCATTATCCTCATCCCTGGTGTTAACTGAACCTTTTCCTTTGCACTTACTGGCTTTGTTTCCTTCTTTTCCACACCCAAAGCATCTTCCAGTTCCTTTGAAACATTCTCCTTGATTCCTCTTCCCACATGATTTACATAGTGTAAATTGAACTTTCTTTCCTCTATTATCATCATGAAACTCCATCTTTCTCTTATTAACCGAGTCAGGAAACTTACCAAATTTTACTTTATTGATCATATTATGAGATTGCTGATTTGGCATAATAATGATGTTTGGACTTCCAAATCCCATTTCATTTGGTTGCTCATGAAGAATATCATTCCATTGTCCATCATATCCTTCATTATCGTGAATCACCTTGTTTCCAGCCATTTTCTAAAACCCAAAAAGAATAGTGTGAGAGGCAAAAATCATAATAAAGGGGGAATATCTAACATCTTTGGTTTAATCTAATATCGTTACCATAGTTCTAGGACTATATCCTATACGTATACTTATCCTTAGGTGCATCCCTAGACATACCGTAGAAATATCTCTAGGGATCTCACTAACGTTTTCGCATCCTAGTTTCCAAAGGTTGACTAAACCTTTCCTCTGATACCAACTGTAGAGACCCGAAGCTTGACGTACATAGATATTACATTACATTTGATGAATACTTAGTACATAACAAAAACACACACACAAGGATCGTAATAGTTTAGTGTCTTTGGAAACTCGGAACGTAATCTTCTAATCGTGGTGAAAGATCTTCTATATCTCCCATAAAGATCTTCCCCTTTTTTACCTAAAACCTTTCTTTATATCCTGGGGAAAAGAAAACATAAAAGGGTGAGCCCAAATGCTCAGTAAGGGTAAACAATGAAAAATCAATCACATCATATTCATAAGAACATAACTTTTGGAAATCTTAACCTGCAAAAGAGAGCATAATTTCATAACATGGGATAAATCATAGTAGTGAAATGAAATCCCAATAAGCATAACTTAAAACATGAAACTTTGTGGCATACACACATAATCATAGAGAATCATTTCTTGTTAGTCAAGACTCATTGCCAAGACTATCTTAGTGGACAAAGTCCCTTTCTGAATTCAGTAACCCTCGTTCCGGTCCTGTTTCACTGAACCGGTATAACCTACCATTCCAGCCATGTCTATCTCATGAGATATAAAATCTTTACCCAATGCATTGGAGGGAGATATAGGTCCCACCCATCTCATAATGATACCATTCTTATGTGTGCCACAAAATCATAAATCATACATCATTACATAACCCATGTAATAAAAATGGGAATCCTAAACATCGTGACATCATAAAACAATTCATATAAGATAAATGAATTCATAAAAATAATTCCATCACAACATAGTAAAATCAATGTAATAATAGGGATGGAAACAGAACCCTTTATTATCTTAGATGGAAAATAATTTTGATAAAACACTTGAACTCCATTCTTGAGGAAAATATCCTTTCTACTTCAAAAACATTTTTCCTTTCATAACATGTCATACGACATTGAAATAAAAGAAGTTGATTAAAAATAAACTTGAAAACTTGTAAAAGAAGCTTCTTGGAAATAATGTTTTAAAAATCCATTCATGTCGTATAAGTTAAAAAAAACATTCTTCGTACTTTTGTTGAAAAAGTCAAAAAGTACCTCGTACGAAAAACGACAAAAGATTCCTTTTATTTCTTTTTCTAAAAACTCACCGAAGGATAAAAATGGATTTAAAAAAAATTGTAGGTGGATGGAAATAATATTACATATTTATGAAACATGGATGTGTATGATAAAATACACCCCAGTAAATACTTACGAATAAACAATCTCGGATAAAAATGAGATTGTGATATTTCCCTTACCTTAGGTCTGATTTGCTTCGTATGTGTCCGAACCTCCTGTATAATGATTTAAATAATGTCATTGACTTATTACAGAATCATATTCATTGTTATGATATCATATATGGTTCACTTATGACTTTATCTTACCCGTTCTTTTGTAAATTCCATGTTAAAGTAGTGTTTTGGGTAGAATCGTCTCATTTGTCGTTCGTGTTTTTAACTTGTAATTATTCATATGATTACTTAGATCATGATTACTTAATTCCAGAATATAAAACATTATTTATATATATATATTCAGAATATACATATATAATAAATCAGTAAATGGAAAGAAATACACCGTTCATGGAGACGGTAGTCCGTACGTACGCATGAACGCTGTTTTCGTTTCCTTATTGAATTGAATGGAATTAAGTAGATGACATACATATAAATATAAATAATTTCAGTATCATTATCAGGTCATATATTTCATTAGTACTTATTATATATACTTTATAATCATTCATGAATGGTTAATCATTGAGAATGAATCTCATCGCGTCGTGGAGACGGTAGTCCGTACGTACGCACGAGCGATGATATCGTTCTCATGGTCGTGGAATTGTGTTGAAGTGTATACTATTTCAGTATCAATATCACTTTATAATAATCATATATAATTACTCATTACACCTTTATACTAATCCAATTAAGGTGGTGGCGGAAAATAGATTACACCACGGCGTGGAGACGGTATTCCGTACGTACGCACGCGCGGTGATTTCCTTTTTCCGTAGGATGGATAGAAGGTTAATTAGAGTTGTTTCATATTTATAATAACATATCAGTATATAAGAAATACTGATGTTATTACTTTATCATGAAACAACTAAAGAAGAAGAAGTTGAAGAAGAATGAAATTGAAAAAGATCGGTAATGGATATTACCTCTTTTTGACGCACCTTTTTTTAACCTCCACTTAAAGAACTAAGAATGGTCTTTGAAGAAGACCAGGACCTCTAGAATGATACTAGGGAAGTGGAGAAGAGATTTTGGCAGGGGTTGGACGAGCTTGAACGCTCAAATTGGTGTGAGGAGGAGAGGGAGGAGGTGCCCTTTTATAAGGGAGGAGAGGGGCACCTTTGGAATTCTTAAAAATATTAATTTATAATAAATCTAACCCCACTTAAAAACCTCCAAAAATGACTCATATTCGAAGATTAGATGAGATAGGGTTGTAATCTCATCAACCAATTAAATTTAGACATGTTTGGATCTTATTTTAAACCTTATCATTTTCATTTATCCTTATTTAATCTATTTAAGTTTATTTGTGGTAATAAAATTCTAAATTTTAAATTATAACAAATAATTACTTATTTGTTGTGAATTTTCCATAATTGTTTACTTTATAACATTATAGACCATATAAAGTTAAATTTATAATTTTTAAATATTTTTGTGATTTTTAAACTATTTTATAATATGTTATTTTTATGAAATAACAATAGTGTCAATTTTGACACTATTCATTTATTTGAATTTAAATAAAATATATACAGAAGATATGTTCGAAATAAAATCTTTAATATATTAATAAAACGTCATATGTATCTATAAAATTAGTGGATCACATTAAATAGTTCATATAATATTTATTTTATTATTTTAAAAACCATTTATTTGGTTTATCTCTTAATTAAATAATTACTACATCATTTTTGTATAATTATTTAATATACTTATTTGTTGCATAAAAATTTAAAATAAAATTCTATGATGAAGATAAATATATTACCTTTAACAATAATACTTTTACTCGAATTTATCATCTTAAAATAACAATATTTAAATTGTTATATTTATTAAATTATGAAGGTGACAACTTTGGCATCATTTAAAATAAAATAATATAAGTGTCATAATTGATTGTATAAGACTCCAAATGGTCAAATATTCGACCATTGGATGATTATAGTTTACATTTACACGCCCAATAAGTTTTGGTCAGGGTTTTGTGCATTTTAATGTCACTATTAGTTTAATAAAAACTATATTCTTGATTTTTCACTAGATAAATAATTTCTGCATCACTATTGTGTCATAATTAATGTTAATTATTTAATCCCTAAAAATTATAAATAAATTTATATGATGTAGATAATTTCATTAGATTTTTGTAGAATATTCATGTTCGAAGTTTCATGAAGTTTATCACTAAATTAAAATTAATATACTTATAAGATTTAAGAGAGTGACATGTTGTCACTTTCTTTGGTTTTAATAATAATTAAGTTATTTTCATGGACAAATGTCCATTAAATGATTCTAATCCGACCCTTAGGTGATATTGGTCGACTTTTAGTCATCCAATAGGATTTTGACATTTGTTAGGGTAATTTTAAAATATTAAATTTACCCTTAATTACCCGATTTACCTTTAACTATGGTAAATAAAATTTACCGTAGTTACTATTCATAATTCCCAAAAATAAAAAGTAGCTTATTAACATAATTTGGACCCACTGATTCCAAATATGGAATCCATTTTTCCAAATTCAATACACAAAAGATTCAGAAATTAAATTAAAATTAATCCCGTTGTTGAAAGAAAACGGGTTTTTCTTTAAAACATTGCAAAAGATTGAATTGATTTAACCTACGCATTCAAGGTAAAATCAATGCTAATGACATATATTATATTAAATGGTAAAAATATATTATATTTATACTTTAAAACCATTCAATATTATAATTTAACCACATAAGATATTACGATGAAAAAAGTTGTTTTTAATTAAAATATAGCGTGTTTTTACTATTCATTAAAATATGAAAGTTATCGGAAAAATATCAAAACTTTATCTAATGTAAATTTTTATATCCTGATTCAAAAGAATAATATTAATTTGTCAAATTGAACATATAAACATGTCAAAAACTATATTTAAAGTGGGTGCGCCATCAAAAGACAGTAAAACTGCATTTTTTGAAAAATACTTATTTTACCCGAAAAGTTTATTTTGTTCTTATACCATGTTCTAGAAATGTGTAAGATGAATAATAATGTTATAAAATTCAAAATTTAGATAATACTATTCATAATATACCATTGTTTATTAAAGCCCGGTATTGCGTACAACACATGCTATCGAGGAAGGTCGTGATTGCGTGTAATGCAGGCCAAGTCAGGGTTGCGTGTTGTGAAAGAATCCTTCGTTGTTTCGTATAACAGAATCTAACCATATTTCATTTATACATTTAATATATATATATATATACTCAATGTTTCGTAGAATAACTATTATCAAAATTGTGTGTAACACGTACACTGCAAGCTAATACGGTGTTGCGTATAGCGCAGGGTAATCTTGGTGTAGAATACAACATAAGACATTAAAATAATATTTTTCATAAGTTCTCGGGGTGTTACAGATTAGTACTAGTGAAAATATATTTTCGGTTCTTCATTGTTCTGAACATGATAAATTCATCTTAGTCGTGTATCATTTGGAAGGAGATGTTGATCAATGGTGGAATCTTATCAAGAATACGAGGTAAAGAGGTGAAATTGAGTCCATGGAATGGGATGAGTTCAAGAACTTATTTTTCAATAAGTACTTCCCTCGTATTCTCCAAAAAAGATGGAGAAGGAGTTTATTGAACTAAAGCAAAAGGATGATGAATCTGTTGCTACCTACGAAGAAAATTTTACAAGACTTGTAAGGTATGCTTCTGGTATTATTATCCAACCTGAGAGTATGATCGATCGATTCTTTAGTGTCTTAAAACAAATTCTTCGAAGGGCGTTATCCATAAGGGACTTTAATAGCTATGTGGAAATCGTTCGATGTGCTGTCAAAGTTGAGATGGTGATTGGAGTAACCCATCAGTCATATGGATTTGATAAGAAGATGATAATGGAATTCAAAGGAAAATCTAAAGAGCACACTGAAAAGTAGATGAGTTTTCCCTTATGCTCAAAGTGTGGAAATAAATATGGAGGGAGTTGTCTTAAAGGGACAAGTAAATGTTTCAAATGTGGAAAGGAAGGTCATCAGGCATTTGAATTCTGCAATGATGGGAAGAATATTTCTAGTGATGTGAACAAAGAAATGGCTACACAGAGTGCACCTCTTACACTTCAATGTTACAAGTGCAAGGAAATGGGGAATTATGCCAATTAATGACCTAATCCAAGGGTTTTTGATGATGATCGACGTCAACAAACTCTTATGACTAAAGACAAACGAAAGTCACATTCAGATTCTATCAGCGATGTGGAGTATGATAACAAAGTGGTGAAAGGTACACTTACTATCCACTCTAAAGTAGCAAATGTTTTATTTGATTCTGGATCCACCCACTCTTTTATTTCTGCAAATTTTTCTAAGGGTATCACCGTATTACCTCAACAATTAGCAGTTGAGTTAGCTGTGATAACCCCTAATGGCACAACAGTCACATCAAAAGTGTATAAATCTTCTCCGATTGATGTTTGTGGGAAATTACTTCCTGAAAATCATGTGATGCTTCCTATAATGGAATTTTATGTGATTCATGGCATGTATTGGATTTCTTTATATGGAGATCATATCAATTTCCAAAGAAGGGAAGTCACATTTCATATTCCAGATCAATCTATGATTGTCTGTCGATGCAAGGATGAACATAACCTTCCAGTGGAAATTTCTTTCATCTTATGGGAATTGATTCCACTAAATGAAGGTTATTTATCTCAAATGGATGGTTAGAAACTCATGATTAAGAATATGCCCATTGTACGGGAGTTTGACGATGTCTTTCCGGAGGAATTTCCGGGTCTTCCACCAAATCGTGAAGTTGAGTATTCAATAGAACTCATACCGGGTGCTTTGCCTATTTCAAAGACACCTTATAGAATGTCCCCAATTGAGTTGTAGGAATTGAAGAAGCAACTCCAAGAGAATATTGATAAGGTATTAATACGCCCTAGTGCGTCACCTTGGGGAGCACATGTTCTATTTGTTAAAAAGAAAGATGGATCAATGAGACTTTGCATTGATTATCGAGAACTTAACAAGATCACTATCAAGAGAAAATATCCTCTCCCGCGCATTGATGACATATTTGACCAACTACGCAGAGCTCAATACTTTTCCAAGATTGATCTTCATTCAGGGTATCATCAATTAAGGGTCAAAAGGGAGGATATACCAAAGACGGCTTTCCGTACAAGGTATGGACACTATAAATTTATAGTGATGCCATTTGGTCTTACTAATTCCCCTACTATCTTCATGGATCTGATGAATAGATTCTTTAGAGACTATCTTGATCAGTTTGTGGTAGTATTTATAGAAGATATTCTTGTCTATTCAAAGAGCAAGGAAGAACATAAATATCACTTTAGAATTATATTGAAGACCCTGATAAAGGTGAAGCTTTATGCCAAATTTACCAAGTGTGAATTTTGGCTTCAAAAAGTTTCATTTTTGGGTCACATAATCTCAAAGGAGGGGATATCTATGGATCTAGCAAAAACAGAGTTTATCGAAAGACGGTCGAGACCAAAAACAGTAACCGATATTTGATGTTTTCCTGGTATGGCTGGATATTATTGACGTTTTGTGAAAGATTTTTCATTATTATCTAATCCACTCACCAAGTTGACTCGGAAAGGAGTTAAGTTTGTTTGGATGGAGGAATGTGAAGAGAATTTCAAGGATTTGAAAAGAAGGTTATCCAGTGCACCTGTGCTCACACTGCCTTGTAGTGGAGAATTGATTGTGATCTAGAGTGATGTATCCAAGAAGGGGTTGGGGTGTGTTATTATGAAAAATGATATGGTGATAGCTTATGCCTCACGACAGTTGAAAATACATGAGCAAAATTACCCAACTCGTGATTTGGAGTTAGCTGCAGTAATATTTTCATTAAAGATTTGGAGTAATTATCTTTATAGAGAAAGGTGTGACATTTATATTGATCATAAAAGATTAATGTATATTTTCACACAAAAGGCGCTGAATATACGCCAAAGAAGATGGTTGGAGCTGATTAAGTATTACGACTGCTCAATTCATTACCACCCTGGGAAAGAAAACAAGGTGGCAGATGCATTAAGTCGATAAGACCATGCTAGCTTATCCATGATGAGGATCACAAAAGATCCATTATTTATGGATTTACAAAGGATGGATCTTGGAATTATAATGGAAGGGGAAAATTGTATCTTTATCAAATGAATGTTCAACCATCTATACATGTGAAGATTAAAGAGGCACAGAAAGAAGATGTAGAGTTACAAAATAAGGTGAGAAATGTTCCTGAATTCAACCTTGATTGTGAGGGGATAATAAAGTTCAGGAATCGGGTTTGGGTTCCTCCCATCCCAGAATGAAAGAAGGAGTTACTGGATGAGGCTCATAATTATTCATTCTCTATTCATCCTGGAAGCACGAAGATGTATAGGGACCATAAAGAGTACTTCTGGTGGGATGGAATGAAAATAGATGTTGTTGAATATGTCTCTCGATGCTTGGTTTGTCAGCAAGTTAAAGGTGAGAGACAGAAGTCTAAGTGGTTGTTACAACCATTACCCATACCCGAATAGAAATGGGAAAACATCACTATGGACTTTTTCATAGGACTTCCTAAAACATCCAAAGGCAATAATACTATCTAGGTTATAGTAGATCATCTTACAAAGTCGGCACACTTCATCGCTATTAGAGAGGATTTCTCTCTGGATCGGCTTTCCAGGATATATGTGAAGGAAGTGGTAAGATTGCATGGAGTACCACTTTCCATTATATCTGATCGGGATCCGAGGTTTACCTCAAAGTTCTGGTGAAGTCTTCAGCATACTCTGGATACAGAGTTGAGTTTCATCACTTCTTATCATCCTCAGACAGATGGTCAGTCTGAGAGGAAAATTCAAACTCTAGAAGATATGTTGAGAGCTTGCTCTATAGATTTCATAGGTGGTTGGGATCAACGCATACATTTGGTAGAATTTTCTTATAATAATACCTTTCACTCCAGTATTCAGATGGCTCCTTATGAAGCTCTCTATGGAAAGAAATACAGGACTCCAACTTGCTGGGATGAAGTTGGGGAAAGAAAGCTATTAGGACCTAGTCTTGTTGATGAGATGGCAGAAAAGGTCAAATCTATTCAACAACACATAAGAGAAGGCCAGAGTCGACAAAATATTTGTTTCGATAACCGAAGAAAGGACCTAGAGTTTGAAGTGGGTGATAAAGTGTTTTTACGAATATCTCCTTGGAAGAGAGTGATGAGATTTGGAAAGAAGGGAAAGCTGAGCCCTAGGTATATCGGTCCTTTCGAAATACTGGATCGTTTTGGGATGGTAGCTTACCGATTGGCGCTTTCACCAAATCTCTCTCAAGTTCATGATGCGTTCCATGTATCTCTCCTGAGAAAGTACATACCTGATCCTTGACATGTACTCAGCTCAGAAGTTGTACCGCTAGAACAAGGTCTTTCTTATGAAGAACAGCCGATATAGATTTTGGATCGTAGCGAAAAATTCCTATGGAACAAGACCAATCCCTTGGGGAAAGTTTTATGGAGGATACACCAATTATAAGAAGCTACATGGGAGCTTGAGTATATGATGAGGGAGAGGTATCCTCATCTGTTTGTTACAAAGTGACGAATTTCGAGGGCGAAATTCGTTTTAAAGGGGTAGAATGTAACACCCAAGAATTTTATGAGAAATATTTTGTTTTTATGTTATATAAATCATAAAAGAAATATTTCACTACACACAACACTAGCTTGGCTTCCTTTACATGCAATCGCGACCTTCCTCGATAGCTTTCGTTGTATGCAATATCGATTTTCACTAAACAACGATATGCTATTAAAATATAACTCAAACTATCCGTTATAAATACTAAAACCCACATTTTGGAATTTTTTAAATTTCATCTTCCAAAATGGATTTCATTTTTGGATTCAGAATATCGAAATTATCCTAGAATGAAATTTTGGTATTTTTCCGAAAACTTTCAATTTTTGATGAATAGTGAAAACACTCGGTTACTATTTAAAAACCAACTTTTTATTTAAATAAATATTTATTTTATTTTTATTTATTTTAGGTCAAAATTTATACATAATACCTATATAAGTTCAATTCAATTAATTGGAGTCATTTTATAATAATTTTAGATATATAAAAATTTTATTGAACTTTTCACCATCTTTTACCCACCTACTATAAGAATTTACAAATGCACATAAAACTTAATTTTACTACTTCTGTGAGTGGAATTTTGAAAATCCGAGAGACACAGTTAATATCAAGGACTAAAATTTGGTTCAATGAGATGAAAATAATTTGTGGTGAATAGTAAATTTTTTCTTTTTTTACCACGGTTAAAAGTAAATAGGGTAATTAAGGGTAAAATGATATTATTATTACCCTAACACATGTCATAATTATATTGGATAAGTGTAATTCGACCAAAAACAACCTTATGAATAACATATGACCATTTATGCCCACTTGAATGAGATTAATACATTTAATATTAATTTATTTAAAGAAGGGTTAAAATAGTTAAAATAAATGTTTAATAAGTAAATCATCTTTAATATAGGGTTATACATACGATAAATTCGACTATAAATATTAATTAGAAAGATAAAAATATTTCCTACATAATGGTATTTTATTTGTAATTTTTAGACGTTAAATATGTTAATTTATTTATGACACAATGATGATGAAATAATTATATTATTAATGGAATATTGACATAATTAATGTTATAAATACCCAAATAAATATAATTTGACACTTTTTATGAATTCCAATAATTTTATATGTTAATATGACATATTATTATTGATTTAATTAACTGTTTTTGAACTAATCTTTCTGTTATAATTTTCACAAAAATCAATTACCAAATAGTGTCAAAATAGACATAAAATAGTTTTTAAAACAAATATTATATTATTAATTGTTATTTTATTCCTAAAAATATAAGGTTCATCCAAATTACTTATATAAGGTTATATATATTAATAATAAACAACTTGGGGTTCGTTTGGCTTGTTATAGTAAGTTTATTAACCTTATAGTGTAAGAAAACAAGAAGACATGGTAAAAGTTAAATTATCTAACATAAAAATAAATCTAAATGATGAGGTTAAAATAGATACCTAAACTTGTCTAAATTCTATTGGATGAAATTATTTTGACCCCTGCCCACCTTATCTTCTAAATAAATCAGTTTGGAGCTATTAAAAACCTAATATGACTTTATAATAAAATAATGTTTTTTGTTTTTCCAAAGGTGCCCCTCTCCTCCCTTATAAAAGGGCACCTCCTACCTCTCTTCCTCACACCACTTTGAGTCTTCATGCTTGGCCACCCCCTGCCCAATTCTCCTCTAAACATACCTAGAAAAATCCTAGAGGTCATGGTCTTATTAAAATACCAATTTTAGTTCCCTAAGGGTAGGTCTCAAAGAGGCGCTTCAAAGAAGAGGTAATGTCCATTACCGATTCTTTCACCTTTATTTCTTATTCCACTTATTCTTCTTTAGTTGTTTCATTATGAAGTAATAAAATCAGTATAAATCATATACTGATATGTTATTATAAGTATGACACAACTCTATTTCACCATCTATCCATCCTACGGAAAACGAAATCACCGCGCGTGCGTACGTACAGAATACCGTCTCCACGCCGTGGTGTAATCTATTTTCCACCACCACCTTACTTGGATGGGTATAATGGTGTAAATAATAACTATATATGATTATTGTAAAGTGATATTTATTCTTAAATATTATTCATACACTCCAATACAATTCCACAATCATGGGAATGATATCATCGCTCGTGCGTACGTACGGAATACCGTCTCCACGATGTGATGTGACTCGTTCTACATGATTTTCATTTCATAATGATTACATAAATGAATTGAGTGAATAATTATGATATGTTTTACACTAATACCATTCTGTAAATGAGGTATCTATAACCTAAAAATAAGAATAATAATTTATTCGACAAAACACGCATAAGAACAAAAAGCAATAAACACTCGAATAACAAGTAACAATGAAATATTACTTATAAGAAGCTAAGAATATGACCATATATGATATCATAAAAATAAGTATGATTCTGGAATAATTCAATAACATTATTTAAATCATTATACAGGATTTTCAGACACTTATGAAGAAAATCGGACCTAAGGTAAGGGAAAAGCTCACAATCTCAATTTTTATCCGAGATTGTTTATACTTCAGAATTTACTGGGGAATATCTATCATCCACATCCATGTTTCCTCAATATGTAATATTTATATCCTTAAAAAAATTATTTCCAATTTTACCCTTCGGTGAGTTTTTAGTAAAATATATGAAAGGAATCTTTTGTTGTTTTTCATACGAGGTACTTTTAAACTTTTCCGGCCAAAGTACGAGAAGAATGTTTTTTTAACTTATACGGCATGAATGGATTCATAGAAAATTATTTCCATGAAGATTCCTTTAAAAGTTTTCAAGTTTATTTTTAATTAACTTCTTTTAGTTTAAAATTGTTTGACATGTTAAGAAAGGAAAAATGTTTTTGAAGTAGAAAGGATATTTTCCTCAAGAATGGAGTTCAAATGTTTTATCAAAATTATTTTCCAAGTAAGATAATATAGGGTTCTATTTCTATCCCTATTTTTACATTGTTTTCATTATTTTATGATGGAATTATTTTTATGATTCCCTTTTATATTATATGGATTGTGTTATGATGGCATGATGATTAAGAATCCCATTTTTATTACATGGGTTATGCTATGATGTATGATTTATGATTTTGTGGCATACATAAGAATGTTATAATTTTAAGATGGGTGGGACCTATATCTCCCTACAATGTATTGGGTAAAGATTTATATCTCATGAGATAGACATGGATGGAATGGCAGGTTAAACCGGTTCAGTGAAACAGGACTGGAACGAGGAGTGAACTCGGTTCAGAAATGAACTTTGTCCGCTAAGATAGTATTGACTATGAGTCTTGACTACAATGAAATTATTATATATGATTATGTATGTATTCCACAAAGTTTCATGTTTTATGTTCTGATTATTGGGATTACATTTCACTACTATGATTTATCCCATGTTATGAAATTATGATCTCTTTTCTAGGTTAAGATTTCCAAAATGTTATGTTCTTATGAATATGATGTGATTGATATTTCTTTTTTTACCCTTGTGGAGAATTTGAGCTCACCCTTTGTATGTTTTCTTTCCCCAGGTTAGGAAGAAGGTTATTAAGTATGATATGCCAAAAAGGGACTCTAGATATGATGAAATAAATGGGAGACAATGTAGATGATTTATGAATGAGTTGTTTATGTTTCCCAGTTTCTAAAGACACTATACCTATACGTTCCTTTCATGGTTTTGTTATATGTTGTAATAAGTTTACTTCAATATTTATGTATTAACAATGTATTTAAAGTATGGGTCGTTATATGAACAATGATGATTGGAGAATATCTTTTCAGTGGTACTAATCCATTTTTTATCCACAAGTGGATCAGGATACCCTTTGAAAGAAGTTGGACATTTCCTTATGAAAGAATCAACAGAACGTTGTTCCATCTTTTTCTCATTTGGATGCCCACAATGATTCATTTCTTGAGAAAGTTGTGGGAGCATAGTAAAAAGGTTTTTTATTCCATATCACATATCATTCATTTGTTATGAAGGATAATCGTTGCATTGTCCGTCACAATCACAATTAACATAGTTTATTTGTGTTACATCCATTGACTAAAACCAAAAGCATAGTGTAAGAAGTAATTATCATAATGTGGTACAACATAATCATGAAAAATAACTTATATGATGTCTAACTTCTGACACATTACTTAATCTATGATACTTTAGTTTTATCCTAGGTTATTCATAGCCATATTGTATTTAAATACATCGTAATGGTTTTTTAAGAGTTAGTGTGTTCTCAAAGCATATCCCCCAAGAGTGTCAAACCAGGTGTGCAACAAGGCCGGTTGTCGTGTATCAGATTACTCCGAGTCAAAACCAGAACATCATGTTAGAGTTGTTACCCCTAGACACATCTATGCCAGAGCCACATCCACTAGTAGTGCCTAGACATGAATGTATTTCTAGAAGACCTTGCACTCTATACTTCACCAAAATTCCATGAAATTTTCCTATACTTTGACTAAACCCTATAATTATCCTTAGACATATCCTTAGGGTTCTCTTAATAGTTTTCACAACCTTGTTTTCAAATGATAACTAAACTTTTCCTCTGATAACTACTATAGAGACACCTACTTTTCAAACATTCTCATTAAATGACTTTTAAGTAATACATAAACATTATACAAACATATTCCAGAAGACCATATGATTCAAGTTCCTTTGGAAACATAGAACACATAAACATTTATACATAAATGGGCTACATTATCTACGAATAGATTCTTCTAGACTATAATCCTTCTTAGACACCTCAAATATAATGCATATCTTCACAAACAGGGGAAGGAAACCTACATAGTGGTAAACTCAGTTGTTTAGAAAGCATAATTAAGGGATACATGTAAGCATAAACCTGAGCATAAGGGTATGAGAATGTGATCATGAAAATAGAATATCATACCATTCATATCAAAAATCATATACGTGAATCATGGAATAGAGCTTGGATGTTCATAATACATATACAGAAAGGAAGTAAAGGACATAACAATGAATTAATAATCTAGAATTAAGACATGGAAATTTTGAAATCACAAGCATATAATGATTTACATAGTATCGAAGGCATGTCTTCCAACACCATCTTGGTAGTATGGTTTCACTCCCCATACCATCCTAGTAGTGATTTATTAAACCCATATACATCTTAGTAGCATGATTTCACTCCTAATTCCATCTTAGTAGTCATAGTTCACTCCCATGGCCATCATAGTAGTCAAGTTTCACTACCAAGACCATCTTAGTTTATCTTATGCGATATAAAACATTACCCAATGCATTGGAGGGAGATATAGGACCCACCCCTCACATAATGAAATCATACAAACATGTATCACAAGATAATAAATAAATATATCATAATCCATGAAATTAAATGGGTATCATAATCATGTAAACATATAACAAATTGTGGAAAGATACTGGTTTCATAGTAATTTCATCTTGAACATAACTTTTGAAAATAAGTAGGTTTCAAAAGTATATAACATGTTAAAGAGAAATGATTTTCATAACATCGTACCATTAAAAAAATCATAGAATGAATATGAAATAAAAAATTAAATTATTTCCTTATAAACGATTGATTAACACGATGGTATGTTAAAATAGACGGGAAATAATTTTGAAATATAATTTAGGAACATTTCTACAGAAAATTATCCTTTCATCTTGGAAAAATGATTCTTATTACATTAAACCTTATTAATTGAAAATATAATTGAAAACATATAACGTAATGTTTAAAAATATTAAAAATATATAATTCCTTTTCAATTGAAAACAATATTAATAGATCTTTTGATATAATTTTAATAAAAAATTCTGAAAGTTTGTTTTTGAATAAAATAGATTTCCGACCGAAGAGAGAGATGACCAGATTTTACATAAAATAATATTAACATAAGTACCCAAATTGGAAAAATGGTAATAAAAATATATTGTATCTTTAATAAAAATATGGTAACAAAACTCATAAATATTCTTGAGATATGGATAATAATATTTCATCAAAGGAAGCATAAATATAAACAATCTCAGAAAGCAATCAGATTATCTCAATAAACACTTATAACATGGTAACCTGGGATCATACTCTCCATGTTAGAAAAGGAAAAATCAGGAATCCTAATTAATACTAAAAATAATAATATTCATTATATAAAATGTATAATGGATGTATATACACCTCAAAAATGAGTTAGGTGCATAACAAAACATGAGTCTCAAAGAAGGAAAAATGAGAAAAAAATTATACTACAGATTTGGAAACTATTGAAAGTTAAACCCCATGAAATAAGGATAATAGAATGGATAATTGAATAACCATATATCTATTTAAAAGATACAAAGAATAAAATCATGTGAATTATATAACCTAAAAAAATTAAAGAGTGTCCAACATAGCTTGTATCCTAAAGAAATTAAAAGTGATATGAAATCCCCTTACCTTCTATATTGAATCTCTTCGTACTTGGACACAATTATTATATAATAAATATAATTTTGTTATAAATATTTTATAGAAGAATATTATTATAAAAAATAACATATATTTTTTGGTTATGACCTTATATTACCAGTTTTTAATGATCCTATGTAAAAGTTTCACTTGGGGTAAAATTTGATTTGTTCTTCACCTGTGTCTTAATTTGTAATATATTTGGTCCTTTTAATTATATCAAGATTATAGAATGTAAACCATGATATATATATATGTTATAAAAATTATATTATTATAATAATCTATATAATATAGGATTATGAAATGGAATACACCATTCATGGAGACGTTTTTTCGTACGTACACTTGAACGTTGTTTCTGTCTTTATTATCATATTGAAAGAATGTATGTAAATGACATATGTGTATATATATATGTATTTATATATATGTATCAATATTATATTAGCTTTAATAGATCATATATAACATATAATTTCATTAAAATCATATTTAATACATTCCATGTCATGTGTGAATGAATCACGTCTTTTGGAGGGAGCAATAATCCACACTTCCACAAACGATATTATCATATTAACACCAAATAGAAAGTAAAGATACATGTGTTGTAAAAAAATAAAGAATATTAAATACATACTAAATATAATATATGACATATATGAATAGTTTTTCCATCATAATGGCCACTATGATTAGTGGTAAAGGAGAAATGAATGATCATTGTTTAATGAGGCAATAGTTCAACGTACACAGAAATATTATGTTCAACATCCATTACATAGAGGTGTGTGTGAGTGAACGTGAAAAATTTTTCAAAACAACATAATATTATATGAAGGATGATAGTGTTTTTACAAAATACCGGAATAATGATATTGGAGGGGTAGAGAAACAGAATAATGGAAAGGAGTCTACGAGAAGATGTTGCCTCTAAACCGAGTTACTCCTTTCAGTTTGAGCCAAAATACATCATTGGGAATCTTTATTACCAAAATAATTATTCAAGGATGAGGGTAGGATTTTTGGTAGGCTACTTGGGTAGATATTTTACGAACATAAAAGGTTTTAGAGGTTTGATTAATGGGTAGAGTTAATGGCCTTTTATAAAGAAGGGAAATGACTCATTTGGAATGTTTAGAAACAAGTTAGGTGTGAACCGGTTCTTACCTAAAAAAAGACAAAAAAAACAACAAAAAAATCAATAATTTAATTTGTATGGCTCATATATGGATATCAAATGGGGTTTTTAAAAATTTATATCTCATTTGGGCCATTATTTTTAAGGTTTAGTCCCTTTTTAAGCATAATTTGGCAATAACTCGAGTGATTAATTTTAATTACTTTTACTAATCTATTTGGTTGAAAATAAACATGGTCTTAATTGAATATAAATATTATACTGAATAATATGTTTTATGTTGGATTTTTTAAATTCAATTCACAGAAGCATAAAAAATAAGATTAATGTTAATCATGCAGACGGGACCAAATAAAGGGGTATTAAGGTAAGAAAAAGATCAAAAGTTCGTTATGATTTTATATCCATATTCAAAGTAAAATTCATTATAATGAATTAAATTGTATTTATAGATGTAATATTTATCTAATTTGACCTTTAAAATATTTATAATAACATTTAGTATTAATTATTAGTTAGGAAAAAATGCAGTTTGTATCTAAAAAGTAGAATTTTTCACTATTCGTCAAAAAATGATGTCTCTCAAAAAATTCCTAAAAATTTTGCCAACGATAATTTATAAATTATGAATTAAAAAGGAATTTTATTTTATCAAATTCAATTTATAATTTTTGGAAAATTTTCATTCATTATTAGAACTAGTTCATTCGATAAAATGATATTTTTAAACAAAGAATGACTTTATTGAAAATCATATCATTCATTATCAATATGTTTTATTAATATAAAAATATTATAGAAAATATTATTATTAATAAAAATATTTGTAATGGATATGGTATATTTATTTTCTTTAAATTATAACAAAAAAGATATTTTTTATAGAAACCCAATGTTGCGTGTATCACACCCCAAGTTGGTGTTGCGTGTAACATATGAAAAATTTGTGTTTCTTGAAAAAGGAATCTTTGAATTTTTAAAAACAAGATATAAATTATAATTTTAATTTATTTCAAGAATAAAATAGGTCTATAAAATCTATGGGTGTTATAGACTATAAATCCACTATGGAAACCAACCTACACCTATTAAATTCCCCTTAAATAATCCATGAACATCTAAAATATATGAAAATTTATTTTTATTTCTAGAATATAATATGTGGATCTAAAATTTAACTGGACATCACATAAAATGTGTGAGATTAAATACTCATCTAGCATCATCATATATCACAACTTTGTAGTGAATAAATATGTGTACTATTGTAATTTTTAACTAATTTATATAATGATAGAAAAATAACAAAAAATCATCCAAAAATTTACTTTAAAAAGTAATAATCACAATCTATAACTTCTAATACACTGGGGGGTCAATACCTATATAAACATATATTTATCTTCTACTAAAAAATTTGGAACCGTCTTTATAGATCCATGTATATAGGATCCTTTTCAACTATCATCTTGTTCAAAACTCCATAATCCTATCTACTCAAAGCATATGTCACCTTATTTGCCTTCCCCAAGTGGTAGTGTATAGTGAAATCATAATCCTTGAGTAGTTCAAGACATCTCCTTTTCCTCATGTTGAGTTCATTCTGTGAGAAAATATACTTCGAACTCTTGTGATCAGTATATATCTCACATTTTTTCACCAAATATATGGTGTCTCCAAATCTTAAAAGAAAAGATTACAGCTGATAACTCAAGATCATGAGTAGGATAGTTTTGCTCATGAATTTTTAGTTGTCGTGATGCATAATAAATAACCCTATCATTCTACATAAGGACACAACCAAGTCCTTTCTTTGAAGCATCACTATAAATAACAAACATGTCATTTCTTGATGGTAGAGTCAATATAGAAGCATTAATTAATCTTCTCTTCAGTTCTTCAAAACATTCTTCACACTCTTTTTTCCAAAAAAAATTTAACCCATTTTTGTGTGAGCTTTCTTAATGGGTTAGCCAATCAGGAAAAATTCTGGATGAAACGTTGATAATAACATGCTAATCCAATAAAACTGCGTACCTCTATTATACTCATCAGTGCTGGTAATTCTTGGATTGTTATTGTCTTAGAAGGATCAATAGAGATTCCATACTTAGAGACAATATGGCCAAGAAAAGAAATCTCTTGAAGCTAGAATTCACACTTGCTAAACTTCCCATATAATTCATATCTTCTAAGAGTCTTCAGGATAATGCACAAGTGATTTTCATGATCTTCGTAGCTTTTGGAGTATACCAATATATCATCAATAAATACCAATAAAATATCATGGAGATATTCCTTGAAAATTGTATTCATTATATCCATGAAGACAGAGGGTGCATTATTCAATCCAAAAGGAATTACTGTAAACTTGTAATGCCCGTACTTGGTTCCAAATTCTATCTTCAGAATGTCTTCCTTTTTCACACACAACTAATGATATCCAGATCAAAATTCAATCTTTGAAAAGTATTGAGCTCCATGAAGTTGGTCAAATAAATTGTTAATGTGATGTAGGGGATACTTGTTCTTTATCATTATAGCATTGATCTCCCTGTAGTCAATGCACAACCTCATAGATCCATCATTCTTCTTAACAAAAAGGACATGGGCTCCCCCTGGAGAAACACTAGGTCGAATAAATCCCTTATTACTCAATTCCTCTAGTCGTTTCTTTAGTTACACTAATTCTACATTGGAAATTCTATAAGGGACCTCCGATATGGGCCATGAACCATGAATTAAATCAATGGAAAACTCAATTTCTAATTTTAAAGGATGTCCAGGTAAATCTTCTGGAAACAAATCTACATATTCTTTCAAAATAGTTACCTACTCTCTTTGAACATTTTGTCCCTCACCCATGGTTATTTCATTCTTTTTCCCTCCAATAATTGAATTTAGTTGAGCTATTGGAGGTGGATCTAGATAAGAATCAGGTGGTGACATTTCTGCTCTAAAGATAAGGTGTTCTTTATCATCATCATCAAAAATTGTAACCTCCTTCTTCTTATAATATTTCTTCACATCATGGTCTAAAATCCAATCCAAACTGAGGATTATGTCAAATTAAATCATGGGTGTGATGATGAGATCTACAGATAAAGAACATTTATATGCTCTAATGGGAACTGATTTACAAAATGATGTTGCGATGATACTTCCCTTAGGAGTTTTGACTGACAACTCCCATGTTAAATCAAAATGGATATATCTAATTTTCTTAGAAAACTGGGAATATATGAAACATTACAATGATCCGGAATCAAATGAAGTGTTTGCTAAACTTGAGGAAACCATTAAATTACTATCCACTACATCTTTCGGAGCTTCAACCTCAGCAGTGGAGATAGAATAAGCTTAGCCTTTATCCCTTGGCCTTTTCTGAGTTAAGTTCACATGACTCTTATGAAATTCATTATCATAATGCCCCATTTCTCTAAAATTTTAGCATTCAACATTTACAACCTCTTTCTTCCCCTTACAATCACGAGCTTGGTGGCCTTTTTCACCATACTTGTAAAAGGCTCATATTCCCTTCAAGAAAGTGCCATGGTGTTTCTTCCCACATTTACTACAGGATGGATATTCAACTGTTCCCTTCTTCCCCTTATTTCCACTTCCAAAGTGTTCGGAAGATCTCTTTTTATCTTTCATTGCTTTAATGTCGTACAACTTAGAGAATTATTTTTCTATCTTGATAGCACATGAGACAGTATCCTCATACGATGATAAGGATTTTGAGACTAATGCTCAATGGAGAAATGGTTTTTACCCATCAAAGAAATGATAAATATTACTTCTTTGGTTATGTATATAATCTGCAGAATTCCTCGCTATCCTTTAAAAGTTATCCTTATATGTTGCGAAATTCCCATCCTCCTTTTGCCTCAGACTCAGAAATTGTCTTTCTATATCTGATCGATGGTCACGAGAAAAGTATTTTTCTAAGAAAAGCTCGTTAAACTCTCTAAATCCATATTTGATACTCCATAATCTTCTTTTTTGTTTTTAATCAATGACCACCATTTATCAGTATCTCCAGTGAGGTGGTAAACGACCATGATAACTTTTTTCCTTTCACTACTCCCCAAGGCGTGGAATATTTTCTCTAAGAAATTTATCCATTACTCACCTACTAATGGATTTGTACTCCCATTTAATGTTGGTGGTTTTTTCCTCATGAAGTTATCTAACATTGATCCTCCATGCTATGGATCAGGGTGCTTTATATGGGTAAGGTTATTATTCATAACCTGAGTGAGTTGTCTCAATATAGTGATAAGCTGATCAGCACTAGATGTATCACCAGCTCCATTATAATTATCTTGAGTAGGAGGGTAATCCCTACATGGAGTGCATGAATTGATATGGTTTCCATTCCTTCTACTAGGCATCATTTCTAAAAAATGGCATAAACTAGATTAGTTTATGAATCACAATACATAAATCCAAACTTGTAAAACACTTAACATAAATTCAACTATTTATGGATATAATCCATAATCATAAAAATGTTTTCTTTGAAGAAGTATATACTCCTAAACCCTTCATAATTTTTTTTAAATAAAATGAGAATTATCCTAAGAATATCCCCTAGGAGTTTCATAACCAAGAGTGCAGCAAGGCCTGTTGTCGTGCACTAGTTTCCGTTCGAGCCTAGCTCAAAGTGGTGTTTTCAGGTTTTACCCCTAGTTAAATCTATGCCAGAGCCGCCTCTACCTGCTCGTATCCAGATAGGGATTTATTTCTTGGAAAACTCACAAAATATCTACAATACCAAAATTCTAGGAAGTTCTTCTATACTAATCATCAAAGCCTATCTCAGGGTAATGTGCTCTAATCAGAGTTTATCAAAATCTAGATTCCAAGGTTTGTACTAAACTTCCTCCGATACCAACTATAATGCCCCAACCCCAGTTACCTAGAGTCAATGCATTATTACATAACATTTTCATAATCACAAAATATCAAGTCTCAAATGACTAATTATTTTAGTAGCCTTGAAAGTACTAGATACATTTATAATGTTTACATTACATCATAAAATGAAAAAAAAACTACAACAACATTATTTCTATAGACAACACTAAGATCCAATAGACTATCCCTTTATAACATTCATTATATACTTCTTCACATCTTGGGAAAAATAAAACATAGAAAGGGGTGATCTCAAATGCTCAGTAAGGATAAAAATATAGTGGAAACTTTCATAAATAAGCATAAACATTTAAGAAAATGTATAAAACTAAAACAAAAACCTTTTCAACATAAACTTCATAATAATATAGAAAATATAAATCAAAATAATTTCATTTACTTACTCACATGGATATTATAATATTCGAATAATCACATGAAATATCAATATCCACTTTCATAATAATGAAATGCATAATGCCGAACTTTCATAACCACATAGTCAAGGCCTTCATCTAAGAATACAAATAAGATTTTGTTAAGACATTATGTCAAGACACTAGTTTGTCTCCTCAGACCAACTGATGCATCGAGGAACAATAGCAGGCTCCACCCAACACATACTAAGTCCAATGCATTCCTCGTATGAAAGGGTTTAATCATAACATAAACATTCGTATTAAAACTAGCATACGAAATGTCAATACTTTATCCATAAACCATGAATGGTATAAAAATAACACATCCATAGTAAAACATATCAAAAAACCTTAAATACAATATAGAAGTTTTTTATCATAATAAATCAACTTCAAATGAACTTAAAATCCATCAAAGGATGTTGACATAGATGAAATCAAAACCTTTTTTTAGATAAATATCTCTTTCTATTTTGAAATCACTTAAAATTTATATAATTATAAAAGAAAGAACTTATTTTTAGAAATATTCTTATAATCTTGTAAGGGAAGCTTTGATGATGTTATAATGGTGGAAAATAGCCCACCTGCCATATAAGTTAAAAAAACATTCTTACCTTAATTTTTTCGAAAAGGTTAAAAAGTACCTTGTTTGGAAAATGACAGAATGATTCCTTTCAAAACATATTAAAAAAATTAAAACAAGGGTATAAATCACTTTAAACCATAGTCTATTAAATAGTAAAAATGTTTTGGAATATATTTTTACGAAACATGGATGTGGATGATAAAGAGGTCCCTGTATATAATTACGTATAAACAACCTCTGATAATGAAGTGATTGTAGAATTAACCCTTACCTTGTAGTTTTCCTTCGTCGATGGTAGGTTAACCTCCTGTATAATGGTTAAATAATTTTTATTAATTTATACAAGAATCATATACATTAATATTATTTCATATATGATTTTTTAACATTGCTTTCTTAATAATATCTTAATATTACCGTTGTTTCGGGTGTTAATGAATTCATTTTACTTTATACTATTTGTTATGTGAGTCATATTTGTTATGGATGGGATGTATCTTATTCATATCCAGAATTATATAAAGTCTTTAAACATTATTTTTAATCATCAAATGAAAATTAGTCTTGAATGGATATGACGGGGAATGAGTTGCATCGCGTTCGTGGAGTTGGTAATCTGTACATACGCATGAGCGACAATATAATTATTTTGATATTAAAATAATATATAATTGGATGTTATATAATATATAAATAATCATTATAATGTTATATTTATTATTTAAATCAATTACTTGTCATTAATATACCCATCCAAATAATAATGTATTGAATATCAATTACACCACGACGTGTAGACGGTAAGCCATACGTACGCACATATGGTGACATGTAATTCAAAGGATGGATAGAATAATGAATTTGGTTGTACCATATTTATAATAATATAAAAGTATATATAAGATACTTTAGTTATTATTTTATAATGGAAACAACAAAGAAAAAGTAAGTGTAAGAATAAAGGAACTTGAAAGAGGTGATGAAATATTTAGCTCTTCTTCTGGTTCTTCCTTTTCATTTCATCAAAAGGGATCCTTAGGTTGTATTTATGAATAAAGGTAGGAATCTATTATTAAGGGAGTATAGTTTAGAGGGTATTCTGGTAGAGGTTTTTCGAGCCAAATGTCTTTGATGGTGTGAATTAGAGAGAAGGGGGAGTGCCCTTTTATAAGAGGGGTGAGGGGCACCTTAGGAAAAGCTTGAAATATTATTTAATAATAAAATAATTTTCTATTTATAATGGATAAAAATGGATTATTTAACGTCTAAGGTAAGGTTGGGTCAAAAACCACTCAACCAATAGGTTTTAGACAGGTTTGGGTCCCTATATTAACTTTATCTTTTAGATTTAACTCTTAGTTAAATAGTTTGACATTTACCAGGTCTCTTTGTATTTTTCTATTATATGGTTAATAAACATACTATGTACTTCCAAGAGAACCCCAAGTGGTTAATTAATGACACAAATATCATTATATAATTCTTTTGGCCGAACCATATATTTTTAGGAATAGAATATAAATTAATAATATAATATTTGTTTTAAAAACTCTTTTATGTCAATTTTGACACTATTTGGTATTTTGTTTTTGCTAAATTTATAACAGCATTATTACTTCAACAAAATCCATATAACCAACCCTAATATGTCATATTAACCTATAAAATTAGTTTAATTCATTAAAAGTCTCAAATTACATTTATTTGGATACTTATAATATCAATTATTTTAATATTTCATTAATTATGTATTTACTACATCATCATTGTGTCATAAATAAACTAAATTATTTAATGTCTAAAAAATATTAATAAAATAACATTATATAGGAAATATTTTTATCTTTCTAATGAATATTTATAGTTGAATTTATCTTACATTTAACCCTATATTAAAAAAAATTAGTTATTAAACATTGATTTTAACTCTTTTAACTCTTCTTTGAATTAAACAATAATAAATGTCCTAATCTAAACCAATTGGACCAAAGAGGTTCATATTTTATTCCTAAGTTTTTTTGGTCGAATTATACTTATCCAATAGAATTCGGACATGTGTTAGGGAAATAATAATATCATTTTTACCCTTAATTACCCTATTTACTTTTAACCGTGGCAAATAAAAGTAAAAAGTTATTATTCACCAAACAAAAATTTCATCTTATTGAACCAAATTTTTCATACTGATATAAACCGTGTCTCTAGGATTTTTGAAATTCCACTCACAGAAGTAGTAAAATTATGTTTTATGTGAATTTTCAAATTCTCGTAGGAGGTGGGTAAAAGACCGTGAAAAGTTCAATAAAATTTTTATATATCTAAAATTATTATAAACTGACTCTAATGAATTACATTGAACTTATATAGGTATTATGTATCTATTTTGACCTAAAATAAATTTAAATAAAATAAATAATTTTTTAAATAAAAGTTTGGTTTTAAACTATATCTCAGTGTTTTTCACTATTCATCAAAAATTGAATGTTTTCAGAAAAATACCAAAAATCCACCCTAAGATAATTTTGATATTCTGAATCCAAAAATCAAGTCCATTTTGAATGATAAATTTATTAAATTTCAAAATGTGGTTATTACTATTCATAATGGCTAGTTTGATTGGTTGTGTGTTATAACTTGAAAGTGAGTACAACACACACTACTGTATTATTCAAAGAGAAGCATACCGTGGAAGATTGGGGTGTTACATTATTCTATGATCAAATAATAAAATCAATGTTAAGGTATAAACTTATAAATATTTTTGAAATTCTTGAAATCTTATATGAGAAGAAAGTCTCAAAGAAATATATTATGAAAGTAAAATAATTGATAGTAAAACAAGCAATCCAAAACCCACTTATCCTGATCATGATAAATCAAAATCCAAAAAAAACAATCACTTATAATGGTTTTGACATTATTTTTCTAGATTTGAAAAGATTGATATATCAAATTCCATATTTTCCAAATATTGAATCAAGGTTTAAGTTACTTTAGGAATCCATGAATGAAAAAATGGAGTCACTAAATATTTTAACAGAAACATTTATATGGATTGAGACTGATTTATATGTTTTTTAAAAAAAATTCAAGACTCAAAAATCATCATATAATTAGATGGTGAAATGGTTAAATTAGGTTGATACCGATATTTGAGATCATGATGACCAGTTTCTGTAGGTAAAGAAAATTATGTTAGAATCAGTTGAATCTTGTAACAAGTTATCCCCAAACATGGATAATAGAGTTATGTTTTTTAAATAATTAATAGATTCTACTGAGGAAATTTCTATGTATATAAATGTTTTGAAAGAAAATATATGAGGTATGTAGTTTGATATGATCAGACTTGGTCATGGGGAGATGTTTTGATCGTAATAAAGGATCAGAAAAATAAACTTTTAGAGAATGATAAAAGTCTAAAATATGAAGTTCATACATAGGATACTCTGGAAGATAAAGTTCTAAAGTTATATAAATATAAGCATGATTTCAAACGATCAGGTGTTTTTTCAAGAACCTGATTAAAAAGGGATGATTAATTTTTCTTTGAACTCATGATGTATTTTTTAAAACAATTGAATTTTTTATAAATGGGTAAATTTTCATCCAATTCTATTGTTCTTTAATTTTTTCCAATTATAATTGGGTTTATATTATTTCATAATTACATGGATGATTTGTTATTTTTCTTGTTTCAAATGTTATTTTTTATCATTTCATGAGACTTGGGAAACTTTCTCATTCCCTTTTGAAAATAAGAATGGGGGAATGAGATATTAAGGGTGATAATGTTTCTTTAATGGGGATATTTTCTTAAAACGATAGTTTTTATAAAAAAAATGGAGATACTAACTTTAGTGGGTATGTTTCATAAAGGGAAAGATTTTTTTTATTTAAGGGATATTTTCTCTAATACTCTCCATCTTATTCAGAAGAGTTAAAAAATCCCTCGGAAATATGTCACAAAGAATAACTTCATATTACTTAAAAGAACAAAGCACTGTATGTTTTCAATGTTATTTTTTTCATTTAAGTTTTGTGTTTTTTCTTTCCAAAAAGGGTAAGATTTTTGAGTCATAATTTTTAATTTCTTTTTAATCTATTCCATTAGTTTTGGAAATTATAAACACTTTTTTAAACTCATTGTTACTAACTTTTTTTCCATGTGTTTTAATATTTTTTGTATAAAACATTAGTTTTTACCATACATATAAAATATTATATTTTATTATGAATATAAACGTATCATTCTTCATTACGATCATCAGATTGAGTATGCATCTGATTATCAGACATACCATTAATTATACCTAGAGTTAGACTTTAGTTTTATATATTTTACTAACCAAATTCAGGACCATCAGAATAATTTTGGTACTAAAACAATTAGGATGACACTCATAAGGATTATCATATTGATAAATAAAAAAGGAGTATGTCGTACATTCCAATTTTTATAATCAAAATATATATGACTTATTTTTAATGTAAGGAATACCTATTGAACTATAATGGTGTTAAACAAATATGACGTTATAAATTTAGTTATTCCAGAAAAATGGGAGATTTTGAGCACCAATTGTCTGAGGACATTGTGTCTAACTCCAAAATATGATCGTTAAAGCTTTTACTATAAATAGCTTGTCATTTGAAGAGTTTAGAGATGATACATTTTGAAACACAAGTCTTATGAAGTTTTCTCTATTTGAACATATCATTCTTAGTCATTGTAATACTTTAGAGAGTTTTCGGTCTAAGGAATCCTCGTTATGTTTGTTTCCATAAGAACAAATTAATTTTTATTCTATGTCTGATAATTATTACGATTGATGGATTTCATCGATAGGAAGATAGTGAATCTGGTCCATCAGATCGAGGGATTCAAGGTCTAGGAAGACATATTCCAATAATCATATCGAGGGCTTTCGGGGTTATGAAGATAGGTGTAGATCATCATATTGAGTGATTTTTTGGTAAGGAAAGATCTACTTTATGGTAAGTATAAAACTATTGATACCTTTATCCAATTCTATTGATTAACTTACTCTTATGGCTAAAAGAGTTAGAAAATTTAATGTATCTTATAAGTGATTTTTATTATTACTCTCTATTGTATTATTTGTCTTTTACAATTTTGTGTAATGTTCTGCATGTTATATAAAGTTATTCTTTCTACTTATCTTTCTATGCAAATATTTTTATTGGTGAAATTAGGAATACGATTAAAATAATTCTTTTATATTAATAAGATCCATTGTGATTATGATCTTCACTCTTATTATTGGACAAAGTCTATGTCCAATAAATTTACTTTAATATGTATTTTGTTTGTTTTCTATTTAAAGGTTTTGTAAACATCAGTTCACCCCCAGTAAGTATATCCATCTAAGATAATATTTTTCTCCTACAATGACATTCTCGGGGTTAGCCCACATTTTTCCCCTTATTTATGATGACCCATTTATGCAGCCTATTACTTTTACTAATGGTACACTATTCATTTTATATTTCACAAAGTGGATTGATCTAGACATTATTAGTGGTGGCATACTGAGTATATCTCACACACTGCTTGGGTCTCCATTAGACTGGGGTACCTTAGTAGACCTCCTTGCTTGTAAGATTAGGAACCTTGGTTTATTTCTTGTGTTGTCATGGTTGCACCCAAAAGTTAGGAGCACAAGACTGAGCTGGTACTCAGTATGCTCGTGGAGTTATCGTGGGGGACTTTTGTTCACATTTTTTATTTTGATATAGTGTTTTATAAATCATTCTATATGTTTATGGTATATATTGTGTAGTTCCCATAAAAGAATCCTTTTTTTATGTTTTGAATTGGTATCTTTTATTCATTCATTGTATTTATCTTTCTCTTCATGATATTTATTATCACTACTTTCATTGTTGTCTGTGATTTTTCTTTTATGATATACCAATGTGCCACTAAAAATCATGAGGGTATAATCTCCTCACCACTCCACCATCAAACCCTTACTGTTATAAGGGGTCCTCTAGCATATAAGGAGGTGCACATAAGTTCATGCAACAACTGGTTTAGCTACTAGTTTAGTAGGCAGTCGATCTGGGATGTTACACACATAAAAATAGTTTTATGAAAAAACTCCCTTTTACCATCAAAATATTTTATGATTATTTCCAACTAATTAGTAATCAATTTATTATTTATTATTAAATTAATTAATGAAACACATTCTATTTGTATTTCATAATATTTTTATTCATAATCATACCAACCAAATAAATAGCTCGGTTATAACAGTCATATTTATATAATAATATTTAAATAGAATATCGTGGTTCTTTTAAGATTAGTGTTTTGTATGACACACTCTATGAATTATATTAAATAATGAAAATAGATTATCAAATATCAGGGTGTTACACTCAACATAATTACAGAAATTATTTCCTCTAAATTTTACCATATGTCTAAAAAAATTTAAAAATTTAAAAAAATCAATTCCAAGGAGTGGGTGATAAACTATACAATCATGAAATGACAAAAAATTAATGATTCAAAATTATTTTTTTGAAATCCCCAATAATAAAAAGGAATATTAAAACATCCTTTTTAAAATAGGGAAATTGAAAAATGAAATTCACCTTGAATGCCCCATAATAGGGTTCCCAACTAAGTAGAGAATTTGAAGGAAGTAAAAATATGAATAAGGGTGTGAAAAATAATTTCCAAAGAATAATATATTTTCATATAGATCATGATCAAGATAAATTTTGTGAATAAAAACAAAAAATAATTAATAATTAAATAATACCAACAATTCATTAGAAATAATGGTAAAAGGGAAAAAATTATTTCAAGACCATTTTCCTAGAGATGATGGGTTCTTTTACAATTAATATTGAGAACTGGGAAAATATATATTTACTTGAACTCATTACAATACATATACACAATTTGATCCTTGAGTTTCTTTCCATGATGTATTCACACATTCACATATTTCCATATTCTAAATGACATATAATGATATTTTTATACCAAAATTATTATAATTATCTTTTAGAATATCATGTGATCCAAATAAAAAATATAAAAATTATTTATCTTTTTTCTACACATTACCCAAAACAAAAAATTGTAAGAATTTTTTTTCATAATGTCTAATATGAATAAACCATCATATGATGAAATACTAAATTAATCTATAATAAGTTAACAATAAAACTTGTTTTTAAACATTAATCTTTCGTTAATTAGCTGATATTAAAACACTTCATTATGTTCCTCACTAAGCTGAAAACCCAAAAATCAGAAATATTTGACAACATGTTATTTTGAGATTAATTTAACATTTATTTCAAAACAAAATTCAATGTTCATAATTTTATGTACAAAAATAAATATGTTATAGTCATATAATCTCCAAAATATGCTAATGTTTTCCTAAAATAACTTGATTCACCACAAAGTAAAGTATTATTCCAAAAGTTAACTAAACATATTTTCCTCAAATAAAATCCCATCTAAACTAATATTGACTGAAATTTGATTTTTTATTATAAAGTAAACACATTTGAGGAAAAAGTGAGAAACCAAACAAGACTTCACCACTTCACCACTTCTCTACTTCATCACTTCACCACTTCACCACTTCACCACTTCACTACTTCACCACTTCACCACTTCACCACTTCACCACTTCACCACTTCACCACTTCCCCCACTTCACCACTTCACCACTTCACCACTTCACCACTTCACCACTTCAAACATACAAGACTTCACAACAGACAACAATCAAGCACAATGGATTAACAATCCATTCAAGCTTCAAGCAGACTAACCTTCATAGCTGGAGTTGAAATCATCAAGAGAAGGCTGAGGAACCACGAACCAGGAAACACGAACATCAGAAAAGAAAGAAAAAGCACAGAACCGGTCTCCTCGAACGCCCACCTGTGCGACCATCGACACCAGCCCAAATCCACAAACCCGCCAGTAGACTCCAGTCAGAGTATGCCCAAACCCTCCAGTGACGTGAGATGACCCAATATAGTTAACTTATTTAAAATTAAAATTAATAATTTTTTTCCCAATTCACTTTTCAAAACAATTGTTTATCTATATGAAAAAAATTTGTTCCCAAAATGTAATAACTCTTTTTAACAATTATCAATAATATCCATAGCATCAAAGATCAAATTAACCCTAAAGTTATAAATTCCATGAAAATAGTTTCTATATAATATAAAATCACAATTCATAAAATTCACTTTTCACTAAAATACTTATTAAACCCAATGGTTTTATTCCCACAAATTTCATCCAAAATAAACATAATAATCTTAATCACCCATCTCTTAAAACCTAAAAAGGGGGAATTTATTCCTTTAAAATTATGATCGAATAAAAAATTATTAATGCATTATAGTCTCTATAACTCTTAAAATCTTTCAAATTTAATTATCCAAACCTATAAATTTATATAATACATCCCTTAGATTCCAATTATAAAGCCACATTACATAAACATCCCATAATTACATAATTTATAATAAGGGTTTAATTTTCTTACAATTCTTTAATATTTATAGTTTATATATTTAAAGAATTAGGTACCCTTATTATATATTAAAAAACTCAATATAAATATTAAGTATCATATAAATATCCATTTTATTCAAAAAAGGGATTCATAAATTTAAAATTCTGTTTCATTAAAAAGAAAAATTATAAAGAGAAATAACGTTATGACCCATCCCCCAAGGCATCTGCCCGGACTACCCCATGCGAGCCTACTAAAGGCCAAGGGCTGGATACTATTACTAAAGGCATTATCCCATGAATGGCATGCATTTTACTGAGTACCTATACACATGCACACACACACAAAACCATGTCCCAAAACACTAGAATGGAAAAAATTCATGAAACTAAACAACATTGAGAAAAGGTACAAGTTGTAAGTAAAATGGGACAAAATACAAACCCAACAAAAGAAAAACTAAAAATAGTAATGAATGAAAGATCTCTGTATGTTTTCCATAGAAGACCCCATCTGAAGGGTTGGCAAGGAGTGGTTATCAAAAGCTATAGAAGTAATCCCCTTTTTCCCATCTTGTAAAGACCCATAAATTTCAAGGAAATTTTTTTTTTAAATTCTTTGGGATTTTACAAGTACGCAGTTTCTGACAGCGCCTGATTTCGAGGCACGGTGTGCCCAGAATCAATTTCCGAAGATTAGCCCGGGTACGTTCAGTGAACGAACGAGCGGGTTTTTCTATATTTTGACCCAGTGCTTAGAATTGAAATCCTAGGACACCGATGAAACCACAACACTGGTAATTTTTTAAGAGGACCTTTACCGAAGATGTGTTTCCTCATGAGGAGTTGTTAAAAATTGTGGATTAATAAAGAATTGAATAAAAATGGTGGAACAATTTTTTATTCTTTATCCAAGTGGTTATATCCAACATTGGGTAGTTTGGGTGGGACCCACAAGCCCCTAACTACCCATTTGAGGATATTGGTGAGGTGGGGCCCACACGAGCCCCACCCCTTCACATTCCTTAAAACTCCTCTAACCCCCCTCTTAAAATTTGTAACTCTCTTAACTTGTTAAACTTCCCCTTTAAGTGGATGACCCTTCCTCTCCCCAATCTCTAAATTAAATGCTTCCCAACACACATTTAATTAATTAATTGAACCTCAACAATTAATTGAATTAAGTGTTTGATTTTCAAAATTTGAAATTCTTGGCATCAGTAAATAAAATAAGAAAGAGCCTTATTTTATTTTGGTTGGTAATTGTGGTGTTAAGAAAAAGGGAAGGGCGCTCTTGAGTTTTGGATGATCGTTTCATCTTCTTGTCGAAGAAAACCAACTCTCTGATGAAGAACATCAACTCGGTGGCTCAGTTTCTCCATCCTCTTCTTCATTCGCGACAAGGGAGGAGACACCGACGATGTCGGAAATGACATCATTGTTCGTGGCGCTTGATAACCGCAAACTTCCTTTGAGGTAGGGGTGTTTTTTGATTGGATCAACGTTGAATCTTCTTTCCTTCTTGTTTTATTATCTTTAACCGCCTGCTACCGAACTAATGCAGAGAGACTGGGCCAAACTAACAGGGTCCGAATCCTCCACCAATATTGTGATTGTTGGTGGTACTTCTTGTTCTTCATGGGTGACGAACAACAGATCGTTGCAAGTTTGTTATGTGATGTAACGATCCCAAAATTGAAGAATCAACATCATGGAAACCTAGAAGAGGTGTGACAACGATAGCAGTCGACGGTTAGGACTGGAATGGGATGGATCTTTCATCGACCGTTCTTCGATCGGGAATTAAAAACATGTTTTCAAAGCCGATCGGAAGCCCGAAAACACCATAATCGACTTCAGGATAATGGGGCGACCTGGAGTCTGAATTTTCATGATCAATGAACCGTCGGAATGAATAGCTGACATCAAGGGAGGCGCGCTATCCAGAGGCGTCGTTTCTGGAAAATTCAAGACTACACGGCGTGTACTTCTGGAGAACACGCCGTGTAGTGCGGGCATACTGTGGCTAGGGTTTCAGACATCAGATGGCTAATACACGGCGTGCGACCTCTGCAACACGGCCTGTACTTTCCATACAGAAATGAGGTCGCGTCTACACGAGACTCGGCGTGTATTTTGGGAAATACATGGAAACGGACATAAGTACATGGCCAAGAGGCACGACGTGTACTCTCTACGCATAATGGATGAAATAGCTTCATGAGACTCGGCGTGTAACCCCGTGATAAACGGACACGGTGTGGAGTACATAGGCATGTACTCTAACACATAGCCAGACATGACCAGTGGTACGGTCCAACCCGTGTACCAAATACACGGGGTGGAGAACGTGGGTTGAGTCCGTGTACGGGGAGATGGCCAGCGTACACGGAGCTGACCCCAAGTGTTTGGACACGGCGTGTAACCATAACACATGCCGTGTACATACTTTTTACATGAATATCCCTTTGACATGGGTTGAGGTACACGGACAGTACCTGGGGTCTGAAGACATGACGTGTAACCATACCACACAATGTGTACATACTTTTTACACAAACATCCCTTCGACACGGGCTGAGGTACACGGACAATACCTGGGGTTTGAAGACACGGCGTGTAACCACCCTTAGACACGGGTTTGGATCCTCCGTGGGTTCGGCAGTGATGAAAACTGTACTTGGATCCTATGTGGGTTCGGTAGTGATGGTTACTGTACTTGGATATTATGTGGGTTCGGTAGCCACGACTTCTATACTTGGATCCTACGTGGGTTTGGAAGGGAAGATGATTCAGAGTCTACATCTATCATCTCTACCCCTCTTCGTGAGTAGTATACCTGTGTGAGCTGAGTCTTGACTTTCAATCAATATCATCGATATGATTGACTTGCTTTCCAGTGTGAATTGGGTTGTGCTTTCCTGTGTGGGATGGGTTGTACTTGGGCTCGTGAGTTGGAGCCGAACTGGAATTGATGACTTAGGTATATGTATGGGCATATACCTAAGTTTAGTAGGTTGATACTTTGTGTTTTGTATCTTTTCTTTATGGTTTATCCTTTGTGGATTCTAGGAGACCTTTGGGGGTCTCAGGGTCCCTACTGAGTATTGTATACTCACTCCTGCATGGGTTATGCCCACACTACGTGGTGTTGGTTGAAGATGATGGATAGTGGTGATCGTGGTTGAGGCTTGATGAGTGGGATGGTATCCAGTGGTGGACTATCAGGCGGGACGTACACGGAGCGGACGGCCGGGCCCTGGCAGCTGAGGAGACCATATGTACCCACCCTTCATGTAGGATAGCTGGAGGATGACTCAGTGGTTGCTAATTTACTTTATTTCTATTGTACTTTCTTTTAAGTTGTATTGTACCTTTATTTGGGTTCGTATTCTGGCCCTTTTACTTTTCAGCACTTACTTTTGTACTCAGTTAAGATAGTGTTTACATCATTTTGCATCCTCTGTTGTGTCGTTTACTTATATAAAGGAAATGCCTTCCCTTTTTTGGGATTTATGCCTTTGGTGCTAGTCACTAGCCCCTGGACTATGGAAGGTGGGCTTGGGGTAGTCACGACACGGGGCCGAGGACGGTTCGTGACAAATTGGTATCAGAGGAGTCGGTTCTACCGCAGAACTCAAGACTCTGATAATTTCGTCTCAGTGGAGCAATAGTGTTAAGGGTATTGTGTATGGTTATCAGTCCAGGGAGTCTAGTGTTGGTGCGGTAGCCGACGTATCCATACACCAGGACCCTGACTTCTGATTTCCAACTTAGTGCTTGAAAACATTGATTGCATGTGTGTTTCAAAAGTTTTCTTAGTGATTACTTTTTTTCATCTCACCAGGTATACTGTTTAACCATGGTGTAGCTATTTCTTTTCCGGACGGCCCCATGATTGTATCCAGCTAGGGTTCTTAGTTACATGCGAGATGGCACCCCACTGAGCAACGAGGCCTTGTTTCAGGGCCCCATTACAGCGGAGGCATCGGCGGTACCTCTACCCGCCGAGCCACTGATGCCACCAGCCCCAGCAGCTGAGAGTGCTCGTCGCCTAAGTGCACTGCATGAGTTTCATCATCAGAGGTCGCCCAGGTTCCACAGAGAGACGGACCCTCA
Source organism: Viscum album (assembly GCA_963277665.1). Lineage (NCBI taxonomy): Eukaryota > Viridiplantae > Streptophyta > Magnoliopsida > Santalales > Viscaceae > Viscum > Viscum album. The sequence continues at coordinate 1,646,643,745 of OY728164.1, forward strand.
GGAAGTCGAGGATTGGATGGAGGCTATTTTCCGAGTCTTCAGATTGGTAGGGACATCAACAGATCTTATGGTGATCCTTGCGGTGAGTCTCCTGCACGCAGCAGCAGGTAGATGGTGGAGCCTAATGCTCAAGGAGCATGATGAGGCATCTCTACTTTGGATAGACTTAGAGATCCTCTTTCACTCAGAGTTCATTCCAGCCACCCTCTATGCGGTCCACATCCAAGAGTTACTACAACTGCGGTAGGGCAGCATGTCAGTAGCCCAGTACTCTGCGAGATTTACTGATCTCTCACGCTACTCCATGGACATGGTACGGGACCCATTATTCTGGGCTCGGCCCTTTAAGCAGGTGCTGAAGCATGAGATCAGGGCTTCGATGATCTCCCTCAACATCCCAATGTAAGCGAGGGCGCTAGAGAGAGCCCTTCTAAGGGAGAGTTTTCTCGCTGAGCAGTCGCCAGCGGCGAGACACTTCGCAGGACGACACGTAGCGGAGTCTTCTACAGCCGGCAGTAGACAGTTGACGCAGAGGTCCAAGAGGACCAGGATATCAGATGAGCGATCTCAAGATACATGTTTGGTTGTGTGGGGCACACGAAATAGATCCATCCATACGAGGAGTAGGCAGTGCTATGCATGCGGCGGGCAGGGTCACATGGCTCGAGACTGCCCGACCCGCCCTGCAGATGAGCAGCAGGCAGTAGAGGGACCTCCCAGGAAGAGGTTCAACCGTGGTGGTTCTCTAGGAGCGGGCGGATGTGGAAGAGGGTTTGGCCAAGCAGTAGGTGGTGGAAGACGTTTCGAGGCCCTACCACCACCACCACCAAGAGGACCACCCCGACCGCAGGGAATGACTTGACAGGGGAGAGCTCAGCTTCAGGCAGCTAAGGCCTACAACCATAGATCTTCGGGAGCCAATGGGCAGGAGCGGGACTAGCTCCAGGCATGGAGACTTTTGTTCATGTTGCTTCTAGCTTTGTTGATGTCATTGTTTGTGGATGCTTTGTGTCTTTTTACTTTGAGCTACACTGATAAAAGACACTTGTCCTTGTGACGTTTGTTCTCCTGCCTTTTTGTATGGTTGATACTGAGAGGTTCCATTTAAAACCGTTGAATTGACCCTCACATTCAGGATTCCTACTGGAGGAGACCCAGTGACCACACACTGCTACCGATAGTGTGACTCGACCCTTGGAGGGGAGAGTAACGGTTGGATATCTTGGTAGTAGCGTCGAGACCTTATGAAATCGTCCATGGCGTGAAATAGTACCATTCATGTCAGGATTGACTGTATTAGGCAAAGAATGTGGTTCATCTAGGGGATGAGACTGGATTTCTCTTCTTGGTAAAGGTGAAATATTAGTAGCTCTTGAAGGACGTAAGCAAGAAAAGGGTGTAGTCTAGTTCTTTACAAATGGCTAGTCACACCCATGGTTCATTGAGCGTATGGTTTACGGTCTACTCTAATCTCAAAAGTCACAGTTGTGCCTTCTCATAGAAAGAGAAGGACCTGAGACGGTGTCGTTGACTTGAGTTCCACAAGGACTATGACTTTGAAATATTCTATACTCCTGGGAAGGGGAATGTTGTAGCAGGGATCGTTTTGCAATGCCTCACGTGTCAGCAGGTGAATGCGGAGCACCAGGTACTAGAAGGCTTAGTGTAGCCCTTAGTGGTCCCGAAGAGGAAGTGGGATGGGATATCCATGGATTTCGTGACAGGGCTTTCTCGTACTTTCAGAGGACACGACTCCATGTTGGTGATTGTCGACCGACTCACCAAGTCGTCCCACTTCTTACCTATCAGAGAGCAGGGATTAGTGGAGAGTTTGGGACGCCTCTACGTTCAGGATATTGTACGGCTTCATGGTGTGCCATCATCTATCATCTCGGATTGGGATGCTCGCTTTACTTCCCAGCTCTGGAAGGGGTTGCAGGAGGATTTTGGGATGCAACTACGCCTGAGCACCACCTTTCATCCTCAGACGGATGGCCATACAGAGAGGACCATTCAGAATCTTGAGGACATGCTCCATGCATGTGTCCTCGACTTTGGTCACAGATGGGAGGATCACCTACCTTTGATGGAGTTTTCGTAAAACAACAACTACCACTCCACCATCGAGATGGCACCATATGAGGCATTCTACGGTCGACCTTGCAGATCACATCTGTGCTGGACTGACCCTAGGGAGTTAGCACTTGTAGGACTAGAGATGGTTCAGGCTACGACAGAGAAGGTGAAGATCATCTAGGAGTGGATGAGGACTGCTTAGAGCCGACAGAAGTCCTATACTAATAGGAGGCATAGACTACTAGAGTTCAAGGATCGAGACCACATTTTCTCATGGGTCTCACCTCTACGTGGATTATAGATATTTGGTCAAGGCGGCAGGATATCTCCATGCTTCATTGGACCATTTCAGGTTCTCAGTAGGATAGGCGAGGTGGCTTATATCCTGTCTCTTCCACCTCAGTTGCATCAGGTGCACGATGTCTTTCACGTATCTCAGCTGAGGAGTTATGTGCATGACCCGATGCATATCATTGATCACGTGGAGCTGGACATCGATGACTGGGTGACATTTGCGGAGGTTTCAGTGGAGATCGAGGATCGATAGGAGCGGTTCCTATGTGGTTGGTTGATTCCTCTAGTTCACATCAGTTGGCAGCGCGTGAACCTCTTGGAGTGCACATGGGAGCGGGAGGCTCATATGCGTGCACAATACCCTCATTTGTTTCCCTAGGCTATGATATAGCTTTATAGGGATACAAAGCCATGAGGTGGTTGTAATGTAAAGACCTGTAAATTTCAAGGAAAATTTTTTCTTAAATTCTTTGGGATTTTACGAGTATGAAATTTCTGACAGCAACTAATTCCGAGGCACGGTGTGCCTAGAATCAATTTCCGAAGATTAGCTTGGGTACATTAAGGGAACGAACGAGTGGGTTTTTCTATCTTTTGAATCAGTGCTCGGAATTGAAATCTGAGGGCATCGATGGAACTGCAGTGCTGGTAATTGTTTAAGAGGACCTTTACTGATGATTTTTTTACTCGGGAGGAGTTTTTAAAAGTTTTGGATTAATAAAGAATTGAATAAAAATTGTCGAACAATTTTTTATTCTTTATCCAAGTGGTTATATCTAACATGGGTTAGTTGGGGTGGGACCCACAAGCCCCTAACTACCCATGTGAGGATATTGGTGAGGTGGGGCCCACACGAGCCCCACCCCTCCACATTCCTTAAGACTTCTCTAACCCCCTCTTAAAATTTGTAACTCTCTTAACTTGTTAAACTTCCCCTTTAATTGGATGACCCTTCCTCTCCCCACTCTCTCAATTAAATGCTTTCCAACACACATTTAATTAATTAATTGAACCTCAACAATTAATTGAATTAAGTGTTTGATTTTCAAAATTTGAAATGCTTGGCATGAGTAAATAAAATAAGAAAGAGCCTTATTTTATTTTTGTTGGTAATTGTGGTGTTAAGAAAAAGGGAAGGGAGATCTTGAGTTTTGGAACATCGGTTCATCTTCTTGTCGAAGAACGCCAACTCTTCGACGAATAACATCGACTCGGCTGCTCAGTTTCTCCATCCTCTTCCTCCTCCGCGACAAGGGAGGAGACACCAACGACGACGGAAACGACGCCATCATCTGCGGTGCTTGACAATCGCGAACTTCCTTCGAGGTAGGGGTGTGTTTTGATAGAATAAACATTGAATCTTATTTTCTTCTTGTTTTTTTATCATTAACCGCCTGCTACCGAACTAATGCGGATAGACCGGCCCAAACTAACACGGTCTGAATTCTCTGCCAATATTGTGATTTTTGGTGGTACTTCATGTTCTTCGTGGGTGAAGAACAAAGAATCATTATGAGTTTTTTATGTGACTCAACGATCCAAAAAATGAAGACTCAACATCACAGCAACCTATCAGAGGTGCAACGACGATAGTGGGAGATGGTTCGGACCGGAATGGGATGGATCATTCATCGACCATTCTTCGAGCGGGAATTAAAAACGTGTTTTCGGAGCCGATCGGAAACCCGAAAACACCAGAATCGACTTCAGGATAATGAGGCGAACTAGAGTCTGAAGTTTCATGACGAAAAACCCTTCGGAATGAAGAACCAGCATCAAGGGAGGCGCACTAGCCATTGGCATCGTTTCTGGAAAATTCCAGACTACATGGCGTGTACTCCTGGAGAACACGCCGTGTAGTACGGGCATACTATGGCTAGGGTTTCAGAAGTCAGACGGATAACACACGGCATGTGACCTCTTCCACATGGCATGTACTTTCCACACAGCAAGGAGGTGGCGGCTACGTGAGACTCGGCTTGTATTTTGGGAAATACATGGACACGAACAGAAGTACATGGCCAAGACGCACGACGTGTACTCTCTACGTATAATAGAAGAAATAGATTCACGAGACTTAGCGTGTAACCCGGGGATAAATGAACACAGTGTGGAGTACACGGGCATGTACTCTAACACACGACCAGGCATGGCCAGTGGTTCGGGCTAACCCATGTACCAAATACACGGGTTGGAGAACATGGGTTGAGGCCGTGTACAGGCACATGGCCAGCGTACACGGAGCCGACCCCAGATGTTTGGACACAGTGTGTAACCATACCACATTCTGGGTACATACTTTTTACACAAACAGCCCTTTGACATGGGCTGAGGTACACAGACAGTACCCGGGGTCTGAAGAAACAGCGTGTAACCATACCACACGCTGTGTACATACGTTTTACACGAATAGCCCTTCGACATGGGCTAAGGTACACGGATAGTACCCGAGGTCTGAAGACACGACGTGTAACCATACCACACGCCGTGTACATACTTTTTACACGAACAACCCTTCGACACGGGCCATGGTACACGGGCAGTACCTGAGGTCTAAAGACATGGCGTGAAACCATACCAACAAGCCGTATACTTTTTGGAAAATGGATTGGTCATCTTATACTCAGTTTCTTGGACACATTTTTTTGGTTTATCCCCCTTATGATGTGGAGGAACTTTGGGATACATCAACTCTAGACTTCGTGACAGTTGCTGTATTGACCCCCTCTTTACTCGTGGAGCAGACCCACCCGGAATCGAGTACGATGTGTGCGGGGACCCTAGAGCTTGTTGCGACTGCGATGACTACCGTGCCGGGATCGTTCGTGGGTTCAACAATGAAGAATATTGTACTTGGATCCTACGTGGGTTCGTGATTGATGGTTACTGTACTTGGATCCTATGTGGGTTCGGCAGCAGGGACGACTGTACTTGGATCCTCCATGGGTTCGACAGTGATGAAAACTATACTTGGATCCTACGTGGGTTTGGCAGCGATGGTTACTGTACTTGGATCCTACATGGGTTTGGCAGCGAAAACTTCTATAATTGGATCCTAGGTGGGTTCGGAAGGGAAGATGATTTAGTGGATACATCTATCATCTCCACCCCTCTTCGTGAGTAGTATACCTATGTGAGATGAGTCTTGACTTTCAATCAATATCATCGATATGATTGACTTGATTTCCTATATGGATTGGGTTGTGCTTTCCTGTGTGGACTGGGTTGTACTTTGGCTCGTGAATTGGAGTTGAACTGGAATTTATGACTTAGGTATATGTATGGGCATATACCTAAGTTGAGTTTGCTGATACTTCGTGTTTTGTATCTTTCCTTTATGGTTTATCCTTTGTGGATTCTGGGAGACCTTCAGGGGTCTCGGGGTCCCTACTGAGTATTGTATACTCACCCCTGCATGGGCTATGCCAGCACTACGTGGTGTTGGATGTAGACAATGGATAGCGCTTATCGTGGTTGAGGATTGAAGAGTGGGACGGTATCTGGAGGTGGACTATAGGGCGGGATGTACACGGAGCGGACGGCCGAACCCGGGGAGCTGAGGAAACCATTTGTACCCACCATTCAGGTGGGATATCTGGAGGAAGACTCGGTGGTTTCTGATTTACTTTACTGCTATTGTACTTTCTTTTCAGTTGTAATGTACCTTCAGTTGGGTCTGTATTCTGGTCCTTTTACTTTTCAGCACTTACTTTTGTACTCATTTTACATATTTTTTACTTCAGTTTGCATCCTTTGTTGTGTTGTTTACTTATATAAAGGAAATGCCTTCCCTTTTTTCAGGATTTACACCTTTGGTTCTAGTCGCCATCCCCTGGCCTATGGAAGGCGGGCTTGGGGTAGTCACGGCACGGGCCCGAGGACGGGTCATGACACATCTCACTGAGCACCACCTAGTCTTATACCACTAAGGTCTCTATCAATTCATCGATCACCTTCATGGGACACAACACATGCAGGAGAAGCACATACAGGGGTGATTAACACAGTACTCCATAAGGACCCCAAACCACAAGTACCATAAATAAATCCACAACGCATACCACAAATCATGATCACGGAGAAAGATAACTCACATAGATATAATATAATGTACAGAAAGAAATAACATCATTTGTAACAGAAAACACCTTTGACTATTGAGGTACATGTCCAAGATGAGTACCCTGGGTCTTCTAGGTTACATAGAGCAACTTGTAGCTAATCCACACTAGTTATCTTGCAGTTGATCCACACAGGGTTGCTAGGATCAGATCCACACAAGGTCGCTAGAAGATGATCCATACAGGGTCGCTAGAAGTTTATCCACACATTGTCTCTAGAATCTGATTCAAATAGGGTTGCTAGGATCTGATCTACATTGGGTTACTAGGAGATAATCCTCACAGGGTTGCTAATCTTCGGGTCTCATCTAGTCACAAGATTCTTTCACGAAGTATTTTTGATTCCGAGAGAATCTGCACCTCAAGTTAAACATCATATTTCAACTTTTATGAAAGTCTCCGTAGAACATGCCTAAAGAACCGCCTCATCACGAAGGTTCCAACTCCATAAACGAATAGTTAATCGGACACCTGGTATGAAAGTTATAGTCATTTCTTCCAAAAAGGGGCAAGCCAGGTCCAGGTTGGGCCCGACCTGACCCAACCTGGTCAGACTGACCCAGATCCAGGCTGGCTCCTACCTGGTTCGGAGTTGGCAAGAAGCCGCATCCACCCACCTACCTCATGGGTCATCTATGGGGCCACCTCCTCTATCAGGGTCCATTGATCATGGCCTTGCACCATGTGACGCGGCGTGGTGTCGCATCCACGGTGCCTCTGATGCAGTCGGGTGACCTCATCCACCCACCGCCAACTACCGGCATAGAGTTCGACGACTCCTGCCACACCGCTGTGGCCCAAAAAGATAGCGGCATTCCTTCTAGAATGCCATCATGGTGCGTCATAGGGTTCTTCAGCAGACCACCAGGTTGGCTCTGACAGTATGTTCTTCACATTATTTATGCCTCCAGTCTCCATGGGGTATTACCTTCCCTTATACAGCCTTGAAACCGCTTCACTGTCAACTTGAAGGTTCGTCCATGAGGAACATAGAAGGTAGAGGGGCTCGATACTTCTTCATGTCGGCCCACTCTGTCTGTATTAGTATTTTATACATGGGGAGGTTTAGGATTAAAATTCTATCATATAATAAGCAATCCTAGTTAAAACCCCAAGAAAAATACTCTCCCACAAGTACACACAATTCAATGCTTTAGAATGTAGAATGTGGAAAACTCAAGAACAAAGAAAACCCCTACCTGAGTAACATGTTCGTTGGCAATGATCTTTTCTAAGGGGTGAAAAGGAACACATCCACCATTCGTCACTACATTATCTGTTTTTTGGAGATCATGGTTTTTCTGCCATCACCCAACAGGGCTTCAGAGAAGAACCTAGATTGTGAAAACAATCTGGCATTATTGGCTCGACCATTAAAGGATAAAATGTGAAACAACATTTCTATTACATTCTGTTACATAGTTATCATGGTGATTCATTTATGGAAAAAAAAATTGGTTTCATTCCATTATACGTCAAGTCACTACAACAGTTTTAAAATTCAAAAAAAATAAAATAAAATATGATTATTTTATTTTTAACTTTTTCTTACAAAAAACAATGTTTTCCCTCAACCCGCACCGGTCTAGGTTAGATCCATTCTAGGCGAATCCATTCATTCTATGTTCAATGGTTCCTAATATTTTTTATCCAACCACCAGTTCAAAAGTTACCAAAACCATGCATGTGTGCTATTTTAATTCACTTAAAAAATGTTCAAAAACAATCATTCACCCTTGACCTGTGCCGGTCAATGTTAAGATATGCCTAAGTGAAACACACCCTCATGAGATCAACATTTCTCTTGGATTACAAATCTGAGTTACCATTTAGGAGTTATAAGGATTTGAAAATAAAATAATTGTTACTTAATTATTTTATTTACAACCATAAACTAACTTCCACTATTGGCCCATGCCAACCAACCATAGGCTTAGCCTAAGGAAAACATACCCTCAAAAACTCAATGGTGGCCTCTAATTTTCAATCTGAGTCATTTTTCGTGAGTTATAAGCATTTGAAAAATAAAATAATTTTATTTAATTATTTTATTTATAGTTATTCAATTTTTTGGTTTCTCACTAGAGGCATGTGTCGACTAAAATTAAGTCACACCTTGGGTAAAATTGACATCCTAAATGCAACGGTGCCCTATGATTTCTAATCCAGGTACCCATTTAAGAGTTATTTTACTTTTTCAGGAAAACCGCTCACATGTGCTATTTAAAACATAACATTTTTCAACAAATCATTATGGGTACTTCGGACTCAGAATCACATGTTGTCTTAGTGCCTAGTCTCTAAATAATTCCATATAGTAAAAAAGTTACATTGAATTTCTGGTAAATTACATTACCCACACATTTAGGGATTCACATCCTCAGAATCAAAAACATGGAGAAACAAACAAATTGGGGTACATAGCATAAATCTGAGTCTCCCACGCCCTTGTGATCTCTTGTACATTCTCATGCTTCCACTGAACGTGACCCATAAGAATTGACATTCCACTAAGTACATGTTTTTATCAATCCAATATCTCAACTAGAAACTCTACAAACTTCATCCCATTATCAATTTCTAGCTTACCCTAGTTGATGACATGCGATGGGTCATGCACATACCTCATTAGCTGTGACACATAGAAAAAATTGTGCACCTGGTGCACTTGTTGGGGGGAGCTAGGTAGTACATGTAACACCCAAGATTTTTATGAGTAATATTTTGTTTTTATATATCATCAAAGGAATCTTTCACTACACACTTGCTTGGCTTACTTTACATGCAATCGCGACCTTCCTCGATAGCTTGCGTCGTACGCAATACCGAGTTTCACTAAACAACAATATGCTATTAAAACTAGCCGTTATGAATAGTAATAACCACTTTTTGAAATTTTATAAATTTTATTTTTCAAAATGGACTTCATTTTTGGACTCAGAATATTGAAATTAGCCTAGGGTGAAATTTTGGTATTTTTCTGAAAACTTTCAATTTTTGATGAATAGTGAAACCACTAAGTGGTAGGTTAAAAACTGAATTTTGCATAAAACTTAATTTTACCGCTTCTGTGAATGGAATTTCAAAAATCCGACAGACACGGTTGATATCAGTAAGTAAAATTTGGTTCAATGAGATAAAAATAATTTTTTGGTGAATAGTAACTTTTTACTTTTTTTACCGCGGTTAATAGTAAATAGGGTAACTAAGGGTAAATATGATATTAATAGTACCCTAACACATGTCCTAATTCTATTGGACAAGTTTAATTCGACCAAAAACAAACTTAGGAATAAAAATATGACCATTTAGGCCCACTTGGATTAGATTAGGACATTTATTATTAATTTATTTAAAGAAGGGTTAAAATAGTTAAAATCAAAGTTTAATAAGTAAATCATTTTTAATATGGGGTTATACATAAGATAAATTCGACTATAAATATTCATTAGAAATCTAAAAAGATTTACTACATAATGGTATTTTATTTTTAATTTTTAGACATTAAATAATTTAATTTATTTATGACACAATGATGATGCAGTAATTATCTTATTAATGAAATATTGACATAATTGATGTTATAAACACGAAAATAAATGTAATTTGAGACTTTTTATGAATTCCACTAATTTTATAGGTTATTATGATATATTAATGTTGATTTAATCAACTTGGTTCGAACATATAATTCTGTTATGACTTTCACAAAAATCATATATCAAATAGTGTCAAAATTGACACAAAATAGTTTTTAAATCAAATATTATATTATTAATTGTTATTTTATTCCTAAAAATCTATGGTTCGGCAAAATGACTTAGATAAGGATATATATATTAATAATAAACAATTTGGGGTTCGTTTGGCATGTTATAGTATGTGTATTAACCATATAGTGAAAGAAAACAAAAAGACACGGTAAAAGTTAAATTATTTAACTTAGAGTTAAATCTAATTGATAAGGTTAAAATAATACCCTAAACTTTCTTAAATCCTATTGGTTGATAGGATTTCGACCCATCCCCACTTTAGCTTCGAAATAAGACCCTTTTGAACCATTATAACCCGATTTTGACTTTAATATAAAATAATATTTTGAGATATTCGTAAGGTGCCCCTCTCCTCCCTTATAAAAGGGCACCTCCTCCCCCTCCTCACACCAATTTGAGCACTCAAGCTCGGCCAACCCCTGCCATTTTATCCTCTCCACTTCCCTAGAATAATCCTAGAGGTCCTGGTCTTCTTCAAATACCAATCTTAGTTCCCTAAGTGGAGGATTCAAAGAGGCGTTCCAAAGAAGAGGTAATATCCATTACCGATCTTTTCAATTTCTTTCTTCTTCAAATTCTTCTTCTTTAGTTGTTTCATGATAAAGTAATAACATCAGTATTACTTACATACTGATATGTTATTATAAATATGAAACAACCCTAATTCACCTTCTATCCATCCCACGGAAAAATGAAATCACCGCGCGTGCGTACGTACGGAATACCGTCTCCACGCCGTGGTGTAATCTATTTTTCCACCATCACTGTACAAGGATGGGTATAATGGTGTAATGAGTAACTATTTATGATTATTATAAAGTAATATTGATACTGAAATAATATATATATACTCCAATACAGTTCCACGATCATAGGAACGATATCATCACTCGTGCGTACGTACGGAATACCGTCTCCACGATGTGATGCGACCCGTTCTACATGATCATCATTACATAGTAATTATATAAATGAATTGAATGAATAAATATTATATATGTTACACTAATACCATTATGGATATAAGGTATCTATAACCTTAAAAGAAGAATAAGAATGTATTTGAAAAAACACACATAAGAACAAAAGGCAATAAAGACCCGAGTAACAAGTAACAATGAAATATTACTAACAAGAAGCTAAGAATATGACCATATATGATATCATATCAATATGTATGATTCTGGAATAAGTCAATAACATTATTTAAACCATTATACAGGAGCTTCGGACACGTACAAAGCAAATCGGACCTAAGGTAAGGGAAATATCACAATCTCATTTTTATTTGAGATTGTTTATTCATAAGTATTTACTGGGGTGTATTTTATCATCCACATCCATCTTTCATAAATATGTAATATTATTTCCATCCACCTACAATTGTTTAAATCCATTTTTACCCTTCGGTGAGTTTTTAGTAAAAGAAATGAAAGGAATCTTTTGTCGTTTTTCGTACGAGGTACTTTTTAACTTTTCTGACAAAAGTACGAAGAATGTTTTTTTAACTTATACGGCATGAATGGATTTTTAAAACATTATTTCCAAGAAGCTTCCTTTACAAGTTTTCAAGTTTATTTTTAATGAACTTCTTTTATTTTAAAGTCGTATGACATGTTATGAAAGGAAAAATGTTTTTGAAGTAGAAAGGATATTTTCCTCAAGAATGGAGTTCAAGTATTTTATCAAAATTATTTTCCATCTAAGACAATAAAAGGGTTCTGTTTTTATCCCTATTATTAAATGGATTTGATTATGTTGTGATGGAAACATTTTTATGAATTCCTTTATCTTATATGAATTTTTTTATGATGTCATGTTGTTTAAGAATCCCATTTTTATTACGTGGATTACGCTATGATGTATGGTTTATGATTATGTGGAACACATAAGAAAGGATTCATTATAAGATGGGTGGGACCTATATCTCCCTCCAATGCATTGGGTAAAGGTTTTATATCTCATGAGATAGACATGGCTGGAATGGTAGGTTATACCGGTTCAGTGAAACAGGACTGGAATAAGGGTGACTCGGTTCAGAAAGGGACTTTGTCCACTAAGATAGTCTTGGCAATGAGTCATGACTAACAAGAAATGATTTTCCATGATTATGTGTGCATGCCACAAAGTTTCAAGTTTCATGTTATGATTATGGGGATCTCATTTTCACTTCTATGATTTATTCCATGTTAAGATTTTATGATCTCTTTTGCAGGTTATGATTTTCAAAAAGATATGATATGATTTTTATTTCCTTTATTTGCCCTTGCTGAGCATTTGAGCTCACCCTTTTATGTTTTCTTTTCCCCAGGTCAGGAAGATGGATATTAAGTAGAATATGCAAAAAGGGACCCTAGATATGATGAAATAAATGGGAGACACTGTAGAAGATTTATGAACCAGTTGTTTATGTTTCCCAGTTTCTAAAGACACTATACCTATACGGTCCTTTGTGGTTTTGTCATATGTTGTAATAAGTGTGCTTCAATTTTGAAGTATTAACAATGTATGTAAAGTATGGGTCGTTATAGTTGGTATCAGAGGAAAGGTATAGTCAACCTTTGGAAACTAGGATGTGAAAGCCTTAGTAAGAACCCTAAGGATAAGTCTAAGCATAGAACACAATCATAGTGTTTTAGAAATGGCCTTGAATAACCTAGGATAAGACCTTAAGCATGAAAATTTTATTCTTGAATTATGTGGTTTTCCTATTATAATTAGTGTTTCTCACACTATTCTTCTTGGTTTTAGTCAGTGGCTGGAACCCGAAGGAACCGTGTTAATGCGGAATGCGATGGGCAATGCAATGATTGTCCCCCTGAGCAACCAAACGATATGGGAGCTAGAATGAAAAATCTTGTAGCCATGCTAACACAACTTTCTCAAGCTATGAATCATACAGGACTTCCAAACGAGCAAAGGAAGGAGCAACATTCTGTTGAATCCTTCATGAGGCAGCGTCCACCTTCTTTCAGCGGGTCTACTGATCCATTAGTTGCTGAACAATGGATTAGTACTACTGAAAAGATATTTTCAGTTCTTCAATGTTCTGAGCATGATAAAGTCATCCTCGCAGTGTATCGTTTGGAAGGAGATGCTGATCAATGGTGGAATCTTATTAAGAATACGAGGCAAAGGGATGAAATTGAGTCTATGGAATGGGATGAGTTCAAGAACTTATTTTTCAATAAGTACTTCCCTCGTATTCTCCGAACAAAGATGGAGAAAGAGTTCCTTTAACTGAAGCAAAGGGATGATGAATCTGTTGGTACCTATGAAGCAAATTTTACAAGACTTGCAAGGTACGCTTCTGGTTTTATTATCCAACCTGAGAGTAAGATCGATCGATTCTTTAGTGCCTTAAAACCAAGTCTTCGAAGGGCGTTAGCCATAAGGGGCTTCAATAGCTACGAGGAAATCGTTCGATGTGCTCTCAAAGTCGAGATGGAGATTGGAGTAACCCATCAGTCACATGGGTTTGATAAGAAGAGGAAGATGGAATTCAAAGGAAAATCTAAAGAGCACACTGAAAAGAAGATGAACTTTCCCTTATGCTCAAAGTGTGGAAAGAAACATGGAGGGAGTTGTCTTAAAGGGAAAAGTAAATGTTTTAAATGTGGAAAAGAAGGCCATCGGGCATTTGAATGCCGCGATAATGGGAGGAAGATGTCTAATGATGCAAACAAAGGAAGGGATACACAGAATGAACCTACTACACTTCAATGTTTCAAGTTCAAGGAGATGGGGCATTATGCCAATCAATGCCCAAATCCAAGGGTTGATGATGATGGTCGACGTCAACAAAATCTTAAGGCTAAAGGCAAAGGAAAGTCACATGCAATTTCTATCAGCGATGTGGAGTACGATAACGAAGTGGTGAAAGGTACACTTACCATCCACTCTAAAGTAGCAAATGTTTTATTTGATTCTGGATCCACCCACTCTTTTATTTCTAATGAATTTTCTAAGGGTATCACTGTATTACCTCAACAATTAGATATTGACTTAGCTGTGACAACACCTAATGGCACAACACTCGCATCAAAAGTTAATAATTCTTCTCCGATCGAAGTTTGTGGGAAAGTGCTTCCTGCAAATCTTGTGATCCTTCCTTTAGTGGAATTTGATGTGATTCTTGGCATGGATTGGCTTTCTCTACATGGAGCTCATATCAATTTCCAAAGAAGGGAAGTCACATTTCATATTCCAGATCAATCTACGATCGTCTATGAATGCAAGGATGAACATAACCATCCAGTGGAAATTCCTTCCATCTTATGGGTCTTGATTCCACTAAATGAAGGTTATTTATCTCAAATGGTTGGTGAGAAACTCACGATTAAGAATATGCCCATTGTACGGGAGTTTGATGATGTCTTTCCGGAGGAATTACCGGGTCTTCCACCAAATCGTGAAGTTGAGTTTTCAATAGAACTCATACCGGGTGCATTGCCTATTTCAAAGACACCTTATAGAATGGCCCCAATTGAGTTGCAGGAATTGAAGAAGCAACTCCAAGAGAATCTTGATAAGGGATTCATACGCCCTAGTGTGTCACCTTGGGGAGCACCTGTTCTATTTGTTAAGAAGAAAGATGGATCAATGAGACTCTGCATTGATTATCGAGAACTTAACAAGATCACTATCAAGAATAAATATCATCTCCCACGCATTGATGACTTATTTGACCAACTACGTGGAGATCAATACTTTTCCAAGATTGATCTTCGTTCAGGGTATCATCAATTTAGGGTCAAAAGGGAGGATATACCAAAGACGGCTTTCCGTACAAGGTATGGACACTATGAATTTATAGTGATGCCATTTGGTCTTACTAATGCCCCTGTTATCTTCATGGATCTAATGAATAGAGCCTTTAGAGACTATCTTGATCAATTTGTGGTAGTCTTTATTGACGATATTCATGTCTATTCAAAGAGCAAGGAAGAGCATGAAGATCACTTGAGAATTATATTGGAGACCCTGAGAAAGGAGAAGCTTTATGCCAAATTTACCAAGTGTGAATTTTTGCTTCAAAAAGTTGCAATTTTGGGTCACATAATCTCAAAAGAGGGGATATTTGTGGAACCAGCAAAAACAGAGGTTATCGAAAGATGGTCGAGACCAACAACAGTAACTGAGATTCAAAGTTTTCTTGGTTTGGCTGGATATTATCGATGTTTTGTAAAAGATTTTTCACGATTATCTAATCCACTCACCAAGTTGACTCGGAAAGGAGTTAAGTTTGTCTGGACAGAGGAATGTGAAGAGAATTTCAAGGAGTTGAAAAGAAGGTTATCCAGTGCACCTGTGCTCACACTGCCTTGTAGTGGAGAAAGGTTTGTGATCTACAGTGATGCATCCAAGAAGGGATTGGGGTGTGTTCTTATGCAAAATGATATGGTGATAGCTTATGCCTCACGACAGTTGAAAATCCATGAGCAAAATTACCCAACACATGATTTGGATTTGGCTGCGGTAATCTTTGCATTAAAGATTTTGAGGCATTATCTTTATGGTGAAAGGTGTGATATTTATACTGATCATAAAAGTTTAAAGTATATTTTCACACAAAAGGAGCTGAATATGCGCCAAAGAAGATGGTTGGAGCTGATTAAGGATTATGACTGCTCAATCCATTACCACCCTGGGAAAGCAAACAAGGTGGCAGATGCATTAAGTCGACATGACCATGCTAGTTTATCCATGATGAGGATCAAAAAAGATCCAATATTTATGGATTTACAAAGGATGGATCTTGGAATTATAATGGAAGGGGAAAAATATTATCTTTCTCAAATGAATGTTCAACCATCTATACATGTGAAGATTAAAGAGGCACAGAAAGAAGATGACGAGTTACAAAAGAAGGTGAGAAATGTTCCTGAATTCAACCTTTATTGTGATGGGATAATAAAGTTCAGGAATCGGGTTTGTGTTCCTCCCATCCCCGAATTAAAGAAGGAGCTGCTGGATGAGGCTCATACTTCATCATTCTCTATTCATCCTAGAAGCACGAAGATGTATAGAGACCTGAAAGAGTACTTCTGGTGGGATGGCATGAAAAGAGATGTTGCTGAATATGTCTCTCAATGCTTGGTTTGTCACCAAGTTAAAGCTGAGAGACAAAAGTCTAAGGGGATGTTACAACCATTACCCATACCCGAATAGAAATGGGAAAACATCACTATGGACTTTGTCACAGGACTTCATAAAACATCCAAAGGCAATAATGCTATCTGGGTCATAGTTGATCGTCTTACAAAGTCTGCACACTTCATTGCTATTAGAGAGGATTTCTCTCTAGATCAGCTTGCCAGGATATATGTAAAGGAAGTGGTAAGACTACATGGAGTACCACTTTCTATTATATCTGATCGGGATCTGAGATTTACCTCGAAGTTCTGGCAAAGTCTTCAGCATACTTTGGATACAGAGTTGAGTTTCAGCACTGCTTATCATCCCCAGACAGACAGTCAGTCTGAAAGAACAATTCAAACCCTAGAAGATATGTTGAGAGCTTGCTCTATGGATTCCAAAGGAGGTTGGGATCAACACCTACCTTTGGTGGAATTTTCTTATAATAATAGCTTTCACTCCAGTATTCAGATGGCTCCTTATGAAGCTCTCTATGGAAAGAAATGCAGGACTCCAACTTGCTGGGATGAAGTTGGGGAAAGAAAGCTATTAGGACCTGATCTCATTGATGAAATGGCAGAAAAGGTCAGATCTATTCAACAACACATAAGAGTAGCTCAGAGTCGACAGAAAAGTTATGCCGACAACCGAAGAAAAGACCTAGAGTTTGAAGTGGGCGATAAAGTGTTCTTACGAATATCTCCCTGGAAGAGGGTTATGAGATTTGGAAAGAAGGGGAAGTCGAGCCCTAGATATATCGGTCCTTTCGAAATACTGGATCGTGTTGGAAAGGTAGCTTACCGATTGGCGCTTCCATCGAATCTCTCTCAAGTACACGATGTGTTCCATGTATCTCTCCTGAGAAAGTACATACCAGATCCTTCACATGTACTCAGCTCAGAAGTTGTACCGCTGGAGAAAGATCTTTCTTATGAAGAACAGCCGATAGAGATTCTGGATCGTAGCGAAAAAGTCCTACGAAACAAGACCACTCGCTTGGTGAAAGTTTTATGGAGGAACCACCAATTAGAAGAAGCTACATGGGAGCTTGAGGATATGATGAGGGAGAAGTATCCTCATCTATTTGTTACAAAGTGACGAATTTCGAGGGAGAAATTATTTTTAAGGGGGGTAGAATGTAACACCCGAGATTTTTATGAGTCATATTTTTTATATATATATCATCAAAGTAATCTTTCACTACACACTTTCTTGGCTTACTTTACACGCAATCGCAACCTTCCTCGATAGCTTGTGTCGTACGCAATACCGAGTTTCACTAAACAACAATATGCTATTAAAACTAGCCGTTATGAATAGTAATAACCACTTTTTGAAATTTTATAAATTTTATTTTTCAAAATGGACTTCATTTTTGGACTCATAATATCGAAATTAGCCTCGGGTGAAATTTTGGTATTTTTCTGAAAACTTTCAATTTTTGATGAATAGTGAAACCACTAAGTGGTAGGTTAAAAACTGAATTTTGCATAAAACTTAATTTTACCGCTTCTGTGAATGGAATTTCAAAAATCCGACAGACACGGTTGATATCAGTAAGTAAAATTTGGTTCAATGAGATAAAAATTATTTTTTGGTGAATAGTAACTTTTTACTTTTTTTACCGCGGTTAATAGTAAATAGGGTAACTAAGGGTAAATATGATATTAATATTATCCTAACACATGTCCTAATTCTATTGGACAAGTGTAATTCGACCAAAAACAAACTTAGGAATAAAAATATGACCATTTAGGCCCACTTGGATTAGATTAGGACATTTATTATTAATTTATTTAAAGAAGGGTTAAAATAGTTAAAATCAAAGTTTAATAAGTAAATCATTTTTAATATGGGGTTATACATAAGATAAATTAGACTATAAATATTCATTAGAAATCTAACAATATTTCCTACATAATTGTATTTTATTTGTAATTTTTAGACATTAAATAATTTAATTTATTTATGACACAATGATGATGCAGTAATTATCTTATTAATGAAATATTGACATAATTGATGTTATAAACACCAAAATAAATGTAATTTGAGACTTTATATGAATTCCACTAATTTTATAGGTTACTATGATATATTAAATTTGATTTAATCAACTTGGTTTGAACATATAATTATGTTATGACTTTCACAAAAATCATATATCAAATAGTGTCAAAATTGACACAAAATAGTTTTTAAATCAAATATTATATTATTAATTGTTATTTTATTCCTAAAAATCTAAGGTTCTGCCAAATGAATTATATAAGGATATCTATATTAATAATAAACAATTTGGGGTTCGTTTGGCATGTTATAATAAGTGTATTAACCATATAGTGAAAGAAAACAAAAAGACACGGTAAAAGTTAAATTATTTAACTTAGAGTTAAATCTAATTTATAAGGTTAAAATAATACCCTAAACTTGTCTAAATCCTATTGGTTGGTAGTATTTCGACACATCCCCACTTTAGCTTCGAAATAAGACCCTTTGGAACCATTATAAAACGATTTTTACTTTAATATAAAATAATATTTTGAGATATTCCTAAGGTGCCCCTCTCCTCCCTTATAAAAGGGCACCTCCTCCCCCTCCTCCTCACACCAATTTGAGCACTCAATCTCGGCCAACCCCTGCCATTTTCTCCTCTCCACTTCCCTAGAATAATCCTAGAGGTCCTGGTCTTCTTCAAAGACCAATCTTAGTTCCCTAAGTGGAGGATTCAAAGAGGCGTTCCAAAGAAGAGGTAATATCCATTACCGATCTTTTCAATTTCTTTCTTCTTCAACTTCTTCTTCTTTAGTTGTTTCATGATAAAGTAATAATATCAGTATTACTTACATACTGATATGTTATTATAAATATGAAACAACCCTAATTCACCTTCTATCTATCACACGGAAAAATGAAATCACCGCGCGTGCGTACGTACGGAATACCGTCTCCACGCCGTGGTGTAATCTATTTTTCCACCATCACTTTACAAGGATGGGTATAATGGTGTAATGAGTAACTATTTATGATTATTATAAAGTAATATTGATACTGAAATAATATATATATACTCCAATACAGTTCCACCATCATAGGAACGATATCATCACTCGTGCGTACGTACGGAATACCGTCTCCACGATGTGATGCGACCCGTTCTACATGATCATCATTACATAGTAATTATATAAATGAATTGAATGAATAAATATTATATATGTTACACTAATACCATTCTGTATATAAGGTATCTATAACCTTAAAAGAAGAATAAGAATGTATTCGGCAAAACACACATAAGAACAAAAGGCAATAAATACCCGAGTAACAAGTAACAATGAAATATTACTAACAAGAAGCTAAGAATATGACCATATATGATATCATATCAATATGTATGATTCTGGAATAAGTCAATAACATTATTTAAACCATTATACAGGAGCTTCGGACACGTACAAAGCAAATCGGACCTAAGGTAAGGGAAATATCACAATCTCATTTTTATCCGAGATTGTTTATTCGTAAATATTTACTGGGGTGTATTCTATCATCCACATCCATGTTTCATAAATATGTAATATTATTTCCATCCACCTAAAATTGTTTAAATCCATTTTTACCCTTCGGTGAGTTTTTAGTAAAAGAAATGAAAGGAATCTTTTGTCGTTTTTCGTACGAGGTACTTTTTGACTTTTCCGACAAAAGTACGAAGAATGTTTTTTTAACTTATACGGCATGAATGGATTTTTAAAACATTATTTCCAAGAATCTTCCTTTACAAGTTTTCAAGTTTATTTTTAATCAACTTCTTTTATTTTAAAGTCGTATGACATGTTATGAAAGGAAAAATGTTTTTGAAGTAGAAAGGATATTTTCCTCAAGAATGGAGTTCAAGTATTTTATCAAAATTATCTTCCATATAAGACAATAAAAGGGTTCTGTTTTTATTCCTATTATTACATGGATTTGATTATGTTGTGATGGAAACATTTTTATGAATTTCTTTATCTTATATGAATTGTTTTATGATGTCATGTTGTTTAAGAATCCCATTTTTTATTACGTGGATTACGCTATGATGTATGGTTTATGATTATGTGGAACACATAAGAAAGGATCCATTATAAGATGGGTGGGACCTATATCTCCCTCCAATGCATTGGGTAAAGGTTTTATATCTCATGAGATAGACATGGCTGGAACTGTAGGTTATACTGGTTCAGTGAAACAGGACTGGAACGAGGGTGACTCGGTTCAGAAAGGGACTTTGTCCACTAAGATAGTCTTGGAAATGAGTCATGACTAACAAGAAATGATTTTCCATGATTATGTGTGCATTCCACAAAGTTTCAAGTATCATGTTATGATTATGGGAATCTCATTTTCAAATCTATGATTTATTCCATGTTAATATTTTATGATCTCTTTTGCAGGTTATGATTTTCAAAAAGATATGATATGATTTTTATTTCCTTTATTTGCCCTTGCCGAGCATTTGAGCTCACCCTTTTATGTTTTCTTTTCCCCAGGTCAGGAAGATGGATATTAAGTAGAATATGCAAAAAGGGACCCTAGATATGATGAAATAAATGGGAGACACTATAGAAAATTTATGAACCAGTTGTTTATGTTTCCCAGTTTCTAAAGACACTATACCTATACGGTCCTTTGTGGTTTTGTCATATGTTGTAATAAGTGTGCTTAAATTTTGAAGTATTAACAATGTATGTAAAGTATGGGTCGTTATAGTACACCACGTCGCCAAATTTGCTCATAATTTGAAATGTTTTGATGAACCTCAGAGATAACTTTCCGCCATGGCCTAATCTCTGTATCCCTCATCGATGAGAGGCTTAAATGAATAAGTTTCCCACCTCTTTGAACTCCAAGGGTCTCTATTTCCTATCATAATACGACTTATTTTGGGTTTGTGCAATATTCATCCTCTCTCGGATGACTTTCACCTTCTCAGTGGTAGCCTGTACCATCTGTGAACCAAGGATTTCTGACTCCCCTGGGTCTATCCAGCAAAATAGTGACATGTATTGTTGTTCATACAGTGACTTGAATGGTTCCATACTAATGCTGGAGTGGTATTTGTTTTTGTACACAAACTCCACCAGGGGGTATGTTGTCCTCCAAACTATGACCAAAATCATGAATACAAGCATGAAGCATGTCTTCCAAGTTCTCTATGGTCATCTCCTTCTGACCATTTGTCTGTGGGTGAAAGGTTGTTCTCAAGAACAGTTGAGTCCCAAACACCTCCTATAATCCCTTCCACAATTAGGATATAAATTTTGTATCATGATCTGAGACAATCATAAATGGAGTTGAACTATCTCATACTTGTAGAGGCATCCCAATCTCTCTACTGAACTATATTCGTGAATGGGTAGGAAGTGGACTGACATGGTGAGTCATTCTACAATCACCCAGATGGTATCATGCCCTCGGGATGTATATGGTAAGCTCGTCACAAAGTCCATGGATTTCTTATCCCACTTCCACTCTGGTATCTCGAGGGGTTATGTAGGGGCCTGCTGGAACCCGGTTCTTAGCCTTCACTTGCTGACAAGTGAAGTATTTCGAGACAAACTCTGCTACTTCCTTCTTTATCCTTGGCCACCTGTACTAATGTTGGAGGTCCTGGTACATCTATTCCACACCTAGATTTATAAGAAAAATGGGGGGGTATGGAACTCCCTCAACACCTCCTTCCATAATACCATTGGTACTATGGTGTGTCCCCTAAAAAGGATGACCTGCTCCCGACATTTTTTAATCTCCATCAAGGACATTCCCTATGGATGTCTAGGAATGTGTAGTCTCATAGCCGGTATCTTTGGGTTGTGCCTCCTTAACTCTCAATAAGAGTGGATCGTAAACTAAAAATAATTGAGGAAAAGTCATCTCCTCCCTACCCACTAAGGATATCCGAATTGAGGCCAACTACTCGGAGGCCTCATTTAGTAGCTGTGAACTCAATTTACTGCTGAGATGATTTGCGACCACATTCCTCTACCCTTTAGTATAGACTATCTAAAAGTTATAGACCTAGAGGAACTCTATCCAACTTCGCTCCCTTAGATTCAGATCCTTTTGAGAAAAGATATACATGATACTCTTATGTTTAGAGAGGATGATTAATCATTCACCCATCAAGTAGTGTTGCTTCATCTTCAGTGTGAAGGCTACCACTTCCAACTCAAGGTCATGAGTCGCATAGTTCTACTCATGTAGTTTTAACTATCATAATCCATAAGCAATCACTTATTTACCTACATCATGAATCAACTAGGCCTAGTTCCTAATGTGTAAAATTACACCATGTAGTCGACTCCCTCCTTCGGTAACCTCAAGATATGAGCACTCATCAAGCTCTGAATCAGCTGCGAAAAGCTCTACTGGAATCACTCTGTCCACATGGAGGGTTTTCCCTTCTTCTTCAATTCTATCATGGGTGTTACCTCTATGAAAAAGTTGGGTACAAACCTAAGATAGTACCCAGCCAACCTAAGAAAACTCCACACCTTTGTAATGCCCTTCGGTGGATCCCGATAATGAACCACCTCAATCTTTTCTGGATCCACCACAACTCCATCCTCTGAGATAAAATTTCCAAGAAAGTGAACCTTTCATATCCATAAGTCACACTTGAAGATCTTTCCATAAATATGGTCCTCTCAAAGTGTGTCCAGAACCATCCTCAAGTGTATCAAGTGCTCCTCCTTGGACGATAAATACACTAAAATGTTATCAATAAAGACAAGTACAAAAAAGTCTAAGTACGACTACAAGATCATATTCATGAGTCCCATGAACACTGCTGGGGCATTCTTCATGCCAAACGGTTTTCAGTATGTACTCATTGTAGCCATGGGAACATCTGAAAGTCCTCTTTGAGATTTCCTCATCTCGTACTCAAAGCTAATGATACCCTAGTCTGAGTTCTATCTTCGAGTACCATCTCACTCCCTTCATCTAATCAAAGAGGTCATAAATCCTCATTATATGGTACTCATTATTCATGATCACCTAGTTCAGGCACTGAAAGTACATGAATAAACACAGGATTATGTTTTCATTCTTGGAAAACAACACTAGGTTGACAATGGTCAAATGTTGGTCCTTACGAACCCCTTCCTCTGCAGGTCTTCCTATTATACCCTGAGCTATCAGAGCTCTACAAGATCCATCCAATATGTAAGTGTAGTTATCAATGTCATCTCCGGGTATAGATTAATGCATAAATATACCTCTTTACTAGGAGGTATTCTTAGAAAATCCTCTGGAAATACATCCTCATACTCGTCCAAGTCTCTGAGGCTGACGTCGGTTTCCATCTTTCCTATTGCTAATATCCATTGATTGTATCTACTCAACAAAAGAAAATTCATCCACAAAGATTCTCTCTAGAACTATAGAATAAGTAGGAATGTATAGAGGAATAGTGTTGGATTGGATTTCCTTAAACACATCTCTCTTAGAGGTCTGAGTCCTAGGTCGTATCATATTAATCAAGTACCTGGAAATGTCGGTACACATCGATGAATACTCATCTACCGACATTTCATCTTGATGCAGAAGTAGAAGATCTTTCTCACATAGAACCCTTAGATTTTATGAAAATATCCCCTTATTGGAGAGATTTTCTCAAGCTAGGTCCATAGAAAAGTCACATCATCGTAAGATTAGGTGATCTAAACCCCATCATCACCTGCTGATCCACGTTGAAGGATCACTTCCAAGACTACAATCTGATCTAATGGTGCCCTGACTAGATGGAAAACTCGGTCATCACCTCAATTCAATCCTTACATGCCTGTGTTTTGGACTTGCCTCGTAACTTTAGGGGTCTCTATCATAGAAAGTCTTTTAAGGAAATTATCCTACATGTGTCCTTTTCCGGTAGCGCTAGTAGTAACTACTGACCAACAGGTGGTGGTATAGCTGGGACAATTCCTGATGGTTCTATATTCAGAGGCGGTCCATGCATCGAAGCCTTATTACTCTGTGAACCATCTTCGTGGTCACATACTGGAATCTTGTCTAGCTGTCTGTGTGGAGATATTTAGAAAGGAAATCAATATTAAACATGGTTAATTTATTATACCTGGTGAGTGGACTCTAACTCAAAAAGATCATGGGAAAACACTCAAAGACAAATGCAGCCAGTGTTTTCATGTACTGGGTCAGAAAAAAGAATTCAAGGTCTTGGTGTATGGATACATTAGCTGTCGCACCAATACTAGACTCCATGGCCTGAAATCCTTACTTGAAAAACTTAACACTATTGCCCCATCAAAATTTACAGACTCTTAGTTCTTTTGGTTGAACCGACCACCTCTAATACCACTTTGTCATGACCCTTCCCCCAGGGCCTGTGTAGTAACTACCCCAAGCCAACCTCTCAAAGTCCAAGGGCTGGTGACTATCACCAAAAGCATTATCCCACTAGTGGGAGGAATTTTCTTGAGTACTTGTACGCACTCAGGCATAGAAAACCACGTCCCAAACCAATGGAAAGGAAAACATGCATTCCACTAAACTGCAGAGGAAAGGTACAAGTTGTCAGTCAAATGGGTCGGAATACAAATCAAACAAAATAAAAACTGAAAACTGAAAATTAGAAAAGATCTATGTAAGAGGTTCGTAGAAGTCTCCGCCCATAGGGTAGTCACTGAGTGGATGTCGGAAGCTGTGGAAGTAAACTCATATGTCCCATATCACTGAGCACCACCTAGTCCCAGACCACCAAGGTCTCCGTCGAAGTGTCGATCACTTGCACGGGACATGACACGTACGGGTGAAGCCAGTGCAGGGTGAGTAAGAAAATACTCAGTAAGGACACAAAACCACAAGGATAGACCATATAGAAATCCACAAAACAAACCACAAATCATGATCACCAAGAAAGAAAACTCACACAGGTATACTCTTAAGTACATAAATCAATACAATCAGTCATAACACTGAACACCAAGGACTATTGAGGTACACTTCCTAGATGATTACTGAGGGATTTCTTGGTCACATAGTGTCACACCCCGACCATGCTTTATTTTAATTTAATTATTTCTGGTCATTCTTTTGAGTTGTGGTTTGAATTGGTTCTAGTTTAAAGGTGGTTTGGGATCTTATACGGGTGTGCGCCCATACACGCGACTATTTGTAGGGCCCAATCGTAATTAGATGATGTTTTATTATTAAATTTGTTATTATTTGGGTGTGTGACCTTGAACACGACCCCGTTCATGTTGCCAGACCAGACTTGAGTTTTTAGGTTTTGATGATAAATGGGTGTTTTGTCTTGGTAGTGTATGGCACATGGTCAAGGAACAGGTGGTGCCGTATGGCTTCATCAGATGTTTATGAGACCTACCTGGTGCGTGGGTAATCAATTTAATTAATGAGTTGAATAATACTTTAAACGCAAAATTAAATATGAGAATTGATTAATAAATTTAAGAGTTGTTTTAATATTATTATTTATATTATTGGGGATAATTCTTCTTCTTATTATTTCAGTTAATATTTTAATTAGTTAGATAATACCAAATTATTATAAAGGTTATAAAATTTTCATCATGCCACTTTTATCATTGATACTATTATTATTAATTTTGTTAAGAATTTATTGAGGTAATAGTTATTTTTACGTTATTGTTATAATTTTATTTTATATCTTGTTTTTTACATTAATATTACCATTATTATTGTGATTATGAATTGGATAGTTTGAGTTTTTTTAAGTTTCATTTTTTTATATCATTATTTATTTATTTATTTACTTCATTTATTTCTATATTTTTTTCCTCTTTTTTTTCTTCTTTCCCCCTTCTTTCTCTCCTTGGCGTCACACAGATCTCTTCCCCACCCCTCTTTCCATCGTGCAGCAACTCCCCCTCCCTAACCCTAGCTATGCGCTACCCCTTCCCTTCACCTCCTCACGGGATCGACCACCACTGAGTCGTGTCGCAGCTCCTCCAGCCTCCTCTCGTGCGCAAGGATATCCTCGCAGCGCCTCCCACTCGGCCAGACCCTCTTGATGAGTCGCGATGTAGTGTCGCCCATCCTTGCGCCGCCTTCTCCATCCCACTCTACCCATCTGCGCCGACAGTCACTGGGCCTCCCCTGGCCTGCTCCTGTCCAACGCCACCCCTCTAGCCCCTCACTCTGGCAACATGCCCTCGTGCCTCCCTCACCAGCCGCAACGCCACCCCCTTGCGAACCCGAGCCGCAACTCACCAAGCCTTTGTTGGATGGACTATCCAAGACGCACCCCTCCTCCCCCTCTCCATAAAACCAAAATAGATTCTTCTTCCCCAAACAGCCCCAACACACCTCCGGCACCACCTCGTCCTGCTCAGCCAGCCTCCCGCATCATCGATGCAGGTGCGTTCCATCTCGATTTCTTTTTTCTTTCATTGGGGATGATTTTAGGTTATGTTTTGGTGTGTAAAGTGGACTGATTATGGTGTAATCACTATGATTTCTTGTTTTTTGGACTTATTTATGTTGTTTGTGGTGTATTTGGCATGCGGAGGGAGTTTTGCACCAAGCTCACGAGGTTTCCTACATTCTGAGGTACGTGGTTCCACTCTTAATTATTGTTTGATTAATTGATTTTCATGTTCGGTTAATTTGGAATATTATTTGATTATTTTGTGTAGTGTGAAGTTTCTCTCTTCTGAAAATTGATTTTCATTTTAATGGTTTGTTGGTGTGTTTATTTTATATGTGATCTTTCCACTGAAAACCCATATTTGGTAGTTACAAATTTTTAGATCGCACGGTTACCTGTTTAATCTGTGCAGTTGGTGAGAAGTATGTTTTTTACAAGGCGTTGAGTTAATTTGGTCGTAAAAGATGGTTCTGTGTGGGTTAAAGGGTGACACTAAGTTACTTCTTTATAATTGTTTCATAAAATTTTATATTTTGTCTTCATAAATTGTGTAGTTTGTGCAAAGGCATCTAATATGTGGTGTAAGGTTTTTCATCCGACTGGTTGAGTGGTGAAGGTCACATTTTAAAATTTTATTTGAGTACGTGCGGTGTTGGAATGTATTTTGGACTTATATATAGTCTCTTTGGTGTGTGTAAAACCATGTGGCACCCTTTTTCTATTGTTTTATAAACTTCTTTTAAATGGTTTATTAGATTATGTCAATGGTGTGAGACGTGTTTGGAAAATGTTTTAGTGGGTGTATTATTTCAAATGCTTATTGTGTGTGAAAATGGTTATGTTGGTGTGTGTAGTGTCTTGCTTGATTTGAGTGTATGGTTATGACTTGTGACATGAACTCTGAACTATTTGAGTATAAACGGGAATCCTGGGTACTAGGAGGGTGGACTAGGTCTAGTGTGCTAGTGATTTAGAAGCGGCATCAGCCCGGTTTCACTTAGCTGGATTGACGACTATAACACTAACTAAACTATTGGATGATGTTGGAGACCACTAGGTTATGGATGTGTTATCCTACTAGTGGCTCGTGCACGAGAACGTATATTATTGTGTTCCTATATTATTGATCACCGAGACGTGATGTTCTAGGGTCCCACTTCTCGCTAATATCTTTAGTTCCTATCCCATGTATTGTATTCCTCTTTTGCTTGCGATCACCATCGGCACACGGTGTGATGTTGAAATTACCAAGAAAGTATGTGTGTGTCTGTGTGTCTGTGTGTCTATGTGTGTTTGTGTGTTAAATTAAGTTGTTTTCCATTTAGAATAGTTTTTTTACCTTAAAAAAAATTCTTTCATTAAAATTATTTAAGCACTTATTTATTTTTATTCCGTTAAATTGAAAATTTATTTGTCATTTAATAATTATGCATGGAACTTTTTCTCAGTGGCATCCTACTGGGATTTTAGCTTACACCCTACATACACCCTTGGGTGTATGTAGTTTATGTTTCTTCTTCATTACAGGTTGATGTATCACGCACAACATTGGTGGTTCATGTTGTCATCAGTGTCCTCATGTTGGTTTGGTGAACGTAGCTTGAGGGTGTTGCACCTTATGGTGTTTGGAGGTTTGAGTTAGTGCTTTTGGTTTTTCCTTTATTTCCGTACCTTTTGGGTTTTTAGTCTAAGTTACAAACATTAAATATAAACTTGGTGTAAGGGTCTGTTTGGTTGTCTCACTTTAGTCTCATTTTGTTCATCTTGTTGTTTGTTTTACATTAATTTATTTTGGTAAATCATTCCCAAGTTTTATTTTTGATACCCGGGAACTTGTGCCAGCCCGTGGGGATCGGGTACGCCCTTCAGGCCATGTCGCGGACTGGGTCGGGCACTGAGTTGGATGGCGACCCGGCCTGGTTCGTGACAAAAATGGTATCAGGGAGAGGCTTTGTTCTTGTTATTTGAGATGTCAGGTGGATCGGGGATAGGATTGTCGGTACTCGAGGGGTATGTGCGAGAAGAGTGTCGCGAACTCTTTCTCGTTTCGATCCCCGAGTAACCAGGGGTAGTTCATGATTTATGTATTGGCTTTGCTTTGTGTGAATAGGGGATGATAGTAGGAGTAAACGGGTGTTGTGCACGGTCTCACATGAAGTAGCAACCCATGTGATGCCCAAGAGTATGGTTCGACACTCCTAGTGGTTGGTGCTTGCCTAGGGCATGGTCTGCTAAACCATGTAGCCGGGTTAGACACGACCACTAGTCCTCCGCCCAGGTGCTTTAATGTTTGTGACATCTTGCTTCAAATTTGTGGTTGGCATGATATTGTTTTCCTTTAAAAATGGAAGCGGACTTTGGTGCTGCTTATTTTAGTGTGTGGTTGGCATGGTATTTGGGGTGCATTTCTCTTGGACCTTTTTTTTGAAATATGGCATTTGATTTGTTGAAAATTGAATTCCTAAAATATTATTTTGGGTTATCTGAAATTGAATTGGGTTGTTTTATAAATGGAAAACATTTTGAAAATTTGTCTTGAATCTTTGAAATGATTTTTTTCAAAAAAACAGAGAGTATTTTTGGAATATTGAGAATGTTTTATTTTTTAAAGTGGAAGAACCTTGCTTTGTCCAGTGGTACTTTTATGGATGATTGCGTGGGCACATGGGAGAGATTAGTGGATAGTTGGTGGATTGTGTGGATGGGTGCCTGGGTGGCACGGAAATGAAAATCTACATGGCATCCAGGATTATCAGTGGTGAGTGATTGATTTTAAAAGTTTTATCTTGTTTCCAGAAAAGTGGGGTTTTCTCTAAAATGGGTTTTTGTGATAAAATGGTTCTGGAATTGGAAAATGGTTTTGAGTCTGAAGTTAAATCAATGGGTTCAAAAGAGTCATTCATTCTTATCACATTGTGCGTGATTTTTCAAGTGAGTGTTTTTATTTAAAAATGAATTGATGTTTTAAATTGGAATTATTGGATTTGTTCCTGAGATGTGGGTGTTTGTTTTGTGATGTGTTTGGATTTGTGGAATGCTATTTTTTGTTTATTGTTTCGGATATTCCCCTAGAAATGTCCCATGGGTTTCTAGCAAGTCTCTATGTTCTTGGCTCAGCCCAGACTCCCAATAGAGTGGTGGAGTTGGGTTCTGCTCGGTGTTGTCGATTGTTCTTAGACGTCAAGGTCAGTTTGATATCGTTGAATGCTTTGGAGAAGTTGGGAGTGTCTCTAGTTTTTGAGGAACTCTGAATGTTGTGTGGGTGTATTTGTATCGAGTGTATTTGGAGGAGCGGGACTAGACAAGCAAACAATGATCGTTCCGTTTTTGTTGAAAATGAGGATTTTGTGAGCGATCCTCAAGACTAGCCACATCCCATGATCACTCCTAAGGAAGTGAAGTAAAGAGAATGTGGTGGATCTCATAGGTGCTCGACCGGACAACAGGAGGAGAAGGATGTTCTTTTGACCTTTCTGATGAGCTAGCTTCATGTTCCCAAAATGTTGTGTGAAACAATCAGATTAAACCGCATAATAGTTATTGGTCTTGTTCATATCGTGGTAAGCGCGGGTTTCTCATCTGATGAGGAGAATGAATAAAAGGGACATGTTCTTAGAGTTCCCCTTCCATTAGTTTGCGTCATGCATTTGATAGATCGATCAATTTCCTATCTCTAGTGTGGTCAGTCAGAAACCCAAAGTCATTCGCTGCAATTATTGGTTGGTATGTTGATGGAGTGTCCACTTGGGACATGAAGAGTAGTATGCAGGTTGATTTTCCAGCAGAGGAAGTTCTAGTTAGAGGTGGATAGCTTATGACTATGAATATGTAGATGCTTCAGACATCAGGGTCCCAGCCATAGGTCTCAGGGTGAAGCTTGCGCGTAGACAAAACTTGTCGAACGTGGTGTGAGTTTGGTCCGACTTAAGTCCGCAGTGACGGATGGGGAAAATTTAAATTCCCTTATTACAGTATCGCCTATGAAGGCTTAATTTTTGTTGTGATGGGTATAAAGGCCATGTATCCTTATTTCAGTCTTAGTTTGTGGGATTTCCTCATGGGCCTTAAAGAGGTTCGGAAAATCTGCATTTTTGTAAAGCTAGTGGGTGTGTTCGGTGAACCTTCTTGTGGTCGGAGATGCTCATGTCTTGTGGAATTGTTTTGTGCCTATCTGGTTTTCCTACTGATTAGGGGTTTCTACTATCAATGCTATCTCATGTGGCATAGTGTTGTCCACTCTAGGAATAATCAGTGCAGGTCGGCCTGTATGGTGGGTTCACGATGAAGGGTTCAGTCAGTATTGCTTAAAGTAAACTGGGAATGCCCGCATGGGTTCTGTGGTGTTAGAAAATTGTTAAATGGTGGGAAGACCCAGTGAGGGTCTTTTCGGCGTACCCTCTTGTGTTGGTTGGATAAACATAGGGAGCCTGGATGGTCAAGCTAGTGTTATATGTTTGTCTGGGTTGGTGAGTTTTTTTGGTCTGAAGAGCCAATGTTTGATGAGAACTCTAATATGGTGGGGAGACCACGATAGGACGGGCTTGTGGAAGACTCTGTTTTCAAAGTTCTCTTGGCAGAGCAACCCCTTGTTTCTGCTTCGCCTGACCTTGACCATGCTCATTGGTTATCTCAGATAGTGGGTTTCTGGACATTTGTTCTTGGGATCTTGAGCTGCCCTGGTAATCCCTGAGTTAGGGGTCAGGGTGTTCCATGTTGTAGTTGTGTTTGGAGGTGAGTTCCTTGTTGTTGATTATTTTTCGTAGTGTCTCTGGTTTTTATATCTTTGATGTTCCATCTCATTGGCATTTTAAATGCTCAGTCTTTGGGTGATTTAGGTTTGGTTTTAAGCATCTTCGCAGTCTTGCATGAAACCCTTGGCTGACCTGGTCTTTTGGGAATTTCTGGGGGCAGAAAGTGTCATGGTGGGGAGAATTATCACAACCCGTCCATGCTTTATTTTAATTTAATTACTTCTAGTCTTTCTTTTGAGTTGCGGTTTTAATCGATTCTAGTTTAAAAGGGGTTTGGGATCTTATATAGGTGTGTGCTTGTACGCGCGACTGTGTGTAGCACCAAATCGTAATTAGACAATTCTTTATTATTAAATGTGTTATTATTTGGGTGTGTGACCTTTCACATGACCCCGTGCATGTTACCAGACCCGACTTGAGTTTTTGCATTTTGATGATAAATGAGTGTTTTGGCTTGGTAGTGTCTGGTGCATGCCCAAGGAACGGGTGAAGCCGCATGGCTTCGTTAGATGTTCGTGACACCTACTCGGTGCATGGGTAATCAATTTAATTAACAAGTTTAATAATACATTAAACACAAAATAAAATATGAGAATTGATTAATTAATTTAAGAGTTGTTTTAATATAATTATTATTATTATTTTTATTGGGGATAATTCTTCTTCTTATTTTTATTTCAGTTAATATTTTAATTAGTTAGATAATACCAAATTATTATAAAGTTTATAAAATTTTCAGCATGTCACTTTTATCATTGTCACTATTATTATTAATTTTGTTAAGAATTTACTGAGGTAAAAATTATTTTTAAGTTATTTTAATAATTTTATTTTACATCATGTTTTATTACATTAATATTGCCATTATTATTGTGATTATGAATAGGTTAGTTTGAGTTTTTCTTAAGTTTCATTTATTTTTTTATATATATCATTATTATTTATTTATTTATTTATTTATTTATTTATTTCATTTATTTCTCTATTTTTTCCTCCTTTTTTATCTTCCTTCCCCCTTCTTTCTCTCCTTGGCATCACGCGGATCTCTTCCCCCGCCCTTCTTTCCGTCGCGCAGAAAATCCCCCTCCCTAACCCCAGTTGTGCGCTTCCCCTTCCCTTCACCTCCTCACGGGACCGACCACCACTGATCCATGTCGCAGCTCCTCCAGCCTCCTCTTGTGCGCACGGCTTCCCTCGTGTCACCTCCCTCTTGGACGGACCCTCCCGATGAGCCATGATGTAGCGCCTCCCAGCCTTGTGTCATCGCCTCCCTCCCACTATACCCAGCCACATCGACCGTCGCTAGGCCTCCCCCATCCCCCTTTAGCCCCTCGCTCCGACGCCATTCCCTCGTGTCGCTCTTACCAGGCGCAATGAAACCCCCCTGCGAACTCGAGCCGCACCGCATCGAGCCCTCGCCGGACCGGCTATCCAAGCTCCACACGTCCTCCCCCTCTCCAGCAAACTAGAACAGATTATTCCTCCCCGGAAATCCCCAATGCACCTCCGGCACCACCTCATCTTACTCGGCCAGCCTCCCGTATCATCGATGCAGTTGCATTCCATCTCTATTTCTTATTTCTTTCATTGGGGGTGATTTTAGGTTATGTTTTGGTGGGTCAAGTGGTCAGATTATGGTGTAATAACTATGATTT
Source organism: Viscum album (assembly GCA_963277665.1). Lineage (NCBI taxonomy): Eukaryota > Viridiplantae > Streptophyta > Magnoliopsida > Santalales > Viscaceae > Viscum > Viscum album. The sequence goes on from OY728164.1 coordinate 1,646,676,964, forward strand.
CTTGTTTTTAGGACTTAAATGTGTTGTTTGTGGTGTGTTTGGCATGCGGTGGGAGTTTTTCGCCGAGCTCACAAGGTTTCCTACATTCCAAGGTAGGTGGTTCCATGCTTAATTATTGTTTGATTAATTGATTTGCATGTTTGGTTAATTTGGAATATTATTTGATTATTTTGTGTAGTGCGAAGTTGCTCTCTTCTGAAAATTAATTTGCATTTGAATGGTTTAGTGGCGTGTTTATTTTATCTATTCGCTTTCCACTGAAAACCCATATTTGGTAGTTACCAATTTTAAAATCGCACAGTTACCTATTTAATTTTTGCAATTGGTGTGAAGTATTTTTTTGAAATGGCGTTGTGGTAATTTGGTTGGAAAAGATGGTTTTGTGTGGGTTAAAGGGTGATGCCAAGTTACTTCTTTAGAATTGTTTCATAAAATTTTATATTTTGACTTGATAAATTGTGTAGTTTGTGAAAAGGTGTCTGACATGTGGTGTAAGCTTTTTCGTCAGACTGGTTGAGTGGTGCTGGACAAATTTTAAAATTGTATTTGTGTTCATGCGGTGTTGGAATGTGTTTTGGACTTATAAATAGTCTCTTGGGTGTGTGTAAAACCATGTGGCACCCTTTTTCTATTGTCTAATAAACTTATTTTAAATGGTTTATTAGATTATGTCAATGGTGTGAGACATGTTTGGAAAATGTTTTAGTGGGCATATTATTTCAAATTCTTATTGTGTGGGAAAATGGTTGTGTGGGCGTGGGTAGTGTCTTTCTTGATTTGAGTGTATGGTTATGACTTGTGACATGAAATCTGAACTACTTGAGCACAAACAAGATGCCTGGGTACTAGGTGGGAGGACTAGGACTAGTGTGCTAGTGATTCAGAAGTGGCATCAGCCCGGTTTCACTTAGCTGGATTGACGAATACAACACTAACTAAACTTTTGGATGATGTTGGAGACCACTAGTTTATGGATGTGTTTCCCTACTAGTGGATCGTGCACGAGAACGTATATTATAGTTTTCCTGTACTATTTCTCATTGAGATGCAATGTTCTAGGGTCCCACTACTTGCTATTATCTTTAGGGCCTCTCCCATGTATTGTGCTCCTCTTTTTCTTGCACTCACCGTAGGCACACGTTGTGACATTGAAATTACCAAGAAATTGTGTGTGTGTGTGTGTGTGTGTGTGTGCGTGTGTTAAATTAAGTTGTTTTCTATTTAGAGTAGTTTTTTTCTCTTAAAAAATGTTTTCATTAAAATTATTTAAGCACTTATTTATTTTTATTCTGTTAAATTGCAAATGTATTTGTCATTTAATATTTATGTGTGGAACCCTTTCTCGGTGGCATCCTACTGGTCTTTTAGCTTACACCCTTCATACACCCTTGGGTGTATGTAGTTTATGTTTCTTCTGCATTCCATGTTGAGGCATCGTGCACAACATTGGTGGTTCGTGTTGTCATCAGCATCCTCGTGTTAGTTTGGCAAACGTAGCTTGAGGGTGCTGCACCTCATGGTTCTTAGAGGTTTGAGTTAGTTGTTTTTTGTTTTTCCTTTATTTCCATTCCTTTTGGGTTTTTAGTCCAAGTTACAAACTTTAAATCTGAACTTGGTGTAAGGGTTTGTTTTGTGGTCTAACTGTAGTCTCAATTTTTTCAACTCATTGTTTGTTTAATATTCATTTATTCAGGTAAATCAATCCCAAGTTTTATTTTTGAAACCTGAGCACTTGTGTCAGCCCGTGGGGATCGGGAACGCCCTTTGGGCCATGTCTCGGACTGGGTTGGGCACTGAGTCAGATGGAAACCTAGCCTAGTTCGTGACACATAGAGACACATATTTCTAATCCACACTGGGTCACTTGATCTAATCTACATAGGGTTTCTAGGGGATGATCCACATAGTGTCACTAGGTGTTGATCCATACAGGGTTTCTAGGAGTTGATCCACAGAGGTTTTCTAGGTGTAGATCCACATAGGGTCACTAGTCTTTGGGTCTCATCTAGCCACAATATTCCCTCATGAAGTAAGATTGATTCCAGGAGAATCTACACCTCAGGACAATAGTCATATTTCAACTTCCATTGAAGTATCCTTATAGAATAGAAAAATAACTGCCTCGTCTAGAGGGTTACAATGCCACAATTGGATTTTCAATCATAAGCTCAGTTTGAAAGTTATAGCTATTTTTCTAAAAAGGGGTTGGTCAAGTCCAGGTCCGGTCCGACCAGATCAAACTAACCCAACCTGGGGCTGCCTGCACCCTACCTGGCTTGCCAAGGTTGAGCTGACTACAACCTAGTCGGGACGCGGCCAGAAGCTGTATCCACCATCCACCTCGCAGGTCATCTGTATGGCCACCACCTCTGTCATGGCCCTTCGACTGTAACCTTTATTCTAGTTATGTTGCGCAGTGCCACATCGGTGGTGCCTTCGATGTGGCCAGGTCGCCGCATTCTTCTTCTACCACCCACCAACATGGAGCCCGATGGCTCCAGCTACACTGTTGAGGCCTGAGACGACTACGGTGTTCCTTTCGGTATGCCGTCGAGACACACTGCCACTCGACCATGACTACCAACACGTGTCCCTGCTGATAGGTTCTTCAGCGGGCCACCGGGTCTATTTCAGTGGTCCTTTCTTCACATCATCTATGCCTCTGGCCTATATAGGGTATTGTCTTCCCTACTATAGCCTTGAAACCTCTTCTCTGTCAACTTGATGGTTCATCCATAAAGAACACAAAAGGAAGAAGGTCTTGGTCTTTTTTTGTGTCGTCCCACACCCTCTTAATTAGTGTTTTAAACATGGGGAGGTTTTGGATTATAGTTTTATCAGATAATAACCAAGATTAGTGCAAACCCCAAGAAAAACACCCTCCTGCAAGAACACATTATCCACTATTTTAGAATGAAGAATGATGAAAACTCAAGCACAATGAAAACCCCAACCTAAGTAACTCATTCATTGGAGATGATCCATTTGAAGGGTGGAAGAAGAAAACGTCCATCATTTGTCACTCCATGATCCATTGTTTGGTGGTCGTTGGGATTTTTTGTCATCACCCACTAGAGCTTCAGAGGAGAACCAAGATTGTGAAAACCATCCAACATTGTTTTCTTGACCATTAAAGGACAAAATGGGAAATAATGTTTTAATTATGTTCTGTTATGAATTAATTACATTGTTTCATTTATGAAACAATTATTTTAGTATCATTATTTTATACATTGTTTCACTGCAACAGTTTGAAAATTTAGAAAAATAAAATAGAACAGGTTTATTTCACATTTAACTTATTCTTTAAAAAATCAAAAAAAAATCTTCCCTCAACCTGCACTAGTCGAGGTTAGGTCCAATAAAGGAAAATCTAACCATTATGAGTTCAACAGTGCCCACAGATTTTTTATATGAGCACCGTTTTAGAATTTTTCAAAACTGCACACGTGCACCATTTTAATTCACTTCAAAAAATTTCAAAAACAATCTTTCACCCTCGACTCATACTGGTCGAGGTTAATCTCCACCGAAGTGAAACACACCCTCACAAGCTCAACGGTACTCTCAGATATCCAATACATGTTACTATTTTGGACATATAAGGATTTTACAATAAAATAATTGTTACTTAATTATTTTATTTACGTCCAAAAACTAACTACCACTTTAACCAACGATGGCTTACGTTTGGCTTTTCCAAAGGAATGCATATCCTCACAAGCTCAATGGTGGTCTTTAACTTTCAATATAAGTCACCGTTAGTGAGTTATAAGTATTTTAAAAATAAAATAATTTTATTTATTTTGTTTTATTTACGGTTATACCATTTTTGAGTTTTATCATTAGAGGTATGTGCCGACTAAACCTAATTCACACCAAGGGTAAACCCACCATACTGAATGCAATGGTGCACTCAGATTTCTAATACGGGATCCCATTTAATAGTTATTACACTTTTTTATGAAAACCACTTGTGTGTTCTATTTTAAACAAAACATTATTTGATGGATCATTTCAGGCACTCTTGGCCTCCGAACCACACATCATCTCAGCTCCTGGCCTCGAAATAATTCCATATTATAAAAAAATACATGGAACTTTCTAGACATTACAAATAAATTTTTTCTTCTAGTATATCCTATAAATAATTCATAGATCGTTTTTTTATATTAGTTAAATTAAAACATAATGAAGGGTGATCTTATATTATTATTAAGGAAATTTTTATAATAGAATCTATCAATGAAAAAATGATGCGTTAAAATTATAGAATAGATAAACAATAACCCAATACTCTATACAACTAATATCATAGAATGGGAATATATCCATTGATAGTATAACAATATATGTAACTACAAGGATAAAAATAATTGATTTCATAATGATAGAATTTATAATTTCAAACATCAAAATCATATTTTCTTGAATTAGTTCCAATACATGGAAAATGTACTGTCAAGGAATTATGCCAAGAAATCATAGATAAATAGGTAGGCAAACACCACATACTTAGGATAGTTTTTCTTATGATACCTAGTGATACATTGAGGGGATATAAAGGTCCTCACCCTTCAAATATTATGTCCATTTCATTCATCATATGAATGAAAAATATATCTATTCAATTCCAAATCAAAAAAAAACATTCATATTTGAATACTAGTATACGAAATGTAAATATTTTCCATAGTATATCACCAAGGAAACGTAACTATAACCTATATAGAGTAATATTTTCGATGGTTTCATTAGATCATATCCTTAATAAAACATAATATTTTTCTAATGATTTTGACATAGATGAGAATATATTTAAAATATCATAGGAAAATTTCCTAAGGAAAATACCATTTTCATTTTGAAAAATCATATTTAAAATCTAAAAATTCCTAGAATATTAGGAAAAAATATTTCAAAAAAATAATGGAAAATTGAAATGTTAGAATCAAGGTGATAAATATTCATTATGGTAGGATAATTCAATTATCTTGTAAATTTTTAAATAAATATTAAATTCACACATTTTGTAAAAAATACCTCATTTGGAAAATAATAAAAATATTCCTTTAAAACCTTTTTATAAAATGTAATCCATGAATAAAATTAAAAAAATAAATAATAAAGAACAATAAAAAATTCTAGAAAACACTTTAATGAAAATACGATCATTAAATAAAAATATTCCTTCTGAAATAGAAAAAACAATGTTGTTTTCCCATCAAAACATTTTTTTATGGTAATTAAGTGCACAGAGAGTGTAAGATGAAAGAAAACATGTAGTTTCTTGAAATATACATAACACAAGAAACAAAATTCTATTTTTAAGAGATATATCATATAATTTAATCAATTGAAATTTAATCATATATAATACTGGTATAAATTCAGATTGTGAAATAAACCATTACTGCATGGGTAATTTTTTAATAATAACCCAAATGAAAAAAATAAAATCAAATAAATTTTCAAATAATATTAATATATATTTATTAATGATATAATATATAAAAGGGTATGTATATATAAAATGTTAAGGAAAAATGTTGAATATTGAATATTTATCACGGAAACCAAAGTGAGATGAAAAACCCTTGCAATGATTGTTACATACACATGATAATTAATAAATAAACTGATTGTGTGTAATGAATGTAAATACATATTAAATATTATAAATACACCATTAAAAATAATTTTATATTCCACACATAATATTGGTATAGCATTGATAATGAATAAGTAATATAACACAGTCAAAAAAATTCAGTTAAAAATCATTTACTTCAAGTCCTACTCAACACTTATATAATTTATCTTATGTATAATAAACTTGTATTTATTTAATAATATATTAAGAGTTTTTATTAGGTGTATTAAATTATTATTTTCAATTTAATTCAATTTATTACTATTCCTTATATATTTACTGAACTTGTTAAGTTCATGTTTGTTGTTTTGAGGACGTTCGGTTTATTATGGAAAAAGAACTATAGTAAGTTGACCATGTAAATAGAGTTCATGGTTCCATAATATCTATAATATTAACCATTATATAATTATAATTTTTATTTATTAAATAAAATTGTATAACTATCCATTAATGGAAGGAATGAAAAATGAATCACATTACATTATAGTTTTGGTAATTCACATGTGAGCACGAGCGATGTTATCATTTTTTAATGGGTGGGGGTGAAAAGGTACGTAATATAATTTCATTCTAAAAAATATATTTATATCATTAATATGTAATATATTCATTAAATGTTTCATAATAACTAATCATGTGAGTTGGTGGGGAAAAAATAAACATAATGCTTCTTGGAAGTTGTAGTCCACACATACGCATGTATGATGTTTTCATTTCTTATGTGATAGAGATGGAGATGATTAAGGGTTATACTATAGACATAATAAATTATCATTATGGTGAATATAATTATTTTTTTATATAGATATTTTTATAATAGAATTGATGAAAATATAATAAGAAATAAAATAAAATTACTCTATTATGAGTTATTCCTACTCATTAAGAAACCTCATTTTTCTTAAACATTAATACTTATAAGATGGCCTTTGGTAAAATAGAGACTCTATGTTGCGGGTGGTTTGGTTTTGAAGTGATTTAGGCAGATCTTGGATTATAATTTTTTTTGAAAATTTTATAGGAAGATATGATAGGGGATTTCATTTATAATTGAGGGGAGTGAAACAATTGTAAATTTTAAGAACTATAGAATATAATAAATATCATATTCATGACATGTGGAACCAAATTGACATAATTTTAATTTTTGTACATGATAATGTCACAATAAATATGGAGAATAAAATTTTGACATGATTATGTTTCATTTTCAACATTATATTTTAGTTTAACCCTTTCATTAACCCTTTTTAATCTTATATGTGGTAATAAAGTTTTCACTCTTTAAAGGTTTTAAATTTACATCTATGGTCAAAAGTATCTCACAACTGGTCTAAGGATGCTATTCACAATAATTTCACATCACACTTTTACTATTTAATTTTTTAATATTTTTTACATTTAATAGAATAAATTTTATAATAAAATAACATTAATGTCATTTTTTGGGAATATTCACTTTATTTTACTAAAAGTCCCAAAGACTACAACAAAATTTAAATGTAATAAAATTCCTTATACTAAAATAAACCCATAATTAAAGGATTTATAAAAAGGGTTATACATTTTAATATTTATTGCATCTTTTAGGTTTAGTGTTTTAGAGAATTAAGAAAAAATATTATAGTTCATAGGGAAGACTGAAACATGGTGTATTATTTTTCACAAAAAGGGGATTTATATTTTATAAATCTTGTTTCATTAATGACATAGTTTCTTTATTTAATGAAAGATTAATTTTATTCAGATCTAGACTTCATAATCATTTATATTTATATTTAGGCAATGTGAAAAACATTTAACATATAGTATGCGATAAAAAAATCATAGTATGAGATATAAAAATATAGCAATCCCAATAGTTCTATTAAAAACATGAAAACCTTGGAAAATGTTTACCTTTTTCACAATAAAAAATTAAACACATAAATAAAACATATTTCCATTATAAAATCATCCTTATCTAAATTAATATTATTTAAGACCATCATAAATTGTAATATAATCCTTAAGATATCATGCGAAATATAAGAACTCATAAAAACATTTCATTTACAAATATTCATTTAAAAGTAAATAAACATTATATACCTTATGAAATTCAAATATTTTGATAAAAAACTTTTTTTCTTTCATAATATATGTATAATGGAGAATAAAATTCATAAAACATTATCACTAATATTTAACCCATGTCAAAAATTTCTAAAACAAAGTTAATTCTATTTTAGTAACAATATCAGGTATATCCCATATTTTTCTCTTTCAAAGACTAAATCATTACCTAATTCATCGGAGAGATATATTGGGATTTCCCATCATAATGGTTAATATAGATATCAACCATCATCATATATTATTCTCATGTACCATATAAAAAATGAAACATTTTTATGCTTTGACTTTTTTCATCATAAAACCATTTAACAACAAATTTTAATCCTTAATAAACTCACGTTCCATTTTTATATAAAAATGGGGTGAAATTTCCCTTTTCTTTCCAAAGCATATTAAAACGAAAAATTTCCCAATTAAATTGGAATTAAATTTACTTATTAAAAAATTAAAAACATTAATATTATGATTTATAAAAAAATGATGGATATGATGGATGGAAATTATGCTCATCTTACATATTTTAAAGAAACATTCCTTTTACACTTTGGTAAAATGATTCAAAACTAACGCATGAAAAATGATTAAAAAATTTCTCTTTAAACCATTGTTAGTAAATTAAAAAGTATCTTAAAATTAATCTTTGAATCATTTAATATATAAATAACTACATTATTGAAACATTTTAAAAATTAAAGAAATGGGAGAAAATAATTGAAATGAATATTTTAAATATTTATTTAATTAAAAATCCCACAAAACCTTCATATCTATTAAAATAAAAATGAATTTGAAGTAGATAATTTGAAGAAGACTTATAAAAAACTTTAATTTTAGAAAATTAATGATAAAATACAACCATATTTTTGTTCCTAAACACCATAAAGTAAAAGATTTGAGGAAAATGGTATAAGTCTCAATGACAAGAAATTGAGATGAGAAATCCCCTAACCCCTAATATCGGCTCGTTTCATTAGTATTTATACCCTCTTATGTAATAAAATTATATTAGTTTTATAATTTCTTAATAAAATTTAAAATTTTAATTAAATTTTCATTAATATCTATTTTTAATTTTTTATCATGTTATATTTAGTTACTAAAGTGGTTCAGTTCAAATTTGATGTTTTGAGGATGTTCAGATTATAACCTCAAAATAATATTGGTGTGTTTACCATAGTCAAAATGATTTGAGATTAAATTAACTAAAAGATAAAAAAATATAATTATAATATATATACATATATTCACTTTTAAAAAAACTATGTAAATCGGTCATGAAAAATGATTCACAACATTTCATGGATACGGAAGTCCCTATGTATGCATGAATAATGAATTAATTTTTCTTAAGGGTGGAAAAAAATAAAGTAGATTGTATTTTTATTTTACTAAATCATAAATATTTTATAAATTTATTATTTATTCATTAGTTACATCCTTATGAATATCCTAATATTTCGGAAATGAAAATTGAATCATGTCACATCATCAACGTGGTAGTCCACCCATATGCATAGATATTACTTTTATTTCACATAGGATGGAAAAGTAGATGAAAAATATTGTACCACAATCATAATAAAATTTTAATATATAGAAGATAATTATGCAATTATTTCATCATTGTTAAATAATATTTTAATGTTGTAGAAGAACAAATAAAAATGAAAAGCTCAGTTCTGAATTATACCACTTCTACAAAAAATGTCCTTTTGATTTACACTATAATCCTTTATTGGTTGGTATTTTGGTGATACCAATACTTCTATGACATGGGATGGGATTTTGAGATTATATATTGTCAATATTTTTCAAAAAAAAATCTCATATGATGTGGGTAAGAGGAGGAGATAAGTACATCTTTTATAAGTGAGTTGAGTGACACGATTGTAAATATTAAGAACTTTAAAATATAATAAATATAACAATCATGTAAAGTGGTAGAAAATGGATATAATTTTTACGGTAAGTAATTATACTTTTGAAATCACTTCAATCAATCAAATTTAAATTTTTTTTTGTTTCATTTTAAACATTATCTTTTGTGTAACCCTCTCATTAACCCTTCTAGGCTTAATCATGGTAATAGTTGTTTCACTATTTAATGTAATAAGTTTAAGGTTATGGTTGAAAGGGGATAACAAAATCTTAATGGATTAAATTTTAGACCATTTCAAATTCAAAATTTGTTATTTAGTTTTTTAATTTTAAATAATTTTGTAAAATATATTTAACCATAAAATATAATTAAAATCATTTTTGAGACAATTGTTATTAAATCTATGAAAATTTCATATAATATATATGAAGGTCATCTTATGTGAGAATAATAGATTTAAGTTAGAAAAAAATGTATTTATTTAAATACCACCAAGTAATAGGGTCATAATATTCGGGAAGAAGGGAATGTTGAGCCCTGTATTCATTTTCCATTTTGAAGTCCTCAATCATCTGGGTATTATAGTATATTAGGCCTCCACTCCTTGATCTGGTACTCAAGGAGTAATCATTAAATACTAGAATTGATTACAATTGAGATGAAATTATCATAACATTAAAATATTACAATAATATAAACTTTATATCTACCAATATTAATATAGTCTAATGAATAAAATGTTTGGCACCTTTGATGATTAGCTCCCATTCTTTTCTCACCTAAAATATATGTTTGTTAAAATGTAATAATATTTTATTTTTATGTATCCAACATATTATACAAATAATATAAACATAAAAACATTATAAATATAGTACTTTAAATTTTTTCTTATGGAAAAGGAAAAAAATTAAAAGGGTGAACCGAAATAGTTAGTGTGGGAAAAATTAATCATCATATCACCAAGGATTATATCACAATTGTATGATAAAACATTAATGGGAAAAAATATCTTATAAAATTATCATGAAATAATAAGAGATTTTCATAGTTCATGATAGAAATACATGTAATATCAAATTAAAAAAAACATATACCATGGAATAAGTGTGTGGAAGAATTAGATAACAAACATGGTTCAATGAGTAAAATTATATATAAAAAGATAATTCATTTCATGGAAATAAATAATATTAGTAAAATATGACCCCAATCTTGGCATCGAAATCATAAAATAATGGATCAAGAATCAATACATGATTCCAAAAACATTGTTTAGATGGCATTGATACCTAATTCACATAGTGTATCAATAATTACTACCATATCCAAATAAATATAGTGGATTAGACATCACTACTTGATTCCCATGACAAAGTGGATTAGGAATCACTTCTTGATTACCAAATGATATAAATCATCAATACTTGATTCCTAGAATTGTCTCCTAAGATATAAATCCTTTACCAATGCATTAAATGAAAATATAGGACCAAAAAATTTATAATTATAATCACCCATGCTTATGTGTACTATTAGAATATTATAACATTAATTAATTATAAATTAATTAATTAACTCGTGGAAAAGAGATGGGTTTATTGAAAATATTTCTCAAAAATGCAATTACACATCCAAACAAAGAAGTTTGATAGTGGATTAAAAATTTCACAAATGTTTTATATGCATAATTAAGAATGTTCAAATGGATTAAAAATTCTATTTTAACATCATTGGATAAATAAATTGAAAAAAGATAGGAAATAACCATTTTTGAAAGGATTGATAACCCCTTAAAATGTTTTCTTTACAATGAAATAATTTGATCTTGATTTTTTTTCAAATTATCATTTAAAAAACACGGTATTTGAAGAATAAAATTAGATGTTAAATATTCTTTAAAAAACATTTTTTGACAATAAATAAATACATTAGATGATTTCTTTCTCAAAACACAATCCTTTAAAATCTATTTTATATGATGAATTCTTTTTAAAAATACGCTATTAACTTTTTAAAAATATGTGTTTATTTAATTATAATTTAAAAATAAATATGAGTTATAATCATTTAAAACCCCTATTTTAATCCATATAAATGATGATTTAAAAATAAGAATACTTATTCAATGGGAGAAATCATAAGATGGTTTTAGGAAAATGTTTTCACCATACTTGTAAAAGTTTAATTTATAGGTCACATTCAAATCCATTTTCAAAAATTTAAAGTAAAATAATTTAAAAACATTCAATTTTAAAAAGAACCTTCTATTATAAATCTTTTATATGTATAAAAAGTTTTTTATAAAAAAATTTAATTGAATATAAAAAAATTATTTTGAAATTTTATAAAATAATTTTTATAAAATAATATACCATTATTTAATACTCACATTGTAAAAAGAGTATAAAAACATTTTTCAAATATGATAATATAAATATGATATTCACATGGGATAAAACATAATTATGTTTCTATATATAGAGGAAAACATAGGATATAAATGGAAATATTTACAAGGATGAGAAATCATCGTTCAAGTGGATAGTAATTATTTTCATCAATGATATACTTTTTAAAGAATAAATTCATCGTTAAGAATAATTTAATTAAAAATCAATTATCCCAAGAGATGAATAGAATTTGAAAGTAAATAAACTTTTAGGGTGGAAGATACTATACAATGAATAAATAAGTTCAACAAGAGGCATTATAACTAAAAGGAAGGATGTTTTTTGTCAAAATACCTTACAACTTTAGTAACAGTTGAATTAAAACCCCTAAAAAAGATATTACATGATGTATCTGTAAATATATACGATTTAATGAAAATTTAGGATAAAATAAATCCATTTAGAATATATATAAACCAAAAAATAAAACAAGTGGGGACTACACAAAATATCTTAATGAAGAAAAATTCAGATACAAAAACCCTAGTGATTCTAAAATCCTTTGAATCAAAATCCATTTTAAGAAGGAACATGATATGGATCCTAAAAATAAATAAATAAAATGATTATGGTTAAATAAATACGTTAGGTGTTAATCGAAATATATTAATGATATTAAGGTTCTCACAATGAAATATTTCTCAATAAATTCGATCTGAGATAGAAAACCTCATACATAAAATCCGAGATTCCACATAAGTACATGAATCAACATATAAGAAAATAACTATCATAATCACATATTTCATAAATTTTACCTATATTTAATCTTTTATAAACCTCATTTGTTTTTATTCTATAAATAAATTTTTTTTAGTGATTATCTTGGATAAATATCAAGTGTAAGTAATCCTGAATGTTTTGACTTAGTATCGTAATAGAAGAGTTTTTATTTATTTATATCCCAAATTTCATCATTACCAGATAATAAAAGGTAAAAAAATTATAATTTATAATTATTTATAATATTATAATTTCATTCTAATGTATTTTTTTGTTATTATCATTAAATGTGAAATTAGCGATGAGCATGATTCTGTGACTTTTAATGGACATATGATGGTATCTTAGTTAATAAGATTAATATTATATTTAATATTAAATATTAAATGAAAAAATATATATAGTTATGAATTTTAGTCATTTATTGTCAATAATTATATTCTCACAGTCTTCCATGATGTTATTTGATTACATTCTTCCTTTAAGTGGTTATACTGAACAAAACATGAGCATACGAACAATAATAGATGATTATTAATTGACTAATCTATAATATCATTATTCTTAGGGGATAATGAATTTTTTAAATTTTTATAAAATTAAAAAATTCGAAATGAGGATAATTATAAGAAGCGGTAATGGATATATAATTATGACATATTATAATTAAAATATTTAACTCTTAGTACATTTGTTTTTCAAGGTTGATCTTATAATGATTGTTTTATTCTAATATTATTGATAGTTTATAGAGTTTTTTTTATAATAATACTAATAATTCAATAAAAAAATATTTATCTATTAAATTACCCATTTTTATAATCCATGTAAGTTTGTTAAATAACAAAACATGATTCTTCATGGTGGCAGTGGTATGCATATATGCACATATGTCATTTGTGTGTTCCTTATGGGAAAAAAGTAAATGTGGATAATAGTTATTCCCAAAATATAAAAAAAATAGTTTTATTATAAAAAGTTATTTATGAATTTATTATTTTGAAAAATATATATGAATGGCAATCTTAGAAAATATATAATATTAAGGAAAATTTTGTACTTACATTAAGAATTTGATATTTCTCTTTAGAAATCATTATAGAAATAGATCCATTTAGAAAACTAATTTAGAATTGATGCATTTGAAATTTTGTTAGGATTATAGGTGAATAAAAATGAAATAGTTTCGTGATGAAATGTGATGGAATAGGTGTATCTTATTATGATAGAATTGATCCCCTTTTTAAGGGAAGAAAAAGAATATTATTCCAAATACCCTTTTGTTTTCAATAACTGAATCATTCTATTCCAAATTAAAAGGCTCAAAATATTGGAAGTAATTGTATGTGTGGTAATTAATATCATATAATCATATCATCTCAACATTTTTGGGACAACTTTTAATGATTATAGGCTTTCCCCCTTAGGTTTTTTAATTTTACCACAAATATCGTTCACTACAGTAACTAATTTTTAAGATAGATAATTAACTTTAATAACAAGAATTAAGATTTTATTATTAAAAATTAAAATATTATCATCTATAACATGGAATTCATTTTATCAAATAAAATTTCAATATATGATAAATTATAATTTCAAAATTGGCATACAGAGAGCGTACAAAAATTATGATAATCTTTTTTTAATATTAAAATTTATGTATTGTGTAAAATTATCAAATTTATTTATTTTCATGAGTATTTTATTTGAATAAAAGAAATTATGTTGTTTAAAAAGATGACTAAACCCAAATATCTATTTTCTATTTTTTAATTAAAAAAATTTCCAAAAAAAATTTTAAAACTAGAGGGAAATGTTACTTATTTTATAAAATATTGAATATAGGTTTTCTAAGATAAACATAAAATTCTAAAAATAAAAAATTTTAATCATTAAATATATATTTTATAAATTAAAATGTTATATATACATCTAGGTCATGTGTAAATAATAATAATGTTATATAAGTTGTATTTTTGGTAAAACTATATTATTCACATTCTGGTAAAAGGTAATTATTTTAGAAAATTAATAAAATTATAGATAATATAATTTTGTAATTATTAATTAAAAATGAGGTTCAATTTAAATAAAATTAAAATTCAATAATTTGTACTGTTATTTTTTATTATAAAAAAATTATAAGATGAAAGTGTTCTTTTATTGAAAAAATAAACAATTTTTGTTTTAATTGTTCTTAATCCTATTCTATTTATTTATAATTGATTAATATCATTTTATTTACTCAATTATTTATTATAATTTAATTTTAATAATAATATCCCTCAAATATTCCATGGATCATTTTAGTTTTTGTGTTAAATGTAGGAAAAACTATCACACATAATATTAATTTAGGAAAAATATATTACAAAATATCACAGTGTTGCAATATTTCCCTTAAATAAATTAAATTATCACAATTTTAATTATAATTCACTAAAGGATTAAGATAATAATTCAATCATATATTCAATATAAAACTTATATAGAGATATTGACCATAAAATCAAAGATACTAAAAGACTTTTGATTACCTTAATAATTGGAGTGTCTTGAGATTTTTCATTTACCTTAACTAGTTATACCAAATAGTATTTGGTAGTTTATTATAGGAGTTTCTATGGAAATATGATTCATAGATTCATTTTCATGATCTAATTTCAATATAAATTGTGAAACCAAAATAGTTATGAAAATATCATATAAAAACATAGCATACAAACAAATGAATATGGAAAATTAATCAAAAGATTACTTGTCCTATGGAACATTCATTTCATCCAATGATACATGTTTTTAACTATGATATAATTGTATCAACCTGTATTCCCTTAAAATTACTAGAGGATTTACACGTTTATATTCTTATTAGTCTCTCTAACCTAACAAATTATATATTACATGCTTAAAATTCATTTAAATCCTCCATAACAATTCTTAAATAGAATGTGAATTTATCAAGGAATATTATGCATCCATGTTAATATTGTTTTTCAATACTAGGAAAAATCATCACTCTCCAAGTGAATTCTAATTCAATTCTCAGCCACCCTTTTTAGGGTGATTGCAACTAGGTGGATTTATGATGCATCTGAATCCACTTATAAGTAGACTGAGAAAGATGCAATTTAATAGAAAGCCGAAAAAAATCTACTTTACAAAAATAATTATGGTTTCCTATAATTAGAATAATCCTTTTTAACCATGCATAATCATAATTTTTTACTTTTAGGAATTTCAATTATTACTATATATATTTCCAGAGCTAGGTTTTGAGACAGTATGTAATTTTGTGGCCCAGTGTGCCCAATATTAATTTTATAAAAATATTTGATGTATTTTATATTTAAAGAATTCGGTTTCTTAAATAAAATGGGATAACTATTAAAAGGAATCTGGAATAAGAAATATAAGTCCATGATTGAGTCTGGAATGCATTTTTTACCCTAGGCATGACCTAAAATTGGTCAGTGTGAGGTGTTCGGACATCTCTCCCTTTGGTGGTAAATTCTGTGGATAGATTAATTAATTTAATTAATTAATTAATTAATTTGACATAAATGGTTTTCTTTTAAATGTATCATCATATATAATTTCTCATCGTTATCATCATAAACCTGGGATCATCAAGAGTTTCCTCCTCCTCTCCTTCTGTTGGAAAATCACACAGCATGATGATGAAAATATGGGTCAGAGCAGATCACAAATAATTGAATGCAATGACTTCATTCTGTCATTAGAGAGCGCATTCTTCAATGAAGAAAAATCTAATCTCCAGGTAAGACTCATTAATTTTTGGATTACACCCATTTTGATTAAATTGATTGGGCATATTGATCCCCTTTATAGATCTGCACCAATTGTGTCCTTTGTATTCATCAGCGTAACATTTAAATTGGTTGTTGAATTGTTATCTAACCCTAGTTATATCCATTCTAGATCATTGGATAAGAACTGTTGGAAAAAAAAATTTAAACATTTTTTGTGGTGTCTTTCTACCTAAATACTTCATGTTAATTGTTGGTACAACCCTATAGTCTCAGATCAACATTTTTAGGCAGTACCAAGCCCGATCAGACCCACGTAATCATGAAAGATTCATGAATGAGGAACAGATTGATGGAATAGAGTTATATTTTGTATTTTTAATGGTTTTGGATGAATTTTTCAAATATTTGATGTTGGTTCATCAATTATGGAAGGTTTGGGGTGAAAGGAACGTGGGACGTATCTCAGAGGATTGATGGAATCTGATTTCCACCGAATGATGGATGCAAATTAAGATCCACATCTATATCCACTATTTTCTAGTGGATTCTTAGCCATATCTGAAAGTGAAAGACTAGATTTTTATTATTAATTACATATTTTAAAAACTGTTAAAAACTAACTACATTTCATGTACCATGATGAACACACAATGTTTATCCCCTTGGTGGTGGTAGCTGTGATTTTGGGAATGATAAGGATGGCATGGCATGTAGATGCCCTACACATCATGTACTTTTCCCCTTAGTGGAAAATCCTTGTGGAAAATCACACAGGCAGGACCCTGTATGAGCATACAGGGTTGTGTAATGAAGTACATAGAGACATATATATACACATACATGCCCAAGCATGAGGGAAAGACCCCTTGTGAGCATACACGTCCATTTAACAAAGTACACGGACATGAATTGGATACATAGACATGGACAAGCACATGGTTGGGACCTCTAAAGGCTTTGGAACACTATGTATACCCACTACACTCTATGTACGCCTACATGGTAGGCGGTCCTTATGTCTCTAAAGACACATCCGGGTAAAGGAGCGGAACCACACATTGTGTGGGTCCTCTCACACATCATGGACCCCTTGTTTCCTTTTGAGGAAAGTTCAAGCTTCTGTATATCGCTCTTTTAGACTCTAATTTTGGCCAATTAGTAGTCTTTGTTAAGTGTTTTTATATGTATAACATGATGGTTCCCTCGGTTTTGGATTTTTATATATGATTTGGAATGTTATATGAATTAATATCGGTTAGGCGGCACTCAAAGAGAGAAGTGATCATGCACGATCACAAGAGACATCCTGAGTGGAACCCTCTGGCTAAGATGGGAATGGGTCATCTACCAGTGGAGTGGAACCCTCTTATTTATCAATGCATGGGTCCTCCATCAACTCTAATAGTGGAAAACTCTAGCTGGGATGTGCATGGGCCATCTACCACTAGGGTGGATTCCTTATGTCGGCACAGGGCATGGGTCCTCTACAGACATTTGAGTAGATCCCTCCAACTAGTCTAGACATAGGCCCTTGATGACTATTAGTGTGTAATTGTTCTATCATAACATGTCATGGGTCCCCTAAGGAAATCTGAGTGGAACACTCCAGTTGGGTTGGGAATGGGTCCTTGATTACCAATGTAGAACCCTCCTACTGGGCAGGACATGGGTCCTTCATCAACTATCTGAGTAAAACCCTACTATTGTACTAGGGAATGGTTCCACTACCAAGATCTTATAGCACCTCAGCTATGTGGTATAGTAATTAGTCATGTATTAACTTGTAATAATACTTTTGGGTAGATGCGTGAGATGTTGGGCATCGTTGATAAACTTTTAGAACTATTGGAAACTCATCTTCTTCGGCTGAGCTGGGATATGTAGATCCCCTTACTCTCTCATTTTATATTATTTTTTATTGATCATATAAGTATATATAAACCTATTTTTATACCTTTGAATTTGGTTACTTACTTTCCATGAGTTACAAAGATGTATAGGGTATGCCATGTGCTTTCTAAGTTTAACTTCTCATGGTTAGATGAGTCTACTCTCCTGCTATATGTGGAAAAGAATTCCCTTTTAGTATATATACACACCATTTTTAGCCCCTTGTTTTTGGAAGAGGTTAAACTCTCTTGGTTTGGGTTGAGCTATTCTCTTTCACTTCTTTCAGCATTTTATTTACTATTTACAGTATTTTTATTCCTATTGTATCTCTTATTGCCCCCCCTTCAAATTTCAGGGTATCCTACTAGGAATGTATATACTCACCCCTATATGGGATTTTACCACAAATTTCATGTCTTATGCATATGACAGATAGGTCGATGGTTACTATAGAGGAGCTTAAGGATAACTAGTACTTTGGACCACGTAGGGTGGTCACATATTGGTTATCACGAGTTGGGCTCTCTCAACAATTTAATTTCTAGTTTTTTTAGGTTGGGACCAATTTCTAGTGGGGTTTCTATTTTTCCTAGTAACATTTCAGTTTACACTACCGTACTCTTGTACTATTTAGAGGACTTTCATACATGGTTATTTCCAAAGTGGTTTTCATCATTTACTCTTTTTCCTTTACACATGTACATCAATATAGTTGTGTGTGTGTATAATAGTACATAATAAAAGTTATACCTATGATAGATATTACTTTTTAACTAGTCACCATCACCTATCCAATGGAGGTGGGCTTGTGGTAGTTTCATCATTAGTCTCAGTTAGGTTTAGGTCGTGAAAGATTGGTATCAAAGGGGATTTGATACTCAGGATGGTGTTTGGAGTAGTCCCCTTATGAGGATTTGGTTGTGATTAGGGAAATAGTGTCAGAGTGTCTCAAGTGTATCTCTTAGGCTAGAGAATCAAGTCATGGTGTCAGCAGCTGACATATCCATTCACCAAGACCTTTACTACCTTTCTATAAACTTGTCATACCGATAAACTAGATTCAGGGATCAATGGTGCGTGAATCATATTAAAATGAGTCTCTAATTGTACTTAATGAGTAAACTCCCCATTTTTATATTTTTATATATATATTCTTGTCTGACTGTGGTATGTCTTGATTAAATTTTAGGATTCCTCCGTGGTAACATCTACTTAAGACAACTATTTTAGATCCAGATGATGATTTGATGAGCGATGATACCTTAGTTTAGGTTTCATCCCATGAGATTCTCCTTCAAGGTGGGATGGTAGCATCACCACCACCTATCAAGCAGTAGATTATCCCAGTAGATCATTTTGAGGATGCACGTAGGCTTAGTGGACTTCGGGAGTTCCATCACCATAGGCCACTAATATAAGTCCCTATCCTTAAACATTACTTAATCTTGAGTTATTACAAGAATTCACATTGAGGATCTTTTCAGTTTTAGAGTTTTAGATAATTAGATCATAAAACATCCATTACATTCCACAATTGAACAAGGTGGTTACATAAAAGACAATATTAATTTTTTTCCCATCAAAGGAGATATATTTAAAATAAATCATGGACTCTTTCTTGGCACTTTCTTGACACTATCATCACATCATGTACCTTTCCCTTGACCTGTGAAAAACATTTCAAAAACTTGGGATGAGCATAAAAAGCTCAGTAAGGGATATAGAAGTACGGAATGAAAATATTAGTCCATGTATTCATACAAATCAATGAAATATTACTTTACTCATAAAACATAATCACTTTAACATACCTCATGAAATCATAAGATTTATGAATAACTCATAGAAAACATAAGACATAAAGGTAACTTGAGGCATTCATAACATTCTTACGTAGGGAGTAACCCTCATGGTTACGTTTGGAATACCCATCACAGTATATTCCCTAAATATCATTGGAGAAACCTTAGTGTTTAACCCCTTCGTGTTAACCAATTCATTGGAGAGCTATATCGGTCTCACCCGCCATTAGTTTATCATGGAACCACCCGTCTTCATAAACAATGCCCAAGAACCATAACATAATCGTATCACATAAAACATGCATAAAGAAAACATAACATTTCCACATTTCAATCACAATATATCGATAACACGTTGATATACTAAGAACATTATCAAAAACATTTTCATTACCAAAATAAAATAAAAGTAAAACATGGTATTTATTTTTCATTTTAAAAAAAAAGTTGTGGTGTGTAGAGGGAGCAGAAACTCAAATAATGGTCACGGCGGTGGAGAAGTCGTTGTCTCCGCATATGTACGAAAAAAACATTCCCTTTTGTCGTTCATTAAAACTATTCTTATAAAAATATTCCTTTTGAATAAAAGTAAAAGTCAATGGGGTTTATACACCGTATAAAATAAAGTTGTGTATAAAACAAAATATGTCTCAATGAAAGGAGATTGAGACGAAGTCCCTTACCTCGTGTCTGACTTGACTCGATCGTTCTTTAATCTCCTAAATAATAAACATGAGTCAATTTATACATTCTTAAGAACCTTTTTTCAAGTTCATTATTCGTTTTATATCACTTATTACCATATTATGAACATTATGTAACTATTTAATTTAATAACGGTCGTTTTGTCGATCTTTGGAACATGAACCAAAAATGGACTTATTATAATTACATGTTGTTCATGTGGTCAAAGGTTCATTATATATAGAATTATATTCATGATATAGATATCATATATATCATATATATCCAATATATACATACATTTATAATATTGCATAACATTTAGAGGCAAGAAATGAAATGCACCGTTCATGGAGATGGTATGTCGTACGTACACATGAACGCTACATTCATTTCTATTTCGTATTTAATGTAGTAAAAACGTAATGATATAAAGGTACATAATAATTACAATATAATATAATATATAATATCATTAACTCTATCCTTTATACATCCCACATATGGCATTAACGAATCAAATCACTTTGAGGGGCCGGTAGTCTGCACTTCCAAAAAATGAAATTATCGCATTTATCCATAATAGAAACCATAAAGGTATGACATAAATGAAAAATAAAGAAGCATAAGGAAAACATAAACATAATATATATCATATATAAAAAGAGTGACATATTAATGGCCACCTTTAAATGTGTTAAAATAATATTGAACAATCATCGCTTCGTGAGGCAGTAATTCGCCATCCACAGAAACAGTATGTTCTTTAACCATTAAACGGAGGTGTGTGTAAGTGTAGCTAGAATACTTCTTATAAAAACATCCTAGTATATTTAAGATACTTTTGTTGTTACAAAATATAGGAATATAAAGATTTTAGGGGGTTGGAGAAGCAAAATAATACAAAAGAACCCAAGTGAAGACATTACCTTTAAATTAGGTAACTCCTCTTGGTTTGAACCAAAATGGTTTCTTGAGGACCATTATACATAAGGTAAGTATTCTAGGATTAAGAGAGGGATGTGAAGAGATAAAATGGTTAGATATTGGTCTAGCCAATGGATTGAGAGGTGTGGGTAAAGAGGTAGATGTGGGGGCCATTTATAAGAGGGAGGAGGGGCACTCTTGGAAAGTCAAGAAATGTTACTTTATATTAAAATGAGTTTCAGATTTTAAAGGTCCCACATTGATATATTTAGAGGATAAGGTGATAAGGGTTCGAAATATACTCATCCAATAGGTTTTTGACAAGTTTAAGTCTTATATTTTACATTATATTTTAATTTTCTTAAAATCGTTCATTAATGAGGTGATCGTTGCATCATCATTATTTAATGTCTAACAATTATAAAAAAATACTATGATGTAGGAAATATTTTTATATTTACAATGAATATTTATATTCTAAGAGATAATTTATATAGACAAAATTATAATTTTTTTACTTAGGTGTTACATACTTTTGTGATATTCTCCTTTCTTTAAAAATAAAATGATAAAGTGTCACTATCACCCAAAAGTGATTCCATGGGGTCCCAAAGTTTTTCACAAAGCATCCCATGGTCTTCCATGACACAAACAGTAGCATTAGGACACATTTTTGGGTAATTTTTTTATTATTATGATATCATTTTATTACCCTTAACTACCCGATTACTAATTAGTCACGATAATTAAAGATAATTACCATCGTTACTATTCATAATATCCAAAAACAAAAGAGTCTTAATTACATAATTTGAAACTTATGATTCCAAATATGGAATCTATTTTACCAAATTTAAAACACCAAAATTATAGTAATTAATTTAAAAAAATGATTCTCGTTGTCAAAACAAATAGTGGGTTTTTTGAAACAATATCTATCAAAAGTTTGACAATTTTTTATGTCCAATTTCAAAGTGAAATTAATCCAATGAACAAAATGGAATTAAATGGTAATAATATATTATAATTAAACTTAAAAACCAATTTAAAATATAATCTAACCATATAATTAAATTAGATTAAAAAGCATCTTGGAAGTAAAATGCAGTATTTTTCACTATTCATTAAAAAATGAACATTGTTAGAAAAATACCAAAAATTTATCCAAAGTGAATTTCAATGTCCTAATACTTAAGAATAAGTTTATTTTGACAAATAGAGCTTATAAAATTGTAAAAATATAGATTTAAAAATGGTTCTCCATCAAAAGGCGGTAAAACAATCTTTTGAAAATATTAGAGAATTCAATGCTTAAGATTGGATTTATTCTAATTTTAAGCCTTTAAAACACTATCTAATTAATAAATAGACATAGATAAGAAATTACATAATTATTTACATACTTGGGACATTACATCCTTCCCCCTTTCGAAAATTGTGTCCCCGCAATTTATTTACTTATCGAATAAGTGGGGGTATTTATCCCCCATTGCATTTTCAGATTCCCATGTTGCCTCTTCAATCATGTGGTTTTCCACAAAACGTTTACTTGATGAATCACCTTATTCTGTAACACTTTCTCCCTATTGTCAAGAATCTGGACCGGTTGTTCCTCATAAGATAGGTTCTCTTCCAACTGAACTACCTTTGGACTCAAAACATGAGATAGATCTGGCATGTACTTCCTTAACATTGAAACATAAAAAACATTGTGTACCTGAGATAAACTCAGAGGTAAAGCCACTCGATAAGAAACTGATCCAACTCTCTCCAGAATCTCATATGGTCCAATGAACATTGGACTCATCTTTCCTTTCTTACCAAATCGCTTCACACTTTTCCTTGGTGGAACTTTGAGGAAGACATGATCACCTACCTCAAAAGAGAGATCCTTCCTCCTGTTGTCCGCATAACTTTTCTGCATGCTCTAAGCTGTTCTCATGTGTTTCTGTATCAGCTGAACGTTTTTTTTCCAATTCTTCTACCAATTCTGGTCCAATCAACTACCTTTCACCCACTTCATCCCAAAAAGATGGAGTTCGACACCGCTTCCCATATAATTCCTCAAATGGTTCCATCTGTATACTAGAATGAAAACTGTTATTATAAGAAAACTCAACCAAAGAAAGATGTTGGTCCCAACTTCCCTGATAATCCATCGAACAAGCACGTAGCATATCCTCTAAAGTCTTAATTGTTCATTCTAACTGCCCATCTGATTGAAGATGAAAAGATGTACTAAAATTTAATTCAGTACCCAACGACTTTTGAAGGTCTTTCCAAAAGTTAGAAGTAAACCTGGGATCATGATCAGATACAGTGGAGAGGGGAACTCCATGCAACCTGACTATCTCTTTAAGATATAAATGAGAAATTTGATCTAGGGAAAAATTATCTTGTATACCAAGGAAATGAGAAGATTTAGTCAAGCAATCAACAAAAACCCAGATTGCATTA
The DNA here is from genome assembly GCA_963277665.1 of Viscum album. Taxonomy (NCBI): domain Eukaryota; kingdom Viridiplantae; phylum Streptophyta; class Magnoliopsida; order Santalales; family Viscaceae; genus Viscum; species Viscum album. Next base: position 1,646,701,329 of record OY728164.1, read on the forward strand.
TTACCTCGAGGTGTCTTCGGCAACACCACAACGAAGTCCATGGATATATTCTCCCATTTCCACTCTGGTACTGGTAAAGGTTGAAGCATCCCTTTCGGTAAATTCCACTCTGCTTTAACCTGTTGACAAGTCAAACACTTCACAGTAAAATCAGCAATGTCTCTTTTCATTCTGTCCCACCAATAATACTCCCGAAGATCTCTATGCATCTTAGTACTGCCATGATGAACTGAAAACAGAGAACTATGAGCTTCACAGAACAACTATCTCTTCAACTGTGAATCACACAGCACACACAACCTCTTCCCAAATCTCAAAACACAATCCTTATCAATGTTGATTTCCGGAAACTTACCCTTCTCAACCACCTCTACCTTTTTCTGCAACCCACTATCTTGCTTCTATGCTTTCTTAATTCTGTCTAATAGAGAAGATTTCACTAATACCTAAAACAAAACAGAAGAACATCCTGCAACAACAACTTCTATGACAAAGTTCAACAAATCCTTAACCAAAGGATCATGTTCCAAATGTAACATGGTTAATGAAGCATTAATTTTTCGACTCAAAGCATCATCCACTTTATTGGATTTTCCCGGATGGTAATGAATTGTACAATCATAATCCTTGATTAATTCTAGCCATATCCTCTATCTCATGTTCAATTCTTTTTGAGTGAATATATAATTTAAACTTTTGCAATTAGTGTATATTTCACACTTTACACCATACAAATGATGCCTCCAAATTTTTAAAGCGAAAACAACAGCAGCTAATTCCAAATCATATGTAGGGTAATTAACCTCATGAGTTTTCAACTGACATGAAGCATAAGCAATTACCTGATCATTCTGTATTAGGACGAAACCAATTCCTTTCAATTAAGAATCACTATAGATAAAAAAACTCGTCATTCCTAGAAGGTAGTGCCAAAACGGGAGCATTCACCAATCTTCTTCTCAATTCTGGAAAACAATCATCACATTCTTTTGTCTAGATAAACTTAACACCCTTCCGAATTAGCTTAGTCATTGGACTAGATAACCGTGAAAAATTTCTAACAAACCTTCGGTAATAGCCTGCTAAAACAAGGACGTTATGAATCTCAGTTAAATTTGTGGGTCTTGGTCATTCTTCAACAACCATTGTTTTTGTATCATCAATAGTTATCCCATCTTTAGAAACAATGATACCAAGGAAAGAAATTTTTTGCAACCAAAACTCACACTTGATAAATTTCCCATACAATTTCATTTTTTAAGGTTTTCAAAATAACGCTTAAATGACTTTCATGCTCCTCTTTACTTTTATAAAACACCAAAATATCATCAATGAAAAAAAAACACAAACTTATCCAAGAACTCATGGAAAATTCTATTCATAAGGTCCATGAATACGGCAGGTGTGTTGTTTAGCCCAAAAGGAATAACTAAAAATTCATAATGGCCATATCTTGTACGAAATGAAGTCTTTGGAACATCTGCTTCCTTTACCTTCAACTGATGGTACCCCGATCTCAGGTCAATCCTTTAAAAATACTTAGCTCCCTGGAGCTGATCAAACAAATCATCGATATGAGGCAAAGGATATTTTTTCTTAACAGTGATGTTATTCAAGGCTATATAATCAATTCAAAGTCTCATAGAACCATCATTATTTTTCACAAATAAGACAGGAGCACCCCATGGTGATGTGCTAGGTCGAATGAATCCTTTCTCTAATAAATCTTGCAATTTCTCCTTTAACTTTAAAAGATTAATTTGAGCCATTCGATAAGGGGGTTTTGGAATTGTCTTAGCATCAGGAACTAAGTCAACAGTAAATTCAACTTCCCGATCTGGCATTATTCAAGGAAAATCATCAGGAAAAACATCAGGATACTCATTTACCACTGGCACATCATTATTCTGAATGGTTCCCTTGTTTTCAAAAATATGTGCAAGGTAACATTGATTTCCATCTTTTACATGTTTCTCACCCTCGTGATATGTTATCAATAGTAAGGGTTCATTCTTGTACACAAACTGAAAGTATTTCTGAAAAGAAACTTCTTTAGCTCTATAATCAATCTTATAATGGTAAACAGAGAGCCAATACATACCCAGGATAACATCAAACTCTACTAGAGGTAAAACAATAATGTTTGCAAGTATGTTCTTTCCATGGATAAGGATAAGAAGACTCCTATAAATTCTTTTTGCCTCAATATTTCCCCCATGTGTTTTTATCGCAAGTTCAGGAGTCATTTCTTGAGATGGAATTCCCAATTTACTAGAAAAGTTTTCAGATATGAAAGAATGTGTAGACCCGAAATCAAAAAACACTCTGGCATAATCTAAAAAAACAAAAAAAAATACCTGATACCACTTCATTTGCTGACCCAAAATCGTCCGAAGTAGTTGCAAAGTATTTCACCACTCCCTTTTGCTTATAGTCTGACTGTTTCGCATCATTTAAGCTCTTTGTTGAACACTCATTTGCATAATGACCCATCTCATTGCACTTGAAACGTTTCACTAACTATAAATCAAACATGGTCTTACCATCACCCTGATCTTTTTCAGTGAAATCACAAGCCTTATGTCTCATCTTACAACATCGATAGCACTTTCCATAATTCAGAAGACATTCACCAGTATGCCTTTTACCACATTTATCACAAACATGAAATTTAGTTTTCTTACCATCAGACTTATTTGAAGGATTCTTCCCTTTCTCCTGCCATCTCGGTCTCTTCTTCTATTGGTTGTTATAGAACACTTGATCATCGACAAACTCCATTTATACCTTCTCAGCACATCGAACAAGATTTTCATAACTCTTGAACTCACAAGAAGCTAAAGCCCTTCGATATTTTTGCTTTAATCCTGAGTAAAAACCATTGATTTTACTATCAAGGTCTCAGATAAAATTTGGAGCATACCTTGCCAATCGAGTGAATCTTTCCTCATAAGCAGCCAATGAGTCGTCCTATTGCCACAATTCCAAGAATTGTTTTTCCATCCAAATTCAAACAAACTTAGGAAAATATTTCTCAAGAAACATACCTTTGAATTCATCCCAGTCAAGAGCATCAATCTCATCAGTGTCCCTGATATTTTTAACCATCGACCACCACTGATCTGTTTCACCCTCCAAATGGTAAATTGCAAGACTAACCTTTTGATTTTCTGAACACCCCATGACATCAAAAATCTTCTCCAGTGCTTTAATCCACCCTTCAGCTAGCACAGGGTCAGATGATCCTCTGAAAGATGGGGGATGTTGCCTCATGAAATGTTCCACCACTGACAGGTTCCTCTGCGGTTGATCTGGCTGATCTCATCCATGGATACAACCCCCATTTATCTCTTGAGTCAACTACGCCATTACTGCAACAAACTGTTCAGTTCCAATTACGACCATCTTAGGTTGCTGATTCGGATGGTAATTTCCTTCTGTATGCCTTCCTAGCACTACTTCCATGTTTCATCTATGGAAAACCATTCTGAACAAACATGTCTTAGATGAACCAACATGGTAATATTGAAATTCTATATCATTTAAATTTTAACATAAAATGAAATATTTTTGGATAATCATTTAATATAATTCTAACTCCTAAAGTTATCTCAACCAACCTTTGATACCAACTATAAGGCCCCTTCCTTAAACATTACTTAATCTTGAGTTATAACAAGAATGCACATTGAGGATCTTTTCATGTTTATATTTTTAGAGAATTAGATCATAAAACATGCATTACATTCCACATTTGAACAAGGTGGTTATATAAAAGAAAATATTCATTTTTTCCCATCAAAGGAGACATATTTAAAATAAAACATGGACTCTTTCTTGACACTTCCTCGACACTATCATCACATCATGTACCTTTCCCTTAACCTGTGAAAAACATTTCAAAAACTTGGGATGAACATAAAAAGCTCAGTAAGGGATATAAAATTACGGAATGAAAACATTAGTCCATGTATTCATATGAATTAATGAAATCATACTTTACTCATAAAACAAAAGCACTTTAACATACCGCATGAAATAATAAGATTTATAAATAGATCATAGAAAACATAATACATAAAGGTAACTTGAGGCATTCATAACATTCTTACATAGGGAGTAACCCTCATGGTTACGTTTGGAATACCCATCACAGTATATTCCCTAAATCTCTATGGAGAATCCTTAGAGTTTCACTCCTTCACGTTACCCAATTCATTGGAGAGATATATCGTGCTCACTCGCCCTTAGTTTATCACGGAACCACCCATCTTCATAAACAATTCCCAAAAACCATAATATAATTGTATCACATAAAACATGCATAAAGGAAACATAACATTTCCACATTTCAATCACAAGATATCAATAACACATTTATATAATAAAAACATTATCAAAACCATTTTCAATACCAAAATAAAATAAATGTAAAACATGGTATTTATTTTTCATTTTAAAAAAAAGTTATGGCTTGTAGAGGAAGCCGAAACTCAAATAATGGTCACGGCGGTGGAGAAGTCATTGTCGCCGCATACATATGAAAAAAACATTCCCTTTTGTAATTTAGTAAAACGCTTCGTATAAAAAGATTCCTTTTGAATAAAAGTAAAAGTAAACGGGGTTTATACACCGTATAAAATATTATTGTGTATAAAACAAAATATGCCTCAATGGAAGGAGATTGAGACAAAGTCCCTTACCTCGTGTCCGACTTGACTTGATCGTTCATTAATCTCCTAAATAATAAACTTCAGTTAATTTATACGTGCTTAAGAACCTTTTTTAAAGTTCATTATTCCTTTTATATCACTTATTACCATATTATGAACATTATGTAACTATTTAATTTAATAACGGTCGTTTTGTTGATCTTTGGTACATGATCCAAAAATGGACTTCTTATAATTACATGTTGTTCATGTGGTCAAAGGTTTATTATATCTAGAATTATATTCATGATGTAGATATCATATATATCATATATATCTTGTATATATATCATTTATAATATTACATATCATTTAGAGGTAAGAAATGAAATGCACCGTTCATGGAGACGGTAAGCCGTACATAAGCATAAACACTACATTCATTTATTTTTCATATTTAATAGAGTGAAATCATAATTATATAAAGTTATATTATAATTACAATATAATATAATATATAATATCATTAACTCCATCCTTTATACATCCCACATATGGCATTAATGAATCAAATCACTTTGAGGGGGTGGTAGTCGGCACTTCCAAAAAATGAAATTATCGCATTTATCCATAATTGAAACCATAAAGGTATGCCATAAATGAAAAATACAGAATCATAATGAAAAAATAAACATAATATATATCATATATAAAAATAGTTACATCTTAATGGCCATATTTAAAGGTGTTAAAAGAATATTGAACAATTATCGTTTCGTGTGGTAATAATTCGCCATCCACAGAAACAGTATGTTCTTTAACCATTAGACGGAGGTGTGTGTAATTGTAGCTCCAATAATTCTTATAAAAACATAATATTATATTTAAGATATAATTTTTGTTAAAAAATAAAGGAATAAAAAGATTTTATGGGGTCGGATAAGAAAAATAAAACAACAGAACCCAAGTAAAGACATTACCTTTAAATTGGGTAAATCCTCTTGGTTTGAACCAAAAGGGTTTCTTGAAGTCCTTTCTGCCTAAGTTAAGGATTCTAGTATGAAGAGAGGGATTTGAAGAGATAAAATTAGCACATATTGGCCGAGCCAATGGCTTGAGAGGTGTGGGTAAGGATGTAGAGGTGGGGGCCTTTTATAAGAGTGAGGAGGGGCACTCTTGGAAAGTCAAGAAATGTTGCTTTATATTAAAATGAGTTTCAGATTTTAAAGGTCCCACATTGATATATTTATAGGATAAGGTGTTAAGGGTTATAAATATATACACCCAATATTTTTTTGACAAGTTTAAGTCTTATATTTTACATTATCTTTTAATTTTATTTAAATCGTTCATTAATGAGGTGATCGTTGCATCATCATGGTGTCATAAATAAATTTATTTATTTAATGTCTAAAAATTATAAGTAAAATAATATGATGTAGGAAATATTTTTAGATTTACAATGTCTATTTATAGTCCAAGAGATAATTTATTTAGACAAAACTAAAATTGTTTTACTTAGGTGTTATATACTTTTGTGATATTCTCCTTTCTTTAAAAATAAAATGATGAAGTGTCACTATCACCCAAAAGTGATTCCATGGGGTCCCAAAGTTTGGCACAAGGAATACCATGGTCAGCCATGAAAAAACAAGTAGCATTAAGACACATGTTGGGGTCATTTGTTATTATTATGATATCATTTTATTACACTTAACTACCTGATTACTAATTAATCACGATAATTAAAGATAATTACCATCGTTACTATTCATAATGTCAAAAAACAAAAGAGTCTTAATTACATAATTCGGACATTCTGATTACAAATATGGATTCCATTTTACCAATTTCCAAATGAAAAAATTACAGTAATTAATTTAAAAAAATGATTCTCGTTGTCAAAACAAATAGCGGGTTTTTTTAAACAATATCTATCAAAATTTTGACAATTTTTTATGTCCAATTCCAATGTGAAATTAATCCAAATGACCACCATGGGATTAAATGGTAAAAATATATTCTAATTAAACTTGAAAACCAATTTAAATGATAATATAACCATATAATTAAACTAGATTAAAAAGCAGTTTTGAAGTAAAATGTAGTATTTTTCACTATTCATTAAAAAATGAACATTGTCAGAAAAATACTAAAAATTTATCCAATGTGAATTTTAATGTCCTAATACTAAATAATAAGTTTATTTTGACAAATAGATCTTATAAAATTGTCAAAATATATATTTAAAAATGGTTCTCCATCAAAAGGCGGTAAAACAATCTTTTAAAAGTATTCGAGAATTCAATGGTTAAGATTGGATTTATTCCCATTTTAAGCCTTTATAACAATATCTAATTAATAAATAGAGATAGATAATAAAATCCATAATTTTTTACTAACTTGGGATGTTACAACTGAGTTTCCACGGTGATCCATATCCTCTATCAATAGAGGATTGGCTAGATTTTATCGTTCGTATCTTCATTTTTATTCGAACCATAATGTATTAGTTGGTTTCATCACCAGCTAGAACTTTCCATATAGTATTTGGGCCCTGGTGTAATCTTTTTATCTATATGAACAGTGATTTAACACTCTCATGTCCCGACTTCTAACAGCTATTCCATGAGGAGTGCTACCCATCCTATCTATGATCAGTTTGAATTTTGGAGATTCTGGAGATACATATGGAATGTATGATAGTGGATAATTATGATTCAAGGTTCATAGAATTTACATTATATCCCTTGACATGATTTGTGATTCATGCTTCTGAGCATGGAAGTTTGAGCAGAGACACTGCAGAAAGATATGTGCTAGTGTGGTTCCCTTGTATATACCCACCTAGGTCATGGTTACCAAGCAAGTACTAGTGATAGAGATATTTCTACCATATGGATTCTAGATAGATAGAGATGACATTGGGCATCATAGAGCTATGTCATCTGCACCAGCTAACGGGTGCTAGTCAGTGGGATCTTAGTGCAAGAGATCTTTTCGTGATCAAACTTAGGCACATTGTCATGTAGTATAGGGATAGCATAGATCACCAGTGCGGTCTAGAGAAGATCGGTGATATGCATGTGAAGGTTGAGGTCACATAGCACATGACTGCTTGACTAGACATGCCTAGGATCATATGAAGAGAGCTGACATACCACCACGATAGAGGTAGCACCATGAACAGGGATCTCCCAGGTGAGGGAAGGGTGTTCCCCAGGGAGTTGGAGATATCATAGGAGTAGGTGGGTCTCTTAGAGGGGATAAGTTGATGGTGTTTGATTCTATGATATCCTTCCACCTCTACCCCTAGATGTCCCATGACGATCTCAAAGGGATGGTGGTTGGAGTCACGAATAGCTATAGGATTTGGAGTCTTATGACCTCGCAGGTACACAAAATGATTAGAGGTATAATATATATTTATTCTACTCTTTATTCAGTTTTAGTAGAAATAGGTTCCAGTCATTTCTTCATCTTATTCTCATCATGTGAGAGTGTGAGATCTTATTTGATGCACTAGCTCCACATATTCTTCTTGAGGTTAATATAGGGAACGCTTCTTCTGTATCCTTTATATGTTGATAGTGTGAGCTATCTCTTGGTGGATAGAGGTTCATGTGAGACCTTTTGGTCATCATGATGGAACTATATTATATTATATGGGGTATGGATTGGTTTTCCATGGTACGAGCCCAGATTGATATTCATCATAGAAGATTAAAATGCCCACACACTGATGGGATGGGATTAACCTATATTGCTGAGAGAGATCACATGGAAGGATGGTGGGTTCTATGAGAAGATTTTCATAGTCCATAAACTATCAATTATTCAGTATATCAATTATTTTATAAGGATATTAAAGAATTTTTATTCCTTCAGTTGTGGAAAATTATATGGAAATCATTCTCAAGGAAGTTTTAGGAGTACCTCTGAGGCAAGAGATGGGTTTTTATATCGACTTGAATCTCGAGACCACTCTAATATATTCTGTGGAATATTGGATGTCCCCTAACGAGCTCCAGGAGATGTGGTTGAAGTTGGAGGATTTTTAAGGGAAGGGATTCATTAGGCCTAGTTCATTCCCTTAGGTAGCTCCAGTATTTTTTATGTAAAAGTTATATGAGATTTCGTGGCATTTCATCTATTATTGTCACCTAAACCCGGACATGATAAAGAAAAGGTATCATTTTTTTATGATTAAAAATCTCTTTGAATAGTTATGAGGCAAGATATAGTTCTAAAAGATTTATCTTAGGTCCTAATTCAACCAATTGAGTGTTTGTGAGGCTGATATTTCTAAGATGCAATTCTGATATCGCTACGGACACTATGGGTTCTCAGTGATTCCCTTCATTGTGATGAATTCCTCCACCATGTTTATGTCTTTGATAAACCAGTTTTTTCCAGCCATACATGGACCAGTTTGTGGTTTTCTTCATTGATGAAATACTCATCTACTATTTATCAGAGGAGAAAAATGAATATTACTTCAGTATTGTTCTATATTTACTAAGAGCTGGCCATATTTATGGTAAACTCTCAAAGTCCTAGTTCTGGATTCATGAGTTTAACTTTCTAGGGAATTAAATATCTAATTACTGTTTAGATATAGGCCCAGTGAAAATCTATGTAGTGTTTTACTGGGTAAAACCCAAGAGTGTGTCATATCTACAAATATTTCTTATCTTGGCAGGGTACATTAAGAGTTTTGTGGTGGAATTCTCCATAAATTCTGCCCCTTTGACTACCCTGACATGGAAATAATAGTTGTTTTTCTATATTGATCATTTTCAGAGTGCCTTCGATGATTTGAGGCTGATACTGTTGAGTTCACATGTGTTGATACTACCAAATGAGGTTATAGTGTGCATAGTGTATTGTGATGCCTCATGAGTTGGGATGAGTTACAGGTTGATCTAGAAACATGCAATTATAACATATGGGTTGAGGCAGTTGAGACCCGATGAGTATAACTATATGATTCATCACCTAGATATGGAAGTGGTATTCTTCACCTTATGTATGGAGGCACTACCCTATGGGGGAGTGCTTTTTGGTTTACTCATACCATCAGAGTCATAGGTGCGTCTTCACATAGAGAGACTTGAACCTAAGAATGTGTTTCCGGTTGGAGTTCCTATAAGAATATGACTTTGAGATAGTCTACATTGGGGATGGGAAACATGGTAATAGATTCCCTTAGTAGGAATTATCAGGATCACTTAGTGTAGGATGCTTTAGAGTAGTTGCATTCCTTGTAGCTGACCCTGGTGGAGTAGTAGGGTATAGATTTTCTGAAATCGATGGTGTTGACTCCTCTACTTATTGAGTGTTTGAGAGAGTCCCAGATGGGATAGATTGAATATGAGGTATTTTATGACTATATATACATAAAGAATTGACCAAATGGATATTCTTAAGGAGGGAATCATGTTATCAATTTCCATGGACGGATAGTGGTCCTGGACATGATGTGAGAGGAGGTTATGAAAGAGTTCTATACTTATCCCCTATCCATACACCCCGGTGTGGGGAAGATGTGGAGATACCTTCAATGGCATATTTGTGTTTTAAAATGAGAAGAATCGTAGATGAGTTCATCACTTGGTGCCTCACCTATGAGTAGGTGAAGGATAAGAACCAATTTTTGGTTGGTTTGTTACAGGCCCTTGAGATCCTGGAGTGGAAAATGGATGGAGTATGTATGGACATTGTGATAGGGATTCCACGTATAGAGAATGGTAATGACTCCATATAGGTGATATTTGACTAAATAACGATGTTTGCACACTTATTTTCTATCAGGGAGTATATTTAGGTGGAGATTTTGGGAAAGTGGTATGTACAGGAGATCATTCACCTTTATGGGGTTCCCTTAACTATCTGATCATGACACATGGTTTACATATGTGTTGTGTAGATACTTGTGGGATTTATTTAGGTTCCAAATGAGGATGATTATATCCTTTAACCCCCAGACTTATGAATAGACTAAGTGCACTATTCAGTGGATGGATGATATGTGGAGAGATTTCATGTTTCACTTCAGTCAGAGCGGGGAGGATCACTTTCCCTTGGTTGGGTTTGTATAGAACAACAACTACCACACTACCATCATCATGAAACCTTTTTATCCCATATACAAGAGACCCTTCTGGTCACCCTTTTGCTGGATAGATATCATTGAGACAACTCTTTTTGGCCTCTACATGGTCTATGAATTTATGGAGAAGGTCCATGTCCTCTATGAGTGGATAATGACAAACCAAAGAATATATAAATCATACATAGATCATTATTTTATGCCCTTGGAGTTTGAGAAGGAATACCACATTTTCTGGAGAGTCTCACCATGACGATGATTATAGAGGTTTGGATAGGGAAGCAATTTATCTGTGTGGTTCATCTAGATATTCAAGATAATGCAAAGGTTTGGTGAGGTTTCATAACTCCTCACCCTACCCCCATAGCTGGATCGGGTGAACGATGACTTCCATGTGTCGCATCTAATGAGATATGTGCATGAACCCACACACATCATCGACTAGGGTGATCTGGACCTCAAGGATGGATCCAACTTAATGGAGAACCTGGTGTCGATCAAGGATTCGTAGGAGATGACCCTTCAAGTATAGACCATCCCATTGGTTCAAGTGTTTTGGTAGAATGGGAATATGCAGGAGAGATCCTGGGAGCAGGATATCCAAGTGTGGGCTCAGTATCTCAATTTGCTCATTTAGTTTTTATTTCTAGGATAGAAAATTTTGAAGGAGAGAATGATGTACAGACCGAAGATTTGTCATTTAATACTTTGAAATATTTCTAAATATATTTCCAGATCTAGATGCTTATATAGAGTGAAATTTTGAGGCCCGTTGTGCATGAAAATAATTTTATAAAAATATAAAATATAGTTTATATGACATGCATTAATTTTCATTAAGATACTTGGATTAATCTTAAATGGAATCTCAGGTCAAAAATATGATACCAAAGTTGAGTCTGGAACTTGTTATTTACCCTACATGCAACCTAAAATAGGTCATGGAGAAGTTTTTGGCCATCTCCCCCATTGTAGGTACATTTAGTAGATAAATTAATTAATTCAATTAATTAATTAATTATTAATTTTGAGATAAATGGTTTTCTTTAAATTTATATCCATGGATAATTTCCAAGCGCTAGCCTCATAACATTGGGATCATTGAGATCTTCCTCCTATTCTTCTTCTATTGGAGATTCACTTCGGATGATGATGAAACTCTGGATCGATGTATATTAGGAAGTAGCAAATGCAATGACTTCCTTTGATCATTAACGAGTGTGTTCTTCAAGGAAAAATTATCCAATCTCCATGTAAGACTCTTCAATTTTTGAATGATGCCCATTTTTAATAAATTGATTAAGTATATTTATCCCCTTCTTGGATTTTCAAAAATTTTGTCCTTTTCATGTGTCTGTGTACCAAGTAAATTGGTTATGGAATTGTTATCTAACCCTGGTTATCCCAGTTCTTGATCATTGGATAATAACATTTAGAAAAAATCATTTAAATTTTTTTATGGTGTATTTCTCTCTAATTGTTTCATGTTCATCACTAGTAGGACCCCGCAGTCTTGCTTTGGAAGTTTTGAGTAGTACCGAGACCGATTGGACCTCCGGAATCATGATATATTCATTAATGAGGAACTGATTGATGAAATATGGATAGATATAGGATGTTTATGATTTTTATATGATCATTTCAATGATTTTAGGTTGTATCATCAATAGCATAAGTTTTGGGCTCATGAAAAATATTTTTCATATTTCAGAGGATCAACAAAGTCTGATTTCTAATAAACAACTGCCAGAAACTAAGATCCACAGCTAGATACACTATTTTTGATTGAATTCAAGGCCAGATCTAAAAACAAAAGACCATATTTGGCATGTGCATCATATATCTGAAAATGTATAAAAATATGAGGACACACTATCTACTGTGAAGAACACATGGTGTGTATCCACTTGGTGGAGATGGGTAGGGTTTCGTGAAATTATAAGGATGGAATGGTGTGTAGCCCTCCTAATAGCCATGTACCTCAATCCTCAGTGGATGATCCATGAGACTAAGAACCTAAAAGGGACCCCATGTGAGCATACATGGTCATGTACCAATGTTCACGTACATGGCTTGGATATATGGACATGGGAAAGAACATGGGTGGGACCCAATGTGAGCATACATGCCCATGTACTGAAGTACACAGACACAGTTTGAATACATGAACACATCCAAACACACAGTCGGGACCCTAAGTGGGATGGGAAAAACATATATACCCCCCCCCCCAACATGTCATGTAACCCTACATGGTAGTAAATATGAGTAACTCTAGGGAAACGTTCAGGTGAGGGATTGGGACCACACACTGTGTGGGTCCCCTCACAAGTCATGTACCCCTTGGATCCTTTAGTGGAAACTTCAAGCTTCTATATCTCCTTTATTTGGAATCAGATATTCAATATGAGTATCCTATCCTGAGTGTTTTTTCACATAAAAATTATGGTTCCCTTGGTTTTGGATTTTGAAATACTATGTTGAATGTTTAGGGCATGATGTGTGTTTAGGTGATGCTCGATTATGGTAGTGATCATACAGAATCACTAGAGACATCCCTTCTGAAACTCTCCAGCTGGTCTAGGATGTGTCCTCTACCATCGGAGTGGAACACTCCTTTTGGTAAATACATCGGTCCTCCATCGAATAATAGAGTGTAATCCTCCATCTTGGTCGGGCATGGTTCCTCTACCACTATAGTGGAACCCACTTGTCAGCACAGGGCATGGTTCCTCTAAATACTTCCAAGTGAAACCATCTAGCTATGCTGGGCATGAGACTTTGATGAATTTTGGAGTGGAACCCTCCTATCAGTATATGGTATGGGTCCTCTACAGACTTCCGAGTGGAACCATCCAGTTGGGCTGGGAATGGGTCCTTGACGACTGAAGTAGAACTCTCATACTAGGTAGTACATGTTTCCTCTATTGATTATCTAAGTGGCACCCATCTGTTATACTAGTGAATGGGTCCTAGAGCTAGAGATTTTTGCTCCTTAGTTGTGTGTCATAGTGATGAGTCGTGTATTGACTTGGAAGGATAGTTCTAGGCAGATGCATGAGATATTGGGAATCATTGATAGACTTTTGGAACTATTTGAATCTATTCTACTTCGAATTAGCGGTGAGATAGAGATCCCCTTACACTCTCATTTGGGATTCTTTTGACTAAGCATATGTATATATACACATCTTTCCATACCTTTATATTTGGTTACTCTCTTTAAATGAGAGGAAAAGACACATAGGGTATTCCATGTGATTTCCATGTCAATATTATCATGGTTGTATAAGTATAATCTCCTATTATTGGTTAAAAAGACTCAGTGTGTAGTTCATCTATACACCATGTTGAGACCCTGGGTTTGGACAAGGTTACTCTCTCTTGTCTTGGGTTAATCTTTTCTCTTTAACTGCTTTCAACATCCTATTTATTATCTATATAATTTCTATTATTGTTGTATCTATTACTATTCCCCCTTCATATTTTAGGTCATCATACTAGATAAGTATATACTTACCCTTGAATGGGATTTTTCTACATGTTTCGTGTCATATGTAGATGATGGATAGGTCGGCAGTGACTATATAGGAGATTAGAAATACCTGGTACTTTGGACCACATATGGTGGTCGTAGCTTGGTGACCAAGAGCTGGTCTCTCTCGGAATTTTACATTCTAGTTTCTTAGGTTGGGACCTATTTCTGGTTGGTCATGTATTTTTTCCCTTTAATTTTTTGTTTACACTATTGTACTCTTGTACAATTTAGATGATTTGTATGCATAGTCGTTTCCCTAGTGGTTTGAATATTTTTCTCTTTTTTCTCTAAAATTCTACAATGAAATGGTTGTGTGTGTGCATACAGTTACTTAGGATAAGGTCTTCCCATGTTAGTAATCACTTCAGTGCTAATCACTAGCCCCTGGCCTATGGTTGTAGGTTTAGGGTAATTGCGGCTCAAACCCCAACTTGGGTCGGGTAGGGACAACACATAACTTAGGTTTTCACCAAATTTATCTAGTCCAAATAAGAAAAATTCTATACTAATCCAAAAAATAATTAAACCCTACTATTGTTTGAATTATAAAACCCCATATTAACACTCCCAAATTCAGTGCTAAATCTATAATCCTAAAAAAATTGAAACAAATTGATATTAACCATAATTTATTTTATAACATTAAAATATGTAAAACATCACAACTCCAAATTTTCACACAATCATAATAATACAAGGTTCCATGTCTTTACATATTAACTTCCTTGACTTTCACAACTGAAAAGAAGATTTCTTCAACTATAATAATATTTCATTTTTATATTTTTAACATCACCCAAAAATTATATCTATATAAAACATTAATATAAATATATCCAGGTAAAAAAGATCATATGAAAAAGGAAACAAAAGTCATGGATGATTTCAAACACTTAGTAAAGGAAAACCTCATAAACATGTCATTAATGGTTTAGATCACAAGTAGATGTGGAAACTTCAGTTGGTGAAAAATATATTACTTTAAATATCATGGGATAACAAGATTTATCCATAAGTCTTTATATTAGGATAAGTGATATCAAATTTACAAACATATACCATGGAATATGGGTATCAAAACATGAGGTAATAATCATTACCCATGTAACATACTCATTTGTATAAATATATTTCATGTCATCAAAAGAAAGAATATTGGTAGAAAATGACATAAACATAGGTGTAGAAATAAAAAAATAGTGTAGTAGGAATCACTACTAACTTCACATAACATGATAGAACATACATCATTACTTGTTTGAAATAGTATAGAAAGCATCACTTCTTAATTCCCAAAAAATATAGTGGAGTATGAATTACTACCTAATTGTCATAAAAAATTAGCGTAGAAATCATTTTTTGATTCCAATACTACAAAATAGGCCATTAATAGTGCTAAAAATGGCCTTTATCATTTCTAGATAAGTGCTAACTACCAGTGGGAGATTAAAAGACTTGGTATTTTATCAATTCTTATAGAAGCACTGATAAAGGGGCATATTATTGGGTGTTGTAATAGAACATTTAATAACTAGTGTAGTGTGTGATGATAGCACACCACGTCACTAGAAACACCACCAAATTAGAAAAATCAAGTATGAATATTGAATTTAAAATAAATATCATTTAAAAAACAAATAAAAGAAAAAAATCTTATATTATAGACATTTCAAACATTGTTTTTTAAAATTACATAAGTTCAGATTATTACATACATTAAAAAACAATAGTATTCTTTTTTTTATTTTGATCCTTAACCCTTCTTAAGAGAAAAATATCACAAGTATAATAAATAAACTATTATGTTAGTAATAATGTAAAGAAATAAATTTATATAAAATGTTAATTTTAAAATAAACTTTAAGTCATATAATGAAATCTATGTATCATATTGAGTTGTGGTTGATTCTTGCACGTCACACCATTTCTTGTTTATATCCAATTATTTTCTCGGTAAAAATTAACTAAATAATTATAAGATAAAAATGATAAGTAAATTAATTAATTAATAATATATAGATTGATGAGAAAATAATCTAGGCTCATTTTCTTGGTTTTGGCAATGTGATGTGTGTTTTAAAATAAATTAATACTTATATATTGAAAAGAAGCACTTGTATTAACACCGGTCACATCGTGCATCGGATTGGGGGGTGTCTAATTCATACACATCACAACTAACTTTTGTATCATTTTATTAAAGTATAAAAAAACTAAATGTGTTCTCTTAGTTGTGAGTACATTGTTTATCTTTTTTACTAAAATGTATTTTTAAACTGGAAACATACACATTGACTCATACCAATCACATCATGTGTTGATTTGATGTGATACTAATTCCTACACATAAAAAATATCTTATGAATAGTTTTCTTAAATTTTAAAGACAATCTGAGCACCTTTTTTCAGTTTTTAGTGAGTGAAACTTGTTAAACTAAAATCTCAATTCTAAACTAATAATAGAAACATTAGGTCACACTGGACACATTGTGTATTTAATTGAGGTGATGTTGATTCTTACATGTCAAAAATGACATATTGATCATTTTCATAAAGTATCAAAACAATAGGAATGTGTTTTCTTGGTTTTCAGTTGTCCTTTTAACTAAAATTAATGTCATTTTTTAATAAAAAGACACACATTGAGTCATATCAGTCACACTGTGCATCAGATTTAGATGCAAATAATTATTACACATCTTCAATGTCTTATAGATTGTTTTCATAATGTATCAATATAATCCAAATGTATTTACTCGGTTTTGAGTACGTCACTTGTCTTTTTTACTAAAATGCCATTTTAAACTGGAAACACATACTTTGACTCATACTAATCACATCATGAGTTGGTTTGACATGAGACCAATTCAAACACATCAAAGATGACTTATGAATCAATTTAATGAAATATTAAAAAATATATAAGCATGTTTTCTTAGTTTTCAGTGAGTGACATTTTTTGAACTAAACTATCGATTTTAAACTAATAACAGACACATTGAGTAATATCGGGAAAATAGTGTATCAGATTGAGGTACCTCTGATTCCTACACATAAAAAATGACTTGTGGATCATTTACCAAAACTAGAAAAACAATATTAATGTTTTTAATAAATTTTGATTAGTTTAGTCGTCCTTTTTACTAAAATTGATGTCAATTTTAAATAAAAAGATGCACTTGGAGTCGTATTGGTCACACCGTGAGTTGAGTTGAGGATTTTATAATTATTACATGTCCCAAATCGCTTATGGAGTATTTTTATAAATTATCAAAATAATAAAAATGTGTTTACATAGTTTTCAGTATGACACTCTTCTTTTTTACTAAAATGTCATTTTAAACTGGAAACATGAACTTTGACTCATAAAGATCACATCATGTATCTGTTTGGAATGTGACCAATTCCTACAAATCAAAAATTATATATGCATCAATTTGAAAAATTATCATACAAATAGATCATGTTTTCTAATTTTTTAGTGAGTGATAATTTTTGAACTAAATAGTCGATTTTAAACAACCAAAGAACACATTGAATCATACCAGGCACATCGTGTACGGGATTGATATACTGATATTTTCTACACATTAAAAATGAATTATGGATTGTTTTCCTAAATTATCAAAACAATATGAATGCATTTTATCAGTTTTGAGTAGCTCAGTTTCCCTTTTTATTAAAATTCATGTCAATTTTAAATAAAAAGTCACACTTGGAGTCATACCGATCACACCATTCATCAAATTGAGGTTTGACTAATTCATAAACATTAAAAATGACTTATGGGTCATTTTTATAAAGTATAAAAATTATCTGTATGTATTTTCTCAGTTTTGAGTTGGTTAGTTGTCCATTTTACTATAATTGATGCCTATTTAAAATAGAAAGTATCACTTGGAGTCATATCGGTCACACCAAGAATCATATTGAGGTTTGGATAATTCCTAAACATCCCAATTGGATTATGTATTTCTTTCATAAATTATCAAAACAATATGAATTTGTTTACTCAATTTTGAGTATGGAACATGTATTTTTTACTAAAATGTCATTTTAAACTAGAAACACTAACTTTGAATCATAATGATCATATATTGTATTGTTCTGATGTGAGAAAAATTCCTAAAAATCACAAATGACTTATGAATAAATTTCTTAAATTATTAAGAAAATATAAGCGTGTTTTCTCCATTTTTAGTAGGTGATATTGTTTGATCAAAATTATCGATGTTAAACTCATAACAGACACATTAAGTCATATAGGGAACAACGTATATCATATTGTGGTGTGGATAACTCCTACAAATCAAAAATTCACTTATGGATAATTTATATAAAGTATAAAAAAATTATTAATGTCTTTTCTTGATTTTGAGTAGGTCAGTTGTCCTTATTACAAAAATTGATATCATTTTTAAATAAAAAGACACACATGGAGTCATACTGGTCACATCGTGCATCGTATTGAAGTATGGATAATTCCTACATGTCTCAAATGACTTATATATCATTTTAATATCGTTTTAAAACAATATAAATGAATTTTATTGGTTTTTATAATATTACATGTTTTTTTACTAAAATTTCATTTTAAACTGGAAACACACACTTTTATACATACTGATTACATCGCGTATCAATTTGACATGAAACCAATTCATACATATCACAAATGAATTATAAATCAGTGTTATAAATAATTAATAAAAATAAAATAATGTTTTTCTTATTTTAGTGAGTGTATTTTTTTGAACTAAACTATCAGTTTTAAACTGATAACATACAGATTGAGTCATAGCGGTCACACGGTGTATCAAATTAAGGTTTTACTAATTCCTACGCATCCCAAATGACTTTGGGATAATTTACATAATTGTTTGAAATAATAAAAAAATATTGTCTTTGGGTATGTCATATTTACTTTTCACTAAAATTAATGTCAATTTTAAATAAAAATGAAACACTTAGAGTCATACCGGTCACACCATGTGTCAAATTGAGGTGTGGTTGATTCTTACATGTCCTAAAGTTTCAAAATAATCCTAAATTTTAATATAACCATGTTTTAATTGTTTTCCTATGTTTAACATTAAGCACTACATATTGAATCTATGTTATTAGCTGAAAAACCTTTCTCATTATTAAAATTCAGAAGAGAATAGGAAGCTCATGGGACCATTATATCATGAGAAGTCACCATAATGGGCACATGAGCTTCCACTACTCTTATGGATTTAAAACATGAGAAAGGTTTTTTAGCTGATAACATCAAATCAATATGTATTGTTGGAAACTCGACAAAGAAAGATGATGAAAATAGACAATGAAGTTACATTAGAATAAATAATAATTTTATCTATTTTGTGGCTTCTTCTAGATAGTTGAAAGCAAAAAATTACTTTCCAACATACTTGAAAAAAAACTAAATTAGTATTAGATAAAAAAATATTAGGAAATTAACTTAAAAATAGTAGATAAAATGATCAAAACATAATTAAATAAGTTGTGCGAATTCACCTTTTCTAGATGGTTGTATGTATTCTTGACACATTTGTGTATTTTCATTATTGCAATTATAGGATTGAATTCCAATCCCTCAGGAGCATGACCAGATTCAAACAAACCACCCCAACTCAAACAAAATAATTCACTTGTATAAGAAAAAAATTATTTTATTAGTAATACTAAAACAATTAAGAGTAAATATTAAACAATACATGAATTATATAGATAATGATTTTACTTTACAAATATTATTGACCATAGAGATATAATTATGGTAAACGAAAAATGATGATAAAAAAATGAAAATATTTCTCTACCAATAATTAAACAATAAGTGAGGAGGATAAAGAGAATATAAGATACATTGGATTGAATATTAGAATCATTCCAGTGAAAGTAAAGATATCATATTGGGTTCATAAAATATTCATTTTATACAATAAATAAATAAATAAATATACATAAGATATTCATTATAAAAGGTGGAAGTTTTAGATAATTATAATAAGGTACACTTAGAAGTTGATTATTTTAAACAATTTAATAATGCATTAAAGAAAATGGGTGATTGAAATTATGAAAAGAATTACTCCATTATGGTAGGTGTTATCCTCTGAATTCCTCCAAAGATGAAAGTTATAGAAAATTATCATCCTCATCAGATCATCTTTTGAATAGTTGCCATTTTATTTTGTTATTTGGTACTAATCTTCCATTTTTTGTGAAAATTCACCTATGATCCTTGAAATAATCAAATAAATAGTCATCCATATGATGAATACTGCTCAGATTAGTACAATAAATATAAAATAGATGGGGCATGGATCCTAAAAAATGTAATAATAACTTTTCAGAAGATGAAACTGATGAGGATAATATTTGTACCTATTGTGTTCTATAAAATGTGTAATGAATCAAGTTTGTGAGAATTACAAGGATGGTAATCATAGATTACTATGGACAGAACCAAAAGGCAATATTAAATAATGGTTTATTTTTAGATGGATTAAAGTAAAACATGCATAGTGTTAATAACATCTGTTATGAAAGAAATGAGTTGATTTTTAAGAACTATTAATGAGTGGATTATCTTTTCAAAGATGTATATATTTTTATCAACTGTAAGAAATAAAAGAAAGGATGAAATGAATAAATAAAATTTTATTGGTTATGGGAAAGTTTCGGTAAAAACTAAAATGAGTAATACTCTAAAAAACCTCATTATTCCCAAGTAGAGCCTAAATCATTTGGACAGGTCGGTAGGGATGATAATGGGATTAAATATATGCATTATAGTCTTGATCCATATAAGAAAAATGTGACATGGGAAATTGTTACTAGGATAGAAGGAAAAAAATGTTATCTAGACCAAGTGGGTGTTCAGTAATAAACTCATTGACTATGGAAAAGTGGATAAAATTAAATAATAGATAGTGTGAACGGGGAACTCCTAGATCAAAAAAATTTATATTTATGATAAACTTACATCCATATCCCATTTGGGAACTATTT
The DNA here is from genome assembly GCA_963277665.1 of Viscum album. Classification (NCBI taxonomy): domain Eukaryota; kingdom Viridiplantae; phylum Streptophyta; class Magnoliopsida; order Santalales; family Viscaceae; genus Viscum; species Viscum album. The sequence continues at coordinate 1,646,722,651 of OY728164.1, forward strand.
TAATTTTTTGGTTATTTTAGTGAAAATGTAGTAAAAATTATACCAAATGGATTTCAAATATATGTTCCTCAATGGAGTTATTAAGGGGGGGTATACATTGAGGAACAAGAAGGGTTTATTTTGGATGAAAATTATATAAAGGTGTGCTAGTTAAAGAATTATTTGTATAAGATAAATAAATCATTGAGGACCAAGTATTTATGGTTGGATAAATACCTAATGAATCTTAGTTTTTACTAAGGTAGAGTTGATCCCACCCTCTACATCTAGAAGGATAATGATCAAAGTGTGTTGGTACTCATATGTGTCAAAGACATAATATTTGAGGATTGGAAAACGAACAATACATTTTTTGTGGTTCATATGAGGTAATATATCAAGATGTATACGATTGGTGAAACATTTTCCTTGGTTTATAGGCGAATTAAGGAAATCATAGCACATTAATTTCTTGATAAAAATATAAAAAGTAATTTCCCATGTGATTTGCAATGGAATATTCCAAATCATTGACAAAACCAACAGCTATATTGATTAATTTTTCAAAAGTTGACGATTGAAAAGAGGTAGATGTCATGGAATATAGGTATTGGAGCCTATTATGCCTCACAACAACACGACACAAGACTGGGTTTGATATATTTCAAGTCATATAGTACCAATGTTGTCCCAAGGAGAGCCACATGCTATCAGCAGTATAAGAAAAATGGCCTTTTGCGATGATTTATTTATGATGGGATCTATTCTCGTCACAAATAGTGCGTCGAAGAGATTATTTGCGATGGTTCCCTAATCCCATCACAAATAATGGGTTTTTTCAATGGTATTAGGGGTCCTGTCGCAAAAGGTTTTGTGAGGTGTGGCACAGATTTCATGCCAAACTGCAAGAAGGGTATTTGCGATGGGGGGGGATCCCCATTACAAATACCTGGCGGCAGTAAATACTATTTGCGATGGGGACGCACTCACCCATAGAAAATACCCAGAAGCGGTAAATATTATTTGCGATGGGATATTCCCTCATTGCAAATAGTGTGTTGGCAGGGCACTATTTGCAATGGGTCCCGATGCAAATACACTTTTAGCCGCTGATAGTAATTAATGCGGTCGAAGGTATTTGCAACAGGTCCAGTCGCAAATAGTATCGTCGCAAATAATCTAACCAATATATATCTCCATCAATATTTTTCATTCTTCCTCTCAATTCATACTTTCTCTCTCTCTAAAATCTAATTTTAGAGTTTAATTTTCTCTAAGTTGATATTCTTTTTCCTGAACAAGTTTTGAAGTCGTCTACACCTATAAAAGACCATGTTTAAAGGTATTTATGTTTTATTTTATTTAATATTTATTTCATTTTTTAAATAAATTTTAATTATTATTAATTAGTTGTAATTAAATTAGATTTTTATTGTTTTTTCATCAATATTTATTTATAATAATAAATAGAAATTATTTTGTATTAATTATTAATAATTAGTAATAATTATGAATTATTAAAAATAATTAGTAATGAATATAAATAATTAGCAGTAATTTGTAATTAGTTGTGGTAATTTGTAGAAATTTTCATTATTTAATAGTAATTAACTCTAATTAGTAATTATTAGGAATTAATAGTAATAATTAGTAAAAAATAGTAATAAATAGTAATAATTAGTAATATTTAGATTTAGATTGTTTTTAGTTTTTATTATTTATTTTTCTGTTTGAAAATTAACTACATATAATATTTTCACTATTTTAATTTCAAATTGGAACTGAATGAGTCATATGAGTCTGCGACCTCTTAGACACAGGCTGGGAGTCAGGCCAAGATGGCTGAAAAAACTAGTGCCCACCATTTCGATGAGGCGACATGGATGCAGGCAACCCAGTATGGATTTGATAAGGGACAAGTAGTTGTTATCAGCTTTCATTTGACTCCTAGGACTTAATATGGTAATGATGATATGTTTGCGTCTAGATCAAGAGAAGATTGTGGAGATGCATCATCTTCTGGCTCACAGTATCAAGAGTAGCTGCAAGCTCAGAGTGAGTTTATAGAGAGTCTGTGTAAGCAGCAAGAAGAGATGTGTCAGTAGTAGTAGAAGTAGTTGTAGTATGAGGAGGAGATGCATCGATGACAGCAGTAGCATTATGAGCAGATAGAGTACATGTGTCGTCTGGCTCATAGTTTAGGGATATATTTTCCTCTACAATCTCCTCCAGCTGCTCTACCTCCCATAGAAGACTATCCCCTCCAGTGACTTTTTTTAATGTTAAAAAAATTTGAACTCAAAGTTTTTTGTAATATTAACTATTTACAACTTCTATCTTTTATATTGGTGTGAATATTGCATAATTTAATTTTTTTAATTTTTTAATTTTTTTTATTTTATTATTTTATTATTTATTATTAGTATTATATTTTTTAAGGTTTGTTTATTTTACTAATAATAATAATATCATATTACTTTTTTATATTTTTTGTGAATATTGAGAATTTAAATATTTAATAATTTTTTTATTATTTTAATAATATTAATATTACTTTTTCATAAGTATTAAGAATAATAATAATAAAATTATTATATTATTAGTGTTATATTATTATTAATATTATAATAATATAATTTTTTTATATTATTAATATTATTATTATTATATAATATTGTATTATTTCTATTAATAGTATTAATGTTATTATTATTTTATAATATTAATTTATCATATTTTTATTGAATATATATTTTTTATTTTATTAAGTATTTTTGACAGGACCTTTTGTAATGGGTTCATGCCGCAAATAGTTTATATATTTTGTAAATAAGTATTTGCGATGGGAAAACCAGGCTCGTCATAAATAGGTTTTTATGATGGGCCCGTCGCAAAAGGTTTATATATATATAATAAATATAATCAGAAAACTATTTGTGACAGACAAACAGGACCGTCGCAAAATGGTTTTTGCGACAAGACCATCGCAAAAGGTTGTTATATATATAATATACATAATCAGATAACTAATTGTGATGGTAAATCCTCCCATCAAAAATAGTAATTTTTTGCGATGGGCCCATCTCAAAAAAAACTATTTACGATGACATTTTTTGCAACGGACTATTTTCAATGGGAACCAGTCACAAATACCTCAAATTCCATTAGTACGGGAAAGACGATATTTCAAAATATCTAAAAAATAATGAATTTTGGGTTATTTTATTATAGGATAGTGTAACGGGACTTGTTGGTATACAAGGATATGGGATGAGAAGGTTCAGTGGATAACTTAGGGGAATTAGAGATATCGAAAAGCCTAGATTTTGTTCAATTATTTGTTTCATTAAACCCTTAAATCCCTTGAGCCTTGGATTCGAGCCTTCAAATAGCTGAAGCCTTGATTGTTTCCTAGATTCAAATGTGGATTCAACAATGAGGAGCACTGATAATAGTTTTCTTCTGCGGAGAGCTTCAGATATCGAGAACTGGTTCATGATGGTTAAGGTTCTTAAAATAGATAGTGACCCTTTAGGAATCAATATGTTAATAAGAGTTGATAAAATTAATCCGTATAAGTGTTTTTTTGGCACTGATAAAGAAGGAGATTGGTCAGCACTAATATTTTAGCGCTGATAAATACATATAATAGTTCTTTAAAAAACTAATACTAAAAAATTATATATAATTATAATCATTATAATAACACTTTTTATAAAATAATAATTTTATAATTCTTTGAATATATAATTATTTATTTATACTAATAAAAATACTTTTTTTAAAAATCATATTTATACCATTATCTATATTTATATAATTATATATATAGTAAATATGTTCATTATTTAAATAAATTTATTATAATTTTATAATTATTTATTTATAATTATATAATTACTTTTAAAATAAATATTATTTATTTATTTATAATTATAAATATATAAAAATTGTAAATATACATTTATAAATATATTTATTTATACGTATTTTTAAAAAAATGTATTTTTAACATTATTAATGAATATTTAATCTTAAGTGCATGCATGTTAAAAATGAGTAAATTTGATTAATTAAAAATGAGTATAATATTGAAATTTTGGATATGTTTGATTAATATAAATCATTAAAAAATTGATATATATTTAAATAAAGATTAATAAATTTTAAAGATATTAAAACATGGTATATAAATATATATAAAATAAATAATATAAATTGATTAGATTCCCAAAAAAAATATTTGTGTGTGTGCTTTTGTATATGAAAACGCATTAATGATGTATATGTGAAATCAACATAATATGTTTGGTCTATGTTAAATTGAAAAATCAAAAGTCATTCAATTATGTCTATTACTCGATGCAATTAGTCAGTATTTTTAATTCATATTAATTTTTAATTATAAACCATTATTCACTAAATATATTACTATTTATTGTAAAGAAAAAATAATATATTTATTATTATATAAATAATATTCATATACATTCATATATATCGAAATATTTAATATATACTATTTATTAACATTATTAAAAATTATTTAATTAATAAAAAGTTTAATATTTTCCTCAATTTATTTAATTTTTATTTTTTTAATTTTTTTCACATATATATTTATATCTAATATATACTATTTGTAATTTATATATAATATAATCAATTTATTCATTTTTATTAATAATTATTTAATTAAAAAATTGTTAATATTGTTTTACGAAAATAATTTTTATTTATTATTTATTTTATTCTTTTATTTTATTTAATCATTTATTAGTGCTAAAAACACTGATAAATGATTCCTTTATCAGTACTAAAAATAAATCATTGATAAATGGTGTCCTTTATCTGTGCTGAACATAAAGCGCTAATAAAGGAAACCCTTTATCAGCACTGAAAAAATATGCTTATAAATATTTTCTTTTATCAGTGCTAAAAGATGAGCTGATAAAGGGTTTCTTTAATCATTGCTAGAAAAAAAACACTGATAAAATGTATCATTTATCAGTGTTTGTTTTAGTACTAATAAAGGGTACCTTTATCGCTACTTTTTTCTAGCGCTGATAAAGACCAGTGCTGTTAAAGGCCTATTTTGTAGTACTGTTCTCATAATTAAGAGATAATCAATTCTTGATTCCATTAAATGTATCAAGAGATATAAATCATTAACTAATTCTATATAAGAGAATATAGGACCCCAACTTTAATAATAGTAATCATCCATACACATGTGTTCCATTAGAACATGAAAACATTCATACTTCATAGATCATATAATTAACCAATGGAAAATAGATAGACTTCATGAATAAATTTCCTAGAACATTTCATAAGACATCTAGATAAATATTATAGATGGTGTCTTATAAATATCCCAATTATAACAAAAGGATCATTAATAGTGCGTTCATTGATGAAAAAAGGAGTAGCCCTAGAGGAGTTTCAATATTATTTGATTAAATATTATGGACGGGCCACATGATCAATACCTTTCTAATCTCATTATCAGAGAATGAATAATTATAGATAGTTGAAATTTTCAATACCTTTCCCAAGATATTTTAAATCTATAAGTAGAAACCCATATAATTTGCCTGACCAATTTATCTCATGAGACATGTCGATGCATCAAGGGCCTATCTATTACCGAGCACCACCCATCACTTAATATTTCTAATTCATTACTTATATGAATGGGGTGACACATAATCAACATAAATATTCATATTGAAAAACTAATATATGTTATGTTAATACTTACCCTAATAAAATAAGATATTCATAAACCATCAAGAATGATCAGGTTATTGGTAATAAAATTTCACATCCTTCGTCAAAATTATCATAAATCATCTAATAATATAATAAGGATTATATAAATATAATATATCCCCATTGTATCATATATACAATAAATGGTTGAAGTCATTTATGAATAGAAATACCATAAAATTTTCTTCAAAAACATTTTTGAAGAAAACTACATTTTCACTGTGAAAATATTGTTCAAAAAATAAATTTAACAAAATATGTTGAAAAATATTCATTGATAATAAAATTTTAATGATTTTATAATAATCATTAAAACAATTATTTTTCATGATGGTATAAAATTATGTTCCAACTATAAATGGTAAAATAGTTATTCCCTTAAAAAAAATTTATAGAATTCAAATGGTACTTGTTTTCAAAATGACATGAAGATTCATTTAAAAAAATCATAGAAATAATATGGATAAAAATTTATTTAAAAAATATTTTGTAAAAGGGTAAAAAAATTAAATCATTTTTATAAAACAAGTATTTTTATGAAAAAGTATTTTTTAACGAAGATAGAAACAAATTATGATTTTCTTAAAAACATTTTCCTAGTCATGTTAAGTACCAAAGAGGATAAAAATTGTATTATTAATTTAAGAAGTTCATGAATAAATTTAAGAGAATAAAATATATTTATTTTAATAAAAAAATATCAAATAACTCCTCCAAGGTAATCTTTAAAAAACAATCTTGAATAATGATGATATTGTGAAATAAACCCTTACCATAAATTTTGAATCATAATCCACATGAAAGAAATAACATAAAAGTAAAACATTAAATACCATTAATTGATAAATATTAATGATAAAAAATATAGAAATTGGCATTATATACACCACATAAATGAATAAGTGGCGAATATGGTGTATTTCTCACGGAAGTAAAAGTGAGAGGAGTAAACCTTACCTTAGGTTTGAATTCCTTCGTATGTGTCTGAAACCACCTATATAATAAATATATATTTATTATAAATGTATTAAATGTATATAATGATAAATTTCATACAATATATGATTTACTTATAGTCTTGTATCACCCGTTTATTAACAATTTGTTGTTAAAATAATTCTTCTGAGAGATAATTGCTTCATTTTTCATGTATGTTTGAGTTCGGTAATATTTTTTCTTTTAATTTCATCATGGTTACATTATATACATAATTTTAATAATAAAATAAATATTTTATATATTCAATATATTTTTATTTATGTTAATCAACTAAATTTTGAGATAAAAAATAGATTACACACTTCATAGAAATGGTAGGTCGTACGTACACATCAACGCTATTTCCATTTTTCACAGTGAATAGAATGAAAGGAAAATAAATATTATATAATCTTTAAATATTAATCATTATTTAATCTATATCATTTATATTAATCAAATACTTCCTTATTACCATCCATGAAAAACTAAAATAAAAAAAACTTTCACATCGCTACGTGCAAGTGGTAGTCCACACGTGAACACGAATGACAACATTGTTTTCCAATAGATTGAAATGTAAGAAGTTGAATGTTATATTAAAATTAAAAAATTATTTTTATGTCATAAATATCATATATATTAGTTATTATTAACCTTAATACATTCCTTGTATATTAAGAGAAAAATTAATCACACTACTTTGCGAGTTGGTAGTCCAATGTACACATGAGTGGCATTATCATATCCCTCATAGAATAGAAAGTAAGAAATTTTATGTTATATGATAATTAAATAAGTATAATAATGTGACAAATATCATATAAATATTTTAAATCCATCACTATAAACATACTTTAAAGGATTTTATTGAAAATAAATTACATCATTTCATGAGGTGGTAGTCCGCCATACAGACATTCAACAGTTTCATTTCACAATTGAATGATATGGAGATGGGTCTTGATTATTAAATTAACATAATAAAATCTTAGTATATAATGGATATTGGATTTAATATATTATAATATTATAAGAATACTATAAGGTTTTATAATAAAAAGTAAAATGAAAACTCATAATTAAAAACATTACATCTTATTCAGTAAACCACATTACTTTAACATAAATCCTATCTAGATTGGATTTATGATCTAAAAAAGGACTATAAGATGTAAATAGGTATTTAATGAAGGTATTTTTTTCATTGGTTTTTTAAGTTTGAATAATGGAGGAGAGTGGGTGTCCATTAATAAGTGAGGTAGAGGATACACATTGATGTTTTGAATATATAAAGTGATATCAATGTTTTATTCATGTTAAAAGCCTCCAAAAAGGGTCATTATTGAACCATAGAGATGATAGGGTAAACATATGAATTTAAAATGGTATTTATATATTTTGTAAGGTTATTTTAACCCATATCTTCTTATATTAACCCCTGGTAAACCTATTTTTCCCTCATTCATGGAAATTAATTTTCACTATTCCACTATTCATTATGGTCAAAAATTAAGTTAAACTTGTTAAATTATATAAATTATTTTGATTTCAAATATGGAATTGATTTTTTATAATTAAATTTAGTTAAAAGGTTTCATTTAAATTAAATTAAATCACAGATGAGATGAAATTGTGTTTTTCAGAAGAGAAAATTTTCATAATTATTTAATGTTTTAAAATTAAAATTAAAATTTAAATTGATTCAAATGGCCTTAATTAGTAAACTTATAATATAATTTAACTATTTTTTATTTAAAACAAAATTATAATATAATTTAACTTTGTAAATAATTTAATCAAAAAGGCCATTTTCAATAAAAATCAATATATTTCACTATTCATCAAAAAAATAATCCTTTCAGAAAATAATCAAAAAATAATAAAAAGGTAATTTTGAATTGTACATTAAAAAAAGAATATTATTTTTTAAAATAAATTTTTAAAATTTTTAAAAAAATATTTTAAATTATGTGTGCAAAGAGAGACTAATCCACCTATTAGAACAATACAGTTTTTTGGAAAGCATTTCATTCCATTAAAAATGGATCTTATTTTATTTCTAATCAATATATAACAATTTTATTTATTTAATACATTTTTTAAACATATTTTTTTATAATTTAATTATTATTATTCTTACATTTCTTCTTAACGCTAGGTTATAATGGTCATGTAAAAATAATAGTATTTTAATAGAGTATCAGGTTTTGTTCAAACTTGGTGTTGCATGTATCATAAGCTATCGAAGAGATTGAAATTATTTAAAAATAAATATATTTTAAATTATATGGGTGTAATATTAACTTATAATTATGGTGTCTCATTTCATATAAACATTCAAATATGATGTTCATTTTAAAAATCTAAGGGTGTTACTGTAACACCCCCAATTTCATGTACTTGACCCTTTAGTTATGTATTTTATGTATATATAGTGTTTGGGTTATGTATCAAGTGGTTCTAGTCAGTTTTGGAACTTTATGATGAAATTTTTAGAGGTTCATAGTTTGAGAATAATTAGTATAAACCATGAAACGCCTCTAGAAAACCATATATGGGAAAATAGTGGTCACTCAGAAGGTGCATGGTTTGGCAAAACTGTGCAGATTCCTAGGAGAAACCATGTGAGAAAACCATCATTTGAGATATTTGATAATTAATTCTTGACAAAAATGTTTTCTAACTAAGTGATCCAGCCATGTTATGGGTGTTTTTTAGTAGTATCTCATACATAGTTAGCACACGGTTTGCCTAATCGTACACCCTAACTAAGAAATGTTAAAATTTAGATCAGAAATTTGTGGATCTAATCTGATTTAGAGGCTTAACCTCTCAATTTACCCTAATTACCCCATAAAATGATTTCATTTTACACAAAGGTTATATAGAAAATTATTTTCGATCCAAGATTGATTCCTAATCGATTCAAAGTGCATTAGAGGCCAGGATTCTTCTGTTAGTGCTCATTATTCATCATTTTTCTTAAATATCTTCTCCTCTGCTCTCTTGAAATTATGGATGAGGTCTGTTGGGGATATATCCATGTTTTTATGGTAATATTTATGATATATGATTTTCTTAATTGAATGTGATGAGCCCTAAGTTTGTATCACACATTGACATTGTAATTATTTTATTTTATTTATTTATTGGCTTTATATCATTTTGTTGAGGGTTGGGTTGAGTCTCAATTTGATTTTCTTTATTTTTTATTCAAAAATTTGATGTTTTGGGCTTTGAAACAAGGGTTTTATGGTTATCTCATGGTTTGTAAAAACCATTAAGCTTAACCCATGTAATCATGTGGATTGAGTTTAGTGCTAGGGGTTTGGAGCATAACCAGCACCCTGTTAGAGAAACCATGCGGAAAGAGAGTGGTTTGGATCTGGAATTGGGAAGTAGCATTTAGAACAATTGGTGAATCGTTTAGAAAACTGTGTTTCCATCCCATGTGAGGTTACCCTCTTCTCCAATAGAGTGTGGACAATTGGCGCATGTTTTTTCAAACCATATAGCTAAACTATGTGGCTTACCTAGATCTTTAAAAATGAAAAGTTTCAATCTTTCCCCTCTATTCTTTTAACCCAGTTTTGGGTTTTCCTCCCCTTTTTCAACCTAGGTGCACTGGGGGTCCTAAAAGCTCCCCCTTTCTCCCCTTATTCCATTGAATCTCCCCTAATGTTTATAGGTAAGTTTCTTTGGTTTTTTGGTCAATTTTCCCCTCTTCCCTTTCTCCTCGCCTAGTTTCTTAGATTTCCTTAGTGGGGTTTCTCTATTTTTCAAATCCTAGAGGAAATGGATGATGTTTGGGAAATTTTATTTGATCCTACAATGTGTGAATTGTCTCTCCATCTTGGATATTCCTCCTCTAAAAGTTTGGTCTCATCCTCAAATCGTTGAGGTAGGTTTTTCAATCCATTTTCTCACTGACACATTCTTTTTATTATGGATCTTTCCTTAAATAATGTTAAAAGGTAATAATCTTGATTTTGATTTCTTGGAATAATTTTTTTGGGTTTTTTTATGATGTAAAATGGGTGAAAATGGATTTATAAACGGTTTCATTGATTATTCCTTATTTTAATGCATACAAGGTGTTTGATTAAATTCCTATTGATTTTATAAAGTGAAATTTGGTGTTTTGGGTGTTTTTTTATCTTCTTTATGTTTTGATAATGTGGTTTTATTGTGAATTGCACGTCATTTTTGCAATTGGGTGAATTTTAAGGTGTCTAATATTCTTAAAAAGGGTTTAGTGTGAGTATGAATTTGAAAGGGGATTTTCCCATGAGAATGGTTAATTTTCATAGTGTGTTTTTAAATGTCATTGGTACTTTGTGGAAATTTAATTATGGTTTTAAACATGTTTATAAAATATTTTCCCATTTGGTATTTGATATTTTTTATGAGAAACTGGTCTAAAGGCCCATTTTTAATCATGCATGTGAAATTGGTGTTTTATATTGGTTTTGGAAAAGTGATTAAAAGAGGGCTTTGTAAATTTATATGGATTGAAAAAATTAAATACTTTGTTGGAACTTGTTTCATCTTTTAAAAGAGGGTTTTGATGTTAAATTATGTAAATTTCCAATTGGAATCTTGGTATGGTTTGGAAAATGATTTTTAATTCATGTGATGTGAAATCCTTGTTGGTATTTAACAACGATTGTGAATGAAATGGTTTTTTATTTGACCTGTGATACATGAGTTATATTTAGAGACCACAAGAATAATGGTGATATCCTCTCTAGTGGCTCATGAATAGGGACATATTTTTTATTTATTTCATTAGTACTTTGGATGGGATCCTCTTTAATGGATCGCGTATGAGAACTTTGTTGGTTATGGTTTTGATACCTTATTTAACCAAGTATTTTATTATTATTATTATTATCATGGGATTCATGGGTGTCATCTAGAGGGTCGAGTGATGGTTGGTTTCCGACCATGATTCGATGGGTTGGTACCCCGTTTACATGATAGGCCTAGTTGGGATGTGCCGTTAGATTGGCTAGTTGAGAGAATCTAGTTGGTTATTGACTAAAGAGCTGCACCATATGTCAGTTGGTGAGTTAGATCTGAGTACATCTAGGGATCTCTCTTGGGATGTTCAGAAAATGATCACAAGTTAATATCTATATAATCTATTTACTTTTTTTCTTATTGGATATTGGTCTTGTAAGTGTTCATTTTTTTCATTTTTCTTTACTTTATGCACATCCCTTTTTTATTATCTAGCTTAGTTTTATATTTGAGTTTTGGATTTATATGGGTTATGGTAAATAAAACTATTTATTAAAATGAAAGATGGGTATTTTCTTTTAAAAAGTGAACTTGTGGAAAATTAGGTTTGATTTCATTAAATGATTAAAATACTATTTTTTTAATGTGTTTTAAAACTAGTATTTATGGACTATTTCATCAAACGAAATGCATGGATTCTGTGTTGACTACTTATAAGGATGTTTAATCTCACACCCTACTTGTGACACTAGGCGTTAGTGGACCTAAGATATTTTATAGGTTCAGGTTTCTAGTTTATGTGATCTTTTTTTGTATCAGGTTGGTCTTGTGGTTGGTGGTGACCAAAAGGTTACATGGAGATTGTACAGTGTGTTTCGGACTTAGTTTGTATTTAGTTTTGTTTTGTTTTATATCTCTTGTAGAGACCCGAAGCTTAATGTACATGGACATTACATTACTTTTTCAGAATACTTAGTACATTACAAAAACACACACACAAGGACTGTAATAGTTTAGCGTCTTTGGAAACTCGGAACGTAATCTTCTAATCATGGTGAAAGATCTTCAACATCTCCCATAAAGATCTTCCCTTTTTTTTTCTTACCTGAAACCTTTCTTTATATCCTGGGGAAAAGAAAACATAAAAGGGTGAGCTCAAATGCTCAGTAAGGGTAAACAAAATAAATATCAATCACATCATATTCATAAGAACATAACATTTTGGAAGTCTTAATCTGCAAAAGAGAGCATAATTTCATAACATGGGATAAATCATGGCAGTGAAATGTAATCACAATAATCATAACATAAAACATGAAACTTTGTGGCATACACACATAATCATAGAGAATCATTTCTTGTTAGTCAAGACTCATTGCCAAGACTATCTTATTGGACAAAGTCCCTTTCTGAACCGAGTCACCCTCATTTCAGTCCTGTTTCACTGAACCGGTATAACCTACCATTCCAGCCATGTCTATCTCATGAGATATAAAATCTTTACCCAATGCATTGGAGGGATATATAGGTCCCACCCATCTCATAATGATACCATTCTTATGTGTGCCACAAAATCATAAATCATACATCATTTCATAACCCATGTAATACAAATGGGAATCTAAAACATCATGACATCATAAAACAATTCATATAAGATAAAGGAATTCATAAAAATAATTCCATCACAACATAATCAAATCAATGTAATAATAGGGGTAAAAACAGAACCCTTTATTATCATAGATGGAAAATAATTTTTATAAAACACTTGAACTCCATTCTTGAGGAAAATATCCTTTCTTCTTCAAAAACATTTTTTCCTTTCTTAACGTGTCATACAACTTTAAACTAAAAGAAGTTGATTAAAAATAAACTTGAAAACTTTTAAAGGAATATTTTTGGAAATAATGTTTTAAAAATAAATTCATTCCGTATAAGTTAAAAAAACATTCTTCTCGTACTTCTTTCGGAAAAGTCAAAAAAGTACCTCGTACAAAAAATGACAAAAGATTCCTTTCATATCTTTTACTAAAAACTCACCGAAGGGTAAAATAGTATTTAAACAATTTTAGGTGAATGGAAATAATATTACATATTTAGGTAACAAGGATGTGGATGATAAAATACACCCTAGTAAATACTAAAGTATAAACAATCTCGGATAAAAATGAGATTGTTATATTTCCCTTACCTTAGGTTCGATATGCTTTGTACGTGTCCGAACCTCCTGTATAATGATTTAAATAATGTCATTAACTTATTACAGTATCATATTAATTGTTATGATATCATATATGGTTCACTTATGACTTTATATTACCCGTTCTTTTGTAAATTCCATGTTAAAGAAGCGTTTTGGGTAAAATCGTTTCATTTATCGTAGCTGTTTGAACTTGTTGTTCTTGACATTATTATTACTTATATCATGATTTACTTACTTCCAGAATATAAAACATGATTTATATATCATATATATTCAGTATATATATATATATAATAGATAGATAAATGAAATGAAACACACCGTTTATGGAGACGGTAGTCCGTACGTACGCATGAACGCTGTTTTCCTTTCCTTATTGTCTTGAATGGAAGTAAGTAGATGAAATAAGTATATAAATAAATCCAGTAGATTTATAATGTGATATATTTCATTATTATTGCTTATATATACTTTATAATCATTCTTAAATGGTTAACATGGAGAATGAATCTCATCGCGTCGTGGAGACGGTAGTCCGTACGTACACACGAGCGATGATATCGTTCTCATGATCGTGAACTTGTGTTGAAGTGTATGTATACTATTTCATTATCAATTTCACTTTATAATAATCATATATAGTTACTCATTACACCATTATACCCATCCAATTAAGGTGGTGGCGGAAAATAGATTACACCATGGCGTGGAGACGGTATTCTGTACATACGCACGCGCGGTGATTTTCTTTTTACATAGGATGGATAGAAGGTTAATTAGAGTTGTTTCATATTTATAATAAAATATCAGTATATAATAAATACTTATGTTATTACTTTATCATGAAACAACTAAAGAAGAAGAAGTTGAAGAAGAAAGAAATTGAAAAAGATCGGTAATGGATATTACCTCTTTTTGACGCGCCTTTTCTTAACCTCCACGTAAAGAACTAAGGATGGTCTTTGAAGAAGACCAGGACATCTAGGATGATACTAGGGAAGTGGAGAAGAGATTTTTTCAAGGTTTGGCCGAGCTTGAATGCTCAAATTGGTGTGAGGAGGAGAGGGAGGAGGTGCCCTTTTATAAGGGAGGAGAGGGGCACCTTAGGAAAATCTCAAAATATTATTTTATATTTAAGGTCAAATTCGGTTTATAATGGTTCCAAAGGGTCTTATTTTGAAGATAAAGTTGGTATGGGTCGAATTCCTCTCATCCAATAGGATTTAGACAAGTTTAGGTTATTATTTTAACCTTATCAATTATATTTAACTCTAAGTTAAATAATTTAACTTTTACCGTGTCTTTTTGTTTTCTTACACTATATGGTTAATAAACTAACTATATCAAGCCAAACGAACCCCAAGTTGTATATTATTATTATATATAATCGTATCTAAGTCATTTTCCCGAACCTTAGATTTTTAGGAATAAAATAACAATTAATAATATAATATTTGTTTTAAAAACTAATTTATGTCAATTTTGACACTATTTGGTACATGATTTTTATGAAATTCATAACAGAATGATAATTTCTACCAAAGTTACTTAACACAACAATAACATGTCATATTAACCTGTAAAATTAGTGTAAGTCATAAAAAGTCTCAAATTACATTTATTTGGGCATTTATAACATCAATTATGTCAATATTTCATTAATAAGACAATTACTGCATCATCTTTGTGTCATAATAAATGACAATTATTTAATCCATAAAAATTCTAAATAAATTCCTATGATGTAGATAATTGTATTAGATTTTTGGAGACTATTCATGTTTTAAGTTTCATGAAGTTTATCACTAGAGTAAAATTATTATACTTATAAGATTTAAGAAAGTGACATGTTGTCACAATCTTTGGTTTTAATAATAATTAAATTATTTTCATTGAAAAAATTTAATTAAATGAATCTAATCCAACCCTTAGGTTATATGGGTCGACTTTTAGTCATCCAATAAGATTTTGACATTTGTTAGGGTAATTTTAGAATATTATATTTACCCTTAATTACCCGATTTACCTTTAACTATGGTAAATAAAATTTACCGTAGTTACTATTCATAATTCCCAAAAATAAAAAGTAGCTTATTAACATAATTTGGATCCACTGATTCCAAATATGGAATCCATTTTTCCAAATTCAATACACAAAAGTTACAGAAATTAAATTAAAATTAATCTCGTTGTCAAAAGAAAACGGGTTTTTCTTTAAAACATTGCAAAAGATTGAATTGATTTAACCTACGAATTCAAGGTAAAATCAATGCTAATGACATAAATTATATTAAATGGTAAAAATATATTCTATTTATACTTTAAAACCATTCAATATTATAATTTAACCACATAAGATATTACGATGAAAAAAATTGTTTTTAATTAAAATATAGCGTGTTTTTACTATTCATTAAAATATGAAAGTTATCGGAAAAATATCAACACTTTATCTAATGTAAATTTTTATATCCTTATTCCAAAGAAGAATTTTATTTTGTCAAATTGAACTTATAAACATTTCAAAAACTAGATTTAAAGTGGTTGCGCCATCAAAAGGCGGTAAAACTGCATTTTTTGAAAAATACTTATTTTACCCAAAAAAATTATTTTGTTCTTATACCATGTTCTAGAAATGTGTAAGATGAATAATAATGTTATAAAATTCAAAATTTAGTTAACACTATTCATAACATATAGTCCATAACAATATTATAATAATATATCATTGTTTAGTAAAACCCAGTTTTGCATACAACACACACTATCGAGGAAGGTCGTGATTGCGTGTAATGCAAGCCAAGTCAGGGTTACGTGTTGCGCAACAATCCTTCGTTGTTTCGTATAACAGAATCCAACTATATTTCATTTATACATTGAATATATATATATATATATACTCAATGTTGCGTAGAATAACTATTATCAAAATTGTGTGTAACACGATCCAAGAATAGTGTTGCGTATACTGCAAGCTAATACGGTGTTGCGTATAGCGCAAGGTAATCTTGGTGTAGCACAAGACATTAATGAAATTAAAAGAATATTTTTCATAAAATCTCGGGGTGTTACATTCTACCCCCCTTAAAATGAATTTCGCCCTCGAAATTCGTCGGGGTTATAAATGGTTTACTACTCGAAAGTTTGTTTCATATAAACCCACATCGTAAAAAGGAATACCAAAACATGGCTTTTAAAAACTAAAGTATGAAATGTAACGGTTACCCAAATTAACTCATCACGGGTTTTCCATGTAGGAGAACATAGGTGAAAATATGGATATGGAAGAAAAATCTAACCATCATGTTCTGATGGAGAGTGGTAGAGAACATGGCTATGAAAAAGACAACAATCACAAAGCTATTGATTTGTGATGATCTAAGGTACCATCTGATTAATCGGATATAAGGGAACTAGGAAAACATTTTTGGTTTTCAAGATCATTTCCCTAAAGTTGATGAATTAAAATAAATACTTGAATGATTTTGGTACAATCTCACTGTTGTTCGTGAATTGAACAATTTCCACTTCATCCCTTAAAGAAATGAAGTTGAATTTTCCATTCGTGATGTGTTAGCAGATCATGTGATAGAATGATGGGTCATTACATCTGTCTCAAACAAAAGGTTAGAAATGTTATCAAAAAAATACATAAGTCCATCTATAGTGAGATTAATCTTATATAGTTCCTAAAATGGACTTATACTTCATATATCATACTGCTTAATATAATAAAACTAGTTTCTACTAAACAGGGACTTCCTATAGGCCAGTGGTAGGCGATAAAGGCCAGTCGCACTTCGGTTGTAGGGTTCAATTCCCACAGCCTTATCCGACGTGATGGGGTGTCGCCCGTCCTGCAGGTTGTCCTTTTTCTAAAACGACATTACTATAACATCCCATAAATAATATCGAAAAAACTTCTATCCTTAAACAATACTAACTTATGTCCAACATAATCCATTACAATCTTTAGGCTTATCCAAAATACTGCAGTCCACTCTCATAATATAGTGAAAACGATTACCAGATATTTCATATAACAAGAATTTTAATACCATCGTTGATCCCCATATATCATAAGATATGTCTTTTTGGTCACATTCCAAATATTCTAAGGCCTTAATCATGTATTCTCTTGAAAAATGAATACCCATTGAATCTTAGTAAAAACACGAGTGTTGTCAAAAGTTAACTCATTCCACATACAAAAAACCCAAAATTCTATATACTCAAACCATGAAATAACTATTTCCTTATATCAGTCAGGATCTCATGAATACTATCAAACATTTAATTTTCTCCTTATCCCTTCATTATGCGCATATCATCTACATTCCAAAAATATCTGAATAACCTTTCATGGATACTGGTACCCTTAATCATACACTTTCAAAACTCAAGGAAAGACAACAGTGTAACAATCCTTAGATGTCTCTTTATTCCATAGTACCATGAGATTACTTATACAACATTACACATGATAAACATGTAATCATTCCACTACATTCTTAAACCATTGACTAAACTTCAACAATTCTTTCATCTCACATATCATTTATAGTCTCTTAATCATCATCAACATAAATACTACCCATATGACCATACTGATTCTCTTCATGAGACTTTCCCTTAGGGAATTGGTTTGCATAATGCCCATACATTCCACATTTAAAACATTTAACCATTGTTGATGTCGTAGCAATACCATTATCCTCATCACTGGTGTTAACTAAACCTTTTCCTTTGCACTTATTGCCTTTGTGTCCTTCTTTTCCACACCCAAAGCATCTTCCAGTTACTTTGAAACATTCTCCTTGATGACTCTTCCCACATGATTTACATAGGGGAAATTGAACTTTCTTTCCTCTATGATCATCATGAAACTCCATCTTTCTCTTATTAGACGAGTCAGGAAACTTACCAAATTTGAGTTTATTGATCATATTATGAGATTTCTGATTCAGCACAATAATGATGGTTGGACTTCCAATTCCCATTTCATTTGGTTGCTCATGAAGAATATCATTCCATTGTCCATCATATCCTCCATTATCATGAATCATCTTGTTTCCATCCATTTCCTAAAACCCGAAAAGAATAGTGTGAGAGGCAAAAATCCTGCTAGGGAAAATAACATAGTAAAGGGGAAGCACCCTGAATATCTAACATCTTAGGTTAAATTCTAAGATCGTTATCGTTGTTCTAGGACTATATCCTATACGTATACTTATCTTTCGGGACATCCCTAGACATACCTTAGAAATATCTCTAGGGATCTCACTAAAGTTTTCGCATCCTAGTTTCCAATGGTTGACTAAACCTTTCCTCTAATACCAACTGTAGAGACCCGAAGCTTAATGTACCTGGACATTACAATACTATTGCGGAATACTTAGTACATTACAAAAACACACACACAAGGACCATAATATTTTAGTGTCTTTGGAAACTCAGAACGTAATCTTCTAATCATGGTGAAAGATCTTTAACATCTCCCATAAAGATCTTCCCTTTTTTTCTTACCTAAATCATTTCTCTATATCCTGGGGAAAAGAAAACATAAAAGGGTTAGCTCAAATGCTCAGTAATGGTAAACAAAATAAATATCAATCACATCATATTCATAAGAAAATAACATTTTGGAAGTCTTAATCTGCAAAAGAGAGCATAATTTCATAACATGGGATAAATCATGGCAGTGAAATGTAATCACAATAATCATAACTTAAAACATGAAACTTTGTTGCATATACACATAATCATAGAAAATCATTTCTAGTTAGTCAAGACTCATTTCCAAGACTATCTTAGTGGAAAAAGTCCCTTTCTGAACCGAGTCACCCTCGTTTCAGTCCCGTTTCACTGAACCGGTATAACCTACCGTTCCAGCCATGTCTATCTCATGAGATATAAAATCTTTAACCAATGCATTGTAGGGAGATATAGGTCCCACCCATCTCATAATTATGCCATTCTTATGTGTGTCACAAAATCATAAATCATACATCATTTCATAACCCATGTAATACAAATGGGAATCTTAAACATCATGACATCATAAAACAATTCATATAAGATAAAGGAATTCATAAAAATAATTCCATCACAACATAACCAAATCAATGTAATAATAGGGATAAAAACATAACCCTTTATTATCTTATATGGAAAATAATTTTTATAAAACACTTGAACTCCATTCTTGAGGAAAATATCCTTTCTTCTTCAAAAACATTTTTTCCTTTCTTAACATGTCATACAACTATAAACTAAAAAAAATTGATTAAAAATAAACTTGAAAACATGTAAAGGAATCTTTTTGGAAATAATGTTTTAAAAATCCATTCATGTCGTACAAGTTAAAAAAAACATTCTTCTCGTACTTTTGTCGGAAAAGTCAAAAAAGTACCTCATACGAAAAATGACAAAAGATTCCTTTCATATATTTTACTAAAAACTCACCAAAGGGTAAAATAGGATTTAAAAAATTGTAGGTGAATGGAAATAATATTACATATTGAGGGAACATGGATGTGGATGATAAAATACACCCCAGTAAATACTAAATTATAAACAATCTCAGATAAAAATGAGATTGTGATATTTCCCTTACCTTAGGTCCGATATGCTTTGTACGTGTCTGAAACTCCTGTGTAATGATTTAAATAATGTCATTAACTTATTAAAGAATCATATTCACTGTTATGATATCATATATGGTTCACTTATGACTTTATATTACCCGTTCTTTTGTAAATTCCATGTTAAAGAAGCGTTTTGGGTAAAATCGTTTCATTTATCGTAGGTGTTTGAACTTGTTGTTCTTGACATTATTATTACTTATATAATGATTTACTTACATCCAGAATATAAAACATGATATATATATCATATATATTCAGTATATATATATATATAATAGATAGATAAATGAAATGAAACACACCGTTCATGGAGACGGTAGTCCGTACGTACGCATGAACGCTGTGTTCCTTTCCTTATTGTCTTGAATGGAAGTAAGTAGATGACATACATATATACATAAATCCATTAGATTTATAATTTCATATATTTCATTATTATTGCTTATATATAATTTATAATCATTCTTAAATGGTTAACATGGAGAATGAATCTCATCGCGTCGTGGAGACGGTAGTCCGTACGTACACACGAGCGATGATATCGTTCTCATGATCGTGAACTTGTGTTGAAGTGTATGTATAATATTTCAGTATCAATATCAGTTTATAATAATCATATATAGTTACTCATTACACCATTATACCCATCCAATTAAGGTGGTGGCGGAAAATAGATTACACCACGGCATGGAGACGGTATTCTGTACGTACGCACGTGCGGTGATTTCCTTTTTCCGTAGGATGGATAGTAGGTTAATTAGAGTTGTTTCATATTTATAATAACATATCAGTATATATGAAATACTTATGTTATTACTTTATCATGAAACAAATAAAGAATAAGAAGTTGAAGAAGAAAGAAATTGAAAAAGATCGGTAATGGATATTACCTCTTTTTGATACGCCTTTTCTTAACCTCTACTTAAAGAACTAAGGATGGTCTTTGAAGAAGACCAGGACCTCTAGGATGATACTAGGGAAGTGGAGAAGAGATTTTGTCAGGGGTTGGCCGAGCTTGAATGCTCAAATTGGTGTGAGGAGGAGAGGGAGGAGGTTCCCTTTTATAAGGGAGGAGAGGGGCACCTTAGGAAAATCTCCAAATATTATTTTATATTTAAGGTCAAATTCGGTTTATAATGGTTCCAAAGGGTATTATTTTGAATCTAAAGTGGGTATGGGTCTAAGTCCTCTAATCCAATAGGATTTAGACAAGTTTAGGTTATTATTTTAACCTTATCAATTAGATTTAACTCTAAGTTAAATAATTTAACCTTTACCGTGTCTTTTTGTTTTCTTACACTATATGGTTAATAAACTTACTATATCAAGACAAAAGAACCCCAAGTTGTTTATTATTAATATATATAATCTTATCTAAGTCATTTGGCCGAACCTTAGATTTTTAGGAATAAAATACCAATTAATAATATAATATTTGTTTTAAAAACTAATTTATGTCAATTTTGGCACTATTTGGTAAATGATTTTTATGAAATTTATAACAGAATGATAAGTTCGAACCAAGTTACTTAAATCAACAATAACATTTCATATTAACCTATAAAATTATTTTAAGTCATAAAAAGTCTCAAATTACATTTATTTGGGCATTTATAACATCCATTATGTCAATATTTCATTAATAAGACAATTACTGCATCATCTTTGTGTCATAATAAATTATAATTATTTAATCTCTAAAAATTATAAATAAATTCCTATGATGTATATTATTGTATTATCTTTCTGGAGACTATTCACGTTCTAAGTTTCATGAAGTTTATCACTAGATTAAAATTATTATACTTATAAGATTTAAGAAAGTGACATGTTGTCACATTCTTTGGTTTTAATAATAATTAAATTATTTTCATTGAAAAAATTTAATTAAATGAATCTAATCCAACCCTTAGGTTATATGGGTCTACTTTTAGTAATCCAATAGGATTTTAACATTTTTTAGGGTAATTTTAAAATATTATATTTACCCTTAATTACCCGATTTACCTTTAACTATGGTAAATAAAATTTACCGTAGTTACTATTCATAATTCCCAAAAATAAAAAGTAGCTTATTAAAATAATTTGGATCCACTGATTCCAAATATGGAATCCATTTTTCCAAATTCAATACACAAAAGTTGCAGAAATTAAATTAAAATTAATCCCGTTGTCGAAAGAAAACGGGTTTTTCTTTAAAACATTGCAAAAGATTGAATTGATTTAACCTACGAATTCAAGGTAAAATCAATGCTAATGACATAAATTATATTAAATGGTAAAAATATATTCTATTTATACTTTAAAACAATTCAATATTATAATTTAACAACATAAGATATTACGATGAAAAAAATTGTTTTTAATTAAAATATAGCGTGTTTTTACTATTCATTAAAATATGAAAGTTATCGGAAAAATATCAAAAATTTATCTAATGTAAATTTTTATATCCTGATTCAAAAGAATAATTTTATTTTGTCAAATTGAACTTATAAACATTTCAAAAACTAGATTTAAAGTGGGTGCGCCATCAAAAGGCGGCAAAACTGCATTTTTTGAAAAATACTTATTTTACCCAAAAACATTATTTTGTTCTTATACCAATTTCTAGAAATGTGAAAGATGTATAATAATGTTATAAAATTAAAAATTTAGTTAACACTATTCATAACGGTTAGTTCATAACAATATTATAATAATATATCATTGTTTAGTAAAACCCAGTATTGCGTACAACACACACTATCGAGGAAGGTCGTGATTGCCTGTAATGCAAGCCAAGTCAGGGTTGCGTGTTGCGCAAGAATCCTTCATTGTTTCGTATAACAGAATCCAACCATATTTCATTTATACATTGAATATATATATATATATACTCAATGTTGTGTAGAATAACTATTATCAAAATTGTGTGTAACACAATCCAAGAATAGTGTTGCGTATACTGCAAGCTAATACGGTGTTGCGTATAGCGCAAGGTAATCTTGGTGTAGCACAAGACATTAATGAAATTAAAAGAATATTTTTCATAAAATATTGGGGTGTTACATTCTACCCCCCTTAAAATGAATTTCTCCCTTGAAATTCGTTGGGGTTATAAATGGTTTACTACTCGAAAGTTTGTTTAATAGATACCCACATCGTAAAAAGGAATACCAAAACATGGCTTTTAAAAACTAAAGTATGAAATGTAACGGTTGCCCAAATTAACTCATCACGGGGTTTCCACGTAGGAGAACATAGGTGAAAATATGGATATGAAAGAAAAATCTAACCATCAAGTTCTGATGGAGAGTGGTAGAGAACAAGGCTATGAAAAATCCAACAATCACAAAGCTATTGATTTGTGATGATCTAAGGTACCATCTGATTAATCGGATATAAGGGAACTAGGAAGACATTTTTGGTTTTCAAGATCATTTCCCTAAAGTTGATCAATTAAAATAAATACTTGAATGATTTTGGTACAATCTCATTGTTGTTCGTGAATTGAAAAATTTCCACTTCATCCCTTAAATAAATGAAGTTGAATTTTTCATTCGTGATGTGTTAACAGATCATGTGATAGAATGATGGGTCATTACATCTCTCTCAAACAAAAGGTTAGAAAAGTTATCAAAAAAATACATAAGTCCATCTATAGTGAGATTAATCTTATATAGTTCCTAAAATGGAGTTATACTTCATATATCATACTGCTTAATATAATAAAACTAGTTTCTACTAAACAGGGACTTCCTATAGGCCAGTGGTAGGCGATAAAGGCCAGTCGCACTTCGGTTATGGGTTCGATTCCCACAGCCTTGTCTGATGCGATGGGTTGTCGCCCGTCCTGCAGGTTGTCCTTTTTCTAAAACTACATTACTATAACATCCCATAAATAATATAGAAAAAACTTCTATCCTTAAACAATACTAACTTATGTCCAACATAATCCATTACAATCTTTAGGCTTATCCAAAATACTGCAGTCCACTCTCATAATATAGTGAAAACGATTACTAGAGATTTCATATAACAAGAATGTTAATACCATCGTTGATCCCCATATATCATAAGATATGTCTTGTTGGTCACATTCCAAATATTCTAAGGCCTTAATCATGTATTCTCTTGAAAAATGAATACCCATTGAATCTTAGTAAAAACACGAGTGCTGTCAAAAGTTAACTCATTTCACATACAAAAAACCCAAAATTCTATATACTCAAACCATGATATAACTATTTCCTTATATCAGTCATGAGCTCATGAATACTATCAAACATTTAATTTTCTCCTTATCCCTTCATTATGCACATATCATCTACATTCCAAAAATATCTGAATAACCTTTCATGGATACTAGTACCCTTAATCATACACTTTAAAAACTCAAGGAAAGACAACAATGTAACAATCCTTATATGTATCTTTATTCCATAGTACCATGAGATTACATATACAACATTTCACATGATAAACATGTAATCATTCCACTACATTCTTAAACCATTGACTAAACTTCAACAATTCTTTCATCTCACATATCATTTGTAGTCTCTTAATCATCATCAACATAAATACTACCCATATGACCATACTGATTCTCGTCATGAGACTTTCCCTTAGGGCATTGGTTTGCATAATACACGTACATTCCACATTTAAAACATTTAACCATTGTTGATGTTGTAGCAATACCATTATCCTCATCCCTGGTGTTAACAGAACAATTTCCTTTGCACTTACTGGATTTGTGTCCTTCTTTTACACACCCAAAGCATCTTCCAGTTCCTTTGAAACATTCCCCTTGATGCCTCTTCCCACATGATTTACATAGGGGAAATTGAACTTTCTTTCCTCTATGATCATCATGAAACTCCATCTTTATCTTATTTTCCGAGTCAGGAAACTTACCAAATTTGAGTTTATTGATCATATTATGAGATTTATGATTCAGCATAATAATGATGGTTGGACTTCCAAATACCATTTCATTTGGTTTCTCTTGAAGAATATCATTCCATTGTCCATCATATCCTCCATTATCGTGAATCATCTTGTTTCCATCCATTTCCTAAAACCCGAAAAGAATAGTGTGAGAGGCAAAAATCATGCTAGGGAAAATAACATAGTAAAGGGGAAGCACCCTGAATATCTAACATCTTAGGTTAAATTCTAAGATCGTTACCATAGTTCTAGGACTATATCCTATAAGTATACTTATCTTTAGGGACATTCTTAGACATACCTTAGAAATATCTCTAGGGATATCACTAAAGTTTTCGCATCTAGTTTCCAATGGTTGACTAAACCTTTCCTATGATATCAACTGTAGAGACCCGAAGCTTAATGTACTTGGACATTACATTACTTTTGCGGAATACATAGTACATTACAGAAACACACACACAAGGACCGTAATAGTTTAGTGTCTTTGGAAACTCAGAACGTAATCTTCTAATCATGGTGAAAGATCTTCAACATCTCCCATAAAGATCTTCCCTTTTTTTCTTACCTAAAACATTTCTCTATATCCTGGGGAAAAGAAAACATAAAAGGCTGAGCTCAAATTCTCAGTAATGGTAAACAAAATAAATATCAATCACATCATATTCATAAGAACATAACATTTTGTAAGTCTTAATCTGCAAAAGAGAGCATAATTTCATAACATGGGATAAATCATGGTAGTGAAATGTAATCACAATAATCATAACTTAAAACATGAAACCTTGTGGCATACACACATAATCATATAGAATCATTTCTTGTTAGTCAAGACTCATTTCCAAGACTATCTTAGTGGACAAAGTCCCTTTCTGAACCGAGTCACCCTCGTTTCAGTCCTATTTCACTGAACCGGTATAACCTACCGTTCCTGCCATGTCTATCTCATAAGATATAAAATCTTTACCCAATGCATTGGAGGGAGATATAGGTCCCACCCATCTCATAATGATACCATTCTTATGTGTGCCACAAAATCATAAATCATACATCATTTCATAACCCATGTAATACAAATGGGAATCTTAAACATCATGGCATCATAAAACAATTCATATAAGATAAAGGAATTCATAAAAATAATTCCATCACAACATAATCAAATCAATGTAATAATATGGACAAAAACATAACCCTTTATTATCTTAGATGGAAAAAAAAATTTATAAAACACTTGAACTCCATTCTTGAGGAAAATATCCTTTCTTCTTCAAAAACATTTTTTCCTTTCTTAACATGTCATACAACTTTAAACTAAAAGAATTTGATTAAAAATAAACATGAAAACTTGTAAAGGAATCTTTTTGGAAATAATGTTTTAAAAATCCATTCATGTCGTATAAGTTAAAAAAACATTATTCTCGTACTTTTGTCGGAAAAGTCAAAAAAGTACCTCGTACGAAAAATGAAAAAAGATTCCTTTCATATCTTTTAATAAAAACTCACCGAAGGGTAAAATAGGATTTAAAAAATTGTAGGTGAATGGAAATAATATTACATATTGAGGGAACATGGATGTGGATGATAAAATACACCCCAGTAAATACTAAAGTATAAACAATCTCGGATAAAAATGAGATTGTGATATTTCTCTTACCTTAGGTTCGATATGCTTTGTACGTGTCCGAACCTCCTGTGTAATGATTTAAATAATGTCATTAACTTATTACAGAATCATATTAACCGTTATTATATCATATATGGTTCACTTATGACTTTATATTACCCGTTCTTTTGTAAATTCCATGTTAAAGAAGCGTTTTGGGTAAAATCGTTTCATTTATTGTAGGTGTTTGAACTTGTTGTTCTTGACATTATTGTTACTTATATCATGATTTACTTACTTCCAGAATATAAAACATGATTTATATATCATATATATTCATTATATATATATAATAGATAGATAAATGAAATGAAACACACCGTTCATGGAGACGGTAGTCCGTACGTACGCATGAACGCTGTTTTCCTTTCCTAATTGTCTTGAATGGAAGTAAGTAGATGAAATACATATATACATAAATCAAGTAGCTTTATAATTTCATATATTTCATTATTATTTCTTATATATACTTTATAATCATTCTTAAATGGTTAACATGGAGAATGAATCTCATCGCGTCGTGGAGACGGTAGTCTGTACGTACACACGAGCGATGATATCGTTCTCATGATCGTGAACTTGTGTTGAAGTGTATGTATAATATTTTAGTATCAATATCACTTTATAATAATCATATATAGTTACTCATTACACCATTATACCCATCCAATTAAGGTGGTGGCAGAAAATAGATTACACCACGGCATGGAGACGGTATTCTGTACGTACGCACGCGCGGTGATTTCCTTTTTCCGTAGGATGGATAGAAGGTTAATTAGAGTTGTTTAATATTTATAATAACATATCAGTATATAATAAATACTTATGTTATTACTTTATCATGAAACAACTAAAGAAGAAGAAGTTGAAGAAGAAAGAAATTGAAAAATATCGGTAATGGATATTACCTCTTTTTGACGCGCCTTTTCTTAACCTCCACTTAAAGAACTAAGGATGGTCTTTGAAGAAGACCAGGACATCTAGGATGATACTAGGGAAGTGGAGAAGAGATTTTTTCAGGGGTTGGCCGAGCTTGAATGCTCAAATTGGTGTGAGGAGGAGAGGGAGGAGGTGCCCTTTTATAAGGGAGGAGAGGGGCACCTTAGGAAAATCTCAAAATATTATTTTATATTTAAGGTAAAATTCGGTTTATAATGGTTCCAAAGGGTATTATTTTGATGCTAAAGTGGGTATGGGTAGAATTAATCTCATCCAATAGGATTTAGACAAGTTTAGGTTATTATTTTAACCTTATCAATTAGATTTAACTCTAAGTTAAATAATTTAACTTTTACCATGTCTTTTTGTTTTCTTACACTATATGGTTAATAAACTTACTATATCAAGCCAAACGAACCCCAAGTTGTTTATTATTAATATATATAATCTTATATAAGTCATTTGGCCGAACCTTAGATTTTTAGGAATAAAATAACAATTAATAATATAATATTTGTTTTATAAACTAATTTATGTCAATTTTGACACTATTTGGTACATGATTTTTATGAAATTAATAACAGAATGATAAGTTCAAACCAAGTTACTTAAATCAACAATAACATGTCATATTAACCTATAAAATTAGTTTAAGTCATAAAAAGTCTCAAATTACATTTATTTGGGCATTTATAACATCCATTATGTCAATATTTCATTAATAAGACAATTAATGCATCATCTTTGTGTCATAATAAATGATAATTATTTAATCCCTAAAAATTATAAATAAATTCCTATGATGTAGATAATTGTATTATATTTCTGTAGACTATTCATTTTTTAAGTTTCATGAAGTTTATCACTAGATTAAAATTATTATACTTATAAGATTTAAGAAAGTGACATGTTGTCACATTCTTTGGTTTTAATAATAATTAAATTATTTTCATTGACAAAATTTAATTAAATGAATATAATCCAACCATTAGGTGATATGGGTCGACTTTTAGTCATCCAATAGGATTTTGACATTTGTTAGGGTAATTTTAAAATATTATATTTACCCTTAATTACCCGATTTACCTTTAACTATGGTAAATAAAATTTACCGTAGTTACTATTCATAATTCCCAAAAATAAGAAGTAGCTTATTAACATAATTTGGATCCACTGATTCCAAATATTGAATCCATTTTTCCAAATTTAATACACAAAAGTTGCAGAAATTAAATTAAAATTAATCCCGTTGTCGAAAGAAAACGGGTTTTTCTTTAAAACATTGCAAAAGATTGAATTGATTTAACCTACGAATTCAAGGTAAAATCAATGCTAATGACATACATTATATTAAATGGTAAAAATATATTCTATTTATACTTTAAAACCATTCAATATTATAATTTAACCACATAAGATATTATGATGAAAAAAATTGTTTTTAATTAAAATATAGCGTGTTTTTACTATTCATTAAAATATGAAAGTTATCGGAAAAATATCAAAACATTATCTAATGTAAATTTTTATATACTTATTCAAAAGAAGAATTTTATTTTGTCAAATTGAACTTATAAACATGTCAAAAACTAGATTTAAAGTGGGTGCGCCATCAAAAGGCGGCAAAACTGCATTTTTTGAAAAATACTTATTTTACCCAAAAAAATTATTTTGCTCTTATACCATGTTCTAGAAATGTGTAAGATTAATAATAATGTTATAAAATTCAAAATTTAGTTAACACTATTCATAACGGTTAGTTCATAACAATATTATAATAATATATCATTGTTTAGTAAAACCCCGTATTGCGTACAACACACACTATCGAGGAAGGTCATGATTGCCTGTAATGCAAGCCAAGTCAGGGTTGTGTGTTGCGCAAGAATCCTTCGTTGTTTCGTATAACAGAATCCAACCATATTTCATTTATACATTGAATATATATATATATATATATATATATACTCAATGTTGCGTAGAATAACTATTATCAAAATTGTGTGTAACACGATCCAAGAATAGTGTTGCGTATACTGCAAGCTAATACGGTTTTGTGTATAGCGCGAGGGAATCTTGGTGTATCACAAGACAATAATGAAATTAAAAGAATATTTTTCATAAAATCTCGAGGTGTTACAGCTCTTGTATCTGGATTAGTTTTTTATATTTATTTGAGATTTAGTTATTATTGGTTCTTCTGCATGTTCAATTTATTTATTTGATCCTATTTTATTGGGAAAAAGTTTTTCCATAGTAATTACATTGATTCTTGACACTAGTTTCCAGACCGTAGGGATTAGGAATGCCCTTCGGTCCATGTCTCAAATCGGGTCAAATGTCAGGTCAGATGGTATCCCATATTGGTTCATGAAAAAATGGTATCAAAGATGGTTTTTTTATTTTTTTTGTCAGGTATTTGGAGATTAGGACCATCAGGAAACAATAGGTATGTATGAAAAGGAAATCATATACCCTTTCTCATTCTGATCCTCATGTTTCCAAGATATCCTAGGTTTTGACTCTTTTGTTTTGGTTTTTGGATTGAGTGGATGAGGAATGAAAATGGAGTTGAGATGGTTTTATGTCCTGATCTTACATGGATTAGTGGCCCATGTCGAGTTTGATTGAGTGGTTGAAGGTCTTATTAGTTGTTGATTCTTACTTGGGGACTGGCATGCTAACCATGTCATCAGGTTAAGCATGGACACTAGTTCCTCATTTCGGTAGTTTGGTGCAAGTTTTGTTTTATTATTTAGTTTTTTTGAATTATCTTTTAAAATGAAAATGGTTTCTAAAATGAAAATTATTTGTTTCAAGTGTCTTCAAATTTAATGTCAAATGAGTTTTTAAAATATAAAGTTATTTTTAATTCTAAATTTTTTGGGAAAATGTGGATGAAAAGTGAATTGAAAATTTGGTAAATGATTTGATTTTGATAATGAAATGGTTTGTGTGACACTTGGTAATCCTTATGAACATTAAAATTTGTGCATGTATGTTTGGTAGGTGAATGTCGTCGTGCATTGAAGGATGAGATTGGTGGAAGTGTGATAAACACATATGTGATGGTTCATAGGATTTCATGGGTGAGTATTTGAAATAAATATGGTTTCAGGTTTAGTTTTTTATTGAAAATTGGGTTCTTTTGTGAAAAAAAAGGATTCTGTTATTTGTGTAGTGGTCTTGGAATAAGGTAGTTTTGAAATTAAAATGAAATGGTGGTTTTTGAAAATATTATTTTTTTGGTTGTTTCTATATGTCTTTGGATTGTGAGCATGTTGTGTTGGAATGAGATTTCTGTTTCAATTGTATTTCGAGTTGATGTTGGCTTTTTATTTTTATTCCATGTGTTATGCCTAATATGCAACCTAGAAAGGCCCCTAAAGTTTCTAGTGAGTCTTTTATAGTTTATGGTTATTCTATTTTGTTTCCCCATTTTTGTGGTGATCAAGGTCTACTAGAGGCTATGGAATGTCTTGAGGAAGTTGAGTGTTTCTTTATATCATTGGTAACTCCCAAAGCTCTAACAATGAATATTGTTCTAGGTTTGTTCGAGGGCCTATCGTTGGATTAATATAAGGTTATTTCTCAATCATCTATACAAGTTGGGATGATGTGGGAAATGTTTAAGTCCAATTTTTTCCGATGGTTTATACTTGAGGAAGTGAAGATGAAGAAAGTGGAAGAGCACATGAGTATTCAATAAGGCCACCAATAAGTGAAGTCCTATGTTGTGCATCTCAAGGATATGGTTTCTTTGTCTTCAAAGATAGAATCATAGAATCTATTTAAATATCATCCTCTTGTTTTTTGTATTTGGATACAGATCAAGTAGTGGGTCCTTTCTTCTAGGGATGTTCAGTTTGAGAAGTGGGTGGATGATTCATTTTTAGCTACGTTGGTTCTTAGGGTACAACCAGTGGTGGTTAGTGAACCAGTTTTTCTCGATGCCTGTAAAGGTTCCCCATATGTTGAGAAGTGTGTACAGGAGGAGCCCAACCTTAGGAATCCTCTTACATGGGTTTTGGATTCCAGGTCATTAAGTTATTCACTAATGTTTTTTAAGTGTGGATTATTCGAGCATTCAAAACTGTCTTTATGTAATCCTCAAAAGTCTTGTCACTGTTATGTCTATTTGGGTCATCTGGAGAAGTTTTGTAACAAGTTTTTCTTGAAGAAAAAGTTTTGATTATAGGTTTTTATATTCTGACTATGATGTAGTGGATTCTTCAAAAATCATGGATTTGTCCATAGTCCCTGGATTGAAGCTTGTGTGTAGTCAGAGAATCATTGGTGATGTAGGGAACCCTAGTACAATTATTGTTTCCAGTATTGGAGTGGTGATGGCTTAAATTTTTTATTGTAATTTCTCACTTGTTGTGAGTTCTTCATAAGAGTCTTAGTGGTCCTATTTTCTTTTAATCCCATTTATGTTCCTTATATGTGGATCTTTAAATGGTTATCCTTTCATGAATCCGTTTTAGTTTTCTTTTGTTCTTGTTTTTAGATATATGTTCTTGTGAAAAAAAGATGTATCTTGTGATCATATTTTCTATTTGGTTTTGATGCCTTCTATGGATTTCCCCTTATGCTAGGCATATTTGTCTTAGGTTGGGAGTTAATGGTTTCCCTTGTGTTGGGTTTTCCATGTCAGTGCCTCAATTTTTGGGTTTAAATGTTAGTGGTGTTGGTCTAGTCCTTATGGTGGAGAGAACCCTCTCATGTTATCCTACTGTTCTTTGGGTTTTGGTTCCCTCTAGAGAAGTCAAGTGTTACTTATGGAGTAAAAGGTCACCCCAAGGTGAGTGGTTTATTTGGATTTTGATCGGGTATAGAATTGAGTTTGGTTTATCTTTCAGCTAGGTTCATTTCTAGGGATCGAAATTGTTTTTGGTGGGGATAGTTGTCACACCCAGACCTTGGAATTATTTTATTTTATTCTTTTCTTAGCCTCAGATCCTTTAGTTGAGGTTCTAATTGAGTCCAGGTTTGAATTTCTGAGTTTTTGTTAAAAATTAGAAGTTTTTGGGCTTGGAAGAAAGTGGAACATGGTTAGAGTATGGTTTAGGGAAACCATAAGGCTTTTCCTAAGTATTCGTGTGTCTTGAATTTGATTCTTGGGGCATAGTACATAGCATGAGCACGGTTAGGGAAATAATACGGCAAGAATGTGGTGATATTGTGGAATAAGGAAGTAGTATTTGGAACATTTGGTGCAGGGTTTGGGAAATTGTGTTTCTATCCCATATGAGGCTCCCCTCTTCTCTGGTGGGGTGCACAAGGTTGGTATACAGTTTTTCAAATGGTGCATCCAAACCCTGCAGCTTACCCAAATCTTTAAAAATGTGAAATTATAATATTTCCCCTCTATTATTTTTAACCTATTTTAGGTTTTCCTCCCCTTATATGACCTAGGTTAACCATGTGGTCCTTCAAGATACTCCTACCTTTCTCCTATTCCTCTATTGAATCTCCCCAAATGATTATATGTAAGTGAAATTGGGTTTTTGGTCAGTTTTATCCTCTTCACTTCCTCATATCTCATCTTCTTGGTATTTATTTATGGGGTTTATCTATTTTTCAAACCCTAGATTAAATGGATGTTTTTTGGGTCATTTTATTTTATCATATGGTGTGTATATTATCTCTCAATTATGGATTTTCCTCCTCCAAAAGTTTGGTAGTATTCGCATGTCGTTGATGTAGGTGTTTCTATCAATTTCCTTTCTAGAACATTTTTCTTATGCTTGATTTTTCCTTATATGTCATTAAAAGGTTATAATCTTGCTTTTTATGTCTTTTCATTATTATTTTTTGTGTTTCTATGATATAAAATGGGTGAAAATGGTTTACAAAGGGTTTCATTGATTATACCTTATTTTAATGCATGAATGGTATTTTATTAAATTCCAATTGATCTTATAAAGTTAAATTTAGTGATTTGGGTGGTGTTTTCTCTTGGTTTTGTTTTTATAATGTGGTTGTATTTTGAATTGAATGTTTTATGTAGAATTGGGTGAATTTTTTTGGTTTATAATATGGTTGAAAATTAATTTGGTGTGAGTATGTATCGGAAATGGTATTTTCCCATGGGAATGGTTGGTTTTCATAGTGTGTTTTAAAAATTCTTTGGAACTTCATTTGAATTTAAATGTTTTTTTAAATTTTTTTTTAAAATCTTGTCACGTTTATAATTCTAGATTTCTTTTGGTGAGAAATTGATCTAAAATAATGTTTGACATCATTCATTTGAAAGTGGTATTTTATAGTGGTTTTTTAAAAGTTATGGAAAAGGTATTTATAAATGAATCTGTATTCGAAATGTTAAAGGCCCAGTTGGAACTTGTGTCATCTTTGAAAAGTTGGTTTTTATGTGAAATTATTTAAATGCTCAATTAGCATCATGGTATGTTTTGTAAAATTATTTATAAGTCATGTGATGTGAAATCACCATTGGTATTTAATAATTATTGTGAAATAAATAGTTTTTCTGGTGACTTGTGATAATTGGATTATATTTTCAGACCACTAAAATTTTGGTGAGATCCTATCAGTAGATCGTTCATGGGGATCTTATTGGTATTGATTCCATTATAACTTTATATGGGATACTCTATAATGGAATGTACATTAAAATTTTGTTGGTTGTGGTTGTTATACAATGTTTTGTTAAGTATTATTATTATTATTAGCATGGGATTCTTGGGAATCATCTAAAGGGTCGAGTGATTCTTTCTTTCCAACCGAATTATACTGGTTGGTAACCCCTTGACTTGATAGGGCTAGGTTGGATGTTCCACTTGATTGGCTAGTTGAGAGCATCTATTTGGTTATTTACTATGTATTTTCACCATATATTAGTAGGTGAGTCTGATTTTCTTTTCTTTTCTCTCTCGACTCCTATATATTAGAGCATGAAGGATTGAATTGAAATTGACTAAATTTCTTTTAATTAATCATTATATTGATGTGTGATTATTTATAGAAAACCTCTTTATGGATGGTTTTTTTAAATGAAATAAATTTGATTGATTTCTTGAAAACAAATTGATGATAATTATAAAATAGTGATTTTGAAATTATAGATTTTATTTTATCTCATCGAAAATGTTTTTAGAAATGTTTTCCAAAAAAATAAATGTTCTATTGAAATTTCTTGCCATGTTTTTTTGGGATGATTTTTTATATATATAGCTTGCATGAGTTCATTTGAATTATATGTGACTCTAAGGAAGGGTGTGTTTCATTGGGGCTCTTGGTAATGGTTACCTTTGGAAGACTTTATAGATTTATGAGAGAACACTCTTTAGTATGGAACTGTCACCTTGGCATGCATGTGTGGATGTGAGTATGTGTGTAATTGGTATTCTAAATGTATATGAGAAATGGATTTAAAA
Source organism: Viscum album (assembly GCA_963277665.1). Lineage (NCBI taxonomy): Eukaryota > Viridiplantae > Streptophyta > Magnoliopsida > Santalales > Viscaceae > Viscum > Viscum album. The sequence goes on from OY728164.1 coordinate 1,646,757,922, forward strand.
TATTTATTTATTTATTTATATGGAAACTATTTTGGGTTAAAAAATTGGGCTTTGATAAAAATATATTAATTTTGTTAAATTATTTTATATAAATTTTTTAACATTATCTATCCTAGAGTCTTGAGTTAAGAATTAATTGGGAAATATCCTACTAAGTTTTATACACACACCCTATTTGGGAACATTTGTTTGTTTTTATATATTATCTATAGAGACAAGGGTAAAGTAAAGGTATCTCAGTTCCTTAGTGATGAGTCATGATACTTTGGGAATGGGATATTGAGTTTGAGCTTGTAGTTTTTTGGGATTTTCTATTCAATGCCTCGTATGTCTTTGACTTTTTTTGGTTTGGTTTCCTCTTTGAACTCTGATATATTTGTTGGCTTTTTTATTGATTTTTATTTTGTACTCATGTATCATATAGTGGATTTTTTGGGGGTTTCTTGTGATTTTGTTGTATTCTATCCAAATGGGAAATTTTTCCCCAAATGTTTATGAATCCCTTGGAATAATTTTACACCCTTTGGTGTCTTAGGGATGTCACCTAAAGAAAATTAACACAGCTATCACTTATTAATCCAATGAGTAGGGGTGATATTTTTCAAATTGTATCAATTTTTTTAGTCTTGAGGTTGACAAATAATTCATATTTATTCCTTGAGTTAGGTTAGTATAAAGGAGTAGGATCATTGGAACTTGAAATATAGAGCATACAAAGGTGTAGCTAACCTAATTATGTTGAAATTAAAGTTACCAGGGTGTTTTGGTATATGAGTGTTTTGAGACACTTCTATGAATTATCACATCATCAAAATGGGTTTAGCATATGGGAAGATCGTGACATGAATTTATAGTAATGAATTACCACTAGGTGTGCATAACTTATTTTGATTAATGATTTTTGATTTGGTGAAAAGTGTTGATTTCTGAAATTATTTGAAAATGGTTTTATTTTCAAAAAGCATGGTGATATTTTTAAAATAAAATTGAATAAATAAACTGGTGGATCTTGGAAGGCCTTGTTGTGACATGTGAGATATGTTAAATATTAAATTACAAATCCTTAAATTTATAGAGAGTGATATTAATTGCAGTTTTATTTTGGTTATAGAAAATGCTTCCCAGTAGGTATCATATAAATCAACCTATAGTGGTTTATTAGATGTGGTTAGACTTAAGACATAGGTGAACCAATGGTCGGTTTAGAGTATTGTCCGAGCTTTTTTGTCCATGGATAGAGGGAACAAAAGTGATGAACCAAGGAAAGGTGACCATTCCATTCAATTACAAAAATATAATTCACCCATCTTTCCTGGTGATTCAAAACTAAAAAAAAGAATTGTGGATGAATAGGATGAATCAATTATTTAATTTCCAAGGCACACCATTTGAGATGAAGGTGAATTTGAAACTTTATATACTATATAAACTATCATTCTAATGGTGGGATTTGTATGTTCAGGAAAAATTGAACCAGGAATTTCATGGGAAGATTTTAAATAACTTTTCAACAAAAAATTCTATCCTTACATATTTAAAATTACTATAAAAATATATTTCATCAGTTTAAATAAGAATAATCTCTCAATAATAGATTATGCGGCTAAATTTATGAATTTAGTTCACCTTTCACCAGAAGTTACTAGAGGATAATCCTTGAAGGATTGAAAATTTTAATCAGGGTGGAAATAATAAATTCCCTCAAATATTTAAATCCTTTATATAACTGATTATTTATAGATGGTCAATAGATAGATGGAGGAAAAAATAGAAATATCTAGAAACATGTTTAGAGGAAGCATGTTTACTCATATAGGAACTTGTGGGAACTCCAATTATGAAAATAAGTGGATGAGGGACACTTATTTGGAAGGTGGTGGTGTATATCCGAATCAAACTATGGGATTAGTCATCATACCACCTCCATGGAAGAGTAAGTCTATATTATTTCAATGTGATTCTTTTTTGAATATGAAATGTGAATTTATAGAACAACCTAGAGCATGTCACAATTCCAACCAAATGGAATACCTTCAATGCTATTGTTATAATTTTCCAAGGTCGAGTATTAGAGACACATCTCATGATTCTCAGGAATCATAAGATTCTATGTGATGTTTTTATATAAATATATCATGTCATCATAACTGATGAAGCCATAGTTATTATAGAAACACCATGACTCCTCAACCAATAAAATATTAATAGGGCAATAAAGATCAAAATTAAGTGATTAATCAATTATATGGATGTGAAAAAATGATCATGGATGATCAATATGTTCCTTCGATAGTGATAGGTACGATTCATTTGAATTCTACCACTATAAAATATATTTTTTGATATAGGCAAGTCCCATTTTCTTATTGCCTCTAGTTTTTTTGATCTTTTAGGTTTTCATGTTGAAGTGATGCTTTCTGTTTTGAAAATTCAAAACCCTCTTGGCCAATGAGGACATCGATCCTTGATGTGACTTGAATTTGTATAACTATAGATGGAACTAAATTGAAATTGGATTTATTAATGATTGATATGGATTTCATTTATATAATCCTAGGAATATATTGGTTGAAAATTTTCAAATCTCACATCAACTATTATACCTGAAGGGTTAGTTTTTCAACTATAGATTACGTTTAGAATATCTTTATAGGATATCAAAATGTATGGAAAGTAGATTAGGATTATTAGAGATAATGGTTTAAACTATCTCACACCAGTTAGTATCTTTGACCATGGAATATATGGATGAGATCAAGAATAATGGGTTTCCAAAAATGCTTTATTAGTTTTATGATATTTTTCCTGATAATTTCTCAGGGTCTCCACCCACAAGATAAGTGGAGTTTATTATTCATATCTTACTTGGGATCAGTCCTATCTCACTTTAGTCTTATCGGATGGTACCAATAGAAAAAATGGAATTGAAATTCTAGTTCGAAGAGTTGGAAATAAAAGGATTCATTCAAACTTTTACATCTCCATGGGAAATCACTAGTTTTGTTTATGAAAAAGATGGATAGAACTCTTAGGATTTTTGTTGATTATCGTAAACTTAACCATGTTATGAAAAAGAATCGGTATCATCTTTCATGAATTTATGATCTATTGAATTAACTTATTATATCCCAATGGTTATTTAATATTGACTTACATTCATGATATCACCAACTATGATTTGGGATAGAGGATATTCTGAATACATGCTTCAAAAGAATATGTTTCCATTATGAGTTCATTATTTTTCCTTTTGGTCTTATGAATTCATCTTTGATCCTTAGGTAATTGATTAATAAAATATTTCAAAGGTATCTATATTTTTTCACGGTGGTGTTTTTGGATAATATACTTGTGTATTTAAAGAAAAAGTTGGATCATGAGAAATACCTGTAAATACTATTGGTTATCTTGTAGGAGCATCATCTATATTTCAAGTTATCAATGTGTGATTTCTAAATAGAATAAGTAAGTTTCCTTGGCCATGTAATTTCTCAAAAATGTCTTCCTGTGGACCTAGAAAATATAGAGGTTGTGATCTCTTGGAAACTACCAAGGAGTGTATTTGAGATATGTAGTTTCTTTTGGCTAGGCTGGTTATTACTGACATTTTTTCATGACTTTTTATGACTAGACACACCAATAACCTATTTGAAAAAGAAATTTTTTCCATTAAAATGGAATGATGAATGTCATAATTATTTTCAAGAGTTTAAAACTCTCCTCATAGAAGCATTGGTCTTAATATTTTCATAACTAGAATAAGGCTAAGTGGTGTATTATAATGCTTCGTGATATGGGTTGGGGGTGTTCTCATGTTGGGAGATCATGTTTTTTATTATATCTCATAGTATTTACAATTTCATGAGAAGAACTACCCTACACATGATTTTTAATTATCTATTATAGTATATGGTTTGAAATCTTGTAATCACTACCTATTTTGTGAGAAATTGACATTGTTTATAGATCATAAGATCTTGAAACACATATTTTCACAAAGTGAATTAAATTTTAAGAAATTAAGATAAATATAGTGACTTCAAATGATTGATTTTGACTTAACATACACTCTAGGTAAAGGGAACTCTATAAAAAATATGTTAAGAAAAATTTCATATATCCATTTTGTGAAAGAGGGTTAAAATAAATATAATCTAATAATGGTGATAGATTATGTTCACCTAGATTGTAAATATAGCGGTAGTGTTGTGGGTCTCTTTCTTGTCTCTTTTATTCCTAATTTATTATATAATTTTAATGAGGTTCATAAATATGATTATGAATGTGTTTCAATATGGTCAAAATGAAATGGTGTGGAGACCATTTAGGGATAAAATCTTGATATAATGTCATTTTTGTGGTTTTGAAAATAGATGGTTGTACCTTTGGTTTTTAGGAACTACTTCTTCATGCTTACCACCATTCGATATAGGTTGTTCATTCTCAAATAAAAATTATGTATAATGCACTGTAATCATAATTTTGGTGGTATAAAATGTAATGAAAATATAGTGAGTTTGTTTTAAGATACCTCCCTAGTCAACATGATAAGGTAGATCACTAGTGTTAAGTTGATATGTTGTAGTATTTACTAATTCCTATGTGTAAATGGGAGTATATTACTCTATATTTTGTAACCAGTCTAACAAGAATGGTTTGAAAACAAGATTCATAAGGTTGATAGTGGATCAGATCATAATGTCATCCCATTTTACCCCTATTTTGGAATCTAATAAGATGGAAAACAATATATCTAATAACTTATTAAGAGGCATGGAATACCTGTTTTGATAGTTTATGATATATATTTGAGGTTTACATCTCATTTCTAGAAATCTTTACAAAAGGACCTTGGAACACATTTAACTATGATCACACGATATCTTCCTCAAATAGATTGAAAATCAAAAAGGATCATACAAATGTTGGAGGACATGATTAGGGTTGTGAAGTGGCTTTTTGTTCCTCATGGTTTGAGAACATATTATTAGTGTAATTCTAATATAACAATAGTAATTAGGGCTTAATACATAGTATATTTTGAAGAATTCTAAGGGAATAATTTTCATTATCCACTTTTTTTTTGGAAATAGGTGACACTTCACTGGTTGGATGATGCCTTTTAAAAGAGAAAAAAGAGAAGATCAAGTTGATCAGAAATATAGTGAGGATGACTCACAGATTTCATAAATAATATATAAATTACCATCGATGACAACTATCATTTGATGTGTGTAATCATGTATTATTAAAAATATCTCCAACACATTGATATTATCATTTTAGTAAGTAGGTAACATTATATCCTCGATACATAATACCTTTTGGGATACGTGAAAGGGTAGTTTAGGTGGAATATTGATTTTCTAATACATCTTGGTTTAGTTAAGTTCATAATGTGTATAACTTATCTCAATTGAAGAAGTATCAAATTGATCTTGACCATGTTATTTGATGGAATCACGTTGACCTAGATATGGATTCTACATTGGTTTATGTGACTATTTAGATTATGGATAGGAAATAGAAAGTAATATTTGGGAAATACATAGGTTTAGTGTAGGTTTTAATGAAAAATGATCATATTTTGTAAGAAACATGGGATCATGAAAAGGAAATGTTAAATAATTGGATGAAACTCTTCAAAAAATAATTGGATTTCAACTTTCTAGGGATGAAAAAATAATGTTGTGAGGAATTTATCACCATCATTTTTAGGTAATTAACCCTTTATTTATGTATTTTATGTATATATGATGTTTGGTTTATGTTTTGGGAGGTTTTGGAACTTTTTGTTGGATTTTATGGAGGTGTATGGTTTGAGAATAATTAGTAAAAACTATGAAACACCTCTAGGAAACATTATAAGTTAAAATAGAGGTTATTAGGTAGGTGAACGGTCAGTGCATAGTTTGGAAAAACTATTCAAATGTCCATGAGAGACTATTCGGGCCAATTTTCATATGAGACAGTGGCTAATGCATGGTTAGTGCATGATTTTTCTAACCATGTGAGCCTACAATATGATGGGTGGCTTGTAGTAGTATCATGTGCATGGTTTGCTCATATTTTTCTTAGTCCTTCCCCCTAACCATGCTTTTTTATATTTTAGATCCAAAATTTGTGGATCTAATCCAATTTAAACCTTTGACTTATAACATCCCATAGCCCACAATCCTAGATCCTATCCTAAAATTATGAATTGTACGTTTATATCTTTGTTGTTGATAATTGTAATAAAAAAATTTCTATCTAAACCTTACAACACCGAAATGAAAAATGGGATCACTTATAACCTCAAGGACCTTTTAGGTTTTGAGTTTTATTGGATTACAAAAAAATCCAACATAAACAATTCACATGAATTTAAATGAGAATTTCTCCCACTTAACCTATATTTTCATTTTCACATTAAGGCATCATCATCGTCTATATGAGATACCTTTTAGACATAACTCTTCCAACATCTTTATTTATAACCTAGGGAAAAAGAAAAATTACTGGGTTCATTTCAAATTCTCATTAAGGGTAAACCTAAGCATTAGAAATTTAATTTTATCAATGATCATAATAATTTCATAATAGTATGACCACAAAATCATAGTGCATGAGGAAATCATAAAATGAGTCATACCGATAAATCACTAGATCATCGAATATAAAAACCTCTCAAATTAAAGAGTAATTACAAAAATAATCATGATCCCTAAGGTATCAATCATTGTAATTAGAAGCAATATAAACCCATTAAAACATTAAAACCCTTTTTTATAAATTAGAGTATCATTTTCATAAAACCCTTTCAAACCCATTTTAATTAGAATAACCATATGGCCAACTTCCAATATAATCATTACTCAATTTATTTGAGTGCTATATGGGTGAACCTATCATTTAATCTATAATAGGTTCATCTATTTCTATCTGATTCTCCCCATTTTTAATTTAAATGGGTTTACTTGGTGTTATCTGGTCCACTCCATTTTTAAGCTGTAACAATATTACATTGTGCTATCTGAGCCAACCCATGTTTAAGCAGTTATGTCTAGAAACCATAACATAAATAAAGTACATATATATTTACATTCATTATAAAACTCATATAAAAAATAATTATTCTTTCATATACTGATTAACCTGGGGAAGATAAATGGATTTCATGTTAATCACTTGGAAACATGATTAACCTGTTGAAAAGAAATGAGTTCCTTAAAAATCTCATAGAAACCAACATTATCTATCTAGAGAATGATTGAATATGATATCAATACAAAATATCCCTAATGAAATATATGTAAAAACAATGTTTTTTTATTAATTTAACTTCCATTAAAATATCATAAAAAAATTCTTGAGGAAAATATCATTTTCATTTTGAAAATCACTTTCTAAAAAATAAAACATTTTGAAAATCCATTACTTTAAAAAATAATCTTGGAATAATATAATGTAAGTTTTAAAAAACATTTAGAAATTTTATTGAATAAATTATCCATTTTTATTTGAAAAAACGTTTTTTAAATACTTTTTCATAAAATTTTTAGAAAACATGGTTTTGAGAGAAATCATATTTTCGACCAAAGAGAGAAATGAAATTAGTTTTTATTAGAAATATTTTATCAAATATTTTAAGTAAAAAATTGGTAAAATGGTAATTTTACTTAAAAGATAATTAATAAAAATATAAGAATAAAATTCATGAGTTTCATGGGGGGTATATTATAAAATTTCATCATTAGGATCATATTCATAAACAGTCCCGATAAATGATGAGATTGTAACATAAGACTCTTATCACTTTGGTAACATTGAATAAAAATCATCATGAAATAATATCATTAAATAGATATTATAATTTCATTAAAATAATTATATTCATGATAAAACGTGTTAATGGGGTAGAATAAACACCTTTTAAAAGATTATAGGTGTATAGCATAACTTACGTCTTAGTGAAGGCAATTTGAGACAAAAATCCCATAAAGATTTGGTAACATTGAAAATGTAAAACCTATAAATGATAGATTCTAAAATGGATATTAAAATCCACATAAATTTAAGTATAGTAATCATAAACTACATACATGGGATTTATATACACCACATAGAAAAAATATTTGGTGAATATGGCATGTCTCATTGAAATAAAATTGAGATGACAAAAACCATTAACTTGAGTATGATCCGTCACGCTTTTTCTTTATCTTTATGAATAATAAACTTCTAATAATTATTTAATTTATTTATAAAATTATTAAAGTTTATTATTACTTTTATTTACCTTATATACATGTTATATATATTTACTTAATCTATTATGTGTAATTCATATGTTTTGACCATATTTGGCTTATGTGTCCAAAATGACTTTTGTAGGTCAACTATGGTCAAAAAGGTCATTATTTGAAAATATACAGAATAATAATCAATGAATAATTATCATATTGATATATAAATTATAATTTTAAAACCAATAATGATATCTTTTTATGAAAAATGAACTAATGTTATGATAATGGAGACAGTAGGTCGTACATACGCATGATTGCCATTTTCATTTTTCAATGATCATTAAGAAAGAAGGTAAGTAAAATTTATATTTATAAAATGATAAATTTATCATAAATACCATTATTTTTAATTATATATACATATATATATCATTCTAGTGATTTTTTGATGAAAAAAGGAATCAAATCACTTCGAATAGGTGGTAGTCCACATATCCACGAACAATGTTATCAATTTTTCTGTGTGTGAAAAGGTAAGAAAGAAAAAGATATATTATATTTCAATAATGTTAATTATTTAATTTATATCATAAATATTTTATTTATATCACATATATTTATTATATTTACCCTTATTACCTTTCACGTAACACATTAGTGAAAACAAATCACATCCCTTTGTGAGGCGGTAGTCCACCGTACACACAAGAAATGTTAATAAATCTCTTACGTATTGGAATACAAAAATGGTATATATTATATAATGGATGTATAGGTATAATTATGTTATAAATATGATATATAAAATTTACATACATCATTATTCCCATCCTTGAGATGTGGTAATGTCAAAATGAACGACATCGGTTCCTGAGGTGGTAGTCCGTTATACACATGAACGGTGATTCTATAAACTATTTTATGGAAGTGTGTGTGGTTTGAGGTTGTAAAATTAACATAAAAATTTATTATTATATTTATAATTCTAGTTATATTATATAATAATTAACTAATAATAATTTAAATGGGGGAATAATGAAATAAAATAAAAAACTTGTTGATAAATGTTACCTGTCCTTTAGGAATCTCATTTTGGTTTTCACAAAATTTCATCCTTGAATTCCTTTATAACAAAATTAATGATTCAATAGTGATATTAGAAAAATTAATAAGTGATTTTGGAAGTTATTTTTCAATCCAAATGGATTTATATTTGTCAATAGAGGATGATAGGGGGATGCCTTTTATAAGTGGTGTGAGTCTCAAACTTGTAAATATTTTAAAGAGTGAATTCCACCCATGTTATTTTCATGTAACCATGCCCCAAAAAGGGAAAAAAATATATAATACAATGTATAAGGTCTAAATAATTCCACTAAATTTTATTTGGAAAATTTTCTAGGTCATTTTTTCCCTTAAGATTAATGTTTAACCACTAAGTAAACTCGATTTTAGCTTAATCACTCTAATTAATTTTAATTTTTTTCTCTTATCACTTAGATAAAAAATCAAGTTGAATTTATTATAAAATATAAATTATTCTTATTATAAACATTAAATATATATTTTTTCAATAAATTCACAAAATTGTAAATTTTTAATTTTATATTAATCTCGTAGTCGCAGTGAGATAGTGGGATTTTAATAAGTGTATTTTATTAGAAAAACATGAATCTATATTAAATCCATGAATAATAATATATAATTACATAAAAGTAATTTAATATTTAATGATATATAATATAAAATTATCTTTTAAAATATCCCCCATTATTCATTATTTTAATTAATGAAATAGGAGAAACATTATCCATTTTAATATAGTTTTTAGAAAAACGTGCTTTTAAGCCCAAAAACAAATTTATACTAAAAAACTATACAAAGTTGATTGAAAATTAATTAAGAGGGTTAAATATAATTTATGTTAATTTTAAACACATTAAAAACATATTGTGACTTTTCAACTACTTAATTTTCTGAAAATAAAACACATTTTAACAAAATTCGATATTTCTCACTTATCACTTAAAAATCACCATTTTTCAAAAAATCCAAAAATCTCATCTAAGTAAATTATGATATTTTTCTTCAAAAAATAAACTATATTTTTTCAAAAAAATTCTAAATTTGTTAAAAACTATTTTTAAAATATGTTTGCTAAAAAAGGCGACAAAATCTTTTTTTTTTTAAAAAGTATAGTTTTAAGTGTAAAATTTGGTTTATTTTTATATCATGGCTTCAAAATTCGTAGGATGGATTTTAAAAATTATATTGAACATATTATATATAAATTTTTTTAATATAATTAAAAATAGTGATTTTTTTTAATTGATTAGTATAAAACACTCTTGTGTGCTTTAAAATAGTTTTTTAGAAAAATATTTCATTTTATTTTCAAAAGGGTGTCATGTTTATTTCTAATTAATTGGTCAAAAATATGTAAACATTATTTTCATAATTCATTTAATATTTTTTATACCTACCATTCCAAAGGATATGTGATAATGGTAATATATATCATGGTAATTTAAGTTAAGTGTTGCATTTTGAATATTCTATCGAACATAAAAATCTTGAGGTCGCGTATAACATAAGATAAATTGAGTGTTTCATGTAAGAAAAAACTCATTGTTTCATGCCCTTTATTATATCAAGTATAATTTTATTGTTTTAAAATATCTTGGTGTTACATTCCCCCCCCCCCCAATATATTGTTTCCTCACAATTTTAACTTTCTATCAGTAATCAAAAGATGGACATTTAAAAATGCTTTTGATGTAAACCCACATCATAAAAAATGGTCAATAAAACATCATCTTTTTACTAGGGAATGTGAATTAAAAAATTTATATAGAATAACACATATATAGGTTTCCAAATAGGATAATATAAGTGGGAATGTAGGAAAAATGTAGATAATTATAGAGAGATATGGAGGTCATTAATCACAAATAAGTGAATGTTAAATTGAAAGTTGAGGGGCTCAAAACCATTATAGCATCCCTCCCCACAACTGAAATATTCCCTCAGACGGTTGGTCACAAGACCTCAAGTTCATATCCCCAAATTTCAAAGTCTACTAACTAGTAGAGAAGACCTTGGGTGTGTCTTTGGGGAGACTATTCCCTCATAGATCAGAGTAAGCAAAAAAGTAAAAAATAGATAACAAATAGAGGAAGCATAAAGAAAGATACAATAGTGGAAATAGAAAAATAACAATAGTAATAAACCATACAAGATAAGTAAACAACTATTGTAATCATAATATCAATAATATATTCGAAAATGATGATTATGATATGTATAATTTATATAAAAAATATGAGTACAAGGAGCTAGGGATATAATCATATACTACATACAGAAAAAACATACAAAAAGGAAAAAATTGATACTAAAAACACCTCAATCATAGGCTTGGTCCTCTGCCCCATGCTCAATCCTAAAGATAGAAATCAATATAAATGTAAATACATATGCTTCCCTTTATCTATACCCACGGTTATAAAATCTACTCGGGTTCCAAATAGTGTGTGATCAGGGTGTGTGAAATAATATCAGTAAGTTGGAACCCACGGTGTCTAAGTCATTCCATTTTGTTCAATAAATAATTTACTATTTTACATAATAATTTAATGTAGGAAATTTAAAAAAATTTAAATAATAAACACCTTGGTCTAGGTTGAAAAATTGACACCTAAACGATACCTCCTATTTCATCCTAACAAAAATGTCTGAAATAGGTGCATGTGCAATTCATAACATATATACAAGGGCCAACTCAAAAGAATCAACCAATGTATTAGAAGACCCTCAGCTTTCACTTTATCTTCAAGGTCGCATTTATATGTCATCTTACAAGTGACATCGTGATAATAATTATGAATGAATCACATGAAACATAAAATCAATCCATCCATCAAATCCAATACTGGGGTCTCAAGCCCATCCATGGTGATCTAAAAGAATCCAAAGGGTTTCTATAGGAATATCTGATATAACCAATGAAATTGATTACATCCTAGGAAACCCACATGTCATCCCTTGTATCACTTAATACATGGTGACTCTGAGTCTATACCAAGAATCTCACATAGTGGATTGGGTATCACCTGGTGCATGGCATATCCATCTTGCCAATGGGTCCATCCTTGTTTGCTCTCCTAGGGAATCGGTTTCACTCACGATTATAAGTAAACTACCAGGAGAGCCGATACCTAGAAATCCAAAGCATCATTTCTGGTGAATCAAGTAGAAACCAACCAAGAATAGTGAGCCCAGCCATGGAATCCTTAAATCGGGGCGCATGTTCTCTCATGGCTCATAGAAATTGAACTATATCAACCAAGGCACATCACAAGGAATACCATATATATATATATACATATGCAATCAAATTCATTGAAAAATCACGCCAACAAGCTATCCAAATAATACAATTCAAACCATTAAACATGTCATAAGGTATTAATAACAAATGTAAACTCAAGGATCCAAGGAATGATCACTATGAAACATGAAATAATCATAAGTAATTGAATACAAGCACAATCCCAAGTCAAATACATATCATATAAGTAATGTAAGGAAATTTGGAATGAGACAAAGGTATTCGACCAATACACATAAACACTTAAAATATAAGGCATTTGTAATTCCATTTTAAAAATCAAGCATAAGCATTTAGGTATAATGTGTGAGGCATAAATCTCAAAAACCTATCTCACAACCAATCTTTCATTCGATTTCAAATTAAAAAAATTTGGTATTTAATCAAAATAGAAATACACACAAGATAATTAATCAATTTAGGAATGGAAAAATGTCCCTTAAATGTGGGCACACCCAAGGGGTGGCCAATAATAAGAGAAAAATCCATAAATGGGTTTTAAAGTAAATAAGGGTCACATAGGACATGTGAACCCCTTTAATTTAATTTATTAAGAACATTTGAGGTATTTCTAGAAGGTTTTGACATGTGCCACAATGGTACATTATTTAAAAATTGGTGAAATTATGGGAAAGATCTAAGACTACCTACCTTGATTTATTAGTTCTCCACTTTTCTGATATCAAGGCTCGATTCAAACTAGAATGGAAGAAATTGAATTATTTTTCAAACACCTTAAAAATAGGGAAAATGTAATTTCACCAAAATAGATCAACGAATGGGAGAGGAAACTTGAAATAGAAGAGTACAGAAGAATGATCTTAATAAGGGACTTTTGTTTCTTATAATATAAATAGATCTGAACACTAATTGATAGAGATAGATCAAAACCTTAGGGATGAGGTTATAGGAAGCCATGCACCAAGGGGAGGAGGAAAATCCAGCTAGAATGGTGTAGTGAGGAAAGAAAAGCAGGTTAAAATATTTTACTAACGGTATAAGGGTAATTTAACCCTCAAACACACTAAGCATTGTTTGGACAAATTGTATGCCAACCATGTTCCATTCACTGCTATAAGGGGGAACCTCACATGGTTAGACACATAGTTTGACTAACCATATGAAAAACATGTGAAACCGCTTTGTCTAAAAAAATAGGTGGTCACACAGTCATGCACCATAGGTCGCACATTTGTAGACTAAACATGAGGCCCCTAAGTTCCCACTATCTTTAGCTACACGATTTAGGGAAACTGTTTGGTCTTGTCTCCATAGTTTTCACAAACCATGAGACCATGTCTGCCTCTTCCTATTTCAAGGATCTAGGCTTCGGACGGTCTTTTTACACACCTGATACCTCATTTATCCATTTAGGAATCATTATTAGTGTTATTTATAGGGATTTAAACAAAAAAATTAATGGCCCATACATTTTAGGAAATCCAGGATGTTATAACCTCCCCTTCTTAAGACAATATGTCCCTATGTTTCCCTTCTGAGGGTGGTAGAATGTCATCTGAAAATATTTTTATCCACTCTGTATGTAAACCAGCCTCCCACTACTAGATCGCATCTTGTAAGTGTCTATTATTCCATATAACTCGGACTAGAGGAAATAACCTACCATGGAGAACCTTCATTCTAGGGTTAACAATACGTATTGGATGCCCCTCGAAGGATGCATATTATTCCAACTTGATATCCTTAGGATAAAATGAATGATATGGGTCGACAAGATACTTTTGAAGCTACAATACATGGAAGACATCATGAATGGCATGGTACCTCTAAGATAATAGTAAATATTAGGCTTTTGGCCTGACTCTCTCTACTATCTTGAAAGGAATGACATATCAAGATGGAAATATCCCTATATCCTGATTCATCTTTGACCTAATCTAGGTGATACATGTAAAAAGACCCAATTTACAACCTCAAACTCTAGAGGTCTATGGAAAAGATTGGTATACAACATATTTCTAGATTTATTTATAGCCATATGATTCTGAATTAGCTAAACTTTCCCAGAATTCTCCGGAACAAGGCGAAGAACAATTAGAGTTATCTAACTAGTCTCAAGACAGCATAGAGGTTAACGGAATGGTCCACCATAGAGTTCCTCATATGGAGTCATCTGAATAGTTTTCTAAAAACTTTTGTTGCAGGAAAGCTCAACCAAATGAATATTATTTTCTCAAAAACCTCCAAAATCAAGAATGTAGGACTAAAGCATATCCTCTAACCCTCATATGGTCCACTTGGACTGCCTGTCAGTATAAGGGTGATATGAATTACTCAAGAACACATGTGAACCTAGTTCCTTTTGCAACCCTTACCAAAACTGAGATGTGAACCGAGAATCTCGGTATGAAATAATAAATGGGGAGCACCATGAATTCACACTATCTCCTGGATGTATAGCCATCCTAACTCATCGATAGAGAAGGTCTCATGTATCTGTAAGAGGTGTGTGAACTTAGTAATCCTGTCGAATATCACCCACAATGCATCACTGCCTCAAGGATATTTCAACAAGCCTATCACAAAATTCATGGTGACGTCATTCCATTTCCACTCAGGAATAAGGAGAGGATGTGGGATTATAGCAGTTTTCTAGTGCTCAACCTTAACTTTCTGATATATAGAGCACCATGGGATAAAACCTAATATCTACCTCTTCATTCCTATCCACCAATATTGACAATGTACATCTTGGTATATATTTGTAAAACCAGGATGAACTATCCAAATAGAGGCATGTGATTCCCTTATCATACCTTCCGTTACATTTGAATACACCCACTGATGGCCAGAGAAGAGTAGAGTTTCACTATCATCAACAAACCAAACAAGAGGCATGTTCTTTCCTATAACTCTCTCTATTCAAAAGAGGCCTTTGGAATTAGATAAATTCCTCATCTGAACCCATTATAGGAGAGAATATTCCACTACTAGAACTGTTAGAACTAGTTGAATGTGTTATTCTTGAACCTCTTGGTGCATCTCAGAAAATAGATCCATCATCTTCCGCTCACTATTGTCTACCTTGAAGGATTTTGTTTGACTCTTTTAACTCAATGAATCAGTAATTACATTTCCAATTTTGGTTGTTTAAGAAATCTCAAAGTTGAAGGACTTTATGTATTTCACCAGCCTATGCTACCTCAGATTCAAGTCTTGTTGTGTGGATATATATTTGGCAATTTTATGATCTATGTATAAAAATAATATCTCACCTAATAGATTTTTCCTCAAATAGTGTAGATCATAAACCATGTATAATATCTCAAGGTTGTGCATTGGGTAGTTACACTTATGTGGCCTCATATGGAAGGACCCATATGTCATGACTCGATCACCCCATGACATAACTGCACTGAGTCTGACTCCAAAATCATCATAATAGACCATATAACTCATGACTAGCTCTAGAAGAATCTAGATTAGTTCTAAGGTGACTCTCCCATTTATCTCTTGAAAATATGTATCACAATATTCATACCATAGTAACATTACACCCTTCTTAGTTAGGTTCTCAAGAGGAATTATTAAGTGGGAGATGTCCTAAATAAATCACCTATGATAGAAAGACATACCTAATAAACTTTTAATGTTAAACACATTCTTGGTATAATCCTAATAAACCATTTTTCTCACCTTCTCTAGGTCAATTGATATTCTTTCCTTAGATATTATATGACCCAAGAAGTGAACCTTGTTGATCCAAAAGTGGCATTACTGAGCTTCACATACATTTGGTACTCTCTTAGCATACTTATCACAATCTCAAGGTGATTGTCATGGCTGTTTCCAGTGTAATAGTACACAAATATTTCATCTATGAAGACTACCACAAAGGAATCAAGATGTTGGTGGAAACCCTGATTCATAAAATTCATAAAAACTATTTGAATGGTTGTGAGACCAAACGGCATAACCAATTACTCATATAGGCCATATCTTCTATGTAATGTTGTATGTTGTATATTCGATGGACTCACATGAACCTCATGGTATCTTGAACTCAAATTGATCTTGGATAAAAAAAACTCTCCTCAAAGTTGGTCGAAGTGGTCATCTATATGAGGAAATGGATACATAATATTCACTGTGAGATGGTTCAATAGTGTTAATCCATGCACAATCTGAGGGTACCATCTTCCTTCTTGTAAAAATGAATAGTTTATCCCCATGGATATGTGATGGGATTAATAAAACTCGTATCCTCTATATATTCTAGTTTATTCTTATATTCATGGAGCTTTATTGGTATCACACCTAGCGATGTGCTGGAAAAATAGACACTCATGTCACACCTAGAATTATCTCTATTTTAAACACAACCTCTCTCTCATGAGGTATTCCAAAGAAATCATTAGGAATTACATCCCTAAAATTCTCCACCATGAGAGGTAACTCTACTAACTTCATTCTTTGATCACTCATAAAGATAATCACTAATTGAGCTATGACTCTACCAAGACCAGTTCAATTGGGTCCATCTCAATCTACTTGGATATACCATTAACCCTTAAAAATATATGTGTTTCTTTTATGTGAGGTGAAATACACCCTATGGTGATATCAATACACCCAGGATTGATAAGGCATAATCTAGTCCATACCCAGAATGACATCGAAGTCAGGAATCTCAAGGAAGAAGAAACTCTAGAAGAAATGAAACCCACCTATCTCAAGGGGAACTCATGTAATTGTTGTATTCACTATTTTCTAAACCCTAACGACATGTAGGGAGACATAATTCCATATAACCACTCTGTTCCAAGTCTAAGTATTTCCACAACTATAGTAGATATGAATGATTGAAATGTGCCTATATCAAGAAAAGAAGAAACTGAAGTTGAGGTCACCAAAATAGTACATATAATTGTAGATTACCCTGAACACTTCACATCTAGAACTGGCTACACTTCATACATATGTCCTGAACTATGGCCTTATGATGCTTCCTAACTATCCTGAGTAGATCCACTATACCAATGATTAATATAAGGGCCCTGACTTCCTCGGCCATGGCCAATGATGTCATGACTTGATCAATCGGTAAAATACCAACTCCCAGCCCAACATGGAGTCACAAGTCCCATACCTAATATAGGTACTGGTATAGATCCTCTCTCATTGGTTTCTCATGTAAAAAAATTGAAGAAGCGTGGAAGGTGACCAATCCTACTGCAATCTCAACACTTAATTAGGTTTCCTATGCACTAGGGATTCTAATAGACTTTCCCACCACACTGGTGGCATACTATATAATTAGTACATGTCACCTGGATGAAACTATCCCCACGTGAACCCTCAAAATGGAACTTTTGACTACCATAAGAATCATATCCCTACCTTATAACTGAACTTCCTTGGTTCACATTATCAGATTCTCTAAGATTTTATTCTATAATCAAGGGATGGTTCACTATCTCTATAACGGTCGTCAATTAGAATATGTTCACCTGAGAGAGGAAAATATAACCAATACCAACTTAAAAGTTCCTCATAGTCATCAACTCGTCACTAGTCAGAGATAAATAAAAACACTGGATTTCATTGAAAAGAGAAGATTAATCAAGTACAGTCATAGAGCCCTACTGAAGATGCATGAAATCTCATGAATGATCTACTCTCAGTGTCTACATGAAGATGTGGTCAAAGAAATTTATATGGAAGTCTCCACAGACCATAACATGATAATTCTCAGACTGAGATATAACCTCCCACCATTTCATGGAAGATTAATGTAACATGTAGGTAGCGAGCTTGACCCTCCTCTCTAGAGGCATCTCACGATGGCCAAATATAGAAACCATATCCTCTAACCATGATTATATAGCATGAGGTATGATATCCCTTGAGAAGGTGGGAGGATGCTGCTGTTGTAAGTCTCAAGTCAGCTCTTCTACAGTAGGGGAAGGTTGGGGAGAACCCTAAACAGACTATATAAACCTAAGAAAACTATCCTAAAATTGATCCTCAGTGCCCAGTGGAAGATCAAAAAGAGGTGTCTCAGGTGGCACTACCAGAGGTATCATGAGTGGCTCAAAGACTACCACCTATGGAGTATTTTCATTTCCGCTCTCTTGGTGTACAAAAAAAGTTAATAATGGTGGAATAGATCAACAATTTCCCCTTAGATAGGATTCATAACAGATAGGAAAGCAGATAAGGAAATATTTAAAGAAGGACAGGTTCAAATCCTCCCTGAGACACGACTCATCCCTTAGCCTACTCATGGAGCCAGGTCTAGATAAAAAAAATTCACTGAAGAATCACTAAGTCATGGCCTACATCCCATTACCATGGTAAGGTCAGGGTCAAGGTCTAAAATTATTAGGTATAAGGACCATTTCATTTTAAAGGTGGTTTTCACTTTAATTCCATTATATATTTAATCCCCTTTTAAATTTGGTTGAATTAATTGGATCACCATCTCAATTTATAAGGGTTGATACCCCTTAAAATTTGAAATTGGGTTTCTACTTAATCCAAACAACATCATTCACTTACAAGACAAATTAGCACATTTCAATGTTTATATGTAACAAACAATAACTATAATTCTCAATAGAACAAGGAACAATCAAAATCACATGAAAAACAAAATGCATGGTAAAATTACATATAGAGTGGCATAATTCTTTACTTTTTAATCCTATGGTTCCTAGTATGATTCATGATATATAGTTCCCCTATTTCATCATGATAAAATAATTGAAATCATCATTTCAATAATACCAATATCAATAAAATCAGAATAAATGTGTGTCACCCAATAGTGAAGTCGTATAAACTATAAATGGCATAATCAATGCCTATAATTTCCCATCCTAAGTAATTTGGTTTTTCCCTATAAATGGGTTAGTTATGTCCAAACACAAGGTGAGGTCTAAATCCTAATGTCCTAGTCTCTTGTCTAAACCCAAATAGTAATAAAAAATTAAATGAAACCTTTGATACCACTTTGTATCATCCCACCCCATGTTCAAATCAAATGTTCCCTAAGATAATGGGTCAAAAGTCCTCAAGCTCATCTTTCTAAATGCTAGAGGATTTAAACTAGCATCAATGGCCTTGGGTGTGACCTTGGGGAGACTATGACTTCATATATCTGAGTAAGAATGGTGGTAAACAATAGATAATAAAAGTTAGAAGCATAACAGATATAGACTATAGCATAAATAGTATAATAATAATACTAATAAACCATGTAGGAGAATTAAAACACTAGAGGAAACATAATATAAATAATATATACAAAAATGATGATGATGATATGTAAATTTATATATAAATGTGAGTATGAGGAGTTGTGGATACAAGAATATAAAATATGATGGAAAACATAAAAAGGGAAAATATTGCCACTAAAATCATATAGAGTATTGGCTCGATCCTCTTCCTCATGCTCCATCCTAATGTTGTAAATCAATCATGCATTCGGAAGATTCATGCTTCCCTTTATCTATACCTATGATCATAAAATCTACTCAGTTACCAAACAAAACCCAATTTGGTAGTGAGATATAATCTTAGAATGAAAACACCCATGTTGTCTAGGCCATTTCATTTCATGCAATAAATAAATGATTTTGTGCCATAATAATTAAATGCATGGAATTAAACAATTTTAAATAATAAACACCTCGGTCCAAGTTCATAAATGGACTCTTGAATTATACCACATTCTTCAGACTAAGATGGATATCTGAAAGAGGTACCTATAAGATTGATAAGATTTATGCAATGGATCACTCAAAATAATCAACCAAAGTATAAGAAGAACCCAAACTTGTGCTTTATCTTGGAGGTCACATTACCATGTCATCATATAAGTGAGATCATAGTAATAATTAAGAATTCATCACATGAAATTTATAATCAATCAATCAAAAAAATCCAATAATGGAGTCCCGATCCCATCTATGGAGATCAAAAATAATTACAGGGGTCTCTATAGGAACATATGATATAACCAATGTCATAGATTCCATCCAAGGCAACCCATACAGCATCCCTTGTAACACTCAAGACATGGTGACTTTGAGTCCATACCAAGTATCTCTCATAGAGGACTGGTTATCACCTAGGGCATGGCATAGCCTTATTTCTAGAGGGTCTGCCCACAGTTGCTCCCTTAGGGAACCGTTGTCACTCATGAGTATAAGTTAATCGCCCAGAGAGCTCATACCAGGAAAGCCAAAGCATAGCTCCTGATGTGTCAGGTAGAAACCAACCGATCACCGCAATTCTATCCATGGAATATTTAAATTGAGACCCATGTTCTATTCTAACCGGTAGTAAGTGAACCATATCAACCAAGGCACATCATAAGGAATAGAATATATATATATATAACCACATGTCATCACATTCATGAAGAAACTCATGCTAACAGGATATCCCAGTGATAAAATTCAAACCATTAAACTGTAATAAGTAATTAATCATAAATGTATACTCAAGGATCCAAGGAATGATCACTAGGAAACATGCAATATGCATAAGAAATGGAATACAAGTATAAGCCCAAGGAGTTAGCATATCATAAAAGTAAAGTAAGGACATATGAAATGGGAAAAAGGTATTTAAGCAATTAAAATAAGAACTTGAAATATATGGCACATGGAATTCAATGTAAAACATTAGGCATAATCTTTAGATAAAAGGTATGATGTATAAACCTAAAAACCCTATCTTATGGTGATTCTTTCATTCCATTTCAAATTAAAAAATTTACGTATTTAATAAAAAGAGAAACACACACCTGATAATTAACCATTTGAGGCATGTGAAAATGTCCATTAAAGGTGGTGACACACAAGTGGGAGTAAAACAATAATAGAATGGCCCATGGATGGGTTTCTTCATAAAGTGGGCGCACATAAGAGATGAGAAACCCTTTAATTAAATTTATTAAGCACATTCTAGGTGTCTTAGAAAGGTTTTGGCACGTGGAACAATGACACATTATTTAAAAAAGCGGCGAAATAATGAGAAATATCATAAACCACCTACTTTGATGTAGGTGTTCTCTACACATCTACTATCAAGGCTTAATTCTACCTAGAATGGAAGAAATTGAAGGATTTTTCAAATTCCCAAAAAATAAGGAAAAGACATCATGCTAAAATAGTGAAAAGGATGGGAGGGAAACCTTGAAATATAAGAGTGTGGAAGGAAGATCGTACCAAGGTATTTTCATTACGTCCGATGATGATATATTCAAGCACCAATTCAGGGAGATAGATAAAAACTCCATGGATGGGGGAGGAGGAAGTCATGCACTAAGGAGAGGAGGAAACTCCCACTGGAATGGAGAGGTGAGGAAAGAAAAGAATGTTAAAACATTTTATTATGGATAGAAAGGTAATTTCATCCTCAAACACACTACACATAGTTTGGATACATGGTTTGGCCAAACTATACTCCATTCACTACTATAACGGGTGCCTCATACAGTTAGGAAAATGGTTTGAAAAACTGAATGCAAAACATGAAAGACCACTCTATCCAAATATTTCAGGTGATCACATGGTCATGCACCCTAGGTAACATGATTTTATACTAACATTCCAGTCCCTAGGTTTCAACTGTCTACATCCATATGGTTTAGAGAAATCATACAGGCTAGTTGGAATGGTTTTTTTCAAACCGTGTGACCTATTCTACCTCTAAACGTTTCTGGGCTTCGAGCTTCGAGTGATCCCCAAACACACCCAATACCTCATTTAACCATTTAGGAATCATTACTAGGGTCATTTAAAGGAATTTAAACCAAAAATTAATAGTCCATACCTTTGATAAAATCCAGTATGTTAAAACCATAAATTAAAAACACCATTGATTCATAAGAAATGAAAATACTAGGTTAACATGTTTATTTCATGATATTTTTCCTTGAGTTAAAAAATTTTCTTACCATGCAGAATAAGATAATATGTAAATATACTAATTTGATGAGTATTATTTCATACATTAAAAATTCCCCCAAAATATTATTTTTTCCCAAAAAACATGTATTTATAATGAATTTTTCATGCCTTAAGCACTAAAATAAACTTTCAATGGACCAAATAACCCCAAAATTATAAAAAAATAGTACTCCTGTCTTTATACATTAACCAAAACCAAAATGAATTGAACATAGTAATATAATTTCCAAAATAGACCTTAATATATTAATTTTCAAACAAAAGTACCCAAATATCAATCCAAATAATTCCATAAGTAGCAATCTCTAAAAATATTTACACTTTTCCTGACTAAGTTCAAATCCGAATGATTATAAGAATTTTATTTTATATTATTCAAAGACAAATCAACCGTTTTTTATCAAATAAAATACCATATGTTTCAAAAATAAACATAATATTTACTTGTAAAAATTTCATACTAACCAGGACATCATGTTGGATAGTGGTAGGCATGAAAGCCTTATCATCCTTCAATTATGGTTTCAAGCCCCACCACCTTTTTGGATGTGAAAAGTTGTCACCAAGTATACAGGTTGTCCTTTTATTTTCATTAAACATGAAAAATAATTCCTCCTTAATAAACACTTTATTTCAATCCTACGGGATACAAATGCACCAACCTAATAAAATATCTTCATAAATATCATTAAAAAACTAAAAATACTTTCTACTTAAAACCCTCACCTGAGGTATCTAGGACATTAAACTATTGATCAAAATTAATCATCTACACATATTATGGTGTCCATAAATATTAATATAACCACACATAAATACATAATAATCTCTAAATTTATATAAACAGACATAAGATACCAACTATAATACCCCAAGGCCTGAACTCGCAGATCCTATGCTGAAATCATAAACTTTACATTTCTAGATTTTATATAGATGGTTGTGACCCCATTTTTTCATCCAAAATATAACTACACCAAAAGGAAAAATTGGATCACCTATAACCATGAGGACCATTTAGGCTTATAGTTTTATAGAATTAGGACAAAATACTACATAAACAATTTAGATGACTTAAAATGATCATTTGTCTCACTTAAACTGTCTTCTTTCACATTAAGACATCATCATTGTCTATATGAAATCTCTTCTAGACATAACTCACTCAACATCATTATTTATAACCTAGGGAAAAGAAAACATAATAATGGTGAGCTGAAATTCTCAGTAAGTGTAACTATATGCATTATAAATTGAAGTTCCTCAA
The DNA here is from genome assembly GCA_963277665.1 of Viscum album. Classification (NCBI taxonomy): domain Eukaryota; kingdom Viridiplantae; phylum Streptophyta; class Magnoliopsida; order Santalales; family Viscaceae; genus Viscum; species Viscum album. The sequence continues at coordinate 1,646,781,757 of OY728164.1, forward strand.
TGAACATAAGAATTGAATAATTGTATGATGACATACTCATAGTGAATGATAGAATCATAAAATACATAATACCCATAAATACCCTAATCATATAACATGAAAACACATCAAAGGAAAAAATTACTAGAATCAACAATCACGATCCATGTGATATCAATTTTAATCATGAAAAAATTTATAAACCCATAAAAAGTAATTAAAACCATTTTCCATCACATAGATAATAATTTTCATAAAACCCATTAAAACTACTTTTAATTTGAATAACCATATAGCCAACATCTAATATAATCATTAACCAATGAATTAAATAACTATTTGGATACACCCATCATTTAATCTATAATGGGAGAACCCAGATCTATTTAGTTCACCCCATGTTTAAGCTATAATGATCTTACCTAGTTCTATCTAGATCACCCCACGTTTAAGATGTAATGGGCTTACCCGGTGCTATTTGGGCCACCCTATGTTTAAGTTTTAATGTCTAAGGACTAAAACAAAAACAAAGTACATATATATTTCAATTCATCATAAAACAAAAATAAAGGGTAATTATTCTTCTATCAGTTGATTAGCCCATGGAGGAGAAATTATTTTCATATCAATCTCTTTGAATCATGATTAAACTATATAATAGAAAATAGTTTCAAAACAATTTCTTTAAAATAAACATTATACATCCATAGAAAGAATGAGGATGGTATAAAAACAAAATATTTAATTTATAGGATTAATAATAATAAGGGTTGTTGATATTGATGATTGGAAGTAACATTAAAATATCTTTAAAACCTACTTGAACAAAAAAATCCTTTTCATTTTGAAAATCACTTTTCAAACCAAAAAAACTAAAAAATTATTTTCTTTGAAAAAAACTGTGTAAAAATATTAAAAAAGTTTTTAAAGTAATTTAAAATATATATTAAGGAAAATATAATTGTTTATTTGAATGAAAAAATTTAAAAAATCTTTTAAAACATTAATAGAAAAAATGTTTCTATAATAAAATAGATTTCCAACTAAAGAGAGAAATGAAGTTGTGTTTTCTTAAAAACATATTCTCTAATTATTTAAGTACCAAAGAGTAGAAAATGGTAATATTGCTCAAAAATATCCTAAATAACCATATGATAATAAAATTCATGAGTTTATTAATGAATATATAATAATATTTCATCATTTGAAGCATTATCATAAATAATCCAGATAAATGATGACGTATCAATATATGACTCTTACCACTTTGGTAACATTGGATCACAATCAAGATGAATTAATATCATTAAATAAAACTTATAATATAATTAAAATAATTAGATACATTATATAATACATCAAATGGGTATATTATACACTTAATAAAAGAAGAGTAGTGTATAGCATAACTTATATCTAAAAGAAGAAAAATTGAGACAAAAATATATTAATGCTTTCGTAACTTTGGAAATATAAAACCCATAAAATAGAGATTAAAAAATGGATATCTAAATCCGCATAAATTATAGTATAATAATAATAAAATATATTCATGGAAATTATATACACCACACAACAAAAATAATTGGTGGATATGGAATGTATCTCATGGAAATAAAAGTGAGACGAGAAAAAACATTACTTTGAGTCCAATTTTTCATACTTGTTATTTATTTTCCTGAATAATAAACATATGTTAATTATTTACTTTATTGATAAACATTTCAAATTTTATTATTGATTTTATTTTACTTATAAAAATTTAGGCATATTTATTTATTCAATTAAGTTTAAGTCGAATGTTTTGACTCTATTTGGCTTATGTGTCAAAAATGAATTTGGTAGGTTGTATATGGTCAAAAAGGTTATCATTTAAACCTTTATAAAATAATCATCATTATATTTTTATCATATTTATATATACATTATAATTTTAAAATAAATAATCATGGATGGTTATAAAAAATTAACAAACATTACAATGAAGGAGATAGTGGGTCGTACGTATGCATAAGTAACATTTTTGTTTTTCAATTATCATTATAGATAGAAGATAAGTAAAATATATATTTATATAATTATAATTATATCATAAATAAAACAAGATTTAATTATATATCATTATATGTATCATTATAGTGATTTTTAGATGAAATAAGGAATCATGTCGCTTCGAGTAGGTGGTAGTCCACATGTCCATAAATAACGTTGTCACATTTTCAGTGTCTGAAAAGTTAATAAATAAAAAGATATATTATATTTACATAATGATAATTTTTTTCATAAATATAATGAGTAAAATTTATGTTTTTTAATTATCATTATGGATATAAGATAAGTAAAATGTATATTTATATAATGATAATTGTATCATAAATAACATAATATTTAATTATATATTCTTATATATATCATTATTGTGATTTGGAGATGAAAGAAGGAATCACATCGCTTCGAGGAGGTGGTAGTCCACACATCCATGAATGACGTTGTCACATTTTTAGTGTCTCAAAAGTTTATAAATAAAAATATATATTATATTTAAATAAATATAATTATGTCATAAATATAATAAATATTTCATTTATATCATATATATTAATTATATTTACCCATATTGCCTTCCACATAAAACATTTGTGCAAACGAATCACAACGCTTCACAAGACGGCAGTCTATCATACACACAAGCAACATTATTGTATCTCTTATGTATTGGAATATAAAAAGGGTATTTACGATACAATGAATCCATAGTTATAATTATGTTATAAATATCATATATAAACTTTATATACATCATTATTTTCAACATTTAGAGGTGGTAATGGAAAACAAAAGACATCGATTCGTGAGGCATAGTCCATTGTACATAGGAATGATTATTTCGTTACTATTTGGACAGAAGTGTTTGTTTTTTTTAGGACATAAATTTAACATAAAAACAATTCATTATATTTAGGATGCTTAGGATATTATATAATCATGATATAATAAGAATCTAAAGGGGTGGATAATGAAATAAAATAAAACACTCATTGACAAACATTACCTCTTCTTCAAGTATCTCCTTTTGGTTTTCACCAAAGGCCTTATTTGGTTGTATTTATACCAAAATTAAGGATTATAGGGTGATATTGTGGAATTTTAGAAGTGATTTTTTCTAGTATTTTCTGATACAATGGGATTTAGAGGTTTTAATATATGAGGATAGGGGAAGGCCTTTTATAAGTGGGATGAGTGGAAAACTTGTAAATTTTTAAAGAGTCAATTCCAACCATGTTTTTCTAATGTACACAGGAAACAATAATAAACCAAACTCGATAATATAAGGTAAAATTTTAAAATATGTACCTAAAATGGGTTTTCTAAAAATTTTCTAGTTCATTCGACCTCTTATGTTTAAAGTTTAACAACTAAGTAAACTCCTTTTTACATTAATTATTGTCATTGATTTTAATTTTTTTCATTAATAACCATGGTAAAAAATCAATTTAACTTTATTAGAAATTATAAATTAGGCTGCTTCAGATTATTGAATCCATTTTTTCACATTCAATTCACATAAACGGAAATTTTTAATTTAATATTAATCATGTAGATGTGGAAAGACAATGAGTTTTTAAGAAGAGTGTTCTTTTATAAAAGTTAGATTCTACATTAACTCAATTAATAATAATATTTATTACCTAAAAATCATGTAATATTTACCAACATATAATCTATAAATTTCATTAAAAACAATCCCCATCATATATTATTTTAATTATTGAAAAATGAGAAACATTATGCATTTTAAAACAATTTTTAGAAAAAAAAAACTATTTTTATAATGAAAAACAAACTTATACTAATAACCACTAAAAATATAGTGACCCCAGGTTAACATACATGTATATTATATCATTTTATAGTAATATTCCCCACATTAAGAAACGGAATTCCTAAGGACTATAATAGTTTAGTTTTTTTTTTGTAATATTGGAACATGATCTTCTAACTTGGGGAAGGATCATCAATGTTTCCCAAAAATTTATTCCTCTTTAGTACTCCTATTTAAGACCTTTATTCATAACCTTAGGAAAGTAAAAATGAGAAATGGTGATCTCATATTCTCAATAAAGTTAAAAAAGGGATATATTTAAGCATAATCATGAGCGTGATGGTATGAGAACAATATCATAACATTAAAAGATCATACCCTGTGTATCAAAGATCATAATCAAGATTTAGGGCATAAATATTGGTAGTTCATAAGACATGAATCATAAGGGAATCAATATAATAATCCAAGAAATCATAACATAGTAATAATATATGTAATTTTGGAATACACATAAGCATATAAAATCATTCCCTATAAGTCAAAGCTCATTTCCAAATCTTATTTGGGCACTTCATAGGGGAAACAACTACTGGGCGGGACACACCACCATCCCCAATCCCAACCCTTTCCTTATTTTTTAATAGTTTCTCTACCCAAACCATATTGGTAGTCGAGGTTTACTTCCAAGACCATATTAATAGTCAAGGTTCACTCCCATTACCATCTTATAATACAATGTTTTTTAATAAATAGATTTAACTTCTCATTCCATCCATGTCTATATCATGATATATAAATATTTATCCAATTCATTTCATGGAGATATTGGTTACACCCATCTCTTGATAAAATTATACATATTTTTTAAATAAGATAATAAAACAATCATCATATCATGACCTATAAAAAATATTGGTTTTATAAAAATCATATCATAATACATGAAATGAAATGGGTATCATAAAATTTTCATCACATCATAATTTGTGGATAAGATATAGGTTTCATAATCATATAATAACACATGAAAGTAATCGGGAGTCATTAGCATTTTTTCATGGTATAACCCGTGTAAAATAAACAGTTATCATAAAAAACTTGTCATCTTAATCATAAAAAAATTCAAAGAAAGAATAATAATAAGGATGTACTTGGATCATATCACTAGTAAATCATAAACTATATCAAAGTATATCTTTTTAGATAGAGACGGATTTTGAAAGATCGCTAGGATAATTTATTAAGGGAAATAACCTTTCTTTAAAAATCAATTTTTAAAACATAAAACATTTAATAAATCCTTTTCTTTGAAAACCTATTTGAAAACTTTTTAATTAAACTTTTAAATAATTTATAAAAATTCTGAAACATGAAACATTATTGAAAACCAGTTTCATTGAAAATGGGATTGAAAATACATAAAAAAAATTGAAAATCATTTAAAACACTTCATGAACATAAAAAATTTTGGAACTTTTTTTAATTAAAAATAAATTTTAAAACTTTTAAAATAATATTTGAAATAATTGAATTAATTTTATTTGAAAATAACATTTTTAATACATGTAAAAGAATCTTTGAAAATCATTTAAAACATTTATTGAACAAAAAATATTTTGAAAACATTTTTCCATTAAAACTACCTTAAAAAATGAATGTATAGAATATTGGTGGCAATATTCTTATAAATAGTAATTTTGTAATCTTAAAATTGAATCTTCAAAGAAATGACTATCATGACAGTGGAAAATCTATACATGTCCACCATTCCTTTTGCACTATAATTTTTTTTAGAAAAGTGCATCGATTGGAAAATTACAAGAAGATTCCATTTTAAAAACCATTTTTTAAAAAAGGTAAAACATTGGTAAAAAAAATTTAAAAATATTATAGTATAATAGTATAAAGTTTTGAAAACTTTTTTAGAATATATGGTTTTTGAAGAACTCATATTTCTGACCTAAAATTAAAATAATGTAGGATTTTCTTAAAAAAATCTAATTATATTAAGTACCATAGAGTATAAAAAGGGTTCCATTACCTAGATATTTCATCTATAACCAAATGGGAATAAAATTAATGATATTTATTAAGATATGTATCGTAATATTTCATCAATGGAAGTAGAATCATAAATAATCCTGATAAACGATGAGATTGTAATAACAAACCCTTACCACTTTAGTAACTTTGAATCATAATGATCATGAGATAATAATGCTAAATAAAACATTAAATATCATTTAAATAAGGATATTCATTATAAAACAATTCAAGATGATGTTTACACACCTCATAAAAGGATATATGTGCATAACATAACATGTGTCTCAAAGATGGTAAATTGAGACAAAATTACTTTACCAATTTGGTAACTTTTGAGTCGTAAACTCCATAAAAGAGAGATCATAAAACAGATATGTGAATAACTATAAATTTAATTATAATAATCATAGAATACATTCATGGGAATTATATACACCACACAAAATAAATGAGTGGTGAATAAGGCATAAGTCTTGTAGAAATAAAAGTGAGATGAGAAATACCACTACTACTTGAGTAACTTTTGAATCATGAGATATGTGTACATAAATTGAAACATTAAATAAAATTAAATAAATTAAATTCATGATATAGTATTTCATAGGTCATTATATACACCACACAATAAGAATATGTGGTGAATATACAATATATCTCCCAAAAAAAGTGAGACAACAAAACCCTTACCTTAAGTCTTAACTTTCTTCATACATGTTAAAAACTCATGTATAATAAGTATAATTTTACTAAAAATCTACCAGAAACCCATATTATTATATATAAAACCATATCTTATTTTACTATGAGTTTATATTAACTATTTATGTACAATTTCATGTTAAAGTTATGTGTTGGGTAATAACTGCTTTTTTCATATATGATTTGACTTGTTATTCAGGGCCCTCTTAATTATATCATGATTTAATTATTTCCATAATGTAAATAAAGATATAAATATCATATATATTTTTTATATAATTATTTATAAAAAACTATAAAATATATTAATATGACACGAAATACATCATTCATGGAGACGGTAGGTCGTAAGTACACATGAACATCGTTTCCATTTTTATGTCATATTCTTAAAGAAAGAAAATTAAATTATATATATATTATATTTATAATAGAATTATTATTTCGTATACATAACCTATTTTTATTAAACAAGTCCTTAATAAATTCTATGTAAATCATGCATGAGTCACATCGCTTTGAGGAGGTGGTAGTCCATACGTCCATAAACAAAGTTATCATATTCCAACAAAATTGGAAAGTATAAAGGTATATGTTATATAATAATTAAATAATAATAAATAAATTATAAATTTTATGTATATAATATATATATTATAATTACTTCATTATTTCCAACCTTGAGTGGTGGTAAAGGAAGAATGAATGACATCGGTTCATGAGGCAGTAGCCCGCCGTACGCACGAACAATGATTGTGTACCCCATTTGATGGAATTGTGGGTTAGTGTAATACATAACCTAAACATAACAACATATAAGTGTATTTATGATATTTAATATATTATTTAATAATATAATAATAATAATTTAGAGGGTGGAGAAATAAATAAAACTAAATTTCTTGTTGAAGGATGTTACCTCTTCTTTGGGTAACTCTTTTCCACCACAAACTATTTTTTATATTTTTAGATAAAATAACATTATGGATAAGTGAGAAATGAAAAAAGAAGAAAGAAAAGATGGGCATAAACAAGGGGATCCACCATTGTAGGTATGATAAAAAATTTTCTTAATTATGAAATCAAAAAAGATATTCCTCATGTTAAGAACAACCAAACTGTAGCCATTGACATGCACACCCCTAACATTCCTACACACTAAACACTGCATAAAAATGGGATAAAATTTCCAGAATCATCACCATATGTTAATAGAGCCACTGGAAAAATCCAAATTCTACTTTTAACTACACCGTCAGGGGAAACCATAACTAGAAACCATGAAACATAAAAAACACAAATTTGTACCAGAACCTCGATAGAGGATAACTGACGGGGAAATCTTTATCAGCAGCACTCCAGAACTAGGAAGCATGGGAATTCCAGGCTACCAAAAATGATTCCATAATGAAATAGGGAAAAAATAGAGAATGAGAATTTCTATGTAACTTTAAAAGGATGAGCAACGATGATCCATCGATAGTCCTCCATAAAACAGAACTGTAGGACTCTCGAACTGAAATGCATCCCGCGAAGAAAGACAACCACCAAAGAGAAAGGTACAAGGAACTATCAGAACTGGAAAAAAATTGAGATAATTATAGTGTGGGAAAGGGTGAGGACCTAAAAACAAGTTTTATTATATTATGGTGATTGATGGTGGAAACATTATCGATATGAAAATTCCTAAAACTAAAGGGTCGACGAGTGAACACCACACTATAAAATTGACGTTGCTTAACCACATCGAGGATAACACCATTCCCTAGATAAGAGAAGGAAAATAGTTTATGATTTATGGATAATAAGGATAGAATAAACCCTAATCCTTCAAGGGGGTCTCTCCTTGGGACAACACCCCCTTACAATCCCATCATCATACTTTGGGTAACCCCTTTTGGATTTCACCAAAGGGATTCCTTGGATGATTTTTTTCAAAAATAAAGGATTCTAGGATAAATTAAGGGAAGTTGGTAGATTATTTGGGAAGGTTTTTTAAGGTTCAAATTTCTTGATATGTGTGAATAAGTGAGGTGGGTGAGTGCCCCTTTATAGTGGAGTGGGAGTGACATTCTGGTAAATATAAAAAGAAAAACACAATTGAGAGGTCTCTCTTACATCATGTGCCTGTAATAATGACCCATTTTATATAAAATGGCGTATATGTTATAAATATGGACATAAAATATCTTTTTTACATGTTTATATGTTATTTGGGTCATTAGTTTAATGTTTAACAACTAAGAAAACTCATTTTTTCCAATAATCGTTGTAATTAATTTTAATTACTTTCACTAATCACTTTGGTAAAAAAAATTAACTTCACCTTAATAGAAATTATAAATTGTTATGATTCCAAAAATGGAATCCATTTTTCAAAATTCTAACCAAATAATTAGTACAAATGAATTTAAAATTAATCTCACAGACGGGATGAGACAATGGGTTTTAATGTAAAAATGTTTAAAAGTAAGAAATATTTTTATAAACCATTTCAATGTGAAATTTATTTCAGTGACCTATACTGTATTAATATATTTATAATTAATATAAATATTCTTTGAAGACAATTTAAAATATAATTTAACTATATAAATAAATTAGATGAAAATACAGTTTTGAATTAAAATTCTATATTTTTTACTATTCATCCAAAAATGAAACTTCTCAAAAAAATTCCAAAAATTCACCGTAAGATAATTTTGAAACTCTGATTTTAAAAATTAATTTAATTTTATAAAATAAAAGTTATAAAATTTTAAAAAAAAATTATTTAATATAAGTGTTACATAAAAAGGCGGTAAAATTATGTTTTAGAAAAATATATTTGTTTTTGTGTAAAATTGGTTTTATTATTATCTCTTGTCCAAAAACACATAATATGAACATTAAATATTTGATTGAATATAATATATATATATATATATCATTAAAATAATTTATCAAAATTGGTTTAATTAATTTATTGAGGTAAAATGTGTTTGATTTAATAAATATAGTTTTCCAGCAAAAGATTTCCTCAAAAGGGTTTTATTTTTATTTCTAGTTAGATGGTCACTAAATAATTATTATTATATCCATTTGTAAACAATATTTTCATAATTTAATTAATCTTATTCATAACCACCATTCCAACAGTTGTGTGGAAACTATATTAATATTTTAATAAAATTATTAATAGTGCATTGTGGTTTGGTAAAACTAGGTCTTGCATGCCACATAAGTTGTTGATGAAACAAGAAATTTTGGGTGACACAATCCAAACATGGTTTTTTTTGTAGAGAAATATAATCTAGGTGTTTCATTTAGCATAAGATTGACTTTGTGTGGCATACAATGAAATAATAACTGGGTGCTTTCATGTAACACAAGCTATATTCAATGTTGCCTGAAATGAATAATATCAAAACGATTAAATTAAATTGAAAAATAATAATTCATAAAAACTTAGGGTGTTACATTATAACCCCTTAAAATTGATGTTTCCTTCAAAAAAATTCTAGGTTATCAAATATTTGATACGTGAATATTTCTTTCATAGAAACTCATGTCATAAAAAATAATATTAAAACTTCCTTTAAAAATGAAAAATTTGAAAAATAATGGCTAACCAAAGTAAAAAATAACTAGGTTTCCACATAGGATAAAATAAGTAAATATTTTTACGTGGGTTAAAATAATAAATAATTATAGTGATTGATAAATATTACTGATCACGTGAATGTGGGTGATCTAGTGAAATTTAACAATCACAAAACCAAAAACTGAAGAGGTGTGAAAGTGGTCATTGATATCATTAAACATGATTATAATAGGAAAAAATTTATTTCAATGTCTTTTTCCAAAAATTGAATAATTTTCATGATAAAATGTACTTACATGATTTCATTCTATTTCATAAGAACAAACTCACCCTTGGGTTGTACCTTGATCAATTTCCACATTATCTATTATTCCAAGAAATGAAGGTGAATTTTTAATTCTTGAAGAATTAACAAATCATGAGATCCATAAATAGAATGATATTTATTCCATAAATTTTTAGTTAACATCGCAAGAAAATTATTATCATTGGTTATCAAATTTGAATAAATCCTCATATGATGAGATAATACTTTAATCCTTAAAACATAATCGGAATTTTAACATAAACCATTCAATAAATGGTTAGACTTATAATCTTTTTGAAAGATTAGAATAAAAAACTTTAGAAATAATGTCACTAAATTTCTAAAAAATAGATTAACATTAATCCCCTCTAATCATAAATTAGCTATTGATTTTTATAGACCAAACATGTGAATATCTTTATCATTTATTCTCTTGAAACATGGTAATAACATGAATTACCCTAAATCCTTAACAATAACATTCATGATTTCTTATTCCAAATATTATTGGATAGATTCCTTAAATAAAAAAATATCATAGACTCTATCTGGGATAGAATAAACCACTTTGTAAACCAATCCCTAATCAGTTCCAAGGTAATTAGTACTGTCCATTTTACTTTATTCTTATCTAATATATCTTAGTTCAAACATTATTATCTAAACATTAGGAATATAATAGGGTTATTTGTACCTTAGTCATGTATTTTCCTTGAATATAACCTTGTAATTAAATCAATTTTCTAATCCATCGGAACCATTCATCATATTTTTGTAAATACTTAATGAAAAATATGAACTAAACATTCCTTTTATACTTCATAATACATATAACATAATTATTGAATCCAAATATATAAAACCATTGATTATTCCACTTCATACATAATCCATTGACAAGGCTAAAACATCCTATTAAATAATACCTCTCTCCTTTCACATTTCACTTGTAGTCTCATCATTATTATAAATATAATTATTACTTGTGCCACCTTTCTGATTCACTTTAATACATTTCCACTTAAGACATTAATTTTCGTAATGGTTATTCCTTACACATTTAAAGCATTCAACCATCAATGATGTATTAGGGAGGCAATTATTATCATTCATTATGTTAACCAAACTTTTCATTTTACCTTTTTAGTTATATTATTTGTGTCCTTTTCCATAATCAAAACATCTTCCTGTTCCTATAATACATTCACTTGTGTGCTTCTTCCCAAATTCTCAACATGTTGGAAACTAAATCTTATTTCCTTTGTGTAATCCATTACCATAATTCTCAAAAAACTATTTCCTTATCTTATTTGGTGAGTCAAATTTGATTAAGGTTCATGTTGTTAATCATGTACTATGAAAACTGCTTAGGCATGATCACAATATCCTTCATTCTATTGATCATCCCATTTGACTGATCATCAACAAATTCTTTATCACGTTCAATGTTAACCCAATTTCTTTTGCTTCCGGTCATTGACTAAAACTAGAATGAATAGTATGATAAACACTTATCATAGTGTAAAACTACATAATCATGAAAAATAACTTAGAGGATGTCTAAATTGTGACACATTATTTAATCTATGACACCTTTGGTGTGCCATTAGAACATCCATAGATGTATCATTAGAAATAACCATAGGGATATCACTATATTTTTATCATCCTATTTTCTGAAGGTTGATTAACATTTACCTTGATACCCAATATAGTGACCCAGGCTTAACATATATAGATATTACATAATTTTAGATGAATATTCAGGAAAATTACATGCCTAGGGACTATAATAGTTTAGTGTCTTTGGAATATTGGAACGCGACCTTCTATATTAGTGAAATATCCTCCATGTTTCCCACAAATATTTTCCCCTTTAGTAATCCTACTCAAAACCTTTATTCATAACCTATGGAAATAAAACAAAATAAAGGGTGAGATCGTATGATTAGTAAGGGTAAACAAGGGTGATATGTAAGAATAATCATGAGCATAAGTGTATGAGAATAAGATCATAAAATTAAAATATCACACCCTATATATAAAATATCATAATTAAGAGTTATGGAATAAATATAAGTATTTAATAAGACATGAATCATAATGTAATCAAGATCATAATCCATGAAACTGTAATATAAGAATAAGACATGGAATTGTGGAATACACATAAGCACATAAAATCATTCCCCATAAATCTAGAATCATTTTTAAAATTTATCAAGGCACTTCATGGGGGTTATAACTACTGGGAATCACACTCCATCATCCCCAGTCACATCACATTCCTTATAATGGATTGGTTTCACTCCCCAAACAATATTATAATTCAAGGTTCACTCTCATGATCATCTAAGTATTAATGGTTCACTCCCAATACCATATTTGTGGACAAAGTCATTTACTGAACTAATATCAATCCCCATTACATCTATGTATATATCATGAGATATAAATATTTACCCAATTAATTGGGGGAAGATATAGGTTCCACTCATCTCATAAATAAATCATACATGTGTGTGCCATAAGATGATAAAACATTCATCATATCATGACCCATACAAACATATTTGTTTCATAAACATAATATCATTACCCATAAAAATAATTGTGTTTCATAAACATTTCATGATATCATAACATGATGAAATGAGATAGGTTTTGTAATCATAGAATAACCCATGAAAAGAAGTTGGTTTCATAATCATTTTATCATGGTATAACCCATGAAAGAGAAATGGGTTTTACAAACAACTAGTCATCTTAATCATAAAACATTAAAATAAATAATAATAATAGTGTCCTTGATTCATATCCCAATTAAATCAAAAATGATATCAAAGGAAATCATCTTTTATGGAAAAGGGTTTGAAATATCACTTGGACAATTTCATAACGGAAATAACCATTCATTGAAAATCACTTTTTAAAACATATAATATTTTCAAAATAATTTTCTTTGAAAACCACTTTGAAAATATATTATTTATGTTTTAAAAATAATTTTAAACACTTATTGAAAATAAAACATTTTTGAAAACATTTTTTTATAAAATATCTTTCAAAACATATAAAGGATTCTTTGAAAATCATTTAATAAATTTCTTGAACATAAAAAATATTTGAAAATAGTTTTATTTTAAAATTGGATTTAAAACATATAAAAGATTATTTAAAATCATTTAAATCGTTTTATTTTATAATAAACTTTTTAAAACATATAAAGGAAACTTTGAAAAGCATTTAAAACACTTCTTGAACAAAAAAACCTATTTGAAAACCTTTTTCTTTCTATACCGATTTAAAAATAATGAATGTAAAGAATATTAGGAAAAAAAAAATTTATTAAAAATTTAATATTATAAACATTCAATGTAAGGTTTAAATAAATTATTTTTATGATGGAAGATAAATCATTACTTGTTGAATATTACTTTTTCACCTTAAAAAGTTTAGAAAAGTACATCGATCGGAAAATGAAAAGAAGATTACTTTTTAAAACAATTTTATTAAAAAGGTAAATCATGTGTAAAATATTATTTTAAATATAATAGTATAATGGTATAATATTTTATAAAACTTTTTTATAAAACATGGTTTCTGTGGAACACATATTTCTGACTAAAATAAGATACATAGTCAGATTTTCTGAAAAACATTTTCTTAATTATCTTAAGTAACGAAGAGTGGAAAAATGATAAAATTACTTAGATACATCATGTATAGTCATTGGATAATACAATTAATGATATTTATAGAGATATATATCATAATATTTCATCAATGGAAGCATAATCATAAACAATATTGACAAATGATGAGATTGTACCAATAAATTATTATCACTTAGGTAATTTTGAATCGTAATCTCTATGAGAGAATAACATTACATGAATCATTAAACAGAATAAAAATAAGTATATTAATGATAAAATTATTAAAGTTTCAGTATATACACCTCGTAAAAGGATATACATGAAAATCATTTCATGTGTCTCAAATAAGGTAAATTGAAAAAAAATTACTTTATCGATTAGGTAACTTTTGAACATAAACTCCATGAAAGATAGATCATAAAATGGTTATGTAAATACCAATAAATTTAATGATAATAATCATATAATACATTCATGTTCAGTATATACACCAAAAAAATAAATGAGTGGTGAATAATGCATAAGTCTCGCAGAAATAAAAGTAAGATTATAAATCCCCATACTACTTGAGTAACTTTTGGATCGTGAGATTTGTGTAAAAATAAAATCAATTGAAACTATTAATATCATTAAATTAATTAAATTCATGATATAAAATTTCATATAGATGTATATACACTACACAATAAGAATAAGTGGTGAATATAACATATATCTCACAGAAATAAAAGTGTGATGATAAAACCCTTACTTTAAGTATTGACATTCTTCGTATATGTTGAAACATACTGTATAATAAGTATAAGTTTATTATTAATCTACCAAAAAAATATATTATTATATATCAAACATTATATGATTTTATTATTACTTTATATTACCGTCTTATTAATAGTTTCATTTTAATGTAACGTTTTTGGTAATAACTACTTTGTTTTTCATATATGTCTTGACTTGTTATTTATGGTCTTATTACTTAGATAATGATTTACTTATTTAAAGAATATAATCCATGATATAAATATAATATATATATTCATTCTATTATTAGTTATAATAATCTATAAAATATTGATATATGAAATGAAATACACTCTTTCTAGAGATGGTAAGTCATACGTACTAATGAACGTTGTTTCCATGTTCATATCGTATTATTAAAAAAAGAAAAATCAATGATATATATATATATATTTATATATATTATTAAAAATATATTTATTATTTCATATATATCATGTATTCTTATTAAACCCATTTTTAATACATTTCATGTAAAGTGTGAATGAGTCGCGTCGCTTTGAGGAGGCGGTAGTCCACACGTCCACAAACAAAGTTATCATATTCTAAAAAAATAGAAATAATAAAGGTATATGTTATATCATAACTATAGGAGCATAAATAAATCATAAATATCATATATATATATATATATATCATATAAAATAATAATTCCATCATAATTCAGAACCTTGAGAGGTGGTAATGGAAGAACGAACGACATCGGTTCATGAGGCGGTAGCCCGCCGTACACACGAACGATGATTGTATATCCCATTTGATGGAAGTGTGTGTGAGTTTAGGTAATACCATTGACATAAAAACATATTAGTATATTAATTATATTTATTTTATTTTATAATCATAGAATAAAAATATTTTTGGGGGTGGAAAAAAAATAAACAATAGTGCTTTTTAAAGGACATAACCCCTCCTTTTGGTTTTCACCAAAGGTATTCCTTAGTTGAATTTATTTTAACACCCCAATATTTTTATGAGATTTGTTTTTTAATATATATATATATATATCTGTGTGTGTGTGTGTGTGTGTTTCTTTGATTTATTATGTTACTCACAACACCATCTTAGCTTGTGTTACATGTAACACTGAGTTTCTACGAAACATGTTTTTTTTATTAAAACAATATAAATAATACTACTATAACCTAGCCATTAGAATGAAGAGAATAAATAGGATTAACTGAATTATTAAATTATGGTTTTCACATTTATATATAATTATTTTAACAACTAATTATAAATGAATGTAAAACCATTTTTCAAATAAAAGGAAATGTTTTTCTAAAAAAACTATTTAAATGTGCATAAGTGTGTTTTATACCAATAAATAAACAAATAAATATTATTTAATTATATTAATTAAATATATATATATATTATTCAATATAATTTTTAACATTCAAACTATATGTTTTCCATACATGATATGAGAACAAATCTAATTTTTTTCATAAAAGATATACTATTAGAAAAATATATTTTAACGCCTTTTGATGGCGCACTTAATTAAATATAGTTTTTGATGCATTAATAAATTATATATATATAAATAAATATCTATTTTGAAATATTGATATCAAAATTTAATTTGTTTTAATATTTGGTATTTTTTGTTAATTTCTATGTTTTTATGAATGGTGAAAAATATTGCATTTTATTTTAAAATAGTTTTTTCATCTAAATATTTTATAGTGTTAAATTATATTTTTAATTGTTTTTAAAGTATAACTTGACCAAATTTTTATTATATAATCCAATTTATTTTATTTTAATCAAGATTACATTAAAGTTTGATATAAAACCATTTCAATCTTTTAAAAACAATCAATTTGAAAACTCATTGTTTCTTCCTGTCCGTGGGATTGATTTTTAACTAATTTATGAAAATTATGTGAACTGAATTTTTAAAAATACATTCCATATTTGGAATCATAAGGTTCATATTTAGTAATTATATCTCTTCCATATTTGAAAAAATGTTATTTTATGAATTTAATTTTACACTTAACACATAAATATCTAAATTAAATAATTTAATGGACAATTTTCCCAAAAAAAGGCTTAGATATTATTAAAATCAAAGAGAGTAACAAAATGTCACACTCTTACTTTTAATAAGGGTAATATTTTTAATATGGTGTTAAATCGAATATATCCTAGATTTTATATATTGTTGTGAAATATAAATTTTTTATCTACATCATGAAATTTTATTTTAAATTTTTAGTGAATAAATATGTATCATAAATAATTACACAATGAAGATGCAGTAATTATTCAATTAATGAAAACCCCAATTAAGTGGTATTAAAAATATTAAATTAAATATAATTTTAATTACATATGGTGATCCATGAATTTTATAGTTTAATATGACATATTAAGGTGTATTAGATTAATTTTTTATAATTTATCTTGTTGGATTTATCTTTTTAAGGTCAATATAATAAATAGTCTTAAAAATGACACTAATGATATTTTATGAAAGTAATATTTCATTAAATTAGTAAAAAATCATAAAAATACTAAATAAGTAAAAATGGGATAAATTATAGTTTAAAATATCATAAATATACAATTTAATATTTAATTTACACTTTTTAAGTAAAAATATTCACCTTTTAAAATTGAAAATGTTGTTACCGTAGTTAAAATTAAAATAGGTTAACAGAGGGTTAAAAAAAATATATGGTTTAAAATTACAAAAAAACTCATCTAAAATATATTGGTTTATATCATTACACCCTATCTTACATTATCTTCTAATTCCTTTACATTTTTATTTATTTGGATTGATATTTAGTTTATTATAATTTAATCTTTTGAGAAATTCCCAAAGCACCCCTCACCTTAATTATAAAAGGAAACCTCCTCCCTCATTTCATTACACAACTTTTAACCTTATATATTGACCAATATATGAAAAAGTGTATTTTAAACTTCTCTATTCACATTTTATAGGTGTTGTTCTACCCAAAAAACCAACTATAGAGTCTTTTATAAGAGATCTAAAAGATCTATTTTGAGGAAGAGGTAATTGCCCTAACCAATCACTCTCTTTTTATACTCTTTTATACCTTCTATAAATCTATTATATATATCATAAATTAATAAATTTATCATCCTAAATATTATTAAATGTTTTTATTATTATTGAAACACCATTACACATCCCTTTTCCAATCTAATAAGAAGTAAAAGTATCGCTTGTGTGTATGTACGGCTTACCGTCTCCACATAGTGATACAATTCATTTTCTATAACCATTTTTTATTAGTGGTAATTATGATGGGTTTAATATTTATATATTATATTTATGACATTATTATACTTCTATAATGATAATATTGTATATATATTTTTACATTATAATCTTTTGGGAAATGATAATGTCGCTCATGTGTATGTATGGTTTACTATATACATGATGAGATTTGATTCTTTTTTCATCTATATTTTACATGGGTGGAAATAAGTACTAATTTTATGAATATATATGATAAATATAACATAAAAATAATTTTTTAATTATAATATATCATATACTATTATTTATTTTAATATGACAAGAAAATGAAAACATTGTCCATGCGTACGTATGGTCTACAGTCTCCTTGAATGGTGTATTTTTTTTATATCTATAACTTTTATAGATCACCATGAATAAATATATAATTAATATATATATATATATGATATTTATATCATGTGTATTATTATTTAGAAGATGAAATCATGATCTATGTAATAGGATCAAGGATAACAATTCAAAACATGAACAAAAAACAAATATATTATTACCTGAAAACATAACTTTAACATGGAATTGTTAATAAGTGAGTAATATGAAGTTATAAGTAAATAATATATGGTATTGTATATATTAATATTTTTATTTGTAATATTTATAATAAAATTATATTTATTATACAGGATGTTTGAACAAATATGAAGGAAGTCAAGACTTAAGGTAAGGGATTTATGTCTCTCTTTTATTTATGTGGGACACATTCCATATACACTAATTGTTTCTTAAATGTGGTATATATATTAACCATGAATTTATTTTATGATTATTATCTAGAATATTATGGTATTTTCATATATATATAATTTTCTTTATTTCATGGTTCATACAATTCTACTGATTATAAAGCGATAAGTATTTATTTCACAATCTCATCAATATTTGGGATTGTTTCCTTTTAACTAATTCTTTGTAAATATTTATCTTCCATGTCTATGTTTTTTAAAAAAATTAATATTTTTTTAACTTTTTTCCTATGGATTTTTGGATCCATTTTTACCCATTTTTTACTTTTTACTACATAGTTTGAATCGGATATTTTTTGTCATTTTCCAAACGAGGATCCCTGTGAATTTTTCAAAAAAAAGTATAAATGGAATGTTTTTTTCACTTATACGGCATAAAAATATTTTTCCTATTTCATGAAGCCGTAATTATTTGAAGATTATTTTTTAATATTCCAATTTTATTTTCAAATAAAATGTTTTATTTTAAAATTTAAAGGCATTTTATGAAACGAAAATGTTTTCAAAGAAGAAAGGATATTTTCCTCAATAATTATTTTCAAGTGAAATCTAAAACTGTTTTTCCATATAAGATAACATTATTTAATATTAATTATTCTTTAGTGGAGATATTTTTTAAAGATATTATCCATATTTTTTCTATGATTGGTTTGTTTTTTGGATGGAATGATATTTATGAAACCCATTTCTTTTCCAAGGGTTATGTATGATTTAATGATGTTTATGAAACTCATTTATTTATTTTGGTTATGATGTGATGAATGATTTATAGTTCTATGGGACACGTTTTTATAGTTTTTATTAACTGATAGGTGGTACCTATATATCATTCTAATTAATTGAGTAATGATAAATGTTCTATGAGCTTTAAAGAGTACACAGGATGTCATCTAAATCCTAAAACAATAAGACACAAATTAAGTCATCCTAAGCCTGTAATAAGAGGGTACATTGGTGGTCATAATAATCCCACAACAAGATGGTGCATGAGAGTTAATCCTAATCATAAAACTAGATGGTACACATGAGGTTATTCATAGCTTGAAACTAGATGTTACATGGAATTCCATCCCAAGTCGAAAGTCGGTACATGGGTGATTAACACAATCCAAACGTACTATAAATGTCTTGGTAGGAATAATTGGAATAATATATACTAAAATTATGTTTATTCCATAATCTCCATGTCTAATACCATTATTATACACTCATGGCTCATGTTCTTTGATTTTATTAGGATTTATGTCTTTTAATTTTCCAAAATTTATTCCATGACTTGTGTATATGATCTTTGACATGAAGTCTATGATCTTAAAATTTTATTCTCATGTTTTCATACCCTTATTCTCATGTTATACTTATATATCTTCCATGTTTACCCTTAGTAATCATCTGAGCTCACCATTTATTGGGTTTCCTTGTATTATTCTTTAAATAAAGGTTTTATGTAGGGGTACTAAAGGAGAAGATTGTTAGGAGAGATGTTGATGATATTTCACAAAATTAGAAGAATGGGTTCTAGGTTTTCAAATTCACTAAACTATTATGTTACTCAAGCATGTGTTTTTGTAATATAAAGATTATTTATCTAAAAATATGTAATATCCATATTAGAAATCCCAGGTTCATTATTTTTGTTATTAGATAAAAGGTTTACTCAACCTTTAGAAACCTAGATGATAAAACCTTAGTAAGATCTATAAGGATAAGTCTAATTATAGGCTACAATACTAAGGTTTTTATAACTATCATGAACAGCCAAGTATTAGACGTAATATGTCATAGATTGAAGGTAATTTACCTTGATTATTATTTTTTTCCAGTGTGATTAGTGTTTCTTACACTATTATTTTTTTGTTTTATTCAATTCTTGGAACCCAAAGGAACCATGTTAATGCT
Source organism: Viscum album (assembly GCA_963277665.1). Lineage (NCBI taxonomy): Eukaryota > Viridiplantae > Streptophyta > Magnoliopsida > Santalales > Viscaceae > Viscum > Viscum album. The sequence goes on from OY728164.1 coordinate 1,646,802,609, forward strand.
GAATGTAATGGGAAATGTAATGATTTTAATCTCGTGGATGAAAATTTTATGGGATTTGGAATAAAAAATCTTATTTTTATACTCACACATGCTATGAATCATACTATACTTCCAAATGAGAAAAGGAGGGAATAAATTTATGTTTATTCCTTCATGAGTAAATACCCACCTTCTTTAAGTGGTCTTATAATCCACTTGCTACTGAACAATGGATCAGTACCACTGAAAATATTTTTTATGTTCTTCAGTTTTCATAACATGAAAAAAGTCATTTTGTTTTTTTATCATTTGGAAGGATAAGTTTATTAGTAGTGGACTCTTATTAAGAATATGAGGGGACAAGAAGAAATTGAATCTGTGAAATGGGAAGAGTTTAAGGGAATTTTTTTTAGTATGTAATTCCCTAATATCATAAAAAAAAGTTGTAGAAGGAATTACTTGAGCTTAATAAAAAGGATGATGAATAAATTGGTACCTATAAGGATAGTTTTACAGTACTTTTAAGGTATTCTTCTTGGCTAATCATCATCCTTGAATGAAAAATCGATCGATTCTTTGGTGAAATGAAACCAAGTCTCTAAAAGGATTTGGCTATAAGAGAATTTAGTAGTTGTGAAGAAGTTTTTTGATGTGCACTGAAGGTATAAATGGAAATTGGATATTCCCATCATTCTTTTATTTTTGATAAGAAAAGTAATAAAAAGTATCAGGAAAACTTAAATGGTGGAAAGAAATTTCAGGCATATATATGTCATAAATGTGGGAAGAAGAACTTAGTTGAATATCTGAAAGGGACAAGAGGTTGTTATAAGTGTGTAAAAGAAGTTCATCGAGTGGGTGAATGCTGAAGAGATGGGAAGAAGGTATCTGCTGATTTTAATAAAGATAAATCTTCACAAAATACACCTCCCACAATTCAATGATTAAATTGAAATTAGTTTGGTCATTATGGTAACAAGTTCCCCAATATAAGGACTAATGTGGATGATAAGACAAAAAAACCTTTTAGAAAAAAGGAAAAAAAATATTGTTCTATTATAATGGATGAAGTAAACCATTATAATTAGGGAACACTTATCATTCTCTCTTTAGTAAGTAATATCATGTCTAATTTTGTAAGAATAAACCCTATGAAAATCTTATTGTTCATCCATTAGTGAAATTTCATGATATTATCTACATAGATTCCATAATAATGAAATCACACATTTTATTGGAATAAGGATGAACCCAATATTCTAATTATTTTTTTAAAAAATAGATTATGAATGAAGAATCAATGGTGTATTCAATATTTTTTTACAAGAATACATGATTAAGTTATTCACATGTCTAGTATGTAAAAAAATTATATGGGGGATCAATTCTAAGATCTTTTAAGAAATTTAGAGAAAAAATTTCTAATTTTTTAGAATTTAAACATTCAGAAGGGTTATAAGGTTAACCATTTATGGAATGGTTTATGTTAAACTTCATATGATGTTTTAGAGGTTAAATTATTATCTCTCTATATGAGGACTCGTGCATATTGGATAATATGTGTTAACATTTTATTTTAATGGTATGAAATATAGAATAACCAATCATCATATGGATCTCATGATCTTCTAATGCCTTAGGAATTAAAAATTCACCTTCATTCCTTGGAAAGAAAATAAAGTTGAAATTGATCAAGGAATAATGAAAGAATGAGATATTAATATGAAAAGTAATGAAATCAAGTAAGTATTTCCTCTCATGATAATTATTAAACTCTATAGAAAGGATCTTGAAACCAAAAAAAATATTGTAGTAACTTCTTTTTTAATTAATTAAATTTTCCCATAGATCATCATATATTTATAACCTTGTGATTGTTAACTTTATCCTAACCATGTTCTATATCACTCTCCATCAGAACTTGATAGTTAGATTTCTTTTTCATGTCAATGTTTTCACTTTTTTCACTTATGTTATCCTATGAGGAAACATAGTTATGAGTTCCTTTGGGTAACCATTATTTTTCCAGCATTATATTTTTAAAGGGAATTTTAGAATTCATTTTTATGATGTGGGTTTCTATGAAAGAAGCTTTATAGTATTAAACTTATGATAACCCAGATGAATTTTCAGGGTGAAATTAATTTTAGGAGGGTAAAATTTAACACCACAAAGTTTTTATGAGACATATTCTTTTTAATAATTTTATTTATTTTATTTCTTATATTATACACAACACTGTCTTAACTTGCATTACATGCAACAATCAATTTCTAGGAGACATATTTTTATTATTGTAATTATTTAAACAAGAAAATTATAACCTAGTAATTACAATAGTGAGAATGAATAGGATTAAGTCAATTATAAAATTATGGTATAAACATGTATATATAATTCTTTTAATAATTAATTATAAATTAATTTAAAATCCCTTTAAAATAAAGGTAATGTTTTTCAGAAAAAAAAACTATTTAAATGTGCAGAGGTGTATTTTAAATTAATAAATAATTAAATAAATCTTATTAGATTATATTAATCAAATATATATATATATAATATTCAATATAATTTTAAACATTCATCTTATTTGTTTTTTATACATGATATAAAAACAAATCTAATTTTATGCATAAAAGATATATTTTTATAAAAAGATAGCTTTACATCCTTTTTATTACCCACTTGTTTTAAATACATTATTTCACTATTTTATAAATTATATTTTAAAAATAAACGTCTTATTTGAAATAGGGATATAAAAATTTACTTTGGTTGAATATTTTTTTCTTTTAAGATTCGTGTTTTGATGAATTGTGAAAAATATTGTCTTTTAATTGAAAACAATTTTTTCATCTAAATAATTGGTATTTTTAAATTATATTTTTAATTTGTTTTAAAGTATAATTAGATAAAAAAAATTCTTGTTTTCTTCAATTTAGGTCATTGTAATCAATTTCATATTGAATATGGATATAAAACATTTCAATCTTTTGAACGTTTTCACTTTAACAACTCATTTTGTCCCATTTGTGGGATTAATTTTTAACTAATTTATGAAAATTATGTGAATTAAATTTATAAAAATTGATTCCATATTTGGGATCATAAGGTATGAATTTATTAATTGGTTCCCTTTTATGTTTGACAATATGAATAGCAACTTTAGTGATTTTTATTACCACGGTTAAGGGTAAGTCATGTAATTGAGGGTAAAAATAATATTATCAATATTAGAAAAATACCATAAAACATTAAATATGTTATTTTATTAATTTAATTATACCCTTACCACATAATTATATAAATTTAATAATTAATAGACACTTTACCTAAAAAATACGTAGATATTATTAAAATAAAAGAGAGTGACAAAATGTCGCACTCTTAGTTTTAATAAGTATACTATTTTTCATATCGGGTTAAATTAAAGATATGTTAAACTATATATATTATTATAAAATATAAAATATTTATATACATCATGGAAATTTACTTTTAATTTTTATTTAATAAATAATTATCATTAATAAGTTCACAATGATGGTGCAGTAATTATTCAATTAATTAAAACCCAATAAAGTGGTATTAAAATATTAAAATAAATATCATTTTAATTAATTGAGTTTATTAAAGAATTTTATAGGTAAATATTACATATTATGGTTTTATTAAAATAATTTTTTCTAAGTTATTTTGCAGAATTGATTTTATTAAAGTCAATATTATGAATAGTGTCAAAATTGACACTAATGATAGTTTATGGAAATAATATTTTATTAAATTAGTTAAAAAAAGAAATATACTAAATAATAGAAAAGGGGATAAATTATGGTCGTAAATATCATAAATTTACCATTTTATGTTTAATTGACACCTTATAAGTAAAAATATACACCTTTTAATATTGGAAATATTGCTATAGTAGTTAAAATTAAAATAGGTTAATGAAGGGTTAATCAAAAAGATAAGGTTTAAAATTTAAAAAAAAATATATCTAAAATATATTTTTCTATGGGATTATACCCTATCCCACATTATCTTCAAATTACTTTCCATTTGGGTTGGTATTTAATTTATTGTAATTTAATCTTTTGAGAAATTCCCAAAGTGCGCCTCACCTTCATTATAAAAGGAAACCTCCTCCCTTATCCCATTTCACCGCATTGAGCCTTATATCTTGACCAATATCTAGAAAATTATCTTCATCAAATACTTATTCACATTATATAACTTATGGTATTCCCAAAAGACCACATCTAGAGTCCTTTAGAAGAGATCTAAAAGAGCTATTTTGAAGAAGTGGTAATCACTCTAACCGATCAATATCATTTTATACTCTTATATACCTTGACTAAATCTATGATATATATCTTAAAATCATTAATTAATCATCCTAAATATTCTTACATTTTATTATGATTATTAACATACCATAATACAACCCTTTTTTCATCAAACAAAAAGTGAAAGTATTGCTCGTGTGTACGTACGGCTTACCATCTCTATGTAGCAATACAATTAATTTTCCAAAACCATATTTTATGAGTGGGAATTATGATGGATTTAATTTTTATATATGATATTTATGAAAATATTATACTTATGGAATGATAATATCATATATATCTTTTTACCACCTAATCATTTGGGCAATGATAACGTCGGTCATGTCTGTGTATGGATTTTCATATCCATGATGTGATGTGATGTTTTTTTCATATATATTTCACATGTGTGGTAATAAGGATGAATTTTATGAATATATATGATATATTTAACTTAAAAATAATTATTTAATTATGATATATCATATAATTTTCTTTTTTTAGTATGATAAGAAAATGAAAATTGCATTCATGCGTACGTATGGCCTACCATCTCCATGAATGGTGTATTTTGTTTTCTATATCCAAATTTTATGGATCACCATGAATAAATATATAATTAATATATATATATATATGTGTGTGTGTGTGTGTGTGTGATATTTATATATTTTTTATCATTATGGAGATGATGAAATCAATATCTATGTAAGAGTACCAAGGATAACGAGTCAAAACATAAACGAAAAACCAAATGGTTATTACCCAAAACATAACTTTCACATGGAATTATTAATAAGAGAGTAATATAAATTTATAAGTAAATCATATATGGTATTATATATATGAATATGGTTTTATGGTATATTTATAATAAAATTATATTTATTATACATGAGGTTTTAATGTATACGAAGGAAGTCAAGACTTAAGGTAAGGGATTTATGCCTCACTTTTATTTTTGTGGGACACATGCCATATACACTACTTGTTTCTTATACATGGTGTATATACTGCCCATGAATTTATTTTATTAATATTATAAATAATATTATGGTATTTTTATATCCATGTAATTTTATTTCTTTCTTGAGGCATATAATTCTACCTATTAAAAAGTGATGAGTATTTATTTCACAATCTCATCAATATTTGGGATTGTTTCATCCAAATCTAGTAATAAGTGGGTACATAGGAGGTCATTTGTAACGTCCCGGTTCTAGAAGCCGCCCAGGGGTGCCCCGTACCCGATTGACCATAGGGCCTCAAGCGCATTTCCCCAAATGCCAGAGGATTCTAACTAGCAGCGAGGGCCTTCAGTGTGATAGTGGGGAAACTCAGCCCTCATTGGTAGAGTAACACAGTGGAAGTATAACAGATTGCAATAACAGAAGTAGCAAATCTTGCAATAGGTAAACAGGGAAAGTAGTAAACAACTGGAGCACACACACACACACACACACACACATATATATATATATATATGTGATGCATGATATATATGTCTAGGAAAGAATCTGAACAAGTCATAATGCTGGAATACAATACTAAACCAAGGTACAGTAGAAAATAGATAAAATTCTCCACAGCATCGTAAACCTCAGCTAGTTCCCATGCTCCCTAGCTCCGCAGCAATCAAGTACCTGAAGTAGAAGGGTGTTTTCCCTTATCTATACCTGCAGTAATATAATCTGTTTGGGCCCAAAATCAAGACACAAACAAGGTGTGAGACTAAATCCCAGTAGGTAACCACCCAAAGATTTGTTCCTAACAGTCAGTGAATATATATGGCATTCTATAATAAAATGAAGCAAAAAACAAGGAACTACTCAAAAGAAAACAATCATATAGTTTCAAATGCATTAAATTATCAGATATCAAGTAAGAATCTAATCATACGTAGGGAACCCTCTGGGAAGTACTCACCACCTAACCCCTCTGGTCCAACCAAAAAAAACACAAACAACCCTATGGGAAGTACACATAGTCTAACCCCTCTGGTCCAGCTTTTTCATAGTCTCTTTGAGGAAGCACTCACCATCAATTCCCCCTATAGTCTAGTATCGATAACTAAAAGGAACTCTGGGGAAGCACTAAGCATCCAATTCCCCTTGTGGCCTGCATTGAGGAACTACAGACACTCTAAGGAAGAACTTACATCCATTCCCCCTATGTTCTCACATCGTAACAGTAAATAGACACTCTGGAGAAGCCCTCAATGTCCATTCTACCTATGGTCTACTACACTAGGTTCTCACGGTCCTGTGTAAGTCAATTGAGCACAGCGATATATAACGGCCAAATTATACCTCAAGAACTACTTGGATAAACAGTCTACAGCACAAAAGCATGTCAGATAAATAATATTACACTATCCTATCAACACTAGGAATAGAAAGAAAGCAACCTAATAGGCTAAGAAAAAATGGTCATAAACAATACAAGCCTGGGAAAGACATCCATAACATAGAAATTAACCCTATTCACATTCAATTGACCTCTAATCAAGCATATAAATCATAGCAGACAATAACAGGGTTAAAACCATAAATAGTCAATACCCCTATCAAGGGTATTGGGAACTTTTTCACATATAACTCAAAGACTATCTACAAAAAGGCACAAACCACCTACCTTATCATTTTATGATCGATATACTATGGCGTTGGCCCTTGGATCGACCTAGAACGTGATAGATCTATATAAATGTCCAAAACGTTCAACTAAGGATAACATAAGAAAGATTATAAATCAAGAGATGAAGCCCTAGAATAAGGAAGAGATTATCGTGGTGATCCCAATGTAATTGACGGTGGTCGAATTGGAGAATTAATGCTCGACCGGGGGATCGGGAAAGAATCAGTGTCATATGGATGCTCTCGGTTGAAGAAGGCAAAGAAGAATACACTTCTGCCAATTAGACCTGACCCCATTCCTTTTAATGAAAAAAAGTACATGGCATGTACTTTATAAGTACACAGTGTGTACTTTCCCTTACTTACCTCTGTATAAGGTGGTCTCTAGGTCACTACACATGGATGTGTGCTCGGACATTATATGGCTAGCACACGGATATGTGCGGAAAAAGAGTACACGGTGTGTACATATAAGTACATGGTGTGTACTTAAAAAATTTCTATAAGCACCTCTTTTTCTCAGAAACACCAGAGAAGAGAAAAACATACCTAAAAAGAAGATCTAGGTTCCTAAAAACTTCCCCCCTTAAAGAAATTTTTCCCCAAATTTCCCTAGTAAGGCAGCGTAGAAGAAGAATCCTAAAAAATTCCTAGCCACTGTTATTATACATCGTCCTCCCTCTCCTAGGTCTCAGCATGTACTTGCCTTTGCTGCCATAGCACTCGTACTAGAGGAATAGACCGGACATGGAGAACTTTTCTACTTCAATCAAAAATCCAGATTTGTTTCTCCTCAAATGAGGTGTCCACCTCTAAATCGACCTCCTTTGGTTGAAAAACATGAGATGGGTCTAAGAAGTAACATCGAAGCTGAGAAACTTGGAAGAAGTCGTGCATAGCCTTGTACCTATGAGGTAACTGCAACCATAGGAAACTGACCCAACTCTCTCCAACACCTCAAATGGCCCAACGAACCTCGGTGAAAGCTTCCCCTGTCTTCTAATCCTCCTATGTCCCAACCTTGATGTGACACGCAGGAAAACTTGATACCTAACCTTGAACTCTAGAGGTCGTCTCCATTGATCCGAATAAGACTTCTTTCAGGACTGTCCAGTATCCATCCTCTTCTGAATCCACTATATCTACTCTGTAGTCTCTTGGAAAAGATGAGGTCCCAACATAGATTCTTCTCCCGCCTCCATCTAGCATTAGGGTGATTGGAATGGCCTACCATACATAGCCTCATAAGGTGCCATCTGAATAGTTACTTGAAAAATATTATTGTAGGATTGCTCTAAAAGAGGTGTGTGCTTCTCCCACAAACCTCCAAAATCTTGGATGCATGCTCGAAGAATATCCTCAAGCACCTGAATCGTATGGTCGAACTAGCCATCTGTCTAGGGATGGTATGTCATACTCAGAAGTACCTGTGTACCCAAATCCTTCTGTAATCCCTACCAGACCCGAGGAGTAAAATGGGAATCTATAACAAAAACAATGGAGTGTGTAACTCCATGTAAACATACAATCTCTCTGATGTACAACCTTCCAAGCTCATCAACACTGAAGGTATCCATGATCGGCAAGAAGTGAGTATCCTTCGTGAGTCTGTCAATGACAACTCACACTGCATTGTTCCCTCGAGGAGACCTTAGTAAACCTTTCACAAAATCCATTGTGACATCGTTCCACTTCCACTCTGGAATGGGTAACTACTGAAAAAGCCATGTTGGTCATTGATGCTCTTCCTTCACCTGTTGATAGGTGGAACACCTCCTGACCAAACTAGAAACATCTCTCTTCATACCGAGCCACCAATACTGATAGTTTAAATAAAGATACATCTTCGTGACAGTAGGATGAACTACCCAAACTGAGGAATGAAAGTCTCGTATCACCTCCTCACGTATGTCAGCTAGCACCCATACGCACCCATGAAGACGCAAGATCTCATCCTCGCATGTGGTCCATCTAGGAAGAGGGTCCTCTCCTTACACACTTTCTCATAGGACCAGGACTTATAAATCTGTTATCTGCCTCATTCACACTTGATCAAGTAGAGTCAAGTTAATAGATACAGAAGAAAGAAAAGTCTTCCCCTGCCTATCATGCACCTCCAGATGCATCTCAGATAACAGAGCCATAAACTTTCACTCACTGATGGACTCCTGAACTTCCTATATCAGAGTCCTCCTGCTCAATGCATCAGCCATAGTGTTGCCCTTCCCAGATGTGTAGGAAAGCTCAAAGTCAAAGGACTGAAGGTACTCAACCCACCTTTAGTGCCTCAAATTCAGATCATGCAGAGTGAAGATATACTTGAGACTCTTGTAGTCAGTGAAAACCAAAAATTCTCTCCAAGAAGATAATGTCTCAAATAGCATAAAGCATGAATAATTGCAGCCAACTCGAGATCGTGTGTCAGGTAGTTCCTCTCATGTGGCCTAAACTGTCGAGACCCATACGCAACAACCCCTTCCCCATGTATAAGAATTACTCCCAGCCTGGTACCTAATGTATCATAGTAAATAGTATAGACCTTGCTCGGATCTGTAAATACTAGTATCAATGCTGAAATAAACCTCCCTTTTATCTCCTAAAAGGATGACTCACAAGAATCTGACCACAATAACCTTGTGACCTTCTTAATCAAGTTCGTCAGTGGTGCTGTTAAGTGTGAAAAGTCTTGTATGAAATGTCTGTAGTATCCATCCAGCCCTAGAAAACTCCATACCTCAAATACATTCTTCAGATTATCCTAGGAAACTACTTCTCTCACTTTCTCGGGGTCTACTAATACTCATGTCTCTAAGATTACATGACCTAAGAAGTGAATATGGTCCATCCAAAAGTGGCATTTTGAGAGCTTATCATATAACTGATGCTCCCTCGGTATACTTAAAATGATCTCAAGATGTGTGGCATGGTGGTGTCGTTTGTGATAGTACACCAAGATATCATCCATGAAGACTACCACAGAGGAATCCAAGTATGGTTGGAACACTCAATTCATCAGTGCCATGAAAACTGCAGGCGCATTCGTTAGACCGAACGGCATAACCACATACATGTATAGACCATACCTACTCTGAAAGGCTGTAAGAGGTACATATGATGGTCTAACATGCAATTGATGGTAACCAGATCTCAATTCAATCTTCTAGAACACCCAAGATCCTTGAAGTTGATCAAATAAATCATCAATCCTTGGCAAGGGATATCAGTTCTTTACTGTCAACTGGTTCAAATTCTGATAATCCACACAAATTCTAAGGTTATCCTCCGCCTTCTTTGCAAACAGGACTAGCAAACCCCAAGGAGAAGTACTGTAATGGATGAAACCCTTTGCCTGTAACTCCACCAACTGATTCTTGAGCTCCTAAAACTCTAGTGTATCAATCTTATAAGGTGGAATAAACACCGTTGTCAGTCCTGGCACAAGCTCAACAGAAAATTCCACCACTCACTCTAGAGGAAAACCTAAAAAGTCCTCTAGAAATACATCCCTGAAACAATCCACTACTAGAGGAAATTTCATCTATGAAGTCCCCTAGTCATCCATATAAGGACTAACAATACAGGCTGTAAGTCCTCCCAAACCATGATGCTCGGGTGCCTCTCTACTCGCTTGTACATCTCATTCACCCTTGTGAAGAAATGATCCGCCCTATGGTGATGTGAAACTCACCCTACGATGATATTAATCAACAACTGACTAGAAGGGAACTAACTAGTCCATTCCAAGAATAACTGCATATCTTTCCATCTCTAAGACAAAGAGGTCCCATAAGAAGTGACACCCACCAACCTTTAGAGGGAACTCCTTGCACTGTCGTACTGTAATGCCCCGTACCTAGTTACCCAGAGTCGGTGAATTATTTTAATACATTGGCATGATTACAAGGAATCAAGTCCTGAAGAACCGATCAATTTATCAGACTTGGCAAATAGATTACATACATAAATGTTACATTACACTTTATATCATACAAAATAAAATAAATAATCCTTTATGAACACCATTATTCCCTTTTCTTAACCCTGCATATCAATCACAATACACTTCTTGGAATCCTGGGAAAAATAAAACATAGAAAGGGGTGAGCTCAGATTCTCACTAAGGATAACAATTCAGCGGAAACTTTCATAAATAAGCATAAACATTTAAGGAATTGTATAACTAAAACAAAATCCTTTTAAACTTGAACTTCAGCATAATATGGAAAAAATAAAATTAATTAATGCCATTTACTTATTCACATGGATATTCTAATAGTCGAATAATCATATGCAATATCACTAAACACTTTCATAATGATGGAATGCATAATTCCAGACTATTATAACCACATAGTCAAGGCCTTGCACCAAGACTAAAAATAATATTTTTTCAAGGCCTTATGCCAAGACACTAGTTTGTCTCATGAGACCTACTGATTCATCGAGGAGTTATAGCGGGCTCCACCCATCACTTACTAAGCCCAATGCATTCCTTATATGAAATGGTTTAAACATAACATAAACATTTGTATTAAAACTAGCATAAGAAATTTCAATACTTTATCCCAAAACCATGAATGGTATAAAAATAACACATCCATAGTCAAATATATCACAAAACCTTCAATACAATATGGAATATTTGTATCACAATAAATCATATTCAAATAAGTTTAAAATCCATCAAAGGATGTTGACATAGATGAAAATTATTTGTAAAACTCTTTGAGAGAAATATCCCTTTTTCATGAAAACATTTAAAAGTCGCAAATTTTAAAAAGGAATAAATTTAAAGAAACTTTTGAATCATAGTTTCCCAAACAAATTTGAAACTTTTGAAAGGAAATAACATTCTAAAAACATTCATGTCCATATAAATAAATCCTTGAATCCATTTTGAAGAAATTGACATTAATGGGAAAGATTTAGAAGAATAAATATTTAAAATAATTGAAATGATGTTTTTGTAAAAAATTTCCTTAAAAGAATCACTTTGAAAACTATTTCATGAAACATGGACATCGATAATAAATATGTCTGATTAGATACTTACATAAAAATAACCTCGGATAATAAAGAGATTGGGAAATTAACCCTTACCAATTTGGTAACTTACGAAACATACACCCCATAAAAGAGGTATCATACAATGAATATGTAAATACACAAAAATTAAAGTGTATTATACAAAGAATACAATTATGGGAAGTACGTACACCACACAAAAGGTAATACTGAAATATGGCACGAATCACATGGTAATAAAGGGTGAGATGAAAACCCCTTACCTTACACTTTCCTTTAGTCGAGGGTATGTTTAACCTCCTGTATGAAGACCATAGTATGTTATTAAATTATACCGAAACCATATTAATATTTATGATATCATACTTTATTCATTTATGAATTTATACTGCACATTTAATAATAACAATTTCCATGTTAAATTAACATTTCAGGTAATAATCGCTTTCTTTATCATACGTGTTTTAACTTGTTACTCTTGATTGTATCACTTAGATCATGATTTAAATACATCCAGAATATAAAACATGATTTATATATCATTTATATTTAGAATATAAATATTTATAATATGCATATATATGAAATGGAAAACACCGTTTATGGAGATGGTAGTCTGTACGTACTCATAAACGTTGTTTCTATTTTCATAACATGTTGAACGAAAATAAGTGAATAATATATATGTAAGTACATATATATATATATATATATATCTTCAGTAGAATTATTATGTCATATATTACAAACATATTAGTAAGATATATTTTTATAATCTTCGATAAATGGTGAATGTGGAAATGAATCACATCGCGTTGTGGAGACGGTAATCTGTACGTACGCACAAGCGACAATATCATTTCCTTAAAGGTATAGAATTGGATGGTATATTAATTTTAAATAGACATTATCATGCTATTTTCATTATTTATATACATATTACTCATCATTATATCCATCCAAATAACATAGTTTTGAATAAAAAATTACACCACAGCGTGGAGACAATAAGTCGTACGTACACAAGCATGATGACATTATCATTCATAAGATAGATAGAATAATGAATATACTTGTGAAATATTTATAATTACATCACATTATATAGAAGATACTAGAGTTATTATTTTATAATGGAAATAACAAAGAAAGAAGAAGTGGAAGAAGATAGTAACTTGAAAGAGGGTGGTGAAATCATTACCTCTTCTTCCGGTTCTTCCTATTGATTTGATCAAAAGAGCTCCGTAGGATGGCTTTATGATCAAACTAAGGCCTCTGGGTTAAAGTGAGGGAACTTGGGAGTATATTTGTTTAGGGTTTGGCTGAGAAAAATGGCTTTGGAAGTGTCATTTTGAGAGAAGGGGGAGTTCCCTTTTATAAGAGGAGTGAGGGCCACTTTAGGAAAAGATTAAAGTATTAATTTATTATACAATCATATTCGGTTTATAATGGTTCCAAATAAATTTATTTCTAGACTTAGGTGGTTATGGGTCTAAATACTCTCAACCAATAGGTTTTAGACAAGTTTAGGTTACCATTTTAACCTTATCATTTACATTTAACTCTTAGTTAAATAGTTTAACTTTTACCGTGTCTTCTTGTATTCTTACTATATATGGTTAATAAAATTACTATAAACTTACAAGAGAACATCAAGTGGCTCAATAATGACATATAAATTATTATTTAAGCCCTTTTTTTGAAAATTACATTTTTATGAATATTATATCAACCAATAATATAGTATTTGTTTTAAATATTAATTTATGTCAATTCTGACACTATTTGGTTTTTTGTTTTTGTGAAAGTCGTCACAACTTGATTACTTCGAAAAAGATACATTTAATCAGCCTTAAAATGTCATAGTCACCTATAAAATTCGTGGATTTCATAAAAAAATTTATATTATATTGATTTTAATATTTATAATACCATTTATTTGATTCTTTCATTAATAAAGTAATCACTACATCATCATTGTGTCAAAAAAAAATTTAATTATTTAACGTATAAAAATTATAAATATAATACCATAATATAGGAAATATTTTTATCTTTATAATGAATATTTATAGTTGAATTTATCTTATGTATAACCCAAAATGGTTTAGTTAGTAAACTTTGAAATTAACACTTTTAACTCTTCTTTAAATTAAATAATAATAAATGTCCTAATCTAATCCAAGTGGACCTAAAGGGTCATATTTTATTACTAAGGTTGTTTTTAGTCGAATTAAACTTATCCAATATAATTATTACATGTGTTATGGTAATAATAATATCATTTTTACCCTTAATTACCCTATTTACTTTTAACTGTTGTAAATAAAAGTAAAAAGTTACTATTCACCAAAAAATATTTTTATTTTTTTGGACCACATTTTACTCATTTATATTAACCGTGAATCTTATATTTTTGAAATTAAACTCACATAAGTGGTAAAATTAAGTTTTATGGGAATTTACAAATTCTCCTAGGAGGTGGGTAAAAGACGGTGAAAAGTTCAATAAAAATTCTATATATCTAAAATTATTATAAACTAACTCCAATGAATTACATTGATCTTATATGAGTATTATTTATCTATTTTGACCTAAAATAATTTTAAATAAAATAAATAATTATTTAAATAAAAATTCGGTTTTAAACTATAACTCAGTGTTTTTCACTATTCATCAAAAATTAAAAGTTTTCTGAAAAATACCAAAAATTCACGCTAAGCTAATTTTGATATTCCGAATTCAATAATAAATTCTATGTTACCAAATTAAAAACATAGAAGTTGCATTTATTAATTTAAAATTAATTCCCGTTCTCAAAACCAAAAGGCATATTTTTAAGAAATAATAACTATCAAAAGATTGACACTTGTTTATGTCCAATTTCAAAGTTAAATTACATACAATGACCATAATTGGATTAAATTTTAAAAATATAATATATTTATACTTCCAAACCATTAAAATGTATAATTTAACACTATAAATTATTTTGATTAAAAAAGTTGTTTTCAGTTAAAATATAGTATTTTTCACTATTCACCCAAATATGAAAGTTATCAGAAAAACACCAAAACTTTATTGAAACTAAATTCTTATGTCCTGATTCTAAATAAGAATTTTATTTTGTCAAATTGAATATATAAAAGTTTCAGATATTGGATTTAAAAAGGCTTCGCCATTAAAAGGCAGTAAAATTGCATTTTTTGAAAAATACTTCTTTTATTTGAAAAATGTATTTATTCTTACATTCTGTATAACAAACTCATAATATGGATTCTAAAATTATAAGGATTATATAACATTAAAAATTCAGTTAATACTATTCAAAACCGCTTTTGAACGGCTAATTTGGTAAGTCGTGGTGCGCTAGAACTCGGTGTTGCGTGTAGTGCAAGTTATTGAATTACTTTGAAGAAATAACTTACTATGAAATCATGGGGTGTTACATTATTCCCTCCTTCAATAAATTGTGTCCTCTCAATTTAAAATTATTTTTCTTAAATAAAAGGTTGGAAATAGAAAATACATTTGGGAAAACCCACATTGGAAATTAGGTTAATAAAATTTAGTCTTAATAAGAGGAAAAGGGAAATGAAAGGGTCACCACCAAATTATGATCTCGATTAGGAGAACATTAGTCGAAATTAGAGACATATAATTGGAGGAAAAACGTAAATATTTATAGTTAGTGATTGAGGTCATCAATCACAAACAAGTGTAAAATTGAGGTCCTTAAATTCATCAATATATGATGATTTGAAATACCATCTGTTCAACAAAACATATGGTATTAAGATAACGCCTTTTTTGTTTTAAGACCCCTTCACTAAAGTATGAGAACTATTTTCTTCATAGAATAAGAGAAGAATAAATATATATACTTGACAAGTAGAGTCCCATCCTTCAACTAATTTCTACCACAAACTCATCTTTCACTCTAAAAGATAATAGAACTCAAAAATAATATTCTATTTATCCTATTCGTATAGGGTTCAAAAAAATGAATTTATAATTCATGTACCAGAATTTTTTAAAAAAGACTACATTATTCAATCCAGGACATCATGTGGGCCAGTGGTAGGTGATACACCCTTGTCGCCCTTCGGTTGCGGGTTCAAGTCTTGTGACCTTGCCGGACACGACAGGTTGCCACCCGACCTCCAGGTTATCCTTTTATGGAAATCCAAACATAATCTCAAACTAGAATTATCCAAAATACTCCTATCCAAACTCACAGTCCAAGATTTATAAGGAAGGTAAACACAATGAATATCCTTTTTCCGCATAATAACATGTGAACACCTTCATCATGTATTCTTTTAAAACACTACAACATCCTGAATTACCATAAAACCCTATTGATTACATTCATGATCCCTTATTACTCATAGAATACTGGATATACTCCTTCTATCCAAAAATGTTGTAAACTCCAACAATGATGGAATATACAAATCATTAATCAGTTTCAAGGTAGTAAAAAATATCCAATATAATTTATCCAAATCAATCATGTATTATTTGAACATCACTACCTCGGTATCAGAACCATATTATGGTTTATCTTTATCTCAAGCATATATTTTCCAAAAAGTTAACCTGCTATTGAGTCACTTTTCTTGGTTCCACACAATCTAAAGTCCTTAATGAAATAGTACTATATTACAATCCTTATATACTCAATAATTATTATAATCAGTACATTGTTGATACAACAATCAAATGACACTATTCTCTAATAACAACATAAGAACCTTAATCATTCCGCCTCATATGTGGTAGTATCATAACTTGATTATTATCCAATAGCATCATTTGGGGTATACTCTGATGATTTGGACATTGGTTCGCATAGTGTCCCAAATCCTTGTAGATGAAGCATTGTACATTTGAAACCATTTTCTTACCCTTGCAGCCACACACATGTTGTCTTTTTTCTCCACACTTATAAAAAACTATCATTC
The DNA here is from genome assembly GCA_963277665.1 of Viscum album. Lineage (NCBI taxonomy): Eukaryota > Viridiplantae > Streptophyta > Magnoliopsida > Santalales > Viscaceae > Viscum > Viscum album. The sequence goes on from OY728164.1 coordinate 1,646,819,544, forward strand.
CCTTCAGGAAAGTTCCAGGTTGTTTCTTCCCATAGTTATCGCATATGGTAAAATTCTTCTTTTCCCTCTTCCCTTTATCCATCTTTCTCTCTTCCATCCTTTTCTTCTATTGCTTCCCTTCAAATCCATAGAACTTAGAGAATTATTTACTTATCTTATTAACACATGATACTATTTCTTCATATATTGAGAATACATTGGAGACTATTTCTCTTCTAAATTTTGAAAGATATGATCCTTCTTACTCATTGGATCATATGTATTGTTGGAGTTCACATTCCTTATACTGGGCGCCATTTCTATACAATAGCATAAACTAGGTCAGTTTATGAATTGTAATAATTACAAACTTGTAAAATACCTAACGTAAATTGAATGGTTTATGGATATAATCCATAATCATAAAGATGTTTTCATTGATGAAGTATATACTCATAAACCCTTCATAATGATTTGTAAAGAAAATGAGAATTATCCTAAGCATATCCCTCGGTAGTGTTGTAACCAAGAGTGTAGCAAGGCCCATTATCGTGCATCAGTTCACGTTCTAGTCTAGCTCAAAGTGGTGTTTTCGGGTTTTACCCCTAGGTACAACTGTTCCAGAGCCGCCTCTACCTTCTCGTATCCAGACAGGGACGTATTTTCTTGGAAAACACATTAAATATCTACATTACCAAAATTCTAGTAATTTCTTATATACTAATCCTCAAAGTCTATCTTAGGTATATGTGCTCTAATCAGAGTTTATCTAAATCTAGCTTCCAGGGTTATTGCTAAACTTCCTATAATACCAACTGTATCTCCCCGACCCCAGTTACCCAGAGTCGGTGCATTATTTTAATACATTGGCATGATTACAAGGAATAAAGTCCTGAAGGACCGATCGGTTTAGCAAACTTGGAAAATAGATTACATACATGAATGTTGCATTACACTTTATAACATAAAAAACAACATAAATAATACTTTATGAATGCCATTATTCCTTTGGCTTAACCCTGCATATCAATCACAATACACTTCTTGTAATCCTAGGAAAAATAAAACATAGAAAGGGGTGAGCTCAGATGCTCAGTAGGGATAACAATACAGCGGAAACTTTCATAAATAAGCATAAACATTTAAGGCAATGTATAAGTAAAACAAAAGCCTTTTAAACTTGAACTTCATCATAATATGGAAAAAATAAAATTAATTAATTCCATTTACTTATTCACAAGGATATTCTACTAGTCGAATAATTGCATGCAATATCACTAACCACTTTCATAATGATGGAATGCATAATGCCAGACTATCATAACCACACAGTCAAGGCCTTATGCCAAGACTATAAATAAGATTTTTTTCAAGGCCTTGTGCCAAGACACTAGTTTGTCTCATGAGACTTACCGATGCATCGAGGAGCTATAGCGGGCTCCACCCATCACTTACTAAGTCCAATGCATTCCTCATATGAAAAGGTTTAAACATAACATAAACATTCGTATTAAAACTAGTATACGAAATGTCAGTACTTTATCCCTAAACCATGAATGGTATAAAAATGACACATCCATAGTCAAACATATCACAAAACCTTCAATACAATATGGAAGATTGGTATCATAATAAATCATATTCAAACAAGTTTAAAATCCATCGAAGGATGTTAACATATATGAAAATTATTTGTAAAAATCTTTGAGAGAAATATCCCTTTTTCATGAAAACATTTAAAAGTGACACAATTTTTAAAGGAAGACATTTAAAGAAATTTTTGAATCAAAGTGTCTCATACCACTTTGAAACTTTTTAAAGGAGATTAACATTTTAAAAACATTCATGTCCATATAAATAAATCCTTAAAAACCATTTTGAAGACATTGACATTAATGAGAAAAATTTTGAAGAATAAATATTTAAAACATTTGAAATGATGTTTTTTTAAAAAGTTCCTTAAAAGAATCCCTTTGAAAACTCTTTCATGAAACATGGACATGGATAAAAAATATGTCACATTAGATACTTATGTAAAAACAACCTCAGATAATAAAGATATTGTGAAATTAACCCTTACCAATTTGGTAACTTATGAAATATACACCCCCTGAAAGAGGTATCATATCATGAATGTGTAAATACACATAAATTAAAGTGTATTATACAAATTATACAATTATGGGCAGAAAATAAACCACACAAAAGGTAATAATTTCAATATGGCACAAATCTCACTGGAATAAGGAGTGAGATGAAAGCCCCTTACCTTGCACTTTCCTTTAGTCGAGGGTACGTTTAAACTCCTGTATGAATTCCATAGTATGTTGTTAAATTATACCAGAACCATATTAATATTTATGATATCATACATTATTCATTTATGACTTTATACTGCATATTTAATAATAATAATTTCCATGTTAAATTAACATTTCGGGTAATAATCACTTTCTTTATCGTACATGTTTTAACTTGTTACTCTTGATTGTATCACTTAGATCATGATTTAAATACTTCCAGAATATAAAACATGATTTATATATCACATATATTTAGAATATAAATATTTATAATAGACATATATATGAAATGGAAAACACCGTTTATGGAGATGGTAGTCCGTACGTACTCATAAATGTTGTTTCTGTTTTCATAACGTATTGAACGGAACTAAGTGAATAAAATATAAGTAAGTAACTATATATATATATATATATCTCAGTATCATTATTATTTCATATATTACAAACATATTAGTAATATATATTTTTATAATCGTTGTTGAATGGTGAATGTGGAAATGAATCTCCTCGCGTCGTGGAGAAGGTAATCTGTACGTACGCACGAGCGACAATATCATTTCCTTAAAGGTGTGGAATTGGATGGTATATTAATTTTAAATAGAAATTATCATTTTATTTTCATTATTTATATACATATTACTCATCATTATATCCATCCAAATAACATAGTGTTGAATAACAAATTACACCACAGCGTGGAGACGGTAAGTCGTACGTACGAATGCATGGTGACATTATCATTCATAAGATGGATAGAATAATGAATATAGTTGTGCAATATTTATAATAACATAACATTATATAGAAGATACTAGAGTTATTATTTTAGAATGGAAATAACAAAGAAATAATAAGTGGATGAAGAAAGGAACTTGAAAGAGGGTGGTGAAATTATTACCTCTTCTTCGGGTTCTTCCTTTTGATTTGATCAAAATAGCTCTGTAGGATGGCTTTATAATAAAACTAATGCCTCTATGTTGAAGTGAGGGAATTTTGGAGTATATTTGGGCAGGGTTTGGCTGAGACAAATGGCATTAGAAGTGTAATTCTGAGAGAAGGGGAAGTGCCCTTTTATAAGAGGGGTGAGGGTCACTTTAGGAAAAGATTAAAGTATTAATTTATTATACAATCATATTCGGTTTATAATGGTTCCAAATGAATTTATTTTGAGACTTAGGTGGTTATGAGTATAACCCCTTTTAACAAAAAGGTTTTAGACAAGTTTAGGTTACCACATTAACCATATCATTTAGATTTAACTCTTAGTTAAATAGTTTAACTTTTATCGTGTCTTCATGTATTCTTACTATATATGGTTAATAAACATACACTAAACTTAAAAGAGAACCTCAAGTGGCTCATTAATGACATATATAATATTATTTAATCCCTTTGGAGGAACCTTAAATTTTTATGAATATGATATCAACCAATAATATAGTATTTTTTTTAAATATTAATTTATGTCAATTTTGACACTATTTGGTATTTTGTTTTTGTAAAAGTCATCAAAACTTGATTACTTAGAAAAAGATATATTGAATGATCCATAACATGTTATAGTCACCTATAAAATTCTTGTATGTCATAAAATCTTTGAAATTATATTTATTTTAATATTTATAATACCATTTATTTGATTCTTTCATTAATAAGGTAATTACAACATCATCATTGTGTCATAAATAAATTTCATTATTTAATGTCTAAAAATTATAAATAAAATACAATGATGTAGTAAATATTTTTATATTTATAATGAATATTTATAGTTGAATTTATATTATGTATAACCCTATATTAAAAATTGTTTAGTTAATAAACATTGAAATTAACACTTTTAACTCTTCTTTAAATTAAATAATAATAAATGTCCTAATCTAATCCAAGTGAACCTAAAGGGTCATATTTTTTTCATAAGGTTGTTTTCGGTCGAATTAAACTTATCCAATAGAATTATTACATGTGTTAGGATAATAATAATATCATTTTTACACTTAATTACCCTATTTACTTTTAATCGTGGTAAAAAAAAGTAAAAAGTTATTATTCGCAAAAAATTATTTTTATCATTTTGAACCACATTTTACTCCTTGATATTAACCGTGTCTCCCAGATTTTCTAAATTGAACTCACAGAAGCAGTAAAATTATGTTTCATATGAAATTACAAATTCTCCTAGGAGGTGGGTAAAAGATGGTGAAAAGTTCAATAAAATTTTTATATATATAAAATTATTATAAAATGACTCCAATGAATTAAATTGAACTTATATAGGTATTATGTATCTATTTTTACCTAAAATAAATTTAAATAAAATAAATAATTTTTTAAATAAAAATTATGTTTTAAACTATAACTCAGCGTTTTCACTATTCATCAAAATTTAAAAGTTTTCAGAAAAATACTAAAAAATCACTATAAGATAATTTTGATATTCCGAATTCAATAATGATTTCTATTTTACCAAATTCAAAACATATAAGTTGCATTTATTAATTTAAAATTAATTCCCCTATCAAAACCAAAAGGCGTATTTTTAAGAAATAATAACTATCAAAAGTTTGACACTTGTTTATGTCCAATTTCAAAGTGAAATTACATACAATGACCATAATTGGATTAAACTATAAAAATATAATCTATTTATTCTTCCAAACCATTAAAATGTATAATTTAACACTATAAATTATTTTGAATAAAAAGTTGTTTTCAGTTAAAATATAGTATTTTTCACTATTCACCCAAATATGAAAGTTATCAGAAAAACACCAAAACATTATTAAAACTAAATTCTTATGTCCCAATTATAAATAAGAATTTTATTTTGTCAAATTGAATATATAAAAGTTTAAAATATTGTATTTAAAAAGGCATCCCCATTAAAAGGCGGTAAAATTGCATTTTTTGAAAAATACTTCTTTTATATGAAAAATGTATTTGTTCTTACATTATGTCTAAGAAACTCATAATATGGATTATAAAATTATAATTATTATATAACGTTCAAAATTTAGTTAATACTTTTCATAACTGCTTTTGAACGGCCAGTTTGGTAAGTCATGGTGCGCTAGAACTCGGTGTTGCGTGTAGTGCAAGTTATTGAATTACATTGAAGAAATAACGTACTATGAAATATTGTTGTGTTACACGTACACTAGTCCTTTTTGTCCCCAACGGAGTGTCTAACATCAAGATATCAGCAAAAGAAACGATATAGAGCTCAAGGTGCTCCACAACCGCAACAGATTTAAAGCTATGGGAAGCCCCTATATTGAAAAGAGAAGAAGCTAAAACTGAGGCAACTAGGATCATACCTTTTACTGTTGAGGTTCTAGGATCCTGATCCTACTGGGTCTTCTCTATCGCAAAATTCTGACCTACACCAGGGCCCCGCGACCCTACCTGACCAACCTGAGATGATGCACCCTATTGTCACTAAAATCTGGGTGACTGGATACCACGACCACAACCTCTTCCTTGGACTGAACGGCCAGAAGAACTCCAGTTCCCTGACTGATAAGAAACCAGTGGTGCTGCTCTTAAATGCGGAGTCATAGAAGAACCCCTTTCACTAGCTGCTGGTGAGAAGAAATGACAGAAGTGCAGAAGATGTCTCATCTTTCCACAAGATCGACACTCCACTAGATCTCTAAAGCAATGTGGCCTTGTATGCCCACTCTTCCCGCACTTGTAGAACACCAACTGGCTGCCAGAAGAAGTTTTCTGCCTCCTTATATATCCACGTGTAGACTCCATATAGTGCTTCCTACTGTTATTAGGAGGGAAACCAACTCTGGATGTCGAGCCTCCCTTGTTCACAACTCCATAATCCCTCAGATTACGCTCTGTGATTAGCGCCTAGTTGACTATAGAAGTGATGGAAGTCAACCTGAAGATGTTTACCTGTGATCGGATGTCATGCCTAAGACCATCCTCAATCATCCTTTCCACAAATAACTCATCACCTCCTGGAATAGGCGTGAAGCACTGCAGCTCTGTGAAATGAGAAGAATACTCCATAACAGAAAGAGTAACCTGATATAGACTCATGAAATCTTAGGCCCGATCAGCCCTCAAGGTCTATGGGTAGAAGTAGTCATAGAAGGAACAATAGTTTTCATCCCATTCTATAACCTACTGACATCCTGCCTATGAGATCACATCCCACCATATCTTGGAGGAGTCCCGAAGTATCTATGTAGCAAGCTTAACCATTCTCTCTAGAGGCATCTCCAGATGCTCTAAGATCATCAGCATGGCTTCTAGCCATGACTCTACAGCCTGGGGTCCTCCATCCCCTGAGAAAGTGGGAGGATATTGCTGCTATAAGACCCATGTCAATTCTTCCATAGAAGGGGAAGGATGCAGTACTCCTCGTAAGGTCAGTATAAACCTCATAAAGCCCTCTCGAAACTGTGCATCCGCAAATGTGTTCTAAATAACAGCTGGTGCCAAGACTGGCACAATTGGAGGATCTGCTGGTATTCCCTAATCAGCTATATCTGGTGTCTGATCACTGCACTGTAACTAGCGGACAACCAGAGGATGTCTTAGTGGCATGACTCTACAAGGTCAGATGCACACCTTAGATCAAGATTAACAAGGGATTAAACTTATAAGTGTAATAAGGGAACAAGATAAATAAAGAATTCAAGTTTTTTAAAACATTGATACACAACGTCTATAATGACTACATGGCATGTTCCCTTAATCCTTCACAATGTCATTTACTTTTTCCACCCCAGGTCATGTAACACCCCATACACACGGCGTGTTTTCCTAACACGCAGTGTGTACTTGAATCCTCTTTCCTTGTATAAGTTCTTCTACATGGTTAAACCACATGGTTCTACTATAACAAGACTACACGGTGTGTTAGTTCCAGACATAGCGTGTACTAGAATAACTTCACTGACACGTGTTGTTAGTTACATAGTTGGTTACACGACTGACTCTACACAGCGTGTTTAAGATGGACATGATGTGTACTAAACGGATTTCACCGACCTGTGTTGTTAGTTACATAGCCAGAAACAAGGGTTACACTACACGGCATGTTCAAGCTTCACATGGCGTGTATGGATTATATTTTATCCATCCATGCAGTTAGTCAAATGGGTGGACACATGGTCTTCACCACACAGTGTGTACATCAGGAACACGACATGTTCCACCAAATATTTCCCAACCCCGTGTATTTGCACACACAACCAGTGAAACGGTTAGAGACTACACAGCGTGTATATACAGTACATGGCGTTTACTTAATAAAAATAGTTCTATTCAAACATAATCATGGCATGTATTCATCAATACACGCTATGTATTCAGTTTTTTTCCAGACAGTAAGTCTCAAAAACTTCTCTGGAAGTCCCGAAAAACACTAAAACGAACATTAAAGTGCCAAATTATGATCTGTGAGGGCCCATACTTCCTGCGAATCATAGATTGGCATCTTATAAATGTCATTTATAAACATAACAGATTAATTATCCACCAAATTCCGATCAATGAGGGGCCATAACACCTCAAGAAACATGATTTGAATTCATTCAAATGAATCCTTACACAATTAAATACCCTATAAAAAGCATGTATTCTATCAAGGCATCTATCACAACAACATGAATATCTAGCACAACATCTATAACAACAACATGCAATTACTAATGCAGCCTAAATGGCATGGCAGGAATGCATGACATGTGGTTTTTAATAAGTTCCTATATGATGCATGAGATGGAATACCCTCATCTCATCAGGTTGCAGCAGAAATAGAACCTCAATAACATCAACAATAATAGCACAAAACATGTGAATCACCCAATGGTGAAATCAAATCAACTATAAAATTGAAAAACCAAAAAAATTGAAATAATGAGGTAGATTGGATTTTCCTTGTATATGAGTTAGCTACTCCCAAGCAAAGCTTATTACCAAGTACCTATTCCTTCCTATCTCTAGCTATAAGCTTCAAATAGTAAGTCAAGAAAAATAATTCACCAGATACCACTTTGTAACGTCTCGGTTCTGGAAGCCTCCTAGGGGTGCCCCGTACCCGGTTGATCACATGGCCTCAAGTGAATTTTCCCGAATGCCAGAATCTACTGACTAGAAGCGAGGTCCTTGGGTGTGATAGTGGGGAAACTATTCCCTCATTAGAATAGTAAAACAATGGAAGTAAAATAGATAGCAACAGCAGAATCAGTAAAACATGTAACAAGTAAAGAGTGAATGTAGTAAACAACTTGAGTACACACACACACACACATATATATATATATATATGATGCGTGATACATATGTCTAGGAAATCATCCAAAAAAGTCACAATGCTGGAATACAATACTGAGACAAATTACAACAGAAAAAATATAAAATACTCTACAGTATCGCAAGCCTCGGCTTGGTCCCATGCTTCCCATCTCTACAGCAATCAATTACCTGAAGTAGAACAACACTTTCCCTTATCTATACCTGCAGCAATATAATCTGTTTGGGCCCAAAATCATGACCCAAAGAGGGTTTGAGACTAAATCTCACTAGGAAACCACCAAAACATTTCTTCCTAACAGTCAGTGAATACATATGGAAGGATATAGTCAAATAAATAAGTAAACAGGGAAGTACTCCAAAGTAAGCAATCCTACGGTTTCAAATGCATTCAATTATCAGATATCAAGTAAGAACCGAATCATAAGCAGGGAACCCTCTGGGAAGTACTCAAATCCTAACCCCTCTGGTCCAACCAAAACAAACACTAGCAACCCTCTAGGAAGTACACACAGTCTAACCCCTCTGGTATAGCTTTTGCACATACTCTCTAAGGAAGTACTCACTGTCAATTCCCCCTATAGTCTCGTATCAATAACTAAAAGGCCCTTTTGGGATGAAGTCAATGTCCAATTCCCACTATGGAATGCCTCGAGGAACTATAGACACTCCAAGGAAGCACTTATGTCCATTCCCCCTATAGAATTGCATCGTAATAGTAAACAGACACTCTGGAGAAGCCTTCAACGTCCATTCTCCCTATGGTCTACTACACCAAGTTCTCATGACCGTCTATAAGTCAATCAAGCACAGAAATATATAATGGCTAAAGTATACCTCAATAACTACTTGGATAAATAGTCTACAACATAACAGCATGTCAGATAAATAATATTACTCCATCCTATCTGCACTAGGAATGGAAAGTAAGCATCCTAATAAGCTAAGCAAGACCAAATAGTCATAAACAATACGAGCATGGGCAAGATATCCATAGCATATAAATTAACCATATTCACAATCAATTAACCTCTACTCAAGAATATAAATCATATTTGACAATAACAGGGTTAAAACCATAAACACGCAATAACGCAATTAAGGGTATTGGGCACTTTTTCACATATAACTCAAAGACTATCTACAGAAAGTCCCAAACCACCTACCTTGGTGTTGTATGATCGATATACTCCAGCGTCTATCCATAGATCGACCTAGAATGTAGTAGATCTACAAAAACAAATAAAAATTTCAACTGAGGATAATGTGAGAAAGAGATAAATCAAGGGATGAATCTCTAGAATAAGGAAGATCTTACCATGGTGATCCCAACGCAATCGACGACAGTTAAATTGGAGAAATGATGCTTGGTCAGGGGCTCAGGGAAGGATCGTCACCGTACGAACGCTCTCGGTCGAAGAAGGTGAAGAAGAATACACTTCTTCCAATTAGACATGACCCTGGTCCATTTAATGAAAAAAACAAGTACACAATGTGTACTTTAGAAGTACACAGCGTTTACTTTCCCTTACCGGCCCCCATATAAGGTGGTCATCTGGTCACCACACATGGTTGTGTGCTCGGCCGTTACACAGCCATCACATAGCTACATGCAGCAAAAGAGTTCATGGTGTGTGCATATAAGTACATTCCGTTTACTTCAAAAATTTCAAAAAAAACTCCCATTTTTTCCAAAAACACCAGAGAAGATAAAAACATACATGAAAAGAAGATTTGGGTTCCTACATCATCCTTATCCCAAAACAGTATAGTACTTGGGAGTCCATCCCAAACTCGAAGTAGAAACAAGGTTGATTAACAATATACTAACATACTATGAATATATTAGTACAAATCACTAACATAAGGTATTCTAAGATTATATGTATTCTATAATTTCCATGTCTTATTCCATTGTTATACACTCATGGCTCATGTTCTTTGATTTTATTATGATTCATTTCCTATTATCTGCCAATATTTATGCCATAACTCATGTATATGTTCTTTGATATATATGGTATGATCTTTAAATGTTATGATCATGTTTTCATGCCCTTATTCTCATGTTATGCTTATTTATCTTCCATGTTACCCTTAATAGATCATTTAATCTCACCCTTTATTATATTTCCTATCCTCAGGTTATAAATAAAGGTTTTAAGTAGGGGTACTAAAGGGGAATATTTTTATGGGAGATGTTGAATATCTTTCACCAAATTAGAAGAATATGTTACAATTTTCTAAAGGCACTAAACTATCACATTCATTGGGCATGTGTTTTTGTAATGTAATGAATATTCATCTAATAATATGTTATATCCATGTTAGAAAATCCTCAATCATTATTTTTATTCCCAAAGTGAGGATGATAGGATTAAGGAAGGGAATATGGGAGATTATCTAGGAAGGGTTTTTATGAGCCAAAGGTATTTAGAGTTTTGAATAAGTGTAAGTAGTTAGTATACATTTATAGTGGAGGCGGAGTGGCATTCTTATAAATATAATAAGGAAAACAATATTTAGAGGTCACCTTTACATCATGTGCCTAAAATAATGGTCCATTTTCTATACAAGAGATTATATGGTCAAAATATATGCATAAAATGGATTTTGGAAATGTTTCTAGGTTATTTGGCCCCTAAAAATTTTAACCACTAAGTAAACTCGTTTTTACCTTAAATGTTATAATTAATTTTAATTACTTTCACTAATATTTTTGGTCAAAAAGTAAGTTGAACATAATAAAAACTATAAATTATGATGATTAAAAATATAGAATCCATTATTAAAAATTATAAACACATAAGTGGCATAAATTAATTTATAATTAATCATGCAAAACAGATGAGACAATAAGTTTCTTAAGTGAAAATGTTCAAAAGTTTGAAGTGTTTGTATATTAAATTTCAATATAAAATTGATTCCAATGAACTAAATTGTATTAATATATGTATAATTGATCTAAATATACTTTAAAAACAACATAAAATATAATCTAACTATATAAATAAATTATAAAAAATGTAGTTTTCAATTAAAATTCAGTATTTTTCATTATTCATCCAAAAAATGAAACTTCTCAGAAAAGTACTAAAAATTATACCTTAGATAATTTTTATGTTATGATTTCAAAAATTAATTTTATTTTATCGAGTATAATTTATAAAATTTCCAAAAAATATATATTTAAAATATGTGCATCATTAAAAGGCATTAAAATTACCATTTAGAAAAATATATATCTTCATTAATAAAATTGGTTTTTTTCTTATCTATTGACTAAAAAACATATAATATAAACATTAAATAGTTGAATTAATATAATATATATATATATAATTAAAATAATTTATAAAAAAAATTCAATTAATTTATTGTGGTAAAACATTTTTTATTGCATGAATATAGTTTTCTAGCAAAAGATTTCTTATATTTTCATAAGGGTTTAATTTTTATTTCAATTTAATTAGTCATCAAATAACTATTCTTATATACATTTGTAAACCATATTTTCATAATTTAGTTTATCTTATTCATAAGAACCATTCCAAATTCTAGGTGACAACTATAATAATAATTTAATAATGTTATTAATAGTATATTGTAGTTGGGTAAAACTAGGTCTTGTGTGTCACACAAGTTATCGAAGGAACTCGTCATTATGTGTAACACAAGCCAAAAATAGTGTTGTATATACCTAAAGCTAATATAATTATTTCATGTCACATAATATGAAACTAGTTTTCATAAATATCAATAATGACATGGTTATTTCATATAACATAATATATATTCATTGTTTCATGAAATAAAAAATATCTAAGAGATTAAATTAAATCAAAAAATAATAATTAATAAAAACTTAGGTCATTATAATAAAGATGATTAAAAAGTAAACAAGTTGATTAAATATAACTTAGTTTACAAAAAAACATATACAAAACATATTGGAACTTTAAATTAATTAATTTATTGAAAAGCTGAGACTTTTTTGTAAAAAAATGATATCTTTCACAATTAATTGAAAAATAAATTTTTTCCCAAAAATCCATATATTTTTTCTGATGTAAATCTCTATATTATTCTTCCAAAAATAAATTTTTAAAAAAATTAAAAATTATTTTTAAAACAAGTGTGCTATAAAAAGGGGAAAAACTGTTTTTTTGAAAAATGTATAGTTTTAAGCGTAAAATTAGGTTTGTTTTTATATCATACCTAGAAAATACATATGATAAATATAAAAATTATGTTGAATATATAATATATAAATTTAATTAATATAATCCCAAAAAATTATTTGTTTAATTTATTGGTATAAATCAGATTTGTGTTCATTAAAATGGTATTTTAGAATAATACTTATTTTATTTTCAAAGGGGGTTTTTTCATTTCTAAAAAATTTCAAACTAAAGAATATATGTAAATGATATTTTGATAATTTAGTTAATATTGTTAATACCCACCATTATAATGTTTAGGATATAGCAGTAATATATATCATGTGTTGTTTAAGTTCTATGTTCGGTTCTGAATATTCTATTGAGCATAAAAATATCAGGGTTTAATCTAAAAAAATATAAACTAGGTTTTGAATAAAATGGAAGAAAAAACTCATTTTTGTGTGTCCTTTATGATATAAAATATAATTTTCTTCTTTCAAAATATCAAGGTGTTATGTAACCTCTCATTTTTTCTGTAATTACATAGTAAAATGAATTTCATTTACTTACAAGGCTGTAGAGACAATTCCTTTCGATCCAGGAGTGATTCCTAGGTGAATCAAAGTGTGTTGGAGGTCCATATTCATCTACTAGTAATTGTTATTCATCGTTTTACTTAGATATATTATCCTCCTATCTCTTAGAATCCTGTACCCAGACCGTTGGGGATATATCCATGCTTTGTGAAGTGAATCATAATAACATATGATTTTTTATTGAATGGAATGAGATCTAAGGTCAGATATAGTAGTCTCAAGCTAGTTTGTTGAATTTGTTGGGTCATTCTTTATTTTCAAGTAATTATGAGAGGTAGGTGAATTCTCTTTAGACACCTCTTGATTATAACTTGAAGTCTTGGTAAGAAATTTATATAATTTATTGAAATTTATTGTGAAATTGGTGTGTGATATTTGATGGAAAATCTATTTAGTAATGGGTTTGTGAAATATTGGAAATTGGATGGTTTTATGGAAAACATTATTATGATAATTTTAAAATGGTGATTTTAAAATTATATATTTTTTGGACTCACGGAAAATATTTTTAAAAATATTTTTCTATAGTATAAATGTTTTATTTCAATGGATTGGAATGTTTTTCTTGGCATGGGTTTTTGTATAAATGGTTTTCATGAGTTTATTTTCTTTAAATGTGACTCTATTTAAGGGTTTTGTGATATTGGGGGACATAGAATTAGTTAAATTTTAATGAATTGGGAGATCTATGAGAGACAAATCATGAGTATGAAACTATCACTTGGGTATGCATGTGTAGATGTGTGAATATGTTGAATGTTCTTTCCAAATGGATTTGATAATTTTTTTTAAAATATTGTTGGATTTTTTAATGGAAACTGTGTTAGTTTGGAAAATAGTTTTGGGATGTTATATAAACTACTTTAAATAGTATTTAAGCTATTTTATATAAATATGATAACATGTTCTATACTAGTGGTGTGGGTTGAGATGTCATTGGAAAAATCCTACTAAGTTTTATACTCACCATCTACTTGGAAACTTTTGTTCATTTTCAGATATTATCAATCGAGAAACAGGTAACTACCACATATCTTAGGAATTTATTGATGCACCATGATACCTAGGGCTTGGAATATTGAGTTGGATATCAGATTTTAATGGGAATCACTACTATATGTCTTTGGTGTCTTTGAGTTTTGTTAGTTTGGTTTCCACTTTGTACACCAATATCATTATTGGTTCATTTTTTGTTGAGTTTTATTTTATAATCTTGCATAATATAGTGTCTGGTTTGGGTTTTTCTTAGGGGTTGTTTTTTTATATTAAAAGTTAAAATCACCCACACCCCCCCCCCCAATGTTAATTAATCCCATTGAATGTATTACCTACCTTTTATGTCTTATGGGTGCCACCTAAGGCTAAATAGCACCCCCATCACTTCTTAATCCAATGATGAGAACAGGGATGCTATAGTTACATTATACCAACATTAAATAAATTCTTTCCACACAATTTAATATTGATCTCGACAAATGTTTGACATTCGAAAATACACTTCTTCAAATACCATGTCTTGATAAGGGTTAATAAAACATGTAGTTGATAAAATATAATGGGAGGGATGAAGGTTCTTTGTAATAACCATATAACCTGGTTTTTGAGTTGGAGAACATGGGTGGTAAGTGAAGATATAGACATGGAAGAAAATAAAAATTTCAAATTAATGATGGGGTTGATAAAGGTTATTAATAAAAATAGTATTAATGATCCTGAGAATTTAAAAAAACACAAAAACATAAATCTATAATGAGTTAAGGGACCATTTGATTCATCAAGAATAAATTTACTAGGATAAAATTTTTGTTTCAAGATATTTTTCTTATAGTTGAGAAATTATTTGACCATATTGACTAAAAAAATATGAAAATATACTTAATATATTTCTATTTCATAGGAAAAAATTCAACCTTTGGTTATGCTTCGATCAATTCCCACATTATTTCATACTGTAAAAAAATTAATTTCTAAAATGAATTTTTATACCTGAAGAATATTTAATAAATCCATAGATTGGTAAGTTATTTCTTATGTATCAAAATGTTTTCAAAACCCAAAATGGTTATAACAAGTTAACCAATAACATCCAAAGTAAAATAATATCCATTCTATATATAGTTAACCATAATATATATACAAAATATGACTATCAAAATTAAAAGTCCATAATTTTTTAAGGAAGGTCGCTAAATCAACATTATGTTCCCAAATAAAATAATGTGTCTCTTAATGTCACATTTTAAATATGTTAATACCTTTATCACCATAAAACCTTAGTGAAATCATGCATGCTTCTAGAAATAAATTCTCAAGTTTTATAATATATTACTTAAATAAATAACTATATTAATCTCTAGAGAATATGGCATAAACCAAAAAACCTTTAACCAGTTTCATGTTCACCTATATTATCCCATGAACATCTCATTATTATATAATCATTAGTCACATATTATGGGTTATCCTACTTTAATCATGTGTTTTCAAAGAGGTTAAACTTGACACTGAATCATTTTTTGGGTCATTAGTACCATTCAACATATCCTCTCAAACCCATTAGAAAATAGTAATAAAGTAAAATCATTTTACATTTCATGATTCTTATAATTATAATGTCATTAATAAAATACTCCTACGGAATACGTATTTAATAAAAACACAATAACATTAATCATTACACTTCGTCTACGGTAATAATTTAAGCTTGACCCTAATCCATTAGATTATTTTTAGGTATATTACCATTACGCTTTCTGAATTCATTTTCATAGTTCCCCACATCCTTACAGATGAATCATTAAATATTGGTAACATATTTATTTCCCCGGAAATTAAAAGGTTTTTTATTTTATCTATACACTTGTATAAAACTTTCATTCCCTTCTTTCAAATACTAGAATGTTTCTTTCCATAATTATTACATGTGGGAAACCTCTTCTTTCCCTTATTCCCCTAATATATTTTTTTATTTTTTATCACATTCTTCCCTTGATTACCATAAAATCCATAATACTTAGATAATTATTTCTCTATTTTTATAACACATTATCCTATTTCCTTGTGTGGTTAGAAATTTTTAGGAGAATAGTTCCCTTCAAAAGATTGTCTTGATCCCATCAAAGAAACAACCATTCTCTGTCTTTATATTACGTTTATTGTCATAGTCCCCATTCCTTCTACTTTATTCCAATTATAAATAATGGAATACACTATATTAAATAATAAAATTATGCATCATAATGTATAATACCAAAACCATTGAAAAATTTAACATAAATAAAAATATTTATAAACGTCTAATCTTATTATCTTATTAATGGTTTCATTGGGAAGGTTTTCAAATCATAAAAATATTTTAAAACTCATCATAATGGTTTACAAATAAAATGTGAATTATCCAAACCGTATCCCACATGAGTTTCTAACAAAGTATATATTAAAACCTATTGGTGCATACTAGGTAACACTTAATTCAATCCCAATGTTCATTTTTGAGTTATTAACCCTTCGTACAACTGTTTAAGAACAACATCAACTTATAGTATCTCAACAGGGATGTATTTCTAGGAAAACCATGAAACATTTATCTTAACCAAACTTTTACATGTTCTTATATACCTATACTCAATTTTTATCATATGATTATGTTCCCTAATATTTGTTTTCATAAACCTATTTCTCAAGGTTTCTACTAAAATTACTCTAATACCAACTATAACAGTCTCGAATCTAGTAACCTGGTGCAAGTAATTACAATATTACATTGTAATAAGAAAAAATAAATCATACCTCAAATGATTGAATAGTTTTTTAGTCTTGATAAACTAGATACATAATTGAAATTTACTTTAAAATTGAAAACAATAAATGAAAAAGTGTTTTCTTTGAAAATACCATTATTCCTCAAAGTTAAGTCATGTATATCTTTCACAAAAACACTTATTTTTATCCTACGGAAAATAAAATGTAAGAAAGGGGTGAGATAATATGATTAATAATGTTAATAATGTAATGTAATCTATCATGAATAAGTAATAATAATCAATTCGAAATTGCAAATTACCAAAACAAGTGACATTTAATCATTAAACTAAACATAATATAGTATAAATAAATGATTATCAAATAAATCCATATAAATAAACACATAAGATTGAAACATGTCCATATATATTCTAACTATTAGAATAATAACATTGAAATAAATGATCTTGTAATTATGGAATGAATAATGTCGGCATCTGAAACTTTTAAGACCTTTCATAAGACAATTTAAATTTATCAGTAGAAACCCATATAATTTTTATAACTAATTTGTCTCATGAGACCTATCAATGCATTGAGGGGTTATCTATAACTAGGCCCCACCCTTAACTTTTTAATATAAAATCATTGTTCATATTAAGTGGGCGAAACATAATCATTATACACATTCATATTGGATTGCTAACATATGAAATTTCAATAGTTACCCCAATCAAATAACCATAATCAAGATCCATCTTGAATAATGTTGTGAATAGTAATAAAATTATACATCCACAATCAAACTGATCATAAAACATACAAATAATGAATACGTATGACATTAATACGATATATACTTAATGTATTTTAAGTAAAAAAATGTTTTTAAGTCATTGATGAATATAAATTCCTTAAAAAAGTTGTTAAAAACATTTTTTGAGGAAAATAACCTTTTCACTAGGAAAATATTTTAAAAAAAAGTTCAAAAAAAGTTTTAAAAATAATTTTCTTTGAATATAACCTTTTAAAATTTTTAAAATAATATTTAAAACATTTAGTGGTTATGATGATGGGAAAAAAATCATGTCATGCACATTAAAATAAAAATTCCTTTTACATTTTTGGTAAAAACCAAATGGAAATTGTTTTGAATATAATATAAATATTACTTTCAAAAAAATTATAAAGTCAAAATAGATAAAAATTACATTAAAATTATTTTTAAAAGGTTAAAAATAGTTTTGAAATTTTTTTTATAAAACATTGATTTTGAGGAAAAGGGTTTTTTGACTAAAGAGAAAAATAATGTCATATTCTCTTTAAAAAATCTCAAATATTTTAACTAAAAAATAGATTAAAATGGTTATATTTCCCGAAAAATATCATTAATAACCATAGTATAAGTATTTATATATATTTTAAGATAGAAATATCAAATAATCCCCCCATGGGAAACTTAAACAAAAACAATCTCGAATAATCATGAGATTTATAAATTTACCCTTACCAATTTATTAAAATTTGATTCATAAGCCCCATGAAAGAAATAACATCAAATTATAATTTAAATACCTTGAATAGAAATTGATTCCAAGATATAATATATCAAAAGGGTCATTATATACACCACACATAGGAATAAGTGTTGAATATGGCGTTTGTCTCATGGGAATAAAAGTGAGATGAGAAACCCTTACCTTAGGTTTAAATTCTTTTGTATGTTTTAGAAACACATGTATACTAAACATAGGTTTATTATAAATATATTAAATGAAAATAAAAATAACTTTCATACCATATATGATTGAATTATTATTTTTTATCACCCGTTATTTACAATTCATTATCAAAATCTCTGTTTCAAGTGATAATTGTTTTGTTTTTTATATATGTTTTAATTTGGTAATTTTTTGTCCTTTTAATTTTTTCATACTTAAAACATAACCAAGATTTTATAAATGAAGTAAATATTATATATATTCCATATATATGTATTTTTTGTAAAATATTATTTTTTTATATTGAAAATGGTTTACACAATTCATGGAGATCGTAGGTTGTACGTATACATGAACATTATTTCCATTTCTCTTGATGAATGAAAAAATGGAATATAAATTTTAATTAATCTTTAAAAATCATTATTATTTCATGTATTTAATTTTATATTATTCAAATATATCTTTATTACAAGCATTTCAAAAATTAAATGAAAATAATTTCACATCGTTATGTGGATGTGATAGTCCACACATACGCACGAGCGACGTTATTATTTTACAAAGGATTGGAAGGTAAGAAGTTAAGTGTGATAATATATCAAAAAATAATTTTGAGGTCATAAATATCACTTATATCCACTAATTTTATCCTTTATACCTTCCATGAAATGTATATATGAAAAATTAATCGCACCTCTTCACGGTGCAGTAGTCCATCATACACACGAGTGAGGTTATCATAACCCCATGAGATGAAAAGTAAGAAGCTAAATGTTATATGATAATTACAGAAGTATAAAAATTAAATAAATATAATATAAATATTTTTATTCTATCATTATATCCATCCTTGAAACTTGGTGATATAAAATGGATTATATTAGTTTCCACAGCGTTAGTCCATCAAACAAACGATCGGCGGTTTCATTTCCCATTTACTGGAATTGGAGATGGATTTTGTTTATTCCATTAAGATAATAAAATATCAGTATATGGGGTATTATTTTGTAGTAATATTACCATTTTTTAAGTATATTATAATTATTTATAAGAATTTGTAAAATAAAAATATTATAGTTAAAAACATTACCTCTTCCTTGGGAAACATTTTTAGTTTTAACCTAAAGGCTTTATAGATATAATCTAAAAAATACAAATATTATGTGGGGAGGGACTTAAATAAGGTATATATTCAAGTATTTTCCAATCCAAAAGGTTTTTTAAGAGTGTATAAGGGAGGGGAGGGGGTTTCCTTTTATAAGTCGGGGAGAGGACACACATGGACTTTTTGAAAAGATGAAGTGATAAACAAATTTTTATCATTCCAAAATACTAAAATGGGTTATTTTATAACCTTAGATGTTATAGTATAGTAATATTTATATAAAATTTCTTTTAGACATGTATTTAGGTCATTTTAACCATTATATTATTATTTTAACCCCCCCCCCCCAATAAACCCATTTTTCCTTAACTATGGTAATTAATTTTTACTATTTTTCCTATTTATTATGGTAGATATTTAATTATAACTTTTCAGATAATATAAATCTGTATTTTTTCAAATATTTAATATGTTTTTAAAAATTCAATTCCAAGAATGAGAATAATTCAATTTAAAATTAAACAGCATACGGGATGAAAGAGCAGTTTTCCAAAGAGCTGATTCTCATAAGTATAGAATGTTTTAATATAAAATTCAATATAAAACTTATTTCAATTACCTATTTTAGTTAAATTTCAATATTATTGAACTAATTTTACATTAAAATTAATTTAAAATATAATTTATCTTTGTAAATAATTTAAACTAAAAGGCGTTTTTTATTAAAAAACTGTATTTTTCACTATTCGTGAAAAAAGGTTTATCTCTTCATTAAATTATAAAAAATTATTCGAAAAATGTTTTTGAAATGTTTATTTAAAAAATTAATTTTTATTTTTAAAATTAATTTTCTTATATTTTTTAAATTAATTTTCAACTATGTGTAAAATAAAGGATTAATCTTCCTTTAATAAAAATATAGTTTTTTAGAAAAACCTTTAATTCTCTTTCAAATGGTTCTTAGTTTACTTATAATCATTATATAACAATTTAATTTTTTATACAATATTAAACCACAAAAAAAATTAATTTAGTCATTCTTATTCATATCCTGCATCGTAATGGCTAGGTAAAAATGATCATTTGTACATAATAATATCTTAACATAGTGTCATATTTCTTTTAAACCCAGTATTGTGTGAATTGCAAGATATTGAAGAGATTGAATTTATTTAAAAAATATATATATATTAAAAATTACATTTATGTTACATTATATTATAATCATTTTATTGTGTGTCGTGTACTGTATCAAATATTATGTTCCTCTTTTCAAATTTAACCGGTGGTACACTTTAATTCAAAAATATATATTTTTCTAGAAAATGAATTCGGAAGTGGAATATTTTTTCAAAAAATATATAAGATGACATAAAATTAATTTATGAATTATTTATTAAAACACAATCTTTTAAAATACCATTCAAAATATCAAATTCCTTTTAAAAATAAATCTTTTACTTTTGAAAAATATTAAAATATTCTTTTTTGTCTTCAAAATCATCCTGAGTTAAAATAATTTGGAAACCCATTTTAAAAAATAAAAATGATGATTTATAGAAAATAATTTTTATTTAATAATATATTTTGTAAAGAAAATTTAGAAAATAAAATTACCATACTTGTAAAAGATGAAGTTACCAGTTTTATTTGAAATTAATTTACAAAATGGTGAATTAAAAACCTTGAAAAATATTTACTTTTAAAAAAATCTTTAATATTGGTACATTTAAATGTATATAAAGGTTTTTATATTAAATTTTGAGTGAATTATAAAATTTTATTTTAAAAGGATAGAAAAATAATTTAATATTTTGAAATAATATTTTTGTAAACCCACATCCTAAAAATATTAACAAAACATCTTTTTCAAAATATTAGCAAGGAAATATTAATGTCATGTGAGATAAAAAATAATAAGGCATCTAAATATAATGGAGAACGTTGGGGGGAAAGGGAAATATGGAAATGTTTGGGAAACAATCATAAAATAAGATGGGAAATATTCTCATTAATTAAATACATATTGAGGAGGAAGATCATCCATTTAAATATTTTAATTAAGAAGTAATTATTCCTGGATAATATTAAAATCAACCAAGAAATAAAATCATAGTGTAAGAAACCAATAATATAATTAATAATATTAATAATTGTTCTCTTAACGAAATTAATGTAGATTTGAGTTATCAAAATACTTTATGGACTTTATAATGCCTAAATAAAAAACCATTTAAAAGGGATATTAATATGGATTTGTATATCCAATAAATTTCATGAAAATTTTTAAAAAATTTAAATCTATGTCCCAAATATATACACTAAAAATGAAAAAAGTGTTGAATGTACGTTATATCTAAATGAATCAATATTAAGACTCAAAAACCATAAAAATATTGATATCCTTTATTTCAAAATCCTTTTTAATAATGAACATGATATGGATCATTAAACATAATGAATAACAAGCATGTGTAGAAATGCATGCACTATACATTAATCAAAGCATATCAAATATATTTTTTGTACAATATGAAATATGTCTCAAGAAATAAAATTTGAGATTAAGAACCCCCAATATCAATTCTTCACTTCCACTATAGTGATTTAATATCTTGAATGAGAAAATAAGTATCTTGATCACCTATTTTAGAAAAAATTTCATATAAATAACCATTTATAATCATAATTTAAATTTATTCTCTACACGAATATTTTGTTAGTTAATATCTACTTTCCATATCTAGTGTGATAAATCATTATTTTTTTTATTATTTTTATATTATTAGATTTGTTCCTCATTCATCTACCAATTTGCATCATACCTATATCATATAAGAAAATGTAATTAATGAATTATAATTATTAATAATGTTATAATTTCATTATATGGGAGATATGGTTATTAACCTTGAAGTTGAAATCAACAATGAGCATGTTTTATTGATTTTTATTTAAATTTCATTGGTATCATAATTAATGATTTTAATATTAATGTCACTATTAAAAAACCAAAATAAAATAATTATTTACATATTTATACTATATATTTCAAGTAATTATATTCTTATTGTTATCTATGATATTATTTTATAGTATTGTTCAATTTGGTGGTTAGACTGACCCAAGTAAGAATCAACCATAATTTTGGGATGATTATGATGTGATTTAGTTTTAATATCATCATTCCATGTCCATAACAGATATCAAACTATTAAAATGTATGAATAATTTTTTCCCTCTTGTATGTTCGTTTTATATGACTGAATTTAAAATTTTCATTTGTTTCTCATATTTTTGATGCATAGCCCAATTTTTCTTACCATAACATTAATAATTTACTAATAATCATATTATCCAATTAAATTCTCCATGATTACTAGCCATTAAAGGTGGTGATGGAAAATTAAACATGATACTTCATGGAGGTAGTAGTCTGTATGTATGCATAAATGTATTTTCACTTTCCTTAATGGAAAATTTTAATGGTGAATAATAGTTATTCCCAAAACATAACAACATTAATTATACCATAAATAATGATTTTATCTTATAAATTGTTTTAAAAAAATAATTGAAACATTTAAAATAAACTACATTAGGTAAAATTTAGTAATTATTTTGAGAACATGATATTTATCTTAGAAATATCCTAAGAAGTGGATTCCTTAGGATAACTAATCGAGACCAAAGGATTGATAACATGTTTTTTTTATTCTTTGGTGAAAAAATTTTAATATTTTTATAATAAAATTTTAAGGGATTGGTGTGTCATGATGTGGAGGAAGTTCTCACTTTTTAAAAGTGAGGGAATGTGGAATTTTTGTAAATACTTCTTAGTTTTCAAAAATAGCATGGGTATATTCCAAGTTAAAATAATTAAAGGTAACAAATAAATTATTTTTTGAAAATTTAAGGTATAAATCCCCTTAACTGCTAATTCTTTTGACTAAATTGTGTGATTTGAGGCTTTTCCCCTTTGTTTTTTAACATTTACCAAAATTATCTTTTACTATCTTAACTAATTTGATCCTCAATAACGAATTTTAATAAATAAAATTAACATTGGATTTGTTTCTTAATTTAAATTTTTTTAACTCTAATATTGAATTCATTTTATCAAACAAAATTTTTATGTTTTATAAATTATAGTTTAAAAATAAATATATATAGTGCGTAGAAATAGCTTTCAAGAATAGTGTATATTTAAGATTAAAATTTAATTATTGGATAAAATTATCAATGTAATTTATTTTAAACACATAAATGGTTTTCACATTAAATAAATAAATTTTATATAGACTATAAATCAAACCAAAATAGAATATCCCCATTAAAATAGATAATTAAAATACAAGAGCGAAAACAATTTTTAAATTAGAATAAAATTTCATTTTGGTTCTATATGGCTGATCATAGGTTTTCTAGGGTTTTCATATTGTATTAAAATGTGTAATTTTAATCATTAAATAAATATATTTAATCAATTAAAATTTCTTATAAACTTATATGTCTTACTTATGTAATAATAATGTCCTAAAATGTATAATTTTGGTAAAAACTATATTGATCAGTTTTCACCTAAATATTAATTATTTTATAAAATTACTGAAAATTAATCCTAATATAGTTTTATAATTATTAAATAAAAATTTCATTTCATTTAAAAAAAATAAAATTCTATCATTTATATATTTATATATTTATTTTCTGAATAAAAAATAATATATATAAAAAAATAACGTTTTATAAAAAAACTGATGTGTGGTTTCCTAATCAATTACTATTTTTTATTTACAAGGGGATCTATTATTTTTAATTTTTATTAATAATACTATCCTAATATGTTTCAAATAATTTCTATTTGGTATTGAAACTGAAGAAATCTATTGAACATAGTATTAATTTTGAGAAAAACATATTCCAAAATATCATGGCATTACAAGGATGGAATCTTAACATCTTTCACTACCTACAAAACTATATAAGTGCATGATGTGTTATAGGAAACACCATTTTGGAATTATAAACCTAATCATTCATATATACTAAACTCAGATGTAGTATAGCCAAATTTTGATCACCCACTCAAAAAATAATTGGTATAATTATTTGATCATATAGATTGAGTACTATCAAATAAGAATACTAAATTGAATAAATATATATATATGAATCATATATTTTAAGAATAAATGTGGGAACTTTAGGAAGTACTAATGTAGAAGTGAACTTATTTTTTTAATTAGAGCAGTGAAATTTCAAGGGAAAATCCATTTAATGGGGGAAGAATATAATACAACATGATTTTACTATGAATTTTTCAATAAAATAAAAAATATATTTAATAGTGTTTTTCAAATGAAATAGAGAAATAAAAAAAAAATCAATAAATTATATTAAGATAAAGTTTTAAAAATGAATAAAAACATCAATACACTATGAAAAATCAATAAGAAACATCATTAAGAAACTTTTAGGATAAAAAATTTCCATGTAAATAAAAAAATGAACATGAAATATTTATCATCATGCCATAATTAAAACTATTAATATAAAGAAAAACATTAGAAATATAATATACATGTTCACATATAATTACATGAATATAATGAGTGATTTTAGTGTTGTTTGTTCTGTGATATATTAAAATGAAATTTGGCTGTTATATATATATATATATATATATATATATATATATATAGTAGTTGTAAATATAGTCATTAGATATATTTTCATTGGATATGTATTTATCCAATAGATATATTTAAGTTCAAAAAAATAAATTATCATAATCCAAAAATAATAACTAAATCTATAATGAAATAAAGAGATAATATTTTATCAAATTATTTTATTCAAAAAATAATTTCATTTGAATCTTATTATAATTATTAAGGAATTATTTTTTATATTTATAAAATTAATTGAAATAATTTAATTTTAATATATTGATAACATCAAATGGTTTGAATATTACTAACTAATTTTAATAGGATGTGGTTCACATCATGTAATGTTAAAAAAAAGATATTTTTAAGGAGTTATTTCGAATTTATTATGTATTTTTATCTTAATAAATTAAGTTGATGAATTCAAATTGATTAATATAATTAAATTTTTTATTTTATATTATCACTATATTAATTTTAATTGGTATTTAATAATATTAAGAACACTTAATGATTAAAAATTCATTTTCTGGTAAAAGTAGTTTTTTCTATATATTTTATTTTTTAATTTAAATTTTAAATTTCTCTTATTTTTAAAATATATTAGATTAAATGGATTTGAAATTTTTTATCAATATCTATAAATAATATAATAAGTTCAATTTTATTTTTTGTCAAAAATAAGTTATCGATGTAAAAATTTAGGTACCATGGAAAAGGTAAAATGAGCTAAAAAGGGATAAACTAAGGGGTAAAGACTCATGAAATCATAAAATATTATATATAAATATTTTTTATGATGATATAATTTAACTATTTACATTATTTGCCACTTTTTAAACACTTTTATTTTAAATTACAACCATATACATTCAGGAATGGAAATTTTGTAGAGCTGCGACTCAAAACTCAACTATAAAAGGGCACCTCTACTACCACTCCAAAAACACTCAAAAAATCCAATTATATCTTGAATATTTACTAATTTTTCCTCACTCAAATCGCACTTAGATGTTTCTTATTTTCTTGTTCTATAATGGGATCCAACATTCTTCATTAAAAATGATCCTATGTTGCGAAGGAGAAAATTCCTCACATAATTTTATAAGATATTCTTTAATATTTTCAATTACCTTCTCAACTCAACTATATTAGAATATCATTATCTAAAATTTAAATATTATATTAAAATCATTATGATTATATGAATATGATAATACTATTACATACCTCTAAAATTTTGACCATTCATTTGTATAGCATTTTTTGGGGTTTCCCAACCACCAATATGAATGATTCTCTACCAACTTCATCATTTTCACCATAAATAAGTATCAAGACATTAGTAATGAAAATATTTGACAATAAAATTAATATATGTCATTAATATGGTTCTATAAGGATGACCCAAAAATAATACATTATAATGTAACTATTTATCTGGGTATTGCTTGAAATTTTATTGTAATAGATTCAATTATCATGAATTGTACCCATTCCCAAACCTTTAACCGAGTGAACATAAAATCAAATAAATATTTAGTAAAAAATTATTCCACTACCTTGAATAATATAATAATGTTTAACATGTTATCAATAAATTGTTATCAACTTCACCATTGAAAAACATATTTGAAATAGTCAATATTTCTAACATCTAAAGATAAAAATAATCTAAAACTAATTAATATATATGTAATGATTGATTATAATAGAATTATATAAAATTTAATAGATATTAATGAGGTTCTAAAATTTTTATTAAGACGAAGATGTTTTTTATATTGGAGGTTAACATTGTAACATCCCAGACCGAGAGGCCAATTAATAGTGCCCTGATCCCGATGGGTCACAAGGCCTCAAGCACATCTACCCAACTTCAAGTGGCTTCTGACTAGAAGTGGGGGCCTAGGTTTGTTAGTGGGGAGACTATTCCCTCATTATCAGAGTATATCATTGAATAATTCAATAACAAAAACTTAGAAAAAGTAGTTAAAAAGGAAAATAACTGAATAATAAACAAGACATGAATATATAAAAAAAAATCCAGAAGTATTCTCATATAATGATGATGATAGTGATACATGTCATGTGTCTATGAAAAAATCCAAAATAGGTATGTGGTAGTACAATACAATAGAAGTATCCAAATAGACAAAAATTCCAAAAAAATTTATCTCCAAATAGTACCACGTGCCTTAGCTCAACCCTATGCTCCCCTTCTCCTAAGCATTGATCAACAACC
Source organism: Viscum album (assembly GCA_963277665.1). Lineage (NCBI taxonomy): Eukaryota > Viridiplantae > Streptophyta > Magnoliopsida > Santalales > Viscaceae > Viscum > Viscum album. The sequence continues at coordinate 1,646,847,354 of OY728164.1, forward strand.
TATTTTAGGGAACTTTCCCATACCAACACCTACAACCATATAATCTGTTTGGGTCCCTGAAGTCACCCAAATAGGGTTTGAGATAAACATACTAGTAGGAAACTAGCCAAGATCTATACATTTCCATAGTGTCCAATATAATAAGCTAAGAAAGTGAACAATAAAGGAGTTAAAGTTCCCACAACCTGGCCACTACTAAGAAAATGGTACTTTCTAGCCTCTCAATACTCCCTACAAAATAAGTGCTAACTCCTATATCCAGGAAACTATAACAAATAGAAATAAACCACACAACCTATTCATACATCCATACTTATCAAATCACCATAACCTTTCCATATACTTTTAGTGAATCATAGTCCCATGGATATGTCATATTAACAAAAGTATCAGGCCATACAAGGGCTGGAACGGAGGTGTCATTAACCAAGGTATCCTAGTTGAGTCCCTGGAGCATCTCAATGGAAACTTGGTGTAGGCACTGATTGTATTCCTAGGAGCATGTCATATCAGTCAAGTCCTATATGAGTCCAAGAAAGCTAGATCTAAGGGGTAGTAAGGTCCAAGGCGTCATATAGAGTCAATACCCAAGGGGAATAATCAACCCTAGTTGTCTAATATCACATTCATGATCCATAGAGACCCATCTATGGAAACTATACATTTACCATTTCATACCATTTAATTCATCCCACATTATTCTACCCACTCATGTAATCAAATCCAAATTCCAACATGTCACATAGTTATACCAACCCGTTCATCACAAAACATAATCAAACAAGTCATATGGGTATACCCACCCATTCATCACCATTTCCAAATAATAATTTAATAAATTTAAAAACACTCAATGAGTTTACCCACTCGTTTAACCAATTCCACTTAATCCATTTAATCAACAAACAAGTCATATCGATATATCATAAAGCAAGGAAGAAAAAATATCCTAAACAAGCTATTCAAATTCTATTTTATCAATTTACTCAAGCAATCAACATTCTATGTAGGAATCCCGTATCCTAATCATTTAATTCATTTCGATTCATTTATTTAAGATCTTCCTCTAAGAATTAAATCTTCAACTCACCCCATGGGTGATTCAAAATGGCATAAATAGGGTAATTATAATAGGTATACCCCATGGGTGACCATGGTTCAGCCAATGGCTACCAACACATCAGAACAAAATGAAAAGGAATCCCCAAGAGTTTTGATTGCATCTATTTTAATTAATCAATTAAATTTTGGGGTCTCACTGGAAATTCTGGCAGGAGGCATAATGTCTGATAGCTCTATAAAGCACCAAAACATGAAAGAAATATATATAACACATACCTTAGCTTGTTATTAGATTGCTCATCCAGTATCAAGTCCTGGTTTGACTTAGTTTAGAAGAAATATAAATAACGGATGAAGAATGGGAAATTAGGGCATATGATCCTAAATCTAAATTATAAAATTGATTTCTAGAAGAATCAAGAATGGACAAAATAAGGATCTAGTGAATTATCAAGAGATAGATGGTGTCATTCTATCTAGGAGTATCTCTCTCTCCCAAGCTCTAGGGTTTTCCCTTCACTCATTATGGAGGAGCTTTTCTCCTCCTTGTTGTTCTACTTTCTTCTTTATCTCCCTCTTCTTACTCACAATCTATAGTGCCCTTACTTCCTCCTAGCTACCCTATGCTTCTTGTGGTGGTTTCACGCTACTTTTTTGGTTTTTCTATCAGTTTGGGGTTATTTTATCACTTGTATTTGGGTTATCTTTTCCTGAGTTCTTTTGTGTTTCTCAGAAGTTCGTTGTCGGTTCGTGTTCCCCAACGGTTTCAACCATACTCTTATCTCATAAACCTTCATGTCAAAATCAATTTTGTTTTGACATGAAGGTTCCCCGGTGGGTTGGGTTCTATGGGTATTGATGGTCGTTAGATCTTCCTTTTAGCCTATTCTCTCTCCCCTTCTCTTGCTACTTATCCCGTTGTACTTGATCCCATATCGATGTGGTATGAAGGTGTTTATAGTAGTTTTGGGATTGTGTTTGTGGATTTGTTTGGTTTCAAGGGAACATCTCGATTGGTGTCATCCCCTACTTCTATTTTCTCTATGATGGTATTTTCTATGGTTTTATCTTCTTCCTTTTTGGGTTTTTCACATCTCTTTTTTTTACCTCACGGTGTGTGTTTCTATGGAAGCTTAGATTTTAGCCGGTTTGAGGTACCGATTTGTTCAGTAAGATATGTGTTTCTATTTTAGTTACGTATATGGATGCAGTGTGATGGAATTTGAATCTATCTAGATCGGAGGTTCATGGTGTTTCCCCCTTAACAAAGAACCGGTGATGTGGTTCATCAGTGGTGTCGATCAGCTATGTTTCTTCAATGGTGTGGAGGTGGTTATGAGGGTGATGGTTGACTTTGAGTCTGAAAGTGGCATGGGATGGCTATTTCTAAGGTGTTTTGTTTTCTTTGACTATTAGAAGGTTTGGTTTTTTCACTTTTTGATGTGCATTTTGATGCTGAATGGTTTTCTATTTTGTTTTTGGTTGGATTGTTTGTTGGATTCTGGCAAGGCTACTCTCATCAGCAGGTTGCAGCGGTGATGGCTTTAGAACAACATTCAGCAATCTATAGGTGAGTGGCTTGATGTTGTCATTTGTAGTGTCAGGATGTTGGTCTGGACTTTTGATTTTCGTATTGTCTTTTTGAATCCGCAGTTTAAATTTTGAACTATATTTTGAAATGTGGGGTTCACTATTTTGAATTTTTTAACGTATGGTTACCACCAAAACGTAAAGAGGCTTTTTAGAAAATAAAAAAAATGGGTTTAGTGGAGGATGGGCTAAAAAGGAATTTAGATCATACTGATGCAAATCTGACGAGACAAATCATGCTCTAATCAGAGATTGGACGGTGAAGATACCTCAAATCCTTATTCAATTGTGGGATAGGGTTATCAAGATTCCCCTTTGTTTTCTATAAGAAAAGGTATTCTAGGTTTTAAAAATAAATTAATTTAATTAAAAATTAATAAAAATCCTAAAATATAGGGGTTTCACGGTTTAGACATGCTATTTATAAAAATTTTCACCAACCATGAATGATTCCTGTGGGCCAAAGGGGCACCCACATGATTTACAATCCATGCAAAAACCATGCAAATAGCCTCTTTCAAGTTCTGCAAAAATTATTGACCTGACCGCATAGCCATGCGGACCATTCCGCATTGTTTGTACAAACTATGTTATCATTTCCAACCCTTTATCCAGCCTCACATGGTTTATTCAGACCATGCGACCGACCCCACATATTTTTCACTAACCATGAGTCATACTTAAAACACCCCTGAAAAACTGGTTTTGGGATCTGAAAGGCCTTGGACACCTCCAAAACACCTTTGATCAAGTTGGGTTCTCACATGAGGCCATATTTAAGCATTCAAATTAAAAAGGAAGGTATCCATACCTCGTACAAAAAACTCAATTCTTATAATCATCTCCCCTTATAGGAATTCGTCCCAAAAATTCTCTCTTTAATGTGTTTAAGATTCATATGAGAACAACTATGGCCATTGTGCATGTACATCGAAGTCCCGCTCCCAAGTCTCATCCTATAAACGAATGTGCTTCCATATCACTCATACTAAAGGAAATTACCAACCTTAGATAACCTTTGTTATCCTATCAATGATATGAATAGGATGCTTCTTAAAGGATGCATCTACCTATAACTCAATCTCCTTAGGTTGAAAATCATGAGATGAGTCTGAATGATTATGGTGCAGTTGATATATGTTGAAGATGTCATGCATGGATCGGTACTACTGAGATAATTATAACTGATAGGCTAATGACTTGACTCTCTCTAGAATCTCGAACAAACCAAAATAACATGGTAAAATCTTACCTTGTCTCTTGGTTCTCCTATTTCCCAACCTTGGTGAAACATGCAAGAAATCCCAATCCCTATCCTTGAACTCCATAGGTCTTCTATATAACAACCCAAACATTTTATGGTATGTTTCTCTTAAATACTTTCAATTCATTAGATAACCTATATTGTAGGAAGCACTAAGACTATATGATAAAACACTTGTTTATTATAGGAGATATTCATAACCTAGAAATTAAATTAAATTTGTCACTTATGTGTTTTTAATTTCGAAAAATGGACATACACAGTTGTGATCCGGATGATATTTGGAGTCAGATAGAATCAAGTTAATTTTTAGTGAAAAGTGAATTACCCTTATGAATATTAACGTGCCCTTATTTATAGTAACTTACCCTTATTAATAGTAATATAAACATTATGAATGGTAATCTTACACATGAAAGTGTAAATAAAATTTAGGCACCTTAAAAATGAAGATAAATATTTTAAGTGTTAGTATTTTTTGATTAGATGATGTTTTTAATTAAAAATTAAACTTCTGATATTTATAAAATTATATTTGAAAAATGGACTTTATTTTTTGATTCTACATGTAGAAAAACGGTTAGGTTGAATTTTTTAGATTTTTCTAAAATACTTGAATTTTTAGTGAATAGTAAAATACATTAATTTACCATATAAATACATTATAATTTAAATCCAATATTCCTAATATCATGAGTGATGTAAGTACCCAAATATGGAACTCTCATACACTTATTACTATTCTAGGTCATGGAATCCTCACAATTTCTTATCTTAGGGTAAAATAATATACTAATGATTAAAATATAAAGAAAACCCTCCTCCCCTACATTATATAAACCACACCTCACCCCCTATATCTCCCACACCACTCAAACTCAAGTCTCACCAAAAGTCCAAAAACAAAGGCCTTAAAGAGATTCTCAAGAAGTACTCAAGAGGTGAACCTCTCTTCCTTTTTCTTTCAACTTCTTTTACAAGTTCCATTATTTTATTACTCTCTACTCACCTCCCATTATCCAAATTCTATGATAATTACAATACATTACATGAACTATAATTTTATTATTCTAATGGAATATTTCATCATCATCTCTCATTTCCCCCTCCTCTTATACTAAAAATTAAAACATCGTCTGAGATATGTTAATTTATCACATTCAAGGACGATGGGTTTTCAATTTCTATTATTATCTTCAAGACTTGTCATGAAACCTTTTTAGTGGTTGAACCAGATCATAATATATATTTTTTATTCAATATTTTGTAATCCTTACACACTCATAATATAAAATAATAATACAAAACAAGTTTATTATGCACAAAACTGCCAAGTTAATCCAAGCGTTTATCATTAACTTTTAACTAATGAGTCATACACATGGTATATAACCCAAAATCATTATAAGATCATTTATATCTATGTAATGTTACTAATAATATATATTAAAAAAATTATGTTTAACCACATTTCAAACAAACTTCCATTCATGAATACAATTAAACAGATCATGAAAACCAATGAATAAAATGATTCCAAAACAATAAAATTGAACCTCTTAAACCCATCAAAAAGGACATGAATGAACATAATAAGGTTCAATTTAATAAATTAATTTTATAATGGGTTATTTTATTATTAAATAATTAATCTAAATTTAATTATTCAGGTTATTAAGATCAATCGAATAACACATTTAGGCATAAGGTAAGGGGTTTCTCATCTCACTTTTATTTCCATTAGATTTCCATTTTTTCCACTTATTTCTTACATGTGGTGTATTTTTACTACTATTTGATATATAATATCATGATTATATTTATATTCATGGTATTTAGAGATTCACTTGATGATTATGAACTCGATTGATTATAATATTGTAAGGGACTTTGTTTCGGTTTCCATTTCGTTGTGATTTACTTGGTACTGTGCACCTAATCATTATTATGTGGCATACTTACTGCCCCTTTGAGATCATTTTTCATTTGAAATTTTAAATATATTATATACCCATATTATGGTTTCATGGATATTATTATTTTCTTATGTTTTATACCCTTTTACATACATTGTTTATTTGAAATGTTGTTTTAACTATGGAAATATTGATGAATCTGAATCATCTACTCTATATGGATATTGAGAAGGAATATTGTAATTATATTAAATATATATATATAAATAATTATTTTTACTTTTATTAATAAGAGGGGCCCTCTATAGCCCCTCTATGCATCGACAGGTCTCATGAGACAAATCAGTTGGCAACAAACCCTTCGAGTTTGTTTCCAAAACAGAATCAGACGAGTATCTACACACAGGCATTAATCATTTCGATGATATGTTGGTATCATGTTCCAGATACATGATGTATAATTAATAATCATTATCTTTATTAATTTTTAGTTATTACTATCCATGACGTTTTGACCATGACAAAATCTATGGATGCAGTTTCATTCTCAGTTTATTAATATCGTGTTTTTTCATTTATTCACCATTCCATATTGACTATGCTGATTTGATTATGATTAAATTATTTTTAATTCATAATTCCTCTATTTGTAACCCTTACTGAGCATTTGAGCTCACCCCTTTCATTTTTTACCTTCTACAAGTTATGAACAAGAGACCATTTATTTATTCCTCATGGATTTAGTTTTTTATTTTTTGTTATGTATTGTATTTTGTTACCTTTACCAATGTAATATGAGTTGCAAGTATGTATAAAGTTTCTTCAGGACTACTAAACTAATCGTTCCTTTGGGATTTCATTCCTTTTAATCATGTCAATGTAATAATTAATGCACTGGCTCTGGTCTTCTGGGGTCGGGGTGTTACAGTAGGTATCATATGAAGTTTAGTAGCAACCTTGGAAACTAAATTTAGGAAACATAGTTTAGAGGAAATAGCCCTAATCTAAACTTTGAGGATTATCATAGAAGAATATCCTAGAATTTTGGTAAAGTATATATTATGTGGTTCTTCCTAGAAAATACATCCCTGTCTGGATACTAAAATTGGAGGTAGTTTGGGCACAGATGTACCTACAAGTAACAACTCCAACAAAGAGTTTTGGGCTTGACCTTGGGTATCAGGGTACATGAAAATAGTCATTATAGTGCAATTCGTTTGACACTCATGGGGGATATGCTTAAGATAATTCTCATTTTCTTTATAATCCATTATGAAGGATTTAAAATTAAATATAAACAATTTTTATGATTATGATATTAGTTATGCATAAATTTTTAGATAAATTTAAGTGTTTTATCATTAGAAATTATGAACAATGAACTAATTTAGTGCATGCCATTGGATTGTGATGGTGCCTAATAGAAGAAGTGGAATCAATACCTATGTACATTGTAGGAATTTTCCCACTAAGAAAGTCAACAAAGTCAATTTTGGAGCACATTAGATCATGACTATATTGGGAAAACTTACTCAGGCTATGATTAATAACCATGTTACACCTAAGATGGATCATTTCATGTGGTATAAGCCCACATATTTTAGTGGGACTACGAATCTGGTGGTAGCTGAGCAGTGGATCAAATTCCTTGAAAAGATAAATTTGGCATTAAGATGCAATGAAAATGAAAAGGTAGTATGAGCAGTATATTTCCTCATGGGTGATGATGATATATGGTGGTCCTTGATCTATAATACCATAGAGGAAGAATAAATAGAATATATGGAATGGATAACTTTTAAGGAAATATTCTTCGAAAAATATTTCCCTTGTGAACAACGAACTAAAATGAAGAAGAAATTCATTATCCTAAAGAAAAGGGAAGAAGAGAGTGTTTTGGAGTATGAGGATACTTTAAAAATATTATATAGGTGTTCTATAGATTATGTAAGTGATTTAGAAGAAAAGATTGATCGTTTCTTTGAAGGTATTAATCCATGTATTTGAAGGGCACTGGCTTCCCAAATATTTTCAACATATGATGAAATTATATAAAGTTCCATCCAAACAGAGAAGGAATTTTATAGATCAAATTTGTTTCAGGGAAATCAAGATAAGAAGAGGCATTCTAATATATATGGAAAAGTTTAAGCACTAATAAAGAAGAAGAGAATTAATAAATTTCAATTATTCAAGAATTTTGGAAAGAATCATCCTCTGAAATTATTGAAAGGTATGGGATTTTTCTATAAGTGTGGAGAAAAGGGTTATGAACCTAGTTAATACAAGGGGAAGATACAATTAAATAATGTTTAATCCTATAATTTTAGAGAGATAAGAAACTATGAAAATGAGTGTCCGAAGCACCAAGGAAAATTTCCCCAGAAAAGTCCATGAGAGAAAGGGAAATCTTATGCGATTAAAACAATGGAGGTTGAAGTTCCTAATGATGTAGTGGCAGGTAATTTAATTTTTTTCTCAATCTTCTCCAATGATTTATTTCATTCTATATCATCGCATTAATTTATATATTCCTAGTTTTACAAGAAAATTAGACATGTCCAATTTTATTTAATAAAGATTTGTCAGTCAAAACTCCTAGGGGATGTATCATTGCAACAAAGAAGTTTTGATCAGTCCCCCTCATGACACATAAACTTGATTTAGATTTTATCTATATCATCATACCAATTATTTACTTTTATATAATTCTCGGTATGAATTGGATGTCAAATTATGATGCAAATATCTATTGTAAGAAGAAAGAAGTTACAATTTTTCATAATGGTGTAGAATCACTTATTTTTAGATAATAAACCTCGCCATATGATTCTTATCTAGATCCACCCCCAGTATCTCTAATGAATGTAATTATTGTGGAGGAATATAAAATAATATCTATAAATAAGGAAAGAAATTATCAAATTGAAGACATGCCTATTTTGTAAGAATACATTGTTGTATTTCTAGATGATTTATATGGACATCATCTAGGTGGGAAGTTGAGTTCTCTATTGATTTAATTCCTAGTGAAAGACCTATATCAAAGACTCCTTATAGAATGGATATTGTAGAATTAGTGAAGCTAAATAAACAACTAGGGGAATTGAGTGACAAAGGATTTATTCGACCTAGTGTTTCTCAATGGAGATCCCCTATCCTCTTTGTTAAGAAGAAAGATAGATCCATAAGTCTATGCATTGATTATAGGAAAATCAATGATATTATAATAAAGAACAAGTATTATCTACCATAAATTGATGATTTATTTGATCAACTTCATGGGGAATAATATTTTTCAAAGATTGACCTTCGATTTGGATATCATTATCTGTGTGTGATAAAGGAAGATATTCCAAATACAGTATTTTGAACTAGATATGGGCATTATGAGTTTATAGTAATGCCTTTTGGACTAACTAGTGAACCCACTATTTTCATGGATTTAATGAAAAGAGTATTCAAGGAATATCTTGATGAATTTTTTGTGTTATTTTTCGATGATATCCTTGTATACTCCAAAATATATGAAGATCATATGAATCATTTGAAAATTATTTTGAAAACTCTTAGAAGAAATGAATTATATGGGAATTTTAGCAAGTGTGAATTTTGGCTTCAATCAGTTTCTTTTCTATGACATATTTTCTATAAGGATGTAATTTTAGTTGATCCTGCAAAAAAAGGAAATCCAAGAATGTCCCATGACAACGAACATAAATGAGGTATGTAGTTTTATTTTCTTATCAGGTTACTATTGGAATTTCGTTCATAATTTGACCTGATTGGATAACCCGCTAATCAAGATAACATGTAAAAGGGTTAAGTTTGTATGGATGAAATAATGTATAGAATACATTGAATAATTGAAAAGTAGATTGTTCAATGATCCAATTTTGACTTTTTCATCTAGAAATGATGGATTTGTGATATAAAGTGATGCATCAAATAATGGATTGGGTTCCATCCTTATGAAAAATGATAAAGGTATTTGTTATGCATCAAGACAGTTGAAGACTCATTAGAAAAATTACCCAACTCAAGATCTTGTGTTAGCAACAATAATCTTTACTCTGAAAATATGGATACATTATCTCTACGGTGAATGATGTGAGATATATACTGATCACTAGAGTTTTCAATACATGTTTACCTAGAAAGAACTCAACATGATGCAATAAATATTTCTCTAGTTACTCAATTATTATTATTGTTTAATACACAACCACCCAAGAAAGTAAAATAAGGTAGAAGATGCATTAAGAAGGAAAGATCATGGACTTATGACCAAAATGAGGATTGGGACAGATCCTATATTCATGGATCAAAAAAATATGGATATGAGAATTGTTAACGAAGGGTAAACATCTTTATTCTTTCAAATGATTGATAAACCATATTTACTAGAGATGATAAAAATATTTCAATGAAATGAAGATAATATACAAAATAAAATTAAATCTATTAAAGAAGGAGTATTAGAAGACTTCATGTATGAGGATGGAGTTCTAAAATTTGGGAAGAGGTTATGCATTCCATCAGTACCTTATCTAAAATGGTAAATCTTATATAGTGATCATAGCTCAAATTTCTTTGTACACCTTGGTGGAACTAAGATGTATAGATATCTAAAAGAATATGTTTGGTGGGATAACATGAAGTGAGAAATTTTGGACTATGTGTCAAGGTGTCTAGTTTTTCAACAAGTAAAGGTTGGTAAAAAACATCCTTGAGGGTTCATGAAACCTATAACTATTATTATGTGGAATTGGGATGACATTACGTTGGATTTTTTCACTAGACTACCAAGGACACCTAGAAGGATTGGTGAGAGGATTTACCACTTGTGCACCTGGCAAGAATTTTAATTAATGAAGTTATAAGACTTCATAGTGAACATATATCTATTGTGTCTAATTGAGATCCCTAATTTACATCAACATTCTGGAAAATTATCCAAAAGGCTTTGGATACTGAGCTTCATATGATTACTTATTATCTCCCCCAAACCGACAGACAGTCTGAAAGGACTATTCAGACACTGAAAGACATGTTGAGATCATGTTCTCTTGACATTCAAGGTATGTTGGATCAATAATTTTCTTTTGGTGGAATTTTACTACAATAATAGTTTACATTATGGAATTAAAATGGCACCATATGAATAATTATATGGTAAGAGGTTTCTAAATCCAACATGTTGGGATAAAGTTGGTGAGAGGAAACTTATAGGCCTAGAACTTATCGAAGAGGAAAATACAAAGGTAAAGAAAATTTAGGCCCATATTAAAGCATCCTAAAGTAGGAAAAAGAGTTATGTTGAAAACCGAAGAAAGGATTTGTAATTTCAAATAGGATATCATTTCTTTCTAAAAGTTTCTTTGTGGAAGGGTGTCTTAAGGTTTAGTAAGAAGGGTAAAATGAGCCCTAGGTACATCGGACCATTTCAAATTCAATAAAGGATTGAAGTTGTAGCTACCGTTTATTAATGTCACCAAGTCCCTCCAAAGTTCATAATGTGTAACATGTTTTATTTTTAAAGAAATACATTCTAGACCCAATGCATGTACTCACCTATGAAGAAATAGAGCTAGAACCTGATTTGTCTTACTATGAAGAGCCTATCAAGATTATTGACATTAGAGAGAAAGTATTGAGAAATCAGATGACTCTTCTAGTAAAGGTTCTTTAGAGAAACCATATAATGGAGGAATAAATGTGGGAACCTAATGATGTTATGAAGAATAAACACCCACTTATTTTTAAAGGGCTTTAATTTTGAGGATGAAATTTCTGAAGGTGGGAAGAATATAACACACCAAACATTTTATGGTTTGTTTCTCTTAAATACTTTCAATTCATCAGATAGCCTATATTGCATGAATCACTGATTCTTTCGGATAAAACACTTGGTTATTATAGGAGATAGTGATAACCTAACCATTAAACTTAAATCTTCCACTTATGTGTTTTGAATTTCAAAAAATAGACATACATAGTTGCGATCAGGGTGATATTTGGAGTCTGATAGAATCATGTTAATTTTTTGTGAATAGTAACTTACCCTTATGAATAGTAACATACCCTTAGGAATATTACCTTAACCTTATGAATAGTAAAATAACCCTTTGGGATGGTAACCTAACCTATGAATGTGTAAATAAAATTTATGAACCTTAAAATGAAGATGAATATTTTAAGTGTTGGTATTTTTTAATTAACTGATGTTTTTAATTAAAACATAAATTTCTCATATGTATAAATATATTTTTAAAAAATGGAGTTCATTTTTGGATTCTACAAAGCGAAAAATGGTTACGGTGAATTTTTTAGATTTTTTAGAAATACTTGAATTTTTTGGTGAATAGTAAAATACATTAATTTACAGTATAAATACATTATAATTTAAATTCACTATTCCGAACATCACGAGTGGTGTAAGCACCCAAATCTCAAAATCGCATTCACTTATTACTATTATAGGTCATGGAAATCTCGCTATTTCTTTTCATAGGGTAAAATAATAAACTAATGATTAAAATATTAAGAAAACCCTCCTCCCCTCCACTATATAAACCACCCCTCACCCCCTCTTCCTCCCACACCACTCAAAATTTTAACCTTACCTAAGTTATACAAAATAAATTTTCTAATACCTCCCCACAAGTCCAAGACCAACTAGTCTGACCAAAATGCCAAAAACAAAGTCCTTAAGGAGATTCTCAAGGAGGAGTACTCAAGAGGTGAACCTCTCTTCGTTTTTCTTTCAACTTCTTTTAGAATTTCCAATATTTTGTTGCTCTCTCCTCACTTCCACTCATCTAAATTCTATGATAATTCAAGTAACTTACATGAACTATAATTTTATTATTCTAATAGAATATTTCATCATCATCTCACTTTTCCCCATCCTCTAATACTAAAAATGATAACACAGTCCGAGATGTGTTAATTTATCACATTCAAGGATAATGGGTTTTCAATTTCTATTACTATCTTCAAGACTATTCATGAAAAAATTTTAATGTTTTAACCAGATCATAATATATGTATTTTATCTTATTTAATGTTATGTAATCCTTACACACTCATAATATAAAATAATAATACAAAACAAGTTCATTGTGCACAAAACTGCCAAGTTAATCCAAGTGTTTTTCATTAACTTTTAACTAACGAGTCATCTGCATGGTATATGACCCAAAATCATTATAAAATCATTTATATCTCTATAATTTAATTAATAATATATATTAACAATTCTGTATGTTTATCCAAATTTCAAAAGAACTTCCATTCATGAATACAAATAAAGAGATCATGAAAACCAAGGAAGAAAATGCTTCCAAAACAATAAAATTGAACCTATTAACCCCATAAAAAAGGCCACAAATGAACATAATAAGGTTAAACTAAATCAATTAATTTTAGATGAAGTTATGGACTTATTAATTAATGAAGCTAAATTTTATTATTCAAGTTATTAAGATCAATCAAAGAACACATTCAGGCATAAGGTAAGGGGTTTCTCATCTCACTTTTATTTTCGTGATATTTCCATTGTTCACCACGTATTTCTGGTATGTGGTGTATTTTTACTATAATTTGATATATAATATCATTATTCTCTTTATATTCATGGTATTGAGTTATTCACTTGATGATTATCAACTCAATTGATTACAATGTTCTAAGGGACATTGTTTCGATTTTCATTTAATTTTGATTTACTTTGTATTGTGAACCTAATCATTCTTATGTGGTGTACCTACTACCCCTTTGAGATCATTTTTCATTTTAAATTATAGATATATTATACTTCCATATTTTTGTTTCATGTTTATGATTATTGTTTTAATCTATATACCCTTTTACAAATGGTGTTTATTTGGAATGTTGTTTTAACTATTGAAATATTGATGAATCTATATCCTCTACTCTATATGGATATTGAGAAGGTATATTGTAATTTTATTAAATATATTTATAAATAATTATTGGGACTTGTAGTTATGGTTTGGTTCTATTATTTACCCTCGATGCATCGGCATGTCTCATGAGACAAATTAGTGGGCAACAAATCCTTCGAGTTTGTTTCCAAAACTGAATCAGATGGGTATCTGCCCACAAACTTAATCCATTTCAATGGTATAGTGGTATAATGTTCTAGAAACATGAAATACAATTAATTATCATTCTCTTTGTTATTTTTCAGTTATTACTATCCATGAGGTTTTCACTATGACAAAATCTATCGAGGTAGTTTCATTCTCAGTTTATTAATGGCGTGTGTTTTTCATTTATTCACCATGCCATATTGACTATGCCAATTTGATTATGATTCAATTATTTTTTATTCATTATTATGATATTTGTAACCCTTAGGGAGAATTTGAGCTCACTCCTTTCATTTTTTTACCTTAAATAGGTTATGAAGAGGATACCATTTATTGAGTTCTTGTGGATGCAGTTTTTTAGTTTTTGTTATGTATTGTATTTTGTTACATTTCCCGATGTAATATGATTTACATGTATGTATTGAGTTTATTAAATACTACTAAACTGATAGTTCCTTTGGGATTTCATTTCTTTTAATCATTCCAATGTAATAATTCATGCACCGACTCTGAGCTTCTGTGGTTGGAGTGTTAGAGTCTGCGGTGATCATCATATGATTTTTGTCAAGACTGTGCAATAACCATCCATTTATAAATCAACTGGACCTTATTAGAAGTCTCGTGAATGAAACATAATCCCAGTAAAGTATCATCACCTACCTATATCCATCATAAGGTAGATCGGCATGGCCTACCATATAAATCATCATAATTTTCCATCTGTATAGTCTCCTAATAACTATTATTATAGGAGAACTCAACCAGGGGTGTATACTTCTCCCAAGAGCCCCCAAAATCCAAGTGTCTTGTTCACAGTATGTCCTCTAGCACCTGTATCGCATGCTCTGATTGTTCATCAGTCCTAGGGTGATGTGATGTCCTCAGAATCACATGTGTACCCAATGCCCTCTAAAAACTCTTCTATAAACAAGACGTAAAGTGGGTGTACCTATCCTAAATGATAGTGTGTGGGACCTCATGAAGGCATACTATCTCATGGATGTACAACCTTCCCATGTTATCAACACTGAAAGTCACCTTGATTAAAAATAAATGAGAAACACTGGTGAGGACTCGAAAATTACATCCAAGAGACCTGAGTTCAAAACCGAGCGGACACATGATTTCCAAGTACTGTAATAGGTATTGTAGAAGTAACTATTCGGTATTGTATCAATCAGAACTATTCATCTATTTGTGCTTTCGGGACACTGGTTTGGGCCTCAGCTCCTTCAAGTCCTTCCGACCACCCAAGGCCTTTGGGCGAGTAAGGCCTTCGGGCCACCCCAAGGCCTTTGGGCCACCTAAAATTGTGCTTAATGACTAGACAGACTCTACAAGGAGCAGACTTTAGATGAGGATTCAGAGTAGGTGTATTCACCAGAGTAGAAGGTAAGAGGGTTTTTTATAAAGAGATTGTATGGAATTTCAATTGGGACCATCCTATTCATGCACAAGAAGCCTAGGTGAAAAATCCATGCGAAGGTGGAGAGGTGAAATAACAATGAAGAATCTAGGGAGGAGTAGTTCCAAGTAGTTATAGTCTGTATATTTCTCTAAGAACTACGGGTTATATAATCTCTAAACCTACAAGACTTGTAAGGGTTCACCATCATTCTGTGAAAGAGGGTTATCAAAAATCAATAAAAAAATAATTCCTTTGGTCCATTTGAGGTATATCCTACCATTTCCACTCTGAAATAGGTAACTACTATAAAATCCCAGCCGGTTGTTGATCTTCTGCTTTCACTAGCTAATAGGTGGAACACCTTATAACAAAACTAGCCACATTCATTTTCATGCCTGGACACCAGTACTGATGATGCAGGTCAAGGTATATCTTGGTGACTCTAGGATGAATTTTCCATAATGGGGCCTGAAAATCATGTATCGTTTCCTCAAGTATGTGCACTAGAACCAAAATGTGTCCATGGATACGCAGGATCTCATCCTTGACTATGGTTTGACCATGAGGTGGATCCTCACCTTCCACACTCTCTTATAGGACTAGGAAATCATAATTTGATAGATGCCACATCCTTACTATGTATATTAGGGTAGAGTTCATAGCTAAGGATGATAGATGAGTCTATACTTGACTATTGTTCACCTCCAAGTGAATCTCATTGAATAACACCATAAGCTACCACTCGCTACTGGCATACTGCACTACCTATATCTGAGTATTCATGCTCAGTGGATCGGCCACTATATTGCCTTTACCATGCCTGTAGGAAATCTCAAAGTTTAAAGATTGAAGGTACTCCACCCACCTTTTCTTCTTCATATTTAGAACGCACTATGTCAATATGTACTTGAGGCTTTTGTGGTCTGTGAACACCACAAAACATTCTCCTAGTAAGTAATATCTCCAAAATTATAAAGCATGAATGAAAACAGCTAGCTCTTGATCATCTATCAGGTAATTCCTCTCTTGTGGCCTCATATAACAAGACCCTTATGCCATGACTCTATCTCCCTACATCAGCACCTCACCCATCCTGATACCTGATTCATCACAATACACAGTGTATCTCTTTCCATTTTCAATCATTATTAGGACTAGTGTTGATGTAAACCTTCCTTTCAGCTCCTAAAATTATATCTCTCAATAATATGACTAAAAAACATCACACCCTTCTTAGTCAAACCCATCAACGGCATTTATAAGTATGAGAATTCCTATATAAAATTCTTGTAGTAACCATCTAGCTAAAAGAAACTTCATATGTCAAAAAAATATTGTGTTGTTCCCAGAAAACTATAGCTTTTACCTTTTCTAGGTCCATTGATACTCTTATCTTTGAGATGATGTGACCCATGAAGTTAATCTAATCCATACGAAAGTGGAACTTTGTAAGATTAGTGTATAACTGATTCTCTCTCAGTGTATTAAAAATGATCTCAAGATGGTTGGCATTGTCATGTCGATTGAGAGAATACACCAAGATATCCTCCACAAAAACCACCACAAAATAATCCATATAAGGATGGAACACTCATTTCATCAGCACCATGAAAAACATTGGCACGTTCATGAGAACGAACGGCATAACCAGATACTCATATAGACCATACCATCTATGAAAGGCTATATGAGGTATTTCTACAGGCCAAGCACATACCCGGTGATATCCAGAACTCAAATAGATCATTGATAACACTTTTTCTTCTTGAATATGATCAAACAGGTCATCTATCCATAGCAAGGGATATCGTTTCTTAATCGTTATTTGGTTTAACATTCAATAATCCATGCATAGCCTAAGGGTACCATCCGTATTTTTCATAAAAGGACCAGTGAACCCCATAGAGATGTACTAGGTTAAATAAACCCTTTTTCCACTAAATCCTCATGCTGCCTCATGAGATCCTACAACTATGTCATAGCTATATTTAAAGAAGAAATATATACTAATGAAGATCATGGAACTCTCTCAATGGATAATTACACCTCCATCTCAAGAGGTAAACCAAAAAAGTAGTTCAGGAAGACATCCCTAAAGCGCCCGACCACTAGAGGAAATTCCTCATGACTCACTCCCTGATCATCCAGATACAAACTACAAATTTGGGGTGTCATCCTGCATAGCCCATGATATTGTGGTCTAGATCATCTCACCTAGAAATCCCATTCACCCCTGTGTGTAAACACTGCACCCTTTTATGATGCGAAATTCACCCTCTAGAAATAGTAGTCAATATATTCTCAATAAGCTACAAGCTAGTCCATCCTAAGTATGACATCAAACCCCGTAATCTTGGGGACATAGAAATCCCGGACAAAGTGAAACCCACCAACCCCAAGGGGGAACTCCCTATACTGGTGTAAATTCGCTATTATATTTCCCAACAATGTTTCAAGCATCAAAATACCCACAAAATACAAAAAAAAGACCATGGATTTTCACCAACTTTGTAGAAATAAAACTATGATATACACCTATATTAAAAAGAGTAGATGAAATAGTATATGCTATTAGGATCTTACCTCTCACCATAGATGGTCTGGAACCATGCTCCTCAAAGGTAGGTTGTATGGAATAAAACAAGAATGCACCGTGGCCCTGTGATACAACCTCACTTCCTTGAATAGGACCACTCTGATGTCTTAGTGTAACTATTGTCTGGATACCTCTTCCATGACTTCCACTATCACAGCCTGATTGGAAAGTACTGATCTAACTCCCTAAATGATGTATAAATGAAGAACCTACTTCAGAACCTGGTGTTGGATCTATCCCCCTACCACTCACAGCTAGAGGGAATGTCCTGTAGAAACATTGCACATGGCTCATCTTGCCACAAGATCGGCACTTTACTGGGTCAAGGTCACATTGATTATTTATGTAGTCTCAATAGCCACACTGATATCAGAACATAGATCTACTAGTAATCATAGCCTTACGGGTTCTCATCTCATGGGAAGCCTCAAAATAGCCCTTCCAACCAAAATAAGTTGAACCACTATGTTGAGAAAAAACACTGCCCTGATTGAATCCCCTAACTTCCCTTAGGTTCTGCTCTATAATCAATGATCGATTCACAGTATCAATGATAGAGGTCAATCTGAATATCTTGACCTGAGATATGATATCATGTCGGTGACCTTCTTCAAAGCGTCTCACTCTAGATAGCTCAACAGAAAGGTACATCGGTGCAAAATGATGCAACTTTATAAAGCTTGTTGAGTACTCCATACCTTCCATCACGCCCTACTCTAGATGCATAAACTAACTAGACATCTCTTCCCATTGTGTCATGGGGTAAAATTAGTAATATAAATAGGTTTGGAAGTCAGTCTAACCCATATCTCACAGCCCATCATCCCGGTTTAGTACATCCCACCAGCACTTTGCAACCCCACATAGCATATATGTGGAAAGCTTAACCCTCCTATTAGGAGATGTCTCAAGATGCTCGAAGATAGATAGCATTGTCTCTAACCATATTTCAGCATCTTGTTGACCTCTTTCCCCTAAAAACATGGGAGGATGAGGTTTTGGAACACTCGTGTCGGCTCAACCATAGACAAGGTAGGTTGTGTTGCTCCTTGAAAAGTCTACATGTAGCAATTGAAACCCTCATAGAACTGTGCCTCATCACCTATGTCTGAAATAGTAGTTAGTTCCACAACATGAACTAATGGATGGTAGGCCTAAATACCATGGCCCACCGCCTCTAGAATGTGGTCATCTCTTTCCTCCTAGTATATTACTTGAGGTCATTATAGTGGCATGCCTCTGTAATTCCAACACAATATTTATAAAATAATGAGTTCAAATCTCACAACTCAGAAGCACATGATAGGTCAAAACCCTCCTAAAACCAAGTCATACCCCAAATCCTACTCCTAAATATAGGACTATAAAAGAATAGTCAAAACATAACTAGAAACACAACTTATTTCCCACACAAAATTCAGGTCTTTTTCAATTATGTTTTTATCATTTCACATTTCCAATTCTCTTCCATTTGAATTCACATTCATTTGCCATCTTATTTTCAAAGTTTTGTTATCTAATGGGTTTAACCAACGGTTCACCAATTCTAAAACCATGAGGGCTCATAACCACTCATAAATTCAAAATTCAGTTTATAATCAATCCATACATATCAAATTTACATTAAAAATTCATTTTAAAAGGTGTGTCACTTCCTAATCCATAAGGCCTCATACACCATATGAAATGAAATATGGAATCACTTCTCTATCCACTACACAAAATCAGTCACAACTATAGATATTGTTATCACAACACCTATCACAACATCATTGAATGAGTAATGCATCCTAAATAGCATGGCATAATTCAAGGAATGTGATTTCTACCAAGTGAATATATATTGCATGAGATGGAATACCCTCATATTATTGAGTTGTAACTAAAATAGAACCCATAATTAGATCAATAGTAATAGAATATATCAATTGTGTCACCTAATAGTGAAATAGAATCAACTATAATATTCAAAATCTAGAATATAACAAGTCCATTCGAGGTAATTTGGTTTTCCCTATACTCGGGGTAACTTCCCTTGGGCATAACTTATTACCAAATTTCATTTCCTTCATGTCCCTTTCTATTGTTTCTAAATAGTAATTCAACCAGAAAATACCCCTTTGATACCACTTTGTAACAACTCAGACCCAGATGCGACTCAATAGTGACCAAATCCCGATTGGTCACAAGGCCTTAAGCATATCTCCCAAAATGTTATAGGTTGTCGACTAGCTGTGATGGACTAGATGTGTCAGTGGGGACACTATGTCCTCATTATCAGAGTATATCATAGTGTAAATTAATAAGATATAGATAGTGGAAGAAGTTAAACAGGTATAAAACTGAATAATAAACAAGACCAGAATATATAACAAAGCCATAAGTAATCTCATATACATCTAATGATAGTGATATTTTTAATGTGTCTATGAAAATAGAAAAAATAGGTACATGGAATTAAAAAACAATAAAAGTATTCAAATAGACAAAAATACAAAAAGGTGTTACATTCAAATAGCATCGTGAGCCTCATCTTGGTCACATGCTCCCATGCTCCTAAGAAGATATCAACAACCTGTGTTAGGGCACTATCCCTTATCAACACCTACAACCATATAATTTGTTTGGGTCCCCAATGTGTCTGAAAATGGATTGAGATAAACATCCGAGTAGGAAACCACCCAATATCTATACATTTACAGAGTGTGCAATATAAAAATATAAGCAGGTAAACAATAAAGTAAGTAAAGTTACCATGGCACAACCACTACTAAGAAAATGGTATTTTATAGCCTCTCAAGGCTTCCTACAATAAAAGTGTTTGATCCTATATCCAGGAAACTATAGCAATTAGAAATAAATTACTAGGACTCTCCATACATCCATACTTATCAAATCACCAAAACCTTTCTAGTGAATCACATTCCCATGGACATACTGTATTAACTAAAGTATCAGACCACATAAGGGCGGGATCCAAGGTGTCAAGAACCAAGGCATCCTCATTGAATCCCATGATCATGTCAATGGAAACTTGGTATATCAACTGGTTGGAGTCTTAGGAGCAAGTCATATTAGACAAGTCCTATGTAATTCCAAGAAAGCTAGATCCAATGGTTAGCAAGTCACAAGGTATCTTATAGAGTCAATACCTAAGGGGAATAATCTATCCAAGGAATCCAGTACCGCATTCATGATCCCTGGAGATCGATCCATAGAATCTATACATTTACTATTTCATACCATATCATTCATCCCACATGATTCTACCCACTCATTTAATCAAATTCACATTCAAACAAGTCACATGGGTATACCCACCCATTCATCACAAAACATAATCAAACAAGGCACATGGGTGTACCCACCAATTCATCACCATTTCCAAATAATAATTTAATCAATTTACAAACACTCAATGAGTTTACCTACTCATTTAACCAATTCCAGTCAATCCATTTAATCAAAAACATGAAATATAAATATGGAATAAAGATAGTAGAAAAAATTTCTCCTAAACAAATTATTCAAGTTTCATTTTATCCATTTATTCAAGGCATAAAAATGATATAGAGGCATCCAATATTCTATTATTTTAATTCATTTAAATTAATTTATTTGGGAGCTTCCTCTAAGAAGGAAAGATTCAACACACAACATGGGTGGTTCAAAATGGAATAAACAGGGTAATTCCAATAGGTGTACCCCATGGGTGACCTTGGTTCAGACAATGGCTACCAAATCATTGGAAGATAACCTAAGGGCATCTATAACAGGTCTGATTACATCTATTTTAATTAATATATTAAAAATACAAGTCATGCCAAATATTCTATAGAGCGACATAATGGATGATATCTCTATAAAGCACCAAAACTCAAAATAAATGTATAAACCACATACTTTAGCTTAGTAGTAGAGTTCTCATGTAGTATCATGTCTTGATTCTACTCGATTTACGAGAAATTTGAAGAATGGATGAAGAATAATAAATTATGTCATATGATCATAAATCCAAATAGTGCAATTGATATCCAGAAGAATCGATAATGGATAAAAAAAATTTATATCTTATCGATGTGGATCTGATGAGACAAATCATGTTCAAATCAGAGATTGGATAGTAGAGATACCTTAAATCCTATTTTAGTCAAGGGAGAGGGTTCTCAAAAGACCCATTCGATGTGTATTGAAAATAAAATGGATTTTAGGTTTTAAAAAGAAATTAATTTAATTAAAATTTAATAAAAAACCCAAAATATAGTGGTCGTGTGATTTAGAAACATGGTTTAAAAAATTGTATTCCATCTCTGAATACTTCTTGTAGGACAAAGGGGCACCCGTATGGTTTACCCACATGGTTTACAAACCATTCTCAAACCATAGGAAGAGCCCCTATCAAGTTCTGCAAAAACTATAGACCTGGAAATATGGTAGTGCGGCCCATTAACATGGCTTGGACAAATTGTGTAGCCAGTACCACCCCTCTATACATCCTCGTATAGTTTATTCAAACTTTGCGGCCTGCCCCACATGTTTTTAACTAACTATGTGTCAGGCTTAAAATACCCCAAAAAATGGTTTTGGGCTCTGAACATGCCACAAACACATCCAAAACACCCTTGATTGAGTTAGGAACTCACATAAGGTCATATTTAAGAATTTAAATTGAAAATGAAGGGAGTTTTACCACATACAAAACCATGGGTTCTTACGAATGCACTTCCATGGAAGTCTTTAGTTAATGTAAGTATTTAATTAAAAATCTAATTTTGATATCGAATTGTTATTGTTTGAACTTCCATATAGAAAAATTATCTATTCATTCTCTATATAACCCCATCCTTATACGTATCCCATATTTATTCAACAAATTCACATGTAATATTACCATTTTACATTTATTTTATTTTAAAATTCAAAGGAAATGATTCATGTAAGTGGAACTCAACTTATCTCTCCTCTTCATTTAAGAATTACTTTCCACTATTTCCATATTCTTTATTTTTTTAATAGATATACTTATCTAATCTAATATGAATGATTGTAGAATTTTCTACTCTCTAATACAATATTTACAAAAAATATGAAATCCTTTTAATTTTATCAACATTACACAATTTCAAATGATGTCGAATCATTTTAAATTTATAAAAAGAATATTTATTTTTAATAACAATCCAATGAATGATTTTTTTTTATATTTATTTTTGTTTCCTTTATGAGGATTAATCTCTAAGATTCCATGGTTTTACAATTAAATATTTTCCTTTTATATAAAATATTTTCCTACAAACCAATTTGTGAAAAGATTAATGCATATTTCTTATTAATTTTCAAATAAATTTTCTAATTCACATATAATGTTTTTTTCATATTTTTAAAATATATTTTAATGTTTCTTAAGAAACATTTGAAATATATTTTAAATATTCCTTCCAATAAATTTTTATAGATGGATTATGATATTTTTTTTATAAATCATTATAATACTCATTTTAGTTTCATGGGTTAATCAATCTATGATGGAATTTTAAATGTTTTCAAGTTCTTGTTGAACTAACATGTATGATTCATCCTTTTTTGACAAGGGGGTCTATTTTATGTCTCTAATACATTGGGTGATGTTTTATATCTCATGACATAAATATGGGACATTGATTGTTATATGATTTTTATAATGTTATAGGATACGAGTGGTTAGAAAAATTCAACTATGTTATGGGAAGGTGTCTAACCTAGTTTATTATGATAATAATTTCTTGTTGGTTTTCCTTGATTTATGTTATAATTTCAAATATTATGTTTGATTAACATTATCATGTATATAAACATACCAAATTCATGATGGGTCATATTTTTTGACACATGTTTTTACACCTAATCAAACATGTCTTATTTTATAATCAAATCCTTATGTCCTGGTTCATGTTATATTATCCATATTTTATTAGGTTTGATTTCCTTATGTTATTTTCATGTACCGTGATTATGTTATCATATCCATGTGTTTATATTCTGTTTATTTATGAACATAAATTGATATCTCTTATGTTCTCTTATTTATAAGTATTTAAGGTAACCCTATATTATGTTTCCATTTCCCTGGGTTATGGGGAGGAATATTACATATGATATTGGTACCAAATGTAAACAATAGTTATAAGAGATGTGGAATAATTGTTTTAAAATAAATTGATAATGCATATAGTCCACAATGTTACTAATCATATAGGATCTAGGGCGTGTGTTTTTATGATATGTAATTAATAATTATGTAAAATTATTTAATATGTTTTAATGGTGTTATTGGATCACCTCAAAACTTATTTTTTCAAACCCTATGAAAAAGTAAATTTCATAGAAAATCACCAAATTTTCATTATCCTCAAACTAAGAATTAAATAAATCACCATTCCCAATATATTTTCTTAACACTACTCCTCTACCTACCACACTAATGATGAAGTCATCATAATTATAAAAAAAAGTCACACCATATGATTAATCTTCTCATAGCCATGATAAATAGACACCAATAGTATCCATCACATCCCATTCATTTCTAATTTTCTAAGCAGACTCAACATAAGATTTCTAACTCAAATCATCAACCACTAATAATTTTCTGAATCCATTATTGTTTGAATGATATAACATTCTCTATAATAACATGGCCAATAAAATTCACTAGATGTGTCAAATATCAACACTTATATATCATTTATTTTTATTAATGCACATTCAATAACTCTAAAATTATCTTAAGATTTTTTTCATAATCATCATCCATCTTTGATTAGAATAAAATATCAACAATATAAGAAACCATAAAACCATCAAGATAATTTTCATGAACCATACTTATTATTATCATAAACATATTTTTTTATTTCATAACTCTCAATGGGATAATAAAAATGAAAATTTTCTATTACAATATCATTTCTTATAGGAATGTATCTATCCTTATCATCTCTTGGGGATATCAAAATCATAATTTGATCTTAAAAAACCAATACAACCTCTATTAAATAATCAAACAATGCATATAACTTTTTAAGATGTTAATTAATGTTCCCCATGGCTTGATTCAATATCCAATAATTTTATCATTATCTGAAGAACTGATACACCTTCTTTACAAACAATACTTGAGTAGCATTTGGAGAAACACTATACTAAATAAAACCCTAATAAAATAAATAATAATTTTGTACTCTCAATTATTGAATATCTATATACACCATATGAAAAAATTCAATATGGGAAACTCTTTAATACATCTCAATAGAAAACTAAATCACTCACCTCAAAAAGAAAAATCATAACTACCTCTCTGAATACATGATAATTGTATTAAACAAAATTATAAAACTCTTCCATTTTCATATTATTTCTAAAAAAATAATATTTCCAAATGATATGTAATATCCAATACAACAACCTATCTAGACCCATAAATAAGCATCTCATCTGATAAAAATACCTCATAATGAGTATCCAAAGTACATAAAATAGTCCAACATCAATAAAAATTGACATAAACATGAATAGATTACAATGATTCCATTATAAGGATAACAATAAATAATTATCATTAATAAAAAAGACAAATATACAAGTAAACAAATCTCTCCCCAAAACAACTTGATGCATTACACCTAATCCTCCTTGTCAAACCTCACCCTAGGGTAGTTATAAATCTTACCTAAAACCACCTATAGTGCCTCAAATTATTATACTTCTATAACATGGAGTTTCCATTAATTAACCCCCCCCCCCCTCACTATACCTATAACGTGACTCTACTAGTTCTCTAGTTATATCTATATAAATTTCCTTTTTGATTTTTTCTTCCAAAAAATTCATATGTTGGTGGTTGAAATGGTTATTAATACTTCTATATATAAGAAAACAACTATTAAAGAGGCTAACAGAACATTCTTAGTGGTTCTTTAGTAGTCACACTATGACCAAGAAACCTATTTCATCCTTGAAAATATGGGAATAATGTGAATAAAAAACCAATATTTCAAGAATATAAGCATTAATAGCTCTATGTACAAATAGTTTGTTGTGTACTTCCCACTCAAGATAAATTAAATTGCATCGATAGACAAATTTTATAAACTTTATTAAATACTTATTGTATTTATAATTTATAACTAACCCCAATTTATCCATTTTTATATATATCATGCTTTATACACCCTATAAATGATCCCATATTATTCAATAAATTCTCCACCATCAAATAATTTTTAAATATATCCATAAATGAACTCATATAAAAGAACCTCAATTTCCCCTAAATCTTTGAACATATAGATCTTTGATATTAATGAGTTGTGATAAATTTTTGGGTCATTTAATCTTAATAATAACCCATAAATTTCATAAACTACACAAAAAAACCCAAATATAAGAGTTTATAGTTTTCATCACCAATAAATTTAACTAACTATCTATCTAAAGTGTCCCTGATTTGATCACTTTCTTAAATAACTCATAAAACCTAATTTATAATATTATATTCAGATTATGATATCATAGGAATATAATGTATATAAATTAAAATCTAAACCTCACATAAAACTCACCACTAAAGGATCACGATGCTTGTCTCTCATTTAGATAAGCTAAAAAAGTAATGTCAACATCTTCAAACCTAATCTTATATCTAAGGATATATATATATATATGTATTGTATAACCATAAACTATCTATATATATATATATGGATCGTAAAATATTTATTTCATATCCTTCACACATTTAATTATACCATAACATTTGTAATGTTTCAAACCATATATCCATAGTATTCACCCTCACATGGATAATCACCCAAATAATTACATAAACCCAATCATCATCATGAGGTACTACAAGATGTATGAACTAACATCAATTAGTATACACTAAAACAATTATATTATTCAATAAATATTTATCAATGGAATATAGTTTCCCCACTTAGGTCATTGAATCCATTCTAAAGAAAGTTGTTGTCTCATATCTATTTCATATATGATTCTCAAGTTATACCACAACCATACTACCAATGAAATTATAATCAAGGCCTTATCAAAACTCTATCATATAACCCTAAATATTATAGCATTATATCATCATCCACACTCACTATAACTCCACCTAAGTTATAAATGAGTTAAAGAGTATCCCCAAAATCTCACCTTCAATATGCCATGGTTTGGTGAAAGTTATAAAGGAAATAATATAAAATATTTATGGAAATATTTATACTTTATAATAAAAAATTCATGACACCTAGATAAAAATATTCGAAAATATTGGTAGTTCATAAGACATGAATCATAATATAATCAATATAATAATACCTGAAAGCATAATAGAGTAATAATACATGGAATCGTGGCATAAATATAAGCATAGAAAATCTTATGTGAAGGAAGCCTATACAGACCTTTATAACATGTTAGGATTGGGATAATAACCCATTTACCAACTTCAGGGTTGGGATTACCTTCCCTATACCCTCTTGTTTTGTTCATGGTATTCCTACCAATGTACCCTCTTGTTTCGATCTTGGGATTCCCTCCCATGTACCCTCTTGTTTCGGGCTTGGGATTCCCTCTTATGTAACCTTTTATTTCAGACTTGGGGTTCCCTATCGTGTACCCTCTTGTTTTGAGAATGGTATTACCTCTCATGTACCCTCTAGTGTCATGCTTTGGATTCCCTCCTGTATACCCTTTGAGCTCATAAAACAATTATCATTACCCAATACATTGGAGGGTGATATAGGTCATACCCATCACATAATGAAATTAAATATTCATGTTCCACAAGATAACAAAACATTCATCATATCATGACCCATAAAAAGATATGGGTTTCATAAAAATAATATCATAAACCATTAAATTAAATGGTTATTATAAAAATTCATCATATCCTAACTTATGAAAAAAAGATTGGTTTCATAATCATTTAATTATATAATAACCTATGAAAGGAAGCAGGTTTCATACTCGTTTTATCATGTATAAATATTTTAATAGAAATGGGTTTCATAAATAACTTATAATATTAACATAAACCATTCAAATAAATAATAATAATGGTGTCATTGGATCATATCCCTAGTAAATCATAACTATATCAAAGTATTTCATCTTATATGGAGAAGGATTTTAAAAGATCTGTTGGAACAGTTCTTATGGAAAATAACCTTTGTTTGTAAAAAAATTTCAAAATAATTTACTTTGAAAAAAAATTAAAACTAATTAGGTAATATTCAAATATCATACAAAACATTTCTTGAGTAAAATATCCTTTCCACTTTGAAAAACTCCTTTTAAAAAATAAAATATTTTGAAACCCTTTTCTTTGAAAATACCTTGAAAATTTATAAAGGAAAATTTGAAAACCCTTTTTAAAAATTTAAAACAAAAAAAAATTCCTTAAAATACATTTACTTTTATATTAGCTTAATATATACTTTAAAAACATTTTTGAAAACATTTTTAGAAAACATAGCTTGTGAATAAAACAGATTTTCGAATGAAGAGAGAAATAAAGTCATATTTTCTAAAAAATGTTTTTTTAATCCTAATAATTACCAAAGAGTGTAAAATGGTACAATTACATTAATATATATTTAATAACAATAGTATAATAAATTTCATGAGATTTATTGAGATATGTATCATTATATTTCATTAATGGAAGAAAAATCATAAACAATCCTGATAAACAATGGGATTGTAGCAATAAATTATTACCGCTTTGGTAAAATAGAATTAAAATACCCATTAAAGAATAAAATATAATTAAATTAAATTTATTCATGATATAACATTTAAAAATTTCACTATATACACCTCATATAAGAATATGGGTGTATAACATGGCATGTGTCTCAAAGAAGGCAAATTGAGACAAAATTACTTTACAGATTTGTAACTTTTGAACTGTAAACCCCGTGAAGGAGATATCATAAAATTGATATGTAAATACCCATAAATTTAATTATTATAATAATATAATACATTCATGATCAGTATATACACCATGCAAAATAAAAGTGGGGTGGATATCATATAACTCTCGCATAAATAAAAGTGAGACTAGAAATCCACTTACTACTTCAGTAACTTTTGAATCATGTGGTCTGTGAAAGAATAACATCAATTGAAATTTTTTATATCATTAAATAAATTAAATTAATATTATAAAATTTAATGGGAAATTATATACACCACACAATAATAATAGGTGGTGAATATAGCATATATCTCACTCGAATAAAAGTGAGACAAGAAAACCCTTACCTTAAGTCTTGAATTTCTTCGCACATTTTAAAACCTCATGTATAAGAAATATAAGTTTGTTATAAATATAAAAAATAACCATATTATTATATATAATACCATATATTATTTTATTATGACTTTCTATTACCCATTTATTAACGATTCCATGTTAATATTATGTTTTGGGTAATAACTGCTTTGTTCTTTATATATGTTTTGACTTGTTATTCTTGATCATCTTACTTAGATCATGATTTACTTATTCCCAAAATTTAAATAATCATATAAATATCATATATATTCTGTATATATGTATTTATAGTAATCTATAAAATATATAAATATGACATGGAATACACTGTCCAGGGAGATGGTAGGACGTACGTACCCATGAATACGGTTTCCATTTTCTTATCATATTTAAAGAAATAAAGTAAATGACATATATGTATATATATATATATTATCATAACAGTATAATTATTATTTCATAAATATCATATTTTTTTACAAAACCCATCCTTGATATATTCTATGTAAATAGTGAACGAATCACATCATTTTGAGGAGGCGGCAGCCCACACGTCCACAAACGAAGTTATCGTATTCCCACAAAATGAAAATTATAAATTTATGTGTTATATAATAATTAATAAAGTGTTAATAAATCATAATTATCATATATATTATATAAAAATATAAATTAAATCATAATTTCCAACCTTGAGAGGTGGTAATGGAAGAACGAACGACATGGGTTCGCAAGGCGGTAGTCCGCCGTTCACACGAACGATGATTGTGTATCCCATTTGATGGAATTTTATCTGAGTGTAGATCATTCCACTGTCATATAAAAATTTTATTATATTTATTATAATTATTTTATTATATAATAATAGAATAATAATAATTTAATTGGTGGATAATGAAATAAAACAAAAGTGCATGTTGAAGGATGTTACCTCTTCTTTGGGTAACTCCATTTGATTTTCACAATAGGGATTCCTTGGTTGGATTTCTACACAAAGTTAAGATTATAGGTTTATAGGAGATAATTTTAGAGATTATTTTGGTAGGTTTAGGATTATACCATTTTCTTGATAGGTGTTATTAAGTGGTGGGTTTGAGAGCCCTTTTATAGTGGGGGGAGTGGCATTCTTGTAAATATAAAAAGGTAAAAACTATTGAGAGGTCTCCATTTCATAATTTTGCTCCAATAATTTTAGATTTTCAATAAAATTGATGATATGGTATAAATATTTACATAAAATGGATTTTGGACATGTTTATAGGGTATTTGGACCCTTAAGTTAATGTTTAACGACTATGTAAACTAGTTTTTTCCTTAATTGATGTAATTAATTTTAATTACTTTCAGTAATATTTTTTCTCAAAAATTAATTTGAACATATTATATATTATAAATTATTATGAATAAAAATATTTAATACATTTTTCTAAATTTGAAACGCATAAATGGAGAAATTAATTTAAAAATAGTCCTATAGATGGGATAAAACAATGGGGTTTTAAAGTAAGAATGTTCAAAAGATTGAATTGTATTTATATCCAGTTTCAATGATAAATTGATTCCAATGACCCAAATTGTATTAATATATTTATATTTTATCTAAATATAATTTAAAAACAATTTATAATATAATTTAAACATATAAATAAATTAGATGAAAAATCTGTTTTCAATTAAATTTCAGTATTTTTCACTATTCCTCAATAAATTAAACTTCTTAGAAAAATAAAAAAAATACAAAGTAAATTTTGTTATTAAAATTTCAAAAATGACATTTATTTTTTAAAAATAAAAATTATAAAATTTTGATAATTATATTTAAAAAAGATTCTCCATTAAAA
The DNA here is from genome assembly GCA_963277665.1 of Viscum album. Classification (NCBI taxonomy): domain Eukaryota; kingdom Viridiplantae; phylum Streptophyta; class Magnoliopsida; order Santalales; family Viscaceae; genus Viscum; species Viscum album. The sequence continues at coordinate 1,646,878,483 of OY728164.1, forward strand.
GTAGTAAAATTACCTTTTTGAAAAATACATCTTATTATTCCTAAAATTTGATTTCTTGTTATATTATGCCTATAAAATATATTGGATGAGCGTCAAAAAAATTATAAAATATATAATATATAAATTTTATTGAAAATTTTCATCAAAAGTGTTTTTTTAATTTATTGAGATAAAATAATGTTTGTTCGTAGAAAAATAGTTTTCTTAGAAAAGGAATTTCCTCATTCTCAAATAGTTCTTACTTCCATTTATAATTAATTGATAACAAAAGGATTCATGTATAGATAATATTTTCACAATTTATTTAATATTATTTGTAACTTCTATATAAAAGACTAAGTGATAACTATAATAATATTTTAATAGTAATATTTATATTATATTGTAGTTCTATAAAACTTGACCTTGTGTGTAATGAAATTTATTGAAGGAAGTCAAAACTGTGTGAAACACAAGCCAAACATAGTGTTGTTTATACCAAAATCTAATATAAGTGTTTTGTGTAGCGCAAGATTAATTTTGTGTCACGTCAAATGCAAGCCAAACTTAGTTATTTCGTATAACACAAGCTATATTCAGTGTTATGTGAAATGAAAAATATTAAAAAGATTAAATTAATTCAAAATATATATATTTCACAAAATCTTAGGGTGTTACATTATACCCCTCTTAAAATTAATTTTTCCCTTGAAATTCATCTAGGTTATCAAAGGTTTGATACTTGAAAGTTCCTTTCTTAGAAACTCACATCGAAAAAATAAATACTAAACATTTATTTAAAAAGGGAATGTTGGAACCTTAATGGTTACCCAAAGTAGCTCATAACTAGGTTTCCACATTGGAGAACATAGTTTGGGAGTGAATATTGTGCATGGATGAAAATAATAAATAATTATATTGAGTGAAAAATATAATTTATCATCAGCAAGTGAATGATGAATGGAAAGTTAACAATATGGAAAAAAGGACTTTTTGGGACAGGCTTTTTCGACGGGAATAAATCTCGTCCCAAAACGTCCGTCCAAGTGGTTATTTGCGACGGGGGTAACAACCCGTCCCAAATAACCGATTATTTGCGACGGGGACCGTCGCAAATACCCAGTGGCGATTAATAGCTTTTTGCAACGGTATGTCCTCCCGTCGCAAAAGGTGTGTCGGCAGGGACTATTTGCGACGAGTCCCGTCGCAAATAACTTTTTAACCGCCGATAGTAATTAATGCCGGTGTAGGTATTTGCGACGGGTCTCGTCGCAAAAGACACTATTTGCGACGGGTAACCCGTCGCAAATAATCTAACCTATATATACCCTCATCGGTTTTTCTTCTCATTCCACTCAATTCCTAGATCTTGTTTCTCTCTCAACTCTGATTTCAGAGGGAAAATTTTTCTAAGTTATTTTTTTTGGACACGAAGAAGTTGTGAAGCCGTCTACATCAATAGCAAATCATGTTTAAAGGTATTTATGTTTTATTTAATTTATTATTTATTTCAATTTTTTATGTTACTTTTTATTATTGTTGATTAGTTGTAATTAAATTGAATTTAAATTGTTTTGTCATGACTATTTATTTGTACTAATAAATTGAAATTTTTAGTATTAATTTTTAATAATCACTACTAATTAGTAATTATTAATGATAATTAGTAATGTATATAATTAATTTGTAGTAATTAATAATAATTGGTAATAAATAATAATAAATACTAATAATTAGTAATAATTATTAATAATTATTAACAAATAGTAATAATTATTAATAAATAGTAACAATGAGTAATAAAGAGTAATAAATTATAATAAATTGTAATAAATTGTAATAATTAGTAATAAACTGTAATAATTAATAATAAACTGTAATAATTAGTAATAAATTGTAATAATTAGTAATAAATTGTAATAATTAGTAATAAATTGTAATAATTAGTATTAAATTGTAATATTTAGTAATAAATTGTAATAATTAGTAACAAATTGTAATAATTAGTAATAAATTGTAATAATTAGTAATAAATTAGAATAATTAGTAATAAATTGGAATAATTAGTAATAAATTGTAATAATTAGTAATAATTTGTAATAATTAGTAATAATTAGTAATAATTAGCAATAATTAGTAATAATTAGCAATAATTAGTAATAATTAGTAATAATTTGTAATAATTAGTAATAATTAGTAATAAATTGTAATAATTAGTAATAAATTGTAATAAATAGTAATAATTAGTAATAATTAGTAATAATTAGCAATAATTAGTAATAATTATTAATAATAGTAATAATTAGTAATAAATTGTAATAATTAGTAATAAATTGCAATAATTTGGATTAAATTGGAATAATTAGAAATAATTAGGAATAATTTGTAATAATTAGGAATAATTAGTAATAATTAGGAATAAATACTAATAATTAGCAATAATTAGGAATAAATAGAAATAAATAGGAATAATTAGGAATAAATAGTAATAAATAGGAATAAATACTAATAATTTGGAATAATTAGCAATAATTAGAAATAATTAGCAATAAATAGAAATAATTAACAATAATTAGCAATAATTAGCAATAATTAGGAATAATTAGTAATAATTAGTAATAATTAGTAATAATTAGTAATAATTAGTAATAATTAGTAATAATTTGTAATAATTTGGAATAAATAGGAATAATTAGGAATAATTAGGTATAATTAGTAATAATTATTAACAATTAGTAATAATTAGGAATAGATAATAATAATTAATAGTAATTAGGAATAAATAGAAATAAATAGTAATAAATAAGAATAATTAGTAATAATTAGGAATAAATACTAATAATTAAGAATAATTAGCAATAATTAGTAATAAATAGCAATAATTAGCAATAATTAGCAATAAATAGTAATAATTAGAAGTAAATAGCAATAATTAGCAATAAATAGAAATAATTAGCAATAATTAGAAATAATTAGCAATAATTAGCAATAATTAGCAATAATTAGAAATAATTAGCAATAAAGAGCAATAATTAGTAATAAAAAATAATTAGGAATATTTAGGAATAATTAGTAATAAATATTATTAATTGATAATAATTAGGAATAATTGATAATAATTAGTAATTAATTTTAATAATTAGTAATAAATTGTAATAATTAATAATAAATACTAATAATTAGTAATAAATACTAATAATTATGAATAATTACGAATAAATACTAATAATTAGGAATACTTAGCAATAATTATAAATAAATAGGAATAATTAGTAATAAATAGGAATAATTAGTAATAAATAGGAATAATTATTAATAATTTGTAATAATTTGTAATAATTAGTAATAATTAGTAATAGTTAGTAATAATCAGTAACAGTTAGTAATAAATAGTAATAGTTAGTTGTAAATAGTAATATTTATTAATAAATAGTAATAGTTAGTAATAAATAGTAATAGTTAGTAATAAATAGTAATAGTTAGTAATAAATAGGAATAATTAGTAATAAATAGGAATAATTAGTGATAAATAGGAATAATTAGTTAGGAATAGTTAGAAGCATTTAGGAAGAAATTTTAATAAATTTTAATAAATTTTAAGAACTTGGAACAATTGCCAGTGGATTGACGACACTCCTTTTACTCGATGACTTTTCTCCTTTCAACTCTCACTGACTCAAAACATTATGAATAATGTACTGCTACATATGCATATTCAATCTCGTATGCATGAGATTGGATATGCATTTGTAGTGTCACATTTTTTTTAATGTTTTCAGGTGGTGACAGTTGGAAGAAGATGATTCATTGACGAAAAGGGGGCTCTTTTGTCTGGCGGCTCATTTACTTGCATATTTCTTACACTGATATCACAATAAAGAATCTAGTCAGAGTAAGGCATATTCATTCTCATGCATACGAGAAGGAATATGCGTACCTCCAACCAGATTATTCATTGTGATTTCAGTGTCAGAAAGATGCAAGTAAATGAGCCGGCGAACAAAAGAGGAGTCGTCAATCCACTGGAAATTGTGTCGGCCTTAATTAATGGTAATTATCAAGAAGTAGTAGTAATTAGTTATATTTTTTCATATAGTGTTTTTATAATTTCAAAATTGTTAAAAATAGTGATGATTTTATATTTTGTAGAAAAATATGGAATAAAGAAGTCGACATCAGTCATTATTAGATGATCGCTCTTGGATAAATCAGCATAGAAATCCAAATGGTTCTGGTTTAAATCCTATATATATTTAGGGTGTTGAAGCTTTCTTAGCATTTTCATCGTCAAAACCAGAATATGTTTCAGAAGGCACAATTAAGTGTCCTTGTAAAAAATGTTCTATGAGAAGGTTTGACACATTTGACTAGGTTGGGGGACATCTCTTGCAGTTTGGTTTTCAACCAGATTATTTTTTTTGGTATCAACACAGTGAACGCAGTTCTAGAGAAGATACTAATAAATTGATTCCAGATCCATCATGATTCCAACATTTAGTATATGATATTGTAGGTCAATCTCTTCAACAAACTGAAACTCATGATGATATCGATTAACTCCTGAGTTGTCACTATTCGAATTTTATTAGTTGTTGAGGTCTACTGAGGATGCATTATATACTGGTTGCAAGATAATAAAATTAGAAGTAGTTGAAAAATTTATGGTTATTAAATCAGATAATGCAATGTCAAACAACTGTTTTGATCAGATACTTTCTTTGGTTAAAACACTATTACCTGAAAGAAATATGTTTCCTGCAAATTAATATGAAAGAAAGAGTTTGGTTCTTAATTTGGGCCTTAGTTATCGGAAGATTCATCCATGTGAAAATGATTACATCTTATATTCTGGTGAAAATGAGTCATTGGATAGTTGTCCCACATGTGGACAATCGAGGTTTAAAGAAGCTTAACCAGGGAAGTCTGGATTGATTCCTGTAAAACAGTTGAGATATTTCCCCCTTACACCCAGGCTGCAACATTTATTATGTCTCATAACACAGCTTTAATGATGTCATGGCACAAAACCAATATTTCCACTAGTAAAAGCTTGAATCTTCCATCTGATGGTGATTCATGGAAACAATTTCATCATCTTCATCCGCCTTTTGCTTTATAAGCTCGAAACATGCGATTGGGTCTTTCTACTGATGGTTTTTGTCCATTTGGTTCTTATGGTTTTTAGTATTCATGTTGGCCTATTTTTATAACTTCGTACAATATACATCCATGGATGTTGATGAAGGAGACCTATATCTTTTTGAACTTATTAATCCCAGGACATCCGAAAAAGAATATTGATGTTTATTTGAAACCATTGATTGATGAGTTAAATGAATTATCGAGTAATGGTGTTAGTACATATGATGTTGCTGCGAAGAAAAATTTCACATTAAAAGATGCATTGATGTGGATGATTAGTGAATTTCTGGCATATGGAATGTTATCTGGTTGGAGTACACATGTTCCAAAATCATGTCCTTACTGTATGAAAGGCAACAAAGATTTTATGCTCGTCAATGTAAAAAACCTTTCTATTTTGACTTTCATCGCAGATTTCTTCAACCAATCATCCGTTTCGAAGGAACAAATCTCATTTCAGAAAATGCATAGTTGAAAGGGATGAACCTCCAAAAATGGTCTCCTGTACAGATTTAAAATCTGTTGTATTTTCATTACCTCCCATAACATTTGGGCCAACAATAAACCAACAAAAAATTTATGGTTTTAGGAATGAACATAATTGGATAAAACAAATCATTTTTTGGGATCTCCCATATTGGTCTGATTTGTTGGTCCACCACATGTTGTATTTCATCCATATTGAGAAAGAACTATTTTGATAATTTATTTCATTCAGTTTTGGATACACCAGGTAAGACCAAAAATACTATAAAATCATGATTAGATCTTGCCCAAATTTGCAGGTGACCAGAACTTGAACAATTTGAAAATGTCAGATCACAGAGGTTAATGAAGCCAAAAGTAGCTTATACACTGTCCAAAGAGAGTCGCTTATTATTTTGTCAGTGGATTGCATATTTGAGACTTCCAAATGGCTATGCTTCCAATTTGGGAATATGTGTTAAGAATGATGATATTACCAGATTAAAAATTCATGATTGTCATGTTATAATGGAAAGACTTATGCCGATTGGATTCATAGGTTTGTTGAATTCTATGATTTGGGATTCGATAACAGACATATCATATTTTTTTCGAGACATTTGTGCAGTGAAAACAGACTATGATGTGCTAAGGAAACTGGAAGAAGATGTTGTTGTAATTATATGTAAACTGGAAAAAATATTTCCGCGTGCTTTCTTTGACTCAATGGAACATCTGATATTACATTTTTTACATGAAGCTAAATGTGGAGGTCCAGTACAGTTTCGATGGATGTACCCATTCGAGAGATGCATGAATAAATTGAAGAAAAAAGTATGTAACAAAGCATCAGTTGAAGGCTCAGTTGAAGGCACAATTCCTGGTACTTATTATGGTACTATTGTGATGTCAGCATCAAGCTCAAGAGGAGCTCATGGAGAGGAATCATCTTCTGCCTCACAGTATTAGGAGCAGTTAAAATCTCAGAATGACATTATAGCGAGTTTACAGAAGCAGCAAGAAGAGATACGTCAGCAGCAGCAGTAGCAGAAGTAGCAGCACAAGGAGGAGATGCGTCGATGGCAGCAGTAGCATCAGGAGCATATGAAGTACATGCACCGTCTGGCTCGTAGTTTTCGGATGTAGTTTCCTCCATCATCTCCTTCAGCTCCTCCACCTCCTTCAGAAGATGACCCCCCCCCCCCTCAGTGATTTTTTTTATGTTAAAAACATTTGAATTTAAAATTTGTTATAATAAGAACTATTTAGAGTTTCTGTCTTTTATATTGGTGTGAATATTAGATAATTTAATTTTTAATATTTTATGATTTTTTTGGGAATATTGATAATTTTTATAATTTTTATAATTTTTATTTTTTTATTATTTTAATAATATTAATATTATTATTTCATTAATCATAATTTTATTAATTATATTTTTTCAGTATTATATTTTTATTGTTTGTTTATTTTACTAATAATAATAATAATAATATTTTATGATTTTTTTAATATTATTTTGTGAATTTTGATAATTTTAATATATTTTTATTTTAATTATTTTAATAATATTAAAATTAATTTTTCAATAATCATAATTTTATTAAATTTATTTTTTTTAATTTATTTATTATTTGCGACGGGATCTGTTGCGACGGGTTCCCGTCGCAAATAATCTAAATAATTTTTTTAAAAGTATTTGCGACTGGGATTAGGGACCCGTCGCAAAAAGTATTTGCGATGGGACCATTGAAAATAGTCTAAATAAATTTTTTTATAAACATATTTGCGACGGGACTACGGGCCTGTCACAAATACTTGTTGCGACAGGCCCGTCGCAAAAAAGTTTATATATATAAAGTATATAATCAGAGACTTATTTGCGACGAGGAAGTAGCCCGTCGCAAAAAAAATATTATTTGTGACACCATCAATTCAACATAAATAAAGGTATTAGGTTAAATCTTTTTGAATTTAATTTTACTAGATTTTATAAATTATTTTACTATATAATAACATGAGGAAATATAATTACTTGATTTCATTTTATTTTATATGCACAATCTTACCCTTTTGTTGTGTCTTGAACAATTTCCACTTTATATCGTATTCCATGGAATGAAGGTGAATTTGTCATTCCTAAAGCATTAGTAGGTCATGAAATCCAAAAATAGAAATATAGGTCATTCCATATATCTTTATCACAACAAAAATGTTACCACATGTTATCCAATATGCATAAATCCTCATATAGTAAGATAATACTTTAATCTATAAAACCTCATATGGAGTTTAACATAAACCATTCTATAAATAGTCAACCTTGCAACCCTTTCAAAATATGAAAATCCAAAACTTTATAAAGAATTTCACTAAATCAACTTATCCTTGATCCCTCGTATATCATAAGGTAGCTCTTGGTTGTCACATTCTAAACATGTGAATACCTTTATTGTGTATTCTCTTGAAACATGGTAATAACCTGAATTTCTATAAAACCTTGTTAAAAACATGTATGTTTACTTATTAAAAATATTATTGGATATATTATTTAATTAAAAAAATTCATAAACTCCATCAGTGATAGAATAAATCACTTTTTCAACAAAATCTAAATCAATTTCAATGTAATCAGTATCATCCAATTTTCTTATTCATATCTAGCATATCTTTATTGAAACATCATCATCACAAAATAGAGAACTTATTAAGGGTTATCATTCCCTTAATCATGTGTTTTCCATGAATATCACCTTACCATTAAATCACTTTTCTAGTCCATAAAACACATAAACTGGACAATCCTTATATAATTCAACATTAATAATTCTTGAATATATATACATAAATACTTCAATCCTTATAATTCAATGATTGGCATGGAATTGTTCCTTTATTTTCCTAAAAGTAAATTCTTAGGTTAGTTCATTGAGTTGGGTAATTACCATGTTCTCTATAGATAAGACATTGAAATCCTTGACAATTTTTCACTCTATGAACCTTTTTTCCCCATAGATAACATCTTCCTCTCCATTTTAGATTTTCCTTCAGGGTTTTCTTCTCTCTTTCTTGACATGTAATAAAACAATTCTTCTTTCCTCTATGTTCATTTCCACATGAACTTACATAAAATACCATCTATCACTTATTATATGTGTTATGAATATATTTTAATTTCAATTTGTTAATCATATATCTCAATATCTTATTAAAAACAATCACAACATCTTTTACTCTTGTCATCATCCCATTTGGATTCTCATCAACAAAACTTCCATCACATTCAACATTATCCTGGTTCCTTCTGGTTCCCACTGTTTACTGAAAACATAAACCATAGTGATAGTAGTACTTATCCTAGAATAAAACCACATAATCCTGAAAAATCAATTATAGTATGTTTGAATTATGACACCTTATTTTAAATCTATGACACCTTAGGCTTATCTTAGAGAAATCCATATACACATCCTTAGAAATATACCTAAATATATCACTAAATTTTTATCATCCTAGTTTCCAAAGCATGATTAAACATTTCCTTTGATACCAACTATAGAAATCTAGTCTTAACATACATGGATATCACATCATTTTAGATGAATATTCAGCGCATTTCAAAAATACATGTCTGATGACTATAATAGTTTAGTGTCTTTAGAAACTTGGAAACATAATATTCTAACTTAGTGAAAGATCTTAAACATATCCCTTAAATATCTTCCCCTTGTATTAATTCTACTTAAAACCTATCTCCATAACCTATGGAAAGGAAACATAAGAAATGGGTGATCTTAGATGCTCAGTAAGAGTAAAAAAGGGAGATATGTAAGCATAACATGAGCATAAGGGTATGAGAACATGATCAAAACACTAAAATATAATATATATTGCATATTAAAGATCATAATCAAGATTCATGGAATAAATATTGGTATTTAATAATACATGAATCATAAGGTAATCAAGAGCATAATCTCTAAGAGTATAACAGAGGAATAAGACATGGAATTTTGGAATATATATAAGCATAGAAAATCCTCTGTCAAGGCTACCTACCAAGAACTTCATAAAATGATCAGATTGGGATAATCACATGTGAAATTTCTTCATTAATGGGATTATATCATATGTACCCTCTTGTTTTGGGATTGGGATTCCCTCCCATGTACCCTCTTTTTTTGAGCTTGGGATGCCCTCCCATGTACCCTTTTATTTCAAGATTGGGATGCCCTCCCCTGTACCCTCTTATTTAAGGATTGGGATGCCCTCTTGTGTACCCTCTTGTTTTGGGATATGGATCTCCCCTCATGTAGCCTATTTTTGTGGGATTGTTATTCACTCTTATGGACCCTTTGATCTTAAAAAACATTTATCATTACCCAATGCATTGGAGATAGATATAGGTCCCACCCATCACAAAATGAAATCATACATACATGTGCCACAAGATAACAAAACATCAATCCTATAACGACCTATAAAATAGATAGGTTTCATAATAATAATATCATAACCCATTAAATGAAATGGGTATTATAAAAATTTCATCATATCCTATCTTTTTAAAAATATACAGGTTTCATAATCATTTCATCATAGAATAACCCATTAAAGTAAGTGGGTTTCATAATCATTTTATCATGGTATAACCCATGGAATAGAAAATTGTTCCATAAAAAACATTTCATATTAACATAAACCTTTTAAATAAATAACATGAATGGTATCCTTGGATCACATCCCAGATAAAGCAGAGCTATATCAGCGGATGTTATCATAGATGGAGAAGGATTTTGAAAGATTTCCTAGAAAAGTTCTTAAGAAAAATAACCTTTCTTGGGAAATAATTATCAAAATAATTTTATTTGAAAACCACATTTAAAACCTATGAAGTATGATTCAAATATAATTTAAAAACAATTCTTGATAAAAATATTCTTTCAAGTTTGAAAAACTCTTTTTCAAATAGAAAACATTTTGAAAACCCTTTTATTTGAAAATAACCTTGAAAATTTATAAACAAAGATTTAATAACCATTTTAAATACTATAAAACATAAAAAGTTTATTTAAAATCATTTTCCTTTAAAATGATCTTAATATTTCATTTAGAATAAAATTTTAAAACATTTTTAGAAAACATGGTTTGTGAATAAAACAGATTTCCAACCGAAGAGATAAATAAATTCTGATTTTCTAAAAAAACATTTTCTTAATCATAATAATACCAAATAGTTTAAAAATTTTACCATTACATGAAGATATCATGAATAAATGAAGTATAATAAAATTATTGTGAGTTCTTTTGAGGTGTATCATAATATTTCATCAAAGGAAGCATAATCATAAAAAAATCATGATAAACGATGATATTGTAGCAATAAATTGTTACAACTTTAGAAAAATTTAATTATAATACCCATGAAATAATAAAATATCATTAAAATAAATATATTTGTGATATAACATTTAAAATTTAAATATATAAACATTTTATAATAATATGGGTTCATAACATGGCATGTGTCTCAAAGAAGGAAAATTGAGACAAAATTACATTACCGATTTGGTAACTTTTGAACCATAAACCCAATTAAAGATATATCATAAAATAGATATGTATATAGATGTAAATTTAAGTATAATAATCATAGAATACATTCATGTTCAGTATATACACAACACAAAATAAATGTGTGGTGAATCTAGGAAAAGTCTTTCAGAAATAAAAGTGAGACTAGAAATCTCCTTACTACTTGATTAACTTTGGAATCATGAGATCTATGATAGAATAACATTATTTGAAACTTTTAATTTAATTAAATAAATAAAATTAATGATTCATCATTTCATATGGTATTATATACACCAAACAACAAGAATAAGTGGTGAATATAGCATATATCTCACAAAAATAAAAGAGAGATGAGAAAACCCTTGCCTTAAGTTTTGACTTCCTTCATACATATTCAAAACTTCTATGTAATAAATATAAGTTTATTATAAATCTTCCATAGAAACATATTCTTATATATAATAACATATATTATTTTATTTTGACTTTATATTACTCTTTTAATAATGATTCCATGTTAATGTTATGTTTTGGGTAATAATTGTTTTGATCTTTGTATATGTTTTGACTTGTTATTATTGATCCACTTACATAGATCATGATTAAATTATTTAAATAATTAAAAAATGGTATAAATATCATATATATTCAGTATATAAATATTTATAATAATCTATAAAATATAGAAATATGAAATGCAATACATCCTTCATGGAGACGGTAGGTCGTACTTATGCATGAATGTTGTCTCTATTTTCTTATCGTATTGAAAGAAAGAAATTAAATGAATCATATGTGTATATTTATATATATTATAATTCCATTATAATTATTATTTCATACAAATCATATATTTTTACTAAACCCATCCTTAATACATTCTATATAAAGTGCGAACGATTCACATCACTTTGAGGAGGTGGTAGTCCACACGTCCACAAACAAAGTTATCATATTCCCAAAAAATGGAAAGTATAAAGTTATGTGTAATATAATAATTATATAATTATAAATACATAATAAATATCATATAAAAACATAAATTCCTTCATTATCTTCAACCTTGAGAGCTGCTAATGGAAGAAATAATGACATCGGTTTGCTAGGCGGTAGTCTGTTGTACACACGAATGATGATTGTAGTTCCCATTCGATGGAAGTGTGTGTGAGTGTAGGTAGAAACCATATAATTAAAAAATTCACAGTATATTTAGGATACTGAGTTTATTATATAATAATGTAATAATAATAATTTAATGGGTGGAGAAATTAATAAAGAAAAAGTTCTTATTTAAGGATGTTACCTCTTCTTTCGGTAACTCATTTTGGTGTATACCAAAGGGATTCCTTGGTCTGCTTTTTTCCCAAATTGAGGATTATAGGTTGATATTATGTAATTTTGGAGCTTATTTTGTAATGGTTTTCATTATACAAATGGATTTATATGTTTGAATAAGTGAGGGGTGAAATCCCTTTAATAATGGGGGAGGAATAGAATTCTTGTAAATATAAAAAGGTAAACACTATTGATAGGTCTCCCTTATAGCATGTGACTCCAATAATTGAATTTTTTTTATATAATTTCGTATATGGTCTAAATATTTCCATAAAATTTATTTTGGACAATTTCATGTGGTATTTTTTCCCTTAAGTTAAATTTTAACAACTAAGTAAACTTGTTTATACCTTAATCACTGTAATAATTTTTATTACTTTCACTAATATTCTTGGTCAAAAATTAAGTTAACCATATTATAAATTATAAATTATTATGAATTCAAATATTTAATCCATTTTTTTAAATTCCAAATTCATAATTGGAAGAAATTAATTTAAAAATAATCTCACAAACAGGATGAAACAACGGGTTTTTAAAGAACAAATGTTCAAAAATATTAATTGTTTTAATATCCAATTTCAATGAGAAATAAATTAAAATGAAAAATTTTGTATTACTATATGTATATTTAATCTAAATATTATTTAAAAAAATTTATAATATAATTTAACTATAAAAATAAATTATATGAAAATGCAGTTTTCGATTAAAATTCATTATTTTCCACTATTCATCAAAAAATGAATCTTCTCATAAAAATATCAAAAACATCATCCAAAGTAAAAAAAATTGATATCCAAATTTAAAAAGGAATTTTATTTTTTCAAAAAAATATTATAAAATTTTCAAAAAAATTATTTAGAATGGGTTCTCTTTTAAAAGGTGGTAAAATTTCCTTTTTGAAAAATACATATTTTTATTCCTAAAATTGGATTAATTCTTATCTTATGCATATCAAATTTATTAGATGAGTGTAATAAAAAATTATTGAATATATAATATATAAATTGTTTTAAAAAAATCATTAGAATTGGTTTTTTTAATTTATTGAGATAAAATGGTATTTGTATATAGAAAAATAGTTTTATTAGAAAATAAATTTCTTCATTCTATAATAGTTATTACTTTAAATTATAATTAATTTATTACCAAAGGATTCATGTGTAGATAATATTTTCACAATATATTTAATATTTTTTGTAACTTCTATTCTAATGGCTTGGTGGAAACTATATTAATATTTCAATAAAAATATTAATTGTATATTTTAGTTCAATAAAACTCAGCCTTTCATGTAATGAAATATAACAAAGGAACTCAACATTGTGTGTAACATAAGGTAAACATAGTTTTGTGTGTACTAAAAGCTAATATAATTGTTTCATTTAATGAAATCTTTACTTGGTATTGCATGAAACACAAACCAAACATAATGCTTTCAAATAACACAAGCTTTATTAAGTGTTACTTGAAATGTAAAAAGATTAAATTAATTCCAAAAAATATATTTCATAAATATCAAGGTGTAATATTAATCAGTCTCCAAATACAAATCTCTTATGAGAAAAGATATGATCACCCAACGATACCACAAACTCTATCTAGATAATCCAAAAAAATATTTTTAATAAGTAGAAGAGAGAATTTCAATATAATCAGTTGTTTCCCCCTTGTAACTTCCATATATCCATGTGAATATAGTATTCCAATGTAGTCATAAATAATATTAAAAAACAAAACTATCATCTAGAATGTATCTCAAAATATAAAACCACCCAAAAATTACCAATACATAATAAATAATAAATTCCCTTCTAAAATAATATTACTAATCATATTATAAATCCCATTAAAACTATTAATATATAGAATCCACAATCTAACCACATCAAAGAACCAAGTAGTCATCTACCCATAGGGACCTCAAAATAAAATATCATGTTTAAGTTATCCACCTATAGGGACCTCACTAAAACAAAACCACAATTAGGTAGTTAACTAACCATATCAAACCCACTATATATCTACATCAACGTCCATATATCAATTTATATTCTGACCCATATGGGACTTACTATATTCTCATCACCAAAAAATTATTAACCTTATGATGGGACATCATTAAGAACTCCTCCATCAACATATTTTTATTCATATCCTAAGAACACGCTAGTCACACATTGAGGCACCCTAGATCCGCACTCCTGGGTGTGGATCTAGAATGAAATAATTTTACAAATTAACTTTGAAAAAAAAAGTTATATGATCCAAGATAAACTTACAAAAATTTAACATTATTATTACATTAAAAAATACTCTCACACAATTTGGAGAACCTTTTAGTTTAGTGTCTTTATGAACTAGATACATAAGAAATATATTTTACAACACTTATGTATATTTATCAATAATAATACTCCTCTATAAACCCTTATAGACATCCCATAAGTTATACTTATTATCATAAACTAGTGAAATGAAGAATAAGAAAGAGTTGAGATTAAATTCTTGTCCTGGGAACATTTATCAATATGTGATCAAGGGTCAGATCATAAGCATATGAGTTAACATGGGTAGGGGAGAAATTTCAAATTAATAATAACATGGAACAATAATAGTTTTTCATAAATCAGGATATAAGGATATGTATTTTAAAATGAATTTACATATATTTCAAAAAAAGTGTTTAGAATCATGAGATGATACATATGATCCATGGAACTTAATCCTTGGAATACGCAATGGGTATACAAAAATACCTTGAAATGTAGAATAAAAAACATAGGAAATAACATTTTAAAATGGAAATTATGTAATTTTGATCAAAGAAAATGTGTATGATTATTTTAGTGAACATATAAAATACCCCTGATTAATATATATATCTCATGAGATATAAATTTAAACTAATGCATTTTATGCATTTAACATAGCCAAATTGTCTTAGGTATTAAGCGAACCAAAAGTTTACAATAAATTTATTGGACCCAAACTATCTCAAGCATTTACCCGGCTTAAACCATCTTAGTAATTTATAGAACCCAACCTTTCTCAAGTATTTGTCCAACCAAATATATCTTATAGATTTATCATACTCAAAAAAACTCAATGTTTTATCAAACCCAAAACATCTTTGGGATTTATTAAACCCAATGCATATTAGCATTTTATAAAACCCAAACAATCTTAGAGATTTATCATAAACAAAAAATCATAGGTTTTTATCAAACCCAAACCATCTTATGGTTTTATTAGACCCAAATCATCCCATGGTTTTGTCTAATGAAAACCACCTCTATGTTTTATTGGACCAAAATCCTATTAACGATTTATCTAACCCAAGATATCTTAGATCTTTATAAATCTTGAACCATCTCAAGGATTTATCATACACATTCAATGTCATGATTTTATTAGAACCAAATAATCTTGGGAGATTATTAGACTCAAATTGTCTTAATGTTATATTAGACCTAGACCATCTCATGGATTTATCATAACCAAACCATCCCATAATGTAAATCCATACACAAGTGTTCCATACTGAAAATCAATAAAATATCATAATTTTATGAACCCACTGAAATAAAATGGGTTTTATATAATTTTTAAATGGTATCTCTTAAATGGACCTTAATAACAATAAAATTTGATACCCAAAATTTAATCACCCAAAAATAGTATTTTATAAGAAAAGATATAGGTAGACTAATGATTAAAAATTCCGATGGAAATAAATCCTTTACAGTTAACGAAAAAATGGTAGAAAATTTATAAAAAAAATTAGAAATAATTTTATTTTTATTACAAAAGATGGTGTTACAGTCACATTGAAAAGTACCTTTGAAAATGATAAAGTAAAAACTATTGAAAAATATTTACTTTTAAAAGGAACTATCAAAATTGTTTCCTTGAAAAAATATTTTTTTTAAAAAGGTGAAGTGAAACACTTTGAAAACTCTTATAAAAATATTCTAAAATAATGATGCTTTCAAAATTACAAAAAATGTGTCAAAATGTAAAGTGAATTTATTTTAAAAAAAAATATCACCCCTATTTTAGGTAAATGAACCTTTTTTCATATATTTTAAGTCTACATAATGATAGGGTTATGTTTGGGGATGTTTTATGAAGTTTTTCCATGTCTTGGAGGCATTTTTTGAGGATAACTATTTGTGGAAGGTTAGTATAAACCATGAACCACCTCTAAGAAACCAAGAAAGAAAAGATAATGTTAATTAGTAAAGGACATAGTTGGTTCACGATTGGTCCAAACCGTTTGAGTTCCTAGGTTAATCTACACAAATTAGAAGAGAGGGAAAAACATGGTTGGTTCTGGGTTTTTTCTATTATTTAATCGAACTATGTGATGGGTTGGATAAATATAGTAGCACGGTATGGTTAGAAATGGTTTTCCAAACCATGCAACCTAACTACCTAGTGTATAGTTAGAAGCTGTAAAATTTATGATTTATACTACTAGAAAAAATATCTATACCAACAGGGCTATACCCACAATTTTCTAAAAATCTGGGTAGAGGACATAAAAATGATCTTATCCCAATGATTTTATAAAAATCATTGTGATAGGTTGTTTACACAGAATTTATTCCAAAGTTTTTGAATAACTATTGGTATAGGCTTCAAATTTTTAATGCAATACCAATTTTTCCAATGAATCTTTGGTATAGAGTTCTCATTATTTATATACTAATGGTTTAATAAAAACCATTGGTACATAATTCCCCCTAAATTATAGTGCGACCTGCACCTCCTCGAATCTGATTTATGTCGACAGTGAGCTATGCGACCACCTTCCTCTTCTTCCCTAGATGCGGTGACCCATACTTAATTTCTCTTTTCATATATTTTTTCTTAAATATAAAATTTTTGAATTCTATATCTGTTATTTAGTATTACCATTCAATAGTTTCACCAGATTCGATTTGTGGGTTCTTTAAAAAAAAGAGCTCATTAGGTGTAGAGTAGTGAAAACACAACATTTGTCAAAAATTTACTATAAAATGGTCTTAATATTACTATCATAATGAGGATTTAAATTAAAAAATTCTAATATATATTATGTTAGTGATATTATATGAGTATATATTGGGAACCTATGTGTGATTGATAAGTGACATACATTTTTTTGTTTGAATGTTGGGTGAATTCTGACTTCCCATTTTCTGTTTTGATTAAGGGATTTCATTTTTTTCGTTATTTGGTTTTTTGGTATTCTTTAATGGTTAATTTTTTTCATTATTGTAGTAAAATTTATATTTTTATTCTTCATCCCACCTTGATGACCCCTTTTAATATTCTTGTTATGATAGTGATTTTTAATAATATATTAAGATTTGGTTTTGGTGAGTAGTGAGATAATGGATGTGATATGGTAAATTCTAATGATTTTTTAAATATGTTATTATTTCTAAAATGAGGTAATTTTATTGGTTAATTATAAATTCTATATAATTATTATCTATACTTAGGGGAGGGGTGTCTTAACCTCGAGATGAGATCTCATATTATTTTGAACAAAGTTGGTTCTTGATTTAGATTTTGTATATATTACTTACACTATGTGATTTATCATACATTATTTTATAATTATATATCATACCTTTTGATTCTAGGTTGTTCTATTTTTATGGGTATTTGAGTAAAATTATTTTCGGGAATCGTTAATCTGAGCGTTAGTTGTGAGAGGAGATTAGATAATGGTGTCACTTTGTGAATTACATAAAGGTGACATGATATATGATTTAACTTGAGATCATTTAAATATGGTATTTATTGAATTTATTATTTTAACTTTATGAATGTAATAATTGTAGATTGAATGAAAAATATATATTATAGTGAGTATTATATCAATATATATAGTCAAGTGAGTTTTTTAAGGATAACCTAACCCTAGGGTAGATGTGATAGATGTGAATCACTTGTTCTCATAGGTTCTCTCCTGAAAATATTCATGCATCTATTACACTCAATGAAAATGATACATAAACCCTCAATAATTATTCTAGTATAAATATCTACCACATTTTCAATAATATTTTATATGAGTAGTTATAAATCCCGACTAATAACTCCATAAGAACTAAATCCTCTATAGAATGCATAATATTCCACGAAAACCCTTCAAATGAATCTAGATGTTATTTTTATATCTAACACATAGAATATTCCATGAATTATTCTATCTAAAGATGATGTTCCATAATATAATTCATCTCTCATCTATATCTAATTTTGAGAATAGTTCATAAACATGAATAATAAATTACATTCCCTACTAAACCCACGCATTAATTTATAAATAGAATAGAATCATGATCTAACATAACCATTAGGAGTACTTTGTAATACCACCTCACCTTATTGTAAATAAATACCCATTACATAAATTATCACTCAAACTATAATATAAGAATACACTAACCCGAACCGACACAAACTACATTGAACTAAACCAAACTAAAAAAAATGGGAACCAAGCCTACTTGAATGGAAAATATTTAGACTAAACCAATCCAAACTAAACTGAGTTCACATTACCCAAATCAACCTAACAAGAATTGTATGAAATGGATTAAAATTAACTCTTAACCAAACAAGACCAAATTTACTTAAAAATACCTAACATAAACATAAAACTATAACCAAACCAAACTAAATAAAAGTGAAATATACCATGAAGACCTAATTGAACACAAAATTAACTAAATTGAAATGAATTAATCAGACCAAAAGAAAATTGAATTGTATAAAACTGGCCAAACTAGGATTGAAAATAAATGAACCAAACTAATCAACCCTTTACATACTGAAACCTAACTAAACTAACAAATCCTATCTATATCATAACCAAAAAAACTCGATCAAACCAACTGAATTGAATTGAAATAAAATATTTGAACCAAGTGGACATGGGTAGACCTAAAATACACTAAACTTCATCAAACTAAACTAAAATCAAAAGAACTAAACTAAATTAAACCTAACTAAAAGAATTTATATAGTAATGATAAAAAAATGAACAAACTTGAACAATATTAAATAAAAACCTAATATTCATGCATTGAACCAAAACAAATAAAAAAACAAACCAAACCAAACTAAATTGACTAGAAATAATATAATCATAAAAAAAACATAACTGACCAAAATCTATCTAAACAAAATAGAAAATATATAACCAATTATAGTAAATGTATTGAATTATCCTAACCAAACCCAAAACAAACCAAACAAATAGAATTGATTTTAACCAAAATAAATAGAACCGATTTGAACCAAACTAACCCACTTTGAATCAAACTATACCAAATTGAACCAAATGAAATTGAACCAAACCATATGTACTTGAACTAAATATACAAAACCCCAATCGAATCAAAGTATACCAAATCAATAAAAATTTACCCAACCTACCCCAAATGAAACTAAATTCAAATGAACCTAATTAAATTGAATTAAGAAAAACAAAGGTAAAATGAATTACATGAACCTAAATGGGACCAAATTGAAGTGGAGAGTCATTAAGGCATCTCTCTGAAGGTCCTTTATCCATCATAAATTTATTCACTCAATTAAAATTAATTTTAATAACACCCATAGGTATTTGTATTCTATCAGACACATTATCATAATTAAATCCTTGATAATGGATTTGGAACATTATTACTCATTGATATAATTAAATTCAATATTGTGGCCTTATATTTATATTATTTTTCTATATATATAGTATTTTATTGTCTTTTATATTATGATTTTCATGTAGACTAGTTATCCAGTTATAGTTTCATATAATGTGAACAATTATCATTTCCTTAAATATATTTTTGATTAAAATTCAATCTTATTTAAGTGATTTTATGACATGAAATATAATATTTTTTACTGAATGGATAGAAGATGGATTTATGAAACTAATTAGATATCAATAAATTTTTAAAACAAGTTAGAGATATTTTCATATTTTTCATTTAATAATGCTTCAATTAGTGGTCACAAACATTTTCCATGTTATAATTTCATTGTAAGACCTTGGTTAAGTCATGAATAAGTTATCTACTATATAAAAAAATATGGTTTTCAAACAAACTAATATGTGTGGTATCACAATGGGGAGAAAATTCAATATCAAATTGTTCATGGTCCAAATGAGAGGACAGGATTGGAGAACTTATTAGTGGATCAATTTTTTTTTATTCATCGCCATGAGAAAGAAAGGATTATAACCTAAGAATACTTCGATGTGATAACACGTGATGCATGTAATGAAAATGATGATGTTAACAAGGTGAAAATTGAATTATTTTTCCATAACTCCAATATATCGTGTAATGTGGTAAAATAAAAACACTAGGATTTTTAATCATACTATTTAATGGGAAAACCATGTATGGGATTTCTAATATTTTCATCAATTGATTTCTTAAATTTTTTAAGGACTTAATTCTAGATGATGTAGATATTCCCTCAAACCATTATATTTCATGGAAGATAGTTGAGGGACTTGTATTTTCTGAAAAACATGCTTGCCTAAAAGATTGCTGCTTATTCTAGGAGGAAAATAATGAATGAAATGATTATATAAAATGTGGAACACCTCTATGGAAGAAAAATACTAATGGAATATCATCTTGTGTGAAATAGAAATTAATGTTGTAATTTCCATTTATTCTCAGACTCTAGAATATTTATAAAAATGTGATGGAATGATACCAAGAGAAATAATGATAATAATGAGTTAATTCACCCTAAATATGGATTTTCATGGAATTTATTTGATTCTTGATATCCTGATTTCATAGCTAATGTGAATAATGTAAGGTTGGGTCTATAATGTGATGGTTTTAATACATTTGGGAAGATCCTTTCTTTTCACAATGAATGGTCAGTTTTTATACACATTTATAACCTTCCTCCATGGATGTGTATGAAAAAACCTATCACTTTCATGATTATACTCATATTTATGCCTTCTAATCCTAGAAATGATATAGATGTATACATTCAACCTTTAATAAAATAATTGTTACATATTTGGAATGTGCTTGTGCGCACATATGATGCATGTTCAAAAGACATATTTCATATTCTTGTTATAATTATGTGGTCAATAAATGATTTTCCTTATTATGCAATGATGTATGGATGGAGAATAAAGGGGAAACTATCATGTCCTATTTTTATGAAGAATACATGATCCATCAGACTGATATATCATTAGAGTTTCATTTTTATGGGACATCGATGATTATTTCAAATGGATCATCTATATAGGAATAATCATCGAAGATTTAAAAATACCATGGATATCAACAATTCACATTAGAGTATGTCTAAAACTGATGTTCTTAATAAATTGAAAGATTTTAGTTTTTTATTCAGGAAGGTTCAAATGAAATCTAGAAAGAGGAAGAATTTTTTCACTGAAATCAGTTACAATTAAAAGAAGAAAAGTATCTTCTTTGAGTTTCCTTATTGGTCAATAAATTTTTTACATCATTTATTATATGTAAAAAGAACTAAAAATAATATATATCAAATGTTCCTTTCAATTATTAAAAATTTAAATGGTAAGAAAAAAGATGATTTATGATCACAGTGTAACTTGGTGGATTCGGGCATCAGACCCGAATTTCATTCTATCTGTATCAGTGAAAATAAATGGAAAGTTCTTTATGCTTATTATGTTATGAAACCTGTAGAAAAAAATAAATTTTTTTAAGTGCAAGAGATTATTAAAATTATTTATGGATATTAAAGAATCATTTCAAAATGGTTCAACAAAAGATAGTTGAATATGAAATATTTGAAGACTCGTAATTATCACATCCTTTTATATGAGTTGATTCTAATAACATTCTATCATCTTCTATCCAATAATATAAGGTTGTAAATATTATTTTGTTCCATTTCAATGGAGATAATTGTACTAAGACGTTTTCTAAGTATTTATTTAAAAACAATTGGTAGAGACACCATTAATTTTATGTGAGTTGCAGAAAATACTTCATCTATCATTTTTCTCATGCAGGTTGCATCTAACTATCAATATTATTACTGGAATACTTCTTGGAGGACCTATTTCTTTTTTTATTTACCTAAATGAAATAAATATATACATATTAAGTATTATGTTTTAAATATAAATTATCCTAAAGGTTTTATCATGAAAGGTTACTTGTCTCAAGAATGTATATATATATATTCAATGTATTTATCTGATATGACTACTAGACGGAACAGACCAATGAGAAATGAAGAAGAATATGATGAGAAAATTGAACTAATTTTATCATCACTTCCCCCAAAATAGGGAATTCTCGGATCATATACATTGACCACATTAATACTTGAATATCGAGAGATGGAACATCACACAGTATTTTTAACTATGATTTGTTCGATGACTACATCAAGTAAGTAAATTTAATATGTATATCTTATCTCATATCATGTAATATTACATATCTATTAAACTATTTATTTTTTTGTAGGGAATATAAAAAAATGATAAATATAAAGCATTGTTCTTTATCTTTGAGAATGGGAGAGACTTTGCATATAGAATATTTTTCTAATTAGTTAAAATCAATGGTTGAAATATTACTGTAAAAAATTAATAAAATTAAAATTTAATTAAGTTTAATATTTATTTATATTTTAAGTATCTAGTTTTCATCATGACTCTATCTCTGATGAAATAAGATCTTTTTCTTTTGGTCCAAATTCTGTTGTTCATGAATAAAAATCAATTGTGATCAATGGGTATAGATTTATTATCCTTGAAAAATCAATGAACATGAGAACATAAAATGATGGTGTTATGATAACTGCAAAAAAATACTGTTATGAAAATTCATTGGATAGTATAACGTGATTTTAAAAATGTATCTTGTTATAGAGTCATTGAGAAAATACTGATATTTTATTATTACTCTCATAGTCGAGTCACTATGATGAAATTAAAGTGGTTTGATTTGATGATGAGGCATAGAACATTTATTGATGATTGTGGATTTTGATTTATTAACATGACTCACACTCTTTCTACCGATTAGCCATATATATTTGCATTAATGGTGAAACATGTTTTTAATTGAAAGATTGTCTTCAACCTGAATTAGGTTTCTTTATTGAAGTAATCCCAAGATATATTTTTCATGGTGGTGATGATGTGATTGACATTATCCATGCTCCCATTGGCACCAGTCCATTTATTACTTATAATGACTCCAATATTTCAATTTTAAAAGTTGATTGTGAAGCTAAATTTGTGGTGGGAAATATATAGAATCACTGAATGTGGTCTTAGTTCTTTTGGTTTAACTTGACTTGAGTTATTAAGGTTGGTAATATTCAAATTTATTTACTATTGATTACAATTATTTTGTATCCAACTTGACCTTCAAGTGCATTTTCAATATTTACTAGTTGTAATTTTCTTTGAGTTTAAATTTCTAATATTAATTAAACTATATTTGAACCTACCAAACCAAACAATACTAAAACAATTAAATTGAAACAAAAAACAAGATGAATTTAATTTAACATATTAAACTAATTTATATGAAAATAATAGCCAATGAAAATAATGACCTAACCAAAAAAATGTTAATTTACCTAACCCAAAATATGAACCAAATGACCTAAGACAAATAAAAATGGAAAAATTTCCTGATCAATTGGCAAAAATGAGCCAAATGTCCTAAGATAAATAAAAATTTAAAAATGACTTAAATAATAGACCAAAATGAACCAAATAACCTAACCAAATTTGAATTGGATCGAATTTAAAATGGAATAAAACTATATCATACCCATGTTAAATATGTTAATTTGAATGTATTGATTTTTCTATGAAATTTATTTTAGGTTTTTCTATTCTTCCCACTAAATATAAAATGTTTTTGTTATACCACTATGTATCCCATATTTTTTTGATAATTGGTATTATTTAATTAAGTTATGTCTCATATTATTTGTTGTTTGGATTAAACATTAGTTATGAATTTATAATTAATTACATGTTTTTTTTCAAATGTAGGAAATGAAAAACACTCAGGATATATGAAGAAAAAAGAATAAAAGAAAATAATATATGAATGGGTGATATGGGAGTCCCTCTATTGGTTCCTATTGTGAGTATTTTATTTTGAATATATATATAAATAAGATATAATTTCATGTAATTATTATTTTTTTACTTTTAATCTTGATACAACACATAGGTGAAAGTTATTATTTGACCAGACTAGTGGTATCAGTACTTAGGATGATGATTTGAGGGAGGGTGGTTCTAGAGTTATGTGCTCCACTTAGCGTACTCGATCACACCTCATCCCTCTCCCTAACATATTATATACCACACCTTATAATTCTGTAGTGTCGTTAGAGACACAGAGATATTTAGGCCACTTATGTTTTCACCACCATTTGAATATGAGCCTCTTCACCTATCTTTCCCTTATATGATGATGGCTCCTACTCAACTATATTATTCTTTTCCACAGACATATGTGTCATTTATTTTTCTTCTACTTCATTCTCCCCAAGCTTCTATATTACTACTCCTACTTCTTATCTAACACATTCTGAGCCTCCAGAGCATACATTGGGACCCACTACATCTATATAGGTTGATGTTACTTTAGATACTAGGGATCTAGTGGAACCCGCTAATCAGACTACCTCAGGTATATTTATAGAACCCTCATAAAGAAATTACCATAATTTAATTTTATTATAAAATGTATTAGTATAATATTTGTTTCTTCTTTAAAAATTGGAAACTTAGATATAGAGTGTGGGTGCACACACATTCGTATGGTGTAGATATGCCAAACAAAGCTAATGGTGGATTACAATGAGCACAACCAAATTATTTGAAAAATATGGTGAGAATGTAGGAGTTTTAGGGAGATTCTTAAAAATACTTTAACATTATTCTAGTCATGACACTCTCCTGGTGAAACCTACCAAATGAAGTAAAGGAAAATGATTGGGAAAAAATATGGGTAAGAAAATATATTGGATTTAATGTTATATTATTATTTTATTTATATGAATTAATATTTTGGTTCCAGGTTTATTTTAATTTTCTTGATGGTGAGGCTATGAGGACAGCACAACTCATGGAATTAGGTGAGTTATGGAGAGCATATAAGCATTAGTTATATAGTATATAGTGTGCTAGAGTTGTTATAGATTTGAAAACCATCCCTATCATGAATGACTATCTTGTATAATATTATCATGAAAATATTTCCCAATGGACGAGTACCAAGTTCAAGGAATTAATCAAATTTGAGGTTTTTGAATGAAAATTAGCTTGATTTTTATTAATTATTTATTTTTTATTTTTGAAAATTATTTTTTAGGAATATTCAAGATTAAATAAAAAATAAATCTGATATGAAATACCTCCACACTTTGGGGTTAACTACAATGTCAGACTATAAGAGGAAGTAGGTATGAAACTCATTTAATATTATAAGATAATTATATTTCTAAAAAATGTTCATTATTGAAAAATGAGATGATAGTTTGGTACACATGGTTAACAATTTGATCCATTATATCACATAGCCAAAAAATAAAGGGTAAATAAACTATTAACTAAGATAAGTGTGTTTTATAAATTTTATATATTAAAACATGATGGGTGGATTTCAAAATAGACACTAGTGGTATATTTCAATAAATAAGGATTACCTTTTCAAGGATATCACTCTAAATATTTAAATTTATATATAACATATTGTTATAAATTATTTATTTTTTTGTGTATTCTAAATGGATAAAATTAGTATCATAATCTATAAAAAATGGCTCAAGAATCTTTATACTATATTTTGGGGAAATATACTTTTCATAAGGTGTGTGGAAGTATATTTGTACTTACATATGATTAAAATGTGACAAATAAATGAATATTATCATTTAATTAAATATAAAATACACTTTATATTCTAGTGGTGTTTATGATATATTTTTAATGAATAACATTAATATAAATAGTTATATTAATAAATATTCCCAAATAATCTTTTGAAACTTTATTTAGATTTCATTTAGATTGAGTTCATTGTAAATTTATGATTCAGTCAACATTTTTTTTAATCCTAAATTAACTATTGTAATTGGTGTTATTTCCAAAGTCATGAAATGGATAAACATAAAAAATGTGAACCTTATGATGGATGTTCTAACTTGTATTATCCTCGATATATAGTTACAAATGAGAAAATTGTATCTAGAAAAAAATTATGTTAATTAACTTATTATATTAATGAGTATACTATCTACAGTTGATATTATTATTTAGCCTCATGTTAACCTGACTAAAAAGGTGATAGGTGGTACAATAATGAAACAAATTACCATTTATATGAATTCGTAATAATATCATGAGATTTAAATTACTTTTTATAATCCTCTTGAACCAGGTGTTATTTTAGGAATTTAATCCAACATGTGTACACTTCAATGTCTTTTTCTACTTTTAACGATGATGTCGAAACCCAAATATGACCACCCACAATAATTTTTTTATTTTTATAAGAATTCACTTTTTGGTTCAGTGATAACTATAAAAAACCTCCACCAACCACTCATACAGACACCAATTACCCACTTAGACAATCAACATATAGCATACTAAAAGAAAAATTCCAAATCCATCTTCCCCCTGAACCAAGTACCGCCACTAGTGACTTGCAAAAAATCACAAATTTCAAATTTAAAATTTAAAGTCATCATCACCCATGATTCACACATCTTTTTTGAGACACAACCATCATGATGGTTGCCCTGACATCTAAGACGCACAATCATCAGGTCGACGGCCAACCGTCATCATCTTCACATCAACACATCACTCATCACCACCTTCACCATCTCCAACATCCACTACCATCATGCATCACGCACATCAAAACCTTCTCCTCCATAACAACTTCTAGAACCATCCAATGAAAGTCTTCACCATCTCCCCAAACAACACTATCGTCAGCATCTCCCTAAACAAAACACATATAATGAACATGTGGGTCTTTATAGATCATCCAAAACAGTTGACATCCTACTTAATTATTCATCTCAATTCATCTCCCTTATGAAAACAGGGATTTTCATTATTGATGTTGTCTAAGATTAATTTTCAAAAATTATGAAAGGGGATAGAATTAAGGAGGTGTCTTCAAATTTTGGTGAATAGAGGGTAGTCTTATTAACTTTCAAAAATTAGTCATGTCTTTTATTTAGAATTTTTAGTATATTTTAGGGTTTTTTCTATTTAAATATAATTAATATAGTATAAAATATAATTTTTGATATTTATTGAATAATATTTTCAATATTAATAATAAATTTTATAAATTAATTCAATCAATCCACTTTTATGTATATAAATTTGAAAAGTATTTTCACATACAATTCAATAAAAATTCCTTTTTTGATTAATGAAGGTCAAATCAGTACATAATATTTAATGTAGAAATCTAAAATCAAATAATGAATTATAAAATACAATGTACAAAGTTTCATAAGATTGACTATATGGTGGATTATAATTTACTTCATAGTGGACAACCTTTACTAAATAGTGAATATTGAATTAACTTATGGTAGATAAAATACAGTATATAGTGGACCATATCACTTGTATTTCTCTAATATCTCATTATTTTTCTCATGTAATAACTCTTGAGAGTTACACTTATTCAAATTACATTATTTTTTTATTCATAAAACTATTTTCTCTATCCAAACTATACTAACTTCACATTCAAGATATTTTATCTTAAAGGAGGAGTAAGATAAAGCCATTGAATATGGTATTTTGTCACTATAATTCATTTATCATATGTTTTTATTTTCAGATTCATTTAGAATTAATATCCATTTTAATTTAGTTGTGAAGTTAATTATTAATTACCTATTTTTTATTATGGTTTTCTATATTCAATTTCATTGAAGATGATGGTTTTGAATATTGAAGGGTGTGTGCCTCAAGAAAAATTATTTTACTAGAGTGGAAAGAATAAAATATGGAAGTGTGGTGACCTGACCGTCATTGAATTCGGTCAATGTTTGATTATTTATATTCCTAGTAACTACTATATATGTGGCAAGCAGGGTTGAAGCCATAGAAAAGGTGATTTTGACCAAAACTTTTCTAAAACTTTTCAAAATACCCCACTATTGTCAGCAGTGGAGTAGATTTCCTATTTTTTTTAATTTTTTATATTATTTTTAGGTTTTCCATAAATAAGTAAAGTAAATACAATTTTTTGGTTTTTTTTCTAAACTTTCATGAAACAAGAAAAAGAATGACAAGAAGTAACAAAGATATTAAATGTTGATAAACAAACAAGATATCTAGGGAAAAACTTTATTCTATTGATTGTAAATTATTCTTGTTCACTTAAAAGTTGATGCAATATAAAACTATATAAAAGAATGAATCACTACCCTCACTAGGAGTAAAGTCATAAATATTGTTTGATCTTGTATTTTTTCACTCCAATATTGACAACTTTGAAAATTTTTATTTGAAAATGACAACATAACGAACACACCATAAGTTTTGAAGTTTTCTGAATTTATAATATTTTGAAAGATATATCCACAATCAATCTCTCTGAATGATTGTGGAATTTAAGAAATTAAGTGCTAGAGGTAAAATTCAATTAAATGTATTTAGTACTAATCTCACTAACCAATTATAAATACATTTAATTTATAAAGTGAAAAAATAATTAAATATACCATTAGAATTTTGTAAACCCCCAAACTCGAAGGTTTAGCTAACTATCTTGACCTTTATCATATAAACTGAAAACATACAATTATAGTAAAACATATTGAAAATAAAACAGAGGAGAAGACTCCCCTATAAACTAAGGTATTGACTGATCTGTTCTTTGGATCTCTAGGAAATGGCTCTCCCGAAACTCCTCGAGGTGTCGTTAGGTTCTATTCTTTCCGTCACAAGTCTCGTCAGTGAATGAGTGAATCTATCCTCCAATAATTCTCGTTTCTCTACTTTTGTATCTTGATATCATAAACTATAGGTAACCCCCTGTTTTATAATGACTACAAGGTTCCCTCACTTGTGCACTGCACATGTGCATTTTTTTTCATGATTGGAACATTGCACTAGCATTTCCCTTGTAACTAACTCCCAGTGAGTTCGTTGTGTGAACTTGGAAGGGATTATATTTCCCATATGAACCTGTAAAATAGAGAACGTAAATACATAGTTAAGGAAATGATAATAACTAATAAAATTATTGGTTTAATTTCTATTTAAATTATAAGTAAATATTTTAATTATTCATTTTATTTATTTAAATGTTACTATTTAATTATTTATTAAAGCTTCTAACTTAATTATTATGTTTTTAATTTAAAAATCATTTATATTATTAACATTATTAGTAATTATTTATTATATATACTAAATTAGATTATTATTTAATTAATTAAATTATTTAACTTATTTTATTTATTAATTTTAGTACTATAATTATAATTAATTAAAAAGTTATATTTAATTTAATTACATTAATTAATTTTTATAAGTTAAAATTACTTATATTTTATATATAATTTATCTTATTATCTATTTTTATAACTTTATTTTATTTTATGATTATTTATTTATTTATTTAAATTATAATTATAATTAATTTATTATTGTTATTATTTTTTATTATTATTAGTTTTTAATTAGTTTAATCCCCCCAATCTTAGTGAAAAGGGGAAAGGGGGGTTCTTTGATCTTTCCCCAGGGAAGGATCTCCTGCTTGGAATGGTGTTAGGAAACCAGGTGATCAGAATGTGGCTCTCTATCGTGCAGAGGTATCTCGGCTCAGCCGTGGAAAACCCTCCCCGACTTGATAGTTTCTATTCTTAAGATTGGTGATGTGGATTTCTGTTGGGGGTCGGTGTCAACAATGGTAGAACCTCCATCTTCAAGAAAGCGAAAGGTCGGTTTCTAGATTTTCGATCAGGCATTGGTTGTCTTCAACATCAGCAAACTAGATTTCAAGTTTCAGATATAATGATTTAGGTTCAGATTTGAGTTTGTAAATGTGTTTCCTCATTTGTGTTTGCAGTGATTGTGAACCAATGGGAAGAAACACTGGTGTCTCTGAATATACGATTTCGGTGGATGCGAGAATAGTGGCGGAAGACACGGTCCATGAGGAAATGGTAGAACAATAGTTTGATGGCATCGTGAAGGGGAGGAGTGAAATAATGCTACATGAAAATAGTCTCAAGGTAGATTCAGTGCCTGAGGTTGCGGTGCCACACTAGAATGAAGAAAATGGTTCCAAGGGATAGGTTGTAGTTCCATGGATTATGGTAGGATGATGAAACATTTTGTGACATTTGTTGTGGCACCATGAAGGCAAGAGATGGTGGTGATTGTGGCATTATAATAGGATTATGGTGGAAGGAGGATAGAGTGGAACCAGTTTGAAAGGGATATGGTAATATAGTAAAGAAGAATTGACGGTGGCACCATGACAGGGGGTAAGACCATGAGGTGAGGATGGTTCCACCATAAGAGAAATGGTGTGAGGAGTTATTTGTGCCACCGTTACACTACAAAACATAGACAAATTAAAAACAAACTAAAACAAAAATAAAATCTAAATAAAATAAACATTAATTAAAATTATTGATACTCAATGACTTAAATGAATTTATGAAACAATATAAACTAAACTTAATTTATTAAAAGTTTCAAAATAAAATAATTAAATTAAAATTAAATATAATCTTAAAATTAATAAGAAACTATATTACTAAAAATTAATAAAAAATTTAAACTAAACATCTATATAACAGAGTTAAAGTATTTAAAATAACTAATAAAAGAAATTAAATTTATTAAAGTAGACAATTATTTTTTTGTTAAACAATTATGTTAATAAATGAAATTAAATTAATGAGATTTCATAAATGTATTGAGTTTATAATCTTAAATTTAAAATTACTGAATTTTTAAAAGACATCTAAAAATTATATTATTTTAAATTAATTAATATTCAATACATGAAATGTTAAATTAAAAAATAAGTAATTTAAATGTAATTAAGGTGGTTAATTAATTAATTAATAAAAAGTAAAATTATTAAATATGAATGCTAAGACACTAAACTAAATAATAAATTCTAAGACTATAAAAATAAATTAAACTATAAATTAACTATTTTAAAGCTTAAAATACATGAATTATTATAAAAAATGATTAATTGATACATTTATTTATAAAAAAAACAAAGTGTTAATATATAGTAAAAAGTGCACAAATTTTTAATTAAAATCAATAAAAATTAATTAAAAATATGTGGAAAACTATGTAAAATAAGGCCACATCAAATTCCCTCAAACTTAAGAATATTTTTCCTCAAACAATATCATGTTTTATTATCCTTAAGAAACATAAAAATGTTTTATGAATCATTTCAATATGTAACATGCCCAGAAATTAAGAAGCAGAGGACAATGAAACTGTCAAAAAGATTTTAAAGAATGAATTGTTCAAATGAAACCTTGCTAATAACATATACTCAAAGGGTAATTAAGAAAGAAAAAAACATCAATCAATGAAGATGTCTTGCCTCATATGTGACATTACTTAGTGACTCATATCAATTCAAATCTAAGATCTAAATCCTAGAGTGACAAGAGGTTAAATTAATGTGTAATTAAGAACTAAACCAATGGAAATTTTTTACTTTGACTCACTCTTAGGGTCCAAAAATAAATATTTTTTAATCACTTTACTGATACAACCTAAATGATTCCCTTATAAACAATTTGTATCCTTCTTCATCTGGAGTTCATCATTCCCCTAACCTTAATGAACTCATTTTTGACCCTAGAAACTTTATTTTATTTTTTCCATGCCATGTATCTTGTGTTAAGCACTTTGCATATGCACTTATTCAAAGTGTACAGAGGGCTTATAGTAAACAGAAACACACCCAACATCTAGGGTCTTAGAGATTCACCATAGGATTCTTGATTCCCAAATTACTCTAGATTCATAATATTTTTATTACAACCATTTATATTGTCTCATTAAGTTTATTAATTTAATAAATAATAAAAATGTGTGTCCCCTAGGATCAATTCAAACTTCTAGTTCCAAGGGTTAAGATCATAATTCCAAAAATAGGTTACCCATATCACTCTCAAAAATAGTCTCTAAAAAATTTACATTAAATCACTAAGTTTACTGACTCAAAAATCATCCCAAAAAATTAAAATTAGATTCAAATTAGTTCTTAACTACCCATCAAGCATCATTCTAAGGAAACACCTATTTGATAAACAGTGTACATCCTAAAATTGTGCAAGAATTTTGAAAACCTTTTAACATTTTTTATGAAATTTTTGAAGTGGAATTGGGAATTAACAATATCACATTATAGCACAGTTCAAAATAGTCATGAATTGACCCCCTCCCCCACACTTAAAACCCAAATTTTTATCCAAAGTTGACTTTTAAAGTGAATAAGAACAATTAAACATTAATGGTTCAAAATATATTTTGTATTTCAGTAGATTTATGACATGTATAAAGGGTCTCTTTAAAGTTAAAAAATATTTTTTTCTATAATGAATAACATAATAGTTGGTTCATTAGAAAGAACATGCATTAACATTAAATCCAGTGACCCGGATTTTTAAGAAAATTCAAATAGTTGCATGAATATTGTAAGTAAAAAGTGTATTGGGTGTAACAATTTGAGAAAGTATGATTCAAATGAATGTTCAATATAGTAGAAAAATCTATGCTAAACACCCTACAGACTAATCAGTTTCAATGAAAAACATAACAACCAGCAAGCATGTACCCCCCACACTTATATTAAAGAAATGGAATGATTTAAACAATAGTGAAATAAAATTTTTCAGTAAGGAGGAACATGCAGATTTATTTTATTCAACTTAGTGACATGCAACAAAAGAATTAGTATGCAAGGCATGAAACAGATTTTCCAGCAAACATGTAGCCGAATTTCTTATACAAGCATAATTTTTAAGGTAACAGTCATTGTATCACCGATAGTAATTACTTTGACTTGCAATAAATTTTATTAAAGTGAAAAAGGAGTATAAAAATGAATGCAAAATAAAGATTATAATATTTACCTGAATCAAATTATATCATTAATTCTTTAGCAAGGGAATCCCACTCCTTCAATGACACAACACTAACATATTTATAACCTTGAAAAGGAACCAGGAGAGCAAGAACAAGTAGTAACAAGAACTTTCCAAAAATAGAGCACAAAAGCATCACATTATTCAAGTGTAAAAATGAAACAAAGTAAAGAAAAAAATACCATGGTTTTCCTTCCTTGTAGTGATAAGTTTTAAAGTCTTCATCCAAACTTTATTCAAGATCAGTTCTCAAGCACTGTGAAGGCATCCAATCCCTTCAGTTGTCCTTCAAAATAGAGTTTCACTCTCTGCCCATTAACCAACATGGGTTTTTTCTCTTAACCTACAAGTTCAACGACTCATTTCTTAAGCACCCTTACAACATTAAACGGTATGGACCACTTGGACTTCTGTTTTATAGGGAAGATTTTGAGTCTAGAATTAAAGATAAGGACCTTTTGTCTAGGTTTGAATTCTTTGGCCTGAATGATAGAATCATGAAGGATTTTAGTAATCTCTTTATAAATTCTCAAATTATCATAAATATCTCTTCTTATCTCATCTAACTCACTCAAATCTAGTAATCTCCTCTCACCAACACTCATAAGATCAAAATTCAATGCCTTAACTGCCCAATAAGACTTGTGTTGCAACTCCAAAGGTAAATGACAGCATTTCCCAAACAACAACCTGTATGAAGATATACATATTGGGGTCTTGAAAGTAGTTCTATATGACAATTAAGATTAATAAAATTTAAGAGACCATTCTTTCCTAAAGTTTTACATAGTTTTTTCAAGTATTTGTTTCATCTATCTATTAGAAATTTCCACATGTCCACTGGACTGTGGATGATATAGAGTTCTGGTTTTATGAACACAGCCATATTTTTTCATAAAAGACTTAAACTTGAAATTATTAAAATGTGTTTCGTTATCAGTTATAAAGGATTTGGGAACTCCAAATATTGAAAAGATGTTCTTTCTAACAAATTTTATTACAAAGTTGGCATGATTATTGGGCAGTTCCACTGCCTTAACACACTTTGAAACATAATCTACAATAGCAATAATATACTTATTCCCATGAGATAATGGAAATTGACCCATGAAATCTAAACACAAGACATCAAAAATATCTACTTCCAGAATTCCTTTTTGGGGTAACTCTTGTTTCCTACCAACATTTTCTAACCTCTGACACTTTTCATAGCCAACCACATAGCTCCTAGCATCCTTGAAAAGAGTAGGCCAATAGAAACCAGATTGTAGGATTTTTTGAGCATTCATTTCACCACCATAGTGACCTCCCTAAGGTGAGGAGTGACAACTCTCTAAGATAGAAATCATTTATTCCTCATGCACACATCTCCTAAGGATTCCATCAGTACATCTCCTAAACAGCATGGGTTCATCCCAAAGGTAGTATTTAAGTTTAGAAATAAATTTTTTCCTTTTTCTATTGGACAGATTTTTAGGAAAGAATCTTGATGCAAAGAATTTGGCAAAATATTATTTCCAAGAAGATTGTCTAATTGGAAAAATTGAACAGTTTCTCATCAGGAAAAGAAGATTTTATTTCCTTGGGATCTTCAGATTGAGTTTTAGGAATCCTAGAAAGATGGTCTGCAACTAGATTTTCATCTCCCTAGTTATCCCTAATCTCTAAATCAAATTCTTGTAAAAATAAAATTCATCTAATTGGCCTAGGTTTTTTTCTTTCTTAGACATAAAATAATTCAATGAATATTGGTCAGTGAAAATGATGACTTTTGAACCTAACAAATTCTGTATAAACTTATCTAGAGAAAAAACAATAGCTAACAATTATTTTTCAGTACTATAGTAATTACTTTGGGCTTCATATAGCAGTATATTAGCATAATACACCACTTGTAACTTTCTATCCCTCCTCTGTCCAAGGATAGTACCTACAGCCATGTCACTAGCATCCCACATAAGCTCAAAAGGTAACTATTAATCTGATGTAGTGATAATGGGTGATGTAGTGAGTTTCAGTTTAAGAAGATTAAATGATTTAAAACAATTTTCATCAAAATTGAAATTTTTATCCTTAACAATCAAAGAATATAAGGGATTTTTTATTTTTGAAAAGTCTTTTATAAACCTCTGGTAGAAACTGGCATGCCCTAGAAAACATCTAATACCTTTAACATTTCTAAGAGGTGGGAATTTTAAAATAAATTCTACTTTAGTAGTATCAACTTCTAGACCTCTCTTGGAAACCTTATGACCAAGAACTATACCTTATGTGACCATGAATTAAAACTTCTCCAAATTAATAACAAGGATGTTTTCAAAGCATCTTTCCAAAAATAACTCAAGATTTCCAAGACATGTATCAAAAGTCATACCCATAATGGATAAATCATCCATGAAAACATCAATGATTCTTTCAATAATGTTTGAAAAAATATCCCTCCTATACTTTTGAAAGGTGGATGGAGCTCCACATAACCCAAAGAGCATCCACCTGTTAGAAAATTTCCCAAAGGGGCATGCGAAAGTAATCTTTTCCTGATCCTCTGAAGAAACGGGAATCTAGTTGTAACTAAAATACCCATCCAGGAAATAGAAAAATTCATTTCCCGCAATCCTCTCAAGAATTTGATCAAGGAAGGGAATTGGAAAATGGTAATTCTTAGTGGATGCATTTATCTTCCTATAATCGATACAAACTCTCTATTATATGGATTTCCTAACTTGTATTTCTTCATTTTTTTAATTTTTAACTATAGTGAAACCTCCCTTCTTGGATAAAACCTATACAGGGCTGACCCAAGCACTATTTGAGCTGGGATATATGATTCTAATGTCTAGACCCTTAATCATTTCCTCTCTTACAACTTCTCTCGTGTTTGGGTTCAACGTTATTTGAAACCCTACCCTAGGCTTATGGTCAGGCTCCATAGTTATTTTATGCAAGAATAATGAGGAACTAATACCCTTTATATCAGCTATGGTCCAGCCTATGGTAGATTTAAACTTCTTTAAAACACTTAACAATATTTCCTATTGATTCTCATTATGTTTAGGAGAAATTATGATAGGCAAAGTGGAATTCTCACTCAAAAATGAATATTTCAAATGAGCAGGGATTGGTTTTAATTCAAGAGTGGGTGGCTCTACACTAGAAGGAAGAATCCTAGGCCTAAGAGGTCCAAGATCTTCAACATATTTCTCGTAATGAGTATTCAATGATGAATTATTTTCGACTTCCAACTCAAATTAAGAATTAACATTTCTATTATCCACAGTGGGTAGCAAACTATTCAGAATTTCCATTTCAAAATTTTACAAATTAATCAAAGAAGAATCATCAAGTTATCTTATAATTTATCCCTAAAAAACATCAAATTTCTCTTCACGGTTGGTGTTAATAGAAACACCTTCAAATTAACTCAAAAATATCCTATGTTTAGAAACTGAGGACTCTTCTACAACAGAAACTAGACAGTTGTCCAGTTCTAGAAAATTTTCCAGATTTGGTGTTTGAGCATAATTTTCAACTTTTGAAACATGTAGGTTATGATTTTCAATTTTCAAATTAGTTTCTTTAACAAATTATTGATTTTTAGATTATTTAATGTTTTCAGTTGAATTTTCATCCTCTAATGACTCTACCGTTGAATAGTTTTCAGAAAAGGTTGGTCCTTTGACATTTTTAAACACATTGAATTATTCTTATTGTTCTCCAATTTTAAAAATAATATGACCCTTAGAAACATCAATAACAGCACCACCTATGGCCAAGAAAGGCCTACCCAAGATGATGGTAACCTCTTGATCACACTCCATGTCTAAGACTAAAAAGTTTTTAGGCAGAAATAGCTTCCCTACCCAAAATATCAAGTCATCTACCCTACCCACAAGATGAGTGAAAGATTTATCAGCCAAATGCAATATGACTATGGTGGGTTAAAGTTCACCCAACATCAACTGTCGAAACAATGATTATGGGAGAAGATTAATACTAGCACCTAAATCACAAAAACAATTGATCTGATTATAATTTTCTAGTGTCTAAGGAAGGAAAGAATTATATGGGTCTTTCAATTTAGGTGGGATTTTCTTTTGGAGTACAGCACTACACTCATTAGTGAGGTTTTAAGTAGCAAATTCTTCAAGGGTCATTTTTTTTGAAAAAAAATTCTTAAGAGATTTTAAGTAATAAGGTATTTGAATTATGTCTTGAATGAATGGAATATTTACTTGAAGTTTGGAAAAGAGAACAAGGAATTGAAGATGTTCAGCCTTGGTGTTACTTTGTGGTTTCAAATTCTCAGAGAAAGGGATGGGTGGGGGAAAAAATTTAAGAATAGTGGGTATATCCCTCACATATTCCTCAAAATTTTCTTTTCCTTTATTATTTTGTTTTTTAGAAAAAAATTCATCTTGTGTTTCAAGCAATAAACTCATATTTTCATCATTTCCTATAGCTTTATATGAATTTCCATCATGTGAACGAAGTAGATTTTTATTACCAGATTCAAGAAAAAATTTATTTTCGGTAGTTTCAAAGTCTTTTCAGCAACAATTTGAGTATTCATCACACCTCTAGTTACTACCACCATGGAATTCTCTCTATGGTAAAGTTCATTTGTGCTTGGAAGTCTACCCTTTTCCTTAGATGAAAAATCACTAGCAAGTTGGCCTAATTGTGTTTCCATGTTTTGCATTCTAACATTATTTTGCATTTTATTTGACTCATATTGATTTTGTTGTTTGGTTAGATAATTCATGTATATTTCTTCTTGAGAGTTAATTTTTTTCGAGATTAAATCAAGCTTAAAATAAATTCGATTACCATTTTTTCCTTGTTCATTTGAAGACTCACCCCTTTGTTGATTTTAAAAATTTGGTCTTGGTTGGTTCTGATAGTTAGGGGAAGTGGATTTCTTAATTAGTCCTTGATCCTTCCATGATAAATTTAGATGGTTTCTATATTCTTGATTATAATTGTTTGAAAATGGATTTTGTTTGGGAGGTATCCTAGGACCATAATTGACAAATATTGAGATATCTTGTTTTTTGGATGGTATATCGAAGTTAGGAAACAAGTTTTTAGTATGCCCAAACATTCCAAATTGTGAACATTGTTCTCTTAAATATTGATTGGTGTTTTGACATCCAAGTTGATTAACATTTTGATTAGATTTATGGTTTATTAAATATTGAAGTTGGTTGCTGATTTCAGCAATTTGGGCCCAAGTTTCATTCATTGAACCAGTGTTTGAATTAACATTTATATTGACTATTTTCCTTCTTGAATTATTATGTTGTGAATTTAGTGCAAGATTATTAAAAATTTGCCTCAAATCTTCATATGTCATATCATTTTAATTTACCCCAGTAGTTTGATCAACTTGGTTCTATCCAGAGGATGATAGCCCTTCATAGAAGGTGTCTATGAGAAGGTGGGATGGAAGTTGATGATAGGGACACTGCCTTAGCAGTTCCCTAAATATATCTCAAAATTCATGAAAAAATTCTCTATCCACTTGATAAAAACTAGTTATTTTTGTTATAAGTTCTCTTTTTAATATTTTGGGATAGAATTTCATTATGAATGAGTTGTACACTTGATCCCAATTTTCAAATATTTTCTCATATAGACTTAGAAACCAATTCCTATCATTCCCTTTAAGTAAAAAGGGAAATATTAACATTCTTAGCCCATTATCTGCGAGTACTATAAGAGGTAATTTCTGCACATTTTTATAGAAGTCCCTAGTGAAGGAAAGAGAGTCCCCATTAGAAATTCTATTAAAAGAAGGAAATAGTGAGATGTGTGACTGTTTAAGCTCATAGTTTCAGGATATAGGAGATAACCTAATGGAAGATGGATTTCTTGAAACTTAAGGAAGTTAAAAATCCCTCATTCTAGGCCTTTCCACTTCATCTATTGGTTCTAGTTGATGATTTTGAAATTCATTAGGTTCAGGAACCCTATTCTCTATATTCTCCTTTTCTAATTTGTTTTTCTTTCATAGAACAGTTAAGTGTTTATCTAATTTAGGGTTCAGGGGCTCTAATATATCAGTGGTAGACCTATTGTTTATGAAATAAGTGATAAAAATTGAAATTTATCACAAACAACAATAGCATTAATGTAACAAACAGAAGTTGAAAAATTTTAATTTTTTAACATTTTTCAAATTTTTTCAGTTTTTTTAGTTTTTTTTTAGAAATGTAATGGATCGTTCCTTCCCCAACAATGGTGCCAAAAACTTGACCCGACTGTCATTGAAGTCGATCAAAGTTTAATTATTTATAATTCTATTAACTACTATATATTTGGAAAGCATGGTCGAACCCACAGAGAAGGCGATTTGGACCAAAACTTTTCTAAAACTTTTCAAAAGAGCCCATTGTTGTCAGTAGTGGAGTAGATTTCTTAGTTTTTTTATATTATTTTTATGTTTTTCATAAAGTATTAAAGTAACTAAATTTTTTTTGTTTTTTCTATAAACTATCATGAAACAGGAAATAGACTGACATGAAGTAACAGAGATATTAAATGCTGATAAACGAACTAGAAGTCCGAGGAAAAACATTATTCTGTTGGTTGTAAAGTATTATTTTTAACTTAAAAGTTTATGAAATATAACACTATAGAAAATAATGACTCCTAAGAGTAAATTCATAAATATTTTTTGATCTTGGAGTTCGCCACTCCAAGATTGACAACTTAGAAACTTTTTATTTGAAAATGAAAACAGAAGAAACTCACTGTAAGTTCTAAAGTTTTCTAAATTTATAATCTTTTGAAAGATGTATCCAGAATAAATATCTCTGAATGATTGTGGAATTTAATAAATTAAGTTCTAGTGGTATGATGAAGTTGAATGTATTTCGTACTGATCTCACTAACCAATTCTGAATACATTGAATTGATAAAGGGAAATGGAAGTAAATATACTAGTAGAATTTTGTAAATCCCTGGACTCAAAGGTTTAGATAACTATCTTGATATTTATCATATCAACTAAATACATACAATTATAGTAAAATATATTGAAAAGAAAATAGAGGACAATAATCCCCTTCAAACTAAGGTACTACCTGATTAGCTCCTTGGATCTCCAGGAAATGGCTCTCCCGGAACTCCTCCAAGTGATGTTAGGTTCTATTCTTTCCTCCGCAAGTCTCTTTAGTGAATGAGTGAATCTCTCCTAAAATAATTCCCATTTCTATAATTTTTTATCCTATTGTCATAAATTGTACATGATCCCTGTTTTCCACCGACTTCAAGGTTCCCTCACTTGTGCACCACACACGAGCATTTTTTTCATGACTCGCACATCACACTCGCTTTTCCCTTGTAACTAACTCCCGGTGAGTTCATTGTGTGAACCTGGATGGGATTATATTTCTTGTATGAACCTAAAAAATAGAGAATGTAAATACATAGTTAAAAAATGATAATAAGTAATAAAATTATTGGTTTAATTTCTATTTAAATCATAAGTAAATATTTTAATTAATCATTTTATTTATTTATTTGTTACTATTTAATTATTTATTAAAGTTTATAACTTAATTATTAAGTTTGTAATTTAATAATTATTTATATTATTAACATTATTAGTAATTAGTTATTATATATACTAAATTAGATTATTAATTAATTAATTAAATTGATTATATTATTTCATTTTTTACTTTTAGTACTATGATTATAATTATTTAAAAACTTAAATTTAATTTAATTACATTAATTAATTTTTATAAGTTAAATTTACTTATATTTTATATATAATTTATCTTATTATGTGTTTTTATAACTTTATTTATTTAATGCCTATTTATTTATTAATTTAACTTATAATTATAATCAATTTATTATTGTTATTTTTAATTATTTTAATTTTTTAATTACGTTAATCCCTCCCCCCCCCCAATCTCAGTGCAACACGGAAAAAGGGGACGGGTTTCTTTGATCTTGCTCCAGGGGAGGATCTCCTGCTTGGAATGGTGTCAGGAAACTAGTTGATCAGGCAGCAGCTCTCCATCGTGCAAAGGTATCTCGGATCAGTGGTGGAAAACCCTCCCTGTCCTGACAGTTTCTCTTCTTCAGTTCATTGGCGCAAGGTTCAGGTGGGGGTCGGTGCCAACAATGGCTGAACCTCCATCTTTGAGCAAGTGCAAGGTCGGTTTCCAAATTTCTGATCAGGCACTGATTCTCTTCAACATCAGCAAACTGGATTTCAAGTTTTATATACGGTGATTAGGTTCATATTTGAGTTTGTAAATGTGTTTCCTCATTTGTGTTTATAGTGATTGTGAACCAATGGGAAGAAAAACTGGTGTCTGTGAATGTGCGGTTTTGGTGGAAGCGAGAACAGTGGCGGAAGACACGCTGCATGAGGAAATAGTGGAACAACAGTTGGATGGCACCATGAAGGGGAGGAGTGAAACGATGTGACATGAAAACAATCTCAAGGTAGATGCAGTGTGTGAGGTTATGGTGCCACACTGATATGAAGAAAATAGTTCTAGGGGTAGGTTGTGGTGCCATGTATTAAGATGGGAGGATGAAACGGTTTGAGAAATTTGATGTGGCACTGTGAAGGTAGGAGATAGTGGTGATTGTAGCACTGTAATAGGATTACAGTGGATGGAGGCTATAGTGGAACCAGTTTGAAAGGGATACAGTGAGACTATGAAGAAGAATTTATGGTGGCACCGTGACAGGGGGTGAGACCGTGAGGTGAGGACGGTGCCACCATAAGAGAAGCGGTGTGAGGAGTTAGTTGTGCCACCGTTACACTGTAAAACAAAGAAAAATTAAAAGGCAAAATAAAACCAAAATAAAATCTAAAAAATATAAAAATTAACTAAAATTATTGATACTCAAATAATTAAATGAATTTATGAAACAATAAAAACTAATCTTAATTTATTAAAAGTTTCAAAATAAAATAATTAAATTAAAATTAAATATAATCTTAAAATTAATAAGCAACTATATTTTTAAAAATTAATAAAAACATAAACTAAACATCTATATAACAAAGTTAAATTTTTTAAAATAAATACTAAAAGAAAATAAATTTATTAAAGTTGAAAAATAATTTTTTGTTAAAAATTAAATTTAATAAATGAAATTAAATTAATAATATTTAATAAATGTATTGAGTTTATAATCTTAAATTTATAATTAATTAATTGTTAAAATACATTTTATAATTATGTTATTTTAAATTAATTAATATTTAGTACATGAAATGTTAAATTAACAACTAAGTAATTTAAATGTAATTAAGTAGATTAATTAATTAATTAATAAAAAAGTCAAATTATTAAATATGAAGGCTAATACACTAAACTAAATAATAAATTGTAAGACTATAAAAATAAATTAAACCATAAATTAACTATTTTAAAGCTTAAAATATTTGAATTATTATAAAAATGATTAATTGATAGATTTATTTATTAAAAAAAGGTGTTAATGCATAGTAAAAAGTGAACAAATTTTTAATTAAAATAAATAAAAATTAATTAATATGATGTGGAAAAACTGTGTAAAATAAGTCCACATCACGCATTAAATGAACCGATGCAATAGTAGATTGTAAGTTTTAATTTATTGATTTCAAATTTTAATATCTATTTTGTAACTTAATAGCCCATTTATATTTGTAACAGTGTGATTTGGAGGCCCTTAATGAGAAAGAAGTTGACAACATTTGGTTAAATGATCACTTACATCAGGTTTTTGGAGATGAGATATAACATCCCATAACCCGCACTCCTGGATCATGTGCTTAAAG
This sequence comes from Viscum album, assembly GCA_963277665.1. Classification (NCBI taxonomy): domain Eukaryota; kingdom Viridiplantae; phylum Streptophyta; class Magnoliopsida; order Santalales; family Viscaceae; genus Viscum; species Viscum album. Next base: position 1,646,921,996 of record OY728164.1, read on the forward strand.
TCATAACCATACATTCACATATTTGATACTGATAATTTTAATCAAAATTTTTCTATCAAAATATTACAACATAAAAATTAGAACATAGATAACTTACATACTATAGGACCTTTCTGGATTATAGTTTTAGAGAATAAGTGAAACTTTAAATAACTCATACTGGATCACTAAGCATTTTAGGACAAACTCTTACATAAACAACTCATATCAACTTGGACTCATAAGTCATCAAAAGTAGATTTCTCCCATTTAATCCAAATTTTCTTATTTCACAATAGGTAATCAACATTATCATTGTGATATACTTTATAGACATAAATCAGTCAACATAAATCCTTAAAAACCTAGGGGAAATGAAACATAAGAAGGTTGAGCTCAAATGCTCAGTAAGGGTAAACATAAGCTTTAGAAATTAAATGTCATCAATAAGAATAAGAATGTATAAGGGAATGATGATTTAATAAAATTTTATGAGAGAATAATAAAATAACTCATACCCATTAATACCCATACCGTCAAATATAAAAACATGTAAAATGCAAGAGTAATCATAATCAATAATCATTATCCATTTGATATCAATCTTGATCATAAGAAACATTATAAACGTATATTAATCCTAAAGAAACACATAAAGGTAACATGGGAAATCATTATAGTTTTCACACTTATAAATAGAATAATCATTCATTTTACTTCTATACATGTCACTCTTATAATGTAATATACATAAGGTCTACTTCCACACCCAATGCGTTCGACGACTATCAGAGAACCACCTATCATTGGTCTATCACGGAACCACTCATCATTGGTTTATAATGTAACCACCCATCAATTTTCCAATTACCATTGAAAAATCATCATAAATAATTAACCCATGTAAACAAAATGTTCTTAACAAAAATATCTTTGAAAAATGATTAACCCATGGAAAAGAAATGGGTTAAATAACAATCTCTTTAAAACATGATTAACCCATAGAAAGGAAATGGGTTTAATAAAAATATCTTTAAAAAACTTAATCCATCCAAGTAATGAATTAGTATGGTATCAATACAAAATATTCCTAGTATAGGATAAGTAATAACAAGGTTTTTTGATGTTGATGAATGGAAATACCATTAAAACATCCTTAAACCATTCTTGAATAAAATGTCCTTTTTGTATTGAAAAACGTTTTCAAAATACTTTTCTTTTAAAATTACTTTGGAAAATAATTTCATTAAAAATTATCCCTTTATAAATCAATGGAATATTCAAATAAATTTTGTTGGTCAAATTCGTACATGTTGTATGAGGTAAAAAGAACATTACTTTTGTATGGTATAAAGGTTAGAAAAATTCCTTATTCGGAAAGTGACAAAAATATTACATTGAAAGATTGGTGAAAGAAAAAAAGTGTTAAAATTTCATTAATAAATTTTTTTTAGAATGGTAAAAAACATTTTTGAAAACTTTTTTATAAAATAGGATTTTTAGAAGGAAATAGGTTCTCCGAAAAAAGAGAGAATGAAGTCAGGTTTTCTTAAAAAAGATTCTAAAACATTTTGAGTACCAAAGAGTGGTAAAATAGTAATAATACTTGAAAAGGTCATAAATAATAATAGGATAGAAAAATTAAATGTTTTATTGAAAAATATTCATAAAATTTTATCAAATGGAAATGAAATATCATATAAATTATTCTTTAGGAAAATAATCTTTAAATATTCCAAAGTGTCTCATACAACTTTGAAACGTATGAAACATTAACCCCATGAATGGAATGATAATAAATTAAACTCATATTATCTTTAGAATAATTAAATTCATGATATGACATTTCAAATGATAATTATATAATCCTCGTAAAAGAAGATAGGAGTACAACATATCAAATGACTCAAAGAAGGAAAATCGTGAAAAAGTCCATTACCACTTTGGTAACTTCGAAAACATAAACCCCATGAAAGAATAATCATTAAATTAAACATTTAACTACCATTAAGATAAATTAATTAATGATATAATATAAAAAATGTAAGTATATACACCACAGAAAATAAGTAAGTGGTGAATAAGATTTTTATCTCACATATATAAAAAGTGAGATGAAAATATATCACCTTGAGTCTGATTTGTCATGCTTGTTCTCTATATTCCTGAATAATAAACTTATTTTAATTATATAATTTCTTAATAACCATTTCCAATTTTATTATTACTTTTATTTTACTTATAAATGATCTATATACAATCACTTAATCAAAAAAGTTTAAGTTGGATGTTTTGACAGTATTCGACTTATGTCTCAAAATTGACTTTGATAGGTCGAATATGGTCAATGATTTCATTACATAAACATATAAAAAATAATAATAATTAAATAATGATAATATTTATACATAAATTATACATTTAAAACCTATTTTGAAATATTTTTATGAAAAATGAATCAATTTTACAATCATGGACACGGTGGGTCGTACGTACGCATGAGTAACGTTCCATTTTTCAATGATCGTTATGGAAAAAGGGTAAGTAACATTATATATTTACATAATAATAATTATATCATAAATATAATTTTATTTAATCATATATACTTATATATATAATTTTTGTGATGTAAAAGGAATCACATCGCGTCGAGGAGGTGGTAGTCCACATGTCCACGACCAACGTTATTACTTTTTAGTGTGTAAAAGGGGTAATAAATAAAGTGACATATTATAATTAAAAAAATAAAATTATGTAATAAATATCATATATATTTCATTTATGTTACATATGTTTAATTAAAACCATTCTTTATACATTCCATGTATAGTGTGAACGAATTACATCGCTTTGAGGGGCGGTAGTCCACACTTCCACCAATGATGTTATCACATTTACACAAAATGGAAGGTATAGAGGTATATGTTATAAAATATTTAAATAAGCATAAATAAATTATAAAAATAATATATATCATATATAAACAGTCTTTCCATCATAATTCCCACTATGATAGTTGTTAAAGGAAATATAAACAATCATTATTTCATGAGGCAGCAGTTTGTCGTACACATAAATAGTAAGGTAATTACCCATTAGAAGGAAGTGTGTTTAATTGTAGGTATAAAACTTAATATTAAAGCATATAATTATATTTATGATTATTATTTTGTTATGAAATCATGGATTAATAAGAAACTAATGGGTGTAGAAAGAAAGAAAACATAAATGAACATTCAAGAATGTTGCCTCTTTTTTTAGCTAACTCCTTTTGGTTTAAACCAAAGGAATTCTTTTTTGGATTTATTCCAAATGGGGGGATAATAAGTTTAGGTTAGGGATGTTTTGATATTATTTTATAAGATTTTGTATGATTCAAATTATATTTAGAGGTGTGAGGAATGGGAAGAGTGAATTTTTTTTATAATGTAGGGGGTGTCATTCTTGCAATTACTAAAAGGTAACACTATTGGGAGGTATCCCTTTATTAATTGGATTAAAAAATGAAAAAATAATGTATTAAAGTGAATTTATGTTCTATAAAAATCTCCCCCACACAAAAATAAGTATATTTTTATAATTTTGTTCCTTAACTTCTAAGTTTCCCTAATTTTATCATTTTCATTTTTATTAAAGTAACAATATTTATAACCTCATTATTTTAACCATTAATAATAAATTAAAGTGAGATTTATAAGAAAATATAGAACCAATTAAATATAAATATTATATCTAATTTACAAAATATAAATATCATGTGTTTTGGAAATTAATTTTAAAACAAGCGCACGTAACTCCTAAAAACAATGCCTTAGCCCGGACCGTGCAATCAATATTTTCACTATCTATGGGTAAATATGTTAATTATAAAGGCTAAATTGTTAAATTAATAAAACATATTTGATATTTATTTACACTTAAAAATAACTTGGAATAATATAGTATATTTATTAATTTTAATTTATTTAATAAAATATCATTTATTGTAAAATAACACTAATATCAATTTTGACATTACTTATTAAATTTTAATTTAAAAATATCAAAACATTATTAAAATTCATATTTATTAATTTTAAAGATGTTTAACATTATATATTCATCAAAAAATAATAATTAATGATAATAATTCAATCAATTTACTTCACTTTTAATACTTATAGTATCATTTATTTTATTTAATTATTAACTAAACAATCATTTTGTTGGTGTTTCTTAGGTAATTAATGTAACTAATTCATATCTAAAAAATAATGATCAATTATTATGACAAAAATAACTCATTTATATTTCAAAATGATATATATAACCTAAAATATGTTGTAACACCCCAAGCTTCCTTGTTATGTTTCCCTTTGAATAATGCAGTAGCTTGTGTTGTGCGGAACATGGAGTTTTAACACACCACATCCAATAAAACTAGCCGTTATGAATAGTAATACACACTTTTTTAAATTTTATAAATTTTATTTTTCAAAATGGACTTCATTTTTGAATTCAGAATATCGAAATTAGCTTGGTGTGAATTTTTGGTATTTTTCTGAAAACATTCAATTTTTATAAATAGTGAAAAACACCGCATTATTGTTTAAAACCGACTTTTTTATTTAAGTAATTTGTTATTTTATTTTATTTTATTTTAGGTCAAAATAGATACATAATACCTATATATTTTCAATGTAATTAATTTAAGTCATTTTATAATAATTTTAGATATATAAAATTTTATTGAACTTTTTACCATCTTTTACCCACCCTCTATGAGCATTTGCAAATTTAAATAAAACATAATTTTATCACTTCTATGAGTTGAATTTAAAAAAATTTAAAAGAAGGGTTTACATCAGTAAGTAAAATGTGGTTCAATAAGATGAAAATAATTTTTTTTTGAATAGTAACTTTTGACTTTTATTTACCACGGTTAAAAGTAAATAGGGTAATTAAGGGTAAAAATGATATTATAATTACCCTAACACATGTCCTAATTCTATTGGATGAGTGTAATTATACCGAAAACAATCTTTGGAATAAAATTTGATCCTATTTGGTCCACTTGGATTAGATTAAGACATTTATTATTATTTTATTTAAAGAAGAGTTAAAAGAGTTAAATTCAAAGTTTAATAACTAAACCATTCTTAATATAGGGTTATACATAAGATAAATTCAACTATAAAAATTCACTAGAAATATAAAATGATTTCCTATGTAATTTAATTTTATTTATAATTTTTAGACATTAAATAATTTAATTTATTTATGAGACAATGATGATGCAGTAATTACCTTACTAATGAAATATTAAAATAATTGATATTATAAATATCCAAATAAATGTAAATTGAGACTTCTGATGAATTCCACTAATTTAATAGGTAAATATTACATGATATTATTAATTAAATAAATATTATTCTAAGTGATAAAGTATTTGTGGATTTCAAAAAAACATTAAATACTAAATAGTGTTAAAATTTAGAGAATTGGGTTTTTAAAACAAATACTATATTATTGATTGATATAATATTCATAAAAATATACAGTTTAGAAAAAGGACTTATATGAGGATATATATATTAATAATGAAGCACTCGGGGTTCTCTTGGTAGTTTATAGTAATTTTATTAACCATATAATATAAAAATACAAAGAGACATGGAAAATGTCAAACTATTTAACTAAGAGTTAAATATAAAAGATAAGGTTAATATGGTGACCTAAACCTATCTAAAACCTATTGGTTGAGAGTTTTTAAACCCATAACCACCTTATACTCGAAATAAATCATTTTTAAGCCATTAGAAACTGAAAATAATTTTATTATAACATAATATTTAACGATTTTCCTAAAGTGACCATCACCTATCTTATAAAAGGGTACTTCCCCTTCTCTTAATTTCACACCTCCAAAGCCAATTTTTTTGGCCAAAACCTTACCAAATATCCTCTAAACTATCCCCCCTTCAACCTATAGTCCTTACTTTGATCATAAAGCCAACCTAAGGATCCCTTTTGATCAACTCAAAAGGAAACACCCAAAGAAGAGGTAATAATTTCACCACCCTCTTTCTAGTTCTTTTCTTCTTCCATTTCTTCTTCCTTTGTTTTTTACATACCAAAATAATAACTCCAGTACCTTATACATACTATGACTTTATTATAAATATGTTATAACCATATTCGTTATTATATCCATCCTATAAATGACAAAGTCATCATACGTGTGTACATACGGCTTACCGTCTCCACGTCGTGGTGTAGTTTGTTATTCAAACACTTCATTGTTTGGATGGGTATAATAATGAGTATAAATAATTTAAATAATAAATATAACATGTTAATGATTCTGTATATATGATATAACATCCAATTGAATACGATTTCACCATCAATATAATGATAGTGTTGCTCATGCGTACGTACGGATTACCATCTCTACGAACGTGATGAGATTCATTCCCCATCATAATCATTCAAGAATAATCTTCATTTTATGATTAAAAATAATGTTTATGAACATAATATCATTCCTTATATGAATCAAATACATCCTATCAATAACAAACATAGCTTACGTAACCAAGCATAAAAAGGAAAACAAATCTGTTAACACCTGAAATGATGATACTACTGAAATATTATTGACAAAGAAATATTATAGGATCGTATATGATATAATATTTATATATATAGTTCTTTTATAATTTAATAAAAATGTTTTAAATATTATTCTAGAGTTTATCATACCATATACTAAGTAAAAGTACAAGTTAAGGATTAATTCTACAATCTCTTAACTTATCTGAGGTTGGTAATACGTAGGTATCTACTGGGACCTCTTTATCATCCACATTCGTGTTTTCTTTAAAATGTAATTCAAATTTTTTTTAATATTTACTAGACTATGGGTTAAATTCATTTATACCCTTATTTTACCACATATGTTTTGAAATGAATCATTCCATCATTTTCCAAACAAGGTACTCTATGACCTTCTCGACAAAATTAAGGTAAGAATTCCTTTTTTTAACTTATACAGTGGGTACGGCTATTTTATACCATTATGACATCATCAAGGCTTCCCATACAATATTATAAGAGTATTTTCAAAATAAATGTTTTATTTTATAATTATATGACTTTTAAATGATTTAAAAATAGAAAGATATATTTCTTTACAAAAAGTTTTGATTTAATCTATGTCAACATAGTTTGATGGATTTTAAGCTTGTTTGAAGTTGATTTATTATTATACAAATCTTCCATATTGTATTGAAGTTTTTTTGATATTTTTGACTATGGATGTGTTATTTTTACACCATTCATGGTTTATGGATAAATTATTGACATTTTTTATTCTAGTTTTAATGTGAATGTTTATGTTATGTTTAAACCTTTTCATATGAGGAATGCATTGGACTTAGTAAGTGATGGGTGGAGCCCGCTATATCTCCTAAATGTATCGGTAGGTCTCTTGAGACAAACTTGTGACTTGGAATGAGGCCTTGATAAAATATTATTTGTAGTCTCGGCACAAGTCCTTGACTATGTGGTTATGAAGTCTGGCATTATGCATTCCATCATTATGGAATTGGTTATTCATATTACATGTGATTATTCAACCAGTAGACTGTCCATGTGAATAAGTAATTGGAATTATTTGATTTATTTTTTAAATATTATTATGAAGTTTATGTTTAAAAGGCTTGTGTTTAGTCTTATGCATTGCCTTAAATTTTTATGCTTATTTATGAAAGTTTCTATTATATTGTTATCCTTACTGAGTATCTCAGCTCACCCCTTTCTATGTTTTATTTTTTCCAGGATGTGAAGAAGTATATTATGGTTGAACTGTATAGATAGGATAAGGATATAAGTGTGTTAAAATGGAAAAAAATGTTGTTTATGTATTTATTTCATGTTGTAATGTAAAACTTATGAAGGCATCTAGTACTTCCAAGGATACTAAATTGATCGGTCTTTCAGTATTTGATCCATTATGATCATGCCAATGCTATGTAATAATGCACCGACTCTGGGTAACTGGGGTCGGGGTGTTATAGTTGGTATCAGAGGAAGTTTAGTACAAACCTTGGAAACTAGATTTTGATAAACTCTGATTGGAGCACATTACCCTAAGATGGACTTTGAGGATTGGTATAGAAGAACTTCCTAGAATTTTGGTAATATAGAGATTTTGTGTATTTTCCAAGCAATACATCCCTGTCTGGATACAAGCAGGTATAGATGGCTCTGGAATAGATGTACATAGGAGTGAAAAATCTTACAAAGAGTTTCAGGCTTGACCCGGGGTATCCTGGTACATGACAACGAGCTTTGTCGCACTCTTGGTTACGACACACCGGGAGATATTCTTAGAATAATTCAAATTTCCTTTACAAACCATTATGAAGGATTTATGAGTATATATCTCCTCAAAGAAAACATTTTTTTATGAGTATATATTATATCCATAAATTGTTCAATTTATGTTAATTATTTTACAAGTTTGGAATTATGTATTGCGATTCATAAACTAATATAGTGTATACTATTGTTATGAAATGGCGCCTAGTGGGAGGAATGGAAACTGTATTAATGCACATAATCCATGTAGGGATTACCCTCCTACTCAAGATAATTATAGTGGAGCTGGTAATACAACTAGTGCTGATTAGTTTATCACCATACCGAGACAACTCACATATGTTATGAATAATAACCTTACATGTATGGAGCACCTTGATCTACAACGCGGAGGATCAATGTTATACTGCTTCATAAGGCAGCAACCACAAACATTCTATGGGAGTACAAATCCCTTAGTAGCTGATCAATGGATAAGTTCCTTAGAGAAAATATTTCATGCTTTGGGGAGTATTAAAAGGGAATAAGTTTTCATGGAAATTTATTGCCTCATGGGAGATGCAGATCAATGTTGGTCATTAGTCCAAAACACAAATAAAGATGAAGAAGTATCAAACATGGAATGGAGGTAGTTTAAAGATATTTTCTAAGAAAAATACTTTCCTCGTGACCATCGATCGAATATGGAAAGACAATTTCTGAGTATGAGGAAAAAGGAGGATGATAATGTCACAAAGTATGAGGATAACTTTACAAGGTTATCAAGGCATGCAATAGATTATATACGTAACCCAAGGAGTAATATTGATAGATTCTCTGATGGGTTAAAACCATTTCTCCACCGAGCATTAGTCTCACAATCCTTCTCATCGTACGAAGATATTGTCTCATGTGCTATCAAGATAGAAAAGGAATTCTCTAAGTCTTATGGCTTCAAAGAAAAGCAAGAGAAGAATAGATCTATTGATCACTCTAGAAATGGAAATAAGGGGAAGAAGAGAAAAGTTTAATATGGATCATGCAGTAAAAGTGGGAAGAAACATCTCGGTACTTGCCTGAAGGGAATGGGAGTCTATTACAAGTGTGGTGAAAAAGGACACCAAGCTCGTGATTTCAAGGGAAAGAAAGAGGTCGTCAATGTTGAATGCTACAATTGTAGATAAAAGGGACATTATACAAATGAATGTCTTATACGCCAAGGGAACTTACCTCAGAAAATTCCAAGGGAGAAAGTTCAAGCTTATGCGATCACTACTGCTAAGTTTGAAGCTCCGAAAGACATGGTGGCAGGTAATTTAATGGTTTCCTCAAGTTTAGTCAATGCTTTATTTGATTCTGGATCATCACATTGTTTTATATCTTCCCAGTTTGCTAATAAAATTTGATATTTTTAATTTGACTTAACAAGGGAGTTGTTAGTCAAAACTCCTAAGGGAAGTATCATCGTAATAAAGTTTTATGAATCAGTTCCCATTAGGGAATATAAATGTTCTTTATCTGCTAATCTCATCATTATACCCATGATTGAATTTGATATAATCCTCAGAATGGATTGGCTTCCAGACCATGATGTAAAAATTTATTGTAAGAAGAAGGAGGTTACAATTTTCAATGAGGATAAGGAGTACCTTGTCTTTAGAGAAGAAATGTCACAACCTGATTCTTATCTAGATCCACCCCCAGTAGATCTACTAAATTCAATTATTAGGGAGGAAGAGAATGAAATAATTATGGGTGAGTAAAAGAATGTTCGAATAGAGGATGTACATATTGTACAAGAATATGTTGATGTGTTTCCATAGGATTTTCCGGGACATCCTCCAGAACGAGAAATTGATTTTTCCACTGATTTAATTCCTAGTTCAAGGCCCATATCAAAGACCCCTTATGAATGGAAATTGTGGAATTAGTGGAACTAAAGAAACAACTAGAGGAATTGAGTAATAAGAGATTTATTCATCTTAGTGTATCTCCATGGGGAGACCCTGTCTTTTTTGTTAGGAAGAAAGACGGATCTATGAGGCTACGCATTGACTACAGGGAGATAAATTATATAATAATAAAGAACAAGTATCCCCAACCTCGCATTGATGATTTATTCGACCAACTTCATGGAGATAAATATTTTTTAAAGATTGACCTTCGATCTGGATATCATTACTTGTGTGTAAAGAAGGAATACATTCTGAAAACAGCATTTCAAACCAGGTACAGGCATTACAAGTTTACAGTAATGCCTTTTGGATTGACTAATGCACCCTCTGTCTTCATGGATTTAATGAATAGAGTTTCAAGGAATATCATGATGACTTTGTATTGGTATTTATTGATGATATCTTGGTATACTCAAAAAGATACATAGATCATGAAAATCACTAGTACGCTATTCTGAAAACCCTCAGAAGAAATGAATTATATGGGAAATTTAGCAAGTGTGAATTCTAGCTTCAAGAGATTTCTTTTCTTGGTCGTATTTTCTCTAAGGATTAAATCTCTGTTGATACATCAAAAACCAATGCAATCCAATAATGGTCAGCACTAACGAGTATAACTGAGGTATGCAGTTTTATTGGTTTAGCAGGTTATTATCGATGTTTCTTCCAGAATTTTTCTCGGTTGGCTAACCCATTAAACAAGATCACACGTAAAGGGATTAAATTTGTTTGGACAAAAGAGTGTGAAGAATGTTTTGAATAACTAAAGAGAAGATTAGTCAATGCTCCTATCTTGACTCTACCATCAGGCAACAATGGGTTTGTTATTTATAGTGATGCTTCAAAGAAAGGACTTGGTTCTGTCCTTATACAGAATGATAGAGTTATTGCTTATGCATCACGAAAGCTAAAAATTCATGAGTAAAACTATCCCACTCATGATCTTGACACTACGAGAAAAATTGCTTTTTGTGATGGGCTATTTGCAATGGAATTAATTCCCATTGCAAAATGTTAGGCGCGGTTTGCACGCCAAACCACGGGAAGGTTATTTGCGACAGGGAAATACCCCCACCGCAAATAGTGTGTCAGTCGGAGGGTATTTGCGACGGGTCTCGTCGCAAGGCGGTAAATAGGTTTTTATGACGGGATGTTGTCTCGTCGCAAAAAGTGTGTTGTCAGGTACCATTTGCGACAGGTCCCATCGCAAATACCCTTTTAACCACTGACAGTAATTAATGCGGGCGAAGGTATTTGTGACGAGTCTCATCGCGAAAGGTACTATTTTCAATGGGTAACCCATTACAAATAGTATCGTCGCAAATAATCTAACCTATATATACCCCACATCCATTTTTTTATTCCTACTCTCAATTCTCACTTTCTCTCTCTCTCTGAACTCTATTTTCAGAGCAAAAATTTGTGTGAGTTAGTTTTTTTCACAAAGAAGTTGTGAACCCGTCTATATCTAAAGGAGATCAACTTTAAAGGTATTTATATTTTTTTTAATTTAGTATTTATTTCATTTTTTTATGTTAGTTTTAATTATATTTTATTAGTTGTAATTAAATTAAATTTAAATTGCTTTGTTATCAGTATTTATTTGTAATAATAAAATGAAATTATTAGTACTAATTTTTAATAATTAGTAATAAATAGGAATAATTAGTAATAAATATGAATAATTAGTAATAAATAGGAATAATTAGTATTAAATAGGAATAATTAGTAATAAATAGGAATAATAAGGAATAAATAGAAATAATTATGAATAAATAGGAATAAATAGAAATAAATAGGAATAATTAGAAATAAATAGGAATAAATAGCAATAAATAGGAATAAATCGTAATAAACTGGAATAAATAGGAATAAATAGTAATAAATAGGAATAATTAGTAATAAATTAGAATAAATAGGAATAAATAGGAATAATTAGGAATAAATAGAAATAATTTTAAATAAATAGGAATAATTTGAAATAAATAGGAATAAATAGGAATAATTAGTAATAAATAGGAATAATTAGGAATAAATAAGAATAACTAGTAATAAATAAGAATGGAGTTTCTTCCACTATCTCCTACAGCTTCTCCACCTCCTCCAGAAGATGACCCCCCCCCAGTGATTTATTTTTTATGTTAAAAACATTTGAATTCAATATTTATTATAATATGAACTATTTACAGTTTCTGTCTTTTATATTGGTGTGAATATTGCATAATTTAATTTTTTTAATTTTTATTATTTTATTATTTATTATTACTATTATATTTTTTAATGGTTGTTTATTTTACGAATAATAATAATAATAATTTATATTTTTTATATTTTTTTTGTGAATAATGAAAATTTTAATATTATTTTATTATTTTAATAATATTAATATTATTTTTTCATTAATATTAATTTTATGAAATATATTTATTTAGTATTATATTTTTTAATTTTTGTTTATTTTACTAATAATAATAACAATAACATTTTATGATTTTTTTTATATTTTTTGAGAATATTGAGAATTTTAATTTTTTAATTTTTTTTATTTTAATAATATTAATATTATTTTAATATAATTTTATTAATGTTTTTTTATTAAATTTTAATTTTTAATTTTTTAATTTTTTCATTAACTTTTTGCGATGGGACCAAGCGCTCGTCGAAAAAAGTTTATTTATATAAAGTATATAATCGGAGACTTATTTTCGACGGTGAAGTTCCCCATCGCAAATACCATTTTTTGCAACTGGCCCATCGCAAAAAAATGGTATTTACGATGCCATTTTATGCAAAGATATATTTATGATGGGACCCCATCACTAAAGCTTATTTGCGACGGGATCCCATCACAAATAGCCCATCACAACTATCACAAATTCCAATAGTGTGATTTAGAAGTTGTAATCTTTTCTCTGAAGATATAGAGACACTATCTCTATGGTAAAAAATGTGAGATTTATACTGATCACAAGAGTTTAAAGTATATTTTCTCACAAAAATAACTCAACATGAGGCAAAGGAGATGGCTTTAACTACTCAAGGATTATGATTGCACAATACACTACCACCTAGGGAAGGCAAATAAGGTGGTAGATACTTTGATCAGAAAGGATCATGGAGTTTTGAACAAGATGAGATCTGAAAGGGATCCTATTATCAGGGATCTAGTAAAGATGGATATGGGAATAACCATGGAAGGGGAAACATCAATACTTTTTTAAATGGTTTCCAAAACATCTTTACTAGAAAGGATAAAAAGTTTTTCATACTAATGATGAGGAGTTTCAAAAGAAGTTTAAAGATGTAAATGATGGGAGATTGAGTGACTTCGTATATGAAGATGGAATTTTGAAAATTGGGAAGAGACTTTGTGTTCTCGATATACCTGATCTAAAAAGGGAATTTTTTTATGATGCTCATAGCTTTAATTTCTCTATACACCCTGGGAGCACCAAGATGTATATATATTAGAAGGAACATTTTTGGTGGGACAACATAAAGAGAGATATTATTGGTAGTGTGTCAAGATGTATGGTTTGTCAACAAGTGAAAGCTAGAATGCAATAGCCTAGAGGAGTAATGCAACCTCTTACCATACCTTAGTGGAAATAAGATAATATTAAGATGGACTTTTCATGGGGCTACCAAAGACTCCTAGAAGGAATGATGCAATATGGGTCATTGTTGATATTTTTACCAAGTCAGCACATTTTCTTATTATAAGAGAAGAATTACCACTTAAATGTCGAGCAAGAATTTATATTAATGAAGTTTTAAGACTCCATGGTGTACCCCTATTGATTGTTTCTAATCACGATCCCCATTTTACATCAAGATTTTGGAAGGGTCTTCAGAAATACTTGGATACTAAACTTAATTGGGCATTGCCTACCACCCTCAAACCGATGGAAAATCAGAACAGACTATTCAAACATTATAAGAGATGTTGAGATCTTGCTCACTTGACTTTCAAGGTATGCGGGATCAATATTTACCTCTGGTAGAATTTTCTTATAACAATACCTTCCATTCAAGTATTCAGATGGCACCATATGAAGCGTTATATGGAAAGATATGTCGCGCACCAACTTGTTGGGATGATGTTGGTGAAAGAAAACTCATAGGCCCAAAACTTGTTGAGGAAACAATGAAAAAGGTAAATATTATCCAAAGTCACATCAAAGCAGCTCCAAGTAGGTAAAAGAGTTATGCCGATAATTGGAGGAAGGATTTGGAATTTCAAGTAGGAGATCATGTTTTCTTGAAGGTATCTCCATGGAAGGGTGTTATACGATTCGGTAAGAAGGGTAAATTGAGTATCAGGTACATCGGACCTTTCAAAATTCTATAATGAATTGCAGTTGCGGCTTATCATTTAGAAATACCTCCAAGTCTCTCCAAAATTCATGATGTATTCCACATATCACTGTTGAGAAAATATATTCCTGACCCAACACATGTACTCACCTATGAAGAAATTGAACTGGAACCTAATCTATCTTATTGTGAAGAGCCTGTCAAGATTCTTGATCCCAGAGAACAAGTGCTGAGAAACTGGACGACTCGTCTGGTAAAATTTCAAAGGAGAAGGCATGAAATAGAAGAGGCAACATTGGAACTTGAGGAACTTATGATGAAGAACCAACCGAATTTTTTTATTCATTAATATTCTAGAAATTTTGATGACGAAATTATTTTAAGGAGAGGAGAATGTAACACCCCAAGCTTCCATGGTATGATTCCCTTTAAATAATGCAGTAGCTTGCGTTGTACGCAACTTGGAGTTTTAACACACCACGACCAATCAAACTAGCCGTTATGAATAGTAATAACCACTTTTGGAAATTTTATAAATTTTATTTTTTAAAATGGACTTCATTATTGAATTCGGGATATCAAAATTATCTTAGGGTGAATTTTTGGTATTTTTTTGAAAACTTTAAATTTTTGATGAATACTGAAAAACACTACGTTATTGTTTAAAACCGACTTTTTATTTAAGTGGTTAGTTATTTTATTTTATTTTTTTTATGTCAAAATAGATACATAATACCTATATATGTTCAATGTAATTCATTGGAGTCATTTTATAATAAGTTTACATATATAAAATTTTATTGAACTTTTTACTGTCTTTTACCCACCTTCTAGGAGCATTTGTAAATTTAAATAAAACTTAATTTTACCTCTTTGGTGAGTTAAATTTCAAAAATACGAGAGACATGGTTGAAATTAGTAAGTAAAATTTGGTTCAATAAGATAAAAATATTTTTTAGAGAATAGTGACTTTTGACTTTTATTTACCACAGTTAAAAGTAAATAGGGTAATTAAGGGTAAAAATGATATTATAATTACCCTAACATGCATCCTAATTCTATTGGATAAGTGTAATCCAACCAAAAACAAACTTAGTAATAAAATATGATCCTCTTTGGTCCACTTGGGTTAGATTATGACATTTATTATTATTTTATTTAAATAATAGTTAAAAGAGTTAAATTCAAAGTTGAATAACTAAACCATTCTTAATATGGGGTTATACATAAGATAAATTGAACTATAAATATTCATTAGAAAGATAAAAATATTTCCTAAATAATTGTATTTTATTTATAATTTTTAGATATTAAATAATTTAATTTATTTATGACACAATGATGATGCAGTAACTACCTTATTAATGAAATATTAAAATAATTGATATTATAAATATCCAAATAAATGTAAATTGAGACTTCTGATGAATTAAGCTAATATTATAGGTTAATATGACATGTTAGTATTGATTCAATAAATTTTATTCTAAGTGATAATGTTTTTATGGCTTTCAAAAAAATCAAATACTAAATAGTGTCAAAATTGACATAATTGAGTTTTTAAAACAAATACTATATTATTGATTGATATAATATTCCTAAAACTATAATGTTCTGAAAAAGTAATTAGATAATTTTATATATATTAATAATGAACCTCTTGGGGTTCTCTTGGTAGTTTATAGTAAGTTTAATAACCATATAATATAAAAATACAAAGAGACATGGTAAAAGTCAAACTATTTAACTAATAGTTAAATCTAAAAGATAAGGTTAATATGGTGACCTAAACCTATCTAAAACCTATTGGTTGAGAATATTTCGACCCATAACCACATTATAGTTGAAATAAATCATTTTTGATCCATTTGAAACCGAAAATTATTTTATTATAAAATAATATTTCAAGATTTTCCAAAAGTGACCCTCCCCTCTCTTATAAAAGGGTACCTATGCTTATCTTAATTTCATACCTCCAAATCCCTTTGTATCAGAATTACCCTAACCAAATATCCTCTAAAATATCCTACCTTCAACCTATAGTCATTACTTTTATTATAAAGTCAACATATGTAGCCCTTTTGATCAACTCAAAATGAAACACCCGAAGAAGAGGTAATAATTTCACCACCCTCTTTTTAGTTGTTTTCTTCTTCCAATTCCTCTTTATTTGTTATTTCCATACCAAAATAATAACTCCAGTACCTTATACATATTTTTATTTTATTATAAATATGGCATATCCATATTCATTATTCTATCCATCCTATAAATGAAAAATTCACAATATGTGTGTACGTACGGCTTACTGTCTCCATGTCGTGGTATAGTTTGTTATTCAAAAACTTCATTATTTGGATGGGTATAATAATGAGTATAACTAATGTAAATAATAAACATAACAAGTTAATTATTCTTTATATATGATATATCATCCAATTACAAATTATTTCACCATCAATATAACGACATTGTTGCTCATGCGTACGTATGGATTACCGTCTCTATGAACGTGATGAGATTCATTCCCCATCATAATCATTCAAGAATAATTTTCATTTTATGATTAAAAATAATGTTTATGAACATAATATCATTTTTTTATATGAATCAAATACATCATATCCATAACAAACATGGCTTAAGTAACCAAGAATATAAAGGAAAACGAATCAGTTAACACCCAAAACGATGATACTACTGAAATATTTTTAACAAAGAAATATTATAGGATAATATTTGATATAATATTTATGTATATAATTCTAGAATAATTTAATAAAAATGTTTTAATTATTATACATGAGGTTAAAATACCATTGACTAAGGAAAATTACAGGGTAAGGGTTTATTCTAAAACCACTTTACTTATCTCAGGTTGTTAATACGTAATTATCTACTGGGACCTCTTTATCATCAACATCCGTGTTTTATTAAAAATGTAATTCAAAAAAAATACTATTTACTAGACTATGGGTTAAAGTCATTTATAACCTTATTTGACCACATATGTTTTGAGATGAATCTTTCTGTCATTTTCCAAATAAGGTACTTTATGATATTCTTGACAAAATTTAGGTAGGAATGTCTTTTT
Source organism: Viscum album (assembly GCA_963277665.1). Taxonomy (NCBI): domain Eukaryota; kingdom Viridiplantae; phylum Streptophyta; class Magnoliopsida; order Santalales; family Viscaceae; genus Viscum; species Viscum album. The sequence goes on from OY728164.1 coordinate 1,646,939,690, forward strand.
TAACTTATATGGCTGGTGCAGTTATTTTCTGCCATTATGACATTGTCGAGGCTTCCCATACAAGATTATAAGAATATTTTCAAAATAAATGTTTTGTTTTATAATTATATGAAATTTTAAATTATTTCAAAATAGAAATAGATATTTATCTACAAAATTTTTTGATTTCATCAATGTCAACATCCTTTGATGGATTTTAAGATTGTTTGAAGTTGATTTATTATGATACAAATCTTCCATATTGTATTGAAGGTTTTGTGATATGTTTGACTTTGGATGTGTTATTCTTACACCATTCATGGTTTATGAATAAAGTATTGACATTTTGTATGCTAGTTTTAATATGAATGTTTATGTTATGTTTGAACCTTTTCATATAAGGATTTCATTAGACTTAGTAAGTAATGGGTGGAGCCCTCTATAGCTCCTTTATGCATTGGTAGGTCTCATGAGACAAACTATTGTCTTGGCACAATGCCTTGAAAAAATCTTATTTGTATTCTTGGAACAAGGCCTTGACTATGTGGTTATGAAGTCTGGCATTATGCATTCCAACATTATGATATTGGTAATTGATATTACATGTGATTATTCGACTATAGAATATCCATGTGAATAAGTAAAGGGAATTATTTGATTTATTTTTTCCATATTATGCTGAATTTTAAGTTTAAAAGGCTTTTGTTTTAGTCTTATACATTGCCTTAAATGTTTATGTTAATTTATTAAATTTTTCACTATATTGTTATCCTTACTGAGCATCTAAGCTCACCCCTTTATATGTTTTATTTTTCCCAAGATGTGAAGAAGTATTTTGTGGTTGACCTGTAGGGATAGGATAAAGATATAAGTGTGTTAAAAGGGGACAAAATGTTGTTAATGTATTTATTTCATGATGTAATGTAAAATGTATGAATGTATATAGTACTTCCAAGGCTACTAAATTGATCGGTCTTTCGGGATTTGATCCCTTGTGATCACGCCAATGTTATGTAACAATGTATCGACTTTGGGTAACTTGGGTCGGGGTGTTACTTATATTTTTTTCATATCTCAAGGTTTTATAAATGTTAAAGGTGAGTAATGTTCCTTTTTTTTCTTTTTCCTTACTTAACTTATCATATAGGGAACTTTCATGAACATGTGCCCCACTAACTCATAAAATTCAAACAAAGAGTGGATATGGAAGAACTATTAGTATCTAATGGAATTTTTACATGTTTCTAGGTTATTTTGGCCCTTAATTTTAAGGATTAGTCCCTTGTTAAGCTTAATTTTACCTTAATCATTATAATTAATTTTAATCTCTTTCACTAATATTTTTTGTTAAAAATTTAATTTGGTCCTATAATACAAAAAAAATCATACTTATTACAACCATGTATGTACATTTTTTCAAATTTATTTCAAATTAGTAAAAAAATTAAGTTTAATGCTAATCCTACACACACTATATGACAATGGGTTTTTAAGGAGAAAATATCACATTTTCATTAAGTATTTATATATAAATTAAATATGAAAAAATTATTTCAATTAGTTAAATTGCATTAATGGTTATAGAATTAATCTATTAAGAATTTGAAAAAATTTAAATATAATTTAATATTAATAATTATTTAAAAAAGGCAGTTTTCACCTAAATTGCAGTATTTTCACTATTCATCAAAAAATGAAATTTCTCATAAATATACCAAATATTCACCTAAAGTAAATTTTGATATTAGTATTTCAAAAATGAAGTTTATTTTTATATATAAAAACTATAAAATTGAAAAAAAAAATACTTAAAATAGGTTCAACATTAAAAGGTAGTAAAATAGCCATATTAAATAATAATAATAATAGTATATTATTATTCAGTAAGACTTGGCCTTCCATGTAACAAAATTTATGAAAGGGACTCGATGTTGGGTGAAAATAAAGATAAATTTGGTGTGATGTTTTATGCAAGCTAAACTATGTATTTCATGTAACGAAATCTATAAAAGAATTTAAATTAAATTGAAAGTGTGTATTCTATAAAATCTAGGGATGTTACATCCTAACCCCCTTAAAATAAATTTCACACTCAAAATTAACCTTTGTTATAAAATGGTTAACATTTATAGCATTCTTTTATTAAAACCCATATCATAAAAAGTGTTAATAAAACATCATCTTAAAAAGGGAAAGTAGAAGATATAAAGGTCACCAAAAGTTACAAATTACTAGGATTCCACCAAGGGAGAACATAGGTGGGAATGGAGGAAAAGCATAAATAATTATAGTGTAATTCAGATTATCATTCACAAAATAATGAAGGATCAATGGAAAGTTAAGGGCCTCAAAAACATAAATATATGATGATCAAAAAGACTATTATTTCATCAGAATTGAAGGTACAAGGATAATAATTTTTTCTTCCAGATCCTTCTCATAGAGTTAAATAATTATCTTACCATCAAGTTCAAGAGAAAATATACTTACTCTATGAGTATAATTTTATCCTTTAATAAATTTCCATTAAAATATAATATTTTTATCTAAATAATGATTATTCAAGATGATGTATTAATTGTTGAAGTACTAAAATCAACTTTTAAAGACCACATATCCACAAAAGAGACATTAAAGATATTACACGTGTCTATATACATTAACCAAAACCAAAATTTTATCACATGGTATGATAATTACTAAAATAAATAAAACTTCAAATGATACACTAACTATAAAAATTCAATAGTAATACCCAAATCTAAAACTAAATTATTGGATAAATAATTATCCTTAAGATTCTTCAAACGTTTCCTAACTATGTTTGATACCCAAATATTAGAATTATTTTATCATATATTCTTCTAAGATTAATAAACCATTATTCATTATAAAAAATACCATATTTTTTCGAAATAAACATAATCATTACCTAGAAAAAAATATACTAACTTGGACATCATGTGGGCTAGTGGAAATACATGAAACCCTTATCATCCTTTAGTCATGGGTTCAAGCACCACCACCTAGCTAGATTTGATGGGTTTTAACTGAGCATATGGGTTGTCATTTTTTTCATTGAACATGAAAACCAAATCCTACCTAAAAAAATTATTTTTATCCTAGGGGATAAAAATACTTCATCCCCAAAAATATCTACAAAAATATATTTAAGATCTCATCACTCAAAAACCTTAATGGGGTGCCTAACATTTTGAACTTGTGATTATACTTAATCTTATAGACCTATGAATGTATCCATAACTCATAATATAACCTCACATTAAAACCTTATAATCTTCAAATTTATCTAAGTCGGCCTTTGGTACCGACTATAACAACCAAAAACCCACAATCTTGGATCCTTTATTATAAACCATAACTTTACATTCCCAGCTTTGATGCTGATAATTGTGACAAAAAAAATTTGGTCAAAAACTTTCAAAATTAAAAGTATAACATGGATCACTTACATATTGGATGAACTGTTAGTTTTATAGTTTTACAGAATTAGGACAAACTCCTACATAAATAGATCATATCAACTTAGACTCATAAGTCGTCAAAAGAAAATTTCTCTCATTTAACCCAACTTTTCTTATTTCATAATAGGTCATCAACATCATCTTTGTGATATCTTTTATATAGATAAAAATTTCAACATCATTCTTTAAAAACCTGGGGAAAATAAAACATAATAAGGGTGATTTCAAACACTCAGTAAGGGTAAACATAAACATTAACAATTAAATGTCATCAATAGGAATAATATTGCATAATGGAATGATGAATTAATAAAAGTGTATGAGTGAATCATAAAATAACTCATACCCATAAGTACCTAGACCATCAAATATGAAAACATAAAAAAGGAAAGATTCATTAGAATCAATAATCATGAGCCATGTGATATCAATCTCAATCATTAGAAAAATTATAAACAAATATCAAGACTAAAGAAACATTTAAGGTTACCTTGGGACATCATTATACTTTTCACACTTATAAATGGAATAACCATTCAGTATATATCCATACATATCACTCTAATAAATATAATATCCATACGGCCGACTTCCATACCCAATGCATAGACCCACCCATCGTTGGTCTGTCATAGAACCACCAATAAATTTTCTATATACTAATGAAAAATAATCACACAAAATTAATCCATGGAAATAAAATGGTTTTAATAACAATCTCTTCGAAACATGATTAACCCATAGAAAGGAAATGGGTTAAATAACAAACTCTTTAAAACATTATTCATCCATGGAAAGGAAATGGGTTAAATAACAATATATTTGAAACAAAAATAATCCATACAATGAATTAATGAGGAAAATATCAATACAAAATATCCCTAGTGTAGGATAAGTAACAACAAGGGTCGTTGATGTTGATGAATGGAAGTACCATTAAAAGATCATTAAATCATTCTTGAGGAAAATATCCTTTTTATATTGAAAAAACATTTTGAAAATAATTTTCTTTGATAATAACTTTTGAAACTAATTTCTTCAAAAATTAACCTTTTAAAAAATTAAATTCAGCTTCGAAGAAATGATTTCATGTAAATATGGACATGTTTTATGAGGTAAACAGAATATTCTTTTTTCATGGTAAAAATGTTAGAAAAATGCCTTGTTCGAAAATCTATAAGAAGAATCCATTGAAAACATTAGTAGAAGAAAAAAGGGTAAAAATGTATTTAATAAATAATTTTTTTAATGGTTACAAATATTTTTTGAAAACATTTTTTGAAAACATTTTTAGAAAATAGGGTTTTTAGAAGAAAATGGTTTCTCTGACTAAAGAGAGAATGAAGTTAGATTTTCTTATAAACATTTTGAGTACCAAAGAGTTTAAAATGGTATTGATACTTTAAAAGGTTCATGAATAACTATAGGATATTAAAATTAATGTTTTTATTGAAAAATTTCCATAAAATTCCCTTGAATTTAAATGAAATATGTTAGAAATTATTCTTGAGGAAAATAATCATTAAACCTTCCAAAGCATCCCATACCGCTTTAAAACATTTAAACCATTAAACCCATGAATGGAATGAAAATAAATTAAACATATAATATCATGATAATAATGATATTGATGATATAAAATGTCAAATTAAAATTATATACACCTCGTAAAAGAAGATAGGTGTATGAAATATCAAATGTCTCAAAGAAGGAAAATTGTGAAAAAAGTCCATTACCACTTTGGTAACTTCGAAACCATAAACCCCATTAAATAAAAATAATTAAACGAAACATTTAAATAACATAAAGATACATTAATTCATGATATAATATAAAAAATTTCATTAGATACACCACTCAAAATAAGTAAGTGGTGAATACTCCATTTATCTCACTGATGTAAAAAAGTGAGATGAAGATCCCTTACCTTAAGTCTGATTTTTCATGATTGATCTCTATATTCCTAAATAATAAAATTATGTTAATTATATACTTGATTAATAAACTTTTACAAGTTTATTATTAATTTTATTTTACTTATCAATTAGTTATATACAATTACTTAATCAATAATGGTTAAATCAAATGTTTTTCCCGTATTTATCTTATGTCTCAAAATTGACTTCGATAGATCAACTATGGTCAATGATTTCATTACATAAAAATATAAAAATAATTATCATATTTATAAAAAAGTTATATTTTAAAAAAAAACATGAAATATGGTTATGAAAAATGAACCAATGTTACAATCATGGAGACGGTAGGTCGTACGTACACAAGACTAACATTCCATTTTTCAATGATCATTATGGAAAGAAGTTAAGTAACAATATACCTTTATATAATAATAATTATATCATAAATAAAATTTTATTTAATAATATATACTTATATATATAATTCTGGTGATCTAAAAGTAATCACATCACGTCGAGGAGGCGGTAGTCTACACGTCCATGACCGACGTTATCATTTTTTAGTGTGTGAAAAGGGTAATAAATAAAATAATATATTATAATTACAAAAAAAATAAATTATTTCATTAATATAATATATATGTCATTTATGTCACATATGTTTAATTAAAACCATATTTTATACATTTCATCTATCGCATGAACGAATCACATCACTTTGAGGGGGTGGTAGTCCACAATTCGACAAACAATGTTATCGTATTTACACAAAATGTAAAGTATAAAGTTATGTGCTATAAAATAATTAAATAATAATAAATATATAAAAAATATCATATATATCATATAAAAAAATTCATCATAATTCTCACCATGAGAGGTGGTAAAGGAAGAACGAACAATCATCATTTCGTGAGGCAGTAGTTTGTCGTACACATAAACTATAAGTTAGTTACCCATTATATGGAAGTGTGTGTAAGTGAAGGTATAAAACTTATTATAACAACATATAAATATTTTTATTATACTAATATAATTATTTATTCATGTAAAAAATAATAAATTAATGGGTTTAAAAAGAAGTAAAAAATAAATGGATGTTGAAAAATGTTACCTCTTTTTTTGGGAAAATCCTTTTGGTTTGCACCAAAGGACTTATTGGTTGGATTTATAACCAAATTTATGATTCTTGGTTTAGTGTATGTATGTTTTGATACTATTTTAGTATAGTCTAGGTGATCTAAAGTGGCTTGAAAGTTGTGAGGAAGTGGAAAAGTGATTTCCTTTTTATAATAGAGGGGGAGTGGCATTCTAGTAATTACTAAAAGGTAACCCTATTAGGTGGTCTCCCTTACCTAATGGGATTAAAAAAATGGAAAAGTAGTGGATTAAAGTGAAATTATGGTCGAGAACAATCTCCAAAACACCAAAATAAGTACATTTTTATAATTTTGTTCCTTAACTTCTAAGTTTCCCCAATTGTAACATTTTCATTTCTATTAAAGTAACTATATTTATAACCTCATTATTTTAACAATTAATATTAAATTAAAGTGATATTAATGATACAATATAGTCCCAATAAAATCTAAATATTATATCTAATTTAAAAAATATAAATCTTATGTCTTTTTTAAATTAATTTTAAAACAATCACATGTAACGTGTAAAAATATTACTTTAACTCGGACCGTGCTAACAATGTTTTTACTATCTATAGATCAATACGTTAATTATAAAAGATAAAATGGTACACTAATAGACCATATTTTATTTTTATTAACACTTAAAAATAACTTTTCAGAATATAGGATTTTTATTAATTTTAATTTACTTAATAAAATATCATTTATTTTTAAATAACAATAATGTCAATTTTGACATTATTTATTTAATTTTAATTTAAAAATATCAAAAAAATATTATAATTCATATTAATTAAGTTCACAGCTATGTAATATGATATATTCATCTAAAATATAATTAAATATAACAATTATTACAATTTAATTCATTTTAATATTTATAGTATCATTTATTTTAGTTAATTGTTAACTAAATAATCACCGAGTTAGTGTTTCTTAAGCAATTAATGTAACTAATTCATCTATAAAAAAATAATTATAAATAATTATCATAAAAATAACTCATTTATATTTCAAAATGATATATATAATCTAAAATATGTTGTTTTTCCATATCTCAAAGTTTTATAAATTTTAAAGGTGAGGAAGGTTCATTTTTTGTCTTTTTCCTTACTTAACTTATCATATTGGTAACATTCATGAACATGCTCTTCAAAAACTCATAAAATTTGATCAAATAGGAGATATGGTAGACCTATTTGAATCTAATGGTATTTAAAAAAATTCTAAGTCATTTTTTCCCTTAAGTTTAAGGTTTAGTCCCCTATTATTCTTAAATTTACCTTAATCACTGTAACTAATTTTAATCGCTTACACTAATATTTTTTATCAAAAAATTATGTTGATCAAATTAGACCAAAATTTTCATAATAATTACATCCATGTATGTATTTTTTCCAAATTATATTCACATAATTATCAAAATTAAGTTTAATGTTAATTCTGTAAATGCTACGAGACAATAGGTTTTTAAGGAGAAAAGATAAAAAATTCATTAAGTATTTATATCTAAATTAAATATAAATAAATGATTCTAATGACATAAATTGTATTAATAATTATATTATTGATCTATTTAGACTTTAAAATAATTTTAAATTTTAATTTAACATTAATAATTATTTAAACAAAAAGGCGGTTTTTAAATAAATTGCAGTATTTTTCACTATTCATCAAAAAATGAAACTTCTCAAAAAAATACCAAAAATTCAATTAAAATAAATTTTGATATGATGATTTCAAAAATAAAGTTTTTTCATATAAAAACTATAAAATTGAGAAAATTTATATTTAAAATAGGTCCACCTTAAAAGGCTATAAAATTGAACTATTAAATAATAATATTAATAGTTTATTATTGTTCAGTGAGTCTAGGCAATTCATGTAACACAAGTAATCAAAGTGACTTAATGTTATGTGAAAATCAAGATAAACTTGGTGTTTCATGTGATGCAATATAAACTATTTATTTTTTTTAACATTATCTATAAAATAATTTAAATTAAATTGAAAGTATATATTTTATAAAATATCAGTATTTTACATGAGAACCATAGAAGAGTAAATTGTTGACCAGGGAAGTGTATTGTCCTCATGAGATATTGGCCCACTATAGATGCCCGTTCTAGTAGCATCAAGTTGTAAAAAGCTAATTCATGGCTATCCGAAGCTCAATCCTAGGCATAAATATCCCAAAATATGGTCATATAGGAGTGTGAACACAATCAAAGCACCAATAATGAATTTATAAAATTTATGGTTGTTTTATGTCTATCACATCCATCAGATACCACCACATCTTGTGATTAATATATTTCAACAATGATTATTTTATATAGTTCACCAGGAAGTGGTCCTAGTTGTAGTCGAGACAATGACATTCCTAGTGATGGTGATGGCAAGGATGATAATGAGGAAGAGGGTGAAGAAGGGGGAGAGGATGAGGATAAGTTTGAGGCCGGGGATAAGGTTGAGGATGAGGTCAAGGATGAGGATAAGGATGATGGTGATGATAGTGATTGTGATGAGGGACAAATTTATCCTTTACATTTTTTACTGATATTTATGACATTTGATTTTTTATGATTTGTTATGAATGAATATATGTAATGTTCTTAATGTGTGTTATCACTAGTTGAATGAATTAATTGGTTTGATGTGTTATCATAATTTTTATATTGTTTGGTGATGTCTTTTTATAGGTAATTGGCTAAGTTTGAGTGATGGTGTGGCTTCTCAGTGGCTATTTGATGAGGTTTTATTTGTTTCTTATAGGTTATATTATTTGTTTGTAGATTCGATGGGTTCTATGGGTTTTGTTGTTTGTTTTCAATTTTTTTGGGTAGGGTAGTGGTGCTTCAGGTCTGGGAATTGGGGGTCTATACCAATAGTTTTAAAATCCTTGGTATAGACCTATACCAATGGTTTTAAAATCATTGGTATAGACCTATACCAATGGTTTACTTCAAACCATTGGTATAGAACTATCCCAATGGTTCAAAACTATGGGTATAGGTCTATACCAATGGTTTTCAACCATTGGGATAGGTCTATACCAATAGTTTCTAGTAATTCGTTGGTATCACCAAAATTCTGTTAAATCTGTACCGACAGTTCACTAAAAACCATTGGTATATTCCTCTCCCAACAACCCTATACCAAATGGTGTGGAAAGACATCGGTATAGCCTATAACAATAGTTCTCCAGCCTATACCATCATTTTTAAACCATTTGTATAGGGTATAATTCCAACAATGTTATTCTAAATTAATTCTTGAAACCTAATTTAGTTGACAGATCCTTTAATAACAAAGATTCATTTTACTCCCTAAGATATTTAGATGATTCATTTTGATTGGTAAGAAATTAATAGGAAAACCAATGTATATTGGAGGGTTGGATTCTTTAGCATGTCATCATTCTCAATCATTTATCATAAATCTAGCCTTCCTCTCTCCCAAAATATTATACATAGTCTTTGATGTAAAGAATCATATTCCTTGAAGGGAATGTTGATGTGTTATCATTGTATTGATTATCGAAAAGGATATCCAAGGCCGAATTTGATGTCTTATTGTGTAATTATTTGTTATCTCCAACTATTTAGATGTGGGTGGATTTTATATTATCATCACATGACTTATAACTTAATGGATTAGTTTTTTATTAAATTATTTTCCAGAAATGGTTTTGAAATCCATGTGTGATTCTTGATGGAATCCCATTTCAGTTATGGATTTGAAATTTGTGAAAAATAGATAGATTTCAGAAAAAAACCCTTTGGGTTATAATTTTAAAATTATTATTTTATAATTAAAATTTGGTTTTGGACTTATGTAATTTTTTTAAATTATTTAAATAATGAAAAGGTTTTATGTGAAATGGTTTAGAATAGGTATTTGGAAAATATGGTTGGTGTGAGTGAATTCATAGACATGAACTAGTGGAAGTATCATGTTCCATTAGGTTACTTGGTATTTCTCAACTTGTGAAAACTTAGTGGTTTGATGACAGACCTCTCTAGATTATAGAACTATCACTTGTCCATGCATGGTGTGTGTGTGTGGAGAAATTTTTATGGTCATTCCAACTAAATGATAAAGATTTTATGATAGAAAATGTTTTCCATGTAAAATAATTATGGTTTTGACATAAATTTTTTAAATTTATATTAAAATATTTTATATAAATTTTCCTAACAATTTTTTTCCTAGTGACATGAGTTGGGAAGTTATTGGGGAAATCCTACTGAGTTTAGACTCACCTTCTACTTGGGCACTGGTTTGTGTTTTCATATGTCATAAATCAGGTCATAGTTAAAGGAATGGTATCTTAGTTACTTTTTTATTCTTATTAAAAAATGGGCATGTAATGTGTAGTTGAAACATAAATCATTTTGGGTGTTATTGGTTGATGAAAATTTTTATTTTTGAGTTTTGTGGCCTTTTAGTTCTCATTGGGTATATCAGTCGGTTTTCACTTTTACTCTAATATTGGAAAATATTTTAGTTATTTTTTGAGTTTTATTTTTTACTCTTGAATAATATAGAGTTTAACACCTTTATATATTAATATTTATTTCATTTCAAATAAATTCAATCTCTTTGATATATTATGATGCATGCAACACTGGATTTAAATAAAAATATAATTTAAACATGACTATTATAACCATGGTATTAAGTTGGTAGATATCAATATTAATAACTAAATTATTAAAATTATTTGGTTTTAAAATGTATAAAATAAATTAAATGGATATTTATTTATTGGAAATAAAATAAAAAATATATTTGCAAGAAATAAAAATGTTTTCTAAAAAAACTGTATTTTTTCTAAAAGGTGGTTTATGCGCACTTTTCACACATAATTTAAAGATTATTATCACCAATTTTATAAAATTTATTTTATAAAATTAAATTAATTTTTGAAATAAAAATATCAAAATTATCTTATGGGGAATTTTTAGGATTTTTCTAAAAAGTTATTTCTTTCAATGAAGTGTGAAAATACTGATTTTTATTGAAAACTACCTTCTCGTTAAAATTATAAACATAGTTAAAATATAATTTAAATGAGTTTTAAAATATAATTAGTTCAATTAAATTATATTAAATACAATTTATTTTAGTTTAATAAATTTCATATTGAATTATTATATTAAACCCATCAATACTTATGGGAATTTACCCTTTGGAATCTTGTGTTTTCATCGCGTCTACAGGTATAATTTTAAATAGGATTCTTCCAATTAATTGAATTGAATTAAAAAAATTGATTATATTTTTGGAATTATTATAATTTATGTTATCTAATTAGATTAAATTATTTTTTAACATTTATTAATAGTAAGAGTAGTGAAAATTCAATTATCATGGTCAAGGTAAAAAATTATTTATTAGGGGGTTCTACTAAAATGATAATGGGTAAAATGACCTAAACAATTATAAAAAAAAATTATGGCCATATTTAGACCTTATAACATCTAAGGGTCAATAATGATCCATTTTTTAGGCTTTTTAAATGATATTATTTTTCATGTAATTGATTCTTTTCAAGAATTCTTTATGGGTCTTTTTCCCACTTATAAATGGACACCCCTATCCTCTCATTTTCACACTTCCAAAAACATTTTTTCAACTATTACCATAAAAATATAATCCTTAATCCTATAAAAATATCATAGATACCCTGGTTTTTCATAAATACATTCTATGAAGGCATGTGGTCCAAACTTGAAGAGATCGTTCGAAGAAAATGTAATATTCTTAAATGATCATTTTTATTTTATTTTCTATTCTACCCATTTTAAATCATATTAAATCATGATATTATAATAACACCATTATCTCCCATATACTTTTTTGTTATTATATTAATGGAATAATAATTATCCATCTCCACTTCCATCAAATGGGAAACAAAATTTTTGATCGTGTGTATGGAAGATCACTTCCTCACGAACCGATGTAACTAATTTTTTATCAACACCTATCAAAGTTGGATATAATAATATATTTAATATATATATATATATAATTATTATTTAATTATACTTCTATAATTATAATATTATATATACCTTCTTACTTTTCATTCCATTTAAAATATGATAATGTCACTCCTGTGTACAGTGAACTAGCGCCACACGAAGTCACGTGATTCATTTTTCACATACACTTTAAATGGAAGCTTATAAGGATAAAACATGTTTGTGCATAGAAAACAAATTCAGAAAATGAGTTTCTTTATTTTCAAATAGTTCTTACTTTCATTTCTAACTATTTGGTTACCAAAGAATCCATTATATAAACATGAATAAAACATATTTTTATAATTTTTTAATACCTTCCATACCCACCATTCCAATGGAAAGGTGATAACTATAATAATATTTTAATAATTTGGCACATCTCATTTAAAATTATTGTTACCTTTAAGACAACTTAAGATCGATGTTTCATGTAACAAAATATTAACATAGTAATGCGTATAAAGAAATACTAACTTGGTGATTCATGAAATGCAATACATCAAATAACTTCTCCCTAAAAAATCATATGGGTTCAAAAAGTTTTAATACTTAAAGGATCGTTTCATAGAAACCCACATCATAAAGATTAATAATAATACTTCCTTTAAAAATGGAGAGTTGGAAACATAATGTTTACAAAAAGTATGTCATACTTGGGTTTCCACATAGGATAACATAGGTAGAAAGTGAAAACATGTACATGGAATATAAAACTAAAACCCAAATACTAATGGAGAGTGATAGAGAACATGGTCAGGATAAAGTTAACGATCACAAAGTTATAAACCAAATAGGCTTGAAATTTTCATTGATATAATCAAAAATAATGATAACTAGATAGCATTTTATTTCAAGAACATTTTCCTAAAGTTGAAGAATTTTCACAAGGAGATATAATTACCTAATTTTATTCCATTTCATAAGAAAAATCTCATCCATTTGTTATTCCTTGATCAATTTTTACTTCATCTCTTACCCTAATAAATAAATGTTAATTTTTTATGTCTTAATCACTAATGGATCATAAGATTCATAAATAAAATTATAAGTCATTTTGTATATCTTTATTCATCATCACAACAAAATGGTTATCATGGGTTATCCAATATGTATAAATATTCATATAGTGAACTAATATATCAATCTACAAAACCTCATCCAAATTTTAACTCAAACCATTCCATAAATGGTTAACCTTATGACCCTTACAAAATATAATTCACCCTTTAATACTTAAATAATCACTTATATTATAGTAAAAATATTTTCATTAGAAAATTCATTCCATCCTTGTATAGATAATATTTCAAATATGATTTTATTATACCAAAATCCATGTAGAGGGAAGTAATCACATGAAATTTCACTAAAGGATGAACAATAATATTTATATAGAGTTTATTCATATAAAATCAAACATAAAAATCCCCAACTAAGGAATAGAGGATAAGTGTTCCCTAATTATCATGATTCAATTCATCCATTATGATTACATAAGATTTCCCTTTTCACTTTGTCCTCATAGGTTTTTGTGGATTATTATCTAATTATTCCTTGGATTGGGGAACTTGTTATCATAATTCTAAAACTCCTTTAAATTGAATCATTAAAGTGTGTAAAGTATATTTTGTGGGGATTTCTAATTATTCACATCATTATCTAAATTATTCCCATAAATTTAGCATTTATCCACTTGATGACCCTCCTTTTAACATTAGTAACACCATCTTTTACCTTTTAGGCATTCACTTAAGTGTTTCTTCCCACATTTCTGGAATATAGATACCTATAATTTATTTCCACCACTTAAGTTTTAATGAGACTTCATCTTCCTTTTCTTATCAAAACTAGATGAATAATGGGAATATCCAATTTGAGTTTCTACTTTAAGTTCACATTGAATAACTTCTTCATAGCTAATAAAGCCTCTTTTATCCAATTCCTTTCAAATAATTGGTTTGAGGCACCATAGAATTGATCAATTTTCCTTTTAGGGATGATGATTAACCCAAAATCATTCCTTGAAAGTCTTATAAAATTAGCTTCATTGGTACTAATAGATTCATCATCCTTTCACTTAATCTCAAGAAATTCCTTCTCCAACTTTGTTCATAGAATATAAGGGAAGTACTTACTTAAAAATATCCCCTTAAAACCTTCACATTATATAAATCATATTTATTCTTGTTCACTAGTGTTCTTAATAAGATTCCACCACTGATCCACTTCACATTCCAAATTATAAGCATCCAAAATGACTTTTTCATGATTCAAGTACTAAATAATGGAAAATATCTTTTCAGTGGTACTGATCCATTACTCAAAAAATTTTGGATCAGTGGAACCACTAAAAGAAGGTGTATATTACCATGTGAAGAACTCAATATATTTTTTTTCTTACATTTCTCATTTGGAAGTTCAACACGACTCATATCTTGATAATGTTATTTAATAATCTCAATAATATTTTTCATTCCTTCTCCCATATCATTTGGTGTCCTAGGAGTAAAATCATTTAATTATTCTTTTTACTCAATATTAACACAGTTCCTTCAAGTTTTATCCATTAACTAAAGCTAAAATAATAGTGTGAGAAAAAATAATCATTTTGGGGAACCACATAATCATGAAAAATAACTTATATGATGTATAAATCATAAAACCTTCATCTTTAATCCATGAAACCTTAGTTTTATCCTAGGTAATTCATATCCATATTCTATTTAAATCTTTTATAATGTTTTATAAAGAGTTTTTTAATTTCTAAAGCATATCCCCCGTGAGTGTCAAACCAGGTGTGTTGTAAGGCCCATTTTCATGCACTAGTTCCCATTCGATTCTTACTCAATATGGTTTTTTTGGGTTTGTTACCCCTAGGCACATTTGTGCTAGATCCATATCTACTTATAGTTTCTAGATAGGTATGTATTTATAATAAACCACTCTCACAAACCTTTACCAAAATTTTCGGACATTTTCATAAACTTTGCTCATCCTAAGACTTATCATTGGAGATATCCCTAGAAATATCCTTAAAAATATCCCTAGGGATCTCACTAAAGTTTTATCATCCTATTTTCCAAAGTGTGACAAGAAATTTACTTTGATACCAACTTTAGTGACCCAAGCTTAACATACATGTATATTAAATATTTTTATATGAATATTCATTAAATTACATAAACACATTCCCAAGGATGATAATAGTTTAGTGACATTGGAAACATGGAACATAATATTATAGTATGGTGAAATATCTTTAATGTTTCCCATAAATATCTTCCCCTTTAGAAATCATATTATAAAACTTTTTTTAAAACTTGGGGAAAGTAAACATAAAAAAGGGTGAGCTCATATTATTATTAAGGGTAGATAAAGGAGATATGTAAGCATAAAATAGAAATAAGTGTATGAGAACATGAGCATAATATTTTAAGATCATACTCTGCATATCAAAGACCATACACATAAGTCATGGAATAAATATTTTCATATCACAAGATATTAATCATAATGGAATCAAGATTATAATCTGTGATAGAATAGTGTAGGAATAAGACATGGAATTATGAAATACACATAAGAATAGAAAATAATATGTCAATTCTACCTACCAAGAACTCCATAACATGTTAGGTATGGGATAATAACTTGTGTACCTACAACGAACTTGGAATTACCTCCTATGTAACCTCTTGTTTTTGGATTTGTATGACCCCCCATGTACCCTCTTGTTTCAACCTTAGGATGACCTCCTAAGTACCCTTTTATTGTGTGCTTGGGATGCAATACCATACACCTAATTTTTACAAGATTGGGATTCCCTCCCATGTACCATTTGAGATCATAGAACTTTTATCATTACCCAATTCATTGGAGGGAGATGTAGGTCTCACCCATCACATAATGAAATGATACATATTTGTTCAAAAATATCATAATAATGCATCATTTCATAACCCATGAAATGAAATAAGTATCATAAAAATTATCATCATATCATAACCTATAGAAAATAGATAGATTTATTAATTATATTATCATAGAATTACCCAAAAAAATAAATGGGTTTATAAAAATTTTATCATGGTATAACTTGTGAAAGATAAATGGGTTTCATAAAAAAATTGTCATCTTAAAAATAAACCATTAAATTATTGAAAAATAATGGTTTCCTTAGATCATATTCCTATTAAGTAATGAATAACACCAAAATATGTCATCTTAGAGGGAAAATAACTTTAAAATATCATTTAAAACATTTATTGAGGAAAATATACTTTCTACTTTGAAAAATTATTTTTAAAATATAAAACATATTTGAAAACCTTTTTCTTTGAAAACTACTTTAAAACCAATGAATTTTCAGAATTTTAGTAAGAACGTTATATTTTTAAATAATCTTGTATACTTTAAAATGAATATTAAAATAAATTATGACTATAATGGTGGATAAATCCATACAATTTCAATATTTATTTTTCATAGTAAAAAGTTTTGAAAAGTGACTTAATCCAAAAATGACAAGAAAAATCATTTTAAAACCATTTTATAGAATGATAAAACATGGTTAGAAATTTATTTTAAAAATTATATTATTATTTTATTTTATTTTTTAGAACATTTTTTTAAAACATGGTTTTGAAAGAAATCATATTTCCGATCAAAGAGGGAAATAAATTCGGATTTTCTTGAAAAAAAGTTTCTTAATTATCTTAAGTGCCAAAGAGTGGGATAATGGTGAAATTACTTTAAGATATAATGAATACAAATTGGATGTGATAATTCATGATAATTATTGAGATATGTATCATAATATTTCATCAATGGAATTATAATCATAAATAATCCTAATAAATAATGAGATTGTAGAAATAAAATATTACCACTTTGGTAACTTTGAATCCTAATCCCCATGAAATAATAACATTAAATGAAGAATAAAATATTGATAAATAAAGTGTTTTCAATAATATATCATTAAATTTCATTGTTTTAAATCCCACAAAAGTTTTATTTTAAGATAAATTACCACCTTATATGATTTTAGTGGTATGTTGAGCTTAATCATAAAAATGGACCATTTTGGATTTTTACCATTTTAAATTATTTTATATTTTGGCTATAACATTTTATATAATGATCCAAATCGTGAAATTATTTCTTATAAGGATTCCATATATCTTATTATTCATTTCATCCTTCTATTCCAAAATCTGAATCGACCATATAGAATCTCAAAACAAGCTCACAATTAGGGTCATGGAAACTGTTTACACATCTATCTATTTTTTGTGTTGGTCCCATATCTCGTGCATGGGGGCCCCAATAATATGAAATTTAGAGGGTGGATCCTCAAAATATAGGGAAAAACTTTTATGAATAATAATATCTGTTAGTATTCCATTTTCATGGTCATTAATTCATGATAATCTAGAGGTTTGAAATTTAGAGAGTCTGACTGGGCAGAATAACTTTTCGGACTAAAACGGTCATAAATTCTTCATATAGAGGATAATTATGCTGAAATTTTTAGGGTGAATGTGTAAAAAGTTTATTAAAAACTTTTATGAAGGTTTTAATGTGTTAATTGATCATTTATTTGGGATACAACGTGTCAAATTTCAAAGGAAATTTTATTCCTATAAAATGAGGGGAGCTTTTCTGTCTCAAAGAATCCCATTCCATACCATTCCATCCATGACACTAGGGAAGATAAATTTTGAGCTTTATATATTTTATATATTTTCTTATATTTATAATTCCTTCTTCTTCCCCATTCATCTCTATTACCCTTCTCATTGAGGGGTAAATATTTTGAGTGATCGGGGAAGGTGGAGTTTCCCTTTTGTAATGTTAGAGTCTTTCTCTTTAATATAAAACTCTATTTTCTATTGAATGGTATCTATTTTCAGTTGTATAAGGTTATCTTAATGCGATTGTATTTTGAATTTTTTTTATTCATTAATTATATCTTTGGTGAAATCACATTAAACTCCATCCACCTAGTGCATTTTGTCTTGATCAAGTAAATTATATTAAGTGGTGAGTGCCTAGTGATCGTTGGCACGTGTGTGAAAAAAGTGAATTATTTATAGATTTATAAGGATCAAAAATTCTAAATTGGGACTTTCCTTTATTTTTTGGGGATTTTTTATGAACTTTAATACACATAGGATTAATTTTCATTACATCCTTCAAACAAGGGTGATTGACAACTCAATAGAGGATTCATTCATTTGTCATCCAATATGAAGAGAGGGGAACTAATTTTTACAACCATGATGAAAATGAAAAGGTTGATCCTACTATAACCCCAACACTCTCTCCATCACTTGTGTTCAAAAAATATTTTAAATTTCCTTGTTATTTTTATAAAAATTCAATCAATTTCAAAAACAACCTGGGTAATCCACTAGACTATACGTAAGGTAATATTAAATATTGTTTTGTCATGACCCATGATAGGAATGCATCAAACTTGGTGCTTTTTATAGGGAGGTAGTGCAACATAAAAAATATTTTAAAAATTGAATGACCTTCAACTCAAAAGAACCATTAATTGAATTTGATCCAAAAATTGAAAGAACATTAACCCAACTAAGAAAATAAACCTAACAGGAATATTTGAGGGAATGAATATCTCAAATTAAAATTAAACTCTTAGTGTTCACTCTAATCCTAAAATCATGGCTGGAAATCCCAACCCAACCTTGCACGATCTATTTTTACCTCAATTTTCCCTTCAAAATAACCAACTCATTTCACCCAATATACCAAATGATTTTGAATTACATGACAATATGATTCTCATGATTTTAAAGTTTTATGGTCTTACAGGAGAATATAAAAATAATCATATATAAGAATTCAACTTCATCTTCTCAAGCTTCAGGCTGATAGGAGAACCCTAAGATCAATTTTAGTGGAGGGAATTCCCCTTCTCACTCAAAGGAGCGGCTAAATAATGGTTGTACAATCTAAAACCATGGGAGATAAGTGATTAAAATATCTAAAAAATTTCATGAAAATATTCTTTCACACATCTAGGATAACTTCCATCAAAAAGTAGATTTACATCATACATAAATCAACTGGAGAAACCCTCTATGAGTACTGGGAGCATTTCAAGAATCTATGTTCTAGCTGCCCACACTAATAAATGTAGGAACATCAATTCCTTATGTTATTATATAAATTACTTTGGTAAATGATCAAAATATTCTAGATTCTTAATCTATGGGAACCCTGATTAAAAATTAAAATACAGATATCAAAGTATTAACTAAGAATATTGCTCAAAACTAACAAAAATTTAGAACAAGGGGGTCGAGAATAAGGGAAATACATGAGGTGAGAACATTTGATTCAACAGAATTGATTATAAGAGAAATGTTTGAACTCACCAAGTTGGTGTGAAAAAATGAATGTGAACCAAGTGAAGTAACAACAAGTAATAAATCAGTTATGTGGTTTGTGCTCTTCTAATTATCATTACACTAAAAAGTGTCCAAAAATATAGGGAACCGAATGTTGTGCTACTACCTATTAGCAAATGAAGTTCTATCCAAATCAGTCATGTTATCCCCAAACCCATCTAGGATATGGATTCTCATAGACCTAAGATAGACCTACTTTTCAACAGAAATACCAACCCCCCCCCCCCCCCACCCATTCAAATAGTCCTATAAACATCCCTTTCAGAAAAAATAACTCTTTTAGCCGCCACCATTCTAAATAAATACATATGAGCAATCGTCCACCAGTGCACAACCATCAATTGAGAACCAACAACAACAGTCATATGTTAAGGTGATTAAAGAAAATATAAAATACTTATCCAACCAGTTAAAAAATATTTTGGATATTATAAACAAGAATCTAGGGAATCTTCCATCTCATACAGTTCCAAATTCTAAAGATAAATTCAATAAAATCATAATAAGAAGTGGAAAAGAACTCCCACCTCCATCCAACCTTGAACTTAAAACAATACCGCCTATTCTGATAGATAATGAAGTTGAAAATTATGAAAATCTAATGAAAATCCACCAAGAAGAAGAAAATGAAGAGGAGGAGGATAAGGATAGGCCAAGGAAGAAGAGATGAGAAATTACAATACAAAGGAAATAAAGGGATAAGAAATAATTAACCCCACCATTTCCATCAAGGATGATTGAATCAAATAAATTGTAGGAAGAAATGATTCAAAAAGAAATTTTGGACACCTTTTAGAAAGTGAAAATCAATATCACCCTACTTGAAGTAGTAAAACAAATTACAAGGTATGTGGAATTTTCTAAATAACGTTTTAACAAAAAGAGAATATTCATAGGAATGATAGGATCAACTTAGGTTGAAGTACCTCAACCCTTATCACACCACAGTTTCCAACCAAATGTCAAGATCTAGGGAAATTTTACATTCCATGCACCGTTGGTTTTTTAAATTTCTGTAATGATTTGTGTGATCTAGGTTCTTTAATTAATGTGTTTCCTCAATTAGTATACACTTATTTGTATATGGGAGACTTAAATCCCATAATAGAGGTGGTCTATCTTGCAAAGAGATCCATAGTTTTCCTAGAAGGAGTTCTAGAGGATGTACTAGTGAAAGTAAAAGATCTCATATTCTCATCTAATTTCTATATGCTAAATATAGAAGAAGATAGGATCCCATCACACTCACTAATCATTTTAGGGATATATTTCTTAAAGACATCTAAATTCATCATCAATTTCCATGAAGGTACACTCACTATGTAATTTGTAGATAGAATTATCCACTTCAAAATTTTTGAATCCATTAGGCACCCATCAGATGTTCACTCCCTCTTTGCACTCTCCCATAAAGTTTGTATTGAACCCATTGAAGAGTCAGGTATGTTTCATGAATTATTAGACATTGAATAGAATTATTTCATTAATAAACATGGAAATGCCCAAAACATTAGAGATTCTGATTTCATGTGGGAAGAATAGGTAAAATATAATTTCTTTGATGATTTTTTGAGTGATGAAAAAGATGATATAGTTTCTTGTGTATAGAAGGTCCAACCATTGGAAGTGGGAAATATCAGTTTAATTTTATCCCTTAAGCATACCCCTATACTGGAATTAAGACCACTCCCCAATGATTTGAAATATGTGTACCTTAGGGAGGGAGATAAATTAACAGTGAAAATTGAAAATAGTCTATCTAAAACCCAAGAAAAATCTTTTATTGGGATTTTAAGATAGAATTTCCAAAATGTGTCTTAGGTGATATCCCATGAATAAACCCAAAAATATACTCACATAGAATTTTTCTTGAGGGAGATTCCAAACCTGTTAGAAATCCCTAAAGGAGGATAAATCCCACCTTCATAAAGGTCATAAATAAAGATATTGGGAATCTATTGGAGGCTAAGATCATCAATCCCATTTCAGATTCATAGTGGGTTATCCCCATTCACGTAGTTCCTAAAAAAAAGTTTGGACACATTGAGGAATGAAAATAATGAGTTAATCCCTATGAGAATTTAAAATATATTGAGAGTATGCATTGATTTTAGGAAGTTGAATCAGGTCACTCAAAAAGATCGTTTCTCCATCCCCTTCATTGTCTAAATGTTATATAGATTGATAGGGAGAACTCATTATTTCTTTTTGGATAGATTTTCATGTTACTTCCAGGCACCCATTGCTCCCAAGGATCAAGAGAAGACGACATTTAAATGTCCCTTTGGTAATTTTTCATATAAAAGGATTCCATTTTGATTATGTAATGATTTGGGTACATTTAATAGATGCATGGTAAGTATATTTTCTAATCACATTGAAAATTTATTTGAAGTTTTCTTAGATGATTTCATAGTTTTTGGATATTATTTTGATCATTGTTTGAAAAATATGGAAATTATTTTGAAAACCAGTATTGAAAAAAATCTTGTTTTGAATTTTTTAAAGTGTCATTTCATGGTTTAGAGATAAATTTTACTTGGTTGTATCATTTACCAAAAAGTAATTGAATTGGATAAATCAAAAATTGAATTGATAAATTCATTTCCTTAGCCAACATGTGTGAAACATGTCAGATCATTTTTAAGACATATATATTCTATAGGAGGTTTATCAAATATTTCAAGAATATTTCTCTCTATATCTCTAGATTAATTTTGAAAGATGTTGATTTTGATTTAAATAGTGCATATAGGTAATCCTTTAATGAGTCGAATAAGAGATTTATTTCATCACCTGTGATGTAGTCGCCAAATTGGGAAGAACCATTTGAGCTACTTTGTGATGCTTCCAACCAAGTAGTTGGAGTATTCCTTTCTTGTATAATTGAGGGTAATCCACAAGTCATTTTATATGCCTTTAGAACCTTAGATGTGTCCCAATTCAATTACAAGACCATAGAAAAATATTTCTTAGTAGTTATTTTTTCTTTAGAAAGATTTATATCATATCTTCTTGGAACTAAAATCACTATGTTTTCTGATCATGCAACTCTTATGTACTTGATGAAGAAAGATGATGATAAATTGAGGCTAGTGAGATGGATGATACTACTGAAGAAGTTTAATATATAAATCAAGGACAAAAAGGGATCTGAGAACCAAGTGCGCAATCACTTAAGTAGACTGCCAAATACTGCTGAAACTACAATTCTAGAAAAAGACCCATTGAATGATCAAATTCTTGGAGTTCATTTGTACTTGATTGAAGGATAATTTCCTTAGTATGCTTATATGGTCAATTATCAGGTAGCATCTTAGGTCCCAACTCATTTCAATTCTCATCAAATTCAAAAACTTAAAGCTGAATCTAGATTTTATATTTGGGATGATCAATTTCTTAAGAAAATTTGCAATGATAAAGTAATAAGAAGATGTTTTCTTAAAAGTTATCTAAAATATATCTTTGATTTTTGTCACACATTATCTTGTGGAGGACACTTTGGACCTCAAAGTAGATAAAGGAAGGTTTTAGAATCTGGAATTTATCAGCCCACTTTTTTTAAAGATTCTCATGAATTTTTCAAAGTGTAAAAAAATGTATGTTTTCAGAAAATATTTCAAAGAGACAAGAAATACAAAAAAAGCAACTAAATTTTTTGTGATATTTTTGAAGTCTAGGGGATTGATTTTATGGGATCTTTCCAAATTTCATTTGGAAATTCTTATATCCTGATTGAAGTTGATTATGTTTCCAAATGGGTGGAATAAAAAGCCACCAAGACTAATGATGCTAAAGTTGTTTGGGATTATTTCAGGGCTAACATATTTTGTAGGTTTGGAGTGCCTAGAGACATCATCAGTGATTAGGGGACTCACTTTTTTAATTAGATAATGGAGGATTTGTTGAAGAAGTATGGGGTGCATAATAAAACATTAAATCCCTATCATCCATAGACTAATGGGAAAGTTGAAGTGTCCAATAGAGAAATAAAAGGAATTTTTTAAAAGACTATTAATCTAAATAGGAAGTATTGGAGCCAAATCTTAGAAGATACATTATAGGCTTATAGGATGGCCTACAACACCCTGATTGGAATGAGTACATATAGGCAAATTTATGGGGAAAGATTCCACCTGCCTATGGAATTGGAGAATAAGGTGTATTGGGTTGAGAGGAAGATGAATTTAGATCTTAAAAGTTCAAGGAAATAAAGAATATTGAATTTATAGGAGATGGATGAAATTATAAGGGAATCATTTGAAAATTCTAGGATTTTCAAACAAAGAATAAGAGTTATAACACCCCAAACATTTTATGGTATGTTTCTCTTAAATACATTTTATTCATAGCTTATATTTCATAAATCACTGAGTTTCTTTGAAAAAAATACTAAGTTATTTATTATATAATCATAGCCTATCCATTAAAACATAAATTTTCCACTTCTTTGTTTTGAATTTTGAAAAACAGACATACACAGTTGCGATCAGGGTGATATTTGGAGTCTGATAGAATCAAGTTAATTTTCAGTGAATAATAACTTACCGATATAAATAGTAACATAACCTTATGAATAGTAACCTAACCTTATTAATAGTAATATGACCCTTATTAATGTTAACCTTACTCATGATTGTATAAAAAAATTAGGCACCTTAAAAATGAAAATGAATATTTTAAGTGTTGGTTTTTTTCGATTAAATAATGTTTTTAATTAAAAATTAAATTTATCATATTTAGAAAATTATTTTTGAAAAATGGAGTTCATTTTTGGATTCTAAATGTTGAAAAATGGTTAGGGTGAATTTTTGGGATTTTCCTAAAATTCTTGAATTTTTTATGAATAGTAAAATACGATAAATTAAGATAAATGCTAAATACTTGATTTACTGCATCATAGGTGATTCAATGATGATGTAATTCCATTTGGTTCAAACTCACATGCAATTATTACTATTTTTTATCACATGAATCAAGACTATTCATAATCTTGAGCAAAAATATTAACAGAATGATTAAAATAATGTAAAATCTCTCCTCCCCTTTACTATATAAACCGGCCCTCACCCCTCTTCCTCCCACACCACTCAAGCTTCAAGACTTTCCTAAATTCTACTCAAATATCTCCCTGAGATCCTCCCCCACTCCTAACACCTTATTATCTTACCAAAAGTCCAAAAACAAAGTCCTTAAGAAGATTCTCAATGAGGAGTACTCAAGAGTGGAACCTCTCTTCTCTTTTCGTTCAAATTCTTTTACAACTTCCATTATTTTGTTTCTCTCTCCTCACCTCACCACATCCAAATGATATGATAATTCTGGTACCTTAAATTTACTGGAATTTTATTATGCTAATGGAATATTTCATCAACATATCTCTTTTCCATCACCTCTTACACTAAAATTGAAAATATTGTCCGAGATGTGTTAATTTATCACATTCAAGGAGGACAAGTTTTCAATTTAAATTACTATATTCAAGACTGGTCATGAAAAATTTTTAATGGTTTAACCAGATAATAATATTTGTATTTTACCTTATTCAATGTTCTTTAATCCATACACACTCATAATATAAAATAATAATACAAAACATGTTTGTTATGCACAAAGCCGTTAAGTTAATCCAAGTGTTTGTAATTAACTTTTAGCTAATGAGTCATCCTAATGTTATATGAACCAAAATCATTATAAGGTCACTTATATCTCTTTAATTTCACTAATAATATAAATTATCAATTCTGGATGTTTTGCCATGTTTCAAATGAACTTTAATTCATGAATACAAGTAAATGGATCTTGAAAATCAAGGAAGAAAATGCTTCCAAAAACGGTAAAATTGAACCTCTTAGAACCATAAAAAATGGAATTAATGAACCTAATAAAGTTATACTATATCAATTAAATTTTTTATTAGGTTATGGAATTATTAATTAATGAAGATAAATTTGATTATTCAGGTTGTTAAGATCAATCAAGAACACCTTCGGGCTTAAGGTAAGGGATCCTCTCTCTCACTTTTGTTAAATAATTCCCATATGTTATGTCATTTTATTTTTAATTACTAATAATGGGGTATGTTTTCTCACCTCCCCCATACTTTCCTTATGATATATAAATGATGGTATACCCCTTTACCTCTCTTTAATCTCTCACAAGAACACCAGTTACCATGCCGAAATGTTTGTAAGGGGTTTCTCATCTCACTTTCAATTCTGTGGGATTTCCATTGTTCACATATTATCTCTTATATGTGGTATATGTGTTCTGAAATTTGATAAAAAAAATATCATTATTATCTTTATATTCATGGTATTTTGTTATTCATTTGTTGATTAATGATTTTTGGTCATAGGATTCAGTTGATTACAATGTGGTAAGTGACTTTGTCTCAATTTCCATTTCATTGAGACCTACTTGATATTATGCACCTAATCTTTAATATGTGGTGTATATAATTCCCATTTGAGATCATTTTTCATTTTAAATTATAATTCTGGTAAATATTCATTTTATTGTATCATGGATAAAATTATTTTCTTAAGTCATATACCATTTCACATATGGTGTTAATTTGAAAAGTTGTTTTAACTATTAAAATATTGATGAATCTGTATTCTCTAATATATAAAAATATTGAGAAGTAATATTATAATTGTATTAAATATATTTATAAATAATTCTTTGGACTTGAAGTGATGGTAGGGGCCCACTATATCCCTTTGATGCATCGACATATCTCGTGAGACAAATCAGTTGGTGACAAACCCTTCGAGTTTGTTTCCAAAAATTAGAAAGGTTTATACCCACAGACTTAAACCGTTCTAATGGTATAGTGGTATCATGATTCAGATACATGAGATCCAATTAATAAGAATTTTATTTATTCATTTTCAGTTATTATTATCCCTGATATTTTCACTATGACAAAATCTATGAAAGTAGTTTCATTCTCACTTTATTAATGGCATGTGTTTTCAATTTATTCACCATGCCATATTGACTATGCCAATTTTTTTATGATTCAGTTATTTTTTATTCATGATTCTTCTATTTGTAACCCTTACTGAGAATTTGAGTTCACCCCTTTCATTTGTTTACCTTCAACAAATTATGAAGAGGAGACTATATATTGAGTTCCTGTGGTTGTAGTTTTTTTGAGTTTTTGTTATGTATTGTATTTTGTTACCTTTGTCATTGTAATATGAGTTTCTTTTATGTATATAGTTTCTTCAAGACTACTAAATTGATCATTCATTTAGTATCTTATTCCTCTTAATCATACCAAATTAATAAGTAATGCACCGGCTCTGGGCTTTTGGGGTTGGGGCGTTACGGTTGTTATCAGAGGAAGGTTAGTAGAAAACTTGGAAACTATATTAGAAAATGTGGATTAGGGAAAAAATACCTAAGGTAATATTTGAGGATAAACATACAAGAACGTCCTAGAATTTTGGTAAGGAATATATTATGTGTATCCTTCTAAAAAATACATCTCTTCCTAGATACAAATAAGTAGAGGTGGCTCTGGCACAGATGTACCTAGGAGTAAAACTCTGACAAGGAGTTTTAGGCTTAACCTGGGGTATCCTAGTACATGAAAATAGTACTTTATGCACTCTTGGTTTGACACTATAAGGGTATATGCTTAGGATAATTCACACTTTCTTTAAAAGACATAATGAAGAATTTTAATGTAAATTTTTTCCTCAAAGAAACCATGTTTATGAGATTAGTAATGCATAGAATTTCAATCTTTTTTAAGTACTTTTCTAGTTGACATTATAAATTATGATTCATAACCTAATCTAGTGTATTCCATTATTTATAATTGGTACCTAATGGAAGAATTGGAATCAATACTCGTGGATAGTGTAGGGATTTCCCCATTGAGAAAATCAACATAGACAATGTTGGAGTGGATCATATCATGACCATATTAGGACAACTTACTCAGGTTGTGATGCATAACCATGACACACCTGTATTATATCATTTCATGTGGAATAAGCCCCCATAATTTAGTGGGACTACTAATCCAGTGTTAGTTGAGCAATGTATCAAGTCCCTTGAAAATATATTCATGGCATTAAGATGCAATGAAAATTGAAGAGGTAGTGCTGGCAGTATATTGTCTCAGGAGAGATGATGATCAATGGTGGCCCTTGATCAAGAATACCACCAATAAAGAAGAAATAGAAGATATTTAATGGATTAATTTTAAGGAAATATTCTTCGACAAATATTTCCCTCATGATCAACAAACCGAAATGAAGAGGAAATTACTTTTCTTAAATAAAAGGGAAGAAGACAGTGTTGTAGAGTTTGAGGTTTCCTTCACAAGACTAGCCAGGTATTCCATAGATTACATACGTGACTCAGAAGACAATATTGATCATTTATTTTAAGGTATTAAGCCAAGTCTTTGAAGGGAACTGGCTTCTCAAACATTTTCATCATATGATAAAATTGTATTATGTTCCATCAAAACAGAGAGGTGGTTTTCTAGATTAAATTATTTCAAGGGAAAAATGATAAGAATAAGAACTTTGATAACCATGGAAAAGGTGAAGCACCAAAGAATAACTAGGGTATAGAGAAATTACCATTATGAGAGAACTATGGAAAGAATCATCCTGGGAAATGCTTGAAAGGCATGGGAGTCTTCTATAAGTTTGGAGAAAAGGGTCGTCGATCTAATGAATGTAAGGGGAAGAAACAAGTCAATGATGTTCAATGATACGATTGTAGAGATATGGGATACTATGAAAATGAGTGTCTAAAGTTCCAAGGAAACTTGCCTCAGAAAAGGCCATGAGATCAAGGGAAAGCTTATGTGATTACAACCGTAGAGGTTGAAGTTCCTAATGATGTGGTGGTAGGTACTTTAATTGTTTCCTAAAACTTATCCAATGCATTATTTCATTCTATATCATCACATTTATTTATATCTTCCTAGTTTTCTAATAAAATTAGACATGTATAATTTTATTTAATAAAGGAGTTGTTAGTCAAAACTCCTAGGGGATGTATCATTGAAAAAAAGGTGTGTCGATCAGTCCCCCTCATGACACATAAACATGCTTTAGTTGTTAACCTTATGATCATACCAATGATTGAATTTGATATAATTCTCGGTATGAATTGGTTGTCAAATTATGATGTGAATATCTATTGCAAGAAGAAGGAAGTTACACTTTTTGAAAATGGTGTAGAATCCCTTATCTTTAGAGCAGAAACCTCGCCATCTGATTCTTATCTAGATCCACCCCTAGTAGCTCAGCTGAATAAAATTCTTGGAGACGAATAGAACCCAATATCTATGGGTGAGGAAAAAATATAAAAATTGAATATGTACACATAGTGAAAGAATACATTGATTAATTTCCAGAGGATTCACATATACATACTCTAGAGTAGAAAGTTGAGTTCTCTATTGATTTAATTCCTGGTGTAAGACCTATATCAAATTCTCCCTATAGAATGTCCAATGTGGAATTAGTATAGCTAAATAAAAAACTAGAGGAATTTATTGAAAATGATTTATTCGACCTAGTTTTTCTCTATGGGGATCCCATGTCCTCATTATTAAGAAGAAATATGGATCCATGAGACTATGCATTGATTACAGGGAAATAAATGTTACTACTACAAAGAATAAGTATCTTATTCCATGAATTGATGATTTATTTTATCAAATTTATGGAGCATAATAATTTTTGAAGATTGACCTTCGATCTGGATATCATCAGTTGTGTGTGAGGAAGGAAGATATTCCAAAGACAGTATTTTCAACCAGGTATGGGCATTATGAGTTTACAGTGATGCCTTTTGGACTGACTAATGCACCATCTATTTTCATAGATTTAATGAATAGAGATTTCAAGGAATATCTTGATAACTTTGTTGTGGTATTTATCAATGATATCCCAATATAATCCAAAATATATGAAGACCATGAGAATCACTTGTATATTATTCTGAAAACTCTTAGAAGAAATGAATTTTATGGGAAGTTTAGAAAGTGTGAATTTTGGATTAAATCAGTTTCTTTTCTTGGCCATATTGTCTCTAAGGATGGAATCCTAGTTGATCCTATGAATATAAAGGCAACACAAAAATGTCCCACTCTAACGAACATAACTGAGGTATGAAATTTTATTAGCTTATAAGGTTATTATCGGTGTTTTGTTCAGAATTTCCAGACTGGCTAACCCGCTAACCAACCTCACATGTAAAGGGGTTAAGTTTGTATGGATGAAAGAATGTACAGAATTCTTTGAATAATTTAAAAGAATATTGGTTAATGCTCCAATTTTGACTCTTCCATCTGGAAATGATGGATTTGTGATATACAGTGATGCATCAAAGAATAGATTGGGTTGTGTCCTTATGAAAAATGATAAAGTTATTTCTTATGAGTCAAGGAAGTTGAAGACTGATGAGAAAAATTACCCAACTCGTGATCTGAAGTTAGCATCTGTAATAATTGCTCTGAAAATATGGATACATTATCTCTACAGTGAAATATGTGAGATATAAATGGATCACAAGATTTTGAAATACATTTTCACTCAAAAAGAACTCAACATGAGGTAAAGGATATGGCTCAAGTAACTCAAATATTATGATTTTTCAATACACTACCACCCAAGAAAGGAAAATAAGGTGGAAGATGCATTAAGCAAGAAAGATTGTGGAATTCTGACCCAAATTAGGATTGATAGAGATCCTATATTCATGGATCTACTGAAGATGGATATGGGAATTATTAAGGAAGGAGAAACATATTTCCTCACTCAAATGATTTCTAAACCATATTTACTAGAGAAGATAAAAATCTCTTAATCTGATGATAAGAATCTACACAATAAAATTAATGCTCTTAAGGATGGGATATTGGAAAACATCATGTATGGGTAAGGAGTTCTGAAATTTTGGAAGAGGTTATGAGTTCCATCAGTACCTGAGCTAAAAAGGGAACTATGATACGATGCTCATAACTCAAACTTCTCTATACACCCTAGTAGCAAAAAAATGTATTGAGATCTGAAGGAACATTTTTGGTGGGATAGTATGAAGTCAGAAACTATTGACTACGTGTCAAGGTGTCTAGTTTTTCAACAAGTGAAGGCAGAGAGACAAAATCTTAGAGGGTTGAGGAAACCTCTACCTATTCCTATGTATAAGTGGGATGAAATTATGATCAATTTTGTCATAGGAATACTAAGGATTCCTTGATAGAATTATGCAATATGGGTAATTGTTGATCATCTCACAAAATCAGCACATTTCCTTGCTATAAGAGAGGATTTTCTACTTGATTGCCTGGAAATATTTTATATTAATGAAGTTTTAAGACTTCATGGTGCACCTCTATCAATTGTGTCCATTCGGAATCCCCAATTTACATCAAAATTCTAGAAAAAGTCTCCATAAGGATTTGGATACTGAGATTCATATGAGTATTACTTATCACCCCCAAACCAATGGAAAATATGAAAGGTATGTTCAAACATTGGAAGATATATTGAGATCATGCTCTCTTAACTTTCAAGGTATATGGGATAAATAAATTCCTTTAGTGGAATTTTAGTAAAATTATAGCTTCCATTGTAGAATTCAAATGGTTCCATATGATTCATTATATGGTAATAGGTGTTGAACTACAACTTACTGGGATGAAGTTGGCGAGAGGAAACTTTTAGGCCTAGAACTTATTGAAGAGACAACATCAAAGGTAAAGAAAAATCAGGCCCATATTAAAGCATCCCAAAGTAGGCAAAATATTTATGCTGAAAACTAGAGAAAGGATTTGTAATTTCAAGTAGGATATCATGTCTTTATAAAATTATCTATGTGGATGTGCGTCTTAAGGTTTAGTAAGAAAGGAAAACTGAGCCCCAGGTACATCAGACCGTTTGAAATTATGGAAAGGATCGGAGTTATAGCTTACCATTTGGCAATGCCACCAAGTCTCTCCAAAGTTGATAATGTGTTCCATGTGTCGTTGTTGAATAAATACATGTCAGACCCAATGTATGTACTCACCTATGAAGAAATACGACTGGAACTTTATTTTCCATACTGTGAAGAGCCTATCGAGATTCTTGACATAAGGGAGAAGGTATTGATAAGTTGGAAAAATAATCCAGTAAAGGTTCTTTGGAGAAACTATAATATAGTGGAAGAAACATGGGAACCTGAGGATATTATGAAGAATAACCACCCACATCTTTTTAGTGAGCAATATACACGAAACATTTCAAGGATGAAATTTATGAAGGTGAGAATAATATAACACCTCAAACATTTTATGGTATGTTTCAATTATATACATTCTATTCATATAATATATTTTATAAGTAACTGAGTTTAATTGAAAAAAAACTTGTTTATTTGGAATATAGTCATAACCTATCCATTAAAACATAAATTTTCCACTTATGTGTTTTGAATTTTGAAAAACGGACATACACGGTTGCGATCAGGGTGATATTTGGCGTCTGATAGAATGAAGTTAATTTTTAGTTAATAGTAACTTATCCTTATGAATATTTACCTACCCTTATGAATACTAATACAACCCAAATGAATGGTAACCTTACTCATGATTGTATAAATAAAATTTAGGCACCTTAAAAATGAAGATGAATATTTTAGGTGTTGGTATTTTTTGATTAAATAATGTGTTTAATTAAAAATTAAATTTATAATATTTAGAAAATTACTTTTGAAAAATGGAGTTAATTTTTTGATTCTACACATTGAAAAATGGTTAGGGTAAATTTTTGGGATTTCCCTAAATTTCATGAATTTTTTAGGAATAGTAAAATACGATAAATTACGATAAATGCTAAATACTTGATTTACTGCATCATAAGTGATACAAGTCTAATGTAAGACCACTTGGTTTGAACTAACATGAAATTATTACTATTTTGGATCACATGAATCAAAACTATTCATAGTATTGAGAAAAAATATTAAAATAATGTTTAAAATAATGTAAAATCCATCATCCCCTCCACTGTATAAATCACCCCTCACCTCCTCTTCCTCCCACACTACTCAACCATCAAGCCTTGCCTAAATTCTGCTCAAATATCTCCCTAAGCTCCTACTCTACTTCCAAGACCTACTGGTCTCACTAAAAGGACAAAAACAAAGTCCTTAAGGATATTCTCAAGGATTACTCAAGAGGTGAACCTCTCTTCTCTTTTCTTTCAAATTCTTTTACAAGTTCCATTCTTTTGTTTCTCTCTCCTCACCTCCCCACATCCAAATCCTATGATAATTCCAATACCTTAAATGGACTGGAATTTTACTATGATAATGTAATATTTCATTATCATCTCTATTTTCCCCAACCTCTTACACTAAAAAAATGAAAATATTGTCTGAGATGTTTTAATTGATCACATTTAAGGACAATGGATTTTCAATTTCTATTACTATCTTCAGTACTGGTCAGGAAATATTTTTAATGGTTGAAATAGGTCATAATATATTTACTTTACCATATTTAATGTTCTAGAATCCTTACACATTCATAATAATAAAAAATAATACAAAACAAGTTCATTATTCACAAAACCACTAAGTTAATCGAAGCATTTGTAATTAACTTTTAGTTAATAAGTCATCCTAATGGTATATAAACCAAAATAATTATAAGATAATTTATATCTGTGTGATTTCACTAATAATATAAATTAAAAATTCTGGATTTTTTACCACATTTCAAACAAACTTCCATTCATGAATGTAAGTAAACCGATCATGAAAACAAAAAAAGAAAATGCTTCCAAAAACAATAAAATTGAACCTATTAAACCCATCAAAAAGGGAATGAATGAACCTAATTAGGTTATAATATATCAATTAAATGTTTATGAGGTTCTGGAATTATTAATTAATGAAGTTAAATCTTATTATTCAGGTTGTTAAGATCAATCAAGAACACCTTCAGGAATAAGGTAAGGGATCCTATCTCTCACTTTTGTTCAAGAATTACCCTATGTTGTGTCCTTTTATTTTTAATTACTAATTATGGATTATATTTTTTTCACCTCCCCCATACTTTCCTTATGATATATAAATGATGTTATACCCTTTACCTCTCTTTAATCCCTCACAAGAACACTCATTACCATGCCGAAATATTTGTAAGGGGTTTCTCATTTCACTTTCATGTCCATGGGATTTCCATTGTTCACCTATTATCTCTTATATGTGGTATATGTGTACTAAATTTTGATATAAAATATCATGATTATCTTTATATTAATGTTATTCTATGATTAATTTTGTGATTAATGATTTTTGGTCATACGATTCAATTGATTACAATGTGGTAAGTGACTTTGTCTCAATTTCCATTTCATTAAGATTTACTTGGTATTGTGAACCTAGTATTTCTTATTTGGTGTATCTACTACCCATTTTATATAATTTTTCATTTGAAATTATTATTCTAGTAAATATCCATTTTCTTGTATCATGGAAATAATTATTTCCTTAAGTTATATACCATTTCACATGTGGTGTTAATTTGGAAAGTTGTTTTAACTATAGAAATATTGATGAATCTGTATTTTGTACTCTATACGGATATTGAGAAGGTATTTTGTAATTGTATTAAATATATGTATAAATAATTCTTTTGACTTGCAGTTATGGGTGGTTCCTGCTATATCCCCTCAATGCATCGATAATTCTCGTGAGACAAATTAGTTGGTGACAAATCCTTTGAGTTTGTTTCCAAAAATTAGACGGGTTTCTACCAACAGACTTAAACCATTTCAATGGTATAGTGGTATCATGTTCTAGATACATGAAATCCAATTAATAAGAATTCTATTTATTTATTTTCAGTTATTACTATCCATGAGGTTTTTACTATGACAAAATCTATGGATGTAGTATCATTCTTAGTTTATTAATGGGGTGTGTTTTTCTTTTATTCACCATGACATAATGACTATGACAATTTGTTTATGATTCAGTTATTGTTGATTCATGCTTTATCTATTTGTAACTCTTACTCAGAATTTGATCTCACCCCTTTCATTTGTTTACCTTCAATAGGTTATGAAGAGGAGACTATTTATTGAGTTCTTATGGTTGCAGTTTTTTTAGTTTTTGTTATGTATTGTATTTTTTTACCTTTATAATTGTAATATGAGTTTATTGTATGTATATAGTTTCTTCAAGACTACTAAACTAATCATTCCTTTGGGATTTTATTCCTCTTAATCATGCCAAAGTAATAAATAATGCACTGGCTCCAGACCTTTGGGGTTAGGGTGTTGCAGTTGGTATTGTCGGAAGTTTAGTAGAAAACATGGAAACTAGATTAAAAAATGTGGATTAGAGAACAAATACCTAAGATAGTATTTGAGTATAAACATACAAGAATGTCTTATAATTTTGGTAAGGGATATATTATGTGTATCCTTCTAACAAATACATCCCTGTCTGGATACAAATAAGTAGAGGTGGCTTTGGCACATATGCACCTAGGAGTAAAACTTTGAAAAGTAGTTTCGGGCTTGATCTGGGGTATCCTGGTACATAAAAATGGGCTTTGCTTCACTCTTGTTTTGACACTCCCAGTGGATATTCTTAGGATAATTCACACTTTATTTACAAGCCATTGTGAAGGATTTTAATGTAAATTTTTTCCTTAGATAAACCATGTTTATGAGATTAGTTATGCATATAATTTCAATATATATTAAGTACTTTTCTATTTGAGATTATTAATTAACCTAATCTAGTGTAAGACATTATTTAGAAATGGCGTCTAATTGAAGAAGGGTAATCAATACTCTTGGACAGTTTAGGGATTTACCCACTAAATAAGCCAACACAGTCAATGTTGGAGCAGATCATATCATGACCATATTGGGACAACTTACTCAGGTTGTGACAAATAACCATGCCACACCTATGTTGGATCTTTTCATGCGACAGAAGCCCCCATATTTTAGTGGTACTACTAATCCAATGTTATATGAGTAGTAGATCAAGTCCCTTGAAAATATATTCATGGAACTAGGATGCAATTAAAATAAAAAGTTGTTGTTGGCAGTATATTTCCACAAGGGAGATGTTGATCAATGGTGATCCTTAATCCAGAATACCATGGAGGAAGAATAAATAGAAGATATGGAATGGATTACTTTTAATGAAATATTATTTGAAAAATATTTCCCTCATGATCAACGAATCGAAATGAAGAGGAAATTCCTTAGCATAAAGAAAAGGGAAGAAGATAGTGTTGCATATAATGAGGCTTCCTTCACAAGACTAGCCAGGTATGCCATAGATTTTGGACGTCACTCAGATGACAAGATTGATCATTTCTTTGAAGTTATTAAGCCAAGTCTTCGAAGGGCACTAGATTCTCAAACATTTTCATTATATGATGAAATTTTATTAATTTCCATCAAAACAGAGAGGGAGTTTTCTAGATAAATTTTTTTCAAGGGAAACCAAGATAAGAAGTGGAACTCTAATAACCATGGAAAAGGTGAATCACCAAAGAAGAACAAGGGTATGAAGAAATTATCGTTATGCGAGAACAGTGGAAAAAATCATCCTGGGAAATTCTTAAAAGGTATGGGAGTCTGCTTTAAGTGTGGAGAAAAGGGTCATAGATATAATAAATGTAATGGGAAGACACAAGTTAATGATGTTCAATACTATAATTGTAGAGAGATGTGACACTATGAAAATGAGTGTCCTAATAACCAATGAAACTTTCCTTAGAAAAGTCCACGAGAGAAAGGGAAATCTTATGTGATTACAACAGTAGAGTATGAAGTTTCGAATGATGTGGTGGCAGGTACTTTAATTATTTTCTCAAACCTAGCCAATGAATTATTTTATTCTGGATCATCACATTTATTTATATCTACCCAATTTTCCAAGAAAATTACACATTTCCAATTTGATTTAATAAAGGAGTTGTCAGTCAAAACTCCTAGGGGATTTATCACTACAAAAAAGGCATGTCGATTAGTCCCCCTCATGACACATGAACGTGATTTAGTTGCTAACCTTATCATCATACCAATGATTAACTTTGATTTAACTCCCAGTATGAATTTACTGTTAAATTATGATACGAAGATCTATTGCAAGAAGCATGAAGTTATAATTTTTGAAAATGGTGTAGAATCCATTATATTTAGAGCAGAAACCTCACTATATAATTCTTATCTAGATCCACCCCTAGTAGCTCTATTGAATGAAATTCCTAGAGAGGAATAAAATTCAATATCTATGGGTGAGGAAAGAAATATTCAAATTGAATATGTACACATAGATCAATAATACATTGATGTATTTCTAAAGGATTTACCTGGACATCCTCCAGAGTGGGAAGTTGAGTTCTCTATTGATTTAATTCCTGGTGCAAGACCTATATCAAATACTCTCTATAGAATGGCCACTATATAATTATTTGAGGTAAATAAAAAACTAGAGGAATTTAGTGAAAAGCGGATTTATTTGACCTAGTGTTTCTCCATGGGGATCCCCTGCCCTCTTTGTCAAGAAGAAATATGGATCCATGAGGCTTTGTATTGATTAGAGGGAAATCAATGATATTACTATAAAAAACATTTGATATGGATATCATCATCTATGTTTGAGGAAGGAAGATATTCGAAATACAACATTTCAAACCAGGTATGGGCATTATGAGTTTATAGGGATGCCTTTTGGGATGACTAATTCACCCTATATTTTCATGGATATAATGTATAGAGTTTTCGAGGAATATCTTGATAACTTTGTTGTGGTATTTATCAATGATGTCCTACTATAATCCAAAATCTATGAAGACTATGAGAATCACTTGTGGATGATTCTAAAAACTCTTAAATGAAATGAATTATATGGTAAGTTTAGTAGGTGTGAATTTTGGATTCAATTAGTTTCTTTTTTAGAACATATTGTCTCTAAGGGTGGAATCCTAATTGATCCAGTGAAGATAAAGGCAATCCAAGAATGGCCCATGCCAATGAATATAACTGAGGTACGCAATTTGATTGTCTTAGCAGGTTATTATCAACATTTTGTTCAGAATTTCACCCGACTGGTTAACCCGCTAACCAAGCTCATACATAAAGGGGTTAAGTTTGCATGGAGGAAAGAATTTATAGAATGATTTGGAGAATTTAAAAGAAGATTGGTCAATGATCTAATTTTGACTCTTCTACCTGGAAATGATGGATTTTTTATATACATTGATGCATCGAAGAATGGATTGGGTTGATTTCTTATGAAAAATGATAAGGTTGTTTATTATGCATCACGGTAGTTGAAGACTCATGATCAAAATTACCCAACACATGATCTGGAGTTAGCATCCGTAATATTTTCTCAAAAAATATGGATAAATTATCTCTATGGTGAAATATGTGAGATATATATGGATCACAAGAGTATGAAATACATTTTGACATCGAAAGTACTCAATATGAAGCAAAGGAGATGGATCAAGTTACTCAAAGATTATTATTTTTCAATACTCTACCACCTTGGAAAGGAAAATAAGGTGACAGATGCATTAAGCAGGAAAGATCATGGACATATGACCCAAATGAGGATTGAGAGAGATATTATATTCATGGATCTACTAAAGATGTATATGAGAATTCTTAAGGAAGGGGAAACATCTTTCCTATTTAAAATTATTGATAAACCATCATTACTAGAAAAGATAAAAAGTTCTCAATCTGATGATGAGAATCTACATAAGAAAATTAATGTTGATAAGGATAGGAGATTAGAAAACTTCGTGTATAAGGAAGGAGTTCTGAAATTTGGGAAGAGGTTATGTGTTCCATCAGTACCTAAGCTAAAAATGGAACTATTAGACAAAGCTCATAGCTCAAATTTCTCTATAAACCCTGGTAGCACAAAGATGTATCTAGATTTAAAGGAACATTTTTTTTGGGGTAATATGAAGCAAGAAATTTTTTACCACTATCAAGGTGTCTAGTTTTTTAACAAGTGAAGGAAAAGAGACAACATCCTAGAGGGGTTATGCAACCTCTACCTATTCCTATGTGGAAGTGGGATGAAATTACAAGGTATTTTTTCATAGGACTGTCGAGGATGCCTATAAAGAATGATGCAATATGGGTAATTGTTAATCATCTCACAAAATCAGAACATTTCCTTACAATAAGAGAGGATTTACCACTTGAGCGCCTAGAAAGACTTTATATTAATGAAGTTGTAATACTTCATGGTTCACCTCTATCAATTGTGTTTGATCGGGATCCCCGACTTACATCAAAATTTGGAAAAGTCTCCAGAAGGATTTGGATACTGAGCTTCATATGAGTACTGTTTGTCACCCCCAAACTGACGGACAATCTAAAAAGACTATTCAAACACTGGAAGATATGTTGAGATTATTCTCTCTTGACTTTAAAGGTATGTGGGATCAATAATTGCCTTTGGTTGAATTTTCCTACAATAATAGCTTCCATTCTAGCATTCAAATGGCTCCATATGAATCATTATATGGTAAGAGGTGTCGAACTCGAACTTGTTGGGATGAAATTGGTGAGAGGAAATTTTTTGGCCCAGAACTTATTAAAGATACAATAGCAAAGGTAAAGAAAATTCAGGCCCATATTAAAGCAACCCAATGTTGGAAAAAGAGTTATACTAACAACCAGAGAAAGGATTTGTAATTTCAAGTATGAGATCTTGTATTTCTAAAAGTATCTCTATGGAAGGGTGTCTTAAGGTTCAGTAAGAAAGGGAAACTAATCCCCAGGTACATCGAACTATTTGAAATTCTGGAAAAAATCGGAGTTGTAGCTTATCGTTTAGCAATGCAACAAATTCTCTAAAAATTTCATAATGTTTTCTATGTGTTGTTGTTGAAAAAATACATGCCAGACCCAATTCATGTACTCACCGATGAAGAAATAGAACTGGAACCTCATTTTTTATACTGTGAAGAGCCTATCGAGATTCT
This sequence comes from Viscum album, assembly GCA_963277665.1. Classification (NCBI taxonomy): domain Eukaryota; kingdom Viridiplantae; phylum Streptophyta; class Magnoliopsida; order Santalales; family Viscaceae; genus Viscum; species Viscum album. Next base: position 1,646,979,706 of record OY728164.1, read on the forward strand.
TTACACATGGGAGCAGGTATTGAGAAGTTAGACAACTCGTCTAGTAAAGGTTCTTTGGAGAAACCATAATATGGAGGAAGGAATGTGGGAACCTGAGGATATTATGAAGAAGAACCACCCACATATTTTTAGGGAGCAATATACATGAAAAATTTTGAGGATGAAATTTCAAAAGGTGGGAATAATATAACACCTCAAACATTTTATGGTATGTTTCTATTAAATATATTCTATTCATCTCATATATTTCATAAATAATTGGGTTTATTTGAAACAACACTTTTTTATTTAGTATATAGTCATAACCTAGCCATTAAAACATAAATTTTCCACTTCTGTGTCTTGAATTTTGAAAAACGGACATACACGGTTGCAATGAGGGTGATATTTGGAGTATCATAGAATCAAGTTAATTTTTAGTGAATAGTAACTTACCCTTATGAATTTTAAACAACCCTTATGAATAGTAATACAACCCTTATGAATGGTAACCTTTATCATGATTGTATAAATAAAATTTAGGCACCTAAAAAAAGAAGATAAATATGCCAATTTGTTTTAATGGGGTGTGTTTTTCTTTTATTCACCATGACATAATGACTATGCCAATTTGTTTATGATTCAGTTATTGTTTATTCATGATTTCTCTATTTGTAACCCTTATTGATAATTTTATCTCACCCCTTTCATCTTTTTACCTTCAACAGGTTATGAAGAGGATAATATTTATTGAGTTCATGTGGTTGCAGTTTTTTTAGTTTTTGTTATGTATAGTATTTTGTTACCTTTATCATTGTAATATGATTTTATTGTATATATCTAGTTTCTTTAAGACTACTAAACTAATACTTCCTTTCGGATTTCATTATTCTTAATCATTCCAATGTAATAAGTAATGCACTGGCTCTGGTCTTTTGGGGTTAGGGCATTACAAGAGTGTCCCATGACAAACTAATCCAACCGAAAGACTTCTATCCTAGAGAAAAAGTGTTATTATTCATCTCAAGACTCAAATTGATGCTAGGTAAACTTTTCTCTATATGGGAAGGTCCATTTATAGTAACTCGTGTATATCATTTTGGTTCTGTATAGATTATGAAGGATGGAGAGGAGTCATTCACTATTAATGGTCATAGGTTGAAGAAATTCCTTGGGACCCTACCATCAGAGCCAGCAGAGGAGATCACACTCCCCCAACCTTTTTATCAATAGAATCCATCAGGTCATACCTCTTCTTTATATTTTTTTTATTGATGTGATTCATTTTCAAATATTCTTACATGCTAAATCTATTTGAATGCACTGAGGACACTACATCATTTAAGTGTGGGGGATGGAACCTTTGTAGTTTAGGATTTTCATTTGTTGTTTGTTGTACTATTTGTTTATAAAAAACATAATTATTGTTTTTTTCATACATTTGTGTGTTTATTTTTAAAATTTAGTGTGTTTTCAAAAAAAAATATCTGAAATGATTATAATTTCCATTTTTGAAACCCATATCAATGAGTGAACCAATCTATTCCATGAAACTGAGCTTAAAAATGATGAAAATGACTTTGTTTCAAGTTAAAATCTTGGGGAATTTCATGAAAAGTACTATGATTTTTTAATCCCATAACACATCTCACTATCTTTATTTTTTAAATCACTTAACTATGAGTCTTATAAACCATTGTTTTCATATTCTTTATATTCACATAATTTATTGAGAGAACCATACCATGATTTATTTAATAATAATTTGATTTATTCCTAACAAAACTTGAGGGTTTGAGGTACTTCTGTTTTAAATTATTAAGGAATTTATTTGTTTTTTAATCCCCATTTTCATGAAAATCCTTTTAATTAGGGCCTACCTTGTATATTTAATCCTTTTAGACCTTATAATACATGAACATCCTATTAGGTTAGCCACATTACAATCCAATTTTCCTTATCTAACCTACTCTTGAAGTAAAATTGCATGATACAGTTGAACTTAAGTGTTGGAGAAGCTATATTTTAGTGTGATGCCTCATTTGGTGATACTTTGGGTAGAAAATTAAAATATTTCATGTTGTTTCTAAAGAATTAATTCTGTTAAAAGTTGTTCCTTTCCATAGCATTCATGATAAAAGAAGCTGTGCATTTCTAGAGATTTCAAAGGAGAAATAAATTTGTGCCTATCTGGAGCTTTCAAGAAAAACTATGTTTGAGAAAATTGAAATTTTTATTGGTGAAATTCTAAATTCCATGAACTTTCCTTGATTTTTCATGATGATGGATCTTATTTTCTACTAAGGGGAGTGAGGAGGATACCATTCTTGATTAAAAATTATAATCTTGCATTTTTTCTTTAAAAAGAGCCAAGCCCTCCTTATTCGGCCGTGGAATTTTTAACATCTCAATTATATCAATAAGAAGTCACAAAACAACCCTTAAAAGTACTCCTGATAAAAACATATCCTTTAATCACATCGGGTGGAGATTTAGTAATTTATCCAGCCTATGGTGACCCTTGCATGGGTTTGGATGAGAAAATCCTTGTTGAAAATTGACATTTTTTAGATGAGAGAAAATTTATATATGGTAGGTGTATTATGTGAATGGGATGATAAATGAAGGGTAAATATATTAAATGATCTAAATAGAGAACTTTAAATGACGTTTTTTTATGACTCGTGATATCTTTTTGTTTCTTGGTGTATATTTGGTAGATCCCATGGGTATGTGTTTTGAATTCACTTGCTTTGATTTTGATGCTTACTTGTCCAGGATTCCAAGTGATAAGTGTGGGGGAACTGATAGATAAAATATTTTCAATAATTATATATTACATTTAAGTGTTTTAAATCTCACAAAAGTTTTATTTTAAGATAAATTACCACCTTTTATGATTTTAGTGGTATTTTGAGCTTAATCGTAAAAATAGCCCATTTGGATTTTTACAGTTTAAAATTATTTTTTTTATTTAAGCTATAATATTTTCTCTACTGATAAAAATTGTGAAATTATTTCTTTTTAAGATTCCATACATACTATAATTCATTTCATCCTTTTGGGATAAAATCTGAACCGACCATATGGAAGCTCAAAATAATCTCACTAGTTGGTCCATGGAAACTGTTTAAAAATATATCTATTTTTTTATGGGGCCCATATCTCATGAATGGGGGCCCAAATAATCTACAATTCGTATAGTGAACGCACCATAATTTTTTAAAAATATTTTATGAATAAGGATACATGTTAATATACTTTTTTCATGTTCATTAATTCATGATAATCTAGAGGTTTGAAATTTGGAGAGTCTGATGGGGTGGAATAAATTCTCGGACTAAAACATCCATAACTCCTTTATCTGGAAGATAATTATTCTGAAATATTTATGGTGAAATAATAACACACTTATTAAAAACTTTAATGAAGTATTTAATGTGTGAATTGAACATTTAAGTGCGATACAATGCATCAAATTTATAAGAAAAAAATATGCCTATAAATGGAGGGGAGCTCCTCCCTCTCAGAGCATCTCATTTAATCCCATTCCATCCGAGAAACCAAAAAAGATAACTTTTCATATTTCTATCTTTTATTTATTTTCTTTTAAATATATTTGTAATGTATTATTCTTAACCATTAATATTTATTACCCTTCTCATGGATGGGTAATGATTTTGAGTGATCGGGAAAGGGGAATTTTCCCTTTTGTAATGTCAGAGTCTTTCTCTTTAATGTAAAACTCTCTTTTATATTAAAGGATCTCTATTTTCAGTGGTGTGAAATTATATTAATGAAATTTTATTTTGGGTTTTGTTTTCATTAATTTAGTATATCTTTTGTGTAATAACAATAAAATCCCTCCGCCTAAAGAAGTTTTTCTCAGTTGAGAAAATTGTGTTAGGTGGTGAGTGCCTAGGAATCATTGGCATGTGTGTGAAATAAGTAAATTATTTCTAGATATATAAGCATCAAATATTCCTTATCTAGAATTTTGTTAATTTTTTGGGAATTTTTTATGAACTTTCATACACACAGGAGTAGTTTTCGTTGCATCCTTCAACCAAAGATGATTAACAACTCGATAGAGGAGTTGTTCATTTATCATCCAATAAGAAGAGAGGGGAACTGATTTTTATGAGAATGATGACAATGAAAAGACAATCCTACCCTAACCCCATAAATATCTACATCAATTTTTTTAAAACCTTATATGAAATTTCCTTATTATTTTTATTAAAACTCAATAAATTTCAAAAACAACCTCTATTTCTTTATCAAATAAAAGTGACAAACTATTTTTTGTGCACTCCTCTTCATGAGACTACCTAGGTTATCCTCTATATTATACTTAGAAAAAATTAAATATTGTTCTAAAATTCACCATGATAGACATGCATTAAATATCATTAAAATAATTATATTCATAATATAACATGTAAAAGGAGAAATTTATAAACCTTGTTGATGAATATAGGTGCATAACATAACATGTGTCTCTTAGAATGAAAATTGAGACAAATTTCCTTTACATATTTGGTAACTTTTAAACCATAAAAACCGTGAAATATAGATCCTAAATTGGATATGTAAATACTAATAAATTTTATTATAATAATAATAAAATACATTCATGGTAATTATATTCACCACATAGAAGAAATATTTGGTCAATATAGAATGTTTTTCATAAAAATAAAAAGTGAGATGAAAATCTCTTACTGCTTGAGTGACTTTTGAATCATGATCCCCATAAAATAATAACATCAATTGAAAATTTTAATATAATGAAATAATTTAAATTCATGATATGAAATTTCATAGGTAATTATATCCACCACACAAATTAAATTAGTGGTGAATATGGCATGAGTCTTGTAGAAATAAAAGTGAGACTAGAAATCCATTTTCTATAAGTCTTGACTTTATTCGTACATGTAAAAACCTCCTATATAGTAAATATAAATTTATTATCAATTTATCAAAGAACCATAATCATATATATATATATATATATATATAATACCATATATTATTTTATTATGAATTTATATTAACCATTTATTATCAATTTCACATTAAAGTTACGTTTTGGGTAATAACTGCTTTGTTTTTTATATATGTTCTAACTTGTTATTTTTGTTCCAATTATTTTGATCATAATTTTATCATTTAAAAAATGTAAAACGTGATATGAATATAACATATATTCAATATATATTTATTTATAATAATCTATAAAATATATAAATTGGAAATGAAATACATCGTTCATGGAGATGATAGGTCGTATGTTCGCATGAACGTTGTCTTCATTTTCTAATCATGTTGAAAGAAAGAAAAGTAAATGATATATATATTTATATATATATATTATCATCAAAGTATCATAATTATTTCATATATATCAAATATTTATATTAAACCCATCCTTATTGTATTCCATGTAAAGTGTGAACGAATCACATTGCTTCACGAGGTGGTAGTTTGTCGTACACACGAACGACACTATCGTATTCCCATAAAATGGAAAGCATGAAGGTATGTGTTATATAATAATTAAAGTTGAATAAATAAATCATATAATATATATATATAATATATAAACTATAAATCTGTCAATATTCCAAATATTTAAAGCTGTTAATGGAAGAACGAACAACATCGGTTCATGAGGTTGTAGTCTGCCATACACAGGAACAATGATTGTGTATCCTATTTGATTGAAGAGTGTGAAGTTATAGGAAATAAACTTAATATAAAAAAAATAATTATATTTAATATAATTAGGTTATTATATAATCATGATATAAAAATAATTTAAGGGGTTTGAGTAGGAAATATAACAAAAACATTCCTTGATGAACATTACCTCTTCATAAGGTATCTTTTTTTGTTTTACACCAAAGGACTTTCTTGGTTGGCTTTGTTACAAATGTAATAATTCTAGGATGAAGGTAGGGAATTTTAAAATTTATTTGGTTAGTTATTTTCTAAAATAATTGGTTTTTAATATGTGAATAGAGGGAAATCGTTGGAGGCATTTTATAAGTGGGGGATAGGACACGCTTAGAATGTTTGAAAAGAAAGTTACGTATAACCATTTTTTTACCTAACAAAAGGCTTAAATAATGGAAAACATTAGATAAATTAAGTGATATTTTATAAATATGATCATACAATGGGTTTTGGACATGTTTCTTGGTCATTTTTACTCTTAAATTTAAATTTTAATCCCTTGAAAAACTTGTTTTCTCTTAATCCATGTGAATAATTTTAACGGCTTTCAGTAATCCTTTTGGTAAAATATTATTTTTACCTTATTAGAAATTATAAATTATGATTATTACAAATATGGAATCCATTTTTCTAAATTTCAATCACATGATTGGTAGAAATTAATTTAAGTTTTAATTTCACATACGGGCGAGACAGCTTGTTTTTGAAACAAAAATGTTTAAAAGTTTGAAATGTTCTTATATCCAATTTCAATGTGAAGTTTATTACAATAAAATATATTGGATTAACATATGTATAATTGATTTAATTATACTTTAAAACATATTTTAAATATAATTTAACTATATAAATAATTTAAAAAGAAAGGTATATTTTAGTTAAAATTCAGTATATTTCACAATTCATCAAAAATGAAACTTCTCAGAAAAAACCAAAAAAAATCACCCTAATATAATTTTGAAATTTTTATTTCAAAAATAAAGTATATTTTGTAAAATATAATTTATAATATTTTAATAATTTAGTTTTAAAATAAGTGCACCATTAAAATGTGGTAAAACTACCTTTTAGAAAAACGCATCTTTTTATGTATAAAATTGGATTTATTATTATCTATTTTTTAGAAATCACATAATATTAATGATAAATATTAGATTAAATTTTTAATATATACATTTAAATAAAATAATTCATTAAAAGTGGTTAATTTATTTAGATAAAACATGTTTCAGTGTAGAAAAACAGTTTTCAAAAAATGAATTTCTTTATTTTCAAATAGTTCATACATTCATTTCTAACTAATTATTTACCAAAGAATTGATTTTATAAACATCAATAAAACATATTTTAATAAATTATTTAATAAATTTCATACCTTCCATTCCAATGTCTAGGTGATAACTATAATAATATTTTAATAATATGTCATGTTCCATTAAAATTCAGTGTTGTGTGTAATTCAAGATAATCTCGGTGTTACATGTAATGAAATATTAACATGGTTTTCCATATAAAGAAATATTAAATTTTTGTATTGTTTAATGCAAGACATACAAGAATTTTAATTTATTTGGAAAAAATAATTCATAAAAACGCATGTTGTTACACATTAGTTTGGCTGACATAAATAAGAATACATATATTATTAAATATATGTATAATTTTTTTCATTAATAAAATTAAGAATAAATATAATTTTGATTATAATTTTTTTATAAAAAAAGATAGATTCTTTTGAAGGTAAAAGTGATATTTTTTATAAAATGTGTGAAATATAATTTCATCTTAATTGATTAAATTAACCACAATTGATAAATAATTATAATTAAATAATTAGATTATATCTCTAATTAAATTAGTTAAAATTCCTTTACTATAGTTATTATGAATGAAATAAGAATAAATTCATTTTATTCCTAAAAATACATTTTCCAAAAAATGGTTTTTATTACATTTTGTGTGAAAATATTATAATTAATTTCTTACACATTTAAAAAAATTATTTTATAAAATAAAATATTTTTTTAAATGATTAATTCATAATAGGTTTATGATGAATTTTTGGGATTTTTTAGAAAAGAGTTTATTTTTTGGAGAATAAGGAAAATACTAACTTTTCCAATACTGTCACTTTTATGAAATTATTATGATGAAATAATGAATAAATAAATTTTTAAACCTTTATCTTGACTAAATAAACATTTAAGGAGATAAATAATACATTTTTAAATGTTATTTTAAATTTAAGAACCCATGCATGAATTTTATGAATGTAAATTATATATTATTCAAATGTAAAACTATTTTTTATCTTGTAATTTTATGGTATTATTGGAAGGTTCCATTTGTTATTTTCTTGATCCAAAAGTTTTATAACATTTTTTATTATTTAACCAAAAAATACATGGAAGTCAACTAATTAGTTTTTTGAAGAGAAACTATTTATACTTTTAAAAACAATTATTTTCCTAAAAACAAAGTTTCTTGTGTTTTGCATGGATGTATAAAATGTATTATCTTCCACCTTTAGAAAAATAATTTGATAAAATGGACTCAAATTTTGGAATCAATATTTTCACTTTTTTAAATATGGAACCATCTATTTTGGTCCTTATAAGTATGTTATCTTGGTAAAAAATTATATTTTCACAGTTGATGATAAATTGGATATAAAGGGGGTTTGACTTAGAGGTAAGGTTATAATGTCTATAAAACATTTATAAATGTAATTATAAGATTTTGTTTAAACACTAACATATCATATATGAATATGGTGCACCTTTGTGTCAATTTTCCATGAATAATCCCTATATTAATTTAAAACATTGAATAATTAGAAGACTGTCACTCCCCTCACTTATAAAAAAGGAACCACTTATCTTATATTTATCAAACCTATTAATCCACTTATCATGATTAAAAAATACGAAAATGAATTCAAATACATCATCCCCATGACCCAAAGTATCTTTACCAATCAAAATACCAACCTCGAAGGCCTAATATGTAAGCAAAATGTTGTTTTCCAAATAAAAGGTATAACTCTTAACTGAGAAGTTTAATTTTATTTATTATTCTACCTCATTAAAGAATTAATAATTAAATATGAAATAATAACATAAATAAATAAAACACAATTAAATTTCATTATTTGTATTTTAAAAAACTTATTCTTCTTTGTTTCATTTATATGGGGAATAAAAACATCCGTCATACGTACGTGTGGACTATCACCTCAAGCGATGTGTTTTATTTTCTATAAAATCCACTAATGGATGGTTATTATGATGGGATTAATTTATAAATATTATATTCATGAAATTTTTATCATTATATAAAGATAATATATCAACTATTTTCTTACATTTCCATCCATTAAAAAATGATAACATCGTTCAAGCATACATGTGGACTGCGATGTCCATGAAGAGATGTAATTAATTTTTAATTTACCCCTTCACTAGATAGTGATAAAATGGTATTTTATTTATAAATATAATAAATATTTCATGATTAATATTATGAATATTATGGAATAATGACCCTTTTGACCATAGTTAACCTTCTAAAGCTATTTTCAGATTTTGAATTGAATGTCCTCAAAATTTCTAACATAAACATAAAATATTATGCAACGAAATTAAAAATGGACATAAATCGAATAAAGGGACAAAGATAATGTAATTATCATGAAATAATTTATTAATAATGTATAAAATAAATATAATTTAATTATTTAAGAGTTATAAAATGTATGAAGCTAGACGAGACTTAGGGTAAGTGATTTATCATCTTAATTTATTTTCATTGATACTCATTCTATTTTCACCGCATGTTTTATGAGTGTGTGGTTTATATACATCTATATAGATTTATATTATAATTAATTTAAAATATCAAAATTGGATTGAAAATATTTTCCATGTTTTCTCATTTAATGTGAATTTTATTCAAAATAAATCAATGGGATAAATAATTTTCATTTAAAATGTTATTCTAAATAATTTAAACTCTTTATCCTCTATATCCATATTCGATAGATTGAACTTTTATTCTTTATTCAAATATTAAGAAACAACCAAGAAAAAATTCAAGGCGGTCTAAAATGATGAATCCCTAAGGCATCCTCAAGGATAAAACCAATACATTCATATGGTAGTGACCCCACTCTCGAGAAAACCAACAAGGGGTCATCATGAATAATCCCATGAGAAAGAGTATCCACAGAAAAGTTGGCCTCCCTATGAATATTTCAAACTGCACATATATTGTCAATATCTAAGGAACACCCATGAACAAGGTAAGTCAAACACCAAGGCACCTCACCTTTCCCTTATAGGGCCCGAATCAGTACCTCAGAGTCTGATTCCACTTCTAAAACTACCAATGATAACCATTTTCACATCATAACACCCATGTGTAACGCCCATACCTCTGCGCCCAATAAATTTTCTTGTCCGTGAAAGCTGCTAAAGGCTGCTAGCACTGATTCGCTTCTTTCCCGCACTAGCCCCCCACCCCAATATCATCCCATTCATACATGAACCGTCCACATTGAGTTTAAGCATGTTATCTGGTGGTTTCCATCTCACCCAGCCTCCTTGTATCCTCAAATGGGCCACTGATCTATTAAGATATTTGCATAGTGCAGAAAAGTTTGGCCCCACTTTCACTAAATAACCTAACTCATGAAGTATTCCCTTAATTTTCACCAGAAGAAGAGATCCTGAAAACCAACCCTCCCATATTACTATATTTCGTGCCTCCCACAGATTCTATAAAATTGAAGTAACTGTGATGTTGTGAACCTTATTTTCCATCCCATTCTACTTCACTCCTGAGAACCAACCTTCAAAAAACTCCTGAAAGGAATTGCATGAATCACTTTACTTACCCCATCTATCCATAGAAGTCCAAATACATTGTGTCCATTCACTCCTGATGAACAAGTGAATTTTAGACTCCTCCTAAGGATTAGCATAACAATAACATCGGGACACCATCTGTATGCCTTTCTTCTGAATATTTTCCTCCATAGGCAGGGACTACTTATGTGCCCTTCATATGAAGAAACTCATCTTTGAGGGAACTTTATTACACCACAGATGAGCTCCCCATTCATCATGACTCCCCTCCTACCGGATAAGGCCACGATAGTCATGGCTATTAAACCATCCTGATCAAGCCTCAGTAACGCATAATCAAACTTATTCCTCATTGAAAACCATTTCTTTGAATAATTCCTTATGTTTTGAGCTCATAATGGCATCCATGAACCAAGGATATTGGCAGGACTCTCTCATCGACATCTCCAGACCTTGAAAACCTGGGAAGAACAGCTTCTCTCCTAGACAATTATCTCTCCAAAAATTCATATCCCCATAGCCAACCACCCAATGAGATGAATCCTGTATAATATCTAGGTGTGACACCATTGTTTTCCCCAACCTGGAAATTTTCCTTTTATCCCATTCCTCCCAATGCTTTCCATATTTTATTCTCAGTGTTTTGGCCTATATCGATTTCCCCACAAGAAATCCCAAGCTAACTAAGCTAGTATGGAGTGCATGGATTCTATTAAATCCATGAGGCCAACAACTCATTCCTCAACCATCTTTGACAACTGATCCCATGAGGACCAATGATCCCTTCCTATGTCATTTTAATCCTAAAGAAATCTATTCATCATCATCTCCATAGAAAAAATTATCCCCTTAAGAGAAGTGATGATTGAAAAGACATTCATCAGGATTGAATAAATCACACTATTGATCAACACCACCCGGCCCCCAAAAGATAGAAACATTTTTTATAGTTATAAATCCTCTCAACCATTCTGTTAATGAGATCCTCGAAGAAGACTTTTTCACCTGGCTATTAGAAATAGGAGCCATGAGATACATCATAGGAATCTGTTTCTATTGAAATCCTATAATTTCCTAAGTGTTTCATTCCCTTCTCCTAGAACATTTATTAGATATAAAGAAATTTCTCTTCCTGGAATTAATTTGTTGGCCACTTAGACTACCATATATTCTCATAAGCTACATGAAATAGACCAAGGAATACCTCCTACCATTCATAAAAATAATGATGTCGTTAGCAAACATAAGATGGGAGTAGGATCCATCTAAAGCCTACGATAAATAAGGAAGAATCTTCTGGTCTATCAACTCTCTATGCAAGTTTTGTGATAGGGCCTCCTGAGCAATGGGAAACATTGAGGGGGAAAGAGGATTCCCTTTCCTCACACCCCTCACATTCTTGAATAAAAAACCCCTCCCTAGAAGAGAAATAGTGATCCACAGTGAGGAGAAGCAGTGGAAACATAAATCACAAACCCATTCATGAAACCCGAGCTTCCTCATTACCTGAATTATAAAACTCCATTAAAGATTATCATTTACTTATACATATCCACATATATAACAACATTGGACCCCAGAACCTTCTCGTTCACATCCTCTAACAACTCTTGAGCCACTCCCACTACCCCCTGTATACCTCTACCTTGGACAAACCCATGTTGTTCTTGGGAAATAATACTTGGGATTACCCTATTCAGCCACTTCACCAATAAACTTTCCAAAATATTATAGGAAAAATTGCATAGAAATATTGTTCTATACTAGCTGATTAAAGTTGGATCTTTCACCTTTGGCACCAGCACCACCTTGGAATCACACACACCCCTATTGAGGTAACCCCCTCAGAAGAAATCTTGTACTGGCTCGATAACTGACATCCCCACAAACCCCCATGCTTCCACGTAGAAGGCCCCTAGGAAACCACCAGGCCCTGGAATGCTCTCTAGAGGAAAACTTCAAGACACATCACATACCTCCTCCCCCAATGGTAAATTCTTCAACATCTCATTATTCCTCCCATAAATCCTACTAGAAATATTTTGGAAGAAATCCCCCAGATCACTATTCGAGCCAACCCCCCATAGAGCCGCTACCTGATCACCTGCAAGAAACATTTCGAAGTGCTCCAAAACCATCCTACCAGCTACATTTACATTAGAAGTGAACGAACCATCTTCTAGCCTGATATTTACCTATGAATTTTTTCTCTCCTTCAATCAAGCATGGAAGAACCCATTATTCCTATAACCTTCTCTGATCCACTGCACCTTAGATCTCTATCTGAGGCCCCTCTCTATTTGTAAAAAACATTGCGCTAGAAAGGCCCGCTTTTCACTTAATCATAAGAAGACTGCATCATCCTAGTTTTGCTGGAGAAAACATTCCATCTAGTCAATATCCTCCTGAATAATCTCTATTGAATCATCTGATGAAATAATATTCATGGGCCATCTATTAATATCAGACTTGAACTGCTTCAGTCGTCTAGAAATCCCCAAGAACACCCTTCCCTCAATCTCCTACTCCCAGTAGTCCTTCATCATTTTCATGAACCCATCCCTACTATGCCAATACACTGATTACATTAATACCTTACTGACCACACTACCTATAATTAGTTCTACGATGAGAGGAGAATGATCTAAAAGTGCTCAAGATAAATAAGAGATCGAGGATCGGGAAAACGATTCAAGGCCTTGAATATTTCCTAGGAATCTATCCAATCTAAACCATATCCGGCTATTACCTCTTCTATTATTACACCATGTATATTTACTCCCATGAAATCCTAGATCTAAGAACCCCTTACTAGTAATGAGGTTACTGGATTCAAGCATACCCTGATTATATACCTTTGAACCCCCTTCTTTTCCAATATTTTAATTATAACATTAAAGTCCCCGCCTACAAACCAAGGAAACCCAGCCACCTCAAAGGAACCAAGGTATTCCCACAAGCTATTCATTTCCATACTATCACTACTAGAATAAAAAAAGTAGAACAAAACTTCTATACCTATGAACCCAATTTTCATAGTAATACACTGCTCAGTAACCTGAAAAATATCCACTTATAGATGCTTCTTTTAAAACACCCATATATGCCTGTTAACTAGATACCCATGAAAGTGACACCCAAACCCAGACCTCTTCAAAAAAACCATTTATCTTGCTAGGATCCTGTTTGGGTTCAAGAACAACTACCATAAAAGAGCCATATCTCCTTGATTCAGAAGCTATAAATGCACATTTCATATTTTCCCCCATACCCTGAGCATTCCACATAATCACCGATGACATTACTGGAAGAAAATTACCACCCTTCAGGCACTGTTACCTAAACATGGAACGAAAAAATCCATAAAACCAACCTCCTTGGACATAGAACGTGTCACCGGGTGGGAAGGCCCCTTAGAAGAGCATCCCCTATTTGGAACAAGAACCTTCTTCTTCATCAGGCTATCATCTTCCTTCAATAGAGAGAACCAGCATCCTATCCTTATGGGAGGTTTCGGAGGAGGCACCTCCTCCCAAAGCAAAGAAACCAAAAACAGCCTCGGTGGAGAATAGAATGATGAAACTATTTCTTTCTCTACCCCATCAAGAAATCCACTCTTCAATGGGCCTGAATAGAAATTATCATAGAAATCTATCATTAACAATAGTGATATCTTCATCGAGTCTGGAGAAAGCATCAAAGAATTCTGCAGCTATGACATGGGTGGAGATAACCTTCTAGGCAAGCTTGGTAGATAATATGTAATCACCTTTTATTTCCCTTTGGAAGAATAGGAGGATTCCACTGAAGGATCCACACCAAATGAACCATGTTTCTCTTACTCTGAAGCAACTTCTGAAAACCCCAATGGTAACAATCCAGGTGATGTGATGCCCTATGACATCGATCTGACTACCTGCCACTTTTCAGAAAAAGTAATCTTCTTTCCCGGCCCGGATCTGACATTATTTGAATTCCCTCCCTCATTTTTCGAGATGATGTCTTAGACCCCCTCTGAAGAAGACGATGATGGGCCAACCTTCGATGACTTTGCTACCTCCTGTCGGACTTGAAACCCCCTCAGACCACCCAAGTTAACCATAGGTCCAGGAACTAGAACTAATGGGTTAGATCTATGGTTGACTCCCCAGACCTGAGGGTTCCCCTTCCATTTCCTATAGAACTCCACCGCATGACCTTGGAAACCACATGTCAAACAGAACCTCAGAGGTGACTGAAACACCGACCGCTGCCACCACGAAAATCCCTCTCAGGAGAGAATCATAATACAAGGAGTAAATTTAACCCTGAGGTTCATCTCAACACATATCCTTAGATTTATCGAGTCCAACAACTGCTTCGTCTTCTCATCCAAACAAATAAAACTACCCAATTTATTCCCCACCGCCCTCAAAATCGATATATTGTGAAGAGGCAGTGGAAGCCCCGGAAGTTTTATTCACACTTCACCCATGCAGGATTCTTTGTCGTAGTGGCACTCCCAAGCCCACCTTGAAAGAGTAAAGTGGTGAGAACCACAACATCTCCCCTCCCTCAACCATGCATGCACAAAACTTCCCCTAGAAGAAATATGGATACTAAATGCTAACCTCGATAACTCAGAAACTTTTTCCTGGTGATGAAGGCCCCATGACCCCACGAACTCCCTAAACATTTCCAGTGATGGCTTCACTGGACCGAACCTCGCTTCCAGTGTTAGCTGATGAAACTCCACCACACAATCCAACTCTTTCCTGGAGAACACCACCACTGGTGCCCCATCCAAAACCTATACCCTCTTCTATTCTATCAGAATCGTAGAGTTACAACTCATTCCATGATCATCCTCCAAAGTGCACCCACAGACCTCCTCCTTGAAGGATTTCACCTTAGGACTCCACTCAGAACCATCCCCAACCACAGTAGATGGACCTCCGGTGGACGTAGGGGCACCACTGCCCCATCCAAAACCTCTTCCCTTTCTTCTTATCATATATAATGAGAGTAGTGAATCTTGGAAGTAATTATTCCATATAATTATTCATTAAAATTAATAATTAATGTTTCTATTTATAAAATAAATACTGTTAATGTTAATTTTCAACTAATTATTACATTTTCTTAAAAGGTTTAAAAGGAAAGTTTGTGACATTTTTTGTATGAATCACTTTTGACTCTTTTTACCAAATTGTATAAGAATATTTTTTTTATGCAATATAGAAACTATGGAATTTCCCACACACAATCAACTATATTCATTAAGAAGATTACTCTACAAGGTTTCATTGTTTTTTTAATAAAATAACATTCCTCTATCTTATGGTAATTTTTCATTTTATGAGTTTTAAATTGAAAATATATATTTCTTATATTTTTTCTTTTATGCTTGATTGTGATACTTCCTATGTGTTGAGAAGGTTATTTTATGAGTTTTTATAATGGAAATGAAAAATTATATGTGTTTTATGAATTTTTTTTCTTTTAAATTGTTAATGATGATGGGTGAGCATTATGTATCTCTTTAAAATAATTGGATAATTTTTATTATCTCTAAGGAATATAAGTTTGATTAACCATATGGGTTATTCTATATGAAAGAGTACTTGTAAGAATGATTGTAATAGTGATATATAGATGATGTTCCAATGTATCTACATGAATTTTCAATACTTTTAAATTTTCTTTTCATGGTATTATCTTGATTCCATATGGAAATATAATTTGGATTTGTTTATAGGAAATTTTATGCCCCATTGAAAGGTAAAATATATGTTTTCCAAGAAAATATTTTCCTGAGTGCTTGTATTTTACAAGAAAGTTTCATGATTATTGTTTTCCCTTTATGATTTTGGAAAAAATATATTTATTGCATATGTAAATGATTATTTGAGTTCAATGTTTATTTCAAAAAAGAAATCATTTAATTGTGTTTTCATGAATTTTCAAATGGATTAATAGGTTGCCTTTTTTAATATCCCTTATTGAGTTTTTTTTTTCACATACCACGTTTTGAAATGTTTTTATAGTACTTTTGGATGTGTATGAACTATTATGAAGTGTTTATATGAATAAAGAAAATTATCCTTGAATAATGAAAGTGTTTCATGAATGAAACAATATTGTAAACATTTGAATCCTATCTTTATAGAAAAAAAATGATAATGTGTTATAGTGTACCATATGTAATGTATTTTTTTTGATAATTCTCTAAAATTATATACATCATATATCATTGGAATTTTAGAATCTAAAACCCTTTTTATTATACCATGTAATTATGGGTTGCTTATGATATGGGGTATTATAGTTGGTGTTAGACAAAATGTTAACATGTCATTAGAATTTATAATAATTCAGATAAGGATAGCTTAAGAATTTTAAATGTCATCATTGGTTAAAAATTCTAATTTTTATCATAATATTATACTCATTGAAACACTTATTTATATATTTTGTTATGGAAATACATTGGGAGACATTAATGATTTATGATAAATGTTTAAGGTTCATGTATTGCTTAAGTTTAACATGTGTTGTAGTGAAAACAATTTGGTAAAGAATGATTTTATATTTTTATAGATAGATGTTATTAATAACCATTGTGGTTTATATGATCTTTTGTGTTGAGGTAATTATGGCTAATTATGATAAAATGTTTATTAAATTTTGGGGAAATATATTTTATCTTATAAAGAACCATGAGATTAAAATGGTATTTAGTGACTAAGTGGTTAAATTTATTTTTATTCATGTTCAATATATTAAGAAAATTATATGATTTTGGTAAATGATAATATTTCTAGGTAATATGGGAATTTATTTTATATGTAAATGTATAATTATCTTTTGAAAGTATATATTATTTTATTATGGCTTTATGGTTATTCATATTCTTATGGAGAAAAATAGAATATAATAGGGAATATATGATTATGGAATATACATTTTTGGTGTGAGTCTTTAGGAGTTATTGATGTTATTTTAAGATAAAGTTTTTGTTTATATTTTAAGAATATGTGATCAATTCATTCTGATATGTTATATTTAGATTTATACTAGTAAATTTTTAAGATTTTAAAGGTTATTTATTTACAAAATTAATTAAGTTTAACTTTGGGTGTTATTATTAGGTCATTGATGATTGATATTGAATTTATTAATATGAATGTTTATTCATATTTCATATAATCATATCTTTTTTAATCCATTTTTTGTTTTGATTAATGTATTAAAGTAAGATAAATAACTTTTTGTCAAATTTTGGATCTTAAGATCCATTGGATGTTGATTCTAGTTCTTTAGGAATGAAAAAATAATATTATTTATTAATTTTCTTGATTTATATATGTGATAGAAGTGGAAATTGATTAGATAACTACCAAATGATGAAATTGTTCTTATGAAATATAATGAAATCATGTAAGTAAATTTTCTTGTGTTCTCTGTATTTATATTTAAGGAATCCTTCAACTCTAGGAAAAATATCATCAACTAAAAATTGTAACCTTTAACTTTAATTTCTAATTAATTGATAGTCTTCTTTATTCCATATTGATTTATGGTTTTTTTGTTATTCACTTTATAAAGACCATGTTTTCTATAAATCTCTATTATTCCATGAATGTTATTTTTCTCCTCTATGTCCATATTTTCCCTTCCCACTAACATTTTCCAAATTTGGGAACCCATTATGTGTTATTCCAAATGACTTTCATAATTACGTGCTCTTATGTAACACCTAAAAATTCAAAAATATGACTTCCTTTAAATGAGCCAAATGTATTCAATAGCATTCTCCACACACAACATTTAAATTAAACAAAATATGAATATATTTAGATTAAAATATAATTATTAAATACCATTTGTTAAACCAAGATTTTGAATTAGAAGAATTGAATAGGAGTAAAAACATTTTTAACTATATGTAAAATTAAAATAAATGATACTTTTAACATGAATAAAATTCAACTAGTTTATTTAAAATGGATAATATGACTATTTATTATTTATGAAAGTGTTTTTCATAAAAATTCCTTTTAATTTGATACACATTTATTTTTCAAGAAACAAATGATTAATGATATATTATTTTTTATATTAATAATTGGTTCACACCAATTTAGTTGATAAATTATTTTAAATAATAATAATAACAGTAAATATTTGAAAATGCCATTTTCTAATTAAAATGGGTTTTCGTTAGAATTTATGATTTTATTAAAAAATTGAATTTATAAATACTTTTTTTAAAATTAATTAATATGAACTTTATTTTTTAATTCATCATATCATAATTTAATTGATATTATTTTTTGATCTTTTTTTAAAAAGGTTGGTTTTCGGTCAAAAAATAAGTTTTTCACAAAACTTGTAATTATTATGACTTTACCTTCAAATAAGAATAACATAGAAATTTATATAACATATAAAGTATAAAAAATTTAATTTTTGGTAATATCATTAATCATTTTAAAATATTATCTAAACTTAGAAAACCTGGGGAAAACATTTTTATAACTACTTAAAATTTTAAATTAATGTAAAAATAGTTTTAAGTCTTTTTATTGAATCTAGTATTATTAATTAGTGATTCAGTTTAGGAATTACCTAGAATCACCATATAATTTATTTATTTTATAATAAATCAATTTAATTTCAATAAATTAGTATCCATGATAATTTTACCTTATTAATAAATTTAAATCATAAAAACAATATTTAGCTAAAAACATTATTATGTGATTAAGTGTATTTATTTTAAAATTAAATTTTCAAACCATTTGAAATTTTATTAGATAAAATTATTTCAAAATTTTGAATTTTAATTAATAAATTATTTAAAAATTTTAACCTCAACATTTATCATTAAAATTAATTACTAAGTTTAGACCTTAATTACCAAGGTAAAAGTAAATTTTGGTAATAGTTAAAATGTTAAAAAAATATAAAATAGTAAATTTTGACAAAAAAAATAGTGTTGTTCAAGTTATTTTCATCCCACAATGAATTTACTCTCCTATTTTTTCTATTTTTTGGCCTTTAAAACTTGAAAAGTAACATCAAAATATTGAAAATGTTAAAGGTGCTCACAAAAAAACTTATCCTTTCACTTATAAAATAGTAACCCTCACACCACTTCAAGACTCACATCTCATTTTAATTACATCTTGAAAATGTTAAATTTTACTACTAATATCAACCTATACAATTGTAAAAAGAGTTTGGTCACCATTAGTGAGCATAATGGCTTCATTTCTAAGGAGTTATCAAAAGAAAATTGAAATCCCATACATAGGTATTATTAACTAATTAGTTTTTTATCTTAATTATCTCCTTTAAATTTTATCCTAGAAATAATAAAATATTTATATTAATATAATTTATATAATTTAATTTTACTATATCATGTTTATAATAATTTTTTATTCATATTCTCATAAATTATGAAAAATAAAACTATTGTTCATGAATTATACAGACTACCACCACCACAATGTACTGTGTTTCATTTTCCATAACCATATTAAAAGTATGGATATAAATATGGTATAAAAGGATAAATATGGTATTTATGGTACAATTAAGGTTTTATTATGAAAAATTATATAAAATATTAATGATATTGATCAAAAAATTATTATCGTTAATTCATTCATTTAAAACATTCAAAATAAATAAAATATGATCTATTTTTTATATTTAATGAATTTTTATAATTTATATCCTATGTATAATTCCTTATAATTAAAAAAAAGTAATAAATTCAAAATAATATCATTATTCTTCTGGTATAATGATATCACAAATAAATAATCTCATAATCATTACTTAATCATGGTAGGTTCATGTTTGGGTCAGTTTAACCACTAACTTGAAAAATACTATATATTTATGTCATGGATTACTATTATAACTTATTTAATGGTTTAACAAGACATTTATGTAAAAAATTGGTTTTAATTACTTAAGGTTTTTATAAAAATTTATCACATTAATTTATAAAACACCTTTTGTTCATTAAGAATCTCTGAAATCATTGATTTTATCTTCAAGTTTTATAATTAAAACTAAAATTAAATGAAATTATAGATTTATAAAATATCATGTAAAATATAATATATTATATTAGATGATATAATATTACTATAATTTGTAAATTCAATAGATACTAACACCACTTTTACGAAACCAGTTCAACGTGATAAAGATTACTTACAACTAGTGTTGAAAATAGTTTAAGATTATCACATATTTATATATATAGAATGATTGTAATTGTAGGGTATATATGGTTTTAGTTATTAATAATTCTATTGGGTGTTTATTTAATAATTTTAATTTAATTATTCATGATTTTTTCTGCAAGTGAAGAATGGATCATGACAAGGTAAGTTTTTTCATCTCAAATTTCTTTCTTTGATGCATGTTTTGTATTAGGAACATAATTTCATTTATATTGTTTATATAATTCTTATTTGAGATAAAATATCATGAATTATATTCTATTCATGGAATTTTATTTTTATTTACAATCCCTTTCCTTTTGATGTATTTTGATTCGAATGTTTCTAAAGCAATATGGATTTTCTTGGTATGAATTCTGATTCATTGAGAAATAATACATTTTTCACCATGATTTTTTTATATGGTGTATTAATAACATATTGATATATTTTCATCATACTATTTTTCTTTAATGGATTTAATAGTTGAATCATGTCCCATAATTTATGTAGTTATGGATTTATTTGTTTCCCTAGTAGTGAGGATTTTTGTTAACTCAATTTTCATTCATAGAGTTGTGATCATTCATTGAACATACTTCACATATGTTTGGTACTTTGTTCCTATTATTTTTATTGTGTAATATTATATCATAGTTTTCTAGGGATGTACATTCCTACCACATAATCCATTTTATGAATATTCCTTAATTATTAGATTATGTTCTTTTTCATTCATCCACCTTTTTTCTCTGGATGGATTTTGATAATGTTATTCTAGTGTTGACATTTTCGTGTACTCATATTTTATATAAATTTTGAACATCGCATTATTAATTATTTATATTGGATTTTTTTCACCTATAATTAGTTTTTTTCTATTTCCATTTGTAAAATCATTAACATTGTTTTTTTGGTTATTCCAATATGGCAAATTATTGTTAAGTAAACTATGTATTTTTTGACCATTTGCTTTCTTTCTCCTTTTGGGTTAATATTAGGTTATCTATTTTTCTTCTCATGGGAAATTTACTAAAATTATTGATGAATATTGATTGAAAACTCGTTTTTATCTTATATTTATAGTCATGATTCTTCATTATACATATAGCTAAATTTTTATTAATCCAAAATTTCCTTATAGAATGGTATGAATGAACTTATTGACGTTTATAGTGAAAGCATTGGACCCAATTAGGTGAAAGGTGGGAACAACATTATATAAACCCTCGATTAATCAATAGGAATCATGAGACAAAATAGGTTTGAGTATCTAGTGTATGCCTACCCAATTCAGTATGATGTCAGAACTGATGTCTCGATGGTAGGTAAAGTTCCTTATCATAATGCCTTGACAATAGGATTTTGATGTCTAGAATTATGTAATACATTAGGATGATATCAGTATTAGTAATACCCATGTTTTTATTTATTATCATGGATATGTAAAGATCTCAGCTTTATTTTTATTATGTGTTTATTATGTTTACCTATTCCTACCATAATATTTTAAACATGTTTATGCAATTATTACTCTAGTTATATGTTTCCCATTTTGAGAGTTTAATATCACCACTTACTAGGATTCCATTTCCCCATTTAATGAAGAAATGTTTTATATGTGACCTATTTATAAAGATAAAAGATGTGAAATAATTTATAGTAGATTTTGAAGAAATGTTATGTATTAAGTGGTATTGTATATGATGAAAAAAACCCATTTATACAAATAACATGGGATTTTCTATTTATTATTTTGGCCTAATTATCTATTGATCTAAGCATGAAAGTATCCTTTAGAATGTTATAGGTGAAATACTCATTAATGACTTTGTAATTATTGATGGTTATATCTAGGATTTTACAACTGGTATCAAATAATGTATATAAAGTATGTGTTGATGGAACCAAAATTGGGAGTATGATTCTGGGGCATCACGGTTGGTATCATAGGATTTTTTTATATAAAATTCTAGATTAGGATATTTGTTGAGGATAATTTAAGGTTTGATAAGTTGTGTTTGATCATAATAGATAACCCTTTATGATAACAATATGATATAATGTATAATTAATGCATATTTTCTTTGTGGATTGGGATAAGAGGCCTTTATTGAAAACCCTAGGAATAAGTCTATATATTAGATAAAATAATTATGTTTTGGGAAATTAGATATTATATAGTTTTCTTAACCATAGATCCATATCTTGACACTATAATGTGGAAGTGTTCATGCCAAAAATGCACATAAGGGTAATCATCATGAAAAGGGTTGTTTGATCATTGATTGATCATCACTTTAATGTATGATGAGTGAGCCTAAGATAAAACGCATGTCTAGTCACTCCAATGATATTCATTGGGTAATCACATTCTCTTTATAAAACATTATAAAGGATTTAATAATTATTTAAACTAATTAGGTTTAAAAACCTAATAGTAAAATGGCTATGGACAGCCTTATATTTAACAAGGAGAGTCATAGGTTGATCTAAAAGTATCATATGTTAAATTAAAATCTTTTAAAAGGGAATACATATTCAAATTTATGTTTTCATAAAAATATTTGGGATATTATCATAACTATTTTAGTTTTGTAACTTGGTTTAAATGGGATCTTGGAAATGAATATAATAAAGTTATATAACTAAAAACTGCTATGTATTATACCCAAAAAAGGGATCATATATAAATTTTTGAGAACATTATCATTTTCCTATAATAAAAGAAAAGGTGAGTCTCTTAGTATTACATAAGGTAGTGATATTGTTATTTTAATAATCCTAAAAATAATTTATATTCTTATTAGAGAGTGACATATATCGATGATATTATTTAATTTTCTAAAATTTATCAGGATTATGTGAAACATCTAAGTATTATTCTATAATAGTTTTACATAAAAGGAATGAAGAATTTTATTAAATGGTACTAATAACCATGAAAAGTTATTTTATGAAATGTTTATATTTTTGGGATAACTACTAGATAAAATATGATTTAGGCCGGTACACTCTTATGTTTAATATATACATGATGTTGAGATAATATATGGTGGTTTGATTTTGAAGAAGTTAGTTAAATAGTAATTAGTTACCTTGGGATTGATATTTGATTCATGATATTTTTGCATAAGTTTATATAATTTTTCAGATTATGATATATAGTGACTAGTGTGTAACCATATGAACTAGTGGTTAATACCATGTGAGGGATAAATATAGAGATAATTTTATAGGAATATATTTTTTCATTATAGTTTAATGAAATAAATATTAAAATATGTTTGGGTAATGGTATGTTATTGAGAGTATATTTTAAGGGTATATACATACTTGGGTATATGATTGTAGGAATCATTAATTTTTTTTGAGTAAGGATATGATATATTTTGAGCCCATAGATTTCTATGATTATTATGTTTGCAATATTTTAATAAAATTATTAGAAATTTGGGATCTTAATTTTATGTATTTGGTTATTTAATATGGGAGAATCCAACTCAAAGTTACCTAGGTTGAGCCAAGAATAATATATGTAAACTGAGAGTGATATAGGTTAAAGTGGTTCTTATACAAGTTGATTTGTAAGAAATATAGGCTACCAAGTAGAGTTATAATGTGATACATCTTGAGGATAAATTTTTCCAAGGATATTTATGATTATTCTGTTATAATGATCATAAATAATGTTAACTATTTTGGTTTTAGTAATGGATAGAACCAGAAGTAACAATTAGTGTCAGGGACGATGAAGAGATTACCATGATGAAAACCCATCATAATGGGATTTGGAGTGATAATAATTATTATTATATGAAACAAGTTATCAAGAAATATAATAAACTATGTGATCATTATCAAATTCTGAAACACACAATGGAAGAGAAGGTTTGCGTGTCATGAAATATCAATGGCAGATTATTATAAAGGAAAAAAGGATTCAAATTACGATATATGAAAAATGTGGGATGAATCCTGAGGGTAATTTTATTAAAGGGATGGGTAGATTCTATATATTTGGATTTGAATGTCATCAAACTCAAAAGTGTGATGGAAATATAGGAGCTACAAAAATCAGTTGCTTCAATTATAGGAGAATTGAGTATTATGTGACTCAATTTCCCAATCCAGGGTCTAACAAGGGATATAGTCACAAAAAACCATGAAAAAAAGGAAAATCATATGAAAATACTAATAATTAATAAGATAGTGACTTTTTAATCTATGTTTTATAGTCTATTATTTCATGTATATTTTAACCAACTACTAGATATTGAGTTATAAATAGAAACCTTAGTGGTATGATTACCATATAAATCACTTTTAGGGATTGTGTGAAATTGTTTCTTATAGATATATATTTACATCACTTAGTAGAATCTTATGTGAATTTATGAATAGGTTATCTCTCTTCATAAATATATTTTAATGATTTTTAATATAGATAAATATCATTCCACATCCTAAATAAACATGTGATCATCTAGTAGTGTATGGTTAATTATGGTTTCCCCTTAGAAATTACTCTAATCATATGAGTCAAATTGTGAGGATAAAATTTATTTAAGGGGTAGATAACATAACACCTCTAAATTATAATATATGAAAAACATTAAATGATCCAAATGTGTTTGATATATTTTCCCACACTCAACACCAAACTTAAATAAAACCATAATATATTTAGATAAAAATATAAATATTATGTATGACCACTAAAACCTATCTATTAAATTAGTGGTAATAAATAGGAGTAATCATATAATGAAATATATATATATAGGGAAAATAAAGGATAATTTTAGTATGAATAAAATTCAATTAGTTTATCTAAAATGGATAAAAATGACATTTATTATTTAAAAAGTCATTTTTCTAAACAATTGTCTTTTATGTGATGTTCATATCTATTTCAATAGACTGTTATTAATGATAATTTATTTTTGATATTAATAATTGGATAACAAAAATTTAGTTTTTAAATGGTATGAAAGAATAATAATAATTGCTAGTATTTGAAAATATCAATTTCCAGTTAAAATAGTTTTCGATTATATTTTATGGTTTTATTCATAAATTGTATTTACAAATTTTTTAATTTTAAAATGGTAAAAAAGAAATTCATTTTTTAATTCCTTATATCAAAATTTACTTATTATAAATTTATGAGCTTTTCCTAAAAAGGCCAATTTTCAATAGAAAAATATGGTTTTCCTAAAACATGTAATTTATATGAATCCAATATTTTATAAGATTGACCTAGAAATATATAAAACATATTAATTAATCAAATATTAAATTTCAGAATATAATTATTTCTTTTAAAATATTATTTAAACTTAGAAAACTCATAAAAAATTCTTATAACTAATTAAAATGTTACTTTAATATAAAAAAATTGATCTTTTCTTTGAATCTAGTATTTTTCAAGGGAGATTAAATTCTTTTGACTTTTTAATCCTCATGTACTTTATCTATTTTTGTAATAAATTAAAATATTTCCAAATAGTCAATTTTCAATATAATTTTATTTTTTATATAAATTTAATTCTTAAAATAATATTTCTCTTAAAATTGTTATTATGTGATTAATTGTACTTATTTTTTAAATATTATTTCAGACCATTTAAAATTTTATTTGATAAAATTATTTCCAAATTTTAATTCATAATTATCAAATTTGGTAATAATTTCAATCTTAATTGTTTTCATTAAAACTATTTATTAAGGATAAAAATTAATTTCTATTGTAAAATTATGTTAGGATAATAGTTAAAATTTTAAAACATGAATCACTAAAACACTCAAATATTTCTCAAAAAGGAGTTTTTGGGGTGAATCTCTTCCAACTTCTATTGTACTCTCCACTTTTTTCCATTTTTTTCATTGACACTTGAATGGTAACATCCCATTATAGAAAATGTTATGGGTGCTCCCAAAACTACACTTCCCATAACATATAAATGTGTAACCCTTCCGCTACTTTAAGACTAATATCACCTTAAAAAATTATATTTTTATGTTCTTAGAACCCTCTCCAACATTAAAAAGACTATTTCCACCATTGTTTATCAAAACACTTCATTTCCAAGGAGTCTTACAAGGAAAATCTAATTTCTTGATGTGAGTGTTACCAACTGCATAGTTTTTATTCTTAATCATATTCTATAAAATTTATCCCATACATAATAGTATAATGATATTAGTATCATTTATATACTATAATGTTATTATATTTTTTTTAGTATCGTTATTTATTCATTTAATCCATCCATTATGAAAAACAAAATCATTCTTCATACATTTTTGTGGACTATCACCTCCACGATGTGACATGTTTTCAAAGTAATGACTTTATAAAAATTATATCCTTTTTTATTTTTATTAAAATTAAATTATATCATGTTAATGTATAATAAAAATAACCAATATGGATCTCATATAATGATATTACAACTAAACCATCTCATATTCATCTGTTAATCTTGGAAGGTCCATGTTTTGGTTAGTTTAAACACCTACATGAATAATACTATACATGTATGCCATAGATGATGATGAGAACTTATTCACTAGTTTAATATGATATAAATACAAATATATTTTTTTGAAAATTATATATAAATATTAAATGCATTAATTAATAAATCACCTTTTTTGTTAAGAATCAATAAAGCATGATCATTCTTTATTTCATCATCAATGTTTATAACCAAAATATAAATTAAATTACATTATAGATTTATGAATTATTTTGTAACATATATTACCATTTATTAGATGATATAATATTGATTTAATTTGTAAAAATAATAGATACCAACAACTCTTTTCTAAAACTACTTCTAATATATTATGATTACTTACACCTGGTGTTGAAAATTAGTAAATAATAACTAATATTTATCTATATTTAATGATTGTAAGTAAGCAGTATAGATGTTTATAGTTATAAATATGGTTATTTTGTATGTGTTTAATGGAAATAAGTTAATTATTCAGGATTTTTTATGCAATTATAGAACAGATATGAACAATGTAAGAGTTCTTATCACAAATTCCTCTCTTTGAGACATACTAGGTATTATGCACCTCATTTAATTTTTTGTTATATATACTACCTATTTGATATACCATATCTTAAATTATATTTTAACCATTTTATTTTAATTTAATTTTCAAGACCTCCCTTTCAGTGGGCTCTGATTCAAATTTTTCTAATGTCGTATGGGTTTTCATAGTCTCAATTCCAATTTTGTGGGACATAATATAGTTTTTTCACCATATTTTCTTTGTATTTTGTATTCACTAAAAATGGGTATATTTTTATAATACTCCTTTAATTTCATAGATTTACTAGGTAAATAATTTTCCCTAATTTAAGTGGCTATTGACTCTGTTGTTTCCCTGATAGTGAGGCTTTTTATTAACTCCATTTTCATTTATTGAGATATGATTGTTCTTTGAACTTATTTCATATAAGTTGGGAATATTATTCCTATTTATTATATTTTTTGGGATTATCTCGTATTTTTTAGGTATATAAATTCCTACCATGTAAACCCATTGATGATGATTCATCAATTCTTAGGTCATATTCTTTTATAACCATCCACCTTTTTTCTCTGGATGAATTATGATCATGCCATTATTTTATTTTCTTAGTTGTATACTAGTTTTTCTATATATTGTTAAATAAAATTTTATATAATTCAAATTTGATAATATTTACCAAGAAATAATTTCATTCTATTGACATGGGAAATTTTATTGGTGTTATTTATATTGTTATTCAGATATGGTTGATTATTGGAATTTTGAAAATTTATTGATTGTCCATGAACCTTCTTTATCCAGATGGGTTATGATCATGTTTTCCCTTTTTATTATAATTAGTAATGTATGGAAATTCTTGAAGATTATTGAGAGATAACATGTTTTTTTATGTATTGATATTCAATATTATTTATTATATGGATAGCCATGTTTTTATTTATCCAACGGTTACTTAGGGAATTATATGAAATGTATGGTTGAATTATATAGTGAATGAATTGAACATAATAAGGTGATGGGTGGGGACCAATATTATACTGCCCCTTGATTAATCAATAAGTTCTATGATACAATACAGGTTAGTTAATCTGTTGTATACCTACAAAATTCAGCAATATGTCATGATATGCCTTAGAGAAAGGCCTTGACAACGGTTTTTTTATGTTTAAAATTTTCTATTCCATCCGTATGAGATCAGTGATATTTATATACATGTTTTAATTTATTTTATGGGATATATTATACTCCCAGTTTCAATTTGATTATGGATTCATTTCATATACCTATTCCTTCCTTAAAATTTATGTAATGTTTATGTCATACTTTATTTTGTTATAAGTTTTCCTTATTGAGTGTTTGAGGTCATTTTTTCTTATTTTTTCATTTCCCTGGGTTATGAAGATATGTTTTTCAAGTGACATTATCATAGGATAACATGTATTATAGAATTTATTGGAGATATTGAAGACATGTTATGCACTTAGTGGATCCATATATAATGAAAAGATGTGTATTTGATATAAATAACATGTACTTTTCTAAATTTTTTTCCTTTGAATCTCTAAAACTATAAAATTGAATAAATAATTTATAATGGTATATATACAATAATATTTAATTATTTTTTAATTATTAATGTTTATATTTTGGATTTTATAGCTAGAATCTAAGAAAGTATGCAATCTATGTGTTTATGGAACTATATCTAGGAGTGAGAGTTTGGGTAAACATAATATATTTTAAAAATTAAATTTTATTTTCCGTTATTATGATGTGGATTTTGAAAAAAGGTATTATACATTTTAAAATAATTCCATTCATGATCATTTATTTTAGCTTCCACTCCCTAGAATTGATTTTAAAAAAAATTAACACTTTTTATCTAGAATGAGATAAAATTACAATGACACAATTAAATTTAGGGGTGTATAATGTAACACCCTGATATTTTAATATTTATATTCTTTATGTAATATATTCAATAGCAAGTGGTATTCACAACATCAAACATAAACAAACCATGATGAAATATTATTTAAATATTTAAATTATGACCTAGACATTGGTTTGACATATATAAATAGGAATATACATAATATAAAATATATGTAGAATTTTTTTCCTTAATAAATTTAATAATAATTCATACGTTAGTAATAAATTGTTTTGAAATGATCATAAAATCATTGGAAGGTAAATACTTATATTTCATAAAATAGTTTTTTAATTATGCAATGTATTTTTATCATAATATATTAAATTAATCGCTATTAAAAAATGTTTATATTGATATATGAAGATTATATATCCAAATTAATTAATTAAAATTCATTTAACTATCGTAATTAAGAATTTAATGAGAATAAAGTCATTTTATACTTGAAAATACATTTTATTAAAAAAATATTTTTTTATTATAACTACTTTTAGAAATTATAATTAATATCATCATTATCATTCATGGTTTAATTAAATAAAAAACTATTTTAGGTATAACCATTTTGTTTTACTTATGTTTTTCAAAAAAAAATACACATCCATTCTTCCTTCAAAAGTCTTAAACCAATTCCTTAAAACAGCATTTTGAAATTTCATTTTTATAATAAAATCTCTACCCTTTATCATAAAGTGTTTTTAAATGAACACCAAATTTGAGACCTGGGATTATTAATTTATATATTAACTTCTAAAGTATTTAATTCTTAATTATATTTGTAATATTTATAAAAAGTCATTTGATTATGAGATGAGGAATGATTATACAACCCATTTAATTCCATGGGCAATTCTTATGTTTATGCCTTACATTTGATTTCCATTTATGGAACACATAAGCATATACATGTTATGATGGGTGTTCCCAAATAGAACTATAATCTTTTGGGTGATTTTTATGTCTCATAAGATGATATTTATAGGATTATGAAGTAAACCTAATCCATGATTGGACTTTATCCACCATGTGATGTTGTCTTGGCAGTTAGCCTTGAATTATGCTTATGTCATGTTTAATTTTTTTTTGACACAATTTTATGTCTCCATAACATTTTTATTCTATGTTCTTTATGATGTACTCTAATATTATTATTCATGAGCCTTGTATTTTATGATATCATGTTGTGCCTTTTGACTCATATGCAATGCTCTATTATCATGTTGAACCCCTTATTTGGGTTTTAGCTCTGATCCGTTTTTTATGTATTCCTCATGTTATCCTATGAGTTTTTAGGATCTAAAAGGGGTTTAGTATATCATTATTAAGATTAAAATAAATACATTTTATTTTAGTTTCACTTTCATGTATTATAAACCTAGTCTTCCCAAGACACTAGCCCTATTGGTCTTTGGGTTGTGTTTATTGGATATTTATGTTAAAATTTATGTAATAATATGTGTAAAGTCTTGGGTTAATATAGTTATCATAAAATAAAGGTCTAGTTATTTTGGTGTATTAGGAAAAAAATATTATAAAAAACCCTAGGGACAATTCTAAGCATAGGAAGATATTATAAAATTTTGGTGAAGTATAGAGAAAGTGGTTTATGAGAAATTACATCTCGGTCGGGATACTACAAGTAGATGTGGCTCTAGAATAGTTGTACCTAGGGGTAATAACCCCAAAAAGTGAGGATTAGGTATTAACTTGATCTTAACCTACTACATGACAAAGAGTTATTTCTACACACCTAGTTTAACAATCATGATGGATATGCTTTGGAAAATTCAAAAACTCTTTACAAACCATTATAAAGGACTTGAATAAATTGTTAGGTTATAAAACCTAATAGAAAAATTATCATAGATAACCTAGATCAAAACCTAGAGATTCATAAGTTAGAATATAAATGTCAATTATAATTTATTCCTTATAAATTAATAGTTTAACTTTTATATGTTTTTTAGTTTAAGTATTTCCATCCCTAAATTTGTTTTGGATATAGTAAATGAATAGAACCAAAATAAAATAGTGAAAGGTTTGCTCATTATTCATTCATGAACTTCAAATATATTTTATGATTATAGTTTTAAACATTATTTAATATCATTAAAGTTTATTAGAACTATTTTAATGCCACCACAAAACATGAATTTTGATTTATCTATGATAATAGTAAAAGGAGAAATTATTGTATCTCAGGTATATAACTCAGACTCAATAAATTTTTGTGGAATGAACCTCCCAGAAAATATTTTCATACATCCATAAGTATATTTTGATGCTTTATTGGGAATGTATTGGTTGTCCTTATCTAAATACAACATCAAATTTTAGGGGAGGGATATCACTCTTCATATCTCAAGTCGCCCTCTGATTTTGTACAAGGGTATGGAGGATGATGAATCACCTTTGGAATATTCTTATCAATAATTTATGTTATTGTATTATGATCAAGAATATATATCTAAAATTACTGAGATAAATGGGAGTATCATGATTGAATACATTCTCATTATGAGGGACTATACAGATATATTCCTTAAAGATTTGTACGGTCTTCCTCTTGACTGAGTATAAGGACTCAGCCTTAAAAATTACATAATCTAGCTATTTCAACTATATTTCACTTCTTTACATTCCCAAATATATTTTCAGTTTATATTTTTAGAAATTTAGGACATAAATCATACATATCAACCCACAAGCATACAAAGTGGGTACCACAGTATCCATTTCTTCCAAAACATAAAATTTTTATCACAAAA
Source organism: Viscum album (assembly GCA_963277665.1). Taxonomy (NCBI): domain Eukaryota; kingdom Viridiplantae; phylum Streptophyta; class Magnoliopsida; order Santalales; family Viscaceae; genus Viscum; species Viscum album. Next base: position 1,647,012,281 of record OY728164.1, read on the forward strand.
CAACAATGTGATTTATTTGAAAAATCTTTATAAAATTTAACTCAAATTCATTCTTTCTATTACACATCCTTATAACCTGTGAAAAACATTTAAAAACATGGGATGAGCATAAAAATCTTAGTAACTGATATAAAAATAAGGAAAGAAACCATATTCCATGAATACTTATAATCATATGAAATCATTTTCACAAAGACATACTTCTCACCCATATATAATTACTTTGTGAAACATGAGATTTATATAAAACATTAGAGAAAATATATAAAACCATAAATGTAACTTGAGGAATTACTTAATTATATTGTAATCCTCAAAGCTACATTATTATTTGTAACCCTCACGGATACCTTACAATGTAACCCTCATGGCTACCTGATGGTGTAACCATCATTGTTACACTTGGAGTAACCATACAGCCAACCTCCAACATAAACATACCCAATGAATTGGAGGGAGATATATTTCCCACCCTTCATCATAAAAAATTCCCAATAACCATAACCTAATCATCAAACAATAATTCTTGTATAAAAGCATTCACTTTGAATTTTGTAAAACTAGAAGTTTAAAAGAATAGTTTATAAGAAAAGTCCATTACAAATAACAAATAATTGATATGAGAATCAAATATAACAAAATGAATATGTTTATACACTGTAAATACACATAATATAACATAATATAAACAAAATTCATTACACAATATAATATTAGTACCACATAATTAATGAAGTATAAGGTTAACCCAAAGAATGGAAATTGGGTTAAAAATTCCCTTACCTCAGGTTCGTCATACTTAAAAAGTGATTGAACCTCAAGTATAATGGTTAAAATAGTGTTATTAATATTTTACAGAAACATATTAATTTTTATAACACCTTATATGATCATTTTATATCATAATTCCACCAATTCATTAATAATATTTTGTTATTTACATTGTTTCGGGTGAATTCTTTACATGGTTTCCATGGTTGGTTCGTAACATATTTTCTTGTAAAAAGGAAGAAAAACTCCAGAAGTGGAATGAAATGGTGTTAATATGTTTTCATAATATTAAATTATGCCATAAATAATTTTGGTTATATGTTATGAGGATGAATCATTAGATAAATCATTAGTGATTTTTGTTTAGATCATTTTGGTGGTTCTTCGATAATCACGAACTTGATTCATCATATACCTTTAATATTATGCATATAAGTTAATTATAGAACATAAGAGATGTAAAATAATGAAATTTAAAAAAATAAACCATTTAAATGGTTTTACAACCATATTTTTAGGAATTAAAGGAAATGGAAGACACATCGTCTATGATGTCTGTAAATCGACACATCATGGACAGTGTTTTTATTTTCAGAATAAGAAGAAGAGGAGAGGAAGAGTGATGATGAATTTTTCCATAAAAATGATAAAAATAAAGTATATATATAATACTAGATCTTTCATTACTCTTGGATAATGGGAGGATAAGAGAGTAAGAAAATAAAATAATCTAAAAGAAAACATAAGAAAGTGAAACAGGATCTTTACCTCTTAATCTCTTCTCCTTGAGATCCTCTTTAAGGCCTTGGGTTTTGGCCTTTTGGTGAGACCAGTAGGTATTAGACGTGGGGAAGATCCTTGGTAAGGGAATTTGGAAAAATTTATACAATGATCAAAGCTTTATATGTGTGAGGGGAAGAGGGGGGTAAGGGTGGTATTTATAGTGAAAGTGAGGAAGTTTTTAATTAATTTCAAAGGACACCTCATTAGTGGTATTTAAAAAACCATGGGCTTTCCCATGGTTTTTGCTCATGTTATTGACCACTTGGGACACCTCATGTAATATTTTAATTCTAGAGTATTTTAGAATTATTACATCATTATTACATCATTATGATGTCATTAAACACCTGAAAACTTAAAATTGTACTTTTTACTATTCACCAAAAATTCAACTATCTCATGAAAATACCAAAAAAAACTTCATAACCATTTTTTGATGTGTAGAATTAAAAAATGAACTCCATTTTTTTAAAAAAAATTCTAAATATGATTAATTTGATTTTTAAATAAAATCATAATTTATTTGAAAAAGAACAATTTTAAAACTATAACTCATTTTATATCACCTTGAAAAATTAATCAAGATCTCATTATCTTATAACCTTAAGAGAATAAAATATTATTATTATTTTCTATTCATAAGTTTCATATTACTATTCATTTTACTATTCATATGGTATGTTACTATTCACTAAAAAACAAGTTGGTTCTATCAGACTCCAAATAACTTTCTGATTACAGCCATTAATGACTATTTTTTTAAATTCAAATCATAGAAGTAGAAAAATTATGTTTAACAGCTAGTTTATAACTATCCACTTAAAACAAAGTTTCATTAATTTTAATTTATTTTTAAAATCCTGTAGTGTTACACTGATAGGTTGAGTTCTCAATTGAACTTATACCTAGATATTTGTTCATATCCATGACTCTGTATAAAATGGACACCATTAAGTTAGAAGAACTGAGGAATAATTTACAAGAGAATCTAGCAAGGGTTTTCTATTCCTAAGTTCCTTATAATGGGGTGCACCAGTCCTCTTCATTAAGAATAATGATGGGTCAATGTGCCTCTACATTGATTATCATTAACTTAATAAATTCAGGATATAGATCAAGTAACTATTTCCATGGATTGATGACTTATTTGATCAACTATATGGGTCCCATTATTTCTATAAGGTGGAACTTTAGTTGGGATATAACTAATTAAAGGTGAAAGAAGAAGATATTCCTAAAACTGACTTTGAAATAATTTATGGACACTATGAGTTTATAACAATGCCTTTTGGAATTGCTAATGCTCTAGTAATATTTATGGAATTAATGAATAGAGTCTTTATATATTACCTCAATAAATTTTTTGGTAATATTTATAAATAATATTATAATATGCTACAAAATCAAGGAGTATCATGTGGATAATTCAAATATTGTGCTAAAGACTTTTCAAAAAGAGAAGTTATATGCAAATTAAAGTAAATCTGAGTTCTAGATGGAGTAAGTATCATTCTTCAAGCATGTTATCACCAGGAAAGTGATATTTATAGACCCATATAAGATAATAGTTATTCAGGAATGTATTAGACCATAATATATAATTAATAATCATATTTTCCTTGTACTACCTGGGTATTACTGATGATTTTTGAGAAACTTATCATGATTTCCAAACTCGCTAACAAATATGACTTGGAAGGTGGTCAATTTTTTTTATACCAATGAATGTGAAGAGATCATTAAGGAATTGAAAAAGAGTCTTATCACTGCACTAGTACTCACACTACCCTTGAGTGAGGGATTTTTGTGGTATATAGTGATGCTTCAAAGAAGGGTCTGGGCAATGTATTGATGTAAAATGAAATGGTGATAGCCTATGTCCCAAGGAAGTTAAAAGTTTTTTATAAGAACTATCCAATGCATGATCTAAAATTGGTTATAGTGATATTTTCATTAGAAATTTGGTGGAATAATCTTTATGTTAAGAAGTTTGGGATATATACATATCATAAGATCATAAATTATATATTCACATAGTAGGATATTAATATACTCTAGTGAAGATGGTTAGAACTGATCAAGTACTAATACTGATCAATTCACTACCATCCTAGGAAAGTATGTAAAGTGATATATGCTCTAAGTAGAAAGGATCTTGAAACTTTATCAATGATGATAATAGATAAGGAAGCAATATTATTAGACCTTTAAAGGATTGACATGGGAATGATAAAGGAAGGAATATCACCATTCCTTTCTCAAATGATTGTTGAATCATACCTTATGGAGAAGATAAAATATGCTCAAAGGGATGATGTAAAAATTAAAAAGAAGATAAAAGCTATAAGAAAAGGGAAATCCTAAGAGTTAAAAATTTATGAAGGAGTTATAATATTTGGGTCACGATCATGTGTACCATCATATCTTGAGATAAAGAAGGAGTTATTGAATGATGCACATAACTCAACATTCTCCATCCATATTGGTCGAAAAAATATATATTGAGATATTCAAGTAACCTATTGGTGGAAAAATATAAATAATTAGATCACAGAATATAGATCAAAGTTATTGGTATGTTATCAGGTGATGGTTGAAGGGAAATTTTCCAAGGGTATGATGCAACCATTACTCATACCCACATGGAAATGGGAAAACATCACTATGTATTTTTTTCAATAGTATTTTAAAGACATCCAAAGGAAATAATGTTATATGTGTTTTGGTGTATCATCTTACAAATACTTCTCATTTCATAAATATTAAATAGTACTTATCACTTGATCAACTTGTAATGATAGACATTATATTAGTGGTGAGACTGCATGGAACACCATTATCGATTGTATTTGATCAAGACATAAGATTTATTATAACTTTTTATTGCTATTTTTAGGTAATCCTTAACCAATATTTTGATCATTATTTACATTGTTTTAATTTAAGGATTCTTTGGGTGAAAATTTGGAAAAATTTGTAAGTTCTTGGGTTATGCACGGTTTTCCCAAACTATGTGCCATGCTAGTGAAAACCGTGAAAAATAAGATAGTGAGGGTTCTCGTGGTTGGTTCATGGTTTAAAAAACCATGTTCCCACTAATGAGAAACTATGAAACCCCACCAAAAGGGTTGTGTGGATAGGTTGCATAGTTTTTTTAATCATGTAGACCTACCCAACTAATTGTGCGCGTGACTTTTAATTAATTCGAAAATTGATTAAAATTTTCCCAAACCACTATTTTGACCCCCAATCAACCCTAACTCAGGGTGGAACATTTTCTTATGTATTTTGGGGTCCTAAGATCCAATTTTGGATCCTCCAAACCCTCTTTAAGGCAGATTGAAGCTAGGTGATCTTTTTCGGTCCGTTCTTGGTAAGATTCCTTTCCCCGTTATCTATCTCCCACTCTCTCCTTCTCTCCTCCCTATGGTTAAATATATCTATGAGTTATTGGAGTATCTAAACCCTATTATTATGGATCTTTAATCTAGGTTTTGTTCTCAAATCTTCATTTCTAATGTTCTTCATTGGAGTTTCCCATTTAGGGCTTTGTGACTCACAATCCTGTGCCCCTAAGGTAAGTGGTTCTTTTTAAGATTCCCCATTTGATTAACCCTAGATTACTTGATTTAAATTATATTAATTGATTTCAATTTAATTACTTTCAATTGGTTTGTTAAAAACCCCAATTCAATTGAATTTGGTATTTGAATTGAATTTGGAATGAAATTTTGGAAAAAAACCCCAATTCCATTGAATTGGTGCATGTTTTTTAAATTGATGGAAATTTGGAAAATTTAAATTGTGGAATTTAAATTTTGAAATTAAATTGTGAAACTAATTCATGAAATTGATTTAAAATTTGGATTTGAGAAAAATGGGTTAAATTGTTTTGATAGAAACCTGGTGGTTTTATCTGGGAAAAGGAATGATTTGATCAAAACCTCATTTTGGTTTTTAAATGAAAATTGTCATATTATTGTAAAATTGGTTGAATTATATTTTAAATAGTTTTGAAATAAATTTCTCATTACTAATTATTTTTTGAACACATGAAAGCCTAGGTAGTTAGTGAGTTATTAGGGATAACCAAACTAGTATGGGAATGTCCTAGCAATGGATTGAAACTTTACAACTCTTACATAAGCATAAAGACGGATATTATCCTTAGTGGGATGTTGGTTATAATTCTTTATCCAATGTCAAATGGATGTGTATACACATTACCATTTTTTATTATATCAATGTGTGAGGATCCCATAACTTGGAACTATCATAACTCTTAGTAGATGACCATGTTTTTCGTGTTAAAGTTTTGATATATATGCCATTGCTTATAAACTATTTTACACATGACTTATAAATTTATGTAAACTATTTTATATAAATTTTTAATTAATCCATTTGTTTAAAGTAATTGCATCAATTGAAATTTAAAGAATGATTTTTTTTTTAATATTTTTTTCAACTTACATGCCTATTTATTTAAATTTTAAATATTTATTTAGTTAATTATTTATAAAGTTTTATTATAGAATATTTGGTGAGACCCTACTTGGATTTTATCTCACACCCTACCTGTGCCTTTGAATGTTTATAGATTTCCTCCTTCCAGGTATGAGAAAGGGGAAAGAGCCACTTGGAGGTGGTAGTTTCTCTTGATCTTTGGGCTTTCGTTGTTGTATATGTTGGGACTTGGGTGGTTATCCTATTTTCTGGTACTTTTTGGATGTACTTTGGGTTGTTTACACCTATTTGACTTATGGTACAGTTATCCCTGTGGAGTTTCCCTTGTATTCATATTGACTTATGTCTCTTGATTCTGTTGTGTTTGTGGAAAATTCATTCCCACCTTCATATTGTGTGATGTCAAGTGCTAGTATCCAACCCATGGGGGTCAGGAACTCCCCTTGGGCTATGTTAGGATTAGTTTGAGTGTCAGGGTATCGGTGTATTTAGTACGGTTCATGAAAAAGTGGTATCAAAGGGAGGTTTTACAGAATCGTTCTCAAGAGTTCTTTCTCTAGAAGCATCCAACATTCCAAGTCTCAAATGATCCACAAAAGGATGAGGATTGGTTGAGAGATATTGAGATTTTGTTTGAGTTATTTGAGAAACCGGATGAAATCAAGGTGAAATATGTCACCTTCAAGTTAAAGGTACCAAGAAGTAAATTGTGGAACGTGATGGTGATGGCAATGAAGTACAAGAGATTATAGTGGAAAGGATTTAAATATCTTTTCACTGAATATTTCTATCCAAAGTATATGGTGTTTTCAAAGGATTTAGAGTTATTCAAAATCAAGAAGGATGATAGAACTATGATGGAATATGCAAACTATTTTATTGAGCTTGTAAAGTTTACACCTGGGATTGTATCAAATGATAATATGAAGATTTGATAGTTTAAGATGAGACTTCAATCTGATATTTGTTCTTAGGTTTTCTTATTTAAGTAGACTTCTTATTTTGATGTTCTAGATAGAGTGTTGATGGTCAAAATGGACATGGATACTAAGTCATGGTTGATGGGAGTTCCTTCTTCCCCCATTGGTGGTTCTATTAATTCCTCCAAAGGGAAGAGGAATTGTGATGATTCTCATGGTTTTGATTAATGGTAGGGTTTTTACATACCTCCATTAGTACCAAGAAGGGGCCCTTTTATTTTCTACCAATGTTCCATGTATGGGCATTCTAAATGGTTTTGCACTTAGGAACCCAAAATATATGGTTCCTACAGATGCTCGGGTCATATTTTCAATTTTTGTCATGTCTATTCATGTAATGGCACATACCCTCTTGGTATATTACTTTGCCAAATTCTGGTGTCTGGGATGTCCTGGAAAACATCGGTGAATTAGGAGGGTGTCGGTGTCAGTGGCGGGGTGTCGCCATGGTGTCACCTATTGGTTCCACTGATTGGTCTCACCAATCAGTCTCACATATCAGTCTCACTGATTGGTGTCTCACTGACTAGACTCACCGACTAGTCTCACTAATCGGTGTCTCACTGACTGGTCTCACCGATTGGTGCTACACTCAAATGGTGTCATAGAGGGGTGTCAGGGTTTCTTTCTCCATTTTTTCTGTAATTCTTCTTTTAAGTTTTAATACCTCTTTTAAAGTGGTTTAAGTCCATTTTAAATCCCATAAATGATATCTCAGAACCCCTAAGAGTCAGGAGACCCTTGACTTAACAAAACGTGTGGACTTTTAATCATTTTCACACCCTTTCCTATTTTTTTCTAGTTTCTCCCATGTTACATGTTTTTTTCAGATATTTATCAACTCACAGCCATATTTTGGTCTATATCCACCATATCTAAAGATAATTAATAAATATAAATTAATCCCAACATGTGAAGCTTCCCAGCTTCATGATTGAGCCATGATCTGACTTTTGAGTAGTTCAAAATTGTCTCCCTGATTTTAGGATTTGGCCTATTCTTAAGTAGATATCCTCTCTTCCTTCTTCCTTTTGGATTCTATTAGTGTGCTTAGATACTTACTTAGGAGATGAATTGTGCACATGTGTTTGATCCCTTCCCGTTCATCCTTGTATGTTTATTTTCCTATAAGTTTCACCATCCCTAGTTCCTAGTGCACAGAGAAAACTTTGATCCTTGATCATCCAAGTAGGGGTTTTTCCTTAATCTCTTTTTAATTTGTATCATTCGGGTTGGGTATGATGATGTTCCCTTGGGAAGTAGATTAAATCGACTTTAACGAAGATAAAAAATAGACTTTTAAAGAATGAAGGGATGGGGGAGTTGATAATGTTGTTGTGTTATACCTTTATTATTATGTTTTGAATTGTATGGGCTTATGTCTACTGAAAATTATGGCCATTGGTGGTCCTTTATTGTGAACTAATGAAACCATGTTTTCTGGAAAATCTTGTGATTGAATGACCGTAACATGGAAACTGGTTAATCACACAAACCTTCTTGATTAAATGGATTCCTGATGAATAAAAATCGTTGTATGATCACCCTATTTAACCAAACGGAAAGAAGAAAACCTAATATATGGTTTTGGCTAAATCTTAAAAACTTCATTGCTCTATTATAGTAATATGCATGGTTTTTTTGTTCAATGTTTGTGGGGTGAAGTGGATGGGAATGGAATATATCATTGAGAAGTTTTTGGTTTGTGAATCTAAGGTCGAGTGGAGCTAGTATGTTGGGGATTGGTTTGGTTCCAGTACTTCAAGGGATCTCACAAATCCCTTTTGATGTTGTTACTTACAAGAGAACCGGGTGTGAATGCTTAAACTTCTACTTGGATGTTTCCTTTCAGTTTTTATCTTTGGTTTATGGTTATGTATGTTATTTTCTCAGTAGTGAAGAATTATTTAAATGTAATCACTTGAACATGATAAAGAGAACGGGTACGATGGTGAATTGTTTTCCAGAAATGGTTTGTGATCATGTTGGGGTTTTTGTGTACTTTTTCATGTAGGGATAGTAGAAAGAGTGGTTGTGTACATGCTGTTTGTTGGTTTTAGGACACTTAGGTTGTGATGATTGATTTTTTACCTATATGAATAAAATTTAGTTCTTTTGTTTCTTATACGTACCCCACCTATGTTGAGAACTTCGTTCCGAACACCCCCATTTCATGGGAGGGGGTGTTTTCCCAACATTCTTATGAGTGGTTGGTTATTATATCCTTTTTGTTCCCTCTCCTAGGTATCCCAAGACTCTTTGGGAAGTCTATGATAGCCTAAGGTTCATTGCGGCCCAAGACCCTTTGGGCAAGGTGTGTTGTGGTGGTTGGCTCGGGTGGGTGCAGGAAAGTTTTTTCCCAGGTGTCTTCGGGATAAGGCATAGGTGTCTTTGAGCATGGAAATGGTTATTATGGACTAGGTGGATATGGGTGTGGTTATGTATGGTTGTGGTGACCTAAGTGTCTGCAGGTAGGATGTGTGGTTCTGATGGCCCATGGGGTTGTCGTTGGGGTGGCAGTGAGACTATAGTGGAACTTTTGGGGGAGGTCTGATGTATAGGATGTCCTAAATAACCAGTGGGGAAGCAATGCAGGGTACCCAAATATTTATGTGTTATTACTATTACTTTACCCGACTTTTGTAATTTGGGGAGTGTTTCTTGGTGAGGCTGGGTGGATATTTTTTCCTTGATAAGTGTTTTGGTTACCTAAATTATCATGGGGAATTAGAATTTATCTCCACTTGTGCATGATAGATTTGGTTTTCTCTAATGAGTATACCTGTATACTCACCCTATATATATAAAACTACTTTCAGGTTTTCAGGAGGACTATGAGGACTATGTTAGACCTTACTATCTCGGACATCGGGATAGTCATCATTGCTGATTTTCCTTTCTGTTGGTACTTCCCTTTAGAGTTTCTTGTACTTTGTGTCAGTTATTTTGGACATGCATATGGGAATGGATTTTGGGCTTTACTTTATTTCAATCTTTGGAGTTGTTGGGATTTATGGTCTTATCTCCCGATCTTGTTCTATAAAAAGGGTAATTCCTTCTATATTACATGTGATTATATACCCATGGGGATAGTCACCACTTCGGGGTCTATTGAAGGCGATAATCAGGGGTCATTATCTCTCCTTCAACATGAGGAAGGAAGGTTCTAGAAGCTTTTTGTCCCTTCCCTCATCTCGGAGAAGGTGAGTCGTGAAAGAATGGTATCTTAGGTGATGGTTTAGAGATAGGATGGAGTTCAGAGTTAGGTATAGTGAGTATTTCATGGGATGGTATGGAAATAGTGTTAGGAAACCTTGGTGCATGAAATAGGCCAGGGAAGACCAGCTAGGACATAGGATTTTAGGTCCCCCCCTATGATCTGACATAAGGACTCTGGACCCACCGAACAACCAAGTGAGACTACACTGATTGCAGGGTAGAGACCCTATGAAAGGTAAATGCATCATAATGACTTGTGTTATTATGTGTTTTGGGTTTTTTGGGAATTTAAAATAAATGAAATGATTCAAAAAAATAAAAGGGATCTTCTACACTACTCAGGCTTAGTCATTCCTTGTTTACCTTAAAGTTATGGCACCCGGACGACGTCCATGAGTAGTGCAGGTAGTTGAAGCCAAACAGGTTGATTTGGTTGATCAGTGGAAGGCTTATCAAGAGGAGGAGGACAACTAGTGGTAGAAGACAATTCATGCCTTTCAGTGGAAGGATCTAGGTAAGTACGAGGGAAGCGTCTTGTACATGGATACGGAGAGATGGATTGAGAATATGGTGATAGCTTTCAGCTTGATCCAGGATTAAGTAGAGTACTGGGTTATTTTGGTTGTGATCCAAGTGTGAGGGGTGGCACATCAGTGGTGGATGCTTTATCTTAGGGAGAAGAGGGAAGCTAAGGTTTCGTGGACTGACTTTGAGAAGGAGTTATGGGCGGAATTCCTTTCTTCCACGATGAAGGCCAAAAATAGGCAGGAGCTTCTCTCCCTTCAACAAGGGATTATTAAGGTGAGGGAATTTGGGATCAAGTTCAATTGTCTCCTTCATTTCACTCCAGACCTCTTCCTGGATGAGGATTCGTGGGCAAGATGCTTAGAGGAGGAGCTCCAACATTCTATCCAGTATGTTTTTACTCCCTTCACTCTACTGACGTACTTAGATATTTAGAAGAAGGATGAAGTAGTGGAAAGGATGAAAACATTGGGAGGTGTTCCATGAGAGGGGATCTAATCAGGTTCATCAAAGGAAAAGGTTGTTAGTAGTAGGCCTTGAGCATCAGGGCCTTCCAGGTTCTGGCCGACGGGAGCAGGCCTTAGTAGTTCCAGTTTTGATCTCTTAGTCCAAGCCCTTTCTCCATGGGCCTGGGACCGAGGTGTTTTACCTGTGGTCATTGTGGGAATATTTGGAATTAGTGACCTATCTGAGTGAAGTACAGTGGGGGTGGGAAGGTTCAGCTCCCACCTCAGCAGCACCAGTTACCGGCCAGACCTTTTCAGCGGTAGCAACAGGGACAGTGATCTCCCACTATACTGAGGGAAGATGGTGATGGAAGAGGCTGAACTTAGGGTGCTCCTTAGGGACCTCAACCAGGGTGTGGTTGGGTTTGTCAGCCGACAGATGAGGGGTAGGGAAACTGGGCGTGGGCAGTTTCATGTCGTAGGGGTAGTAGTCCAGTAAGTCCAAAGGTTGTTCGATGTACGATCAGTTTGTTTAGTACTCTTGCCTATTCCTTGTTTGACTATGGAGCTTCGCACTCCTTCGTTGCACCCAATCTAGACCATGCCTTACGTCCATAAGTAGAGAGACTCTCCATGCCCCTAGTGTTGAGCATGCCAGTTGGAGATCAGACCTGCCTGATTGATGTTTGTAGAGGATGTAGACTGATGTTGGGGCTGCATCAGTCTAGTAGGGAACTCTTTCTACTGAAAATGAATCCATATGATTCCATCCTGGGCATCAACTTGTTGTTTTTCGTGCATGCTTCTATCAACTGCTTCTATAGAAGGGTCGTGTTCTCATTTATGGGTGGCCAGCATGTAGCTTTTGTTGGCGAGTGGGGTTTCCAGGAGGGAAACCAGTGTGTGGATCCCCTTATTTCCTTACTAGAAGATTTTTTAGTAGAATTAGAAGACTCAAGGATGGTTTAAGTTCTGGGTATTTTCAGTGAGTTCCTGGATGTCTTCCCCAAAGAGTTTGTGACCCTACCCCCTTGATGTGATGTTGAGTTTGGGATAGACTTACAAGACGGTGTCTGTACAATTTCAATGGATACCTATCGGATGGCACCTTCTGAGTTGAGAGAGTTTTGAATTTAGGTTGATGAACTGATGAAGAATGGTCTCATCCGACCAAGCGTGTCACCATGGGGTGCTCCAGTCTTGTTTGCAAAGAAGTCATATGGTGGTATCAAGATATGCATAGACTACCGAAGACTGAATCAGGTGACAGTCAAGAACTGTTACCCCTCCTAAGAATTGATGACCTTTTTGACCAGTTGAAGGGTGAAAGTTGGTTCTATATGATCGACATGCGGTTTGGATATCACTAGTTAAGGTTGAAGTATGGTGACATCTTGAAGACTTCCTTCTGGTGTACATATAGGCACTTTGAGTCCGTGGTCATGCCATTTGGCATTACGAATGCATCAGATGTGTTCATGGGACTCATGAACTCTATTTTCTGTGAGTATCAAGACTGGTTCATAGTAGTGTTCGTCGATGACATCTTGGTCTACTAAAGATCATAGGAGGATCATGCCGAGCATCTAAGGATAGTTTTGGAGGTCCTCCAAAATCACTATCTCTATGTTAATTTGTCCAAGTGCAAGTTATGGACCTGAGAGGTGCACTTCCTTGGACACGTGGTGTCCCATCAGGGAATAGAAGTAGACCCATCAAAGTTAAAATCATTTTTTTTCTTGGGAAGAACCCAAGAATGTGGCATAGGTGCATAGTTTCCTGGGACTGGCAGGTTACTACCGAAGGTTCGTGCCTGACTTCTCTTGAATTGCATCACCTTTGACATCCTTGACCAAAAAAGACAATGAATTCATATGGAGTGAGCAGTTCCAGGTATCTTTCAATTATCTAATAGGAAATCTAGTTAGTTCCCCAGTGCTGAGGTTTCCAGAGGAAGGGGCAACATTTGAAGTGTTTTTCGATGCTTCTGGTCTAGTCTTGGGGTGTGTACTAATGCAACAGTGGGGAATGATCTCTTATAGGTCTAGGTAGTTACGTTCTCATGAACGTAAATATGCCTCCCACAATCTGTAACTTACAGTTGTGGTGTTCTCATTGAAGTTTTGGCATCATTACCTCATTGGGGAATGCTTTGTGATCTTCACAGATCACAAGAGATTGAGGTATGTCTTCTTCTAGCAAGACCAGAACTTGCGGTAGTAGAGGTGGAAGGAGTTTATTCAGGGCTAAGACTTTGATATCTCCTACACCTCAGGAAATTGGAACATGTTGGATGATGCCTTGAGTAGGAAGTCATGGAAGGATGTGGTTAGGGAGTTAGTAGATTCTTATAAAGTTGTGGAGCAGTTGGCTGGTTTGCATCTAGAAATGAGAGTGGAGGATGGTAGAGGTTGCCTATTTTAGATGAAAATGAAGTCTTCCTTGGTACGATAGGTGGAGGAGTCTCAGTGGGGATAATTAGAGGCTAAAGTGATGCATGATCGTGTTAGCCAGGGTGATGCTCTGGAAGGATGGTCATATGATGGTTAGAATTATATTCTATTCTGTGGGAAGTTGTTTTTCCCGGAGACAATGCATGAGGGAGTCCTCCGAAAGTTCCATAGCTCAGTCTTGGTGGTGCACCCAGTAGTGTCTAAGATGTATCAGGGCTTGAGAGGTCATTTTTTGGTTCCCTAGAGTGAATCAGGCAGTGGCGAAATCTATGGAAAAGTGCATCATGTGTCAGCAGGTGAAGGTTGAACACCATGTTCCTAGCGGTCTGTTTCATCCCTTAGACATTCCCAAGTGGAAATGGGATGACGTCTCAATGGATTTCATCATGATACTACCCAGGGATGAGGGAGGTTGTGATTACATATGGGTATTGGTGGAATTATTGATGAAATCAGCTCACTTCTTAGAGGTTAAGGAGTCAAGCGCAGTGGATGCCTTAGCACGTGAGTATGTGGGTGAAGTTGTGCAGTTGCACAGAGTTCCCAGAACCATTGTTTCAGATAAGGATACATGATTTACTTCATGATTCTAGAAGTAATTACAACGTATTTTTGGCACTCGGCTTTTCCTTAGCACTTCTTTCCACCCTCAGATGTATGGGCAGATAGAGAGGACCATCCACACATTGGAGGATATGATGCGATCATGTGTTCTGGAATTCAGAGGATCATGGGTATGACACTTTACTTTGGTATAGTTTTCTTAAAAAAATATCTATCAATCTACCATTGGAATAGATCTATTAGAAATCTTGTATGGAAGACTGTTTCATTCACCCATGTGCTGGACAGAGGTTAGGGAGACATGTGATCTTGGCCCAGTGGTGGTGCAGAGCATGACGGAGATGGTTCAGCTTGTGTGTGAAAGGATGAAGGCAACTTAGGACCAGAAGAAGTTATATGCTGATCATAAGAGGAGACCCTTGGAGTTTGATATTGGGTACCATGTGTTCTTAAAGGTCTTGTCTTGGCATGGAAAGTGGAGGTTTTGCAGGGGGAGTAAGCTTTCTCCCAGGTTCATCGGACCCTTCGAGATGTTAGGTTGAGTCGGTGAGGTGGCATATCAGTCGGTGTTGCCACCACTGCTGGAGAGGATCCACAACATATTCCATGCATCTCAACTCTATTGGTATCTACACGATGAGTCCCATGTCCTTGATTGGGGAGAGTTGGATATCTATGATGATGTGACATTTGTGGAGTGACCGGTGAGAATCGAGGATCGTAAGAAGAATGTGATTTGTGGATAGACCATTCCCTTGGTTCATGTATTGTGAATGCATGGTGGACTCGAGGAGATTACTTGGGAGCGGGAATCACAGATGTGTTCTTAGTACCTAGAGCTATATTAAGTTGATATTATGAGTTTTCCCTGAGGTTTTTACTTTTGTGCTTGGTTTTGATGTAATGATTGACCTCATTAACAATGAGATGGGTTGTTTCCTTTCTCTCCAGATGTCTATGAAAATTCTTGACTATGGGGAAAGGATAACATGATCCATAATCAAGACGCATTAATGTGGATGTGATTAAACCCATGTGGGCGAGTCAGTTCTACCCAAAGGGGGTAGTATCTTGACAAGGAGGATAGAGCTCTCTAATCCATGTATCTCAATAGTGTGCCCTTTTTGTGTTGTGTGGTTACTTGAGAGAGAGGAGCGGTAGTGTTTCTGTAGTTGTTCTGGAGATATGTGTGAGAGCGGTGTTTCTGGATGTCAAGGTTTTATTCCAGCTTTCGAACAACTCTAGGGTGATTTTTCCCTAAGAGGTATCTTACAAGATGGTTGTTCAGACCCCTCTCTTTTATTTGGGTTTACTCCTAAATTCTTGAGGGTGAGAATAGATTGAGAGGTATTTGATGTAATGGTAGGGACCCTCCTAGTCCATTACTTTGCCAAATTATGGTGTCAAGGGTGTCCTGGACATCATTGGTGAGTCAGGAGGGCATCGGTGTTGGGGGAAGGGTGTCGCCATTGTGTCACCTATCAGTACCACTGATCGGTGCCACACCCGAATGGTGCCACAGAGGGGTGTTGGGGTTTCTTTCCCCAATTTTTCCATAATGCATCTTTTAAGTTTTAATACCTCTTTTAAAGTGGTATAAGGTCGTTATAAATCCCATAAATGATATCTCAGAACCCCTAAGATTCAGGTGACCCTTAACTTACCAAAATGTGTGGCATTTTAATCAGTTTTACACCCTTTCCCATTTTTTTCCAGTTTCACCCATGTTCCATGTTTTTCTCTAGAAATTTATCAACTCACAATCGTCCACTAGTCTATCTCTACAATCTCCAAATAGAATTATTAAATTTCAATTAATCCCAACATGTAAAACTTCCTAGCTACGTGGTCGAGCTACGATCTGAATTTTAAGTACTTTAAAATAATCTCCCTTATTTTAGGATCTGGCCTCTTCTTAAGCTGAGATCCTCTCTTCCTTCTTCCTTTTGGATTCTATTAGTGCACATGCAGACTTCCTTGAGAGACAAACCATACACACGTGATAGAGCCCTTCTCGCTCAACCTTGGAGTTTTCTTTTCCTGAAAGTCGCTCTATCCCCAGTTCCTGGATCAAAGAGAAAACTTTGATCCTTGATCATCCAAGTATGTGTTTTTCCTTAATATCTCTTTACTGTGCATCATGTAGGGTGGGTATGATGATGTTCCCTCAAGAAATAGATGAAACTGAATTTAATGAATATAACAAACATAATTTTAAAGAATGAAGGTATGGGGGAGGAGATTATGTTGTTGTGTTATACCTTTTTTGTTATATTGTGAATTTTATGGGCTCAAGTCCACTGAAAATCATGGTTTTTGGTGGTCCTTTCTTGCACACTAATGAACCTCTGTTTTCTGGAAAATATTGTAATTGAATGACCATAACATAAAAATTGGTTAATCACATAAACTTTGTTCATTAAATAGATGACCGATGAATAAAAATTAGTGTGTGATCACCCAGGTTAACCAAACAGAAAGAAGGAACCTAATTAATGGTGTTGGGTAAATCTGAAAAACTTATTCTCTCTATTCTAATGATATTCATTGTTGTTCTATTCAATTTTTATGGGGTGACGTGGATGGTAATGGAATCTCTGGTTGATAAGTTTTTGGTTTATGAATCTAAGGCCATGTGGAGATGGTATGTTGGGGATTTTTTTAGTTCCATTACTTCGAGGGATCTCATGGATCTCTTTTATGTTGTTAATTATAAGAGAACTGGGTGTGAATTCTTAAATGCCTACTTGGTTGTTTCTTTTTAGTTGTTGTTTTTGGATTATGGTTATGCTTGTTAGTTTCTCGGTAGTAAAGAATTATTTAAATGGAATCACTTGAACATGATAACAAGAACAGGTACGATGGGAAATTGTTTTCCATAAATTTGTTGTGCTATGGTTGTGGTTGTTGTATACTTGTACATGTAGGGATAATAGCAAGAGTGGTTGTGTATGGGATTGTTTTTGGTTTCGGTACCCATAGTTCGGGATGAGTTATTGTTTACCTGTATGTATAAAATTTAGTTCTTGTGTTTTTTATACACACCGCACCCATGTTGAGAACTTCATGTCAAACACCCCCATTTCATGGGATAGGGTGTTTTTTCCAACATTCTTATGAGTGAGTAGTTATTAGCTCCTTTATGCTCCCTCTCCCAAGTATCTCAAGACTCTTCAGGCTGGCTATGACATCCTAAAGTTCATTATGGCCCAAGACCCTTTGTGAAGGGTGTGTTGTGGTGGTTGGCCCAAGTGGGTACGAGTAGGTTTGTTTCCCAAGATTCTTAGGGATGAGGCCCAAGTGTCTTCGGGTGTGGTGGTGGTTGTTGTGGCCCAGGTTTTTGAGGGTAGGATGCGTGGTTGTGATGGCCCATGGGGTTGTTGTTGGAGTAGTAGTGGGATTGTAGTGGAACTTGTTGGGGAGGTATGATGCATAGGACGTCCTAAATATCCAATGGGGAAGTGGTGTGGGGTACCCAAATATCAATGTGCTATTACTATTACATTACATGACTTGCGTTATTTGGGGAGTGTGCCTTAGTGAGGCTGGGTGGATAGTTTTTCCTTGCTAAGTTTTTTGGTTACTTCTTTTCTCATGGGTTATTAGAATGTATCTCCACTTGTGCACGAGAGATTTGGTTTTCCCTACTGAGTATACCTGTATACTCACCCTATGGATATAAAACTACTTTCAGGTTTCTAAGAGGACTTTGAGAACCATGTCAGACCTTACTAGCACGGAAATAAAGATAGTTTTTGTTTCTGTTTTTTATTTCTTTTGGTACTTCACTTTAGAGTTTATTATACTTTGTATCAGTTGTTTTGGACATGCATATGGGAATAGATTTTGGGCTTTAATTTATTTTATTCTTTACAGTTGTTTGGATTTACCATATCATCTAGAGATCTTGTTCTATAAAAAGGGTATTTCCTTCCATATTACATGTGATTATATTCCCTTGGTGCTAGTCACCACTCTAGGTTCTATTGAAGGTGGGACTCGGGGGTCATTATCTCTCCTTCAACTTGAGGAAGGGTTTGGCAGTTTCTTGTCCCTTCCCTCTTCTTGGAGAAGGTGGGTAGTGATAGAATGGTATTAGATGTGATGTTTGAGAGATAAGATGGATTTTATGGTTAGGAACTATGAGGATTGAATGGGATGGTAGGAAACAGTGTTAGGAAATCTTGGTACGTGAAATAGGCTAGGGATGGCCAGCTAGGAAATGGGATTTTAGGGCCCTCTGTTATCCAATGCAAAGACTCTAGACCTACCTAATGACCAAGTGAGACTACACTTATTTCAGGGTAGAGACCCTAGGAAAGGTACATTCATCATAATGACTTATGTTCTTATGTGTTCTGTAACACCCCAAGCTTCCATAGTACGATTCTCTTTGAATAATACAGTAGTGTGTGTTGTACGCAACTTCGAGTTCTAACACACACCACGATCAATCAAAGTAGCCGTTATGAATAGTAATACCCACTTTTTGAAATTTTATAAATTTTATCTCTCAAAATGGACTTCATTTTTGGATTCATAATATCGAAATTATCCTAGGGTGAAAATTTGGTACTTTTCGGATAACTTTCATATTTTGATGAATAGTGAAAATTACTAAATTTTAATTAAAAACAACTTTTTTAATTGAAATAATTAATAGTGATAAATTATGAATTTGAGTGGTTTTAAATTATATTTAGAATATATTTTTACCATTTAATCCAATGTTGGTCATTGTACATAATTTCACACTTAAACCGGACATAAACAAATGTCAATCTTTTGATAGTTATTGTTTCTTAAAAACACGCTTTTTGTTTTAACAACGAGAATTAATTTTAAATTAATAAATAAAACTTCTATGTTTTTAATTTGGTAAAATATACTTCATTATTTAATTCTGAATATCAAAATTAGCTTAGGGTAATTTTTTGGTATTTTTCTAAAAACTTTAAATTTTTTATGAATAGTGAAAAACACTGAGTTACTATTTAAAAACGGCTTTTTATTTAAATAATTATTTATATTATTTAAATTTATTTTAGGTCAAAATAGATACAAAACACCTATATAAATTCAATTTAATTCATTGGAGGCAGTTTATAATTATTTTAGATATATAAAATTTTTATTGAACTTTTTCACCGTCTTTTACCCACCTCCTAGGAGAATTTGTAAATTCACATAAAAATTAATTTTACCCCTTCTGTGAGTGGAATTTCAAAAATCCAAGAGACATGGTTAATATAAAGGAGTAAAATATGGTTCAATAAGATAAAAATATTTTTTGGTGAATAGTAACTTTTTACTTTTATTTACCACGGTAAAAAGTAAATAGGGTAATTAAGGGTAAAAATGATATTATTATTACCCTAACACATGTCCTAATTCTATTGGATAAGTTCAATTCGACCAAAAACAACCTTAGGAAGAAAATATGACCCTTTAGGTCCACTTGTATTAGATTAGGACATTTATTATTATTTAATTCAAAGAAGAGTTAAAAGAGTTAAAATCAATGTTAAATAACTAAAACATTTTTAATAAAGGGTTATACATAAGATAAATTAGATTATAAATATTAATTAGAAATCTAAAAAGATTTCCTACATAATGGTATTTTAATTATAATTTTTATACATTAAATAATTAAATTTATTTATGACACAATGATGATGCAGTAATTACCTTATTAATGAAAGAATCAAATAAATGGTAATATAAATATTAAAATAAATATAATTTCAAAGTTTTTATGACATCCAAGAATTTTCTAGGTGACTATGACATTTTAGGGATGATTCAATGTATCATTTTAGAAGTAATCAAGTTTTGATGACTTTCAAAAAAACAAAATACCAAATACTATCAAAATTGACATGAAAGAGTTTTTAAAACAAATATTATATTATTAATTGATATTAAATTCCTAAAAATCTAAGGTTCGGCCAAAGTACTTGTATCATGATAGGTGTATCATTAATGGACCACTTGGGGGTCTCTCTGATGTATATAGTAATTTTATTAACCATATAATATAAAAATACAAAGAGACATTGTAAAAGTGAAACTAATTAACTAAGAGTTAATACTTAAAGATAAGGGTAATATAGTGACCCAAACCTGTATAAATTCTATTGCTTGAGTGGTTTTCGACCCATACCCACCTTAACCTTCAAATAATCCACTTTGGAGCCATTAGAAACCGAATATGAATTTATTATAAATTAATACTTTAAGTTTTTTCTAAAGAGCCCCTCCTCCCCCTTATAAAAGGACCCATATTCTAACCAATTCTTCACACCTTAAAAGCCTTTTGGTTCGGCCAAACCCTGCCAAAATACTCTCTCAACTTACCTCACTTCAACATAGAGGCCTTATTTTGATCATAAAGCCAACCTAAGGAGCCCTTTTGATCAAATCAAAAGGAAGAACCTGAAGAAGAGGTAATGTTTTCACCACCCTCTTTCAAGTTCCTTTCTTCTTCAACTTCTTCTTTCTTTGTTATTTATATTATAAAATAATAACTCCATTATCTCCTATATACTGTGATGTTATTATAAATATGGTAAAACCATATTCAATATTCTATCTATCCTTTGAATGACATGTCACCATACGTGCGTATGTACGGATTACCGTCTCCACGTCGTGGTGTAATTGTTATTCAATACATTATTATTTAGATGGGTATAATAATGATGTGTATTTGATGTAAATAATAAATATAACATTATAAGGATTCTGTATATGTGATATAACATCCAATTATATATTATTTTAATATCAAAAGAATGATATTTTCGCTCGTGCGTACGTACGGATTACTGTCTCCACGACACGATGAGATTCATTTCCAAGTTCACCATTAATAGACGATTATAAAAATATATATTACTAATAAGTATGTAATATATGACATAATAATTCTAATGGAGATATATATATTTATATATATAAGGATTTATGTAGTTACATATATCTTATTCACTTACTTCTGTTCAATACTATATGAAAACAGAAACAGCGTTTATGCGTACGTACGGACTACTGTCTCCATAAATGGTGTTTTCCATTTCATATATATGTCAATTATACAT
The DNA here is from genome assembly GCA_963277665.1 of Viscum album. NCBI lineage: Eukaryota > Viridiplantae > Streptophyta > Magnoliopsida > Santalales > Viscaceae > Viscum > Viscum album. The sequence goes on from OY728164.1 coordinate 1,647,033,592, forward strand.
ATTTATATTCTAAATATATATGATACATTTATCATGTTTTATATTCTGGAAGTATTTAAATCCTGATCTAAGTGATACAACCAAGAGTAACAAGTTAAAACACGTACGATAAAGAAAGCGATTATTACCCGAAATGTTAATTTAACATGGAAATTATTATTAAATGGGTAATATAAAGTCATAAATGAATCATGTATGATATCATAAATATTAATATGGTTCTGGTATAATTTAATAACATACTACGATCTTCGTACAGGAGGTTAAACGTACCCTCGACTAAAGGAAAGTGCAAGGTAAGGGGTTTTCCTCTCACTCCTTATTCCCGTGAGATTCATGCCATATTGCCACTATTACCTTTTGTGTGGTGTATTTACCGCCCATAATTGTATTATTTATGTAATACACTTTAATTTATGTGTATTTATATATTCATTGTATGATACCTCTTTCACGGGGTGTATGTTTCGTAAGTTACCAAATTGGTAAGGGTTAATTTCACAGTCTCTTTATTATCCGAGGTTGTTGTTTTTACGTTAGTATCTACTGGGACATATTTATTATCCATGTACATATTTTATGAAAGAGTTTTAAAAGGGATTATTTTAAGGTACTTTTTACTAAAACATCATTTCAAATGTTTTAAATATTTATTCTTCTAAATCTTTCTCATTAATGTTCATGTCTTCAAAATGGTTTTTAAGGATTTATTTATATGGACATGAGTGTTTTTAAAATGTTAATTCCTTTCAAAAGTTTCAAAGTGGTATGGGAAACTTTGATTCAAAAATGTCTTTATATGACTTCTTTTCTAAATTGTGTGACTTTTAAATGTTTTCATGAAAAAGGGGTATTTCTCTCAAAGAGTTTTACAAATCAATCTCATCTATGTCAAAATTATTTAATGGATTTTAAACTTGTTTTGAAGTTGATTTATCATGATACAAATCTTACATATTGTGTTGAAGGTTTTGTGATATATTTGATTGTGTATGTGTTATTTTTATACCATTCATGGTTTATGGGTAAAGTATTCACATTTCTCATGCTAGTTTTAATACAAATTTTTATGTTATATTTCATCCTCTTCTTAAGATGAATGTGTTGGACTAGTATGTTCCGGGTTGGGGACCGGTAAAAGTATGCCCTCCGGGTTATAGTTAGCCCCTAGGCCTTGGAATGATGCCTTGATAAAGAAATTAAAGTTCAGCATTATGCATTCCATCATTATGAAAGTGGTTAGTGATATTTCATGTGATTATTCGATTAGTAGAATATCCATGTGAATAAGTAAATGGCATTATTTCATTTTATTTCTGCCATATTATGCTGAAGTTCAAGTTTAAAAGGCTTTTGTTTTAGTTTTATACATTGCCTTAAATGTTTATGCTTATTTTTGAAATTTTTCACTGTATTGCTTACCCTTACTGAGCGTTTGAGCTCACCCCTTTTCTATGTTTTATTTTTACCAGGATTCTAAGAAGTGTATTGTGATTGATATGCAGGGTTAAGACAAGGGAATAATGGTGTTCATAAAGGATTATTTATGTTGTTTTGTATGTTATAAAGTGTAATGTAACATTCATGTATGTAATCTATTTTCCAAGACTGCTAAATTGATCGGTCCTTCGGGACTTGATTCCTTGTAATAATGCCAATGTATTAAAATAATGCACCGACTCTGGGTAACTGGGGTCGGGGCATTACAGTTGGTATCAGAGAAATTTTAGCAATAACCTTGGAAACTAGATTTAGATAAACTCTGATTAGAGCACATATCCCAAAGATAGACTTTGAGGATTAGTATAGAAGAACTTCCTAGAATTTTGGTATTTTAGAGATTTTTTGAGTTTTTCGAGCAATAAATTCCTGTCTGGATACGAGCAGGTAGAGGCGGCTCTGGCACAGATGTCCCTAGGGGTAAAACCAGAAAATACCGCTTTGATCTAGACTCGAACGGGAACTGGTGCATGACAACGGGCCTTGCTGCACTCTTGGTTACGACACTCCCGAGGGATATGCTTAGGAATTTTCTCATTTTCTTTACAAACCATTATTAAGGTCTCATGAGTATATACTTACTCAAAGAAAACATTTTTTATGATTATGGATTATATCCATAAACTGTTCAATTTGTGTTAGGTATTTTACAAGTTTGGAATTATTCATTATAATTCATAAACTGACCTTGTTTATGTTATTGTATAGAAATGGCGCCCAGTAGAAGGTAGGTGAACTCCAGTAATACGTATGATCCAAAGAGTAAGAAGGATCATATCTTTCATGGTCCTGAGCCAGAATTTAGAAGGGAAATAGTCTCCCACGTATTATCATCATATAAAGAAATAGTATCATGTGTTGATAAGAAAAGTAAAGAATTCTCAGAGTCCTATGGCTTTGAAGGGAATCCAGAGAAGAAAAGGATAGTAGAGAGAAGGACAGATAAAGGGAAGAAGGTAAAGAAGGGTTTTCCCATATGTGATGATTGTAGAAATAATCACCTTGGAAAATGCTTGAAGGGAATGAGAGTATGTTATAAGTGTGGAGATAAGGACACCAAGTACGTGACTGCAAGTGTAAGAAAAAGGTTTCAAATGTAAAATGCTTCATCTGTAAGGAGTTTGGACACTACGCGAACCAATGTCCTAGTCATCAGACTATGCCGCAAATGATACAATTGGATAATAATCAAGTTATGATATTACCACAGATGAAGCAGAATGACTAGTGTTCTTATGTTGTTATTTTAGAATTATTTCATTTAAGTTTTGTATCAATGATGTTTTTGAAATAAATAAGGTTTGTACTGCAGTACTATTTCATTAAGGATATGAGATTTTATGGTACTAAGAAAAGTGACTCTACATCGAGTTAAATGTTTTAGAAATTACATGTTTGAAGGAAAGATAAACCTTAATATGGTCCTAATATTGAGGTAGTTATTTTGGAATAAGAGATGGTTGATTTTGGTAATTCAGGATGTTGCGGTGTTATAAAAGAATATATGAGGAAGGTGTTCACATGTTATTACCTGGAAAAAAGGATCCTCATTATGTTTAACTTCCTTGTAAATTTTGGACTGTGAGTTTGGATAGTAGTATTTTGGATAAGTCTAAAGGTTGGAATGGATTAAGTTTGAAAGTTTATTTTTGGATTTTTATAAAAGGACAACACGCAGACCGTGTGACAACTCGTCGCGTCGGACAAAGCTGTGGGAATCGAACCCCCAACCATAGTGCGATTGGGATTTATCGCCTACCACTAGACAACGTGAAGTCCCTGGATTGTATAATGTAGTTTCTTTTTTTAAAAGGTTCTGATATATGAATTATAAATTCATTATATTTGGAACCCTATACGATTATGATAAATAGAGTATTTTTGAGTTGTATTATGTTTTGGAGTGAAAGAAGAGTTTGTGGTAGAAATTTAGTAATGGATAAAACTATAATTATAAAGTAAATATATCTTTTTATGATTTTAGCCAACCTCATAAATAAATTCCTCAACATTAAGAAAAGGAACTTAGAACAAAAACATTGTCCTAGATAGTACCTTAGATCATCACAAATTTATGGCTTTGTGATTGTTGCCTTTTTCATAGCCATGTCCTCTACCACTCTCCATCAGATATTGATGGTTAGATTTCTCTTTAATATCCTTGTTTTCCTACATGAACCCAAGTATGTGTTATTTTCGGTAACCTTCATACTTACAACTCTTTATTTTAAATAGAGGCCTCATTAATCCATTTTTCGGTGTGGGATTTCAACTAAGATATTTTGAAATGTCAACCCCAAGTTTCCAATACCGAGCATAAATTGCAAGGATGAAATTTATTAAAGGAGGGTAGAATGTAATTCCCCAAGCTTCTATAGTACTCTTCTCTTTGAATAATACAGTAGCGTGTGTTGTACGCAACTTCGAGTTCTAACACACACCACGATCAATCAAAGTAGCCGTTATGAATAGTAATACCCACTTTTTGAAATTTTATAAATTTTATCTCTCAAAATGGACTTCATTTTTGGATTCAGAATATCAAAATTAGCCTAGGGTGAAATTTTGGTACTTTTCGGATATCCTTCATATTTTGATGAATAGTGAAAATTACTAAATTTTAATTAAAAACAAATTTTTTAATCGAAATAATTAATAGTGATAAATTATGAATTTGAGTGGTTTTAAATTATATTTAGAATATATTTTTACCATTTAATCCAATTTTGGTCATTGGACATAATTTCACACTTAAACCAGACAAAAACAAGTGTCAATCTTTTGATAGTTATTGTTTCTTAAAAACACGCATTCTGTTTTAACAACGGGAATTAATTTTAAATTAATAAATGAAACTTATATTTTTTGAATTTGGTAAAATATACTTCATTATTGAATTCGGAATATCAAAATTATCTTAGGGTAATTTTTTGGTATTTTTCTGAAAACATTCAATTTTTGATGAATAGTGAAAAACACTGAGTTACTGTTTAAAAACGGATTTTTATTTAAACAATTATTTATATTATTTAAATTTATTTTAGGTAAAAATAGATACAAACCACCTATATAAATTCAATTTAATTCATTGGAGGCAGTTTATAATAATTTTATATATATAAAAATTTTATTGAACTTTTTCATCGCCTTTTACCCACCTCCTAGGAGAATTTGTAAATTCACATAAAACTTAATTTTACCGCTTCTGTGAGTGGAATTTTGAAAATCAGAGAGACACGGCTAATATCAAGGATTAAAATATGGTTCAAAAAGATAAAAATAATTTTTTTTGAATAGTAACTTTTTACTTTTATTTACCACGGTAAAAAGCAAATAGGGTAATTAAGGGTAAAAATGATATTATTATTACCCTAACACATGTCCTAATTCTATTGGATGAGTTCAATTCGACCAAAAACAACCTTACTAATAAAATATGACCCTTTAGCTCCACTTGGATTAGATTAGGACATTTATTATTATTTAATTCAAAGAAGAGTTAAAAGAGTTAAAATCAAAGTTTAATAACTAAAACATTTTTAATATAGGGTTATACATAAGATAAATTAGATTATAAATATTAATTAGAAATATAAAATTATTTCATAAATAATGGTATTTTAATTATAATTTTTATACATTAAATAATTAAATTTATTTATGACACAATGACAATGCAGTAGTTACCTTATTAATGAAAGAATCAAATAAATGGTAATATAAATATTAAAATAAATAAAATTTCGAACTTTTTATGACATCCACGAATTTTCTAGGTGACTATGACATGTTAATACTGATTCAATGTATCATGTTAGAAGTAATCAAGTTTTTATGACTTTCAAAAAAACAAAATACCAAATACTGTCAAAATTGACATAAAAGAGTTTTTAAAACAAATATTATATTATTAATTGATATTAAATTCCTAAAAATCTAAGGTTAGGCCAAAGGACTTGTATCATTATAAGTGTATCATTAATGGACCACTTGGGGGTCTCTTGGATTTATATAGTAAGTTTATTAACCATATAATATAAAAATACAAAGAGACATTGTAAAAGTGAAACTAATTAACTAAGAGCTAATACTTAAAGATAAGGTTAATATAGTGACCCAAACCTATATAAAATCTATTGTTTGAGTGGTTTTCGACCCATACCCACCTTAACCTTTAAATAATCCACTTTTTATCCATTATAAACCGAATATGAATTTATTATAAATTAATACTTTAAGTTTTTCCTAAAGAGCCCCTCCTCCCCCTTATAAAAGGACCCATCTTCTAACCAATTCTTCACACCTTCAAAGCCTTTTGGTTCGGCCAAAACCTGCCAACATACTCTCTCAACTTCCCTCACTTTAACATAGAGGCATTATTTTGATCATAAATCCAACCTAAGGATCCCTTTTGATCAAATCAAAAGGAAGAACCCGAAGAAGAGGTAATGTTTTCACCACCCTCTTTCAAGTTCCTTTCTTCTTCAACTTATTCTTTCTTTGTTATTTCTATTCTAAAATAATAACTCAAGTATCTCCTATATACTGTGATGTTATTATAAATATGGTACAACCATATTCAGTATTATATCCATCCTTTGAATGACATGTCACCATACGTGCATACGTACGGATTACCGTCTCCACGTCGTAGTGTAATTGTTATTCAATACATTATTATTTGGATGGTTATAATAATGATGTGTATTTGATGTAAATAATAAATATAAAATTATAAGGATTCTGTATATATGATATACCATCCAATTATATATTATTTTAATATCAAAAGAATGATATTTTCGCTCGTACGTACGTACGGATTACCGTCTCCACGACGCGATGAGATTCATTTCCAAGTTCACCATTAATCGACGATTATAAAAATATATATTACTAATAAGTATGTAATATATGACATAATAATGCTACTGGAGGTATATATATTTATGTATATAAGGATTTATGTAGTTACATATATCTTATTCACTTACTTCTGTTCAATACTATATGAAAACAGAAACAGCGTTTATGCGTACGTACGGACTACTGTCTCCATAAACGGTGTTTTACATTTCATATATATGTCAATTATACATATTTATATTCTAAATATATATGATATATTTATCATTTTTTATATTCTGTAAGTATTTAAATCCTGATCTAAGTGATACAACCACGAGTAACAAGTTAAAACACGTATGATAAAGAAAGCGATTATTACCCGAAATGTTAATTTAACATGGAAATTATTATTAAATGGGTAATATAAAGTCATAAATGAATCATGTATGATATCATAAATATTAATATGGTTCTGTTATAATTTAATAACATATTATGATCTTCGTACATGAGGTTAAACGTACCCTCGACTAAAGGAAAGTGCAAGGTAAGGGGTTTTCCTCTCACTCCTTATTCCCGTGAGATTCATGCCATATTGCAACTATTACCTTTTGTGTGGTGTATGTACTACCCATAATTGTATTATTTATGTAATACACATTAATTTATGTGTATTTACATATTCATTGTATGATACCTCTTTCACGGGGTGTATGTTTCGTAAGTTACCAAATTGGTAAGGGTTAATTTCACAATCTCTTTATTATCCAAGGTTGTTGTTTTTACGTTATTATCTACTGGGACATATTTATTATCCATGTATATGTTTTATGAAAGAGTTTTTAAAGGGATTCTTTTAAGGGACTTTTTACTAAAACATCATTTCAAATTTTTTAAATATTTATTCTTCTAAATCTTTCTTAAGATGAATGTGTTGGACTAGTATGTTCTGGGTTGGGGACCAGTAAAAGTAAGCCCTTCGGGTTGGTGTCTGGTTATTAGAGGCACTCCGGGTTGGTGTCCCGTTATTAGAGGCACTCCGGGTTGGTGTACGGTTATTATAGGCACTCCGGGTTGGTGTCTGGTTATTATAGGCACTCTGGGTTGGTGTCCGGTTATTAGAGGCACTCCAGGTTGGTGTTAGGTTATTAGAGGCACTCTAGGTTTGTGTCTGGTTATTAGATGTACTCCGGGTTGGTGTCCGGTTATTAGAGGCACTCCAGGTTGGTGTCCAGTTATTAGAGGCACTTCGAGTTGGTGTCCGGTTATTAGAGGCACTCCGGGTTAGTGTCCAGTTATTAGAGGCACTCTGGGTTGGTGTCCGGTTATTAGAGGCACTCCGGGTTGGTGTCTGGTTATTAGAGGCACTCCAGTTTGGTGTCCAATTATTAGAGGCACTCCGGGTTGGTGTCCAGTTATTAGAGGCACTCCGAGTTGGTGTCCGGTTATTAGAGGCACTCCGGGTTGGGTTCCGGTTATAGTTATCCCCTAGGCCTTGGCACGAGGCCTTGATAAAGAAATTAAAGTTTAGCATTATGCATTCCATCATTATGAAAGTGTTTAGTGATATTGCATGTGATTATTCGATTAGTATAATATCCATGTGAATAAGTAAATGTAATTATTTCATTTTATTTCTGCCATATTATGCTGAAGTTCAAGTTTAAAAGGCTTTTGTTTTAGTTTTATACATTGCCTTAAATGTTTATGCTTATTTTTGAAAGTTTTCGCTGTATTGATTACCCTTACTGAGCGTTTGAGCTCACCCCTTTTCTATGTTTGATTTTTTCCAGGATTCCAAGAAGTGTATTGTGATTGATATGCAGGGTTAAGCCAAGGGAATAATGGTGTTCATAAAGGATTATTTATGTTGTTTTGTATGTTAAAAGTATAATGTAACATTCATGTATGTAATCTATTTTCCAAGACTGCTAAACTGATCGGTCCTTTAGGACTTGATTCCTTGTAATAATTCCAATTTATTAAAATAATGCACCGACTCTGGGTAACTGGGTTCGGGGCGTTACATGTTCTGGGTGTTTTTGGAAATTAAAATAAATGAAAAGTTTAAGAAAACTTTAAAAGGGATCTTCTACACTACTCAGGCTTAGTCATTCCTTATTTACCTTGCACTTATGGAACCCAAATAATTTCCATGAGTAGTGCGGGAAGTCGAGGCCCAGTATGTTGATTTGGTTGATCAGTGGCAGGATGATTAAGAGGAGTAGGATGACCAGTGGAAGAAGCCACTTCGTGCCTTCTAGTGGAAGGCTCTAGGGAAGTACGAGGTTAGCGTCTCGGACATGGAGATGGAGAGATGGCTCGAGGAGCTGGTGATAGCTTTCATCTTGATCCGGGATCCAGTAGAGTACTAGGTTCATCTGGCCGTGATCCATATGTGAGGGGTGGTGCATCAGTGGTGGAAACTCTATCTCAGGGAGAAGATGGAAGCTGAGGTTTCATGGACTGACTTTGAGAAGGAGTTCCGGGCAGAATTTCTTTCTTCCATGATGAAGACCGAAAATATGTAGGAGATTCTCTCCCTTTATCAAGGGATTATGACTGTGAGGGAATTGAATATCAAGTTCAAGGATCTCCTTAGTTTCACTCCAAACCTATTTCCGGGTGAGGATTCGTGGGAAAGACGATTAGAGGAGGCACTCCAACCTTCTCTCCAGTATGTTGTTACTCCCTTCACTCTACTGTTGTACTTGGATATTAAGAAGAAGTATGAAGTGGTGGAGAGGATGCATGGGATAGTAGGTGTTCCACGAGAGGGGAGACAGTTTGGTTTTTCAAAGGAAAAGGTCGTCAGCAACAGGCCTCAAGCACCAGGGCCTTCCAGGTTTCAGCTGACGAGGATCATGCCTCAGTAGTTCCAGTTATGATCTCCCAGTCCTAGTCCTTTCTCCATGGGCTTGGGACCGAGGTCTTTTAACTATGGAAGTCATGGGAATATTCAGAATCAATGCCCTATTCGAGTACAGTATAGTGGGGGTGGGTAGGTTCAATGCCCATCTCAGCAACACTAGTTGTCGGCCAGACCTTTTCAACAGCAGTATTAGGGACAGCGAGCTCATGCTCCCCCGAGGGCGGATGGTGACGGAGGAGGCTGACCTCAGGGTGCTCCCTAGGGACCTCGACCAGGGCATGGTTGGGTTTGGCGGCCAATAGTTGAGGGGCAGGGGAGCTGGGCATGGGAAGTTTCACGCAGTAGGGATAGCAGTTCTAGCAGAGCCAGAGTTTGTTTGAGGTACGATTAGTTTGTTTAGTACTCCTGCTTGTGCCTTGTTTGATTCTGGAGATTCGTACTCCTTCATTTCACCTAGTCTAGCCCATGCCTTGTGTATAGACGTAGATAGACTCCTCATTCCCCTAGTTTTTAGCATGCTAGTTGGAGGTCATACCAGTCTGTTTAATGTTTTTCAAGGATACAGATTGATGCTGGGGCCGCATTAGTCTAGTGGGGATCTCTTTCTACTCCAAATTCATACATACGATGCCATCCTAGGAATCTAATGGATATTTTCTATGCACTCTCCTATCAAATTCTTCCGAATAAGGGTCATTTTCTCATATATGGGTATCCAGCGTGTAGCTTTCATTCGTGAGCAGGGTTTCTAGGAGGACAGCCAGTGTGTGGAGCCCCTTCTTTCCTTTCTATCCAAGCTGTCAGTGGAATTGGAAGACTCAAATATGGTGGAAGTTCAGGTATTTTCGGTGAGTTCCTGGATGTCTTCTCAGAAGAGGTTGTGACCCTACCCCCTCGACATGATGTTGAGTTCAGGATAGACTTACAACTTTGTGCCCATCTAATTTCAATGGCTCCCTAACAGATTGAACCTTCTGAGTTACAAGAGTTGATAATTCAGGTTTATGACCTGATGAAGAAGGGTTTTATCCAACCAATCATGTCACCATGGGGTCCTCCAGTCTTGTTCGCAAAGAAGGAAGGTGATGGTCTCAGGCTGTGCATAGACTATCAGAGACTAAATCAGGTGACGGTCAAGAACCGTCACCCCCTCCTGAGGATCGATGACCTCTTTTACTAGTTGAAGGGAGCAGGTTGGTTTTCTAAGATCGACCTATGGTCTGGATATCACCAGTTGAGTTTGAAGGAGGGTGACATCTCAAAGATTGCCTTCTGGTGCAGATATGAGAACATTGAGTTTATGGTCATGTCGTTCGGCATTACGAATGCACCAGTTGTGTTCATGGGACTCGTGAACTCTATTTTCTGTGAGTATTTAGACTGGTTCGTATTAGTGTTCATCAAAGACATCCTGATCGACTCAAGATCAGAGGAGGATCGCATAGATCATTTAAGGATAGTTTTGGAGGTCCTCCAACACCACCAGATCTATGGGAATTTGTCTAACTGTAAGTTCTAGACATAAGAGGTGCACTTCCTTGGACACGTAATATCCCAACAGGGAATAAAAGTGGACCTTTCGATGGTCGAAGTGGCTTTTTCTAGGGTAGAACCCAAGAACATGGCAGAGGTTCGTAGTTTCCTGGGATTGGCAGGTTACTACCGAAGGTTAGTTCCTGACTTCTCTCGAGTTGCAGCACCTTTAACAGCCTTGACCAGAAAAGACCAGGCCTTCGTATAGAGTGATCAGTGCCAGGTATCTTTTAGATATTTGAAAGGGAAGCTAGTTAGTTCCCCAGTGTTGAGGTTTCTAGAGTAAGGGGTAACGTTTGAAGTGTTCTACGATGCTTTTGGTCCAAGATTGGTGTGTGTGCTGATGCACCAGCGGGGAGTGATCTCTTATGGGTCTAGGTAGTTACGTCCTCATGAATGTAACTATGCCACCCATGATCTTGAACTTATAGCAGTGTCGTTCGCACTAAATTTTTGGAATAATTACCTCATTGGGGAACGCTTCATGGTCTTTACAGATCACAAGAGCTTGAGGTATGTATTCTCCTAGCAAGACCTGAACTTGCGGAGCTGGAGGTGGACGGAGTTTCTTTAGGACTAAAAATTTGAGATCTCCTACACCTCAGGAAAGGGGGATGTTTTGGTAAATTCCTTGAGAAGGAAGTCACAGAAGGATGTGGTTTGGGAGTCAGCAGATGCTTGGAAAGCAATGGAGGAGTTGGTTTCCTTGAATCTGGGCATGAGAGTGGAGGATGGTAGAGGCTGTCTATTTCAGATAAAAATGCAGTCTTACTTTGTACAGAAGGTGTAGGAGTCTTAGTGGGGATACTTAGAGGCTAAAGTGATGTGTGATCGTGTGATTTAGGGTGATGCTCTGGAAGGATGGTCAGAGGATACTCAGAATTGGATGCTTTTCTACGGAAAGTTGTTTCTCTCAGATATGATGCATGAGGTAGTCCTCTTAAAGTTCCACGGATCAGACCTGGAGGTACACCCAGAAGTTTCCAAGATTTACCAGGCTTCATAGGTCATTTTTGGTGTCCCGGAGTGAAGTGGGAAAGTGGCGGAGTTTGTGGTAAAGTATCTCATGTGTCAATAGGTGAAGGTTGAACATCGTGTTCCTGACGGTCTATTACAGCCCTTAGATGTTCCCAATTAGAAGTGGGATTATGTCTTGATGGATTTAATCAGGGGAATACCCAGGGTCAAGATAGTTTTTGATGCCATCTGGGTAGTGGTGGACCGATTAACGAAATAGGATCACTTCATAGAGATTAAGGAGTTGAGCACAGTGGATACCTTAGCACATAAGTACGTGGGTGAAGTTCTGCATCTGCACAAAGTTCCCATAAGAATTTTTTTGGATTGGGATTCATGCTTTACTTCACGATCCTAGAAGGGATTATAGCATAATTTTGGCACCTAACTTTTCCTTGGAACTTCTTTCCACCCTCAGACAGATGGGAAGACAGAGAGGGCCATCCAAACATTGGAGGATATGCTACGATCATGTGTTCTGGACTTAAATTGATCATGGGTAGGACACTTGCCTCTAGTAGAGTTTTCCTGCAACAATAGCTATCACTCTACCATTATCATGTTTCCATCCAAATCCTTGTATTGAAGATCATTTTGTTCACCTATGAGATTTATATAGGTTGGGGAGATAGGTTTTCTTGGCCTAGAGGTGCTTCAGAGTGCGACAGAGAAGGTTCAATTTGTGCATGAAAGGATGAAGGTGGTTCAAGACTAGCAGAAGTTGTATGCCAATCATAGGAGGAGAACTTGGGAGTTTGATATTGGAGACCACATGTTCTTAGAGGTCTTCCCTTAGTGTGGATAGTAGAGGTTTGGTAGGGGGAGTAATATTTCTCCAAGGTTCATCGGACCCTTCAAGGTGTTAGGACGATTCAGCAAGGTGGAATATCAGCTAGCGTTACCACCACCACTGGAGAGGATCTACAATGTATTCAATTTATCTCAACTCCGTCAGTATATACATGATGACTCCCATATCCTCGAATGGGGAGAGTTTGATATCAAGGATGATGTGACATTCGTGGATCAACTGGTGAGAATCGAGGATCGTAAGGAGAAGGTGATTTGTGGATGGACCATTCCCTTGGTTCGTGTGTTGTAGAGGCATGGTGGCCTCGAGGAGAGTACTTGGGAGTGGGAATCGTAGATGTGTTCCCAGTACCTAGAGCTATTTTGAGTTGATATTTTGAGTTTTCCTTGATGTTTTTACTTTTGTTCTTGGATGTGATGTAATGACTGACCTTGTTAACTATGAGATGGGTTGTTTCCTTTATCTCTGGATGTGTATGAAAAGTCCTGACTATGGGGAGGGGAAAACCTGATCCCTAATCAGGACGTATAAATGTGGATGTGATTAAACCTATATGGGTGAGTTAGTGTTTCCCAAAGTGGATAGTATCTTGACAAGGAGGACATAGCTCCCTAACCCATGTATCTCAATAGTGTTCCCTTTTTGTTTTGTGTGGTTACTTGAGAGAGAGGAGTAGTAGTGTTTCTACAGTTGTTCAGGAGATAGATGTGAGAGAGGTGTTTCTGGATGTTGAGTTTTTGTTCCATCTTTTGAACAACTCTAGGTTGGTTTGTCCCTAAGAGGTATTTTACAAGGTGTTTGTTCGGACCCATCTCTTTTATTTGAGTTTACTCCTGAATTATCAAGGGTGAGAATAGTTTGAGTGGTATCTCATGTAATGGCCTGGACCCTCCTAGTCCATTACTTTTACAAATTCTAGTGTTTGGGGTGTCGTCATGGTGTCACCTATTGGTGCCACTAATCGGTGCCACACCCAAATGGTTCCACAGAGGGGTGTTGGTGTTTCTTTCCCCAGTTTTTCCATAACACCCTTTTTAAGTTTTAATACCTCTTTTAAAGTGGTTTAAGGCCATTTTAAATCCTATAAATGATATCTCATAACCCCTAAGAGTCGGGCGACCATTAAATTACCAAAATGTGTGGCCTTTTAATTAGTTTCACACCCTTTCTTGAGTTTTTCTAGTTTCACCCCTATTATGTGTTTTTCTCTGGAAATTTATTAACTCACATTCATATGTTGGTCTATCTCCACAATCTCTGAAGAGAATTATTAAATCTCAATTAATCCCAATGTGTGAAACTGCCCAACTGTGCGGTCGATCCATGATCCAACTTTTAAGTACTTTGAAATCGTCTCCCTGATTTTAGGATCTAGCCTCTTCTTAATTTGACATCCTCTCTTCCTTCTTTTTTTTGGATTCTGTTAGTTCACCTAGAGACTTACTCGGGAGATGAATCACGCGCTTGTGATGGAGCCCTTCCTGCTCAACCTTGGAGTTTTCTTTTCCTAAAATTCGCACCATCCCCAGTTCATGGTTCAAAGATAAATCTTTGATCCTTGATCATCCAAGTTGGGGTTTTCCCTTAATCTCTCTTTATTGTGCATCATATGGGGTGGGTATGATGATGTTACCTCAAGAATTAGATGAAACTGACTTTAATGAATATAGAAAACGGACTTTTAAAGAATGAAGGGATGGGGAGTTGATAATGTTATTGTGTTATACCTTTTTTGTTATGTTGTGAATTGTACGGGCTCATGTCCACTGAAAATAGTGGTCATTTTTGGTCCTTTCTAGTGCACTAATGAAGCTCTGTTTTCTAGAAATTCTTGTGATTGAATTATTGTAACATGGAAACTGGTTAATCACGTAAAATTGGTTGATTAAATGGATGCCTGGTGAATAAACATCCTTGTGTGATCACCCTAGTTAACCAAATAGAAAGAAGGAACCTAATAAATGGTGTTGGATAAATTTGAAAAAAAAATTGATATGTTCTAGTGATATGTATGGTTGTTCTATTCAATGTTTGTGGGGTGATGTGGATGGGAATGGAATCTCTGGTTGAGAATTTGTTGGTTTGTGAATCTGAGGCCATGTAGAGCCGGTATGTTATGGATTGGTTTGGTTCTAGTACATCAAGGGATTTCACAGATCCCTTTTGATGTTGTTACTTACAACAGAACTAAGTGTGAATGCTTAAATTCATGCTTGGTTGTTTTGTTTCAGTTGTTATTTTTGGATTATGGTTATGCCTGTTTGTTGTCTGGTATTGAAGAACTATTTAAATGGAATCACTTAAACATGATAATGAGAATGGGTATTATGGGGAATTGTTTTCCATAAATCGGTTGGGCTCTAGTTGTGGTTGTTGTGTGCTTGTGCATGTAGGGATTGCAGCAATATTGGTTGTGTATGTAATAACCCAAGATTTTATAAGATATATTCTTTTTAATTTCTTTTATATCTTCTGTTTTACGATACACCAAGATTATCTTGTGCTATACGCAACACCGTATTAGCTTGCAGTATACGCAACACTAATCCTGGATCGTGTTACACACAATTTCATGTTTGTTTGATAGTAGTTATTCTACGAAACATTGAGTATATATATATGTATTCAATGTATTTTTTTATACGCAGAAAAAAAGGAGTTGTGCACTACACGCAACCCTGACTTGGCTTGCATTACACGCAATCATGACCTTCCTCGATAGCGTGTGTTGTACGCAATACCGAGTTTTACTAAACAACGATATATTATTATAATATTATTATGAACTAGCCATTATGAATAGTATTAACTAAATTTTGAATTTTATAACATTATTATTCATCTTACACATTTTCTAGAACATGGTATAAGAACAAAATAAATTTTTCGGGTAAAATAAGTATTTTTCAAAAAATGCAGTTTTGCCGCCTTTTGATGGCGCACCCACTTTAAATCTAGTTTTTGACATGTTTATAAGTTCTATTTTACAAAATAAAATTATTCTTTGGAATCAAGATATAAAATTTTACCTTGGATAAAATTTTCATATTATTCTGATAACTTTTATATTTTAATGAATAGTAAAAACACGCTATATTTTAATTAAAAACAACTTTTTTCATCGTAATAACTTATGTGGTTAAATTATAATATTGATTGGTTTTAAAGTATAAATAGAATATATTTTTACCATTTAATATAATGTATGTCATTAGCATTGATTTTACATTGAATTCGTAGGTTAAATCAATTCAATCTTTTGCAATGTTTTAAACAAAAACCCGTTTTCATTCGACAATGGGATTAATTTTAATTTAATTTCTGAAACTTCTGTGTATTGAATTTGAAAAAATGGATTCCATATTTGGAATCATTGGGTCCAAATTATGTAAATAGGGTACTTTTTATTTTTGGGAATTATGAATAGTAACTACAGTAAATTTTATTTACCATAGTTAAAGGTAAATCGGGTAATTAAGGGTGAATATAATATTATACAATTACCCTAACACATGACAAAATTCTATTTAATGACTAAAAGTCGACCCATATCACCTAAGGGTCATATTAGATTAATTTTATAGACTTTTGACTATGAAAATAATTTAATTATTTTTAAAACCAAAGAAAGTGACAACATGTCACTCTCTTAAATCTTATAAGTATAATAATTTTAATTTAGTGATAAACATCCTAAAACTTCAAACATGAATAGCCTCCAGAAATATAATAAAATTATATACATCATGATAATTTATTTATATTTTTTAGGGATTAAATAATTATCATTAATGGTGATACATTAATGATGTTGAAATTATTTATTAAGTGAAAAATCAGTAATATAGTTTTTATTGAAATACTAATACCCATTAAAAGGCCCACAAACCTGACCAAAACTTATTTTTAGTGTATATATATACCATAATCATATAATTACCTAATATATAACCGTTTGGAGTCTTATAAAAGTGATTATGACACTTATATTATTTTATTTTAAATGATGCCAAAGTTGTCACCTTCATAATTTAATAAATATAACAATTTAAATATTGTGATTTTAAGATGATAAATTCTAGTAAAAGTATTATATTAAAAGGTAATAGATTTATATTCATCATAGGATTTTATTTTTAATTTTTATGCAACAAATAAGTATATTAAATAATTATACAAAAATGTTGTAGTAATTATTTTATTAAGAGATAAACCAAATAAATGGTTTTAAAAATAATAAAATAAATATTATATGAACTATTTAATGTTCTCCACTAATTTTCTAGATAAATATGGACTTTTATGAATCTATTAAAGATTTTAGTTCGAACATATATTCTGTATATATTTTATTTAAATTCATATAAATGAATAGTGTCAAAATTGACACTATTGTTATTTTATAAAACTAACATATTATAAAATTGTTTAAAAATCACAAAAATATTTAAAAATTATAAATTTATATTTATATGGTCTAAAATGTTATAAATTATCCAATTATGGAAAATTCACAACAAATAAGTAATTTTTTGTTATAATTTAAAATTTAGAATGTTATTACCACAAATAAAATTAAATTGATTAAGTAAGGATAAATCAAGATGATAATCTTTAAAATAATTTCCTAACATGTCTAAATTTTATTGGTTGATGCGATTACAACCCTATCTCATCTAATATTCGAATATGAGTCATTTTTGGAGGTTTTTAAGTGGGGTTAGATTTATTATAAATTAATATTTTTAAGATTTCCAAAGGTGCCCCTCTCCTCCCTTATAAAAGGGCACCTCCTCCCTCCCTTCCTCACACCAATTTGAGCCTTCAAACTCGAACAAAACCTGACACATTCTCTTCTCCACTTCCATATAAACATCCTAGAGGTCCTGGTCTTCTTCACATACCAATTTTAGTGCCCTAAGTGGAGGTTTCAAAGAGGCGCTTCAAAGAAGAGGTAATGTCCGTTACCGATTCTTTCAACTTTATTTCTTCTTCTACTTCTTCTTCTTTAGTTGTTTCATTATGAAGTAATAACATCAGTATCACTCATATACTGATATGTTATTATAAGTATGAAACAACCCTATTTCACCATCTATCCATCCTACGGAAAACGAAATCACCGCGCGTGCGTACGTACGGAATACCGTCTCCACGCCGTGGTGTAATCTGTTTTTCCAACACCACCTTACTTGGATGGGTATAATGGTGTAAAGAATAACTATACATAGTTATTATAACATAATACTGATTATGATATATTTTATCATCCTATCCAATTCAATTCAATAATTATGGGAATGATATCATCGCTCGTGCGTACGTACGGACTACCGTCTCCACGACGCGATGAGATTCATTCTCCATGTTAACCATTTAAGAATGATTATAAAGTGTATATAAGAAATAATAATGAAATATATGACATTATAAAGCTACTAGATTTATTTATATATATATATATATATATATATATATATGTATGTATGTCATCTACTTAATTCCATTCAACTCAATAAGGAAACGAAAACAGCGTTCATGCGTACGTACGGCCTACCGTCTCCATGAACGGTGTATTTCTTTCCATTTATCGATCTATTATATATATGTATATTATTAATATATATTATATATAAATCATGTTTTATATTCTGGAATTAATTAATCATGATTTAAGTAATCATATGAATAATTACAAGTCAAAACACGGACGACAAATGAAACGATTTTACCCAAAACACTCTTTAACATGGAATTTACAAAAGAACGGGTAATATAAAGTCATAAGTGAACCATATATGATATAATAACAATGAATATGATTCTGTAATAATTCAATGACATTATTTAAATCATTATACAGGCGGTTTGGATACGTACAAAGCATATCGGACCTAAGGTAAGGGATAACTTTTCCAATCTCGTTTTTATCCAAGATTGTTTATTCGTAAGTATTTACTGGGGTTATTTCTATCATCCATGTCCATGTTTTATAAAAGTGTTTTCATGTATTTTTAAAGTCATTTTTACCCATTTTTGACTTTTACTACATGATATGTAAGGAATCTTTCTTTTGTTTACGTTACAAGGTACTTTTTTGACTTTTCCGAAAAAAGTACGAGGAGAATGTTATTTTTAACTTATACGGCGTGAATAGATTTTTATGGTTTTATAAAGCCTTATTTTTATGAAGCTTCCTCCAAAATATTTCATGACTATTTTCAACAAAATCCTTTTCTTTTAAAATTGTATTACATTTTGTGAAAATAAAATGATTGTGAAGAAGAAAGGATATTTTCCTCAAGAATTCATTTCAAATGTTTTATCAAAACCATTTTCAATCTAAGATGACATTATTTGATATGTGTATGTTTCAAGTTTAATGTCTCTATGATTTACATGGTTCACTTTTCTTATGATGAAATGTCCATTTGTTTTATATGGATTATGAAATGATGGGATGATGTTTATGAAACCCATTTTATTCTTTGGGTTATGATGAATGTTTTAAGTTTATTTTGTGGCACAAGTAAGAATGATTTCATTATGAGATGGGTGGGACCTATATATCCCTCCAATGCATTGGGTAAAGATTTATATCTCATGAGATAGACATGGTTGGAATGGAAAGTTAAACCGGTTCACTAATACAGGACTGAAACGAGGAGTGAACTCGATTCAGAAAGGGACTTTGTCCACTAAGATGGTCTTGGCAGCAATGTCTTGGCTACTATGGAAATCATAAAATGTGCTTAATGGTTGCCACAATTACATGTTTTATTCCCATGCTATTTTATCATTATTAATGTTTCTTTATGATCAATGCCATACGTACTTCCATGTTGTATGTCATTTCTCAAACTTTTGATATTTAAACATTATGTTCATGTTTTTAAGTTCAAATGTATATGGTATATTTTATTTTATCCATGCTTACCCTTACTGAGCATTTGAGCTCACCATTTTTATGTTTTCTTTTCCCCAGGATAAAAAGAAAGGTTTTAGGTAAGAAAAAAAGGGGAATATCTTTATGGGATATGTTGAAGATCTTTCACCACGATTAGAAGATTACGTTCCAAGTTTCCAAAGACACTAAACTATTACGGTCTTTGTGTGTCTGTTTTTGTTATGTATTAAGTATTCCGCAAAAGTAATGTAATTTTCATGTACGTCAAGCTTCGGGTCTCTACAGTTGGTATTAGAGGAAAGGTTTAGTCAACCTTTGGAAACTAGGATACGAAAATGTTAGTGATATCCCAAGATATATTTCTAAGGTATGTTTAGGGATGTCCCAAAGGATAAGTATACGTATAGGATATAGTCCTAGAACTACGGTAACGATCTTAGAATTTAACCTAAGATGTTAGATATTGAGGGTGCTCCCCCTTTACTATGTTGTTTTCCCTAGCATGATTTTTTCCTCTCACACTATTCTTTTTGGGTTTTAGAAAATGGCTGGAAACAGGAAGATTCATGATAATGGAGGATATGACAGACAATGGAATGATATTCTTCATGAGAAACCAAATGAAATGGGATTTGGAAGTCCAAACATTGTTATTATTCCTAATCAGCAATCTCATAATATGATCAATAATCTCAACTTTGGTAAGTTTCCCGACTCATATAATAAGAGAAAGATGGAGTTTCATGATGATCATAGAGGAAAGAAAGTTCAATTTCCCTCATGTAAATCATGTGGGAAGAGGAATCGGGGAGATTGTTTCAAGGGAAATGGAAGATGATTTGGGTGTGGAAAAGAATGACACAAATCCAGTAAGTGAAAAGGAAAAGGTTCAGTTAACACCATGGATGAGGATAATGGTATTACTACGATATCAACAATGGTTAAATTTTTTAAATGTGGAATGTACGGGAATTATGCAAACCAATGCCCTAAGGGAAAGTCTCATGAAGAGAATCAGTATGGTCGTATGGGTAATATTTATGTTGTTGATGATGAAGAGACTACAAATGATATGTGAGATGAAATAATTTTTGAAGCTCGGTCAATGGTTTAAGAAGGTAGTGGAATGATTACTTTTTTATCAAGTGTAATGTTGTATAAGTAATCTCATGGTACTATGGAATAAAGAGACATCTAAGGATTGTTACACCATTGTCTTTCCTTGAGTTTTGAAAGTGTATGTTTAATGGTACCAGTATCCATGAAAGGTTATTCAGATATTTTTGTAAAGTAGATGATATGCGCATAATGAAGGGATAAGAAGATAATGAAATTTTTGATTGTATTCATGAGCTCATGACTGATATAAGGACTAAGTGATATTATGGTTTGATTATATAGAAATTTTTGGATTTTGGTATGTGGAAAGAGTTAACTTTTGACAGCATTCATGTTTTCACTAAGGTTAAATGGGTATTTATTTTTCAAGAGAATACATGATTAAGGTATTCACATGTTTGTAATTTGACCAACAAGATATATCTTATGATATATGGGGGATAAATGATGGCATTCACGTGATTGTTATGTGACATTTCAAGTAATCATTTTCTTTATACTATGAGCTTGGACCGAAGTATTTTAGATAAGCCTAAAGATTGGAATGGATTATGTTGTACATAAGTTAGTATTGTTTAAGGATAGATCTTTTTTCGATATTATTGATGGGATGCTATAGTAATGTAGTTTTAGAAAAAGGAAAACCTGCAGGACTGGCGACAGCCCATCGCGTCAGACAAGGCTGTGGGAATCGAACCCATAACCGAAGTGCGACTGGACTTTATCGCCTACCACTAGCCTACAGGAAGTCCCTGGTTAGTAGAAACTAGTTTTATTTTATTAAGCGGTATGATATATGAAGTATAAGTTCATTTTTGGAACCATATACGATTAATCTAACCATATGATGGACTTATAACTTTTTCTAACCTTTTGTTTGAAACAGATGGAATGACCCATCATTCTATCACACGATCTGCTAACACATCACGAATAAGAAATTCAACTTCATTTCATTAAGGGATGAAGTGCAAATTGTTCAATTCAAGAACAACAGTGAGATTGTACCAAAATCATGTAAGTATTTCTTTTAATTCATAAACTTTAGGGAAATGATCTTGAAAACCAAAAATATTGTCTTAGTGACCTTATATCCGACGAATCAGATGGTACCTTAGATCATCACAAATCTATGGCTTTGTGATTGTTGGATTTTTCATAGTCATGTTCTCTACCACTCTCTATCAAAACATGATGGTTAGATTTCTCTTCAATATCCATATTTTCACCTATGTTATCCTATGTGGAAACCCAGTGATTAGTTTATTTGGGTAACTATTACGTTTCATACTTTAGTTTATAAAGATAAGTTTTGGTATTCCTTTTTACGATGTGGGTTTCAATTAAAGAAACTTTCAAGTAGAAAACCATTTATAACCCTGATGAATTTCGAGGGCGAAATTCATTTTAAGGGGGTAGAATGTAATAACCCAAGATTTTATAAGATATATTCTTTTTAATTTCTTTCATATCTTCTGTTGTACGATACACCAAGATTATCTTGCGCTATACGCAACACCGTATTAGCTTGCAGTATACGCAACACTAATCCTGGATCGTGTTACACATAATTTCATGTTTTTTTTATAGTAGTTATTCTACAAAACATTGAGTATATATATATGTATTCAATGTATTTTGTTATACGTATCAAAAAAGGAGTCGTGAAGTACACGCAACCCTAACTTGTCTTGCATTACACGCAATCGTGACCTTCCTCGATAGCGTGTGTTGTACGCAATACCGAGTTTTACTAAACAACGATATATTATTATAATATTATTATGAACTAGCCGTTATGAATAGTATTAACTAAATTTTGAATTTTATAACATTATTATTCATCTTACACATTTTTTAGAACATGGTATAAGAACAAAATAAATTTTTTGGGTAAAATAAGTATTTTTCAAAAAATGCAGTTTTGCCGCTATTTATTGATCTATTATATATATGTTTATTATGAATATATATTATATATAAATCATGTTTTATATTTTGTAATTAATTAATCATGATCTAATTAATCATATGAATAATTATAAGTCAAAACACGGACGACAAATGAAACGATTTTACCCAAAACACTCTTTAACATGGAATTTACAAAAGAACGGGTAATATAAAGTCATAAGTGAACCATATATGATATAATAACAATGAATATTATTTTTTAATAATTCAATGGCATTATTTAAAACATTATACAGGCATTTTGGATAAGTACGAAGCATATCGGAACTAAGGTAAGGGATAACTTTTCCAATCTCATTTTTATCCGAGATTGTTTATTCGTAAGTATTTATTGGGGTTATTTCTATCATCCATGTACATGTTTTATAAAAGTGTTTTCATGTATGTTTAAAGTCATTTTTACCCATTTTTTACTTTTACTACATGGTATGTAAGGAATCTTTCTTTTGTTTACGTTATGAGGTACTTTTTTGACTTTTCTGACAAAAGTACGAGGAGAATGTTATTTTTAACTTATATGGCATGAACAGATTTTTATGGTTTTATAAAGCCTTATTTTCATGAAGCTTCCTCCAAAATATTTCATGAATATTTTCAACAAAATCCTTTTCTTTTAAAATTGTATGACATTTTTTGAAAATAAAATGATTGTGAAGAAGAAAGGATATTTTCCTCAATAATTCATTTCAAATGTTTTATCAAAACCATTTTCCATCTAAGATGACATTATTTGATATGTGTATGTTTCAAGTTTAATGTCTCTATGATTTACATGGTTCACTTTTCTTATGATGAAATGTCCATTTGTTTTATATGGATTATGAAATGATGGGATGATGTTTATGAAACCCATTTTATTCTTTGGGTTATGATGAATGTTTTAAGTTTATTGTGTGGCACAAGTAAGAATGATTTCATTATGAGATGGGTGAGACCTATATCTCCCTCCAATGCATTGGGTAAAGATTTATATCTCATGATATAGACATGGATGGAACGGTAAGTTAAACTGGTTCACTAATATAGGACTGAAACGAGGAGTGAACTCGATTCAGAAAGGGACTTTGTCCACTAAGATGGCCTTGGCAACAATGCCTTGGCTACTATGGAAATAATAACATGTGATTAATGGTTACCACAATTACATGTTTTATTCCCATGCTATTTTATCATTCTTAATGTTTCTTTATGATCTATGCCATACGTACTTCCATGTTTTATGTCATTGCTCAAGCTTTTGATGTTTAAACATTATGTTCATGTTTTTAAGTTCAAATGTATATGGTATGTTTTATTTTATCCATGCTTGCCCTTACCAAGAATTTGAGCTCACCCTTTTTATGTTTTCTTTTCCCCAGGATAAAAAGAAAGGTTTTAGGTAATAAAAAAAAGGGGAATATCTTTATGGGAGATGTTGAAGATCTTTCACCACGATTAGAAGATTACGTTCCAAGTTTCCAAAGACACTAAACTATTACGGTCCTTGTGTGTCTATTTTTGTTATGTATTAAGTATTCTACAAAATTAATGTAGTGTTCATGTACGTCAAGCTTCGGGTCTCTACAGTGTATGGGCTGGTTGTTGGTTTCAGGACCCTTAGGTTGGGATGAGTTCTTGTTTAACTATATGTATAAAATTTATTTCTTGTGTTTCTTATACGCACCCCACCCATGTTGATCACTTCGTATAGAACACCCTCATTTCAAGGGGGAGGGTGTTTTTTCCAACATTCTTATGAGTGTATGGTTATTAGTTCCTCTCTGCTCCCTCTCCTAGGTATCCCAAGACTCTACAGGTAGTCTGTGATGGCCTAAGGTTCATTATGTCCCAAGAACCTTTAGACAGGGTGTGTTGTGGTGGTTGGCCCAGGTGGGTGTGGGTAGGTTTGTTTCCCAAGTGTCTTCAGGATGAGGCCTAGGTGTCGTTAGACGTGGTGGTGGTTTTTGTGGCCCAGGTGTCAGCGGGCGTGATTATGTGTAGTTGTGGTGGCCCAAGTGTCTGTGGACAGGATGTGTGGTTGTGATTTCCCATGGGGTTGTTGTTGGGGTGGCAGTGGGACTACAGAAAACTTATGGGGGGGATCTGATGCTTAGGATTTCCTAAATAACCAGTGGGGAAGCGATATGGGGTACCCAAATATCTATGTTCTATTACTATTAATTTACCTAAATTGCATTATTTAAGGAGTGTGCCTTGGTTAGGCTAGGTGGATAGTTTTTCCTTGCTAAGTGTTTTGGTTACCTCTTTTCTCACGAGGCATTAGAATGTCTCTACACTTGTGCATGAGATCTTTGGTTTTCCCTACTGAGTATACATGTATACTCACCCTACATATATAAAACTACTTTCAGGTTTTCAGGATGACTTTGGGGACTGTGCTAGACCTTACTAGCTGGGAAATCGAGATAGTCGTCATTGATGATTTTCTATTATTTTGGTACTTCCCTTCAGAGTTTCTTATACTTTGTATCAGTTATTTTAGATATGCATATGGGAATGAATTTTGGGATTTACTTTATTTCAGTCTTTTAATTTTTTTGGATTTATCGTCTAATCTCCTGATATTTTTCTATAAAAAGGGTAATTCCTTCTATATTACATGTGATTCTATACCCTTGGTTCTAGTCACCACTCTAGGGCCTATTGAAGGTGGGACTTAGGGGTCATTATCTCTCCTTCAACTTGAGGAAGGAAGGGTCTGGAAGTTTGTTGTCTCTTCCCTCATCTTGGAGAAGGTGGGTCATGACAATTCAGTATTGAAAATGTATCTTATCACAATGGTTTGAAACCATTGGTATGGGCCCTAAAACCATTGGGATAGCCTATCCCAATGGTTTCATCAACCATTGGTGTATGAGCCGATGGGATATCCCTATTCCAATAGTTCATACTGAACTATTGGAATATCCTTGCAGGAATTTGGATTTCCCAATAGCTCAATGTAAACCATTGGGAAAGATATATTCCAACATTTTTAAACTATTGGAATAGATGTAAATAAATGGTTCAAACCATTGGGATAGAATTATCCCAATGGTTTGGAACAATTGGAAGAGTCATATTCCATGTATTCAATTGAACCGTTGGTATAAGGGCTGGGATAAATAGTTATCCCAATGATTCACCTTGAACCATTGGGATAGGGTAGTTCACTTCTCTATACCAAAGATTATGGAACTATTGGTATAGACCTCCCCAACCTCACTTAAGAATCCCTATCCACTATCCCACTCCACTACAGTAGAGTTGTAATGAATACAAACACTTCACTCTACAATGCCCAACTCCACTCCACTTCACTCTGCAATGCCCAACTCCACTGTAGACAAACACTTACATGAACTTACTCATGGTCCTGCAATAATGATGTAATACAGCAATGGTTTGATGTCAGTGAGACTCCTCAAGATGATTCAATAGTGGGGATATCCATATCATGAGTTCCTTAGAGTTTTTTACTCTCTCCTTCACATGTTCAGATGGTTATGTGTTGTAGGTCATTAATTTCGGTAAACAAAATAGTGAATGTAACAGCTTCTAGTCATACCTCTCCTCAGGGATTATAAAAAATTATATATGATAGATCTAGATATACCAAGCATGAATAGACTTATCTTTGTTCTTATTGAGTGATATCCTCCAAATCCTTTTTTCCATTTTCTCGATAAACCACTTTATGGATGAGTGGAAACCTCAGAATACTCGATAACAGACTTCAAACACCACGGCATACATGCTCAAAATCCAACCCAGGACATCAAAATTCAAACTTCAAATTCAAAAATAGGATAGATCAGTCAACACCTTGGGCCATGAACAGCCTTGAGCCACGCTCCCTGATTGTAACCCTGATTCGTAATCATCCTATCTTCATCATCAGCATCGCCGGTGATCCGAATCCATTGGAGCAGCACACGTCGCCATTAGCAAAAATAAGAAACCACCACGCCGGCAAGAACACCGACGACACCAGAGAACCAAAAAACAAACTCACAAACATACAAAAGATCTGGAAATTTAAGCAAATACATCGATCAAACAGAAAACAGAGCATTCACAACAAACAGCACCTAACAATCCATCTTCAATGAGTATACTGGATGAAGAATCACCAATAGAGGGGAAGCCTGTGCCGGATGCGCCTCCTGGAAATCGTCGGCCGCTTGGACATCGCATCCCAAAACCACCATGGGGACCAGAACCCCAAACCGACCTGGAAGGAGCGATGGACCAAGCGATCAGAGCAAATTTTAGCGGACGAAGGCCTTGGAAGAGGTCCGCACAAGTAGATCGGCGAAGGAGGCATGAATGGGAGCGTCGAGGACCGCAAGCATCGCTCCGTCGAAGGGGGATGCTTCGCCGACAGAGATTTTGAAGTGTTGAGTCCCCAGCCGCGAGAATGCACACCTCATGAAGCCGATTCTCACCAAAGAGCCCGAGAGCCGAATGATCCAAACCCAATATGGAAAGCTGAAAGAGGAACGCGATGGAAAACAGAGCAAAGGAATGAGAGGAGGGGGCGGAAAAAACCCTAGACCGCCGAGAGGAGAGCTCCCGCTCGACTACATCACTCCTCCACCCACCTTATTGAGTGATATAATCTTAAAATAATCATAAAGACTCCCTCATGAGTTTCTTTAGTGGTGAATGAAATGTCTTTGACTTCACAACATCAAAATAGTCCTTCCACCTATTCTTTATGTGTGAATTGATCTTCAAGAATGACACACATATGATCAGTCCTCCATTGAAAACGTTAAATAGATACTTCAGAAAACTCCAGAGGATTTGGTCTCTTATCATTAATAAAGATAATTCTTCAACAAGAACAGTAGAAAAATACATACCAAAAATATCAACCACTCTTCTTTTTTATTTTGAGATAAAGAATCTTCAATTTTGTGTGTACTCATTCTCAGAATTGTCCCATGTTATCTATGTGTTTTCATGTACCAGAACCACTAACACACCCACTACAACTTGAAATTCCCAGACAACACAAAACAACATAGAATAGTTTCATAGAACACTTGAAAAAAAATGATTTCACCTACAAATTTCAATGCCCAACAATATAGAACACTTGAAACAAACCTATACCTATACATGAAATGCCTAGAAAATTTTCATATAAAATTTTAAAACAACCTACATAGAAAACTTTCATAGAAGAAAAATTGATGATACAAATAAATTTATACAAAAAAACGTAATAAAACAACCTGCACAGAACACTTGCACCAACAATACCACTACAAACAACCTAAACAGAACACTTGCACCTACGATGTCCACTCCTTTGGGAATACTCAACATAAGAGAACAAATGAATAGATAAAATAAATTTATGCATTTAACCAATGATAACAAACATAAAAAATATCACATATATTCATTCACACCAAATCATCAAACAACAAATGTCATAAATCATTCAAAAATGTAATGGATTAATATTCCCCTCATCACCATCACTATCTTTATCATCATCCTTAGTGTCTTCCTCATCCTCATAATCTTCCTTGTCCTCATCCTCATCCTCGTCTTCATCTGCATCATCACTTATACCCTCTTTCTCACCATTATCCTCTCCCTCTTCCTCGCCATCATCCTCATCCTCTTCCTCATGATCATCCTCACCATTATTATCACCAGGAACATCATTATCCCAACCACCACTAGGACTACTTCCCACTTCACTATAAAATGTATGCATCCTCTACATATATTCATCATAAGTTGTGGCACTCTCTGATGGAAGTGATGGTCATAATACTTCCATCAGTTTCAAAAATTCAGAGTTCTCCATTTGAGACCATTATTCCACTTGTATGCCCCTTTTTCAGCCTTTTATTCCTTTTTTTCTTCTTGTGCTACCCATTTTGAATTGGTTTTACTATAACCTACACCTTAACTAGACTAATAACTCATCAGAATAATACTCTTTTCTAGTTGGAAGCGTACTCTACCATGATTCCCATCTCTTAAAACTTTATGTAAGTGATCATTTGGGCCAAATTTTTTAGGTTCCTGATCATCAATGGCCTCCAAAGTAGACTGTTAAAAATATAAATAGACTATTAAGTTAAAAAATAGATATTAAAAATTGAAATCAACAAATTAAAACTTACAATTTTCTACTGTGTCAGTTTGTTTACTACGCTTCCATATTTTTTATTTTTTCTCAAGTAAAACATTTTTTCTCGAGGCACACATCCTTCAATATTTAAAACCACCAAATTAAATTAAATTATTATGATACTTTTAATCATAAAAATCAAATAAACAAAATATATGCAATATAAAATTCTAATAATAATAATAATAAATGATTTAACAGTGAAAAAATAATCACTAGATCATGGAAGTATCAACATGGGATAATTATAAGTATGAAAATGTGATGAATTTCACATGATTCTATTAAAACTTAATTACATTAATGGAAAAAATGACATTGATTTATTTCTAAAATTGAATCATTTAATAACTATTTTCTTAATTATTTTTGTTCTTTTTAAAAAATTGTAGGCATGTTATAAGGCTTCTCGAGATGCCCCATGGAATGTGTAGTTTTCATTATTAGGGTATAACCTTAAATCCTATCCAACTAGATGTTATTTTTTGGAAAATGAATTTTTAATCTCATTGAACCCCTTATTTTCATGAGATATAAAAAATTAATTACATATAAGTATGTGTTGTGCCTGCTTCCTCTTGTGGTCCAGCATCGTAGTCTTCCCCAAAATGTGGATGTATGTCATAGAATCCTTGTTTTTTTATAATGATTCCTAAAAAAATAAATAATAAAAAAGTAAATATTAATGAAAATCATGGTAATTTTCATTTAAAAAACTCAAATTTTATTAATACCTTGAACTCATCACTCATACAATTGGTAATCATTTCTCAATAATATTATACCAGGAAGTCATTTATAACATGTGTGGCCTATAAATCCATGATGACTCTTGAATTACATCTACTATACAATTCATTATTTTATCCTCTCTAGATTTCACATAAGTCCATAAGTTTTGTTGGTCTCGCAGCCTTGCCATCGGGAAAATTAAATCGAATCCAACACCAAAATATTAATTCAAATAAATACAATAATAATATAACATTAAATCCAATGAATTTATTTATCCATATTTGTGCCCAAGCGTTATACTTTATTTCATTTGGCATTTGTCACTATGATATTGGATGGATGGGAACGATGTCGGAGTATTTGTAAAGCGTCACCAAAAAACTCCTACATTCCTGTCTTATTTTTTCAACCATTTGATTGTCTTCAATATAATCCACCATCAGCTATGTGCAGTGGTTCCACACCACATGCATACATGTATTCCCACACCGATTTTTGGTAGATCCATCTTTTAAATAATAAAAACAAATATTATATCAACAAATCTTATAATGAAAATAAATTATGATAAAAAAAACCCATGTTATATAAATATACTTGAGGCAGTATGATCAGTAGGTGTAAATTGATCCCCAGGAACTGAAGGAACATCAACTTGTACAGATGTAGTGGGTTTAAGTGTATGCTCCACAAGGTCAGAATTTGTCAAAGTAGAAATCAAAGAAGCAGGAATGTAATGGCTCAGGGATAAGGAAGTGGAAGGAAAAGAAGATAGCACAGTTGGCTATGCAAATTAATAATAAGGATGAGGAGTAGGAATCATGGGAGGATGTGAGAAAGAGAAGAAGGAGGCTCATATGAAAATAGAGTAAAAAACATAGGTGTCCTAAATATTTTGGATGACTATAACGACATTGTAGAATCATAAAGTTTTGTAGATGGTATATCAGGGGGAGGGATGGGGTGTGATCGGGCACGCAGATGCCTAGCTGTAGTACCCCCCCCCCCTAAATATTTATCCTGAGCACTGGAACTACAAGGTTGATTGGTGAACAACTGGAACCTTGGTGGTGGATCATGATTAAAAGTTAAAACAAAATCAAATGCATGACATTATATGTTATTGATATATATATTTGAAATAAAATACTCACAACAGGCACTGGAGGAGGGATGATTATCTTACTCATTGGGTAATTTTTGTCTACCTTCTTTTTACTTCATATCTTCTAAGTTTTTTTCATTTACTACATTTGAAAAAAATATGGAATTAATTAGAAATCCATAACTAATGTGAAAGTGAAACAAGAAAGAATATGCGACATGACTTAATTACGGAATGCCACTTGTCAAACCAAATACAGGGTGGCATGTGTTGGATGTCCTATAGGCTAGGGCCTTAATGAAGTTGAATGTGTTTGGTTACTAATATTAAATTATGAATAAACACCTCCTACTCATATTGAATGATTATTACTAGATAATGAGTGGTTTTTGATTAATAAATAGATACTATATTCCTCCCTCCATTTAATTTAAGTCCCAAATAATTGAACTAGAGACTCCACAAAAGTAATATACCATGATTTCTAATTCATTTGGTCATGCAAGTGATATACACAGGTCAAGTAGTGTGTACTGTGATGCATGTACATAGAGAAATAAGTGTGTACTAGAAGTATTGAATGTGATATATACAATCCATACAGAGTACTTTAAAGCATAATAGGAGGTTATGATAGAATTAGAGTCCAAATAGTTTTTATTAGGAAATACGCAGGCTTAGAAGACTACCATGCTTTATAATTTAGGAAAAAAGTGTGTATGGGGAAATAATGAAGCCAACAATAAAGATTTTAGCACCCCTACAACAGAAAAAACACATTTCAATTGGGTTAATAATGGTACCTATAGGAGAAACTACAGTCTATAAAGAAAAAACCACATCTGGGTTGTTTCCATGGCCCCCACAACTATTTTTTAGGAGTCCCACATGTGGAATAAGGTGAGGTGAGGCTATTATAAGAGGAGGGCCGGAGAGAGAGTTGGGGTAAAAATATTCTGAAGGAATTAGGCCATTATCTTGGGTGGGAGAGCGGAAAGGCGTCTTGTGTATATCTCTCATCTTCCATTCCTCTTCTCTATTATTCTATAATTATGATACTTATAAATAAATATGTGGAATCATTAAAAAATTATTCCACATAATTTGTATGTGTAAATGTAGAATATATTTTACATAGAACAATATTTCATGTATAAAGTTGTTACAGGTGGATTTAAATCATAATTAATGTAATTTCAGGCTACTAGATTGTGGTATGGTATAAAATAACCTTTTAATATTCTTCTCAAAAAAAATATTATTTCCAATATTGAAATAAATGAAAATTTTATCAACATGGGATGGGTTTCACTTAATCTACCATGATTTTTAATTCATCTAGCTCTGTTTTGGGTTGTAGATGAGTGATATACATAGGCCAGGTAGTGTGCATTGTGAAGCATGTACACAGGTCAAGAAATGTGTACTAGAATTATGGAATCTGATATATATGTAGGTCAAGTAGTATAACACCCCAAACATTTTATGTTATCTTTCTCTTAAATACATTCTATTCATATCTTATATTTTATAAAACATTGATTTTCTTTGAAACAACACTTATTTATTTATAAGATAGTCCTAACCTATCCATTAAACTTAAATTTTCCACTTTTGTGTTTTGAATTTTAAAAAATAGACATACATGGTTGTGATGAGGGTTATATTTGGAGTCTGATAGAATCAAGTTAACTTTTGGGGAATAGAAACTTACCCTTATGAATAGTAACATACCCTTATGAATATTAACCTTACTCATGAATGTATAAATAAAATTTAGGCACCTTAAAAATGAAGATGAATATATTAAGTGTTCGTATTTTTTGATTAAATAATGTTTTTAATTAAAAATTAAATTTATCATATTTAGATAATTATTTTTGAAAAATGGAGTTCATTTTTTGATTCTAAATGTCAAAAAATGGTTTGGGTTAATTTTTGTATTTTTTTGAAATTCTTGAATTTTTTAAGAATAGTAAAATACGATAAATGCTAAATACTTGTTTTACTGCATCATAGGTGATGAAAGGCTGATGTAATCCCACTTGGTTCAAACTATCATGCAATTATTTCTATTTAGGATTACATGACCCAAGAATATTCATAGTATTGAGAAAAAAATATTAAAATAATGATTAAAATAATGTAAAATCCCTCCTCCCCTCTACTATATAAACCACCCATCACCCCCTCTTCCTCCCACACCTATCAAGCTTAAATCCTTGCCTAAATTATACTCAAATATCTTCCTAAGCTCCTCACCCACGTCCAATACCTTCCAGTCTCACAAAAAGGACAAAAACAAATCCCTTAAGGAGTTTCTCAAGGAGTACTCAATAGGTGAACCTCTCTTCCCTTTTATTTCAAATTCTTTTACAAGTTCCATTCTTTTGTTTCTCTCTCCTAACCTCCACACATCCAAATTCTATTATAATTATAGTACTATACATGGACTGTAATTTTATTATGCTAATGGAGTATTTCATCATCATCTCTCTTTTCCCCCACCTCTTACACTAAAAATGAAAATACCGTCTGAGATGTGTTAATTTATCACATTCAAGGACGATGGGTTTTCAATTTCTATTACTATCTTCAAGACTGGTCATGAAACCTTTTTAATGGTTGAACCAGATCATAATATATGTATTTTAACTTATTAAATGTTCCTTAATCCTTACACACTCATAATATAAAATAATAATACAAAACAATTTCATTATGCACAAAACTGCAAAGTTAATCCAATCGTTGGTAATTAACTTTTAGCTAATGAGTCATCCTCATGGTATATAACCCAAAATCATTATAAGATAATTTATATATTTTTAATTTAACTAATAATATATATTAACAATTCTTTATTTTTTAATACATTTCAAACGAACTTCAATTCATGAATACAAGTAAACCGAGCATGAAAACCAAGGAAGAAAATGCTTCCAAAACAATAAAATTGAACCTCTTAAACCCATAAAAAAGGGCATGAATGAACCTAATATGGTTATACTAAATAAATTACATGTTTATGAGGTTCTTTAATTATTAATTAATTAATCTAAATTTGATTATTCATGTCATTAAGATCAATTGAGAACACCTTTGGGCATAAGGTAAGGGATCCTCTCTCTCACTTTTATTCAAGAATCCCCCCTATTTCGTGTCCTTTTAATTACTAATGATGGGGTATGTTTTTTAACCTCTACCATACTGACCTTATGATGTATAAATGATGTTATACCCCTTTACCTCTCATTAATGTCTCACAATAACACTCATTACCATACTGAAATGTTTATAAGGGGTTTCTCATCTCACTTATAATTCGGTGATATTTCCATTGTTCTACACTTATTTATTCTATGTGGTATATGTGTACTTCCATTTGATATATAATGTCATGATTCTATTTATATTCACGGTATTTTTTGAATCATTTGGTGATTATTGATTTTTGGTCATGCGATTCAATTGATTATAATGTGCTAAGGGACTTTGTCTCAACTTCCATTTCATTGATACCTACTTGGTATTGTGCACATAATATTTCTTATGTTGTGTATCTACTACCCATTTGAGATCATTTTTCATTTGAAATTATAATTCTAGTAAATATCCATTTTTTTTTAGCATGTATATGATTATTTCATTAAGTTGTATACCATTTCACATACGGTGTTTATTTAGAATGTTGTTTTAACTATGGAAATATTGATGAATATGTATTCTCTAATCTATACAGATATTGTGAAGGAATATTTTACTTGTATTAAATATTTTTATAAATAATTATTTTGACTTTAAATGATTTCTAGGGATCATTATATCCCCTCGATGCATCAATGGGTCTAATGAGACAAATCAGTTGGCGACAAACCCTTCAAGTTTGTTTCCAAAAATCAGACGGGTTTCTACCCACATACTTAAACCATTTCGATGGTATAGTGGTATCATGTTCTATATACATGACATACAATTAATAAGAATTATCTTTATTCATTTTCAGCTATTACTATACATGAGGTTTTCACTATGACAAAATCTATGGATGCAGTTTTATTATCAGTTTACTAATGGTGTGTGTTTTTTATTTATTCACCATGCCATTTTTACTATACTAATTTGATTGTGATTCAATTATTGTTGATTTGTGATTTTTCTATTTGTAACCCTTACTGAGCATTTGATACCACCCCTTTCATTTGTTTACCTTCAATAGGTTATGAATAGGATGCCATTTATTGAGTTTCTGTGGATGCAGATTATTAGTTTTTGTTATGTATTGTATTTTGTTACTTTTCTCATTATAATATGAGTTTCATATATGTATCTAGTTTCTTCAAGACTACTAAAATAATCATTCCCTCGTTATTTCATTCCTCTTAATCATTCCAATGTAATAAGTAATGCACTAGCTCTAAGATTTTGGGGTCAGGGTGATAAAGTTGGTATCAGATGAAGTTTAGTATCAAACTTGGAAACTATATTAGAAAATGTAGATTAGGGAAAAAATCCTTAAGGTATTATTTGAGGATAAATGTACAAGAACATCTTGGAATTTTGGTAATGAATATATTATGTGGATCTTTCTAGAAAATTCATCCCTATCTGGATACAAACAAGTAGAGGTGGCTATGGAACAGATGTACCGAGGAGTGAAAACTCTAACAAGGAGTTTCAGGCTTGACTCAGGGTATCCTGGTACACAAAAATGGGTCTTGCTACAGTCTTGGTTTGACACTCCCAGGGTATATGCTTATGATAATTCACATTTTCTTTAAAATACATTATAAAGGATTTGAATGTAAATTTTTCCTCAAATAAACCATGTTTATGAGATTAGATATGCATAAAATTTAAATTTATGAAAAGTAATTTTCTAGTTGAGATTATTAATTATGATACATAACCTAATCTGGTATATCCCATTATTTAGAAATGTCTCCTAATGGAATAAGGGGAATCAATACTCATAGACAATTTTGGAATTTCCCCACTGAGAAAGTCAACACAATCAATGTTGGAGCATATCAGATCATGACCATATTGGGTAAACATACTCAAGTTATGATGAATCAACATGATACACCTCTGTTGGATCATTTCATGTGGTAGAATCCCCCATATTTTAGTGGTATTACTAATCCATTGGTAGTTGAACAGTGGATCAAGTCCCTTGAAAAGATATTCATGTCATTAAGATGCAATGAAAATGAAAAGGTAGTGCTGATAGTATATTGTCTCAAGGTGATGTTGATCAATAGTGGTCCATGATCTAGAATACCATAAAGGAAAAAGAAATACAAGATATGTAATGGAGTACTTTTAAGGTAATATTCTTCAAAAAATATTTCCCTCGTGAGAAACGAACCGAAATGAAGAAGAAATTCCTTGGTTTAAAGAAAAGGGAAGAAGATAGTGTTGCAGAGTATGAGGATACCTTCACAAGACTAGCTGGGTATTCCATAGATTACCTACGTGATTCAGAATACAATATTGATCATTTATTTTAAGGTATTAATCCAAGTCTTCGAAGGGCACTATATTCTCAAACATTTTCATCATATGATGAAATTGTATTAAGTTCCATCAAAACAGAGAATGAATTTTCTAGGTCAAATTTTTTCAAGGGAAACCAAGATACGAAGTGGTACTATGATAACTATGGAAAATTTTAAGCACAAAATAAGAACAAGGGAACAGAGTAATTCCCATTATGATAACTATAGAAATAATCATCATGGTAAATGATTAAAAGTCATGGGAGTCTGCTATAAGTGTGGATAAAAGGGTCATTGATCTAATAAATTCAAGGGGAAGAAACAATTCAATGATGTTCAATGCTACAATTGTAGAGATATGGGACACTATTAAAATGAGTTTTTTAAGCACCAAGGAAACTTGTCTTAGAAAAGTCCACGAGAGAAAGGTAAATCTTATGCGATTGCAACTGTAGAGATTGAAGTTCCTAATAATGTGGTGGTGGGTACTTTAATTGTTTCCTCAAATTTAGACAATACTTTATTTGATTCTGGATCACCGCATTCATTTATATCTTCCTAGTTTTCTAATAAACTTAGTCCAATTTGACTTAATAAAGGAGTTGTCAGTCAAAACTCCTAGGGGATGTATAATTACCACAAAGGAATGTCGATCAGTTCCCCTCATGACACATAAACGTGATTTAGTTGCTAACCTTATCATTATACCAATGATTTAATTTGATATAATTATCGGTATGAATTGGATTTAAAATTATGATGCGAATATCTATTTCAAGAAGAAGGGAGTTGCAATTTTTGAAAATGGTGTAGAATCCATTATCTTTAGAGTAGAATCCTCACCATCTGATTCTTATCGAGATCTACCCCCATTATCTCTACTAAATGAAATTATTAGAGAGGAATAGAACCCAGTATCTATGGTTGAGGAAATAAATCTTAAAATTAAAGATGTATATATAGTGAAAAAATGCATTTAAATATTTCTTAAGGATTTACCTGGACATCCTCCAGAGTGGGAATTTGGGTTCTCTGTTGATTTAATTCCTAGTTCAATATATGTATCAAAGACTCCCTATAGAATGTCCACTATGGAATTAGTGGATCTTAATAAACAACTAGAGGAATTGAGTGACAAAGTATTTATTCGACCTAGTATTTCTCCATGGGAGCTCATTTTCTCTTTGTCAAGAAGAAAGATGAATCCATGAGGTTATGCATTGATTATAGAGAAATCAATTCTATTATAATAAATAATAAGTATCATATGCCACGAATTGATGATTTATTTGATCAACTTCATAGAGAATAATATTTTTCGAAGATTATCCTTTGATATAGATATCATTAGTTGTGTGTGAGGAAGGAAGATATTCCAAATATAGCATTTCGAACCTGGTATGGGCATTATGAGTTTACAGTAATTCCCTTTGGACTGACTAATACACCCTCTGTTTTCATGGATCTAATGAATAGAGTTTTCAAGGAATATCTTGATGACTTTTTTGTGTTATTTATCGATGATATCCTAGTATACTCCAAGAGATATTAAGACTATGAGAATCACTTGTGGATTATTCTAAAAACTCTTATAAGAAATGAATTATATGGGAAGTTTAGTATGTATGAATTTTTTCTTTAAAAAGATTCTTTTCTTGTCTATATTGTCTCTAAGGATGGAATCTTAGTTGATCCTGCGAAGACAAAGGCAATCCAAGAATGGCCCAAGCCAATGAACATAATTGAGGTATGCAGTTTTATTGTCTTAGCAGTTACTATCGGCATTTCGTTTAGAATTTCACCCAACTAGCTAACCCGCTAACCAAGCTCACACGTAAATGGGTTAAGTTTTTATGGATGAAAGAATGTATAGAATTATTTTAATAATTGAAAAGAATATTGGTCAACGCTCCAATTTTTAATCATCCATCTGGAAATGATGGATTTTTGATATATTTTGATGTGTCAAAGAATGGAATGGGTTGCATCCTTATGAAAAATGATAAATTTATTTCTTATTTATCAAGTCTGTTGAAGAATCATGAGTAAAATTACCAAACTCATGATCTTGAGTTAGCAACCATAATATTTTCTCTGAAAATATAGAGACATTATCTCTATGGTAAAAGATGTGAGATATATATGGATCACAAGAGTTTGAAATAAATTTTTACATAGAAATAATTCAACACGAGGAAAAGGAGATGGATCGAGTTACTCAAAGATTATTATTGTTCAATACACTACAACCTAGGAAAGGAAAATAAGGTGGCAGATGCATTAAGCTGGAAAGATCATGGACTTATGACCCAAATGAGGATTGAGAGAGATCCTATATTCATGGATCTACTAAATATGGATATGGTAATTATTAAGGAAGGGGAAACATATTTCCTATTTCAAATGATTTCTAAACCATATTTACTAGATAAGATAAAAAGATCTCAATATAATGATGATAATCTACATAAGAAAATTAACGCTATTAAGGATGGGAGATTGGCAGACTTTGTGTATGAGGAAGGAGTTCTAAAATTTGGGAAGAGGTTATACATTTCATCAGTACCTAAGATAAAAACAGAACTATTAGATGATGCTCATAGCTCAAATTTTTCTATAAACCCTAGTAGCACTAAGATGTATAGAGATCTTAAGGAACATTTTTGGTTGGATAATATGAAGTGATAAATTTCTGACTACATGTCAAGATGTTTAGTTTTTCAACAAGTGAAGGCATAGAGACAACATCCTAGAGGGGTGACGCAACCTCTAACTATTCCTATATGGAAGTGAGAAGAAATTATGATGGATTTTGTTATAGGACTACCAAGGAAACTTATAAGGAATGATTCAATATGGGTAATTTTTTTATCATCTCAAAAAATCAGCACATACTCTTGCTATAAGAGAGGATTTACCACTTGAGTGCCTAGAAAGATTTCATATTAATGAAGTTATAATACTTCATGGTGAACTTATATCGATTGTGTCTGATCTAGATCCCTAGTTTACATAAAAATTATGTCTCCAGAAGTCTTTGGATACTGAGCTTCATATGAGTACTTCTTATCACCCCCAAACCGATGAATAGTCTAAAAGGACTATTCAAACACTAGAAGACATGTTGAGATCATGATATCTTGAATTTAAAGGTATATGGGATCAATACTTGACTTTGGGGGAATTTTTCTATAATAAAAGTTTCCATTATAGCATTCAAATGGTGCCATATAAAGAATTATATGGTAAGAGGTGTCGAACTCCAACTTGTTGGGATGAAGTTGGTGAGTGGAAACTTTTTGGCCTAGAACTTATCAAAGATACAACTACAAAGGTAAATAAAGTTCAATCCCATATTAAATAATCCCAAAGTAGGAAAAGGAGTTATGCTGAAAACCAGAGAAATGATTTGGAATTTCAAGTAGTAGATCATGTCTTTCTAAAAGTATCTTTGTGGAAGGGTGTCTTAAGGTTTGGTGAGAAAGGGAAACTGAGACCCAGGTACAATGGGTCGTTTGAAATTATGGAAAGGATCAGAGCTGTTGATTACCATTTAGAAATGCCACCAAGTCTCTCCAAAGTTTATAATGTGTTTTATGTGTCATTGTTAAAGAAATACATGTCATACCCAATGCAAGCACTCACTTGTGAAGAAATAGAACTCAAACCTAATTTGTCATACTATGAAGAGACTATCAAGATTTTTGACACAAGGGAGAAGGTATTGAGAAATTGAAAACTCATATAGTCAAGGTTATTTAGAGAAGACATAAAATATAGGAAGCAACATGGGAGCCTAAGAATGTTATGAATAAGAACCACCCACATTTTTTTGAAGGTCTTTATATATGAAAAATTTCGAGGATGAAATTTCTGAAGGTGGGAATAATATAACACCCCAAACATTTTATGGTATGTTTCTCTTAAATACATTCTATTCATAGCCTATATTTCATAAATCATTGATTATATTTGAAACAACACTTTGTTATTTATAATATATTCATAACCTATCCATTAAACTTAAATTTTCCACTTTTGTGTTTTGAATTTTGAAAAATAGACATACACGGTTGTAATCAGGGTGATATTTGGAGTCTGATAGAATCAAGTTAGTTTTTAGTGAATAGAAACTTAAACCTTATGACTATTAACATAACCTTATGAATGGTAACCTTACTCATGAATGAATAAATAAAATTTAGGCACCTTAAAAATGAATATGAATATTTTAAGGGTTGGTATTTTTTGATTAAATAATTTTTTTAATTAAAAAATAAATTTATCATATTTATAAAATTATTTTTGAAAAATTGAGTTTATTTTTTGATTCTACATGTTGAAAAATATTTAGATTTAATTTTTGGTATTTTTCTGAAATTCTTGATTTTTTGATGAATAGTAAAATATGATAAATTATGATAAATGCTAAATACTTGTTTTACTGCATCATAATTGATGGAAGTATCATGTAAGCCCATTTGGTTCAAACTCGCATACAATTATTACTATTTTTTATCACATGAATCAAGAATATTTATAATCTTGATCAAAAATATTAAAATAATGATTAAAATAATGTAAAATCCCTCCTCCCCTGCACTATATAAACCACCCCTCAGCCCCTCTTCCTTCCACACATCTAAAGCTTTAATCCTTGGATAAATTATACTCAAATATCTTAATAAGCTCTTTCCCCATGTCCAAGATCTTCTGGTATCACTAAAATGCAAAAAACAAAGGCCTTAAGGTGTTTCTCAAGGAGGAGTACTCGAGAGGTGAACCTCTCTTCCCTTATCTTTCAAATTCTTTTAAAAGTTCCATTCCTTTGTTTCTCTCTCCTCACCTCCCCACATCCAAATTATATGATAATTACAGTAACCTAAATAGACTCTAATTTTATTATTCTAATGTAATATTTCATCACCATCTCTCTTTTTCCCCACCTCTTACACAAAAAATGAAAATAGCGTCTGAGATGTGCTAATTTATCACATTCAAGGACGACGGGTTTTCAATTTCTATTACTATCTTCAATACTGGTCATGAAACCTTTTTAATGGTTGAAAAAAAACATAATATATTTATTTTACCTTATTCAATGTTCTTTAATCCTTACACACTCATAATATAAAATAATAATACAAAACAAGTTCATTATGCACAAAACTGCTAAGTTAATCCAAGCATTTGTAATTAACTTTTAACTAATGATTCATCCTCATGGTATATAACCCAAAATAATTATAAGATAATTTATATATTTTTAATTTCACTAATAATATATATTAATAATTATGTATGTTTTACTACATTTCAAATGAACTTCCATTCATGAATACAAGTAAATAGAGCATGAAACCCAAGGAATAAAATGCTTCCAAAATAAAAAATTTGAACCTCTTAAAACTATAAAAAATGGGCATTAATAAACCTAATATGGTTATAATAAATAAATTAAATTTTGTTTAGGTTCTGTATGTAACTCCCCGACCCCAGTTACCCAGAGTCTGTGCATTATTACATAACATTGGCATGATCACAAAATATCAATTCTCGAAAGACCGATTAGTTTAGTAGCCTTGGAAGTACTAGATACATTCATAAGTATTACATTACATCATAAAGTGAAAAACTACAACAACATAGCCTCAATATTCCACACTCATATCCCCTCAGACTATCCCTAAAGGTCATTCATAAAATACTTCTTCACGTCCTGGGAAAAATAAAACATAAAAAGGGGTGAGCTCAGATGCTTGGTAAGGATAACAATATAGCAGAAACTTTCATAAATAAGCATAAACATTTAAGGCAATGTATAACTAAAACAAAATAATTTTAAACTTGAACTTCAGCATAATATGGCAAAAATAAAATGAAATAATTTCATTTACTTATTCACATGGATATTCTAATAGTCGAATAATCACATGTAATATCAATAACCGCTTTCATAATGATGGAATGCGTAATGCCAGACTATCATAACCACATAGTCAAGGCCTTGTGCCAAGACTAAAAATAAGATTTTTTCAAGGCCTTGTGAAAAGACACTAGCTTTTCTCATGAGACCTACCGATGCATCGAGGAGCTATAGTGGGCTCCACCCATCACTTACTAAGTCCAATGCATTCCTCATATAAACAGGTTTAAACATAAAATAAACATTTTTATTAAAACTTGCATACGAAATTTCAATAATTTCTCCATAAACCATGACTAGTATAAAAATAACACATCCAAAATCAAACATATCAAAAAACCTTCAATACAATATTGAAGTTTTTTATCATAATAAATCAACTTCAAATAAGCTTAAAATCCATCAAAGGATGTTGACATAGATGAAATCAAAACTACTTGAGAAAAATATCTCTTTTTGAAAAGATTTAAAAGTCACATAATTATAAAAGAAAACATATACTTTTAAAATATTCTTATAATCTTGTAAGGGAAGCTTTGATGATTTTATAATGGCGTAAAATAGCCTCACCCGCCGTATAAGTTAAAAAAAGACATTCGTACCTTAATTTTGTCGAAAAGGTTAAAAAGGACCTTGTTTGGAAAACAACAGAAAGATTCATTTCAAACTGTTTTATAAAAAGTCAAACAAGGGAATAAATTACTTTAACTCATAGTCTAGTAAATAGTAAAAATGTTTTGGAATACATTTTTAAGAAACATAGATGTGGATGATAAAGAGGTCCTAGTAGATAATTACGAATAAACAACCTTGGATAATGAAGAGATTATGAAATAAACCCTTACCT
Organism: Viscum album; assembly: GCA_963277665.1. NCBI lineage: Eukaryota > Viridiplantae > Streptophyta > Magnoliopsida > Santalales > Viscaceae > Viscum > Viscum album. Next base: position 1,647,076,426 of record OY728164.1, read on the forward strand.
TGTACTTTTCCTTGGTCAAGGGTTGGTTAACCTCCTGTATAATGGTGAAATAATTTTTATTAAATTATAAAATAATCATATACATTAATATGATATCAAATATGATCTTTTAACATTGCTTTGTTAATAATATCTTAGTATTATCGTCGTTTCGGGTGTTAACGGATTCGTTTTCCTTTATATTATTTGTTATGTGAGTCATATTTGTTATGGATGGGATGTATCATATTCATATCCAGAATTATATCAAGTCTTTAAACATTATTTTTAATCATCTAATTAAAGTTAGTCTTGAATGGATAGATGGGGAATGAATCTCATCGTGTTTGTGGAGACGGTAATCCGTACGTACGCACGAGCGACAATATCATTATTTTGATATTAAAATAATATATAATTGGATGGTATATCATATATACAGAATAATTATAATGTTATATTTATTATTTACATCAATTACACATCATCATTATATCCATCCAAATAATAATTTATTGAATAACAATTACACCACGACGTGGAGACGGTAATCCATACATACGCACGTATGGTGTCATGTCATCCAAAGGATGGATAGAATAATGAATTTGGTTGTACCATATTTATAATAATATCATAGTATATATAATATACTAGAGTTATTATTTTATAATGGAAACAACAAAGAGAAAGGAAGTGGAAGAAGAAAGGAACTTGAAAGAGGTGATGAGATATTTACCTCTTCTTCGGGTTCTTCCTTTTGATTTGATCAAAAGGACTCCTTAGGTTGGATTTATGGACAAAGTAAGGCCTCTAGGATGAAGGGAGGATATTTGAGAGGGTATTTGGGCATATTTTTTCTGAGCCAAATGGCTTTGAAGGTGTAAATTATAAAGAAGGTGGAGTGCCCTTTTATAAGAGGGGTGAGGGGCACCTTAGGAAAAGCTAGAAATATTATTTTATAATAAAATAAATTTCGGTTTTTAATGGATCCTAAGTGGATTATGTTAAGTATAATGTGGTTATGGGTCGAAAACCACTCAACCAATAGGTTTTAGAAAGGTTTGATTCACTATATTAACCTTATCGTTTAGATTTAACTCTTAGTTAAATAGTTTGACATTTACCATGTCTCTTTGTATTTTTATATTATATGGTTAATAAACATACTATAAAATTAAAATAGAACCCCAATAGGTTCATTAATGTCACATATAATATTATTTAGTCCATTTGGACGAACCTTATACTTTTAGAAATATTATATCAACCAATAATATTGTATTTGTTTTAACAACTCATTTATGTCAATTTTAACATTATTTAATAATTGATTTTTGTTAAAGTCCTAAAAACATTATTACTTCAATATAAATACATTTAATCAACCATAAAATGTCATAGTCACCTATAAAAAATTTTTATGGCATAAAAACTTTCAAATTATATTTATTTTAGTATTTATAATATCATTTATTTAATTCTTTCATTAATAAAGAAAATATTGCATCATCATTGTGTCATAAATAAATTTAATTATTCAATGTCTAAAATTTATAAATAAAATACCATTATGTGTGACATATTTATATCATTATAATTAATATTTATAGTCGAAGAGATAACATGTACCACCCTATGTAAAAATTGTTTTACTAAAAGATATATGCTTATGTCATTTTTGTATTTACTTTAACTTAATTAATATAAAGTGTCATTATCACTTACAAGTGGCTCCATGAGGTCCCAAAATCGACCCAAAGATGCACATGGTCTGACATGTATCATCAAATGGGGTTAGGACACATGTTAGGGTAATTTAATATTATTATAATATTATTTTTTCACCCTTATTTACCGGATTTACCCTTTAACCATGGTAAATAAAATATTTACCAAAGTAATTATTCAAAATGTGTAAAAATAAAAGTTACCTATTTACAAAATTTAGACCTCCTGATTCTAAATATGTAATCCATTTTTATAAATTTAAAACACCGAAGTGGCAGAAATTAATTTAAAATTAATTCCCGTTGTCAAAACAAAAAGCGTGTTTTTAAGAAATAATAACTATCAAAAGATTGACACTTGCTTATGTCGAGTTTAAATGTGAAATTACATCCAATGACCACTATTGGATTAAATGGTAAAAATATAATCTAATTATACTTTCAAACCATTAAAATGTATAATTTAACACTATAAATTATTTTGATTAAAAAAGTTGTTTTCAGTTAAAATATAGTATTTTTCACTATTCACCCAAATATGAAAGTTATCAGAAAAACACCAAAAATTTATTGAAACTAAATTCTTATGTCCTGATTCTAAATAATAAGTATATTTTTCCAAATAGAATATATAAAATTTTCAAATATTGGATTTAAAAACGGTTCATCATTAAAAGGCAGTAAAAGTGCATTTTTTGAAATAAATACTTCTTTTATCTGCAAAAAAAAGAATTATTTCTTACATTATGTCCAAGAAACTCATAATATAGATTCTAAATTATAAGGATTATATATAGTTTAATATTCAGTTAATACTATTCATAACTACTTTTGAACGGCTGGTTTGGTAATCTTATGGTGCGCTTGAACCCGGTGTTGCGTGTAGTGCAAGTTATTGAATTACTTTGAAAAATAATGTACTATGAAATCTTGGGGTGTTAAATTATTCCCTACTTCAATAAATTGCATCCTCGCAATTTGAAATTGTTCTTCGAAAATAAAAGGTTGAAAATAGAAAATACCTTTGTGGGAAAACCCACATCGTAAATTGGATTAATAAAATTTAGTCTTAATAAGAGGAAAAGGGGAATGAAAAAGTAACCACCAAATTGTGATCTCTATTAGAAGAAAATTAGTGGAAATTAGAGACACATAACTGGAAGAAAAACATAAATATTTATAGGGAGTGATTGAGGTCATTAGTCACAAACAATTGTAGAATTGAGGGCCTCAAAGCCATCAATCAATGATGATTTAAAATATCATTAGTTCCACAAAACATAAGGTATTAGGATAACACATTTTTAGTTTTAAGATCCCTTACCTAAAGTTTAAGAATTAATTTCTTCATAGAATAAGTGAAGAAAAAAATATATACTTGACAAGTAGAGTTCCATCCTTTAACTAATTTCTACAATAAACTCATCTTTCACTCTAAAAGATAATAGAACTAAAAAAATATTCTATTTACACTATTCATATAGGGTTCCAAAAAAATGATTTTATAATTCATCTACCAAACCCTTTAAAAAAACTATATTATTCAATCCAGGACATCATGTGGGTCAGTCGTAGGTGATACACCCTTTTCGCCCTTCGGTTGCGGGTTCAAGTCCCACGGCTTTGTCGGACGCGACGGGTTGCCGCCCGACCTCCGGTTTTCCTTTTTATGGAAATACAAAAATTATCTCAAACTATACTTATCCAAAATACTTCTTTCTAAACTCACAGTCCAAAATTTATAGGGAAGTTAAACATAATGAAAATCATTTTTTCCACGTAATAACATGTAAACACTTTCATCATGTATTCTTTTAAAACACTGCAACATCCTGAATTACCATAAAACCATATTGATTACATTCATGCTCCCTTATTAATTATAGAATACTAGATATACTCCTTTTATCCAAAAATTTTGTAAACTAAAACAATGATGGAATATAAAAATCATTAATCAGTTTCAAGGTAGTCAAAAATATCCAATATAATTTATCCAAATCAAACATGTATTATTCCAAAATCACTACCTCGGTATTAGAACCATATTATGGTTTATCTTTCTCTCAACCATATATTTTCCAAAAATTTAACCTGCTATTGAGTCACTTTTCTTGGTTCCACACAATCTCAAGTCCTTAATGAAATATTACTGCAGTACAATCCTTATATAATCCATAATTATTATAACCAGTACATCGTTGATACAACACTCAAATGACATAATTATTTAATAATAACATAAGAACTCTAATCATTACTCATCATCTGTGGTAGTATCATAACTTGATTATTATCCAATAACATCATTTAGACCATACTCTGATGATTTAGACATTGGTTCACATAGTGTCCCAACTCCTTGCAGATGAAGCATTGTACATTTAAAACATTTTTCTTACCCTTGCAGTCACGTACATGGTGTCCTTTTTATCTACACTTATAACAAACTCCCATTCCCTTCAGGAAAGTTCCAGGGTGTTTATTCCCACATTTATCACATATGGTAAAACTCTTCTTTTCTCTCTTCCCATTATCCATCTTTCTCTCTTCCATCCTTTTTTTCTCTTGCATCCCTTCAAAGCCATAGGACTCAGATAATTATTTGCTTATCTTATTAACACATGATACTATTTCTTCATATGTTGATAATACATAGGAGACAATTTCACTTCTAAATGTTGGCTTAATACCATGAAAGATATGATTCTTATTACTCTTTGGATCATACGTATTTCTAGAGTTATCATTCCTTCTACTGGGCGACATTTCTATACAATGGTATACACTAGGTCAGTTTATGAATCGTAATATCTAAATCCAAACTTGTAAAACACTTAACATAAATTGAACAACTTATGCATATAATCCATAATCATAAAAATATTTTCTTTGAGGAAGTATATACTCCTAAACCCTTCATAATGATTTGTAAAAAAAATAAGAATTATCCTAAGAATATCCTCCGGGAGTGTCGTAACCAAGAGTGCAGCAAGGCCCATTTTCGTACACCAGTTCTCGTTCGAGTCTAGCTCAAAGAGGTGTTTTTAGGTTTTACCCCTAGGTACATATGTGCCAGAGCCGCCTCTACCTTCTCTTATCCAGACAGGAATTTATTTCTTGGAAAACTCACAAAATCTCTACAATACAAAAATTCTCGGAAGTTCTTCTATACTCATCCTCAAAGTATATCTTAGGGCTATGTGCTCTAATTAGAGTTTATCTAAATCTAGCTTCCAAGGTTTGTACTAAAATTCCTCTGATAGCAACTGTAATGCCCCGACCCCAGTTACCCAGAGTCGGTGCTTATTATATAACATTGGAATGATCACAAAAGATCAAGTCTCGAAATACCTATTAGTTTAGTAGCCTTGGAAGTACTAGATACATTCATAAGTCTTACATTACATCATAAAAGGAAAAACTAAAACAACGTAGTCTCCATATTCCGTACTCATATCCCCTCATACTATCCCTGCAGGTCAGTTATAAAATACTTCTTCACATCCTAGGAAAAATAAAACATAGAAAGGGGTGAGCTCAGATGCTCAGTAAGGATAACAATATAGCGGAAACTTTCATAAATAAGCATAAACATTTAAGGCAATGTATAACTAAAACAAATGCCTTTTAAACGTGAACTTAATCATAATATGGAAAAAATAAAATTAAATAATGCCATTTACTTATTCACATGGATATTATATTAGTCGAATAATCGCATGCAATATCAATAACCACTTTCATAATGATGGAATGCATAATGTCAGAATATCATAACCACATAGTCAAGGCCTTATGCCAAGACTACAAATAAGATTTTGTCAAGGCCTTGTTCCAAGACACTAGTTTGTCTCATGAGACCTACTGATGCATCTAGGATCTATAGCGGGCTCCACCTATCACTTACTAAGTCCAATGCATTATTCATATGAACAGGTTTAAACAAAACATAAATAGCTGCACCCGCCGTATAAGTTAAAATTCACATAATTATAAAATTCACATAATTATAGAAGAAAACATTTAATTTTAAAATATTCTTATAATCTTGTAAGGGAAGCTTCTATGATATTATAATGGTGGAAAATAGCTTCACCCACCGTATAAGTTAAAAAAATACATTCTTACCTTAATTTTGTCAAAAAGGTTAAAAAGGACCTTGTTTGGAAAAAAACAGAAAGATTCCTTTCAAACCATTTTATAAGAAGTCAAACAAGGGTATAAATGACTTTAACTCATAGTCTAGTAAATAGTAAAAATGTTTTGGAATACATTTTTAAGAAACATGGATGTGGATGATAAAGAGGTCCCAGTAGATAATTACGTATAAACAACCTCATATAACGGAGATATTGTGAAATAAACCCTTAACTTGTACTTTTCCTTGGTCAAGGGTTGGTTAAAATCCTGTATAATGGTGAAATAATTGTTATTAAATTATAAAATAATCATATACATTAATATGATATCAAATATGATCTTTTAATATTGCTTTGTTAATATTATCTTAGTATTATCGTCGTTTCGGGTGTTAACGGATTCGTTTTCCTTCATATTATTTGTTATGTGAGTCATATTTTTTATGGATGGGATGTATCTTATTCATATCCAGAATTATATCAAGTCTTTAAACATTATTTTTAATCATCTAATGAAAGTTAGTCTCAAATGGATACGATGGGGAATGAATCTCATCACCTTCGTGGAGACGGTAATCCGTACGTACGCACGAGGGACAATATCATTCTTTTGATATTAAAATAATATATAATTGGATATTATATCATATATACAGAATAATTATCATGTTATATTTATTATTTACATCAACTATACATCATCATTATACCCATCCAAATAATAATGTATTGAATAACAATTACACCACGACGTGGAGACGGTAATCCATACATATGCACGTATGGTGACATTTAATTCAAAGGACGGATAGAATAATGAATTTTGTTGTACCATATTTATAATAATATCACAGTATATATAATATACTAGAGTTATTATTTTATAATGGAAACAACAAATAGAAAAGGAAGTACAAGAAGAAAGGAACTTGAAAGAGGTGATGAGATATTTACCTCTTCTTCGGGTTCTTCCTTTTTATATGATTAAAATGACTCCTTAGGTTGGATTTATGACCAAATTAAGGCCTCTAGGATGAAGGGAGGATAGTTTAGATGGTATTTGGGCATATTTTTTCCGATCCAAATGGCTCTGAAGGTGTGAATTAGAGAGAAGGTGGAGTGCCCTTTTATAAGAGGGGTGAGGGGCCCCTTAGGAAAAGCTAGAAATATTATTTTATAACAAAATAAATTTCAGTTTCTAATGGATCCAAAGTGGATTGTGTAAATTATAAGGTGGTTATGGGTCTAAAACCACTCAACCAATAGGTTTTAGACAGGTTTGAGTCACTATATTAACCTTATCTTTTAGATTTAACTCTTAGTTAAATAGTTTGACATTTACCATGTCTCTTTGTATTTTTATATTATATGGTTAATAAACTTACTATAAAATTACAAGAGAAACCCAATAGGTTCATTAATGTCACATATAATATTATTTAGTCCATTTGGATGAACCTTATACTTTTAAGAATATTATATCAACCAATAATATTGTATTTCTTTTAAAAACTCATTTATGTCAATTTTGAGATTGTTTAATAATTGATTCTTGTTAAAGTACTAACAACATTATTACTTCAACCTAAATACATTTAATCAACCATAAAATGTCATAGTAACCTATAAAAAAATTTATGGCATCAAAACTTTCAAATTATATTTATTTTAGTATTTATAATATCATTTGTTTAATTCTTTCATTAATAAAGAAAATATTGCATCATCATTGTGTCATAAATAAATTTAATTATTCAATGTCTAAAAACTATAAATAAAATACCATTATGTATGAAATCAATTTATAATTATAATTAATATTTATAGTCGAAGACATAACATGTATAAACCTATGTAAAAATTGTTTTACTAAAAGATGTATGCTTATGTCATTTTTGTATTTACTTTAACTTAATTAATATAAAGTGTCATTATCACTTACAAGTGGCTCCATGGGGTCCCAAAATCGACCCAAAGATGCACATGGTCTAACATGTATCATCAAATAGTGTTAGAAAACATGTTAGGGTAATTTAATATTATTATAATATTATTTTTTCACCCTTATTTACCAGATTTACCCTTTAACCATGGTAAATAAAATATTTACCAAAGTAATTATTCAAAATGTCTAAAAATAAAATTTACCTATGTACACAATTTGGACCTCATGATTCTAAATATGGAATCCATTTTTCTAAATTTAAAACACATAAGTGTCAGAAATTAATTTAAAATTAATTCCCGTTGTCAAAACAAAAAGCGTGTTTTTAAGAAATAATAACTATCAAAAGATTGACACTTGCTTATGTCGAGTTTAAATGTGAAATTACATCCAATGACCAACATTGGATTAAATGTTAAAAATATAATCTAATTATACTTCCAAACCATTAAAATTTATAATTTAACACTATAAATTATTTTGATTAAAAAAGTTGTTTTCAGTTAAAATATAGTATTTTTCACTATTCACCCAAATATGAAAGTTATCAGAAAAACACCAAAAAATTATTGAAACTAAATTATTATGTCCTGATTCTAAATAAGAAGTTTATTTTTCCAAATAGAATATATAAAAGTTTCAAATATTGGATTTAAAAAGGGTCCATCATTAAAAGGCGGTAAAAGTGCATTTTTTGAAATAAATACTTTTTTATCTGAAAAAAAAAAAGAATTATTTCTTTCATTATGTCCAAGAAACTAATAATATGGATTATAAAATTATAAGGATTATATATAGTTCAATATTCAGTTAATACTATTCATAACTGCTTTTGAACGGCTGGTTTGGTAATCTTATGGTGCGCTCGAACCCGGTGTTGCGTGTAGTGAAAGTTATTGAATTACTTTAAAAAATAACATAATATAAAATCTTGGGGTGTTACATTCTTACCTCCTTCAATAAATTGCATCCTTGCAATTTGAAATTGTTCTTCAATAATAAAAGGTTGAAAATAGAAAATACCTTTGTGGGAAAACCCACATCGTAAATTGGGTTAATATAACTTAGTCTTAATAAGAGGAAAAAGGAAATGAAAAAGTAACCACCAAATTATGATCTCTATTAGAAGAACATTAGTGGAAATTAGAGACACATAATTGGAAGAAAAACATAAATATTTATAGGGAGTGATTGAGGTCATTAGTTACAAACAATTGTATAATTGAGGGCCTCAAAGCCATCAATATATGATGATTTAAAATATCATTAGTTCCACAAAACATAAGGTATTAGGGTAACACATTTTTAGTTTTAAGATCCCTTACCTAAAGTTTAAGAATTAATTTCTTCATAGAATAGGTGAAGAAAAATATATATACTTGACAAGTAGAGTTCCATCCTTTAACTAATTTCTACCACAAACTCATCTTTCACTCTAAAAGATAATAGAACTAAAAAAATATTATATTTATCCTATTCATATAGGGTTCTAAAAAAATGAATTTATAATTCATATACCAAACCCTTTAATAAAACTACATTATTCAATCCAGGACATCATGTGGGTCAGTGGTAGGTGATACACCCTTTTCACCCTTCACTTGTGGGTTCAAGTCTCGCGGCTTTGTCGGACGCGACGGGTTGCCGCCCGACCTCCGGTTGTCCTTTTTATGGAAATACAAAAATTATCTAAAACTATACTTATCCAAAATACTTATTTCCAAACTCACAGTCCAAAATTTATAGGGAAGTTAAACATAATGAAAATCCTTTTTTCTGTGTAATAACATGTGAGCACTTCTATCATGTATTCTTTTAAAACACTACAATATTCTGAATTAACATAAAAACTTATTGATTACATTCATGCTCCCTTATTCATTATAGAATACTAGATATACTCCTTTTATCCAAAAATGTTGTAAACTCAAACAATGATGGAATATACAAATCATTAATCAGTTTCAAGGTAGTCAAGAATATCCAATATAATTTTCCCAAATCAAACGTGTATTATTCCAAAATCACTACCTCGGTATCAGAACCATATTATGGTTTATCTTTCTCTAAACTATATATTTTCCAAAAATTTCACCTGCTATTGAGTCACTTTTCTTGGTTCTACACAATCTCAAGTCCTTAATGAAATATTACTGCAGTACAATCCTTATATACTCCATAATTATTATAACCAGTACATCGTTGATACAACACTCAAATGACATAATTATTTAATAACAACATAAGAAATCTAATCATTACTCCTCATATGTGGTAGTATCATAACTTGATTATTATCCAATAGCATCATTTAGAGCATACTCTGATGATTTGGACATTGGTTCGCATAGTGTACCAACTCCTTGCAGATGAAGCATTGTCATTTGAAACCTTTTTCTTACCCTTGCAGTCACATACATGGTGTCCTTTTTCTCTGCACTTATAAAAAAACTCCCATTCCCTTCAGGAAAGTTCCAGGGTGTTTCTTCCCATAGTTATCACATATGGGAAAACTCTTCTTTTCCTTCTTCCCTTTATTCATCTTTCTCTCTTCCATCCTTTTCTTCTCTTGCTTCCCTTCAAAACCATAGGACTCAGATAATTCTTTGCTTATCTTATTAAAACATGATATTATTTCTTCATCTGTTGAGAATATATGGGAGACAATTTCCCTTCTAAATGTTGCTTAATACCATGAAAGATATGATTCTTCTTACTCTTTGGATCATATGTATTACGAGAGTTCACATTCCTTCTACTGGGCGCCATTTCTATACAATGGAATACACTAGGTCAGTTTATGAATCACAATACCTAAATCCAAACTTGTAAAACACTTAACATAAATTGAACAGTTTATGGATATAATCCATAATCATAAAAATATGTATATACTCCTAAACCATTCATAATGATTTGTAAAAAAATGAGAATTATCTTAAGAATATCCTTCGGGAGTGTCGTAACCAAGAGTGCAGCAAGGCCCGTTTTCGTACACCAGTTCTCATTCGAGTCGAGCTCAAAGTGGTGTTTTCGGGTTTTACCCCTAGGTACATATGTTCTAGGGCCGCCTCTACCTGCTCTTATACATAAAGGGATTTATTGCTTGGAAAACTCACAAAATCTATACAATACAAAAATTCTAGGAAGTTATTCTATACTCATCCTCAAAGTGTATCTCAGGGCTATGTGCTCTAATCAGAGTTTATCTAAATCTAGCTTCCAAGGTTTATACTAAACTTCCTCTGATACCAACTGTAATGTCCTGACCCCAGTTACCCAGAGTCGGTGCTTATTACATAACATTGTCATGATCACAAAAGATCAAGTCTCAAAATACCTATTATTTTAGTAGCCTTGGAAGTACTAGATACATTCATAATTCTTACATTACATCATAAAATAAAAAACTACAACAACATAGTCTCCAAATTCCACACTCATATCTTCTCAGAATATCCCTGCAGGTCAGTTATAAAATACTTCTTCACATCCTGGGAAAAATAAAACATAGAAAGGGGTGAGCTCATATACTCAGTAAGGATAACAATATAGCGGAAACTTTCATAAATAAGAATAAACATTTAAGGAAATGTATAACTAAAACAAAAGCCTCTTAAACTTGAACTTCAGCATAATATGGAAAAAATTAAATGAAATTATTTCATTTACTTATTCACATGGATATTATACTAGTCGAATAATCGCATTCAATATCAATAACCACTTTCATAATAATGGAATGCATAATTCAAGACTATCATAACCACATAGTCAAGGCCTTATGCCAAGACTACAAATAAGATTTTGTCAAGGCCTTGTTCCAAGACACAAGTTTGTCTCATGAGACCTACCGATACATCAAGGAGCTATAGCAGGCTCCACCCATCACTTACTAAGTCCAATGCATTCCTCATATGAACAGGTTTAAACATAACATAAACATTCTTATTAAAACTAGCATATGAAATGTCAATACTTTATCCATAAACCATGAATAGTATAAAAATAACACATCCACATTAAAACATATCACAAAACCTTCAATACAATATATAAGTTTTGTATCATAATAAATCAACTTCAAATAAGCTTAAAATCCATCAAAGGATGTTGACATAGATGAAATAAAAACTATTTGAGAGAAATATCTCTTTTCTGAAAACATTTAAAATTCACATAATTATAAAAGAAAACATTTAATTTTAAAATATTATTATAATCTTTTAAGGGAAGCTTAGACGATATTATAATGGCGGAAAAAAAAGCTGCACCCACCGTATAAGTTAAGAAAAGACATTCTTACCTTAATTTTGTCAAAAAGGTTAAAAAGGACCTTGTTTGGAAAAAAACGGAAAGATTCCTTTCAAACCATTTTATAAGAAATAAAACAAGGGTATAAATGAATTTAACTCATAGTCTAGTAAATGGTAAAAATGTTTTGGAATACATTTTTAAGAAACATGGATGTGGATGATAAAGAGGTCCCAGTAGATAATTACGTATAAACAACCTCAGATAATGAAGAGATTGTGAAATAAACTATTACCTTGTACTTTTCCTTGGTTGATGGTTGGTTAACCTCCTGTATAATGGTTAAATAATTGTTATTAAATTATAAAATAATCATAAACATTAATATGATATCAAATATTATCTTTTAACATTGCTTTGTTAATAATATCTTAGTATTATTGTCGTTTCGGGTGTTAACGGATTCGTTTTCTTTTATATTATTTGTTATATGATTCATATTTGTTATGGATGGGATGTATCTTATTCATATCCAGAATTATATCAAGTCTTTAAACATTATTTTTAATCATCTAATGAAAGTTGGTCTTGAATGGACACGATGGGGAATGAATCTCATCGCCTTCGTGGAGATGGTAATCCGTACGTATGCACGAGCGACAATGTCATTCTTTTGATATTAAAATAATATATAATTGGATGGTATATCATATATAAAGAATCATTATCATGTTATATTTATTATTTACATCAATTACATATCATTATTATATCCATCCAAATAATAATGTATTGAATAACAATTACACCACGACGTGGAGACGGTAATCCATACATACGCACGTATGGTGACATGTCATTCAAAGGATGGATTGAATAATAAATTTGGTTATACCATATTTATAATAATAACACAATATATATAATATACTAGAGTTATTATTTTATAATGGAAACAACAAAGAGAAAGGAGGTGTAAGAAGAAAGGAACTTGAAAGAGGTGATGAGATATTTACCTCTTCTTCGGGTTCTTCCTTTTGATATGATCAAAATGACTCCTTAGGTTGGATTTATAACCAAATTAAGGCCTTTGGGATGAAGGGAGGATATTTTATAGGGTATTTGGGTATATTTTTTCTGATCCAAATGGATTTGAAGGTGTGAATTAGAGAGAAGGTGGAGTTCCCTTTTATAAGAGGGGTGAGGGGCACCTTAGGAAAAGCTAGAAATATTTTTTTTATAATAAAATAAATTTCGGTTTATAATGGATCCAAAGTGGATTATGTAAAGTATAAGGTGGTTATGGGTCGAAAAACACTCAACCAATAGGTTTTAGACAGGTTTGAGTCACTATATTAACCTAATCTTTTAGATTTAACACTTAGTTAAATAGTTTGACATTTACCATGTCTCTTTGTATTTTTATATTATATGGTTAATAAACATACTATAAAATTAAAAGAGAAGCCCAATAGGTTAATTAATTTTAAATATAATATTATTTAGGCCATTTGGACGAACCTTAGACTTTTAGGAATATTATATTAACCAATAATATTGTATTTGTTTTAAAAACTCATTTATGTCAATTTTAAGATTATTTAATAATTGATTTTTGTTAAAGTCCTAACAACATTATTACTTAGACCTAAATACATTTAATCAACCATAAAATGTCATATTCACCTATAAAATTTTTTTTATGGAATCTAAACTTTCAAATTATATTTATTTTAGTATTTATAATATCATTTATTTAATTCTTTCATTAATAAGGAAAATATTGCATCACCATTGTGTCATAAATAAATTTAATTATTAAAGGTCTAAGAATTATAAATAAAATAAAATTATGTATGAAATATTTTTATCATTCTAATTAATATTTATAGTCTAATATATAACATGTATAACCCTATGTAAAAAAAATTTTACTAAAAGATATATGCTTATGTTATTTTTGTATTTACTTTAACTTAATTAATATAAAGTGTCATTATCACTTACAAGTGGCTCCATTGGGTCCCAAAATCGACCCAAAGATGCACATGGTATGAAATGTATCATCAAATAGGGTTAGGACACATGTTAGGGTAATTTAATTTTATTATAATATTATTTTTTCACCCTTATTTACCGGATTTACCCTTTAACCATGGTAAATAAAATATTTACCAAAGTAATTATTCAAAATGTCTTAAAATAAAAGTTACCTATTTAAACAATTTGGACCTCCAGATTCTAAATATTGAATCCATTTTTCCAAATTTAAAACCCAGAAGTGGCAGAAATTAATTTAAAATTAATTCCCGTTTTCAAAACAAAAAGCGTGTTTTTAAGAAATAATAACTATCAAAAGATTGACACTAGCTTGTGTTGAGTTTAAATGTGAAAATACATCCAATAAACAACATTGGATTTAATGGTAAAAATATAATCTAATTATACTTTCAAACCATTAAAATTTTTAATTTAATACTATAAATTATTTTGATTAAAAAAGTTGTTTTTAGTTAAAATATAGTATTTTTCACTATTCACCCAAATATGAAAGTTATCAGAAAAACACCAAAATATTATTGAAACTAAATTATTATGTCCTGATTCTAAATAAGAATTTTATTTTTCCAAATAGAATATATAAAAGTTTCAAATATTGGATTTAAAAAGGGTTCATCATTAAAAGGCGGTAAAAGTGCATTTTTTGAAATAAATACTTCTTTTATCTGAAAAAAAAGAATTATTTATTACATTATGTCCAAGAAACTCATAATATGGATTCTAAAATTATAAGGATTATATATAGTTCAATATTCAGTTAATACTATTCATAACTGCTTTTGAACCGCTGGTTTAGTAATCTTATGGTGCGCTCGAACCCGGTGTTGCGTGTAGTGAAAGTTATTAAATTACTTTGAAAAATAATGTAATATTAAATCTTGGGGTGTTACATTCTTCCGTCCTTTAATAAATTGCATCCTCTCAATTTGAAATTGTTCTTAGAAAATAAAAGGTTGAAAATAGAAAATACCTTTGTGGGAATACCCACATCGTAAATTGGATTAATAAAATTTAGTCTTAATAAGAGGAAAGGGGGAATGAAAAAGTAACCACCAAATTATGATCTCTATTAGAAGAACATTAGTGGAAATTAGAGACACATAATTGGACTAAAAACATAAATATTTATAGGGAGTGATTGAGTTCATTAGTCACAAACAATTGTAGAATTGAGGGCCTCAAAGCCATCAATCTATGATGATTTAAAATATCATTAGTTCCACAAAACATAAGGTATTAGGATAACACGTTTTTAGTTTTAATATCCCTTACCTAAAGTTTAAGAATTAATTTCTTCATAGAATAAGTGAAGAAAAAAATATATACTTGACAATTAGAGTTCTATCCTTTAACTAATTTCTACCACAAACTCATCTTTCACTCTAAAAGATAATAGAACTAAAAAATATTCTATTTATCCTATTCATATAGGGTTCCAAAAAAATTGAATTTATAATTCATCTACCAAACCCTTTAAAAAACTACATTATTCAATCCAGGACATCATGTGGGTCAGTGGTAGGTGATACACCCTTTTCGCCCTTCGGTTGCGGGTTCAAGTCTCACGGCTTTGCCGGACGCAACGGGTTGCCTCCCGACCTCCGATTGTCCTTTTTTTGGAAATCCAAATATTATCTCAAACTATAATTATCCAAAATACTTATTTCCAAACTCATAGTCCAAAATGTATAGGTATGTTAAACATAATAAAAATCCTTTTTTCCACATAATAACATGTGAACACTTTCATCATGTATTCTTTTAAAACATTGCAACATCCTGAATTACCATAAAACCTTATTGATTACATTCATGATCCCTTATTCATTATAGAATACTATATATACTCCTTTTATCCAAAAATGTTGTAAACTAAAACAATGATGGAATATACAAATTATTAATCGGTTT
This sequence comes from Viscum album, assembly GCA_963277665.1. Classification (NCBI taxonomy): domain Eukaryota; kingdom Viridiplantae; phylum Streptophyta; class Magnoliopsida; order Santalales; family Viscaceae; genus Viscum; species Viscum album. Next base: position 1,647,092,448 of record OY728164.1, read on the forward strand.
CAAGGTAGTCAAGAATATCCAATATAATTTATCCAAATCAAACATGTATTATTCCAAAATCACTACCTCAGTATCAGAACCATATGATGGTTTATCTTTCTCTCAACCATATATTTTCCAAAAATTTAACCTACTATTGAGTCACTTTTCTTTGTTCCACAAAATCTCAAATCCTTAATGAAATATTACTGCATTACAATCCTTATATACTCCATAATTATTATAACCAGTACATCGTTGATACAACACTCAAATGACATAATTATTTAATAACAACATAAGAATGCTAATCATTCCTCCTCATCTGTGGTAGTATCATAACTTGATTATTATCCAATAGCATCATTTAGAGCATACTCTGATGATTTGGACATTGGTTCGTGTAGTGTCCCAACTCCTTGCAGATGAAGCATTGTACATTTGAAACCTTTTTCTTACCCTTGCAGTCACGTACATGGTGTCCTTTTTCTCCGCACTTATAACAAACTCTCATTCCCTTCAGGCAAGTTCTAGGGTGTTTCTTCCCATATTTATTGTTGGAGTTGGTGTCCTAGAACCAACTAATTTTTACTTTATTCATTAATAAAAGCCTTATCACATCTTGATTGTTCTTCTGTGTGACAATGCATATGATAATGTCCTAAGGACAGCTGTTGCATTAAAGGGTCATAGCGGATCCCTGCTATGATGAGAACCCAGAAGTTCCATAACACTGTTCTTGAATATATGTTCTATGGACAGATGATATTATCTGAGGGACACAAATAATACAAGTCATTTGGGGTGAGGACTCATAAAACTTTGAGACACCTTCTCTTGGTGTGTGCCCTTGGTAATATCCAGGAGGATATTATGAGAACGAGACCCACCAGTAGGAAATCCACATTTCATAGTGTCATTGGATGTTCCTATCTACGGACGCGTGTTTTGGTCCTTAGACTTTAAGATTATTATTAATGGGTATTACAACTCGCGCACTTAGATGTATTGACGAAAATTGTGACGACACACTGTTCGCAGTGAGGTAGGATACGTTGGGTGCGTCACTAGTAATACTGCATTAATAGATAATGCGAGAAAGGATTTGTCCCTTCTGTTCCATAACGGAAGTAGATATCTCAGGCCCTTTGATGTAATTGATATAGCCTAAATAAATCCATGGCCATAGTAAGGTATGGGCGAGTTCGATTCTGAGAAGTCAAAGAAATAATAATCGAGCACATGGGTTGATGGCACTAGCATGCAACCCGCTTGATTAGAGATATCGAGAAAAAGGGATTATATTACACGGTAAGCGTTTGTAGGAGGTGACACGTCATTGAGGCGTTAACTTCTTTCTCTATGGGTGTCTTGGCATGTTGCTAGATGTTAACCTTGGACTTTAGGCGGGCTCTGCCTAATTCCACTGAGAAAGAGGACTAGAGGCTCACACACTAAGTGTGTCCGTGTATCTCAGTTAAATATTAATTTAACAAGTTAAATAAAGATTATTCCCGACTGTGGTTTAATAATTATTTAAGGATGCATGATCGCATTTATTTCAACACTAATTATTCAAAAGAATATATTGTGGACGAAATAATATTTATTAGCAAGTGATTCAGTTATATTTATTTAAGAAATAAATAGCCATTACTCAAGGTCTAATAAATATGGTGGAGATAAATGGAAAATAAAAGTACACGCCATGTATATTAAATATACATGCCGTGTAGTTTTATGGAAAACAAGTACATGTCGTGTATTAATTATTACATGCCGTGTAGTTTTTCCAGTTGGGATTTTGAGGATTTCATATTGTTTTATTAAATGATATTTATTATAATTTGTGTGGGTGCATGTCAAGGAATTAATAATTCGACATGGGGGTTTTCAATAAGAGTTAATGAAATAAATAAAACGTGTAACGCGTTTATTTATTTTCATGACTCTATTAACCTCAACCCCGATTATAAATATCCTTGCAACCCCAACACTTAAAAGAGCCATTGTTGTACACAACGGATTTGGAAATACCCTCAAGCCAAGGGAGAATTCCCTTTCCACCAAGAACTCCCTCAAGTTACGAGAGCGAGATCCTCCACCAGATCAAGGCGGTCAAAGGCGGGCATCTCAAGTGAAGGTTCTTCCATTCTAGCACCCGGAGATCCCTTCAGCGACGTCCGGAGATACGTGGCACACGTGTGGATCACCACTAGAGGAATCCTACACTTGGATTCTACGACGTAATGATGGATCATAGGATCGTGACCGGAGACATCAACGAAGGAATAATTCAACCAAGGTAATTCTTATGAATTAATTAAATTAATTATAACCAACATATGATGATCATATCTCTATGGTTTTAGGACTCTTCTTTTCTTTTTCGTTCTTTGTTCTATTCTGAAGATTCTGCGTTTTATATCATGACGGGTCTCGTATTAAACATTGTTTAACGCTAAAATTAAAGTTGGGCAAACCCACCAACGTGCTTCCGCTGTGCCCAGAACCTACAAGTGGTATCAGAGGGGTCATATTGTTGATTATAATTATTTAGTTTTTCGTTGGTGATTTACGCATTTAATAATTTAGTTATTTCAATTAATGTTTAATCGTTTTGGAAATCTGAATGTCGAGATCTGTTCCTCCTCCCTCGTTTTTCGTTCACCTCACAGAAATGAATTTTTCTTTTAATTTTGATTAAAATAAAATAGTGGAACTCATCCAGAGGAGCCAAACGTTTCTGGCTGTACAACACCATAATACACAGCGTGTATTCGGAAGTACACGTCGTGTAGTCTAGGTTCAATGCATTGACTGATCCACCAAATCATGTCGTGTATTGGATTCTTTCTAAGAATTTAAGACACCGTGTGTTGACTAGAAATAGGTGGTACATGGTTTCCGGATTACACATCGTGTGGTCCAATGAACATGGCGTGTGGTCCCTTCGGGTTACGGTTGGGCCGTGTACCCTGTACACGGCTTGCCCGGCTGGAAACTGTGTAACGCGGAAACTACACGGCGTGTGTCTAAAAGAACACGCCGTTTACTCCAAAAATTTCCGAAGTACATTTACACGCCCTGTCCCCGGGCGTGTACTTCAGATGGACGGTGAAGAAAAGTACACACCGTGTAGTCGAAACTACACATCTTGTACTCACCCAAATTACGCATATTTATTAAAATTTATTATTATATTATACAAACCCTTGATATGTGTACCATGGTGTAGGCATAAAGTTGAGGCACAACACGTGATAGGTTTTTTATATATATGTGTTTAATTTAACATCTGCGTAAATAAATGGGAATTCACCGGGTTGCGTCCAAGGTACAAGTTACGTACAAAGATAATTTTAAATGAATTTATTTTTTTAAAATTATGATGGATGATAATCTCAAGGAAGTTTAGAAAAGAGTTTAAGATAAAAAGATTGATTAATTAAATATAATTAATTGATTCGAGCGTGATTTATCTTAAACAAGAACAATTAAAGAATTGAATGCTAGTTTTATTTATGCATAAATATCATTGCATGTATGGATGATCATGATCTAGACTGAGACCTTTTTATGTGAATGGTTTCTTTAATTTATTTATTTAAATTAAATTTGTTGGCCTGCGAGCCTTCTCCTCATTAATATGTAGGGCCTGTGCACCCAAGGAATCTTTTATGTAAAAAAAACCCTTTTTACCCCTCACCTGCGTGTGATATAAATGAATATGTAATGGATGAAGCTCCCAAGAAAGTAGAGGTGGCTCAAGTCAGGAGCCAAGGTGAAACCAATCCAAGGAGATACAAAGGTGGACAGGTAGAAGGCTGTAAACACGAACCCACAAGGTTCAAGGTGTTTTTCCCCTAGGTCTTGGGTTAGTTTATCAACCTATAGATAAACTAAACAATAGAAAAAGCTCATGATCATACCATTTATTTTATTTCTGTCATTTTCATGGTGTATTTATTGTGGGTGTGTTGTCACGATCACACAATTAATGAATTAAACGAGCATGCAAGATGGAACTAAAATAAAACTGGCTTATACGTAAATATTATCTTAGACATGGTTAATCACTTAAGTATATCCCACTTAATATTAATAAGCATGTAATCAAAGATAATAAAATGGAAATTTATGTATAAGGATAAAATTCCTCAAAAGAAATATTAAGTCGGTATAGCCTTCCATAATCTTGGTTAGAATCGAACCATAGTTCATAGTTATTGACCAACCCTAGTTGGGGTGCTTTCAATTATCAGGGAATTCTAATTCAAGGTTTTGGGTAAACTTGACTTGGTTCGCATCAAGGGTTGACTGCCACAGTAGGACTTGGTGTGACCAAGAGGAAAAGGTTAAGGAAATCCAAAATAAAAGGATTTCAAGATTGGGGAGTCCACTCAGCGAATCAAGGAGCTGTGAGTTAATGCAGTTGGAATTTGGAATGTCTGCCTAAAACCCTTCAAGTTGCTTGACCAACCCTAGTTGGGGTAATGCGAAGGGCAATATGGATCTTTTCCACTATAATATTCAGGAAACAGAATATTCCGAAATCAATGGTGAGGGCTATTGGATTTCGATAAAATGGTGGGAGACTAATAAGTATTAATTTATTTATTTGTCTCATTTTTGTAATAAAGTACTAAACCTTTTCTCATCTTAATTTGTAGAAAAGTCAAGAAAATGACTTCAAACATATCATTGTGCACCATACTTGAGAAGGAAAAGCTTCTCACCGGTACTAATTTCCAGGAGTGGCAGAGGCGTTTACGAGTCATCCTTTTCCACGAAAGGAAATTGTATGTGCTGGAAGAGCATATTCCAGTTGCGCCTGGGAAAGAGGCTAGTGATGAGGAATTATCTCTCTATATGAAACACATGGATGATGCCACAGATTTCCAGTGTTTCATGCTATTGGCCATGTCCAATGAGCTCTTGAAGCAACATGAAAACATGGACGCGTATAGCATGATGTCTCACCTTAAGGATCTCTACCAAGAGAAGGTGAGACAGGAGAGGTATGAGATCTCCAATGCTTTGTTTAAAACTAATCTTGGAGTGTCTGCACCAGCTGGGCCTCATGTAGTCAAGATTATTGGCTACATTGAATGCCTGAACATCTTAGGGATTAAATTCCCAGATGAGTTGTGTACAGATCTCATCCTATTATCACTGCCCAAGACCTTCTCTAGCTTCATTGTCAACTGTAATATGAGTGGCAATGAGAAGAGTTTATCAGAGCTTCTAACCTTGATTCTCCAAGTAGATAAGGACATGGGGCGTGACAAACCCACGGTCCTTATGGTGAACAAGAAAATGAAGGACAAGGAAAAGGGGCCAAAGACTTATAAACGGTCTGAAGCCCCCAAGAATCATCCCTCCAAGAAGGGGAAGATCCAGAGGCAGGGCAAGGAATGGAAGGCAATGTGTTTTGCATGTGGCAAGCAGGGCCACTGGAAGAGGAACTACACCTAGAAGCATGGGGACGCTAAAGGTGCGTTCGTTATCAAGTGCAATCTTTCTATTTCTACACATTGGGTATTAGATACAGCATATGGGGATCACATCTATATTCAAATGCAGGAACCAAGTAGATTTAGAAAGATCACCAGAGGAGAGGTGGATTTTCGAGCTACCAATGGAGCAAGTCTGGCTGCGTTGGCTATTGGCGACTATCACCTCTCATTGCCAACTGGCATGATTTTGGTTTTACAAAACTGTTATTCTGTGCCTAGTGTTACCAAGAACATAATTTCGGTATCTTGTTTGGATATGGATGGATTTTTTTTCAAGTTTGGAAATAAGGGTTTTCTATTTTATAAGAACAACGTATGTTATGGTATGGCACATTTAAATAATGGTTTGTATGTATTAAATTATGAAAACCAAGTGTTGGAAATCTATAATGAAACAAACTCACATGACTCATACATCACCTAGTTGTGGCATCACCACCTTGGTCATGTAAACGAGAAGCGCTTGAAAAGGCTCTGTCAAGATGGATATTTAGACTCTACTGAGCTAAAACCACTTGATAGATTTCACGCTTGTTTACAAGGAAAAATGACCAAGCCACCTTTTGGTGGACAGGGTGAAAGGGCCATAGAGATTCTAGGATTGGTACACATTGATGTGTGTGGACCATTTCCAGTAGAAGCTAGAGGTGGATATTCTTACTTCATTACTTTTACTGATGATTTGAGTAGATATGGCTATATCTACTTAATGAGGTATAAGTCAGAGTCCTTAGAGAAATTTAAGGAATTCAATAATGAAGTAGAGAATCAGCTTGGTAAGAAGATAAAGAAGCTTCAATCAGATCGAGGTGGAGAATATCTGAACCAAGAGTTCATCGATCTTTTACGGGAGTCTGGGATTCTATCTCAGCTCACTCCTCCTTATACACCATAGTGTAATGGTGTTAGTGAAAGGAGGAACTACACCTTTTTGTACATGGTGAGGTCGATGATGAGTCATGCAGATCTTCCATTATCATTTTGGGGATATGCATTACAAACTGCAGCATACACATTAAACCGAGTACCAACTAAGGCGACAAATGGAATTCCCTCCGAGTTATGGAATGGAAAGAAACCCATTTTGTCGCATACACATGTATGGGGATGCAAGGAATTTGTTAAGGCCTTCTCAGGCAACAAACTAGCACCCCATGGAACAAAGTGTATCTTTATAGGATATCCCAAGGAAACGAAAGGATATTACCTATATAACCCTCAGGACAAGAAAGTGACGGTCACCAGACAAGCCGTCTTTCTTGAGAGGGAGCACATCCTCAAAAAGGATAGTGGGAGCAAGATTGACTTCAATGAAGTTGATGCTCAAGATACACAGAAGTTGGTACAGGAACAAGTTCCACAGGTCCCCGTGAAAGAGGTTCCAGAAACACAAGTACTGCGTAGGATCTCAAGAGAGGTAAGGGAACCAGAGAGATTTGGTTTCCTAGTCACCAAGGATGGTGAATCATTATTGTTGGAAAATGATGAGCCTCTCTCCTATAAGGAATCAGTAGAAAGATCAGAAGCTACAATATGGCTAGAAGCTATGAATTATGAGATGGATTCCATGTATCAGAACCAAGTTTGGGTTCTGGTCGATGAGCTAGTTGATGTAAATCCTGTTGGATGCAAATGGGTATTCAAGAGAAATATGGACATGGAAGGTAAAGATAGAACCTATAAAGAAAGGCTAGTGGATAAAGGATTCAGACAGCGTCAAGGAATTGACTATGATGAAACCTTCTTGCCAGTTTCCATGTTTAAATCCATAAGAATCATACTTGCCATAGCAGCTTACCATGACTATGAGATTTGGAAGATGGATGTCAAAACAGCATTCCTTAATGGAAACCTTCAGGAAGATGTCTATATGACACAACCAGAAGGGTTTGTGACACCAGGTGAAGCCAAACGGGTTTGAAATTTGTAGAAATCCATTTATGGATTGAAGCAAGCATCCAGGTCATGGAACATTCGATTTGATGAAGCCATAAAGGAATTTGGTTTCATTAAGAACGAATGTGAGACATGTGTTTATAAGCGGTTTAATGGGAATTCGGTCGTTATCCTAGTAGTATATGTTGATGACATACTTCTTATTGGAAATGGCGTACCATCCTTACAGTCAGTTAAGGACTGGTTGAACAAATGCTTCTCCATAAAAGATTTAGGTGAAGCAGCCTACATTCTAGGGATCAAGATCATTCGTAATAAATCTAAGAGACTGCTTGGACTATGTCAGGGTACATACATTGACCAGATACTAAAGATATTTAGTATGGAACAATCCAAGAGATTATTGGTTCCAGTGTCACGTGGCTTACATCTTTCTAAGAAAATGTGTCCTCAGACACAACAAGAGAAAGATAGGATGAGAAATATCACATACACCTCGGCTATAGGATCCATCATGTATGCCATGTTATGTACCATGATTGATGTTGCCTATGCACTGAGCATGGTAGGAAGATATCAAGCAGATCCAGGGGAACAGCATTGGACTGTTGTTAAGACTATCCTTAAGTATCTGAGAAGAACAAAGGATATGTTCCTGGTATATGGAGGAGACGAGGAGCTTGTCATCAGAGGGTATGATGATGCTGGTTTTCAGACATATCAGAATGATCTAAAATCACAATCTGGATATATTTTCTATCTCAATGGAGGAGTTGTGAGCTGGAAGAGTTCAAAGCAGCCAGTTGTCACCGATTCTATAGCGGAGTCCGATTATATAGCGGCTTCTGATGCAGCCAAGGAACCTGTATGGATTCAGAACTTTGTCTAGGAGCTTGATGTGGTGCCTAGCAGTAAAGATCTCATTACATTGTATTGTGATAATACTGCAGCGGTGGCTCTTGAAAAAGAACCAAGGTCACATCAAGGGATAAAGCACATACTCCGGAAGTATCACCTCTTGAGGGATTTCTATCAAAGGGGTGAAGTTACTGTGATCAGAGTGTCCATGGAAGAAAACGTGGAAGACCCCATGACTAAAGTCCTATCTCAGCAGAAGCATGAATATCATGTGAGAGCTAGCGGGTTAAAGGTTGTTAGCAGTTGGATCTAGTCCAAGTGGGAGTCTGTTGGAGTTGGTGGCCTAGAACCAACTGCTTTGTACTTTATTCATTAATAAAATCCTTATCCCATCTTGATTGTTCTTCTGCGTGACAATGCATGTGATAATGTCCTGAGGACAGCTATTCCATTAAAGGGTCATAGCGGATCCCTGCTATAATGGGAACCCAGAAGTTTCATAACACTGTTCTTGAATATATGTTCTATGGCCGGATGATATTATTTGAGGGACACAAATAATACAGGTCATTAGGGGTGAGGACTCATAAAACTTTGAGGCACCTTCTCATGGTGTGAACCCTTGGTAATATCCAGGAAGATATTATGAGAACAAGACCCGTCAGTAGGAAATCCACATTTCATAGTGTCATTGGATGTTCCTATCTGCAGACGTGTGTTTTGGTCCTTAGACTTTAAGATTATTATTAATGGGTACTACAACTCGCGCACTTAGATGTATTGACGAAAACTGTGACGACACACTGTTCACAGCATGGTAGGATACGTTGGGTGCGTTACGAGTAATACTGCATTAATAGATAATGCGAGAAAGGATTTGTCCCTTCTGTTCAATAACGGAAATAGATATCTCAGGCCCTTTGATGGAATTGATATAGCCTAAATAAATCCATGGACAAGGTAAGGTATGGGCGAGTTCGATTCCGGGAAGTTAAAGAAAGAATAATCGAGCACATGGGTTTATGGCACTAGCATGCAACCCGCTTGATTAGAGATATCGAGACAAAGGGATTATATTACACAGTAAGTGTTTGTTGGAGGTGACACATCATTGCGGTATTAACTTCTTTCTCTATGGGTGCCTTGGTGTGTTGCTAGACGTTAACCTTGGACTTTAGGCAGGCTCTACCTAATGCCACTGAGAAAGAGGCCTAGAGGGTCACACACTAAGTGTGTCCATGTATCTCAGTTAAATATTAATTTTACAAGTTAAATAAGGATTATTCCCGAATGTGGTTTAATAATTATTTAAGGATGCCTGATCACATTTATTTTGACACTATTTATTTGAACGAATATATTGTGGACGAAATAATATTTATTAGTGAGTGATGCAGTTATATTTATTTAAGAAATAAATAGTCATTACTCAAGGTCTAATAAATATGGGGGAGATAAATGGAAAATAAAAGTACACGCCGTGTAGTTTTATGTAAAACAAGTACACGCGTGTAGTTTTTCCAGTTGGGATTTTGAGGATTTAATATTATTTTATTAAATGATATTTATTATAATCAGCGTGGGCGCATGTCAAGAAATTAATAATTCGACATGGGGGTTTTCAATAAGAGTTAATGAAATAAATAAAATGTGTAACACGTTTATTTATTGTCATACCTCTATTAACCTCAAACCCGATTATAAATATCCTCGCAACCCCAACACTTAAAAGAGCCATTGTTGTGCATAATGGATTTGGAAATACTCTCAAGCCAAGAGAGAATTCCCTTTCCACCAAGAATGCCCTCAAGTTACGAGAGTGAGATCCTCCACTGGATCAAGGCGGTCGAAGGCGGGCATCGCAAGTGAAGGTTCTTCCTTGCTAGCACCCGGAGATCCCTTCAGCGAAGTCCAGAGATACGTGGCACACGTGTGGATCACCACTAGAGAAAATCCTAAACTTGGATTCTACGACGCAATGACGGATCATAGGATCGTGACCGGAGACATCAATGAAGGAATAATTCCACCAAGGTAATTCTTATGAATTAATTAAATTAATTATAACCAACATATGATGATACTATATCTATGGTTCTAGGACTCTTCTTTTCTTTTCGTTCTTCATTCTATTCCAAATATCCGGAATTTTATATTGTGACGGATATCTGATTGAACGTTGTTTAACGCTAAAATTAAAGTTGGGAAAACCCACCAATGCACTTCCGTTGCGCCCAGAACCTACAGTTATCACATATGGGAAAAATCTTATTTTCTCTCTTCCATTTATCCATCTTTCTATATTCCATCCATTTCTTCTTTTGCTTCCCTTCAAAGCCATAGGACTTAGATAATTCTTTTCTTATCTTATTAACACATGATACTATTTCTTCATCTATTGAGAATACATGGGAGACAATTTCCCTTCTAAATGATGGCTTAATACCGTGAAAGATATGATTCTTCTTACTCTTTGGATCATACGTATTGCTAGAGTTCACATTCCTTCTACTAGGAGCCATTTATATACAATGGCATACACTATGTCAGTTTATTAATTGCAATACCTAAATACAAACTTGTAAAACACTTAACATAAATTGAACAGTTTATGGATATAATCCATAATCATAAAAATATTTTCTTTGAGGAAGTATATACTCCTAAACCCTTCATAATGATTTGTAAAAAAATGAGAATTATCCTAAGAATATCCTCCAGGAGTGTTGTAACCAAGAGTGCAGCAAGGCCCGTTTTCGTACACCAGTTCTCGTTCGAGTCTAACTCAAAGCGGTGTTTTCGGGTTTTACCTCTAGGTACATATGTTCCAGAGCTTCCTCTACCTGCTCTTATCCAGCCAGAGATTTATTGCTTGGAAAACTCATGAAATCTCTAAAATACAAAAATTCTAGGAAGTTATTCTATACTCATCCTCAAAGTATATCTTAGGGTTATGTTCTCTAATCAGAGTTTATCTAAATCTAGCTTCCAAGGTTTGTAATAAACTTCCACTAATACCAACTGTATTGCCCCGACCCTAGTTACCTAGAGTTGGTGCTTATTACATAACATTGTCATGATCACAAAAGATCAAGTCTCGAAAGACCTATTAGTTTAGTAGCCTTGGAAGTACTAGATACATTCATAAGTCTTACATTACATCATAAAATGAAAAACTACAACAACATAGTCTCCATATTCCACACTCATATCCCCTCATATTATCCCTACAGGTAAGTTATAAAATACTTCTTCACATCCTGGGAAAAATAAAACATAGAAAGGGGTGATCTCAGATGCTCAGTAAGGATAACAATATAGCGAAAACTTTCATAAATAAGCATAAACATTTAAGGCAATGTATTACTAAAACAAAGGCCTTTTAAACTTGAACTTCAGCATAATATGGAAAAAATAAAATGAAATAATGTCATTTACTTATTCACATGGATATTATACTAGTCGAATAATCACATGCAATATCAATAACCACTTTCATAATGATGTAATACATAATGCTAGACTATCATAACCACATAGTCAAGGCCTTATGCCAAGACTAGAAATAAGATTTTGTCAAGGCCTTGTGCCAAGACACTAGTTTGTCTCATGAGACCTACCGATGCATCGAGGAGCTATAGTGGGCTCCACCCATGACTTACTAAGTCCAATGCATTCCTCATATGAATAGGTTTAAACATAACATAAACATTCTTATTAAAACTAGCATACGAAATGTCAATACATTATCCAAAAACCATGAATGGTATAAAAATAACACATCCACAGTAAAACATATCACAAAACCTTTAATACAATATAAAAGTTTTGTATCATAATAAATCAACTTCAAATAAGCTTAAAATCCATCAAAGGATGTTGACAGAGATGAAATAAAAACTATTTGAGAGAAATATCTCTTTTCTGAAAACATTTAAAATTCACATAATTATAAAAGAAAACATTTACTTTTAAAATATTATTATAATCTTGTAAGGGAAGCTTCGATGATATTATAATGGCAGAAAATAGCTACACCCACCGTATAAGTTTAAAAAATACATTCTTACCTTAATTTTGTCAAAAAGGTTAAAAAGGACCTTGTTTGGGAAAAAACGGAAAGATTCCTTTCAAACCATTTTATAAGAAGTCAAAAAAGGGTATAAATGACTTTAACTCATAGTCTAGTAAATAGTAAAAATGTTTTGGAATACATTTTTAAGAAACATGGATGTGGAAGATAAAGAGGTCTGAGTAGATAATTACGTATAAACAACCTCGGATAATGAAGAGATTGTGAAATAAACCCTTACCTTGTACTTTTCCCTGGTCGAGGGTTGGTTAACCTCTTGTATAATGGTGAAATAATTTTTATTAAATTATACAATAATCATATACATTAATATGATATCAAATATGATCTTTTAACATTGCTTTGTTAATAATATCTTAGTAGTATCGTCCTTTCGGTTGTTAACGGATTCGTTTTCCTTTATATTATTTGTTATGTGAGTCATATTTGTTATTGATGGGATGTATCTTATTCATATCCAGAATTACATCAAGTATTTAAACATTATTTTTAATAATCTAATGAAATTTAGTCTTGAATGGATACGACAGGGAATGAATCTCATCGCCTTCGTGGAGACGGTAATCCGTACTTACGCACAAGCGACAATATCATTCTTTTGATATTAAAATAAAATATAATTGGATGGAATATCATATATACAGAATCATTATCATGTTATATTTATTATTTACATCAATTACACATCATCATTATATCCATCCATGTAACACCCCAAGATTTCATAGTGTGTTATTTCTTCGAAATAATTGAATAACTTGCACTACACGCAACACCAAGTTCAAGCGCATCATGACTTACCAAACAAGCCGTTCAAAAGTGGTTATGAAAATTATTACCTAAATTTTAAACTTTATATAATCCTTATAATTTTAGAATCCATATTATGAGTTTCTTATACATAATGTAAGAATAAATTCATTTTCAGTATTGCACTTTTACCAACTTTTAATAGTGAACCCTTTTTAAATCCAATATTTTAAACTTTTATATATTAAATTTGACTAAATAAATTTACTTTTTAGAATGGGGACATCAAAAATTTACAATGAAACATCCCAAGCTTCCACGGTATGATTTCCTTTGAATAATATAGTAGCGTGTGTTGTACGTAACTTCGAGTTCTAACACACACCACAACCAATCAAACTAGCCGTTATGAATAGTAATACCTACTTTTTGAAATTTTATAAATTTTATCTCTCAAAATGGACTTTATTTTGGTATTTGGAGTATCTAATTTTGCCTAAGGTGAAATTTTTGAACTTTTCGGATAACATTTATATTTTGATGAATAGTGAAAATTACTAAATTTTAATTAAAAACAACTTTTTTAATCGAAATAATTTATATTGATAAATTATGAATTTTAGTGGTTTTAAAGTATAATTAGAATATATTTTTACCATTTAATACAATTTTGTTCATTGTACATAATTTCACAATTAAACCGAACATAAACAAGTGTCAATCTTTTGATAGTTATTATCTCTTAAAAACACACTATTTGTTTTGCGACGGGAATTAATTTTTCAATTAATTAATGCAACTGATATGTTTTGAATTTGGTAAAATAGACATAATTTTGGAATTCATAATATCAAATATATCTTAGGCCTAATTTTTGGTATTTTTTTGGAAACTTTCATTTTTTGATGAATAGTGAAACCACTAAGTGGTAGTTAAAAAACTGAATTTTTCATAAAACTTAATTTTACCACTTCTGTGAGTGGAATTTCGAAAATCCCAGAGATATACTTAATATCAAGGAGTAAAATTTGGTTAAATGAGATGAAAATAATTTTTGGTGAAGAGTAACTTTTTACTTTTATTTACCACGGTTAAAAGTAAATATGGTAATTAAGGGTAAAAGTAATATTAATATTACCCTAACACATATCCTAATTATATTGGACAAGTCTATATCGACCAAAAACAACCTTATGAATAAAATATTATTATTTAGGTCCACTTGGATTAGATTAGGACATTTATTATTATTTAATTCAAAGAAGAGTTGAAAGAGTTAAAATCAAAATTTATTTACTAAAACATTTTTAATATAGGGTTATACATAAGATAAATTAGATTTTAAATACTCATTAGAAAGATAAAAATATTTCCTATATAATTATATTTTATTTATAATTTTTAGACATTAAATAATTTAATTTATTTATGACACAATGATGATGCAGTAATTACCATAATAGTGAAAAATTAAAATAATTGATATTATAAATACCCAAATAAATATAATTTGAGACTTTTTATGAATTAAACTAATTTTATAGGTTAATATGAAATGTTAGGATTGATTTAATTAACTTTTTTTAAAGTAATCATTCTGTTATGAGTTTTAAAAAAATCAATTATTGAATAGTTTCAAAATTGACATAAAAGAGTTTTTAAAACAAATATTATATTATTAATTGATATTAAAATACTAAAAATATAAGGTTCGTCCAAGAGACTTATATCATGATAGGTGTATCATTAATGGGCCACTTGGGGGTATATTGGATGTATATAGTAAGTTTATTAACCATATAATATAAAAATACAAAGAGACATTGTAAAAGTGAAACTAATTAAATAAGAGTTAATACTTAAAGATAAGGTTAATATAGTAACCCAAAACTGTCTAAATTATATTGGTTGAGTAGTTTTCGACCCATCCCCACCTTAAAATTTAAATAATCCACTTTGGAGCCATTAGAAACCGAATATGAATTTATTATAAAATAATATTTCTAGCTTTTTCAAAGGTGCCCCTCACCCCTCTTATAAAAGGGAACTCCCCCTTCTCATTAATTCACACCATAAATCCTTTTGGCTCGTCCAACCCCTGCCTAAATACTCTATAAACTTACATCACTATAACCTAGAGGCCTTAGTTTGATCAGAAAGCCAACCTAAGGATCCCTTTTGATCAAATCAAAAGGAAGAACCCGAAGAAGAGGTAATGTTTTCACCACCCTTTTTCAAATTCATTTCTTCTTCAACTTCTTCTTTCTTTGTTTTTCCCATTCTAAAATAATGAATCCAATATCTCCTATATACTGTAATATTATTATAAATATGGTACAATCATATTCAGTATTCTATCCATCCTTTGAATGACATGTCACCATACGTGTGTACGTACGGCTTACCGTCTCCATGTTGTGGGGTAATTGTTATTCAATGTATTATTATTTGTATGGGTATAATAATGATTTTTAATTCATGTAAATAATAAATATAACATGATAATGATTCTGTATATATGATATACCATCCAATTAAATATTATTTTAATATCAATAGAATGATATTGTCACTCGTGCGTACGTACGGACTACCATCTCCACGAACGCGATGAGATTCATTCTTCATCGTATCCATCCAAGTATAATTCTCATTTGATGATTAATAATAGTATCTAAGGACTTGATATCATTCTGGATATGAATAAGATACAACCTATCCATGAAAAACACGGCTTACGTGACAAAACATATAAAAGAAAACGAGTAAGTTAACACCTGAAACAACAATAATACTAAGATATTATTAACAAAGCAATGTCAAAAGATCATATATGATAACATAATAATGTATATGATTCTTGTATAATTTAATAACAATTATTTCACCATTATAAAGGAGGTTAACCTACCCCAACCAAGGAAAATTACAAGGTAAGGGTTAATTTCGCAATCTCTTCATTATCCGAGTTTGTTTATACGTAATAATCTACTAGGATTTCTTTATCATCCACGTCCACATTTCTTAAAAATGTATTTCAAAACATTTTTAATATTTACTAGAATATGGTTTAAAGTCATTTATACCCTTGTTGACATTTATAAGTGTTTTATAAAGGAATCTTTCCATCTTTTTCCAAACAAGGTCCTTTTTAACCTTTTCGACAGAATTAAGGTAAGAATGTTTTTTTTAACTTATACGGTAGGTGCGGCTATTTTCCGCCGTTATAAAATCGTCGAAGCTTCCCTTACAATCTTATAAGAAAATTTTCAAAGTAAATGTTTTATTTTATAATTATGTGACTTTTAAATGATTTAAAAAAAGGATATTTCTCTCAAATAGTTTTTATTTCATCTATGTCAACATCCTTTGATGGATTTTAAGCTTATTTGAAGTTGATTTATTATGATACAAAACTTCCATATTGTATTGAAGGTTTTTTGATTTGTTTGATAGTGGATGTGTTATTTTTATACCATTCATGGTTTATGGAGAAAGTATTAACATTTCGTATGCTAGTTTTAATACGAATGTTTATGTTATGTTTAAACCTATTCATATGAGGAATGCATTGGACTTAATATGTGCCGGGTGGAGCCCGATATAGCTCCTCGACGAATCGGTAGGTCTCATGAGACAAACTAGTGTCTTGGCACAAGGCCTTGGAAAAATATTATTTGTAGTCTTGGCACGAGACCTTGTCTATGTGGTTATGATAGTCTGACATTATGCATTCCATCATTATGAAAGTGGTTATTGATATTGTATGTGATTATTCGATTACTAGAATATCCATGTGAATAAGTAAATTGAATTATTTAATTTTATTTTTGCCATACTATATTGAAGTTCAAGTTTAAAAGGCTTTTGTTTTAGTTATACACTGCCTTAAATGTTTATTCTTATTTAAAAAAGTTTCTGCTATATTGTTATCCTTACTGGGCATTTGATCTCACTCCTTTTCTATGTTTTATTTTTCCCAGGATGTGAAGAAGTGATTTATGAATGACCTGCAGGGATAGTTTGAGGGGATAAGAGTGTGGACTATGGAGACTATATTGTTTTAGTTTTCATTTTATGATGTAATGTAAAACTTTATGAATATTTCTAGTGTTTCCATACATACTAAACTAATCGGTCTTTCGAGATTTGATCTTTCTTGTGATCATGTCAATGTTATGTAATAATGCACCGACTCTGGGTAACTGGGGTCAGGGCGTTACAGTTGGTATCAGAGGAAGTTTAGTACAAACCTT
Source organism: Viscum album (assembly GCA_963277665.1). Classification (NCBI taxonomy): domain Eukaryota; kingdom Viridiplantae; phylum Streptophyta; class Magnoliopsida; order Santalales; family Viscaceae; genus Viscum; species Viscum album. The sequence goes on from OY728164.1 coordinate 1,647,109,799, forward strand.
GGAAGCTATATTTAGATAAAATCTGATTAGAGCACATAGATCTAAGATGGACTTTGAGGATTAGTATAGAAGAACTTCGTAGAATTTTGGTATTGTAGAAATTTTGTGATTTTTTCGAGCAATACATCCCTGTCTAGATATGAGCAGGTAGAGGCGGCTCTTGCATAGATGTACCTAGGGGTAAAATCTGAAAACACCGCTTTGAGCTGGACTCGAATGGGAACTGGTGCACGACAACGGGCCTTGCTGCACTCTTGGTTACAACGCTCCTAGGGGATATGCTTAGGATAATTCTCATTTTCTTTACAAACCATTATGAAGGGTTTATGAGTATATACTTCCTCAAAGGAGACATTTTTATGATTATGGATTATATCCATAAACTATTTAATTTATGTTATGTGATTTACAAGTTTGGGATAAGGTATTGTTATTCATAAACTAATCTAGTGTATGCCATTGTCTAGAAATGGTGCCTAGTAGAAGGAAGGAGAACTCCAGCAATACACATGATCCAAAGAGAAAGAAGGATCATATCTTTCATGGTCTTAAGCCAAAATTTATAAGAGAAATAGTCTCCCATGTATTATCATCATATGAAGAAATAATATCATGTGTTGATAAGATAAGTAAATATTTTACTGAGTCCTATGGATTTGAAGGGAAGCAAGAGAAGAAAAGGATGGAAGAGAGAAAGATGGATAAAGGGAAGAGGGAAAAGAATAATTTTCCTATATGTGATAATTGTGGGAAGAAACACCCTGGAACTTGCCTGAAAGGAATTGGAGTTTTTTATAAGTGTGGAGGAAAAGGGCACAAAGTACGTGACTGCAAGGGTAAGAAAATAGTTTCAAATGTACAATGCTTCATTTGCAAGGAGTTTGGACACTATGCGAACCTATGTCCCAGTCATCAGACTATGCCGCAAATGATGCTATTGGATAATAATCAAGTTGTGATACTACCACAGATTAAGAGGAATGATTATAGTTCTTATGTTGATTATGTCATTTGAGTGTTGTATCAACAATGTACTTGTTATAATAATTATGGACTATATAAGGATTGTACTGCAGTACTATTTCATTAAGTACTTGAGATTGTGTGGAACAAAGAAAAGTGACTCAATAGCAGGTTAAATTTTTGTAAAATATATGGTTGAGAGAATGATAAACCATAATATGGTTCTGATACCGAGGTAGTGATTTTAGAATAATACATGATTTATTTGGATAAATTATATTGGATATTCTTAACTACCTTGAAACTGATTAATGATTTGTACATTCCATCATTGTTGGGGTTTACAACATTTTTGGATTGAAGGAGTATATCCATTATTCTTTAAGTAATAAGGGATCATGAATGTAATCAATAAAGTTTTATGGTAATTTAGGATGTTGTAGTGTTTTAAAAGAATACATGATGAAGGTGTTCACATGTTATTACGCGGAAAAAAGGATCTTTATTTTGTTTACCTTCCTTATAAATTTTGGACTGGAGTATTTTGGATTGTTTTAGTTTGGATTATTTTGGATTGCCATAAAAGGACAACCCGGAGGTCAGGCGGAAACCCGTCGCGTCCGGCAAGGCTGTGAGACTTGAACCCACAACTGAAGGGCGACAAGGGTGTATCACCTACCACTGACCCATGTGATGTCCTGGATTGAATAATGTCGTTTTTTTAATGGTTCTTCTAGATGAATTATAAATTCATTTTTTTAACCCTATACGAATAGGATAAATAGAATATTATTTTTAAGTTTTATTATCTTTTAGAGTGACAGATGAGTTTGTGGTAGAACTTAGTTAAAGGATGAGACTCTACTTGTCAAGTATATATTTTTCTTAATCTCTTATTCAATGAAGAAATTAATTCTTATACATTAGTGAAGGGATCTTAAAACAAAAAAAAATGTGTTATCCTAATACCATATGTTTTACTGAATCGATGGTATTTTAAATCATCATAGATTGATGAATTTAAGGCTTTCAATTTTACACTTGTTTGTGATTGATGACCTCAATCACTACCTATAAATATTTACGTTTTTCCTCCAATTATATGTCTCTAATTTCCACCAATGTTCTCCAAATAGAGATCATAATTTGGTGGTGACCCTTTCATTTCTCTTTTCCTCTTATTAAGACTAAATTTTATTAACCCAATTTCCGATGTGGGTTTTCCCACAAATATATTTTCTATATTAAACCTTTTATTTTCGAAGAACAATTTCAAATTGCGAGGACGCAATTTATTGGAGGGGAGAATGTAACACCCCAAGATTTCATAGTGTGTTATTTCTTCAAAGTAATTCAATAACTTGCACTACACGCAACACCGAGTTCAAGCGCACCATGACTTACCAAACAAGCCGTTCAAAAGAGGTTATGAATAGTATTAACTAAATTTTAAACTTTATATAATCCTTATAATTTTAGAATCCATATTATGAGTTTCTTAGACATAATGTAAGAACAAATTCATTTTCAGTATTTCACTTTTACCAACTTTTAATAGTGAACCCTTTTTAAATCCAATATTTTAAACTTTTATATATTCAATTTGAATAAATAAATTTACTTTTTAGAATGGGGACATCAAAAATTTACAATGAAACATCCCAAGCTTCCACGGTATGATTTCCTTTGAATAATACAATAGCGTGTGTTGTACGTAACTTCGAGTTCTAACACACACCACAACCAATTAAACTAGCCGTTATGAATAGTAATACCTACTTTTTGAAATTTTATAAATTTTATCTCTCAAAATGGACTTCATTTTTGTATTCAGAGTATTGAATTTAGCCTAAGGTGAAATTTTGGAACTTTTCAGATAACATTTATATTTTGGTGAATAGTGAAAATTACTAAATTTTTAATTAAAAACAACTTTTTTAATTGAAATAATTTATATTGATAAATTATGAATTTGAGCGGTTTTAAAGTATAATTAGAATATTTTTTTACCATTTAATACAATGTTGTTCATTGTACATAATTTCACAATTAAACCGGACATAAACAAGTGTCAATCTTTTGATAATTATTATCTCTTAAAAACACGCTATTTGTTTTGCGACAGGAATTAAATTTTCAATTAATTAATGAAACTGATATGTTTTGAATTTGGTAAAATAGACATCATTTTTGAATTGATAATATCAAATATATCTTAGGACTAATTTTTGGTATTTTTCTGAAACTTTCATTTTTTGATGAATAGTGAAACCACTTAGTGGTAGTTAAAAAATTGAATTTTTCATAAAACATAATTTTACCGCAAATGTGAGTGAAATTTCGAAAATCCGAGAGACACGGTTAATATCAAGGATTAAAATGTGGTTCAATGAGATGAAAATAATTTTTGGTGAATAGTAACTTTTTACTTTTATTTACCACGGTTAAAAGTAAATAGGGTAATTAAGGGTAAAAATAATATTAATATTACCCTAAAACATTTCCTAATTCTATTGGAAAAGTTTAACTCGACCAAAAACAACCTTAGGAACAAAATATTATCATTTAGGTCCACTTGGATTAGATTAGGACATTTATTATTATTTAATTCAAAGAAGAGTTAAAAGAGTTAAAATCAAAGTTTATTTACTAAAACATTTTTAATATAGGGTTATACATAAGATAAATTCGATTTTAAATATTCATTAGAAAGATAAAAAGATTTACTACATAATTATATTTTATTTATAATTTTTAGACATTAAATAATTTAATTTATTTATGACACAATGATGATGCAGTAATTACCATAATAGTGAAAAGTTAAAATAATTGGTATTATAAATACCCAAATAAATATAATTTGAGACATTTAATGAATTAAACTAATTTTCTAGGTTAATATAGAATGTTAGGATTTATTTAATTAACTTTTTTAGAAGTAATAATTCTGTTATGAGTTTTAAAAAAATCAATTATTGAATAGTGTCAAAATTGACATAAAAGAGTTTTTAAAACAAATATTATATTATTAATTGATATTAAATTCCTAAAAATATAAGGCTCAGACAAGAGACTTATATCATGATAGTTGTATTATTAATGGACCACTTGGGGGTCTTTTGGATGTATATAGTATGTTTATTAACCATATAATATAAAAATACAAAGAGACATTGTAAAAGTGAAACTAATTAACTAAGAGTTAATACTTAAAGATAAGGTTAATATAGTAACCCAAACCTGTCTAAATTCTATTGGTTGAGTTGTTTTAGACCCATACCCTCCTTAAACGTTAAATAATACACTATGGAGCCATTAGAAACCGAATATGAATTTATTATAAAATAATATTTCTAGCTTATCCAAAGGTGCCCCTCACCCCTCTTATAAAAGGACACTCCCCCTTCTCATTAATTCACACCATCAAAGCCTTTTGTCTCGGCCAACCCCTGCCCAAATACTCTCTCAACTTTCCTCAATACAACCTAGAGGCCTTAGTTTGATCATAAATCCAACCTAAGGTGCCCTTTTGATCAAATCAAAAGGAAGAACCCGAAGAAGAGGTAATGTTTTCACCACCCTTTTTCAAATTCATTTCTTCTTCAACTTCTTATTTCTTTGTTTTTTCCATTCCAAAATAATGATTACAGTATCTCATATATACTGTAATATTATTATAAATATGGTACAACCATATTCAGTATTCTGTCCATCCTTTGAATGACATGTCACCATACGTGCGTACGTACAGCTTACCGTCTCCACGTCGTGGTGTAATTGTTATTCAATATATTATTATTTGGATGGGTATAATAATGATTTTTAATTCATGTAAATAATAAATATAACATTATAATGATTCTGCATATATGATATGACATCCAATTAAATATTATTTTAATATCAAAAGAATGATATTGTCGCTTGTGCGTACGTACGGACTATCGTCTCCACGAACGCAATGAGATTCATTCTCCATCGTATCCATCCAAGTATAATTCTCATTTGATGATTAATAATAGTATCTAATGACTTGATATCATTATGGATATGAATAAGATATAACCTATCCATGACAAACATGTCTTACTTAACAAAACATATAAAAGAAAACGAGTAAGTTAACACCCGAAACAACGATAATACTAAGATATTATTAACAAAGCAATGTTAAAAGATCATATATGATAACATAATAATGTATATGATTCTTGTATAATTTAATAACAATTATTTCACCATTATACAGGAGTTTAAACTACCCCAACCAAGGAAAAGTACATGGTAAGGTTTTATTTCACAATCTCTTCATTATCCGAGGATTTTTATACGTAATAATCTACTGGGATTTCTTTCTCATCCACATCCACGTTTCTTAAAAATATATTTCAAAACATTTTTACTATTTACTAGAATATGGGTTAAAGTCATTTATACCCTTTTTGACTTTTATAAGTGGTTTATAAAGGAATATTTCCGTCGTTTTCCAAACAAGGTCCTTTTTAACCTTTTCGACAGAATTAAGGTAAGAATGTTTTTTTTAAACTTATACAGCGGGTGCGGCTATTTTCCACTATTATAAAATCGTCGAACCTTCCCTCACAAGATTATAAGAAAATTTTCAAAGTAACTTTTTTATTTTATAATTATGTGACTTTTAAATGATTTCAAAAAAAAGGATATTTCTCTCAAATAGTTTTGATTTCATCTATGTCAACATCCTTTGATGAATTTTAAGCTTATTTGAAGTTGATTTATTATGATAAAAAACTTCCATATTGTATTTAAGGTTTTGTGATTTTTTTGACTGTGGATATGTTATTTTTATACCATTCATGGTTTTTGGAGAAATTATTGACATTTCGTATGCTAGTTTTAATGCGAATGTTTATGTTGGGTTTAAACCTATTCATATGAGGAATGCATTGGACTTAATATGTGATAGGTGGAGCCCGCTATAGCTCATCGATGTATCGGTAGGTCTCATGAGACAAACTAGTGTCTTGGCATAAGGCCTTGGAAAAATCTTATTTGTATTCTTGGCACGAGGCCTTGGCTATGTGGTTATGATAGTATGGCATTATGCATTCCATCATTATGAAAGTGGTTATTGATATTGCATGTAATTATTCGATTAGTAGAATATCCATGTGAATAATTAAATGGCATTATTTCATTTTATTTTTGTCATACTATGTTGAATTTCAAGTTTAAAAGACTTTTGTTTTAGTTCTACACTGCCTTAAATGTTTATTCTTATTTAAGAAAGTTTCCGCTATATTGTTATTCTTACTGGGCATTTGAGCTCACCCCTTTTCTATGTTTTATTTTTCCCAGGATGTGAAGAAGTAATTTATGAATGACCTACAGGGATAGTTTGAGGGGATAATAGTGTGGACTATGGAGACTATATTGTTGTAGTTTTCATTTTATGATGTAATATAAAACTTTATGAATATGTCTAGTGTTTCCAATGCTACTAAACTAATAGGTCTTTCGAGATTTTATCTTTCCTGTGATCATGCCAATGTTATGTAATAATTCACAGACTCTGGGTAACTGGGATTGGTGTGTTACAATCCAAATAATAATGTATTGAATAACAATTGCACCACGACGTGGAGACGGTAATCCGTACATACGCACGTATGGTGACATGTCATTCAAAGGATGGATAGAATAATGAATTTGGTTGTACCATATTTATAATAATATCACAGTATATATAATATACTAGATTTATTATTTTATAATGGAAACAACAAAGAGAAAGGAAGTGGAAGAAGAAAGGAACTTGAAAGAGGTGATGAGATATTTACCTCTTCTTCGGGTTCTTCCTTTTGATTTGATCAAAAGTACTCCTTAGGTTGGATTTCTGACCAAAGTAAGGCCTCTAGGAAGAAGGGAGGAAAGTTGAGAGGGTATTTTGGCATATTTTTTCTGATCCAAATGGATTTGAAGGTGTGAATTAGAGAGAAGGTGGAGTGCCCTTTTATAAGAGGGGTGAGGGGCACCTTAGGAAAAGCTAGAAATATTATTTTATAATAAAATAAATTTCGGTTTCTAATGGATACAAAGTGTATTATGTAAAGTATAAGGTAGGTATGGGTCTAAAACTACTCAACCAATAGGTTTTGGACTGGTTTGAGTCACTATATTAACCTTATATTTTAGATTTAACTCTTAGTTAAATAGTTTGACATTTACCATGTCTCTTTGTATTTTTATATTATATGGTTAATAAACTTTCTATAAAATTACAAGAGAACCCCAATAGTTTAATTAATGTCACATATAATATTATTTATTCCATTTGGACGAACCTTAGACTTTTAGGAATATTATATCAACCAATAATATTGTACTTTTTTAAAAAACTCATTTATGTCAATTTTAAGATTATTTAATAATTGATTTTTTTTAAGTCCTAAAAACATTATTACTTCGACATAAATACATTTAATCAACCATAAAATGTCATAGTCACCTATAAATTTTGTGTATGGCATCAAAACTTTCAAATTATATTTATTTTAGTATTTATAATATCATTTATTTAATTATTTCATTAATAAGGAAAATATTGCATCATCATTGTGTCATAAATAAATTTAATTATTCAATGTCTAAAAATTATAAATAAAATACCATTATGTAGGAAATCTTTTTATATTTCTAATTAATATTTATAGTCTAAGAGATAACATGTATAACCCTATGTAAAAATTGTTTTACTAAAATATATATGCTTATGTCATTTTTGTATTTACTTTAACTTAATTAATATAAAGTGTCATTATCACTTACAAGTGGCTCCATGGGGTCCCAAAATTGATCCAAAGATGCAAATGGTTGGACATGTATCATAAAATAGGGTTAGGACACGTGTTAGGGTAATTTAATATTATTATAATACTATTTTTTTCACCCTTATTTACCGGATTTACCCTTTAACCATGATAAATAAAATATTTACCGAAGTAATTATTCAAAATGTCTAAAAATAAAAGTTACCTATTTACTCAATTTTGACCTCCTGATTCTAAATATGGAATCCATTTTTCTAAATTTAAAACACATAAGTGGCATAAATTAATTTAAAATTAATTCTCATTGTCAAAATAAAAAGCGTGTTTTTAAGAAATAATAACTATCATAAGATTGACATTTTCTTATGTCCAGTTTAAATGTGAAATTACATACAATGACCAACATTGGATTAAATGATAAAAATATAATCTAATTATACTTCCAAACCATTAAAATTTATAATTTAACACTATAAATTATCTTGATTAAAAAAGTTGTTTTCAGTTAAAATATAGTATTTTTTACTATTCACCCAAATATGAAAGTTATCAGAAAAACACCAAAAATTTATTGAAACTAAATTATTATGTCCTGATTCTAAATAAGAAGTTTATTTTGCTAAATATAATATATAAAAGTTTCAAATATTGGATTTAAAAAGGGTTCATCATTAAAAGGCGGTAAAAGTGCATTTTTTTGAAATAAATACTTCTTTTATTTGAAAAAAAAAAGAATTTGTTCTTACATTATGTCCAAGAAACTCATAATATGGATTCTAAAATTATAAGGATTCTATATAGTTCAATATTCTATTAATACTATTCATAACCGCTTTTGAACAGCTAGTTTGGTAATCTTGTGGTTTGCTCGAACCCGGTGTTGCGTGTAGTGCAAGTTATTGAATTACTTTGAAAAATAACGTACTATGAAATCTTGGAGTGTTACATTGTACTTATTAATTAATTAATATAAATTTTATTATTCAGGTCATTAAGATCAATCGAGAACACCTTCAGGCATAAGGTAAGGGATCCTATCTCTCACTTTTATTCAAGAATCCCCCCTATGTCATGTCCTTTTAATTCCTAATGATGGGGTATGTTTATACACCTACCTCATATTTCCATTATAATATATAAATTATGTTATAACCATTTAACTCTCATTAATCCCTCACAAGAACACATGTTACCATGCCGAAATGTTTGTAAAGGGTTTCTCATCTCACTTTTAATTCCGTGATATTTCCATTGTTTTTCACTTATTTCTTGTATGTGGTATATGTGTACTAACATTTGATATATAATATAATTATTCTCTTTATATTCATGGTATTATGTGATTAATTTTGTGATTATTAATTTTTTTTCATACGATTCATTTGATTACAATATGGTACGGGATTTTGTCTCAACTAACATTTCATTGAGACCTACTTGGTATTATGCACCTAGTATTTCTTATGTGGTGTATCTACTACCCATTTGAGATCATTTTTCATTTGAAATTATAATTTTGTTAAATATCCATTTTCTTGTAGCATGGATATGATTATTTCCTTAAGTCGTATACCATTTCACATACGGTGTTTATTTGGAATGTTGTTTTAACTATGGAAATATTGATGAATCTGTATTCTCTACTCTATAAAGATACTGAGAAGGTACAATTTAATTGTATTAAATATATGTATAAAGAATTATTTGTAATTTTAGTGATGGTTGGGTCCCTCTATCACCCCTCTAAGCATCGATAAGTCTCATGGGACAAATCAGTTTGTGACAAACCCTTCGAGTTTGTTTCCAAAAATCAGACGGGTTTCTACCCACAGACTTAAACCATTTAGATGGTATAGTGGTATCATGTGACAAATACATGACATACAATTAATAATAATTCTATTTATTTGTTTTCATTTATTACTATCCATGAGGTTTTCACTATGACAAAATCTATGGATACGGTTTTATTATCAGTTTACTAATAGAGTGTGTTTTTCATTTATTCAGCATGCCATTTTGACTATGCCAATTTGATTATGATTCAATTATTGGTGATTCATGATTCTACTATTTGTAACACTTACTGAGAATTTTATCTCACCCCTTCCATTTTTTTACCTTCAACAGGTCATGAAGAGGAGACCATTTATTGAGTTTTTGTGGATGCAGATTATTAGTTTCTGTTATATATTGTATTTTGTTGTCTTTATCATTGTAATATGAGTTTCATGTGTGTATCTAGTTTCTTAAAGACTACTAAACTGGTCGTTTCTTTGGGATTTCATTCCTCTTAATCCTTCCAATGTAATAAGTAATGCACTGGCACTGGTATTTTGGGTTTGGTGTGTTATAAGTAGTGTGCAATGTGATGCATGTAAACATGATAATAAATGTGTACTAGAAGTATATAATGTGATATAAATAATCTAAGTAGTATAATTCACAACATAATAGGAGTATATGAAGAATTTTAGTTCAAGAATCATGTACTGGTAAACACACAAGCCCTATATAATACCATGCTTTCTATTTCGGGCTAAGAAGTGTGTACTGGAAAATAAGCAGGCCAATGATAGAGCATGTGTCACTCTTATAGACTAGAAATCACATTCCAGAAGGGGGAATCATGGTCACTATAGTAGAAACTATATCCTGGAAATAAACAGCAACAACTAGGTTTTTCAAGGTCTCCATATTTATTTCTTAGTGGTCCCATGTGAGGAATAATGGGAGGTGTGGCTGTTAAAAAGGGAGGGTTGGTGAGAGTGGGGGTGAAAATTATAGGTTACTATAAAAAAGACCTAAGATACCTCAAGATAAAGTGTATTTTTGAGATGTATAAATAATAATATCAAATAAATAATTATTTCTCTATCTATGATAAATTATAAATGGAGGTATCAAAAGACAATTAATGAATAGGCAAAAGAACTAGGAAAATAAGTCAAGGAAAAATATAAAGTAAGAGAAGGATCAACCAATTCTTGAAATTGAACAAAGTGGTAAGTGTATATCTATAGAATCTATTTATAGAGATCATTTTGATAATTCAATTACAAGATGTAAAGAGTATAAAGAGATCAAAATAGTTAAAGAGTTTTACTCTTATATTATAGATTATTTTAATAAGGATCCAATGTATTGGTAATCCAAATATAAAACCAGTAGCATCTAACCTAAGATATACAAGAACAATAAATGAAAGCAATGAAATTTTTAGAAAAAATGCTTGCATGTAAGATTTGGATTTAAGTTGAGTTTTTTTGTTATGTCTTTATTTTCATTGGTTTTGATTTTCATATCAATTAGTTTAATATGACTAATTCAATTCATCTTGTTTTTTGTTACAATTTAATTGTTTCTGTTTTTTTTTGGTTTGGTAGGTTTGAATACAGTACAATTCAACATTAGAAAATGTAACTCAAAGAAAAATGCAACCAATAAATATTCAAAATAAACATGAAGGTCTAGTTGGATACAAAATATTTTTAATCTATAGTAAATAAATTTTTATAGAACCAAACTCAATAACCCAGTTAGAGATAAATCAAAAGAACTGAGAACACAGACAAATGATTGTATATATTTCCCACCACAGCTTTAAGTTCACAATCAACTCTAATAATTGAAGTATCAAATTCATCATAAGTAATAATGGATCGGGGCCAATGGGAATAGATATAGTGTCAATTCCATCATCATCATCATAAAAAATATGTCTTGGTATTACTTTAATAATGACACCAAATTTAGGTTGAAGATGATATTTGACATAAAAAAACTTTTTTTCCATTGATTCCAATGCATATGTTTCATTGGTATCAAGAGTGTGAGTCATGTCAATAACTCTAAATCCACAATTACAGATAAATTTTTCATTCCTAGTCATCGAATCAAACCACTGGAATTTCATCATAGTGAATCGACCATGAGAGTAATAATCCAATATTAGTATTTTCTCAAGGACTCCATGATAAGATACATTTTCAAATCTAGGTCTATTATCTGATGCACTAGCATAATAGTATTTTTTGGTAGTTAACATAACACCACCATGTTGTGTTCTCATGTTCTTTTCTCATTGAGTGATAATAAATCCATACCCATTGATCACAATTAATTTTCAATCATGAATCATAGAATTAGAACCAAAAGAAAAAGATCTCATTTCTTCATAGACAGAGCCAGCAAGAAAACTCAATACCTAAAATATAAATGAATATTAAAATTAATTAAATATTTATTTTATTAATTTATTACATTAATATTTATACCTTAAATTTCAACCAATAAAAAAACACTTTTCTTTGAAAAGTCTCTCTCCTTCTCAATGGTAAAAATAGATGCTTTCTATTTATCATTTTTTTATGTTCTCTTCTGAAAAAAATAGAAATAGTTTAACATATATGTAAAACTACATGAGATGAAATAAGACATAAATGTTCAATTTACTTACTTGATTTAGTCATCGAACAAATCACAGTTAAAAAAACTATGTGTTGTGCCATCTCCTACTCTTCAAGGATTAATGTTGTCAATGTATATAATCTAGAAATTCCCCCTGTTTGGGGAAGTGATAGAAAATTGGGTTCAATTTTCTCATATTATTCTTCTTTATTTCTCATTGGTTTGTTTTGTCTCGTAGTCAAATTAGACAAATACATTAAACATAAATCCATAAATTCTTGATCCAAGTAACCTTTTACAATAGAATATTTGGGATGATTTATGTTCCATAGATAAGACTTTAATGCAAACATATTTCTTACAGTTGGATACATATAACAAAAAGAAACAGAACCTATGAGAATTATTTCGATTGGAATATGGATAGTTATATGCATCATGCATGTGAAAAATTATAGAAGAAATATTTTCTCTAACTCGCACAAAATTAATTTTGGATTTGTCAACATTTTTTTAAGAAAGAATTTGATAGATTCTTATCACAAAGATCTCTAAAGAAATGGAACAACTGAATAACTGAAACCCTTACATTATTGGATAGAATATTATGGATTTTTATTGTAATCAAATCATGCAGAAGGATGTGATAATCATTAGTCTTCAAATATTTCAACTTCCAACTCTTTTTTTTATTGACCCATTTTGATATGTTTCTTGAGTAGCTATTAGGATCTTTAATAGTCTATATTACTTCTAGAAATTGATTTTTTTGGTAGGTGTCGTCACATATGAATCACATGGAACTTTCTGTTTATTTTCACTAATACACATAGGATGCAATTATGGTCTAATTCCACAATCTGCCAAGTCATGTTGAGATTGTAAATCATATTTTGTCTTTACATTGACATTTATAATAATTGAAAGAAACATTTCATATATATTCTTTTCAATGTTCATTGCTTCTAAGCATTGATGTAAAAAATTGGTTGACCAATAAGGAAACTAAAAGATGATACTCCTCTTCTTCCAGATGTAATAGGTTTTAGTGGAAACATTTATTCTATTTTTAGATTTCATATGACTCTTCTCGAATGAAAAACTAAAATATTTTAATTTATTATGCACATCAGTTCCAGACATATGCTAAGGTAGATTACTGTTTTCCATGGTATTGTCAAATATTTGACTATTATTCCTATATGTATGGTCTATTGGAAAGAATTTTAGATTTCCCATAAAGCTTAAAATACAATGATATTTCAATATTCTGGATCATGTATTCCTCATACAAACATTACATGATATTTTTTCCTTTGTACTCCATCCATACATCATTTCATAAGAAGGAAAATCATTGATCATCCACATAAGTGTATCACGCATCTAAAATATGTCTTTTAAACATGCATCGTATGTGCGCACACCCATATTTCAAAGATGTTTTAGCTCTTTTATTAAAGGTTTCATGTATACATCTATATCATTGTCAGGATTAGAAGGTCTAGATATGAGTATACTCATGAAAGTGAAAGTTTTTTTCATACACATCCATAGAGAAAAGCTATAAATGTGTATGAAAACTATCCATGTGCTGTGTGAAGTGAGAATATACCCAAATAGATTAAAACCATCACATGAAAGACCCAGCCTCACATTACACATGTCACCGATGAAATCAGGATATAGAGAATCAAATTCCATCCATGCAAATCTATCTACAAGGTGAATCAATTCATCATTATTCTTCTTTCTTTTTGGTATCATTCCATCGAATTTTTATTGATATTTCATCAAAAATGAAAAGATTCTGGAGTTTGGGGATCAATGAAAAGTTCCACATTACTTTATTTGGCACACGAGATGGTGTTTCATTAGCTTTTGGATTCCATAAAGATGTATCATATTTAATACAATCATTCTGTTTAGTATTTTCCTCCCAGAATAAGCTGCAATCTTTTAGAAAAGCATGAATTTTGTTTTTTTATCCAAGTTCCTCAATTAACTTTCATTCCATATAGTGTTTTAAGGGAATTTCTACATCATCTATAATAAATTCCTTCAAAAAGGAAATAATGTGATCGATGTAAGTATTAGAAATATCATATATTATTTTACCATGAAACAATTCGATTAAAAATTATAGCTTCTTCGTTTTACCACATTGTCAATATAATAGAGTCATGGAAGAATCATTCAATTATTTAATCCTATCAACATAATCATTTTAATTAGAGGCATTATGTGTGATCATATCAAAGTCTTATTGGTTTTTCATCCCTTCTTTCTCTTGATGACGAATAAATAGAAAATAGTCATCTAACAAATTCTACAATCTAGTCCTCTCATTTGGATCATGAGCATTTTGAGATTGTATTTTATGCCTATTGTGATACCACACATAGTAGTCTGTTTGAAAACTATATCAAGTTATATGGTAGTTAACTTCTTCACAGATTAACCAAGGCCTTCCAACATAATGATAACATGGTCAATGTATGTGGACACTATCTAAAGCATTTTCAAATGAAAAATATAAAAATTTCTCCAACTTGTTTTGAAAATTGATTAAGATCCGATCAGTTTCATACATCCAACTTCTATCCATTCTGTAAAAAAAATTGTTATATGTCATTTCTTAAAATCGGTTAAATAATATTGAAGTTTAATCAAAAAAATATTTAATGAAACAAGAAATATTCAACTCATATGAAACCATAACTGACACACTAGTCTATATGATAATTATAATATAAAATACAATGAAATACTACATATATAAAAAAATACTGTAAATATAAAACCATTATATTTAATTCCATTATATCAATGACTAATAATGTGTCAAATCCATCGAGATTCAAGGATTTAATTATTAAAAAAAACTTATGGAATATAAATACCTATGTGTGTTATTTAAATGAGATATTCTGTATATAAGAACATCTATCAATAAATCTACTAATAACTCCCACAACAAGGACTAGATAATCCATTAAAAGATCCAAATTTAACCACTGAAACTCCACACTCCATGTCCCTCACTTTCTCTAGGAAATTTCCATTATATAGTACTCATATAAACTATTTTTACACATCTTAGATATTCCTATGAATAATTTGAGTATAATATGTTTACACATCTTAGATATTCATATTAAATAATTTTTATTTTCTTATAATTACATGATGTATATGGACATATTACATGTTTTGTACATAAAAATAATTCCATAAGATACATTATTCATATATTTAAGGAATATCATGTAGATAAAAATGTTTTTAAGAATATGTGTATTTACTTGGAAAATAACACATCCTTTATATCATGATGGCCATATAGGTATATATTATATTAAATTACATAGTACACCTCCATGGTCATTCAAAATATTTCATAGATTCCTTATCCTATGGAGGAAGACATTTTATGAATGGATGATCATATGTATGACTAACTTATATATGTGTTGGTTTTCAATTTAATGTAATTAATTATTATATAGGTTTTGAGATATCATTTTTAATGGAATAAAATATTATGACCTTCATATATTCACTTCTTATTTGTTATTTATTATCTTGTGTTTCCTTGATTATTTTATATATCCACAAACACCTAGTTTCCATCACATAAATGTGATTAAAAATTAATAAATAAAGGTGCTCCTAGGAATGGGAAGACAGATCGAGACAACATAAAGATGAAACCATCCAATGAGAATACACTGGTTAATGGTGTAATGATTCAAATCTACACTAACCCTAGATAATATAGTTATTTCCAATGGTTTTAGTGTCGATTTATCATCTACTCAATAAACTGAATAGGAGTGACATCTCATAGTGTTGCAACATGTTTATTTTATATTATCTTATGTATACTTATTTATTTATGTGATATAATTTAATTTAAAAATTAATAATTAATGATTTTAAATATACTAAAATTGAAACTGATATAAAATAAATTGATTATAAGTAAATTTTATTATCAATAAGTGGTTAATTAATGATGGTCTAGACCTACAGCTGTATGAATTTAAAATATAAATATAGAGATTTTACTAACTAGAACCAAAATTAAGTAGAAAAAATAGTAATGAACCAATCCAAAATTTAATAGAACTAACCCAAACCAAACCGAACTATCATTAGAAATAAATCTCAGCCGTCCACCCCTATTCCTAAACATTACATATTCTTCCATGTGTATGTTCATGTACATTTTACATTCCCAACCTAGTCAAAACACAATGAAAACTGAAGGTATAAAATAATAAAAGGGATGAATGTAAAAAAAGGGATGAATAAAAATAATACGGTGAACCTCGGGTTCTAGTCTGGAACAAGAGGTAAATAATTTATTTCTGTTGCACATGTCAAAGTAATTATAGGGAATGGTGAACCTAGACACATTACATATAGTGTATATTCTAGACCAAAAAGGAGTTCCAAATGCACAACTAGTTATTATGCTTGAAATGAAAACTTGTTGATATCATCCCTGTATTATAAAGACATAATGATAAAACACTAATAGGACATAGGAATCTAATTGATCAATCTATAATGAAAAAAAATAATTTATGGATAACAAAACTATAGAACCTATCATGGTCCTAAGCCCTCTATAACTAATAGGGATATGATGTACATAATTTCCCTTCCAAAACTACTTAATTGGCCAAAAAATTATCATCCCCATTTGGGAATCCTTTAATGAATACATAGACCGCAAAACTATCAAATGTTCTTGAAAATATTATTATGAGGGTTTTCACTCTTCTAGATCACCCATTAGATATCTAGGCCCAACACAAACTTTCCAACCTACAAAGGAGAGATTAAAAATCAATATGATGTTCAATACTCAATTCAATAATATACCAATTAACTCCTCCTAAATTAAAATCCTTTGAAATAAACTATATTAAAAATGTTCATAACCAATTAAATTTGAGTTTGGATATTTATTATACCCAACTTTATTAACATTGAAACATATTTCGTGGTGTTTTAGACCAAAAATTAAAAAAAAATCATGGTTAATATAATACCTCAAAGATTCTAAGACCACTGATTTAATATAAAAGAATACTCAAATGAAATCATATACCAGATCACTTTCCTAGTTGGGAAGATAGTAATTTACCTATAGCTAGAGTTTAGAATTAGATCTAGAAGGGAGAAGTGGATATGTGTATGTTGTTTCCAGTTCTAGATTAGATTTGGATGGGAGTGATGATAGGGATTATAGGAGGAAGATGCGCACACTATTGTTGGTTCCAAAGGGAGGAGGGGATACGCACAAATGTTACTGCTTATTCCGGAGGGAGGAGCAGAGACCCAAGCACATGGTTTCTAGTTCTGGAGGAAGGAGGGGATATTCACACATCGATAGGGTTAGAGAAACTATAAGGAAGGTGGGGAAGAATCGTGATGGTTGGATGGGGAGTCAAGTTTAGATCATGACAGGGAGAAGAAAAGGAATAGATGGGCCATGATGATTTTGAGGGAGAAGTTACCAACGGTTTGTAGAAACTATTGGGATAGATTTTTTTCCTAACAGTTATTTTAAAACCAGTGGTAAATACTCAACCAAAACATCCTATCCCAATGGTTTAGGAAAACCATTGGGATAGGTGAGTTGTTATATACATCTATTCCAGTAGTGATTCCACTCCTTGTGGTGTAATAGGATCATCATCACTCACTAAGACTACAGTACAATTATATGCTTCATGAACTAATGGGTTCCATCCATAGGCTTTTGAAATAAAGATTCTTCAAACAATGGAAGAGTCTCCAGAGTAATAAGATACAAGTCCAGAGACTGTGAGAGGTAACATCACTATAGCTTTATCATTAGTGACTACTTTATTTGGTACCAGTGTATCTCATTTATTTATTTCAACCCATATTGTGAATATAATTAATCTTCAAATGGATCTTTTAACTTATGTTATGGATATTAATACACCCCTAGGAACGAATAGATATTAGGGCCTCTGTAATCCTGCTTGTTTTTTCTCATTATCAAATATCAAGCTTTCTTGGGATTTTCTGGTTCTCAACATTAAACCTCTTTATATCATATTCGAGATAGATTGTATCATTGAAAATAAGTCCTAGATTGATTGTTATCTTCGGTGGGTCTCCTTCACTACACCTGATAGGGTGTGTTGTATATTTCAAAGAGAATGGGACCTGAGGTCAAGTAGAGTAATACCCTCTTATCTAGAGTTGGTAAATGTAAAATATGTGTTCACTTTTGATCTGGTGTGATAATCTTTGAGTTGTGATATCCCTATATTTTTCTTCGAGTTTCCCAATGTTTTTCCTTCTGAATTCTCTAGTTCTCTACGGGTAAGGGAAGTAGAGTTTTCTATTGACTTAGTGTTGGGTAATCATCTGGTATCTGTTCCTTCTTATCACATGGAACTAGCTAAAATGAAATATTTGAAGACTCGGTTGGATGATCTTCTGGAGAAAGGATTTATACGCCCTAGTGTGTCACCTTAGGTGGAACTGGTTCTCTTTTCTAAGAAATATGATGGGTCTCTTTGCCTTTTCATTGATTACTAAAAACTCAATCAAGTTACGGTGAAGAAAAAATATCAATTTCTATGGATTGATGATTTTTTTAACCAATTAAAAGGGGAAAAGTGACTCTAAAAGATTGATCTTTAATCTGGTTACTATCAGTTGGGGATAAAATAATTTGAAATTCAGAAAACTAACTTTAAGAGAAGGTACAACCATTATGAGTTCCTTATCATTCCATTTGGTCTATCTAATTCTCCTTTAGTCATCATGGATTTAAGTAATAGGATTTTCCACAAGTATATTGATACATTTTTTGTGGTCTTTGTGGATAACATCCTTGTTTACTATAAGTTCAAGTAGTATCATGTGCATCATCAGATAGTAGTTCTTGAATTGTTGAGAAGTCACCAACTTTATTCTAAGCTATCAAAATGAAATTTATGGATTTGAGAAGTGAAGTTATTGGGACCTGTGGTGTCCGGAAATGGTATATTAGTTGACCTTGAGAAGGTAAAGGCTATTATGACATGGGAGAAACCATGGAATGTTTTTGAGATTTTGAGCTTCTTGGGTTTAGCTAGCTATTATCACTGGTTCATTAAGGACTTCTCAAAGTTGGATTCTCCAATGACTACTCTAACTAGGGAGGGAGTAAAGTTTTCTTGGGGTGATAAATATCATAATTATTTTGTTTACCTAAAATTTCTTTTGAATACTATGCCAGTGTTGACTCTTCCAAAGTTCAGGTAGGGATATGTGGTCTTATATGATGCATCAAGTTCAAGTTTAGGTTGTGTTATTATGAAGGGTGGTCATGTTTTTTAATATGTCTCTTGGAATCTTAGGACACATGAGAATAATTATCCAACTCATGACCTTGAACTCATAGTTTTGATGCATGCGCATAAGAGTTGGTGGAACTACCTTTACAGATAAAGTTTTACCATGTATTCCAACCACAAAATCTTGAGTTATATCTTCTATCAAAATTATTTAAATCTTCTCTAGATTAATTGGGTTGAATGCCTATAATATTTTGAAATTGACATTTTCTATACCCCAGGGAAAGGGAATTTCATCATAGATTATTTGAGCAGAAAACTTTCAACCCAAGATATAAAGGAATCATCAGAAGAGTATAACTTGATGGATCTTTTTACACAATTTCATATTGGAGTCTAAGAATCAGGGTTCTAGGTTTCCTTGACCAGTGTTCAGTTGACATCTGATCTTCTCAAAATGATTCTTAAAGAATAATAGCTTGATGATGAGTTCCATAGAAATAGATACTCTCTTTATAGTGGGGAGACCATTATTTATTGGTCATTATCTACAAAGGGAATTCTATGCTATCAGAATCGTTATGTGGTATCATTATCAACCAAGAAATTTGTGGTGGGGGATTTTCATAAATCTCAGTGGGAAATGCACTTAGAAAACATGAAGATGTTCTATGATATGCGACATATATTCTGGTGTCCATGTACGAGATGGGGCATTGATGAATTTTTCTCTCATTGTTATATGTGACATAAAGTCAAGGTCGAGCACGAGAGACCTTTAGGTTTTCATAAACCACTTCCAGTGCCAACCTAGAGGTGGTATGAGATCTTTATGGACTTTGCGGTTTGGTTTCCATGTACCTAGAAAATGAAGGATGTGATACAAGTTAAGATCAATCAGCTGACTAAATCATCTCACATTATACTCATTCATGATACAACCAAAGTTGAAGAGATTATAAATCTATATTTGAAAGAGATTGTTCATTTGTATAGAGTTCTATATGATATAGTCTCTAATAGAAATCCTTGGTTCACTTCTCATTTTTGAAGAGACCTCTAGGAGGAATTGGGATCTCAGGTCTATTAGAGCACGACATACCATCTACAATCAGATGGATAGATAGAAAGAGATATATAGATTCTTGAGGATATTCTCCACACATATATTCTTGACTTTGGTGGGGATTGATATGACCATCTAGGGCTGTTTTAATTAGCATATAAAAATAGTTACTAGTCCTCAATTATAATGGATACTTTTGAGGACTTGTATGGTTGGCCTTGTAAGTCTTGGTTGTGTTGGTCGATGATTGGTGAAATTTCTTTGGTTGGACCAAGCTTGGTTCAAATGATAAAATAAAATATTTATTTGATTTATTATAGAATGTTTATGGAAGAGATATGGTATAATTATTATGATGATTTTCATCATAGTTTTTTGGAACTCTCAGTTGGTGACTAGGTATTCTTGAAAGTTTCACCTCAATTGGTTCATTGACAGCTTGGGAGACAAGGGAAGCTTGATCCCCACTTTGTGGGACCTTTTGAGGTTTTTGAGTAAGTGGGAAAGTGTCTTTCCATTTATAACTTGAACCACATTTGAAGTCAAAACATAACATGTTTCATGTATCTCAACTATAAGAGTATCTTTCTGATCCATCTCGTGTTCTGAGCTGGAGTGATCTTGATGTCGATCTTGATTTATCTGTGAATGATCATCTACTCGAGATAGTTGATTCTAAAACCAAGGTAATTCATAGGAGGAAGATACCTTTGGTTCGAGTGCTATGGAATCAAGGTTCTGATACTCATGAGATGCTGGACAGAGAGGCATTGTTGAGAGAGTAGTGGGCTCATCTTTTTGACCTGGAAGCTTCTTAACAGGATTTTTGGGTACAGAAAATTTATATATTGAGGAGATTTTAATATCCTATTTTTGTTTCTAGGTACTCCTTAACCTATATTTTAATCATGTTTGGGTTGGGATTCATTTAGGGATACTTTGGGTGAAAATATGGAGAATTTTAGAAGTTATTGGGATGTGCATGGTTGGCGCATGGTTTTCCCAAAACGTGCACCCTGCTAGTGAAAACCATGAAAACCGAGATAATGAGGGTTTTCATAGTTGGTTCATAGTTTTACAAATCTTGCAACCAACAAGGACAAACCGTGAAACCCCACTAGCAATGGCGCATGGATAGGTCACACGATTTTTCTAATAGTGCAGCCTTTCCCAGCTAACTATGTGCGCAGCTTTTAAATAATCCAAAAATTGATTAAAATTTTCCTGAACCCCTATTTTGACCCCCACTCAACCCTAACTCAAGGTGGGGAGTTTTATTAGGTATTTGGGGATCCCAATATCTAATTTTGACTCCTCTAAACCCTATCCAAGTTGGATCAAAGCTAGGTGATCTTCATTCGATCCTTTCCTGGAAAGATTCATCTCCCTATTCTCTATCTCCCACTCTCTCCTTCTCTCCTCTGTATGTTTTAATAGATCTCCATGTTTTTGGAGGCTCTAGTCCACTTTGTTTCGGATCTTTAATCTAGATTTGATTATCGGATCTTTATTTCTGACATTCTTTGTTGGAGTTTCCCAGTTAGGGATTTGTGATTCGTGATCCCATGATCCTAAGGTAGGTGGTTTCATTTAAAATTTTCCATTTGATTAACCCTAAATTTATTGAATTAAATTAGATTGATTAATTTAACTTTAATTTCTTTCAATTGGTTTGTTAAAAACCCAATTTCATTTAATTGGGGATTTGAATTGGATTTAGAATGAAATTTTTGAAAAAATCCCAAATTCCATTAAATTGGGACATGATTGTGAAATTGATATAAAATTATGTAATTTAAATTGTGAAAATTAAATTGTGAAATTGATTCATGAAATTGATTTCAAATTTGGATTTGAGAAAATGGATTAAATTGTTTTGATATAAACCTTATGGTTTTATCCTATAAAAATTCATGATTTGATTAAAAATCCATTTTGGATTTTAAATGGAAGTTGGTGTTTTGAAATGGGGAAAATGGGTTGAATTGTATTTTAAACGGTTTTGAAATAAATTTACCATTATTGATTATTGTTTGAGAGCATGCAATAATAGGTAGTTAGTGAGTTATTAGGGACAAACACACTAGTATGGGAATGCCCTAGAAACGGATTGATGCTTTATAACTCTAACATAAACATATAGGTAAATCTTATCCCTAGTGGGATGTTGGTTAGTCTTCTTTGGATAGTGCCAGAGGGATGTGTGTTCACATTATCATTTTTCATTATATCAGTGTGTGAGGATCCCATAACCTGGAACTATCGTACCTCTTAACATTTGGCCATTTTTCTCGTGTTAATGCTTTGATATATATTCCATTGCTTGTAAACTATTTTACACATGCCTTATGAATTTATATAAATTATTTTATATAAAATATTTATTAAGATATCTGTTTAAAGTGATTATATTAATTAAAATGTAAAACATGATTATTTTTTAATATGTTTTTGAACTACCATGCCTATTTATTTGAAATTGAAATCTTTATTTGGTTAATTAATTATGGCATCTTATTATGGAATCCTTGGTGATACCCTACTAGGATTTTAGCTCACACCCTACCTGTGCCTTTGGGAACTTGTAGATTTCCTCCTTCTAGGTAAGATAAAGGGGAAAGAACCACTTGGAGGTGGTAGTTGTTGTTGATATTTGGGCTTGTGTTGTTGTGTCCATTCGGACTTGGGTGGTTATCCTATTTTATGGTAATTTTTTGATGTAATTTTTATTGTTTGGACCTATTTGACTTCTAGTACAGTTCTCCCTATGGAGTTTCCCTTGTATGCATACTACCTTGTGTCTCTTGATTCTGTTGTGTTTGTGGAAAATTCATTCCCACTTTCAAATTGTGTGATGTATGGTGCTAGTCACCAACCCATAGGGATTAGGAATTCCCCTTAGGCTATATTAGGATCGGCTTGGGTGCCAGGGTACCAGGGTATTCAGGTCGATTCGTGACATTTACCTCCATGTTCTTGGAAGAGTCTCCAACATTATCTAAACACTAATTTGAACTAAAGTATGAATTATCACCCCTAAACTGATGGACAATCTAAATGTACTATCTAGACAATGGAAGACATGTTGAGGGCATTCTTGATGGACTTTAAAAGATGATGGGATCAGTATTTTCCTCTAGTCAAGTTCTTGTACAATAATAGCTATCACTCAAGCATCCAAATGACCCCATATGAATCCCTTTGTGAGAAGATATGTATAATATATACTTTTTGGAATGAAGTTTGTGAAATTGGGATATAGGGACCTGAAATGGTTAAAGAAATGGTAGAAAAGGTCATGACCATTCAGCAACACATCAGAGCTTCTCAAAGTCAATAGAAGATCTACACTGATAATTATCACTAAGACCTAGAGTTTGAAGTTAGAGAGAAAGTGTTCCTTCAAATGTCACCATGGAAGAGATTCAAGAGATTTTGGAAGAAGGGGAAGCTAAGTCTTAGGTACATCATCCCCTTTTAGGTTCTTTATTTTATATGATTCGTGACTTATCTACTAGCACTCCCACCAACCCTATCTCAAGTACATGGAATATTCTATGTGTCCCTCTTGTGGAAGTACATACCAGATCTCTCATATTTATTGAATTTAGAGGTGGTACATCTGGAAAATGATCTATCTTATAAGGATAATTTGATAAAGAACTTAGATCATAGATACAAAGTTCTTCATAATAATACATTTCACCTAGTCAAAGTACTATAATGGAACTATAAGTATGAGGAGGAGACATAAGAACCAGAGGATGCAATGAAGTAGAAGTACCCCATCTATTTTCATCTTACTAAGGAAAAAAATTTTGAGGATGAAATTTTTTAAGTAGGGAAGAATTTAACAACCCATAAATTATCGATGTAATTTCCCTTTTGATTATATAATTGTGTCATAATTAGTAATGTAGTATTATATAAAGCACATAAAACACATAATGAAAACTAAAAACATTTTAATATATTGACTTGGACAGTATATTTAGAGAATAAGTATATCCATAAGAATTAAAAATATTATAACGTGATAAAAAATAGAAAATAAGATAACTAAAATATGAAAATTTGGTTTTCTTTATCCATCAAAATAAATGTATTCATTAAAAAAATTGTATAAATAAAATATAATATTTGTAATTTAATATTCATCATGAAAATAATATATATATATATATATATATAACCTTTAAATAAAATATAAGTGAATGAATAATGAATAAAATATGTGGTATTTATATAAGGTAAGGAACTCATATGACCATTACAAATCTGACCATTGGAATAATAATCTAACCATTGGAAAATTAATATGACTATTAGGAATAGTAACTTGACTGTTTGAATATTATACTCACTTATATAAATATAAAATAAGATTTAGTTATCTTATAAAATTAAAATATGACATATTTATATCATTATGCAAGTAAATAAATGTTGTAAAAATGATAAAATAGGTGTTTTTATTTTTGTAAAAGTTTTATTTTCATTTCTATAATAAATATATAGATTTAAAAGAAATTTTATTTAAATAAAATGGGTTTATAAATTAATATCAAGATGTATTATAATCATAATATAATTTTATGAGACCATATGTAGTTTTTAAAATGGTCTGAAAATTGATCATAATATTAAAATGGGAATTTTTCAAATAAATAAGGATTTTATTTAAAAATTAAATTTATCATATTTAGAAAATTATTTTCATAAAATGGATTTCATTTTTGGAATCTACACATCAAAAAAAGTCCAGGGTAAATTTTTGGTATTTTTCTAAAATAGTTGAATTTTTTGTGAATAGTGAAATATGGTAAAATGTGATTTTTAACATTATAAGATAAAGAAATGATTAATTTTAAAATGGATGATATGGGAATCCAATATTTAGAAATCACATGAACCATTTACTTTATATAGCCACAAGAAAAAATATTATTGGTATTCTTGATGCAAACTAATAAACTAATGAATATAATATTCAAAAACACCCCTCTCCTCCCCTTATAAATACCAACCAATATCATCACACCATAGAATCATTGAAGAATACCTAAACTCTTAAAAAATATCTCCTCATATATTCACCATGTCCCTATAAACTTTGGTCACATAAAAATACTAATCCAAGGTGCCTTAAGTGAAATCCCAAGATTATATATCCAAAGGAGAAGGTAATACCCTCAACCAAGTCTTGTTTTTTCTTCCTCCTTATCCTCTAAAAAAATTAATTCAAAATGGAATAATAAATCTATTATAATATATATTCTATAATTTTATTATGTTAATATAATATATATCACTCATTCTATTCTCTTCTCCTCTTATTCTAAAAATTAAAACATCATCCATATTATGTCGATTCACCAACTCTGTGGACAATGAGTTTTTGTTCTTCCATTATCACCTTCATAGTAGGTTTAAATTCACTTATAATGGTTTAAAGTGAGCTAAATATTTATATTATATATTTTTTCATATTCTAAAATGAATATATATCAATAATATTAAAATAAACGTAATAAGTTCATCATGGTTGGAAAACCCACCAAAATAAACTAACTGGAGATATCGAGGCACACAGTGAAGCAGATGGGCTAGGGATTTAAAACTTTTATCACCAGATAGATCTAACTATTTAACCTCCAATTATGTGCATCCTAGTACAAATGGATATGAATCTTTCATGAAGTAATTAATCATAAAAATTAAATCAAATAATTACCTCTTTCGATATGAAGGCATGTTCAACAACTGCTCATCGTTGGGGACCATTACTCAAAGGAACCAATGTTGAATACCTATTGATCATACATGAATGATTTAAAAAAATTTGGTAACATATATCATTTATATATAGGTTCAATCATAGAGATTCAATGATTCTTTTGACATCCCAATGATAACCGCTACGATGATCCTTCGATCTGTGAAGGATAACTCAGATCGGTTGCTCAAATCAGCAACTTCTCTATTTAGGACATGGGAGAGATGAGATATTAGTTCTCAGTTTTGAGGGGATGAATACTCTCTCTAAAAATATCTCCCTCTTGACTATATATTGTATATTAAACAACCGAAAAAAGGTCCACAACCCCCATATAAGTAATTCCCACTAAATAATCTATAAGCGATGCATTATGACCAACTAATAATGTCATAAACATCACTTAGATTTATTTTATCACTTAATTGTAATATAATAAATATATTTCATGATAAAAAAAAGTCATTAACTCAAATTTATATTCCCTAAAATATTAAACCAACCTTAAATATTAAAATAATATGCATTCGTTAAATATTTTCTCATGTATTCATTTAATATCTTGAGAATACTTTTAATAAATAAATTTAATGAAAATTATTCTAAATTAAAATAATATGAATTTATTTATTTCATGATGGTTGTTCAAACTTAGATATGTCCCAGACCCTATGGTGGGTCTTACCATGTCCTATACTCCAATTCATTAGAATTGGCCTAGAATTTTGAATACTCTTAGTGTGTGACCCTATAGACCCTTATCTTGATAGTGTTTAATACTATTAACAGACCAAGAGTGGAGTCTAGTAACCCATAAAGGTCCCTAAGGAGATAAGGTATAGTCAAATAAATGATAACGTCATATGAATACACACTGTGTAATATAATCTCTTTGTCTCATGATATCTCATAAAGCAAGGCGCACACTTTGTGTCATCATCCTTTCTTACTTCATTATTTATTGACCTTACTAGACAGACTTACCTTATTCTACCATGTCCATGGATTTAGCAAAGATACTATTATCCTGATCAAATGGTCCTAATATATCACTTCCTATCAGAAGAAAAAAATATCTTGATTATTCAATCAGTATCATACCTCCAATGGTGTGCCCAATGCAAGCTACCTCTCCAGGGAATAAATATAATAGTTTTTATCTTGTATAAAATTATGTAATCAAATGGTATACACTGATAATAATCTCAAATAGAGAGACCAATACACATGCTTGTAAATAGGAACTACCAATGACACCTAAAACATTTGGTGTTCCTATTGACATATCAATCCTCATGATCTCATCAACTCTAGATCACTAAGTGAAAGCTTCATGAAAAGAAGTCAAATAGTTATGGGCCCCCAGAACCTAATGGTCACACATAATCTATATCCTATTGAAATTATGTATCCAGACCATAGGATATAAATTTAAGGTTATTTTCATGGTGTCTCTAGGTTCTCATTATACCATGGGAACTACTATAACTTTTTGATATTATAATTAATCTAAGGAAATTACCATATAAATAGTGGATGCAAAAATATCAACACTATTATGGTAAGAATACATCATTCATAACTCATTATATACATGATATGGTAATCAAAAAGTATTTTTCAAGTTGAGTCTAGGGAACCTACTTTAACAACACTCCCACTTTCACTAGACCAAACTTTCTAACTATCCTTATTAGCTCTCACATGATAAGATCATTCTTCTATTGAATTATGGATTTAGTTATTTGGCCTTCCATGTATCTGTTACATGGATAATCTTTTATCTACTAATTCACCTCCTTGATTAAGACTCCTCAAGAGATGATATCCCTAAGTTTATTCCTTTTTTCCACTGTCAAAACTTTACATCTTGGCTGGTACCAATTGTAGGATTATCATAATTTATATTATGATAAAACTTTACTTACTAGGTTCGATTCCAAGAACTAGAATAAATCATTACACATTTTACACTTCTTCTTCAGCTATATTATAATGCATAATACACTCAGTAATTATAGATATGGCTACCACTAGTTTTAATGAGCTTCTCTTTCTCATTACCTTAACCTAACTACAATATTAGATCATATTGATATAAAAGAAGACTAGTTTGTGTCCCCTTATAAATTTTTTCCCTTCCTCTCTAAATACTAAGAATATATCACTTGTAGTCTCTAAAATAAAATTGGATAGTTTTAACTACTTCTTAGGCAGTTCTCTTATATTTTACTAATATTCTCCTACCATAAACTATATGTTGGCAATATCATATTTTGTGCATGGAATGGAATAAGTGATAGATCCATTGATAGAGCTTATGGAATTATACTCAAAAATTTAATCTCCTATTATGTATCATAAATTTCTTCTTGGATAGATTTATTTCATGAGACTTTTGTAACAATTCACTTGTGAATTATCCCAACTTTTATTTTTCAATACCTTTTCAATATATGTACTGTGACTTGTTCTAAGAAAACCATTAGATCTACCTCGATAGATCTTTTTCCCTAGAAATTAGGTTGATACTTTAAGTCAATATTTATAGAGTTACTTTAATTATAGTCTTAACTAACAGTAATACTAATAACATTTTTCATATGTTATTAGTATATTTTCTTGGAAACTATGGCACTCCCACTAACCTCTTATATATACATAGCAAAAATTCTTTACAAATGAATATTCTATGATATTATTTTTTACTTAATTAAATAATTTTATTTCAGTAAGTTTCACCCCTTATTGGGTATTATATAGTGTCACTAAATGTTTTTGGTTGTATCAAATAGATACTCTGCAAGAAATATGGTCTTGAAATCCAATTCCAAATAAAATGATCATAGAAAGAAGTTATGAAAAATAGAATTTTAATGGATTTTGGCATGATGAATTGGTAGAATTAATTTATAATTATTATTACCTCATGTGTACAACCCATGTATAGTATCTCTTGAATACCACCAATAACATTACATCAATTAAAGAAAATCTCAAAATACAGACATGATTTTGGTACATGGAATCTATTTCATAAATTCATATAAACATTTAAATCTTAATTGGTATCCTTTTACTACTTAATTATAGTATACATTGTTCTCAATGAATAATATGTCACCAACCATGGTGAATTTAGAGCTACTAATATTTTTTTATCCTTCCCATGTATTATGTGTCTCTGGAACATTTCTTTTCCACAAGCTCTAGTGGAAATTGTTCCTATGCTAACCACTTATGCATCTCTATAATTGACTAAATCCAAGCCAATATTTATCTCACTATCTCAAATAGATATTCACACCCTTTTTTATAAGTATAGTCTATAACTTGGCTATAATTTTTTTGATCATAGTGATTTATATAATATCATATATGAACTTTAGGATACTAACATATATTCACTTTGTGTTTTTATTGATGCAATTTGTTTATATCCTTAACAAAAATTTTGCATCTAAATGCATGTTATTATGACATAATTAATATATTTAATTTTATAACTCATATGATGTCCATTTTTTAAAAATAGTTAGAATATTTTTATGGTATAACATCTTTATTTTTGAATCATGTCTTGAAAATAATGTAAGTATTTGCAATGCATAGGAATCATAACATTGATTCTGCTTTTACTTACATCGTGGATCTAATATGTATAAGGAAATGTGTGTTTAGTAATTAATACGTGATTCATTTTATTAATCAATGTTTTCATGTTAGACTCATCATTGATCCTCCTTAACAACATTATTACTTTTTTGTGTATAAGGAAATGTGAGTTTAGGAATAAATCCACTATATATTTCCTGATCGATGAAGGATTGGTCAAGATATTCTTCATCACACGGGCTGAAGAAACTCATATCTTCTAAACGTGCATATTTCATACTTAAATTTTACATTCTTTAACACTCTTAAAAAATTCTTATAAAGTATATGAATTTACCTCTAGAATAAACTTGGAATAGTTCACTCTCTCTATTAAAAATAATTTTTAAAGCTTTGTGGATTACCTTTATTTATAAAGTCTTATATTTTTAAAACCAGATAAGTAAATGTGTCAAATATACCTATGGTATTTAACTATAAAGAGACTAAAAATCATACTGGGTGTATCCTTTATAACTACTTAGTTTTACTAGAAAAAAATTATCTTTCCACAAATAGGTATAACTAAGTATTACATTTTATATTCATTAGTTATTGTCAATGATTCAAGCATTGCTGAAAAATTGGTTGAGTATGATACACCACAAATGAAATTCATTCCAAAAATATAATAATGTATCCTTGTTTCCAATAGACATGTGCAATAAATTTTTTAGTATTAATCGATAAAATTTCAACTAGAATCATTAATATCAACAATTAGAATTTATGTACTTCTCACCGTTGAATTCGAAATCACCCTTTCTTATCCACTTGAATAATTCACCTTACTTCTTATAAAATTTATATACTTACTTGGTTACTGTATTTGGATAAAAATTCATGACACACTTTCATTATCTAATACCCAAAAAGTACAATAGAAACAATACTTATTATTGATGAATATACGTGAAGAAGAAGTGACCACTTGCTGCTTCAATTTAGATCATTGTATTTATCTTCTATAGACTTATCTTATGAAATATGAAGAAAATATCCTCCTATATAATGATCATAATATTTTATTTTAAGGACCTTAAAAAGTTTTCTTTAGTGTCGCATTTTCCATTTTTTATTTTTCACCTTGTATTTCAACTTTTTCACCATAAGAACTAAAGATTAATCTTTCTTTAGTTTATTATTTTCTTGAATAAACTTACCCAAAAGCTAATGAAGAATTTTCTCTATACTATTTGTTTTATAAACCAAAATGAAACTAGATTAATTGGTTAATACCAATATAATAATGGGATTTATTAAAATATCATGATCTATCTTTGTATTTACACATATTCAGTGTAATCAATATCTTATTCATATCTCACTTCACTTTCTGCTCATAGGATTCTTGGAGATTATATAACATGTAAAACCATATATATCCTAATATTGTTTCCACAACTCATTGTAAATTAATGATAGAATTATGATGTAAACATCAAATGTGATATTCATATGTCTCCTATAATTATCTTTCTCACACCCTCTCTTCATGAGGTGGTTCAACAAGTAGTGGGGACTTCAATATATAAATTTTCCTTTCACATCATAGTAATTTACACAAATTCATGTACTAAACATGTAAATTCATACTGGATAGGACATATTCTTTTCCTATAATTGATCATAGTGAACGTGTGATATTATTATCCATTATTCTATAAAATAAAATTTTAGTATATTCATATTTTATCTCGACTACTGATTAGAAATTATTAATTTATTAAATCATTAAATTTATCCTACTATTTTATTGAACCCTACTATCCCTCACAACTAGATTTAGAATAACTAGTTGTTTGAGAATTATAGAGGCAAGGATATATGAAGCCTCTCCTCGTAGTTCATGTTATGGTTATGATACTTCTTATAGAGTTTCAAGGTAGGTTTTTGACTCTCCAACTATATTAACTTGTGGATCCTTGAACTATTGAGTGAAGTCTAAGCTTTTAGAAATCATAAATTTGATTTACTCAACACTTTACCTCTAAAGATTCAACAAGCTAGCTATGGATACTTATTTTTTATCATCTATAGTTAATTCAACTCATCTATCTCATAAGAACTCCCTAGTAGTATGAATCTCCCTCGATGAGGGATGATGAGCACCTCATACACCTAGTTTTGTTCAAATTCAAATAATAGAATGTGTTACGACTTAATATTTTATTGAGGGTTTTTTTATTTCTCAAATAATGAAATAATTTACTATTTGATATTCTCATACTTAGTGATTTCACTCACATATTTACAACTCATTAAAAAGGAAACATTCATAATGTATTAAATTTTTTTAATCAATGCATTAATTGTTTATTATTTTATGTGATCGTGTAAACTTGCATATTCAAAAAACAATAATAAAACATGCATAAATTAGATAAACAATATGATTGATATTGAGAATTTTTTATTGGTTGATCCATTTACATTGAATGGATCAACCATGTACCTAAGGGTAAAATACCTGAGTTATGTCTAACTCATATCATAGCTCACACCCTGATCCAATGTATCCACTTCTCATTTGGAATACCACCTTGTCTCTACATGGTCTATGTCTTATAATGTCCTCGACACTATATATATAATCTCAATAAAGCACAAAATACATGAAAAATAATACACATAGATGTGTTGACCCTTATACATATAAAGTGGGAAAAATGATGCGTAGATTGTTATAAATAAATTAATTATTACAAACATTACACACAATTACACTAATTAATTAAATTAATTAAATTCCATACATACTTTGTTCGGTCAATGCTCAAGATCAATTGGGATGAAAATTTATGCTTAACAAAGTTAAATTCATAATAAATTTTAGTCAATGATATTTTAAATGAATTAAAATAACTTCAACTAATTTTAATTCAAAAAATTTAAATCACACAGTCCTTGAGATATTTTTTAAAAAATATTCCAAAAAAAATTATTAACATTTGAAAATAAAATCAAGCCCTCAGGAGGCCAGAAAACACCTTAAAAGGGGTTCTAAGCATTTTCCATTCCTAGATGGGGTCGGGTGGGTTAGGAAGAACCCAACCCATCCAAGTCCAATCATTAGACCAGTTGGATGGCTATCACACACACACATCATGGGAAATGCGGAGGGGGTGGGGTGGTAGTCGGCCTTCAAAAAAAATTAAAAAAATAACACATATTTCATGATGGATTAGGTTTTCTTTATACACCACCCTCATAAATAGGGTGTTCAATTTTAGTCCAAAGGGGTGGATGTAGATACCCCCACAAACACACCTTTTTCACTTGGGAATACCCACACCACAATCCCCCTCCTTTACTCTTAGTTTTTTTATTTACTTTTTTGCATCTAGATAACTACCACTCACCTACCCCCCCACACACACACCTTTTCATTTTTTTAACTTTTGTTGGGTTGATATGACTGGACAGACCCCCCCCCCCCCTCTTTCTTATTTTTTTTCTTTTTACCAAAATCATAAACTATATTATTTTGGAAAACTTTATTTTTTTTAAGAATTCCTCAATTATGTGGAATTTCTTCCAAATGGAATGCACTATTTTGGTCACTAAAATTTGGCTGAAAAATAGGGGGTCACCAGAAAATGTCACTGGAAACTGCCTCTAAGTAAAATTAGCATATGTATGTACGTATGTATGTACGTATGTACGTATGTATGTATGTATGTATGTATGTATGTATGTAGGTATGTATGTACGTATGTATGTACGTATGTATGTACGTATGTATGTATGTATGTATGTACGTATGTATTTACGTATGTATGTACGTATGTATCTATTCTTTGTTGTAAACTCACAAGAACACCAACTTTGATCTGAATTAAAACTTCATATTACTATAACTTGGTTGTCCGAGATCAGATTAAAGCTCGGTTTGGTGTGATGGGATTGTTGTGATGACCTCTACATGAATTTAATGACAATTTAATTTTCTCATGGTTTAAACCATCATGAAACCTCCCTTTGATTTCAATTGAAGTTATCGGGGCCACAGTGAAAATAGATGGGTCGGGGATTTAAAAATTTTATCATTGGATTGATGTAACTACATCGACTCCAGTGATGATACAAAAGGTCATAGATATCGTGTAAAGGAATTAATCATAAAAAATAAATTGAATTATTACCTCGTTCGATATGAAATCATATTCAACAAATTCTCATCATCTGTGATTGTTACTCAAAATAACTAATATTAGATCCCTCAAGACCATCCACATGATCTTAAAAATTCCATGGGAACATCGATTGTTAATATCTGAGTGCTGACACAAATATCTAATAATTCTTTCGACATCTCGATGATCACTACTACAAAGATCCTACAATCCGTGATGGATAACTTGGATCAGTTGCTCAGATCAGCAGATTCTCTCTCTAGAATATGGGAGATATGAACGATGATTTCTCAAATTTTTGAGAGGATGAATAATCCCTTGGATACGTAATGTCTATTAAATAAGCTATAAATTACATGTTATTACTAACTAACTATGTTGTAAACATCACTTGTATTTGTTTATCACTTACTTGTAATATAATAAATATATTATGTGATAAAAATGATTCATTAACTCAACTTGATATTCTCATAAATATTAAACAAACCTTAAATATTAAAATAATATTTGTTCATTAAATATTTTATCATGTATTCACTTAATATATTTTAATAATTTTAATAAATAAATTTAATTCCAATTATTATAAACTCGAATAATATGAATTTATTTATTTCATAGAGATCATTCAAGCTCAAACATCTCGCAAACCCTATGGTGAGGCCCACCTTTTTCTATACTAATATTCATTAGAATAAGCCCAAACTTTTGAATAAACTTAGCATGTGACCCTCTAGGCCCTTATCTTGATAGTAGTGGATACTATTCACAGGCCAAGAGTGGGGTCTAGCAACCCATCAAGACCCTAAAGGAGATAATTTATAATCATAGCAATGAAAACCTCCTATAAATACACACCATGTAATATAATCTCTTTCTATAATGATATATCATAAAGTAGGATGCACACTTTGTGTCATCATTATTTATTTCTTTATTATTCATTGATCTTACTAGATGAACTTACCTTCTTTTAACATGTCCATGTATTTAGTGAATATACTTCCATCCTGATCAACTAGGACTAAGATACCACTTCCTATCACAAGCTAAAAATTATATATTGAGTATTCAGTCAATATCATACCTCTAATGGCGCACCAAACACAAGCTTTTTTTCCATGAAATAAATGTCATGGTTTTCATATTGAATCAAAGTACATAATCAAATGGTATACACAAATAATAAACTCAATCTGAGTGACCAATAAGCATGCTCATAAATAGTAAATATCAATTACACATGAAACATGTGATGTTCTTATTGGTAGGTCAGTCCTCATGATCTCATCAACTCGAGATCACTATGTGTGAACTTCATGAGAAAATGTCTTAATGATTATGATCCCCCAACACCTAATGGTTTCACATCATATGTGTCTTATCAACATGATGTATATAGACTATAGGATATATTTTAAGGTGACTGTCATGGTATCTCTAGGTTCTCATTATAACATGGTAACTTCTATAACCTTTTGATATGACAAGTAACTAAGTAAACTTCCATATAATCAGTGGACATAGAAATATAAAGACTATTTGGTTAAGAATAAATCATAAAAAATTCATTGTATACTTGATATGGTAATTAAAAATTATTGTTCAATTTGGGTCTAGGGAACCCACTTTAACAGCACTAACTACATAACATTATCATTTTTATTAAATGAATCATCTATGTCGGAACACATATAAATATTTGGGGCCATTTTAATTTATTTAAGTGGATGAATAATATTTCATTTTTCTTCTAAAGTTATAGTCACATTTTAAAAGGAACTTAATAATTATCCACAAGTGACCTGACCTTGGAACCATGAAATGAACACCCTCATAACAACAAAATTAAACATTATATCTCATTGAAATTGTTGTAAATGAAAATAATAAAATTATAGTAAATAAAATTTAAAAGGAAAATGTTTTAAATTAAGTAAATAATGAATCTAATTTTATTGTTCACGATGTTAAGTACAAGTGAAAAACTATTCTTGACATAAGGTAAGGGATCTCTCTAAACCACACTATTTTCTTTGGGTTGTGACCTTTATATATCTTACTAACTTTATATATATATATTTTATGTTATAAAATGTTTATAAATTATATATATGTCTCTTAGATATATACCTAGCTTATTATCCCTTCCTTTTACGGGTTAAAATATGTCTTAAGTTCATTTCTCAAGTGTGTTCTTAAAAATAAAACTCGGTTAAGGGGGAATTTTCTAATATCAACCCCTTTTATGTAACAATATTCTAAAACATTTATTCACATTCATGATTTCCTTAAATAAAGGAATATTTTTGGTACAATAATTCTAGTTTACCTATATTTTTTAAATAATTTCCATGTTCATTCTTCCTTTAAAAGTCTTAAACTGATTCCTTAAAACACCATTTTGAAAGTTCATTTTTATACCAAATTCTCTACCCTTTCTCATTATTTTTTTAAATGAACACAAAATTTGAGAGATATTATTATTTTTTCAGATATGAACATATAAATTATTTAATTCCTACTTATATTTGGAATATTTATGAAAACTCCTTTAATTGTGAGATGAGGCAAGATTATGAAATACATTTATTTCCATGGGTAATTCTTATGTTTATTCCTTACGTTTGATTTCCATATATGGAAAACATAAGCGTATACATGTTATGATGGGTGTTCCCAAATAGTTCTCCAATTCATTGGGTAATGTTTATGTCTCATGTGATGATATGTATAGGATTGTGGAGTAAACATAATCAATGATGGGAATTTTTTCCGCCATGTGATGTTGTCTTGGTAGTTAGCCTTGACTTTTTTTTATGTCATGTTTCATGTTGTTCCTACACTCCTATGTCACCATGATATTTTGATTCCATATTATTTATATTATTCACTCATATGGTTATTCATGAGTCGTATCTTTTATGATATCATATTATATCAACTCATATGTTATGCTTCGTTATCATGGTTATTCCCTTACTTGGATTTTTATCCCATATATTTTGTTTATGTATTCCCAGGGTTATACTATAAAATTTTAGGAGCTAAAAAGTATTTAGGATCTCATTATTTATAATAAAATAAATATGTTTTATTTTATTTTCACTTTTATGTATTATGAACCAGTTTCTCAACACACTAGGCCTCTCAATCTTTGGGTTGTTTTAATTGGATTTTTATATTAAAAATTATGTGATAATATTTTTAAAAGTATAGGATATATATACTAATAATGGTATCCTTAATCTAGAATTGGTTATTCACAAATATTGTATGGATGTGGAACTGATGGAACCGGATGGATGCTGATGAAATCCTCTATAAATATATGGGTGTGGTCTCTTATATAGGTGAATAACTAAAAGTGTTTGGTTGTAACATTATGATTCCCCTTGGTAGTGTTTCGGTATTAAGGTAACTTGTAAATTAGTGGTAATTTCCCTTATTTGTTTCTTCAATAGAAAGTTTTTAGTGTTTACAGTGGAGTCATACTTGTTCTGAACTAAGTAAATCTCTAATGTTTTGGTGTGTATATGAGTGTTTATTTTCATTTATTTCTCCATTCCACTATGGGATTTTAAAAGTTTCATTGAAATTCATGGTTGGGTTGATAAGATTCTCAGTTTGGATACACCTTTTTATGCATTCCATCTATTTTAGAATATATGAGACCTTGTTCCATAAAATATGTTCAAAAAGAAAATTTTCAAAACGTGTGATTTATAGCACAAGTGGTATCAGGTATACTTGGTCAAAATATAAAATACTAAGATGTAAATTCCAAAAAGTGATTTCTTGTCCTTTATTTATTTTATTCGGTGGGAACTACTATTTTAAATAATAGAATTAGAAAAGGGAAAGGTGCAGTTGGACAAGTTCAATATGTCAGATTTTGGATTCTTGAGGATATAGATAGAGGACTATCTGTCCTAGAAAGATCTATAAACTTTGTTGATAGTGGTCAAGTCAGAAGTAATGAAGAAAGGGGAGTAAAAAAGACTCACCTAAAAGGTTATAGTATTGATTTAGATGATAGTATCCCAAAATATAGTCTTCAACATCTGTGAGGAGAAGACGCCTATTACATTGATTTCTAAGATTGTAAACATGTATAAGAATCCTTATATAATGAACAAGGTGGTTTAATGTGATGAATTTTACACATGAATATGTAGGAAGTAAGGTTAGTGGATGATCATGTAACTGAATTCAACAGTCTGGTGTCAGCTGAACTCTATAAGGGTAAAAAAATTGAAGATGTGTGGGCATTGATACTTCTGTCATCACTTCTTTAATCATGGGGTATGATGTTTACTATTGTGAGAAATTACAATGGAAATAATGACATATAATTAGATAAGATCTAGGATCTAATACTAAATAAATAAATAAAATAAAATTAAGTCCAAGGTTCTATCAGAATAGAATTCAGTTTGGAAGGTAGCGGACATTTAACTCGGAAAAAAAAGTCAGAATAAGAAAGAATACAGAAGAAAAATGAGATGAGGGAAATCAAAAGACCTGGTTAATTTCATATTTTGGCATTGCATAAAAATGGGAATTTGAAGAAAGACGATAATGATTGAAGGTTTAATTCTGAAAGTAATGTTTCCACTTCTTCTATAAACTCTACATCTAAGGAGGATGAAAATTTGTTGTTGGGTGATTTAAGTTAATTAAAGTCATGAATTATTGACTCTAAATAATCATTTCACTCAAATTATAAAAGTGGATACATGGGAAAATTTATGTTTGTAAGTTTTGATAAGTTTCATATTATGGATAGAGAAGTGCTTGAGGTTGTTGGTAAAGGGGATGTGAATGTTCAGACAAAGAATGTATGTGTGTTGAAGTTACAAAACATTCGTTACATAATGAGATTATAGAAGAACCTAATTTTGATAATTCAACTGGATGATGTGGGATTTATTATAACCTTTTCATATGGTGTTTGGAAAGTCACACAAGGTTCCATGGTGGTGGTACTGGGTGTTAAAGTTGTAATATTGAACCTAACTAAAAATTAAAAGGGAGAGATGGTTATCAGAATAATAACTTATGGAACTAAGAAGTTGTGGCAAGCTCATCTGGGGGATATTGATGAGAAATAAATTAAGGACTTAGATAGAACAGGTATACTAAAACTTTATTGTGTGGATTTTAGAACATAAAAGTAGTGTAATCTTGGAAAGCATTAAAAGGTTTCTTTTACATCTTCAGACAAGCCACTAAAGAACTGAATGTAGGAGTTGGTTTATATGGATGTATGGGAGGAAACTTTGGCACATTATCATGGAGGAACATTGTACTATGTTACCATCATTGATGATATCATACATAAGGTGTAGGTTTTTTTATTAAAACATAAGTATGAGGTTTTTAGAACTTTTATCAAGTGGAAATCCATGGTGTAAAAGGATTATAATGAAAAGATTAAGTGTTTATGGTCAAACAATGGTGGTGAATACGGAATAAAAAAATTCTAAAATATTTTTTGGGTGAAAGGAATCTGAATAGATAAGATTATTTCTAGAACATTAGAGAACAATGGTGTTGTAGAATGGATTAATCTAACTTTTAATGATGGATCTAGAAGTATGAGGTTACATTCCAATTTTTCAAAGGATTTTTGAAGAGAAGTGGTGAATTTTGTGACATTCCATTTGAATTAGATCCCTTCTATACCAAAGGGGAAAGCACTACCTAAAGAACTATGGATCGAAAGACCAATTAATGTGTCTCACCTGAAAATTTTCAGGAGTATTTTGTACGCCCATGTCGATGCCAAGGAAAGGGACAAGTTAATAGCAAAGTATTTTATAATGAACCATACTTTACATACATAGATATTACTTCAAAATTGAATAATATTCATTAAAAAATATAATAAATCTATGATAGGACTATATAGGTATAGTTTCTTTATAAACTAGAAAACATAAACAATTGATTCATAAGACATCTTCATTGTACCCCACTTATTTTGTTATAACTTGACCCCTTTTTGACATATCTTACTTAATACCCTTCTTTATGACCTGGGGAAAAGAAACATATGAAAGGGTGAGCTCAAATGCTCTGTAAGAGTAAATAATGGAGATATCAATCATATTATAAAAATAATACATAAGAACATAATATTTGAAAATCTTATCCTGCATATGAAAGATCATGATATCGTGTCATGGGATAAATCATAACAGTTCATAAGAATTAATGAACATAATATCAAAATTCATAACATAAGACATGAAATTTTGTGTCATACACATAAACATAGAAAATCATTTCATATTAGTCAATGATCATTTCCAAGAGCATCATAGCGGACAAATTCCATTATTGAATCGAGTTCACTCCTCATTCCATCCCTGTACTAATGAGACGGGATCATCTCTTATTCCAACCATGTCTATCTCATGAGATATAAATCTTTAGCCAATGAATTGGGGGGAGATATAGGTCCCAAAAATCTCATAATGAAATCATTATTACATGTACCACAAAAACATAAATCATTCATCATAGCATAACCCAAGGAATAAAATAGGTTTCTTAAACACCATTCCATCATAAGATAATCCATTTAAAACAAATGGATTTCATAAATAGCATTCCATCATAAACAAAATAAAACCATAGGAATAATAGGGATAGTATACTTGATACATATCATTATTAAGTAATTTCATCTTATATGGAAAATAATTTTGATAAAACACTTGAAATTAATTCTTAAGGAAAATATCCTTTCTACTTCAAAAATGTTTTCTTTTCTCAAAATGTTGCACAATTTTAAAATAAAATAATTTATTTGAAAATAAACTTTAAATATTGTAAAGTAATATTCATGTAAATAATGTGTTATAACATAATAAAAATCCATTCATGTCATATAAGTTAAAATAAATCATTCTTCTCATACTTTTGTCAGAGAGTTAACAAGTACCTCGCATCAAAAAAGACAAAAGATCTCTTTCATACCGTTTAATAAAAATTCACCAATGGGAAAAAATGAATTTAAAAATTTTATAAGTATAGAAAGAATATTTTAGAATACATATTTAGGAAACATGTACATGGATGATAAATATACCCTAGTAAATACTTGCATATAAACAATCTCAGATAATAATGAGATTACAAAATTATCCCTTACCTTAGGTCCAATTTTTTTTGTATGTATTTGAACCTCATGTATAATGATTTAAATAATGTTATTGACTTATTATATAATCATATTCATTTTTATGATATCATATATGATTATATTATCATATTTTAGTTAATAACATTTCATTATTACTCATTATTTGCGTATTAACTTCTTCATTTTCTTATGTATGTTTTATCGGATAAGTTCTTGTTCCTATTATAGGGTTATATTTATATCATTTACAGAATTATATTAGTATTTATATCATATTTATTCATTCAATTAATTTATATAATCATACTTTAATGAATATCATGTATAATGAATCGCATTGCATCGTGGAGACGGTAGGTCGTACGTACGCACAAGCAACGATATCATTCCCATAATTGTTGAATGGTATTGAAGTGGATGGTGTATAATATTTAATAATCAATATCATGTTATAATAATCATATATAGTTATTATTTCTATCATTATACCCATCCAAGTAAGGTTTTGGTGAAAAAAATATTACACCACGGTGTGGAGACGGTAAGTCGTACGCACACGCGCGTGGTGATTTCATTTTTTGTAGGATGGATAGAAGGTGGAATATGGTTGTTTCATAATAATAATAACATATCATTATATAATTTATACTGGAGTTATTACTTTATAATGAAACAAATCATGAAGATGAAATAGAAGAAGAAAGAAGTTTGAAAGAATCGGTAGAGGAGATTACCTCTTCTTCGATATGGTCCCTCTAAATCTCCTCTTACAGCACTAGAGGTGGTATTTGAAGAAAACCAGAAACTTTAGAATGTAAATAGGAAAGTTTAGAATGGAAATTTTCATGGTATATATGATATTTAAGGCTCAATGAGTTGTGAATAAATGAGGGATGAGGTTCCATTTTATAATTGAGGTGAGGGGCACTTTTGGGATATCCAAAAATATTAATTTATAATAAAATAAAATCCCATTTAAAAACCTCTAAAATGTACCAATTTTAAAGATGAGATGAGATAGGGTTATAATCTCATAAACCAATAAACTTTATACAATTTTTTATATCAATTTAAACCTTATCATTTTAATTAACACTTAATTATTCTATTTAATTTTTAACTAGGTTAACAAATATTTCAAAATTAAAAGGGTACAATATTTACTTATTTGATATCAATTAGACCATATATAAATACCTTAGAACATTTTATACCATATAATAATTATTATAAATTTTTTTAAAATGTTTTATGGTTTTTAAATAATTTAATAAAAAATAATTTTGATAAACAATCAATAGTGTCAATTTTGACACTATTCAATTCATTGATTTTTAAAAAAATATTAAGATAACAAGTTAAATTCTAACAAACTATTTTATTATATTAATAAGAGGTCAAGGTCATCTATAAAATTCATTATACATATTAATTAGACCAAATTATATTTATTTTAATATTTTTAATAACATTTATTTGATATTTCCCTTAATAAAATAACTACTACAACAGTTTTGTGTAATTATTTTATATGCTTATTAGTTGAATAAAAATTAAAAAAAAAAATTGAAACATATAAATCCTCTAGATTTCATAATAATACTTATAATCAAATATATCTTCTATATAATCCATTATTAAAATGCTATACTTATTAAAACATGAATGTAACAAGTTTATCATCACTTATAAGTGTCATAATATCTTCTATAAGGATTCAAATGGTCAATAATTCAACCCTTGGATGGTTATGGTAAAGATATACTCGACCAATAAGATTTTTTCAAGTGTTTAGATCTTTTAATAGTTATTATCATTTTAATAATAATTATTTTATTGATTTCCCATTAATTAAATAACTTATGCATCATTAAAGTGTAAGTCTTTAAGGTAATTATTTATTTCCTAAAAATTAAAAATAAATTATAATGATAAATAAAAAAATTATTTTAAATGAGTATTTATAATAAATTTTATCTTATATGTAACCTTATATTAAAAATGATATAGTTATTAAAATTTGAGTAAGACATATTTAACTTTTCTTTAAATAAAATAAATTATATGTCCTAATCTCATCCAAGTGGATTCCAAAGGACATAATTTTGACCCAAGGATAATTTAATTCAAAACACGCTTATCCAATTATATTAGTACAAGTTTTATGGTAATTTCATAATATTTTTTTATCCTTTATTACCTAATTTACCCTTTTACTGTATTAATAAAAATTACCAAAGTTGTTATTTATAATGCCCAAAAATAAAAGCGATTTACATAATTTGGACTTACAGATTTCGAATATGGAATCCATTTTTCAAAATTCAAATAATAGAAGTGGCAGTATTTGATTTAAATTTAATCTTGTTGTTGGAAAGAGAGAATGGGTTCTAAAATTTAAAACATTGCAAAAAATAGAAATGTTTATACATCTAAATTCAATGTAAAATTAATGATAATGACATAAATTATATTTAATGATAAAAATATATTATATTTATAATTTAAAACTATTCAATATTATAATTTAACCATATAAATTATTTTGATGAAAAAATTTATTTTCAATTAAAATTTAGTGTATTTCTAATATTCATGAAAACTTGAAAGTTATAAGAAAATTTTCAAAAATTCATCCAAAGTAAATTTTTATATCTCACTTCCAAATAACATGTTTATGTTATCATATAAAAATTATTAATGTTACAAAATCTTAATTTAAATGGAGTTCGCCATTAAAAGGTGGAAAATTACACTTTTAAAAAATATAGGTTTTTATACATCAAATAGAGTTTATTCATACCCTATGACAAAAATATATATTAGATGAATATAAAAAATATTTTACTAAGTATATAATATATATATTTCATTAATTTCATTTACTAATATTAATTCACTCAATTTATTAATACAAACATGAAAATATATAATTGATTTATATTTTTTTCATAAATAATTGGTATCAAATGAATTCACCATAAATTTTCATAATTTAGTTATATTTACTCCTTCTAACCTAATGGCTAGGTTAAAATGTTCATTATATACTAAGGGTGTCTCTCTGTTCAATTAAACTCACTATTGCGTGCAATGAAAGTTATTGAAGAATTAAAATTATTTAAAGAAAATATTTCATAAAAACATATGGGTGTTACATCTTGGATACATTTATTTATTACTTATAGAGATGAAAAATTTGTATTTCTTTCTATAGGATAACAATCAGTGAAATTTTATCATATTTTTAAATGTCCTCTTCAATGAG
Source organism: Viscum album (assembly GCA_963277665.1). Taxonomy (NCBI): domain Eukaryota; kingdom Viridiplantae; phylum Streptophyta; class Magnoliopsida; order Santalales; family Viscaceae; genus Viscum; species Viscum album. Next base: position 1,647,154,374 of record OY728164.1, read on the forward strand.
GAGATCTTGTGAAGGGATTGGGACTAGGCTGAAGATTTAGTTGGGAGGAAAGAAACAATGAATTCTAAGGCTGATCTAAATGAAATTTTGTTGATTCTAGATTATTCAGGGAGCACATAAGTTCATAAGGTATATCCAAGTTCTATAGAAAAAGATGATGATCATGTTCTAGAAATACCAAGGATTGATGTACTTAGATGCTCTAGGATAATTGAAGCTCAGGGAAGAAATTGAAAATGTAGGATCAAGGAGCGAAACCTCAAGGATGTAGTCTACTAGGATTAATGTCCAGTGCAAAGGTTTGATAATAGAATACACTACTTACTTCTTATAGATGATGGAGAAACTAAAACCTCAAAAACAAGTGAAAGATCTCAGTGACTCAAAATAGTATGAGTTGGCAATGAAGGAATAGATAAATTATTTGTAAGTCAATGGAACATAGGATCTAATAGAATTACTACTGGAGAAAAGTGATATAGAGAACAAGTGGGTCTACCATTTGAAGAAAGAAGTGGGTGGTAAGAAATGGTACAAGGTAAGGCGGGTTGTGAAGGGTTTTCAGCAAACAAAAGGAGTATATTTTTCTAAAATATTCACTCCCATTATAAAGCATTATACAATCGAAATAGTACTTAACCTAGTTTCTTCGAAAGGTTTTAATCTTGATCATTTGGATGTCAAGAATGTATTCCTTCATGTTTATTTTAAAGAGGAAATATTTATGAAACAACTGAAATATTTCATGGAAAATAAAACAAAAGGTATAGTATGGAGGCTCAAATGGAGTTTTTATGGGTTGAAGCAAACACCCAAATGATGGAACCAAAATTTTGATGTTATTATGGTAGAATATAATTATATCCAATGCAATGTAGATCATTGAAGGTACCAGAAAGTTTTTAATGATGGGATTTTCTATGTCATTCTTCTCTACATGGATGATATTCTCTTAGTTGGACTGGTGTAGGAAAGGTTGGAAGAGTTGAAGGTTTATTTTTTCAGAAAGTTTGAGATGAAGTATTTTGGGGCCATAAAGAGGATCTTAGGGATAGAGATCAAAAGGGCCTAAAAACCAGGACATTAGTTTTATCATAGTCAAAATACTTCTAAAAGGTGTTGGAAAGATTCGGAATGTTATTATCCAAACTAGTTACCACCCATTTGGATGAACATTTCAAATTGTCCAAGAATAAAGAACTAAGAATATATGAAGAGGATAATTACATAGAAAAGGTTCTATATTCATCGACTATAGGAAGTCTGATGCATGTCGAGGTTTGTACAAGGTTGAACATTGCATAAGAAGTGGGAGTAGTTGGTAAGTTTTTTGGGACCATATTGACATGAATCAGCCTAAGAGGGGGGTTAATCATAGTGAAACCCAATTTAAAATTTTATTTTTAATGGTCCCCTTGGTCTTACATATCATGTTTCCTTATTATAGGAACACATTCAATTTTATTCTCTCTTCTACCTCTCACCCCAAATAATAAAACCAGTGTAGAATGTAAATAATGAACATTTGGATTTTTACATGGTTCATCATTAAAGGCTAGTTCAATAAGTATACACACGGTGTTATGTCGGTGTACCAATTAATCTACTATAACACACTATTTCTATGGATATAAGGTTTTTAAAAGGAATACTTCTAATCCAGGGGAACTCCCTCTTTTCTATTTCACAATTCTCTAAACAAGGTTGGAAATTTTATAGACTTGTGAGTCTTCTTCAATAGTTTATAGACATTATGGTTTTTCTATATTCATCATGTAACTCCACTTGTATCATTGATTCAAATTGGATAATCATTTATACTTCACTTTGTTTCATTCTCCTTCTAATATTATAAATGAGATCAACTCCTCTAAGAGAGAGTTGAGTTTTTTTCTACCATTGTATAGAAGTAGAAGTGGAAATTTATTCTTTTGGATAATGATGATTTCATAAATTGAATTAACTTAGGATAATTTATCTTCCTCTTCATATATTTATATAAGTGATAACCTTATTATTATCTTGATACTAATCTTTAATACTTAGACCATATCTAACAATGGAATACTCTAGGCTCTCTATTTCTACTATGAAAATCAAATATTTAATATGGTCTGATCCAATGATTCTTCTTTCCAGATTTTCTATAAGTAGTTTTATAGAATTCCATCAATCAATCCTTAAATTGAGGGTTGAGATAAACTTCATTTATTCTCCTCTTATAAAATCATCCCAGGTGTCCCACATAATTTTAGTGTGGTAAAAATGTGTCATTTAATCTAAATAAATCCCTAAAAATTTTATCTAATCTTTCTTCTTTTGGTTTCCAATTAAATTTTCTAGATAATCTGGAAACTTCACTTTCATAGTGTGAACTACTTTGTGGAATGGCATTCCTTGACTCCATCTCCTTCATGATGTGAATATATGATTCGCAGCATGATGCTTAGTCATCAACTAAATCTTCTACAACAACTAGATCTTATGATATTTTCTCTCTCTGTTTTTCTAGATATATCAATCTTCTATGTATTCCATATTTTTCAAGAGTGGTTTCTTCCTAATTTACATGTATGGATAATTTACACACCTTTTCTTTCCAATCTTGGGTCGGGATAACTCCTTGAAAATCATTGATAAGTAGAATTCATGAAAACATTTTTTATAATTTAATTTCATTAATCTAGTAATTTAATTAATTATTTTTCCAACATATTTTTTTATTTTAATTTCTTAATGGATAAATATAATTTTAAATGATTTTTTGGAAAATAAAATAACATTTATATTTTTTTAGAAGTATTTATTAAGGAAAAAACTTATTATATTTGAATGTGAAAATATGGTTATATTTCACTTATCCAAGGGGACAAACAACAACATAAGGATGCATAGGTGTAGGTCAGCATAGGGAAAGGTGTCAAGAGTAATTCCCAATACATGTAAGTGTTAGGAAGGTATATGTGTTGGCATGTGCGGAGGAGCTGAGGCACTAGGCGATACCTCAACGAGCTATTTGAACCACTTTTCTATATCCATCATGATAATATAGATGGTCACTAAAGTATTTGTATATGTGGGATGCATGATTTGGAGGTATTGTTCATTCATTAACAAAAATGACATTGTATCACATATTTTTCACATTAAATGATTTTTTGGAAAATAAAATAAAATTTATATTTTTTCAGAAGAATTTATTAAGGAAAAAAATTATTATATTTGAATGTGAAAATATGGTCATATTTCACTTAGCCAAGGGGATAAATAAGAACATAAGGATGCATAGGTGCGGTTCAGTATATGGAAAGGTGTCAAAAGGAGTTCCCAACACATGTAAGTGTTAGGAAGGTATATGTGTCGTCATGTGTGGATGAGATGAGGTACTAGGTGGTACCTCAACGATCTATTTGAACCACTTTTATGCATCCATCATGACATTGTCTTGCATCTGTTTCACATAACCTACCTTGCACACACCCACCACTACTCAGAACCCACCTACCACTTTTCCCACTGCATTACATCACTAGAAACTAACATTGATATAGATGATAGAGCTCTATCTCACCTAAAAATGTCACTATGAACATAAATACCACCTTGAAACACAAATGGACCTCAGTTCGACCCCCTATGGTAATAAATAAATGCCATGGGAGCTAAAGGGAGCATGATCCAACCACTGTGAAGGTTGGATGATGAAGATGAAGAAAAAGGATACTAAAATTCTTGGGGGGTCTCAGTTGTGGTAAAAAAAGGAAGGTCAAATAATAAAAAGTGATCAAAATTTATTTGAAATTCATAATTTCGGTCATGGTGGTGTGTACATACATAGAGGATGAAGGTGATGATTAAAAGGGAAAATGGAATGCTAAATGAAAATAAAAAACACCATAGAAAAGTTGTTCATGCATAGATAATTTGATACCAAATATGAAAATGTTGAATAAAATGAGATGAACAATTACACTATTTCATAGTAGAAATAGAATCTTCATAGATGGGGAGGTTGGAAATGGGGGATGCTATGATATAGAGGGATCGTTCATGGCCTACGGGTGGAGTTCAGATTTGAAACGGCCATAGAAATATCTAGAACAAATATCACAAGATCATGGTTCTCATATTTGAAAATTGGAAATATATTCTATCTATTAATCACTATACATTTGAACATGTTATACTTTATAGGGAGGTTATAGTGATGTTTAACAAGGATAAGGAGTCCTATTCTAAGTGGATTTGAGGTGGATTCAAGCTGATAAAAATAAGGATCTTGGATAAAAAGATATGAAGGTTTGGCCAACCCTCTCCCATGTATGTGGGCTTGAGTATACTTGAGGTAATTTTAAGTGATGTTTCTATAAGAATAATGATGAATTTATCTTAGATGAAGAGGTGTTTCATTCAAATTTTTGAATATGTGAAGATACATCTTGGTCGAGTCCCTCTCTCCTAGATTAAAATGCATATATATTTAAAAATGATATATGTGAGGGATATTCACTCATGGATAATGTTGTTTATTTGAAGATGATAACAATGAGAGATAAAGGAGATAAAAATATAAAAAATTCGATGATGTATCAATGATGAATTTCCTATAAATAAAGGTTTATTATGCATACTTAAAGGGATGGAATTCTGGGGGATCTTAACCTCTTCCACTACACTCTAGTGAGAGGTTGATGTTGGAGGTCTTTAGGTTTTTATTTCTTTTTATTATTTTTTCAACCTCTCATGGTTATCATGAGAGTATTGGTTCTTGTGTCAAACTTTTAATATAAAGGGTATTATTTAATAAAGTAAATTTATTTTATGGTTTTTATAATGTGATCTCACATTCATTCTATTATTAATTATCTCTTATGTATTTTATGATACATTACCATTGTGTTGGGGTGAGATATTGGATTCAATATATTACATTTAAATGAGAATGAAAATTTCATTTTAGTGTTTGAGTACTTTTTAGTATGATTTCTAGAGTGTGAGACCTCCACCATGACCATTGTATTGGTTTTTCATTTTATATTTAAATAAGGTTTTGGGTTACCCACATTTGAGTGATCATAAGTACCATGATCATTGAGAAAAGGTGATATTAGAGTGTGGAGAGTGTCTACCCAGACCAAGGGATTCACTAAGACTTGATTCCAATAACATCATGACTATTATCACATGTTTTCTTCTTTGTTATTTCATAACACCAAGCATGAAAAATATCTATACAAATCATTATACTTGGTTCTTTTATGGTGGATTAGTTAATATTTTTTATTTAAAGTAGTTTCTAATTCCTTTATATTGAATTCTAGAGTGTCCTAGTCTCTGTGGGTTTGGCCTCAGCTTCCATTAGATATACTACACTTGTAAGTGGTTAGTATGCTATTTGAAAAATATAAATTATAAATCAATATCAAATTGAAGGAATAAAAAAAGACTTCTGGGAGCATCAATTTTTGGCACTATTACTGGGAACTAAGTAATGATTTAGTTCATTAGTTAGGAAAATTTGAATCCCTCCTAATTTTTTGTTTTTTTATTTTATCTAGGTTTTTCTTTCATTTTTCTTTTTTGGTCTATTTTACACTTGGTTGTGTTTCATTATGATCTCAAGTTAAAACAATATGAAGGTACACATCTAGATGCGAATTCACATTTCATATATCTCCCAAAAAATTGACATACTCAAAGGGAAGATAAAAATACAAGGGTGTGAGAAATGAATTCAAACCATAGTACTACAACCACACCTGAGATTGGAAGAGAAACTACAAATCATGGAAGAAAGGTTCAAAGAGGGATTTCTACTCTTAGAGATAATAGAAAAGAAGGATGATGAATCAAAATAATAACCCAATGATGAATCCAAGCTTGAAGCAAAACTCAAAGTGGAATCAATGACTGAAGAAGATATGGAGTTTGAATCTGAGGAGAACACTCATGTTTATGCCAAATATAAATTTCCAAAGAAATAACCCACATATATATTGAGGAGGAAGAATAAGAGGAATAAGACTCAATAGAAGATGAGGAGTAAAAGGAGTGGAAAGTTTTTGTAATATTATATGGTATCTTTGAAGATCTAAGAAATCAATAAGAAGAAGCACTCTCCATCATAGAAGAGGAAGAGAGCATGAGACTTAAAAAAGTGTAAGAAGTAGAAGAAAATGGGGAGTTTTATCAAGTTTGGATAGCACTGGAGCTTCTTTATCAAAGTCTTTCCATTACTTAGTTTACTTCTCAACAATTTTTTAATAATATTTTAAAGAAGAATAGAAGAGCTACACTGAATATACAAAAAATTCAAAATTAGGTAAATTCAAGAAGGTTAGCTTTATATCGCACTCATATCACATGATTTAATAAGGTAAAGTCGATATTAATTATAACACCATGACATTTTAAAATATATTTCTCTTTAAATAAATTTAATTTCTATAATATTTTGTGATATATTTCACATTGAGTTTAAACAAACCACAATATACTACTAAAATACTATTATTTAAATGTTATAGTTATAACTTTGCTGTTAAATTGACAGTTATGAATAGTATTAACCACATTATAAAATATATATATATATATAAAGTTCATACTCAATAAAAATTTATTGATTCTTACTTAAGAAATAAGCACTCAATTTTTAGTAAAATCATATTATTCGTCAAAAAAATATGTTTTCTTCAAAAATTATTTTTATTGTATTTTGTGATTGAATATTATAATTAATTTTTAAAAATTTTATAAATTTTATTTTATTACAATAATATCATATTTTAAATCATTATATCAAAATTATCTTATGGTAAAATTTTGTAATCTTTCTAAAATGATTGATTTTTTTAGTGAATAGTGAAAATACCGATTTTTATAAAACTATTATTTGATTTAATTGAGAAAACCCAATAATTTTTTAAATTTACCCTAAATTAATATAATTATACTTTAGTTATAAATAATCTAATTAATTTCATAGGAATAAACAATGTAGTTGATTTTGATATAAATTCATTTTTGGGCTTCAAAACACATTTTTTCTAAAAACATATTTTTTTGTGTTTTATGCATTTATATTGAAAACATTTTTGTAAATTTTAGTAATTTAATTTGATGAAATGAGTTTTTTTAATTCATAAATTAAAATTTATCCTATTATGAATTTATAATATTTTTAAAAAGAAGTTAAATTTTTAGTGAATAATAAAATATATAGTTTTTATGAAATATGACATTTTTTATGAAATCGCCAAGACATAAAAATGATATAAAATTTTATAAAGATTATTTAAAAAGTAATTTATGATATTATAATACAAATATAATAAAAAATAATTCAAAACATATAAATTTTATTTTAATTTATGATAAATTTGAAAATCATTTTCATTATCGTATAGTGTTTGCACGACACTGGAAAATTCAAATTTGGTTTCCTAATGATAATAATTGAGAAATAAAATTATTTTAATGATTTTTTTAGTCTATATTATGTATAAATTATTATTATGATTGATAGTTTCAAAATTTGGAGTCATATAACAATAATCTTATCCAAATTTTTGTACAACGTTTGGGTGAGGTTTGAAAATTCAAAATAGCATAGTAAATATGTTTTCATGATATGAATAAGGAGAGATATTGTTTATGAATGAATATAAATGATAAAAATGATGAATAATAGAAAAAAATTATGTTAATGGTTTATTTTTAATTTTTAAAATTATTATTGTATAAAACAATTACGCCATGATGGCAAGGTGTATTTAAAAATAGTAAAAGAATTAAATAAATATTTTTAAAAATATTAAAATTGATAATATTTAGATGATTTTTGATATACCATGAATTTTATAGATATTTAAAAAATATAAATTATTATTTAAGGGATTGTATTCCAAATTGGTAGTTGTTATGATGTTTTTAAACTCAAAATAAATGAATAGTTCTAAAATGACATCAATGATATTATATAATAAAAAATATTTTATTAAATTATTTAAAATTTATAAAATAAATAAAATATACATACAAGTTAATGGGATATGATTTAAAATATCATCCATGGTTCATTTATGGGTCATTTATCCTCTTATGGTAACATTCTTGAACCTTAAATGGTAGAAAACTTTAATATTGAGGTAATTGTTAAAAGGGTTAACGGGAGGTTAAAACTAAAAGATAAGGGTGAAAAAATAATCAAAACTTGTCCAAAATTTATTTTATAGGAGGATTTAGACATTTAATCATATTTTATTCTAATTATATAAATTTTTATCCATTTGGACTTGAAAAAATAATTTATATTAATTTAATACTTTAAGAAATTCTAGGAATGCCCCTCCCCTCACTTATAAAAGGACACTCCTCTCTTTTATATACACCACTTTAAACAATATATATGGAATAAAACCTCCCCAATTTCTTTATCAACATTCTTATCCATATTCTAGAGGTTTTTTTCTTCCTAAAATACCACCTCAGGGGTCCTTAAGAAGGGTTCTAAAGGAAGCTTACTGAGGAAGAGGTAATCATCTTTACCGACTCTTTCGAGTTAATTTCTTCTTCAAGTTCCTCTAAATCTATTGTAACCATCCTAAAATAGTAACTAAAGTATAATAAATATACATATATTTTATTATTATTATGGGATAACCAGTTTACAATTTTTTTCATCCTAAAGAAAGCGAAAACATTGTTTGTGCATACATACGACTTACCATCTCCATGTAGCGATGTAATTTGTTTGTCATCGCCATTTTACAAGTATGGTTATAAATATGGAACTAATAAATATATATGATATTTATGAAATAATTATGGTTATTTAAATAAAATATATCATTTAACTTCTTAAATTTCTATCCATTGGAAAATGATAATGTTGTTCATGCGTTTGTGTGGACCACCACCTCCACGAAGCGATGTTATTAATTTTTGGTTTTTTCTTTACATGGATGGTAATAAGGAAAAAATTAATGAATATATATTATATATATGACATAATATTAATTCTATAAATTTTAATTATTATTTACCTTTATTTAATTTCATCCTTTGAAAAGTTAAAACATTGTTCATGCGTATGTATGGCTTACCGTCTCCATGAATAGTGTAATTAATTTTTATATCTCTACCTTTAAAGAATGATTCTAAAAATTTAACTAATTAATAAATATAGTATTAATCTAATTCTTCAGATTATGAAACTATGATAAAGATTAAAGGACCGAAACTACTAAACTGAAACAAACATGAAAAACGAGACAATTAACAGTCGAAAACTGTGACTTTAATTAAAAAATATTAATAAACAAATATTGAAATGTTATAAGTAGATAATATATAATATTATAAATATAAATATATTTATGTTATAAATTAATAAAAATTTTAAAATCATTATACATGAGGTTAAATCACATTTAACAAAGTGGAATCATGAGGTAAGGGATTTCATAACTCAATTTATTTTCATTGGGTTATATTACTTCTTCATTGTCTTTGATATAGTAAGATTATGTGTGTAATGACATTTGATTATTTTATATTTTATTTCCACTTATTTTATGTGTGTTTAAATTTGTTACACATAATCACTTCATTGATTAATTCTCACTTCAATGATACAATCTTTGTAAGGATTTCATCTCAATTTTCACTCCATTGAGACATATTTGGTATTGTACACCTATTTATTTTTATGTGGTGTAAATACTGCACATTTTATGTATTTAAAATTTTAATATATTCATTCATTATGATTAAAGTTTAAATTCAAGTTTATTATTTTAAGGAGTTATAATTTGAAAGTTACCAAATAGGTAAGAATTTATTTTACAATCTCATATTTTGGGATTACTCTTATTTTCATTAAAGGAACCTTATAATATATCCTTCATAAACTCTATATATTTTCTTAACATTTGGATATTTAAGTAGTTTCCATATTTTCTTAAAACTTTTCCTATCTTTTTTTCTTAAATAAAGTAAAGGAATTTTTAAAATAAAAAATGATCATATCCCTACTTTTGATTGGGTATATTTTTCTTTCATGTCTATATTTTTTAAAATTGTTTTAGAAAGTAATTTTTATTACTCAAATGATTTATTAAGGAAATTTATATGTTATCCTTTACTTTTTAAAAGTTTTTAAACTAATATCTTTAAAAAAAATTAATGATCATTTTAGAATTTTTTTTCAAAAATTCAAAATGAATGTTTTTTAACATATATGGTGTTAATAGATTTTCCCACCTCCAAAACCATTTTATACTCTGTTATATTATTCTATAATATTTCAATGGTTTTACAAATAAAACACTTTAATGAAATATTATTCTAATATTTTTATTCCATTTTCTTTATTTCTTCAAAGGACATAATTTTATTATAGAATCATATTTCAATGAATCTATGGTCATCTTTTATCTCTTATTAATTTTGTGGTTGTTAACTTTCTATTGAAACATTTAATTTCTTGTGATCATTGGACATCACATTTCTCTTAAATATCCATATTCATTATATCATGTATAGTATTATTTCCTAAATTGTACATCATTTCCACATAAGATGTTTTACTTTGAAACATATTTGATTGACTGTGAAAATTTTTATATATTATATTCTTTATTAAATATGGACATTTATTGATAAGGAATATTGTTTATTAATTAAATTGATCATTCAATATATGAGGAATGAATTATATATATAGTGATGGGAGGGGCTCATAATTATATAGACCCTCGATGCATCGACGGGTCTCCTGAGACAAACCAGCTGACTAACCTTATTAAATGGTTTTATGGTGTATCTCTACTCATAGTTTAAATTGTCTTAGTGCAAGGTCTTAGCGCTAAATATATCATGGTGTCTGAGATCATGACATACAATATTATGCATTTCCTTCAAAGATATTTTATTTATTATTATCCATGATATTATTATATTTGATATTATTCATGGATATATTTCATGCTCAAGTTATTGATTAAATGGAATGTGTTTCCTGTTATTTACTTTGTCATATTGATTATTCCTTATTTACTCATGATAGCTTATATTGTACATAATCATTACTGAGTATCTAATATCACCTTTATTTGTTCTTCTTTCCCCAGGATATAACAAAGGAATCTTTTAATGAGTTTAAGGATGCATATTGTTTATTATTATGATGTTTTATATTCTATTTCCAATATAATATGAGATTCAAGTATATATCTAGTTTACCAAAACTACTAAACTATCCATTCCTTCAGTATGTGATCACTTGTATCTAGAACCAATGTAATAAATTAATCATTGGCTCTGTATTACTAGAGTAGGGGTTGTTATAGTTGGTATTATAGGAAGTTTAGTAGAAACCTAGAAAACTCAATTTGGGAAAACATAGATTAGGGAACATAAATCTATGATAGAATTTGATGATATTCCCCAAATACGCTAAGTTTATGATTCAGATGAAAATAGTTTAAGATTTTTAGGTACCATCATGGGTTAATAAGTCTAAGGATGATCATAAGTTTAAAGGTATGGATACCCCTTTTGAGGTTTTATGTGATGGAAGTACATTGGAGAATTTTTTTTAGTTTTAATAGATTTTTTAGGTATATGTAACCCTTATGTATAACTTATGTTTTAGTGAGAAGGTTATTTAAGGAATAATACTTTTATATTTTATGGAAATAAGTTTAAATTTAATGATAACCTTTAGGATTAATATTATCATTGATGTTGAGTTAAAAATTCTCAATTTAGATTATTTGATTTTGTGGAAAAAAATAACTTGTATAGAAAACCTTAGCAATTAAAAAGTGATTTGATAATTAATGTTATTTTTTAGGATGTTCATCATATTTTTGAGAACTTTATAGGAATTATATAAATATAGTTTTAGAAAAATTAAAACTATAGGCTTGACAACAACTCATCACATCCAACTAGACCATGGGACTTGAAACCATAACCGAAGTGCGACAAGGGTGCAACGGCTACCATCGGCCTATGTGATGTCCTAGTTAGTATGAAATTTTTTTTACTTAAATGATTTGATGGATAAAGATTAATTTGATTTTGGGAAGCATATTATAGGATCAATTTTTTGTATTTTTTGTATTTTAAGTGATTAATGATATTTTGTGAGACATTTTATTGGGCTAAGGTATATATAACATTTAGGTTTAACATAAAGGATTATTTGGGAAGAATTATATTACATTTTGGAGATTTAAACTAAAGGGTATGATATAACCTTTGAGATTAAAACATTCTTTAATGTTGAGGTTATTGAGGATATTTGGGATATAGGGTTATTTATTTAATAAATGATGTATGTTAAACCTTTGGTTTTATTATTGAATTTTGGAGATTAATGTATTATTTCTTTATATGACGGTTTATTCATTTTGGGTATTATATTACATTGTGATAAACATTTTGGTTCTATTAAAGATGATAGGAATATATTTCTATTATTTTTTGGGTTATGTTATTTTTTGGAAGTTGATTTTAGTGATTTAGGTATTAAAAATTCATCTTGAATACTCATTTTTTAGAGAAAAAGATGAGATTATAGTGTAAATTGATTAAAGGATGAAATTATACTTTTCAAGTAAGTATAGCTCCTTATGTTCTTAGTATATATGGAAAAATAATTCCTAAAATCTATGAAAATGATCTTTAAATATAAATGTTATCCTTTTAACTTCATTTTTGAGGAATTGATGGTCTTTTCACCCTTTACTATTTATGGTTTTGTGACCGTTAGATTTTTTATGATCATGTTCTATGTCACTTTATATTAGTCCTTGAATATTATTCTTCTACTCCATGTCTATATTTTAACTTTAAACCAATTTTATCTTTATCAGGGAACCCAAATATGTGATATTTCAGGAAAACTTTATATTTCTCACTTTCCCTTTTCAAATTAAGTTTTATTATCCATTTGAATGATGTGGGTTTTCAACAATAGTTGAGCCTTTGATGATTGAAATAAAATTGTGAGGGTTCAATTTATTTAGGGGGTATAATATAACACCTCGAGATTTTAGAATATATTTATCTTTAAATAAATTTAATTTCTTTAATAACTTGCGATATACTCAACATCGAGTTTAAATTAACCGTAATATACTATTAAAATATTATTATTTAAATGTTATAGTAAAAATCTATTTATTAAATTAGCAAGAATGAATAGTATTAACTTAATTATGAAATATATATAAAGGATATACTCAGTAAAAATGTATTAATTTTTTCTTAGGAAATAAGTACTCAATTTTTAGTAGTCATTTTATTCTTCAAACAATATACTTTCTTCAAAAATGATTTTTATTACATTATGTGAGTGAATATTATAACTAATTTATCGAATTTTTAGAATTTTTATTTGATTAAAATTATATCATTTTTTGAATCATCGTATCAAAATTATCTTATTGTAAAATTTTGAGATTTTTCAAAAGTGATTGATTTTTTAATAAACAGTGAAAATACCAATTTTTTGTAAAATTATCATTTCTTTTAATTGAAAAATACTCATAATGTTTTTAATTAGATCCCGAATTAATATAAGTCTAATTTATATATAAATAATCTTATTAATTTCATATGAATCAAAAATATACTTGGTTTTGGTATAAGTTCATTTTTGGGCTTTAAAACGTTTTTTTTTCTGAAAACAGTTTTTCGTTGTGTTTTACACATTTATATTAAAAGTAATTTTTGTCACTTATAAAAATTGAATTTGATTAAATAGACTTTATTTTTGGATTCATAAATTCAAATTCATTCTATTATGTATTTATGATATTTTTCTAAATAAGTTAATTTTTTATGAATAATAAAAAATACAGTTTTTATGAAATATGGTATCTTTTATGATATCACCAAGAAAAAATATGATATAAAAGTTTATTAAACCTATGTAATGACTGATTTATTGTAATATGATACAAATATTATACAAAAATAATTCAAAACATATAAATTATATTTTATTTCATGGTAAATATAAAAAACATTTTCAGTGTCAACACAGTGTTTGCGCAGTAATAGAAAAGTCAAATATAGTGTCCTGACGATAATAATTGAGAATAAAAAATTCTTTGCATGAATTTTTTGTAAATATTATTTATAAATGATAATTTTGATTTATAGTTTCGAAATTTGGAGTTATATAGAAATAATATTATCCAAATGTTTGTGCAATGTTTTCACAAGGTGCAAAAAGTCAAAATAACATATTAAATATGTTGGCATGATATGGGTAAGAAGATATATTCCTTATAAATGAATCTAAATGATAAAAATGATTTATAATAATTTTATTTTTATTTTAAAAAATTAATTTTAATTTTTAAAATTATTATAATTTCCTAAAACACTTACGCCATGGTAGCACGGGGTATATAAAAACAGTAAAACAATTAAATAAATAATTTAAAAAATATTAAAAATGATAATATTTAGATTAGTTTGGGTATAACAAGAATTTTATAGATATTTATGAAGTATAATTTTTGATATAAGGGATTTTATTCTAAATTTTTAGTTGTCATGATGTTTTCAAAGTCAAAATAAATGAATAGTTCCAAAATGACATTAATGATACTATATAATAAACAATATTTTATTAAATGATTTAAAATTTATAAAAAAATCAATATTTGGACAAGTTAATGGGATATGGTTGAAAATATCATTTATGGTCTATTTATGAGTCATTTTTCCTCTAATGGTAACATTTTTTAACCTTAAATGGTATAAAAATTTAATATTGTGGTTTATTGTCCAAAGGGTTAATGGAGGTTTAAAACTAAAAGATAAGGGTGAAAACATAACCAAAATTCATCAAAATTTTAATTTATGATATTATTTTAACTCATACTCATCTTATATTCAAATTATATCAATTGGGATTGAAAATATAATTTATATTAGTTTAATAATTTAAGAAATTCTAGGAATGCTCACCCCCTCACTTATAAAAGGACACTCCTCTCTTTTATTTACACTACTTTAAGAAATATAGATCAACCAAAATCTGACCAATTATCTTCTAAACATCCTTATTCAAAATTTATAGATTTTTTTTATTCCCAAAAGACCAACCCAAAGGTTTCTTAAGAAGGGATCTAAAGGAAGTTTACCAAAGAAGAGGTAATCATCTTTACTGAATCTTTTAAGTTAATTTCTTCTTTTACTTCCTCTAAATATGTTGTAATCATTATAAAATAATAAATAAAGTATAATTAATATACTAAGATGTTATTATTATTATGAAATAGTCATTTTACACCTCTTTTACAACCTATAGAAAGCAAAAACATCGCTCATGCATACGTACGGCTTACCATCTCCACATAGTGATGTAATTCATTTTTCATTACCATTTTACAAGGATGGTTATAAAGATGAAACAAATAAATATATATAATATTTATGACATAATTTTTATTCTATAAATATAATATATCATTTAACTTATTACATTTCCATCCATTATAAAATGATAATGTCGCTCGTGCGTATGTGTGGACTACCACCTTCATGAAGTGATATGATTCGTTTTTCATTTTTGCTTTACATTAATGGTAATAAGGATAAATATATTGAATATAAATGATATATATGACATAATAATAATTATATAAAGGTTTATTATTATTTACCATTCTTTTATTCCATACATCAAAGCGTGAAAACAACTTTCATGCGTACGTATGACCAATTTTCTCCATGAATCGTATAATTAATTTTTCCATGTCTACCTTTCAAGAATAATTATAAAAAATATATATAAATAATAAATATAATATTAATAATATTAATATCATTATATATATTATGGGATCATGAGAAATATTAAAGTATTGAAACTACCAAACCAAAACATACATAAAAAATGAGACAATTAACACTCGAAAACGGCGACTTTAATAAAGAATTACTAATAAACGGGTGTTGAAATATTATAATTGGATTGTATATAAATTATAAATATGAATATGATCTTGGTATAAATTAATAACATGTTTAAAACCATTGTATAGGATTTTAAAGCACATTTAAAAAAGTGAAAGCATAAGGTAATAGATTTCATAACTCAATTTCTTTTAATTGGGTTATATTACTTCTTCATTATCTTAGATGTTGTAAGATTATATGTGTAATGACCTTTGATTATTTTATGTTCTATTTTAATTTTTTTATGTTGATTTTTATTTTTTACACATAATAGCTTTATTGATTAATTCACACTTCAATGATATGATTTTTGTAAGGATTTCGTCTCAATCACCACTCCATTGAGACATATTTGGTATTATGCACCTATTTATTTTTATGTGGTGCATATAATAACCTTTTTTAAAAATATATTGAGGGTAAATCCATATTTATTTACTAACCCTTTTATTTATTTAACATTAATATCTATTTATTTGTGATGATTAAAGTTTCAATTCAAGTTTATTCCTTCAAGGGTTTACCATTTGAAACTTATCAAATATGTAAGAATTTATTTTACAATCTCATTTATGGGATTACTCTCATTTTCATTGAAGGAATATCATAATTTATTCTTCATAAACTCCACCTATTTTATTATCCTCTAGATATTTAAGGATTTTCCATGTTTGGAGTTTTCATGTTTTCTTTAAACTTTTCCTATATTTGGAACTTAAATCAAGAAAAAGAATTTTTAAAAGAAAAACCGGTCTTTTCTCTCTTTTTGATAGGGTATAGTTTTCTTCCATATACATATTTTTTAAAATTGTTTTACAAAATTAATTTTTATTACTCAAATGATTTATTAGGGACATTTTTAACTTATCCTTGACTTTTTACAAGTTTTTAAAGGAATATTTTAATTTTTTTCAAAGGGGTCATTTTCGACTTTCTTTTCAAAAAGTCAAAAGGAATGTTTTTTTAACTTATATGACATTAACAGATTTTCCCACCGCCAAAATAATTTTATGCACTTTTAGATTATTTGATAAGATTCCAATGGTTTTATAAATAAAACACTTTAATGGAAGATTATTTAAATATTTTGCTTCCATTTTCTTTATTTCTCCAAAGGACATGATTTTATTACAAAACTAGTATTTCTGATGAATCAATGACCATCTTTTATCACTTATTAATTTTGTGATCATTAAATTTCTCTTGAAACATTCACTTACTTTTTATCATTGGACATCACATTTCTATTAAATATCCATATTCCTTATATAATGGATATGATTATTATCTATACCATATACCATTTCTATATATGTCATTTTAATTTGAAAGTTATTTGAATGATTTAGGAAATCTTGAGATTCAATATTCTTTATTCAATACAAACATTTGTTGATAAGGCATATTTTTTATGAATTAAATTTATCATTTAATATATGAGGAATGCATTGGACATGTAGTGACTGGTGGGTCCTAGAATTACTATTGATGCATCAACAGGTCTCATGAGACAAACCAGTTGGCTAGCCTTATTAAATGGGTTTTTTGTGTATATCTATCCATAGTTTAAACTGTCTTGGGGAAAGGCCTTGAAGATAAATATATCATGATGTCTGAGATCATGACGTCCAATATTATGCATTTCTTTAATTTATAATTCAGTTATTATTATCCATAAGATTATTTCATTTGAAATTATCCATAGATGCATTTCATGCTCAAGTTATTGATTAAATGACATGTGTTTCTAGTTATTTACATTTCCATATTTATTATTCCTTATTCACTCATGATAACTTCTATTGTGCCTAACTCTTACTCAGCATTTAAGCTCACCCTTTATTTTTTTTCCTTTCCCTTGGATATGAATAAAGAATATATGAATGAGTTCAATGTTGCAGATTTTTTACCATTACTATGTTTTATATTTTATTTCCAATGTAATGTGAGATTCAAGTGTGCATATAGTTTACTAAGGCTAATAAAAAATTTGGTCCTTCGGGCTTTAATAGCTTGTATCTAGTTCCAATGTAATAAAGTAACCATCAGCTCTGGGTTATGGAATTTTTGGTTGTTATAATTAGTATCAGATGAAGTTTAATAAAAACCTAGGGAACTATATTTAGAAAAATATAGATTAGGGAACATAACCCTATGATGGACTTTGAGGATATTTCCCAAAGACACTAAGTCTATGATTCAAATGAGGGTAGTTTAAGATATTTAAGTAACATCATGGGTTAATAAGTCTAAGGGTGATCATATGTTTAAAGGCATACATACCTCTTCTGAGTTTTTATGAGATGGAAGTACCTTTGAGAAATTTATTGAGTTTTAATAAATGTTTGAGGTATATCTAACTCTTATTTATAACTTGTGTTTTAGTGAGAAGGTTATTTGAGAAATAATACATTTATATTTTTTAGAAATAATTTTAAAGTTATTAATAACATTTAGGGTTAATATGATCATTGATGTTAAGGTAATAATAGTCAATTAAGATTATTTAATTTTATGGAAAAAATAGGTTGTATATAAAACCTTAGTGGTTAAAAATTGATTTTATTATTAAGGTAGTTTTTTAGAATGTTCATCATATTTTTTGGAACTTTATAGTAATTATATTAATATATGTAACCCTTATGTATAAATTATGTTTTAATGATAATGTTATTTGAGGAATAATGCTTTATATTTTATAGACATAATTCTAAAATTATTAATAACCATTAGTGTTAATAGGATCATTGATGTTAAGGTAATAATAGTTAATTAGGATTATTTTAATTTTTTGAAAAACTAAGATGAATAGAAAACCTTAGTGGATAAAAAGTGATTTGATGATTAATTTTATTTTTTAGAATTTTCAT
The DNA here is from genome assembly GCA_963277665.1 of Viscum album. Taxonomy (NCBI): domain Eukaryota; kingdom Viridiplantae; phylum Streptophyta; class Magnoliopsida; order Santalales; family Viscaceae; genus Viscum; species Viscum album. Next base: position 1,647,173,234 of record OY728164.1, read on the forward strand.
AATATTTTTTGGGAAGACAACATGTCGCGTCCGGTAAGGCCGCAAGACTTGAACCCACAATAGAAGGGCGACAAGGATGCAGTGTCTACCACTGGCCTACGTGATGTGCTAGTTAGTATGTCATTTTTTTTAATTAAATGATTTGATGGATAAAGATTATTTTGATTTAGGGAAGTATATTATAGGATCAGATCTTTTTAAATTTTGGAGATTTTAAGGTGATTAATGATATTTTGGGAGATGTTTTATTGGGTTGAGGTATATATAACATTTAGGTTCAACGTAAAGAAATATTTGGGGAAAATGCTATTAAATTTTTGGATAAGTAAGCTCAAAGGTATGAGATAACCTTTAAGGTTAAAATATTTTTTAATGTTGAGGTTATTGAGGTTATTTGGAATATAGGGTTATTTATTTAAGGAAAGGTCTATGTTAAACCTTTAGTTTTATTATTGAATTTTGAAGAATATTGTGTTATTTCTTTATATGGTGGTTTATTCATTTTGGGTATTATCTTACATTACGTTAAACATTTTGATTATAGTAAAGATAGGAGGAATTGTTTGTTATTATTTTTTGGGTTATGTGATCCGTTAGAAGTTAATTTTAGTGATTTAGGTATAAACAATCATCTTGAATACTCATTATTTGAAGCAAAAGATGAAATTATAGTGGAAATTGATTAAAGGATGAAGTTATACTTGTCAAGTAAGTATATTTCTTCATGTTCTTAGTCTATATGGTAAAGGAATTTCTAAACTCTAGGAAAAGGATCTTGAAATATAAATTTTATCCTTTCAGCTTCATTTTCATCTTTCACTGATTTGTGGTTTTGTGGGAGTAAACTTTATCATGGCCATGTTCTATGTCACTCTCTATTAGTACTTGGATGTTGGTTTTATCCCCCATATCTATATTTTAACTTTCCATCAATGTTCTTCTTATTTAGGAACCCGAATATGTCATATTTTAGGTAAGATTTATATTTTTCACTTTCCCTTTTCAAAAAAAGTTTTATTATCCCTTTGTACGGTGTGGGTTTTCAACAATGGTTGAACCTTTGATGGCCAAGAAAAAATTACAAGAGGGAAATTTATTTAAGGATGTATAATGTAACATGATAGGATTTTAGAATATATTTCTCTTTAAATAAATTTAATTTTTTTAATAGATTGTGATATACGCAGCACTGAGTTTAAATAAATCGTGATATACTATTAAAATATTATCATTTAAATGTTACAGTTATAACCTAGATGTTAAATTGTCAAATAAAAATAGTATTAACCACATTATGAAATATATATAAATTATATACTCAATAAAAATTTATTGATTTTTCTTAGGAAATAAGCACTCAATTTTTAGTAAAGTCATTTCATCCCTCAAAAAAATATGTTTTCTTCAAAAATGATTTCTATTTCATTTTGTCAATGAATATTATAATTAATTTATAGATTTTTTATAAATTTCATTTGATCAAAATAATATCATTTTTTAAATCATCATAACAAAATTAGTTTATGGTGAAATTTTGGTATTTTTCTGAAATGGTTGGTTTTTCAGTGAATAATATTAATTTTTTTAAAATTTTTATTGTTGTTAATTAGAAAATACCCATAATTATTTGAATTTTATCCTAAATTAATATAATTCTACTTTATTTGGAAATAATCTAATTTATTATATAGGAATCAACAATATACTTTATTTCAGTATGTTCGTTTTTTCACTTCAAAACGTATTTTTTCTAAAAACTATTTTTCATTGAGTTTTATGCAGTTATATTAAAAAAATGGTCACTTATAGGGATTGAATTTTATGAAATCCAAAAAAAATTATTTATAAAGTAAAAAATTTATCCTAGTATGAATTTATGATATCTTTCTGAAAAAGATAAATTTTTGGTGAATGGTAAAAAATACAGTTTTTATAAAATGTCATATCTTTTATGGTATCGCCAAGAAATAAATATGAAGTAAAATTTATAAAACTTATGGAACGACTCATTTATGGTAATATACTACAAATATCATACAAAAATAACTCAAAACATATAAATTAGATTTTATTTCATGATAAATATGAAATTCATTTTCAGTGTTGACACAATGCTTATGCGGCACTAGAAAAGACAAATTTGGTGTCTTGGTGATAATAATTGAGAAGGAAAAAATATTTACATGGATTAGTTAGTCTATATTATGTATAAATGATGATTATGATTTATAGTTTCTAAATTTGAAGTTATATAACAAGAATATTATCCAAATTCTTGTGCAATACTTGTGCAAGGTGTGAAAAGTCAAAATAACATATTAAATATGTTATCATGATATGAATAAGAATAGATATTCCTTATGAAAAAATCTAAATGAAAAAATAATGTATAATAAAAAAATTTATGTTAATAATTTATTTTTAATTTTTAAAATTATTATAATTATCTAAAACACTTACGCCACGATGATGCAACATATATGAAAACAGTAAAACAATTAAATAAATAGTTTTAAAAATATTAAAAATGATAAAATTTAGATTAGTTTGGATATCCCATGAATTTTATAGATATTTAGGAATTATTTGTGATGATCTAAGAGATTATATTCTAAATTGATAATTTTCATGATGTTTTAAAAGTCAAAATAAATGAATAGTTTCAAAAATGACATTAATGATACAATATAATAAACAAAATTTTATTAAATTATTTAAAATTTATAAAAAAATCAAATCTTTGAACAAGTGAATTTTATATGGTTTAAAATATCATTCATGGTCCATTTATGGATCATTTTTTCTCTTATGGTGACATTCTTGAATTTTAAATAGTAGAAAACTTTAATATTGTAGTAATTGTCTAAAGGGTTAACAGGGGTTTAAAATTAAAAGATAAGTGTGAAAACATAACCAAAACTTATCCAAATGTTATTGGATGAGAGTATTTCAACTAATTCTCATATTATATTATAATTATATCAATTTGGATCCATTTGGACATGAAAATATAACTTATATTAATTTAATACTTTAAGAAATTCCAGGATTGCCCCTTCCCTCACTTATAAAAGGACACTCTTCTCTTTTCTTTACACCACATTGAGCAACCTAGCTCAACCAAACTCTACCAAGTTCCATTATAAACATACTTTTCCCACATTCTAGAGGTTTTGGTCTTCCCAAAAGATCAACTCAATGGTCCTTAAGAAGAGATCTAAAGGAAGTCTATTAAAGAAGAGGTAATCATCTTTATCGACTCTTTCAAGTTAATTTTTTCTTCTACTTCCTATAAATATATTGAACCCATCCTAAAATAATAACTTCAATACCATAAATATACTGAGATTCTATTATGATTATTATATAACCATTTTCCACCTCTTTTTCAGCCTACAAAAATCGAAAACATCGCTCATGCGTACGTACGGCTTACCATCACCACATAACAGTGTAATTTATTTTTTATCATTATTTTTCAAGGATAGTTATAAATATGGAACTAATGAATATATATGATATTTTTGACATAATTATGGTTCTATAAATATAATATATCATTTAAATTCTTACATTTCCATCCATTGAAAATGATAATGTCGCTCATGCGTACGTGTGGACTATCACCTCCACGAAGCGATGTGATTCGTTTTTTGTTTCCAATTTACATGGATGGTAATAAGGATAGATTTAATGAATATATATGATATATATTACATAATAATAATAATGGAAAGGTTAATTATTATTTATCATTCTTTTGTTTCATCCATCGAAATGTGAAAATAGTGTTCATGCATACATATGACCTACCATCTCTATGATCGGTGTAATTTATTTTTCTATCTCTACATTTCAAGAATGATTCTAAAAATATATATTATGAATAAATATAATATTAATAACATTAATATCATTATGGTGATGTTGGTACCATGAGAAAGATGAAAGGATCGAAACTACAAAACCGAAACATACATGAAAAACAAGACAATTAACACTCAGAAACGACGACTTTAATAAATAATTATTAATAAACAGGTGTTAAAATGTTATAAGTGAGTCATATATAATATTATGAATATTAATATGGTTCTTTGATAGATTAATAACAAGTTTAAAACCATTGTATAAAAGGTTAAATCACATTTAACAACCTGGAAGTGTGAAATAATGGATTTTATAACTCAATTTATTTTCATTGAGTTATATTACTTCTTCATTGGCTTTGATATGCTAAGATTATGTGTGTAATGACCATTGATTATTTTATGTTTTATTTCTACTTGTTTTATGTGTATTTACATTTGTTACACATAATTACTTTATTGATTAATTCTTACTTCAATTATATGATTTTTATAGAAACCTATTTATTTTTATGTGGTGTATATGCAACATATTTTATGTATTTAACATGAATATATATCTATTCATAATGATTAAACTTTCAATCCAAATTTATTCTTTCAAGTGGTTGCAATTTAAAAATTACCAAAGGTAAGAATTTATTTCACAATCTCATTTTTGGGGATTACTTTTATTTTCATTGAAAAAATATTATAATATGGCCTTCATAAACTCCATCTATTTTCTTATCCTCTGGATATTTAAGGAGTTTTCATGCTTTCTTATAACTTTTCCTATCTTTGACACTTAAATCAAGAAAAGGAATTTTTAAAATAAAAATTGATTTTATCTCTCTTTTTTATCGAGTATATTTTTCTTCCATGCCCATATTTTTCAAAATTATTTTACAAAAGTCCTTTGTATTACTCAAATGATTTACTGAGGACATTTTTAAGTTATCCTTCACTTTTTACAGGTTTGAAAATGAATCTTTTTAATGTTTTTCAAAAGATTCATTTCCAATTTTCTTTTCAAAAATTCAAAAGGAATTTTTTTTAACATATACAGCATTAAGATATTTTCCTGCCGCCAAAACCGTTTTATGAACTTTTAGCTTCTTCTACAAAATTTCAATGGTTTTACAAAGAAAAAACTTTAATGAAAGCTTATTTTAATATTTCATTTCCATTTTCTTTATTTCTATAAAGAACTTGATTTTATTATAAAACTTATATTTCCAATGAATCGACGGTTATCTTTTATCTCTTATTAATTATGTGGTCAATAACTTTCTCTTATAACATTCACTTTCTTGTGATCTTTAAACATCACATTTCTCTTAAATATTCATATTCCTTGTATCATGAATATGATTATTTTCTAAACCATATGTCATTTCTACATACGGTGTTTTACTTTGAAAGTTATTTGATTGATTTGAAAAATATTTATATTTCATAATCTCTATTCAATACAGACATTTGTTGATAAAACATATTGTTTATGAATTAAATTGATCATTTAACATATGAGGAATGAATTGGACATGCAGTGTTGAGTGGGGCCCAAAATTATATAGCTCATCGATGTATCAACAGGTTTCATGAGACAAACTAGTTAGCTAGCCTTATTAAATGGGTTTTTGGTGTATGTCTACCCATAGTTTAAATTGTCCTGGCGCAAGGTCTTGGCGGTAAAGTATCATGATGTCTAAGGTTATAACAACCAACATTATTCATTTCCTTCATTGAGAATTTAGTTGTTATTATCTATTAGATTATTACATTTGATATTATTCATGGATGCATTTTTTGCTTAACTTATTAATTACATAGCATGTGTTTCCATTTATTTACCTTTTCATATTGGTTATGCCTTATTTACTCATTATAGCTTCTATTGTACATAACTCTTACTGGGCATCTGAGTTCACCCTTTATTTGTTTTCCTTTACCCATGATATGAACAAGGTTTCTTTGAATGATATTTGATCGTATTCATCCTTACCACATGATATTAAACTACATGGTGAATGTCCTTGATATATGAATTTAAACTACATGGTTCTTCAATAACTATGTGTGGATTGATTAGTAGATGAAACTAGGAATGTCTCTCCTGGAGAACGCGCTTCACGCACCTTCGGATTTTCAAATCCTCCCACCTGTTTCTTCCTTCTCCGTCGTTCCTCCGCCGCTCCCTTTGTCCCCAGCTTCCTTTGTCCTAGGACCTTGCCCTGCTTCTTCCTCTCTGGCTCCTACACCGGGGTTTCCGCTATCCGATCTTCCACTCTCTACCCCTGGGTATTCTTCTTCTTGTGCGTTGGGTGGGTCTAAGGAACATGTCCTTCCTGTTTAGGCCTCGCTGCTGGGTCGTGGTTCCCCTAGCCCCTCCTTTAGTGATACTCTTTGTGGTGCTTCTTCTTCTGCCTCCAAGGCCTGCTTCCCAAAGATTTTTGTGGATCGATCGTCAGTTTCTTGTGATGGATCACGGATTTGCCTTGATTTTCCAGCGGGTTCATTCGTGGAGGCTTCGATCTGTCTGCAGTGGATGCTAATTGCTCGCTTTGGTGCCTCGAAGCTGACCCTTCCTACTTTCCATCATTTTTTGGGGTCGTGGGGCCTCCTCTATCCGGCTCAGATCTCCTCGATTCATCCTTCGTCCTTCTGCCTTGTCCTAGGCTCCAGGGAGGAATTCATCCAGGCTTGGTGTCATGCTCCGCGCTCCGTTGGACGTTGGTCCTTCAGCCTTGCGAGATAGTCTTTGGATGTGCATAGGGGAAAATAAATCTCGTCGGTGGCGGTCTGGGTTAATATCCCTGGGCTTATATTGCCTTTTCATAATGAAGGTTTCCTTAAGGTGATTGGTTATTCCCTTAGTAGGTATCTTTGCTCGGATCCTAGAACCAAGTCTGGTGCGGATACCTCGGTGGTTCGTCTGTGTGTGGAACTGGATCTCTCTCACTCGGTTCCGGAGTCGCTTACTCTTCGGGTGCAGGATTCTTTTTGCTGGAATCAAGATATTTTGTATCATGTCTTCCCGTGCTTCTACTCCCATTGTTTGCTTCAGGGGAATTCCTTACAGGTGTGTCATCGTCGACATCTAGGAGGTCATCATAGGCATCCGTAGTTTGAAAGGTACTTGAATAGTCGTCCTACCCCTCCTGCAAAGCATACCCCATGAGGGTCTCAGGGGGTGTTTCAGCATGAAGTGTCTCCAGATAGTAGTCTTGCACCGGTGTCATCTTCTGATCAACTACTGGATGAGCAAGGGGCGTGCTGGGATATAGTACCTCTCCTTCCTAGATGCGCGCCTCAGGTTCAGGTTGGCGACTTTGTGTCCTTGCTTAATTTTGGCTTGAATCTTGCTGGGTTTAGTTGCATGGATGTCCTCTGCGGGTTTCCTCGAACCCCTGGCCTTTTGGTGTTGGTGCATCCTCATCATGCAGGTCCTTCTGGTAGCTTTGAGGGAAAGTTGGGTTTGCTCCCCTCTTCTTTGGGCCCTTTGGGTGGCTATGAGGGTAAGTTGGGTTTTATTCCTTCCTCTTAGGGCTCTCCAATGGTTCAGCCTCCTTCTCTGGGGTCGCCATCAATTTAGCCTCTTCCTACCTCGTCCTCCTCTAAGTATGTAGGACCGGTTTGGGTCCATGCTCCCTGAAGTTCGGATGGTGCAGGGTGCAGTTTTTCTTTCTCTCTAGGAAAGCATGAAAGGTTGTCTACTCCTATCTAGGACCCACCCCCTTCTCCCCCAGTCGAGCTCTTGTCCAAAACAAGCAGAGTTTGTACTAGGTCTTAGTCAAGAATATTAAAGGTGAGTCTGCACTCCCACTTTGCCAAGGCTATGAGTTCTGGAGCCAATCCCAGAACCCTCTTTGATCAATGATTCTTATCCTTATATGGAATGCCCGAGGCATTGGAGCCCAGGTTAAAATGGACTTTGTGGCTTCCGAGGTTAGCAAGCATAAGATTGCATTGGTTAGTATTCTCGAGCACAAACAACATCCGAGCAAGATTGGTGATTTTTCTTTGAAACTCAAGATGCAGGGTTTTTTGCATGCAGATCCCAATAATAGGCACATCTGGATCTTCTGGAACAGGTCTTGCAAGGTGGATCTGGTTGGGGTGGGAGATCAGTTTATCACTGTTAGGTTGACCCATGGTTTCCATATCTTTCTTGTTTCTTTCATTTACGGGAGTTGTGATCCCCAGCAGAGGGTGATCCTCTGAAATTAGTTTATCTTGTTCGACCTGGGTAATCTCCCGTGGCTTGTGGGTGGTGACTTTAATTTTGTGGCAGATCTGGATGAGAGGAAGGGGAGAGGCCCTTATACTATAAGGTCCAATATTTATTTCAACCAATTCATGGCTGGAAAATGTCTTTTAGACCTTGGTTTTTCAGGGGATAACTTTACGTGGTGAAAAAAACCAAAGAGGAGGTAGTAGATCATGGAGTCGCCTGGAAAGATGCTTGGCCAACATGTAGGCTCTTTCCATGTATGCTGACACGAGTGTGGTTCATCTGGTTCATGGTATTTTAGACCATTCCCCACTTCTGATCTGTCTCTCTTCTGGGAATGATAATCGTCTGAGTTCCAGGTTTTCTCGGTTGTGGGTCGATGCTCCTGGTTTTCATGACATGGTTAGAAAGTCCTGGAGCGATCCTGTCCAAGGGCACTCGTGGACTGCTTTTCATAACAAACTAAGGCACCTCAAGAGTAGGCTACAGGTATGGTCGCAGGACCTTCCTCCCCTAGACAGGGACTTAGATGTCACCATGAAGAATGTTGATCGCCTTGAAAGGTGCTTGGAAGAGGTTTGGGATGATCGCATTTTTGAGGATCTGGTGGGAAAAAAAGATATCCTGGCAGACTTGTTACTGAAGCAGGCGTGCCTTTCTTAGGAGTCAGCAAGGAACAAGTGGTTGAAATATAAGGATCAAAATACTTCTTACTTTCATGCTTGCATCAAGGAGAGAACAAGGTTCGTTAAACCAAATATCAGGCTAGAGGATGGATCCTTCACCGATGATAGGGATATCATTGGTGCCTTTGATACTTTAGGGGTCTTCTTGCTAGTCCTAATGTGCACTTGCCTAGGGGGTATCTGAGTGAACCCATAGATCTCTTTGATGTTATCCCTAGCAGCGTTTCTCCCCAAGATAATGATGGTTTGGGGGGCCTTCCTCAGGAGAAAGAGGTCTTTGATGCTATGATAAACTTAAATCCTGGTAGTGCGGCCGGTCCGGATGGGTTTCCTTCCTCCTTTTATAGAGCCTCCTGGGGGGTTGTTAAATCTGATTTGATTGAGGCTATTCAGGACTTCTTTTGGGGAGGGAATCTGCCTCGTGTTGCAAGTGCCACTACCCTTGTGCTCATCCCCAAGTCCAAAAATCCTACATCCATCCTCCATTTTTATCCTATAAGTATGTGAAATGTACCTTACAAGATTCTCGAAAGTATTATCAACTTTAGGCTGTCTTCTTATCTTCCTCAATGGATCTCAATGGAATAACATGGTTTTGTGAAAGGGCGATCTATCCAGGGGCTATTTCCTTGGATCAGGAAATGATCAAGGATATCAACCTCAAAACTCGCGGTGCTAACTCATTCATCAAGCTCGATATGAACAAAGCCTATGATCGTATGGAATGGAGCCTCATAAACAGAGTTTTGGCAGGTATGGGATTTTCTCCTTGGAATATTGACATTCTTTTCAGATGTTTTAGCTCTTCTTGGCTTTTGTTATTATTTATGGGCAAGACCTATGGCTTCTTCAAGGCTACTCGGGGTCTTCGACAGGGGGACCCTATTTCCCTGAGTCTCTTTATCATCACCCAGTATGTCCTCAGTCGTCTCATCCATAGAATCCTGAACAATAGAGTTATCCTTTTGTATCACCGCAGAATGGGGTCACCATTGGTGTCCCACTTGATGTTCACAGATGATACCATTATTTTTATGAACGCTGCTAGTAGATCTTTGCGGAGCTTGATCTGGATGTTGGACGACTACTATCATTAGAGCGGTCAGAGTGTTAACAAAAGAAAAAGTAGTTTTTACATTAAATGCAATTGTCCTTTGAGCCATATTGTTACAATGAGCCTCATATTGGACATGCAGAGAGGGGAGTTTCCCATGGAATACCAGGGAGGTCTTTATCTTCAAGAAGGCTTCGTATTCGCTATTTCGATCATCTTCTTACCAGAATCATTGATCGGGTTCTGAATTGGAAAAATACTCTCCTGTATTTTGGTGGCAGGATAGCGCTGGTTAATAGTGTGCTATTGGCCACCCCGATGCACGCTCTCTCTTCAGTCAAGGTTCCTAAAGGTGTCATTAAAAACATTGATAGAATTCTTTCCAACTTCATCTGGGACCCCAAAGTGGAGGGAAAAAGACACTGGGTTTCGTGGAAGAAGATGGAACGGCTGGTTATCGAGGGTGGCATTAACGTTAGAAGCCTCGAGGACACCATATGTTTCATGCATGCTAAGTTAGCATGGGAGGTGTTGGAGAACCATGCCTTATGGGGGTGCTCCATGCATGGTAATTCTACAAGTGATCAGGTTTCTTCAGAAGGTCGTGGTTATCTGTTTTGGACTGATATTGGGCCCATCATCGATGCTCTCAGGCTCCACTCTCATTGGATCATTGGTAGAGGTGAAGTCTCATTTTGGAATCACAATTGGAGTGGGAAGATCATTGGTTACCCGTTCTACCCAGCTACTAATATTTCTTTCAAGGATGCCCGTTAGTTCACAGTGTTTATCAAGGCCATCCTAAATAACACCCAATATGAGTTGTGTAACATCATTGAGCTCTCCCTGGAACCAAATAGGTGTGTTTTCACTCCTTCTTCCTCTGACCAATTCACGACACGGGACTATCGTCGGACCATCTTTCTGCAGGATCATGGGGAGGTATGGAATGTTATCCTTTGGTCCAAGAGTATACCACCAAGTTCAACTTCCTTGTATGGGTAATTAGGAATAAAGCGCTTCCCACAGATGATAATGTCATGCGTTGCGGTTTTTGCTTGGTTTCTAGATGTGTTTTCTATAAGCAGCATAAGTTGGAGAGCTCGAGCCACCTGTTTTTTGAAAGCGAGTGGGCTCATGAAGTTTGGGATTTTTTCAGAGATTTTACAACTATATCCACTTCGAGCATGGCTGGTTATCCCTTCCTCGGTCGGTGGTTTCATGGTTCAGGTGATGGCAGTTTGGAGAGGTTTTCCCATACCATTATCTTGCAAGCAGGGTGCTGGTGCATGTGGCAAGCACGTAATAAGTGGATACATGATGGGGTAGTCTCAACTGGTCACCAAATTATCTTCAGGGTTAAGAGTCTGCTCATCAACTTGGTCAGGGATCTGGATAACTGGAGTGAGGCTCCATCCTTGCAGCGCTTCAAGTCTGACCCTTTCCACTCTCCTCAGGAGAATGTCAATCGCCTGGGAAACTGGGTATGTCGGTGCCCCCCTTCAGCAGGCTTGAATCTCAACAGCAACAGGTCCTATGTTTCAGGTTGTATCTGTGGTGGTGGGGTTGTGCGTGACGACAGTGGATCAGTCATTCTGGCCTTTATTAGCCACTAAATGAGGCTAATATTCATTGTTAATATATATAATATTCATGTGCTTTATTATTCATAAACACCATTTTAGTGCATTTTACACTTTGAATAACATTTCACATTATGATTGTAATTCCTTCTTAAAATGCACTATTATGTGGTACATTTTTTAACATCATTTAAAGTACCCAATGATCTTAATTTTATTTTCATATTTAATTTTCAGGTTTCTAATTATATTGGGAACAATTCATAGTTGTGGAGTGTTGGAAGATTCACATTGGAAGACCACTAAAATGAGATTTCATGCAAACAATTATGGAGAAAGCAGATTGGACACCAGCCCACTGATGAGAATGTGGGGCCCAACATATAGCCCCAATGAAGCCCAAATTTCATGGGATTCTAGAATACATATAGAGGAACAAATAATTTTTCAGGATCCAGTGCTAATTCGGCCTTCATGGTGATTATTAAGGCGGCCCAATTTGGAGATAAAAATCTGGGCAATATTCTGAGGCCCATAAAATCATCCCACCAATTTAATCATATCTCGGAAACCACATATTATTTTAGGCTGAAATTTTATAGAGAGATAGGGGACATCTGGAGATTCATTTTTGTCTTCTATGGACCACTCCAATTCGTCCATATAGAAGGTATTCTAGGTGCCTCTATTTGGTGGAAGCAAGCTGGATGCCACCTCGGGTCAAGGGTGGAAAAGTCTACTCTCTCTTAACTTTCCACCCACCTAGGCCCACCACCATTAATTGAGGTGACTTCCACTGTTGTAGGCTAGACCCAAGGCTTCAAAATTGCCTATTTAAGGCAGTGGTAGTAGAAGAGTTGGGGATCCTTGGAGCTTTGTTTTCATTGTAATGTTATTATGTCGATTTGGCTTTGTAACGTTCTTCTTTCTCATGTAAGTTGTTCGAATCACCTTAGTTCTTAATAAAATTTCTTCATTTCCTCTTATTCTATTTTTCTTCTTATCACTTTGATATCATTGCCTTAAGGTGTGAATTTATTCACACCATACCTTGTGATATTCTTCACACAACGGTGGAGTGATTGCTTTCTTTTTATTGTTTTTTTTTACTTCTCTAATTCCTCCCTCATGAGTCTACTTTCCGCTTCCATTGAAACCATAGAATCAATAGAGGGATAAATCTTTTATGGTTTGATCCAAGGGAGTAGAAAGGGTCTGGTTTGGATGTTATTTCTCACTCTATTAATTTCTAATCACTTATTTTAATTGATAATTTTGTTTGAATATCTTTAAACTCCTTCATCCTTGTTGAATTTAAGGTCACACACTTCAAGTGCTAATACGAACCTTTAACTTGAAGTGCTCAAAACTTTGATCCTTCAAGTGTATAGGTGATTAGTATTAAAGGTTTTAGGTATTAAACTAGTAAGTGATGATGTTGTTTGATCTTCTTAAATGAACTCATTCAAATATAAGAAATTGAAATCATTAGAAAAAGAATTCATCCAATCCACCCCAAGCGATAACCTAGGATCAACTCATTATATTAATTTGAATTAACTTAAATATGTTAGTGATACCTTAAACCCATCTAAAATCAACCCAAGTTGGCCACTTCATAGCCAAAAAGAATCCATAGAATGTACGTGTCTATAGGTTACTTCTTAGGTCTCTGAGGATTCGATAACCCAAGCTAAACTACAAGGACCGTTCTACCGTCATCTCTTGGGTAAATTTGAGTGTGAATCAAATTTCGGCGTCGTTGTCGGGGACCCAAGTAAGTCATCTCAACACTCATTATATTATCCCCCAATTTCTTATATTCTCACCCAAGATCTCTTATCTTGTCCCTTTCTCGTTGTTTTTTCCTTTTGGCGCATGTCCACCTACACCCGTGATAATTCAAATATACTAGTTAGGGTGGAAAGTCCTGGGGTTGGGGAGTCAAGTGAACCTAGAGGATTGTTTACATTAGATCATAATCCTCTTGATACTCCATAGTCCAAAATTGAGCCCATTTCAATGGAATGTCTTCAAAGAAACCAACTCATAAACCCAGGTGGGAACCAAAATGGAAACCCAAATGAGGAAGCCCCAAACTTGGGGAATGCAGTTGATCAAACCATGAATGACTACCTCACACATTCTTGGACCAATGCCCCCTCATGCATTAAACACAACTCCCTAGGAGATGCCAACTACATATTTAAACCCCATGTCCTAAACCACCTTCCCACATTCTATGGAATGGAGTCTGAGATGCCCTACCTTCACATTAAGGAGTTCAATGACATTGTTGAAACCATGTGTCCCCCACATCAACTAGAATCATCTAAGTTGAGGCTATTTCCTTTTTCTTTAAAGGATCAAGCTAAAAATTGTCTAAACAATTTGAGACCATCATCCATCAACTCTTGGGACCAATTACAAAGAGAATTCTACAAAAAATACTTTCCCCACCACAAAACCATTGCACTTAAAAAGAGCATCCAAAACTTTTTTGAAAAAGAGGGAGAGTCATTCTATAAAACATGGGAGAGGTTCAAGGACACTCTAAACATGGTTCCACACCATGGTTTTTCTATTCCTGAACAAGTGAGAATTTTCTATGAATGGTTGGGTCCGGGGAAAAAACAATTCATTGACATGATGTGTAATGGAACCTTTAAAAACAAAGCCTCAAATGATGCTTATGAGTATCTAGAAAGCCTTGCTAAACAAAACCAAACATGGGGAACTTCACCTTATTCTGAAAATACACAAAGAACTACTGGAATTCATACACTTAGAGAAGAGGAAAGCTTTAGGGCTAAACTCGCAGCACTCTCTAGGAAGGTTGAAGAGATAGACCTTAGGAAAATCCATGAAATCCAAACTGTAGACCCTGTTTGCACAACTTGTGACAAACATGACCATAAGAAAGACAACTTCCCAACCATTCCATCCATCAAGGATGTTCTTTTAGGAGGACCCCCAGTGGAAGTAAATTCCTTGAACTTTCAAAAGCCTCAATACCAAAACACCTTCAACCCAAGGTATAATGAACACCTTGGATTCCGCTGGAAAGATAACCAACAACCTAGCCAACCACAGGGACAAAATCCTTACCCCCATCAAAACTACCAAACCCATAACCAGTTCCAAACCCAACCTATCCAATACCAACAGACACCAGTCCATTTTCAACAAACCATCCCACCTCCAAAATATCCCCCTGTGATAAACCAATCTTCTCAAGCACCAACCCAAATTGTTCCACAAAGACTACTAGAACAATTGTGCAAACAAATGGAAAGGATGAACTCAGAAGTCTCTTCCCTAAAACAAGAACTTTAAACCATCAAAACTGGAAAGGCACCCATTCCTACTCAGGCGGTACCATCCTCAACTTCAAGGGGAGAGTCAAGTTGTACTCAAACAACTCATGAACAACTAAAGGTTGTGACTATTTTAAGAAGTGGGAAATAAATTGAGAAACCTGAACAAATAAGTCAGAAACCATGTGAAGCTTTAAACTCTAATGAAAATTCAAATGAACCACAAGATCAAACTAAGGAAACTGATAACAATGTGAAAGAAACAACTCTTCAACAAACAACCCCACAACCTGCACCATTTCCTCAATGCATGAGTGGGAAAACCAAACCTGAATTGAGTGAAACATTGAGGGAAATCTTCTCACAAGTCAAGTTGAACATTCCTCTTCTCGATGCAATCTGAACCATACCTACCTACTCAAAGTACCTTAAGGACTTGTTCACTTTTAAAAGAAAATTTTCACATAAAAACCAAGTCCTTTTGGCTGCTAATGTGAATACCACCATTCAAGAGATCATTCCTCCAAAGTTGAAAGACCCGGGTTTCCCTTACATCAATGTTGAACTAGGAGAGAGCAAAATTGTCAAGGCCTTGTGTGACCTGGGTGCTAGTGTCAATCTCATCCCCTATGTTGTGTACTTCCAGTTAGGCCTAGAAGAGATCCAACCCACATATGTCACACTTCAACTAGTTGATCGTAGCATTAGGGTTCCAAATGGGATTTTAAAGGATATTCTGGTAAAGGTATAAAACTCAATCTACCCTGCTGACTTAATTGTCCTTGACAACCATCCAAACTTAGGAAATAAGGAACAAACCCCAATCATCCTTGGTTGCCCCTTCCTTGCAACAATCAACTCTGTTATCTGAGTCCAAAATGGGAATATGACCATCACCTTTGGAGACATGAGTCTAGACTTGAACATCTATAATGCAAGCTCCCAAATAGAGGATGATGAGGAAATTCATGAAGTAAACATGATAGGAAGCATCGATAATGAATCCATAGAACATCAAGGAATATTTGATGGATGTTTAAGTCAGGATGAGATTGATTTCCTTTGTTCACATGAAGGAAGTTTATCTCCTTGGCTTGAATCATTTTCAAATTTCTCTTATGATGAAGTCTTAGGTCCAACAATCAGTGAAACCTTTCGGGAAACCACTTTCATGGAGACCACTCCAACTTCCTTCCCTAAATCTGATCAAGCCTATCTAGTAGCTGAACCTTCTATATTTGGGGAATCAAACCTATCTAAAACTCTAGGAAACAAAATTGATCTTGATCCAATGTCCCAATATTCTGCTAAAATTCTGAACCAACCTGATCTTGAATTGAAGGAACTTCCCGCTGCACTCAAGTATGCCTTCCTAGGGGACAATCAAACACATCCTATTGTCATTTCTTCTTCTCTTGAATCCAATCATGAGAGGATGCTTCTAGATGTCCTTAGGAAACATAAGAAAGCCATTGGTTGGACCCTGTCTGATATTCCTGGGATTAGCCCACTTATTGGGACTCATAGGATTGTTCTGGAATCTGATTCAAAGTCATTTCATCAACCTCAACGGTGACTCAATCCTAATCTCATGGAAGTAGTGAGAAAAGAACTTTTGAATTTGTTAAAAGTTGGTATCATATATCCCATAGTTGAGAGTGAGTGAGTCAGCCCAATCCAAGTGGTTCCCAAGAAGGCAGGAATCACAGTGATAACCAATAAGGATGAAGAGATTCTTCCAACTAGGGTGAGCAGTGGATGGAGGGTCTGCATTGACTATAGGAAGCTAAACTCATTCACCAAGAAGGACCATTTCCCCTTACCATTCATTGACCAAGTCCTTGAGAGAGTGGAAGATCATGTCTTCTACTGTTTCTTAGATGGGTACTCGGGGTATAATCAAATTGAGGTCTCCCTAGAGGATCAAGGGAAGACTGCATTCACATGTCCATTCGGCACCTTTGCTTTCAAACACATTCCTTTCGGGTTATGCAATGCCCCTGGAACCTTCCAGCGGTGCATGATGGGAATATTCTCAGACATGGTAAGGGATTTTCTTGAGGTCTTCATGGATGACTTCTCTGTCTTTGGGGATACATTTGAGGGATGTCTTAGGAATGTGGAGAGAGTTTTGTCCATATGTGAAGAAATGAATCTAGTCCTAAACTGGGGGAAATTCCATTTCGTGGTTAAACGTGGATTAGTCCTTGGCTATATAGTCTCAGGTAGGGGGATTGAAGTTGATAAAGCAAAGGTTGACATCATTCGTCACCTTATATCACCCAGAACTGTTAAGGAAGTGAGGTCTTTCTTAGGACATGTTGGTTTCTATAGAAGATTCATCAAGGACTTTAGTTCAATCTCCCGTCCCCTTTTTTCTCTCCTAGTAAAGGATGCTCCATTTGTTTGGACAGAAAGTTGTGAGGGTTCATTCTCAACCCTCAAATACTCTCTCACCTCTCCCATTATGACATCTCTAAATTGGAACCTTCCTTTCAAACTTATGTGTGATGCCAGTGACTTTGTTGTAGGAGCTGTGTTAGAAAAACATTGCAATAAAACTCCTTATGTCATTGCTTATGCAAGAAAATCCTTAAATGACTCCCAAATCAACTACACCACCACTAAAAAAGAGTTTCTTGTTGTTGTCTTTGCATTAGAGAAATTCAGGTCCTATCTATTAGGATCACCCATCATTGTCTTCATTGACCATTCATCCCTAAAATACCTTCTCCAAAAACAAGATTCCAAGGCTAGACTAATTAGGTGGGTCCTTCTCTTACAAGAATTTGACCTCACAATCAAGGACAAAAAGGGTGTTGAAAATGTTGTAGTTGATCACCTCTCTAGGATGGAATTCAAAGACAACTCAAATCACCTTTCTGTGTCTGATTCATTCCCTGATGAACACCTATACTCTATGAGTGACTGCCCTTGGTATGCCGACATATCCAATTTCTTAGGTACAGGAGTAATTCCAAAATTCTTAGGGACTCAAGCTCGAAGGAAATTCCTTTCTGATGTTAAGCACTATGTGTTTTATGATCCATACCTATATAATTTCTACCCTGACTAAGTCATTAGGAGGTGTGTCCTAGAATCTGAACAATAGTCCATCCTTAAATTTTGTCATAGTGAGGCATGTGGAGGTCACTTTTCCTCTAAGAAAACTTCTATTAAGGTTCTTCGGTGTGGTCTCTTCTGGCTCACTCTCTCAAGGCACTCCTACACATTTTGTCAAAGTTTTCCTAAGTGTCAACAAGTAGGGTCAATCACAAAAAGGAATCAAATGTCACTCACTCCCATCTTAGTGATTGAAATCTTTGACTGCTAGGGAATCGATTTCATGGGTCCCTTACCAAACTCTAGGGGATACCTCTACATCCTCTTAGCTGTTGATTATGTCTCAAAATGGGTTGAAGTCATTCCCACAAAGTCTAATTACCATCATGTTGTGATCCAATTTCTAAAAGAGCACATATTTTCTCGATTTGGAATTCCTAGGGCTATAATTAGTTACCGAGGAACCCATTTCTACAACCGTCCATTATCTTCACTCATGTCTAAGTATGGGATTTCTCACAAGGTTTCCACTGCATACCATCTCCAAACCAATGGTCAAGCTGAGTTAGAAAATAGGGAGATTAAGAATATTCTTGAAAAAACTATCAATCCTTCTAGGAAAGATTGGTCTGAGAAACTCTTGGATCCTCTTTGGGCATATCGTACAACATACAAAACCATCCTAGGAATGTCACCATATAGGTTGGTTTATGGAAAATCATGCCATTTACTTGTTGAAATTGAGCATAAGGCTTTTTGGGCAATTAAGAAAATAAATTATGACCTCTCATTGGACGGAACAAAAAGGAAATTAGATCTCAATGAACTTGAGGAACTAAGGATAGAGGATTATGAAAATTCAAGGATCAATAAAGCTAGAGTTCAAGCCTACCAATCTATAAATATCAAAGTCAAACATTTTGAACCAGGAAAATTTGTGCTCTTGTATAGTTCAAAACTTCATTTACACCCGGGAAAGTTAAGGTCTAGATGGTCAGGTCCTTTCATAGTGCATCATGTGTACCCCCATGGGGCAGTAGAGATTCAATATCCCACAAGTGGTTACATTTTCAAGGTCAATGGTCAAAGGTTAAAACCATTCATTGAATCATTCAATAAACAAGAAAGATAAGTTGAGTTAACTGAGCCAACCTATGAACCAGGAAAAAATTGATAGATTTAGGATCCATGTCGGGCTAATGACGTTAAACAAAGCGCTGCATGGGAGGCAACCCATGGTTTTCAAGTTTCCAATTATTTTGTTGTTTTAATCAACTTTATATTTTAAATAGGATTAATGAATCATTTTAATATTTAAAAATAAAAAAAATAGATTGTTGACCGGTTCTTCTATTATGAGTATAGATGGGTATGAAAGAGGAGTGTCATATTCATCCGTGTCACGTGGTGTGATCCTTGAGTAATACCTTACCCATAAATTTAAAAGGAAGACAATGTATCATCAGTTCATTTTATTTTTATGTGTCTATAGGTTAAAATAAAAAATATATATAATAATAATAATAAAATTAAAAGGCCACATCGTAGGTCGTGGGAAAAACCCTGTCACAACCGGCAAAGCCGTGTGGACTCGAACCCGGGACCGAAGGGAGACAAGGGCGCGTGTTTACCACTGACCTACGGCTTATTGTGCTTCCTTATTCTATAATTTTTATATATATACTTATATTTTACTTTCTTTATTATATAAATATATATTTTTTTTTCCTTTTTTTCCACTAGGGAATTCTCAGAGTGACATCGAGATCAAGAGATTAAAAGGGAGCAACAAGAATTTCAACTTCAACCACCAAGTGACTTCATTCCATGATCCTTATTTTCAATTTCCTTTTTGAACTCTCATTCTCTACCTCTAACCCCCTCTAAATTTTCTTTTCTTTAAACACTGAGGACAGTGTTATTTTAATTTGGGGGGAGATAAAATAAAATTGCTTTTGTGTCAAAAAAATGAATGATTTGAAGAAAAAAAAAGTGTTCCTTAATGGAAGGAAAGATTCTTTTAACTTTGAACATGATAATACACATTGAAAACTTTGAAACTAAATATCAAATAATTTAGCTTGACCTGATTCTAATTTTAATCCATGTATAATTTCATGAGCATATATTTTAGAAAGTGTGGTTGTCTAATATGATATTGCATGGTTTATATTTTCATCTAAATAAAAATAAATCACAACGCACGTCCTTTGGATAGTGGGGTATTAGTTTGAGTTCATGGGGTCCCCCAAATAAATAGCATAGGTTTGGTAAATCATTTTAGTTTTAATATGAGTATTCAAAAAATAAAAAAACAATAAATTTGTGTATAGAGCAATGAAATGACCTAATGCGTGGCTTTCAGCACTTGGGGATCGTGACTCCATAGTTGTTTGGCCCAAAGTTAGTAATTTTATCTCTATTCATGGTAATTTGACTTTGTTTTTGACTGAGTTACCTCGAGATGATGTCCGAGTATGTGGGCTTCACTTGGTACCCTAAGGTCTTTGAGCCTGGGAGTCAACAGCAAAGTCTCGCTACAGGGGTTGACTCTTTTGAGTGAAATTTCAATTACCATGGAAAATTTTCAAAAAAAATACAATAAAAAAATTTGAATACTCATCTTAATATTGAAATGTGATTCCACCTATCGCTTCCATCATTTCCCTCTTGAATAAATATGAACCCCCGTGTCTAATGCGATGCACAACGCGTCATCACTCTTAATTGATATTGGATGAAATATAGCGATGAATTTGAACAAAGGAATGGGCTTGGGGTTGGGATATGCTTATGAAACTATCATGTATTAAAATATTTTGATGGGTTTCATGATTGTTTGGTATAAGGGTTTTTGGTGATCATTGTGTACTAAAATGATTTTGGAAAATGGAATTCGAATTTCATATTGTTGAGATATATTTTGCTCGGGACTAGAAAAACTCAAGTTGGGGGTGTGATTAGCCACTAAATGAGGCTAATATTCATTGTTAATATATATAATATTCATGTGCTTTATTATTCATAAACACCATTTTAGTGCATTTTACACTTTGAACATCATTTCACATTATGATTGTAATTCCTTCTTAAAATGCACTATTATGTGGTACATTTTTTAACATCATTTAAAGTGCCCAATGATCTTAATTTTATTTTCATATTTAATTTTCAGGTTTCTATTTATATTGGGAACAATTCATACTTGTAGAGTGTTGGAAGATTCACATTGGAAGACCACCAAAATGGGATTTCATGCAAACAATTCTGGAGAAGGCAGATTGGACACCAGCCCACTGATGAGAATGTGGGGCCCAACATACAGCCTCAATGAAGCCCAAATTTCGTGTGACGATAGAAGACATATAGAGGAACAACTCATTCTTTAGGATCCAGTGCTAATTAGGCCTTCATGGTGGTTATTAAGGCAACCCAATTTGGAGATAAAATTCTGGTCCATATTCTAAGGCCCATAAAATCATCCCACCAATTTAATCATATCTCGGAAACCACGTATTCTTTTGGGCTGAAATTTTACAGAGATCTAGGGGACATCCTTAGATTCATTTTTGTCTTATATGACCCACTCCAATTCAGTCATATAGAAGGTATTCCAGGGGCCTCTATTCGGTGGAAGCAAGTTGGCTGCCACCTCGGGTCAAGGGTGGAAAAGTCTACTCTCTCTTAACTTTCCACCCACCTAGGCCCACCACCATTAATTGAGGTGACTTCCACTATTATAGGCTCGACCCAAGGCTTCAAAAATTCCTATTTAAGGCAGTGGTGGTAGAGGATTTGGGAATCCTTGGAGCTTTGTTTTCATTGTAATGTTATTATGTCGATTTGGCTTTGTAACATTCTTCTTTCTCATGTAAGTTGTTCGAATCACCTTAGTTCTTAATAAAATTTCTTCCTTTACTCTTATTCTATTTTTCTTATTATCACTTTGATATCGTTGCCTTAAGGTGTGAATTTATCCACACCATACCTTGTGATATTCTTCACACAACGGTGGAGTGATTGCTTTCATTTTATTGTTTTTTTTTTACTTCTCTAATTCCTCCCTCATGAGTCTACTTTCTGCTTCCATTGAAACCATAGAATCAATGGAGGGCTAACTCTTTTATGAGGTGATCTAAGGGAGTAGCAAAGGGATTTTTTGGATGTTATTTCTCACCCATTAATTTCAAATCACTTCTTTTAATTGAGATTTTTTTTTTTTTGAAGATCTTTAAACTCCTCCATCCTTGTTGAATTTAAGGCTACACACTTCTAGTGCTAATATGAACCTTTACCTTGAAGTGCTCAAAACTTTGATCCTTCAAGTGTATAGGTGATTAGTATTAAAGTTTGTAGGTATTAAACCAGTAAGTGATGATGTTGTTTGATCTTCTTAAATGAACTCATCTCAAATATAAGAAATTGAAATCATTAAAAAAAGAATTCATCCAATCCACCCCAAGTGATAACCTAGGATCAACTCATTATATTAATTTGAATTAACTTAAATCTGTTAGTGATACCTTAAACCCATCTAAAATCAACCCAATTTGGGCACTTCATAGCCAAAAACAATCCATAGAATGTATGTGTCTGTAGGTTACTTCTTAGGTCTCTGAGGATTCGATAACCCAAGTTAAACTACAAGGACCATTCTACCTCCATCTCTTGGGTAAATTTGAGCGTGAATCGGGCCTTTTCACTTAGGCTTGGTTAGGGTTCGGTCCTTCAGGCAGAAGCCATGGCCATGTTCAATGGTTTGAAAATTTGTAGGGAGAGAGGCCTGGACATCAGGGAAGCGGAAACAGACTCTATACTCCTGCACAATGCCCTTCATGGTGTGGGCAAGATTCCTTGGTCTATTCTTTACACCATTAGAAACTATCATGTCTTTTTGGGTGATAACATCAAGGTTTCTTATACCTGGTGGGAGGGGAACAAGGTGGCAGACTACTTAGCCTCGGTGGACATTCTTGGTCCGAAATGCTTAGTCTTCCATGATTTTCATAGCTTGAAGGTAGAAGGGGTTAATATTATTAGAGGTGATGCCCTCAGTCTCCACCATATTAGACCCCCTTAGTCTCTTCCTTTTGTTGGCCTACTTTCACCGGCCTTGGCTACCTTCTATCTTCTATTTCCTCTGAATAAAAATTTACATGATGATGATATTTGATCGTATCCCGAATGAGTTTGAGCCAGTCATATGAATGATTTTATTAGCGAAGAGCCACATTACCAGCCAGTCATATAATTTTCATGTTGGATTAGTGTAGTCGGTCCATTTTGGATGATGATTGAGTCGAATGCTTCCGACCTCTACTGTGCACCAGGCCGTAACTTTCGTGGGTCGAGCTCCGTGATGAGCTCGTTGGGGGATGTAGGGGGCAACGTGCCCTTGTTTCAGAGGTCTGGGGGTCGAAGGCCTCCAGCACAAAGTTTGGGGATCTATAGCAACTATAACCATTGTAGCAGAGCAAACCAACCGACACTAACAGGGCACTGTAGCAGGACGAACCTTGGAGTCAACAATACTGTAACGACATGAACTTCTAGTCATCGACCACTGTAGAATCTTGAACTTGGGTGGTCATGGAATTGTAGAGATGTGAACTTCTTTCCACCTTTCACTATGCCACAGCGGACTTCCTGTGCGGTTGGTGGAATAGTACTTCATCCTCCTTATTAGCCCATTTCAGGCTAGGGTTTTGTATGTAATTGAGAACCCTGTAATTTTGTACTCCCAAAACTAGTGAAACTTCTGCCTCTCCATGGACGTAGAAATCATTTCCTGAACCACATAAATCTTTGTGTCCAAGATCTTCTTCTTCTTCTTCTTTTTCCCTTTTACTCTTCTATGAATCGTTTTTTCACTTCATTGCTCCTGACATTTCTGCAACATTTCATACCCTTACTCTTTGTATTTTTCATGATTATCAATGGTTTTAAGTGTGGGGGAGAGGTTATACATGGTGAAAAGGGAGGTGTTTCATTATGATAATAAATGTGAGGTGATTCTTTGGATATTGGGAAGGTTTATATTATCATCCATTGTATTTTATTGTTATCCCTCTAGAAAAAAAATGGAAAAAATAGAAATGAAAAATGATGAAAATGAAGAAAAGAATATGAAAGAAAATGAGTTGTGTCTTTGGAGGATTAAAAATCGTCATTACTTGACCAATGATCTTGATCATTTGGGATTGGGTGGTAGATGTGAAACTTGTCTTAAGCACAAATTTTAGAAAAATAAAATAAAAAAATAGTTTGAAAAAAAGTGGAAAAGTAAAAGAACAAGAGGTTGTATCATTTATTGTGTTTTTATGTATTCATGAACTCACTTTGAGTTTTAGAGAAGTGGAGTGTTATCATTTTGAAGAGGAGAGTTTCATTGTACTTCACTTTAATTATCTTGCATTAGTTTTAACCACCTTTTTAAGCTTAATAAGTTTTTCACATCAATAACTACCAACCCATTAGCCTCAGAGCCTAATTTCAAAGTCCTCGTGATTATTTGTGACCTATGTATTTACAATGTAGAGGTTTGAGATCCTTTACAAGCATATGGAAAGGATAATATATTCAAGGTATAAGCATAACTCCATGTAGTCATTACCTTGAGTAATGGGTGGAAAAAATCAAAAGTGAGGCAAATCATAATTAGCATGCATAATGATAATAAATTGAAAATCTTGAATGGAGGTTAGAAGAAGCTTCATCACTTTTCAAGGGAGAAAGTAAAATATATAATTGATAAGTTTCTTTGAAAAGTGAGGAATTAGATTGATATTTCTATGTGAAACTTGAAAGTTTGATCTCCTCGTGGAACACCACTAAAGCTCGGTTCGGCTCCCTATACAGATAAATGAATGCCATGGAAGCTAATAGGAGCACGATCCAGCCATTGTGAAGGTCGGATGAAGAAGATGAAGAAAACAACTACAAAAACACTCATAAGGGCTCAACCGTGGTAAACATGTAAGATCAATCAATAAAACTGTGATGGAAACGCTTTTGTAAGTCATAGTGATAGTCATGGTGGTGTGTGCATACATGGAGGATGAAGGTGGTGATGAAATGACAAAGTAGAGCACTGGAATAAAATAGAAAACGTCATGGACAAGCTGCACATGCATGGAAAATTTGATATTAAAGATGAAAATGGAAAATCAAATAGGATGAACAATTGCACTACGCAGTAATGGAAATGGCATCTTCATGGGTGAGGAGGTTGGAAACGAGGGCTGGTGCGATGTAAAGGGAAACACGTTTGATCGACTACTCACCATGCACATGTGCATACTACACTTTAGGGGAGGTTATAGTGATGTTGAACGAGGATAAGGAGGCATATTCCAAGTGGAGTTGAGATGGATTCAAGCTGCTAAAAAGAATGATCGTAAATGAAAATATAAGAAGGTCTGGCCACTCCTCTCCCTTGCACATGAGCTCGAGTATACTTGAGAAGAGTTTAAGTGATGTTGTCATATGGATAATGATGCATTTATCTTAAATGAAGAGGTGGTCAATTCAAATTGCTTAAGATCTAAAGATATGGCTTGGTTGAGTCCCTCTCTCTCTTGGATAAAAATGAATATATATTTCAAAAGGAGTTATGTGAGGGATATTCACACATGGATAATGTTGCCTATTTAAAGGAAGATATAGCTGATTCGAAATGCTGAGATTGAGGGGAGATAAAGGAGATAAGAAGATGCAAAAGATAGAGATGTATCGATGGGGAATTTCCTATAAATAAAGGGTTGTTGCGTGCACTTGAAGGGATCGAATTATGGGGGATCCTCTTCGACTACTCGCCGCTAAGAGGTTGATGGTGGAGGTCTTTAGTTTTTTTTTTCTTTTTTATTTTGTTTCAACCTCTCATGGCTAGCATGAGAGGGAAGGTTCTTGGGTCAGGTTTTGAATGTAAAGGGGGTTGTTTAATAAAGAAAGTTTCTTTTATGGTTCTTATGATGGGATCTCGTATTCATTCTATTCTTTCCTATCTCTTAATTTTTTGATGCATGACCATTGTGTTAGGGGGTGAGGGGGTGGATTCAATCTCTTGCATTTAAATGGGAATGACCATTACCTTTGAGTGTTTGAGTACTTTTTAGTGTGAGTTCTAGAGTGTGAGACTTTCACCATGACCATTGGGTTAGTTTTCCATTCTATGTTCAAATAAGGTTTCAGGTTACCCGCCTTTGAGAGATATGAAGTGTCGTGGCCATTGAGAAATGGTGGGCTTAAAGTGTAGAGAGTGTCTACATTGATCAAGAGATTCACTAAGACTTGATTCCAACAACATTGTGACTGTCATCACATGTTTTCTGCTTTGTTATTTCATGACCCTAAGCATGAGAATTCTTAGTACAACTCATCATTCTTGGTTCTTTTAGGGTAGAGTAGTTCGTAATTTTCATTCCAAGTAGTTTATAGGTCATTGTTGTTGAATTATAGTGTCTTAGTCTTTGTGGGTTCAACCTTAACTTTCATTAACTATACTACATTTGTAGGTATTTCATAGGTTTGAGAAATATAAATTGTAAATTGGTATCGACCCAAAGGAATTAACAACTCCTTTTGAGCATATCAAGCACAAGATATGGAAATATAGTATTTCCATCATATCTGTCGTAATATTTTATTTTAAGTGGTGTATACTGCTAACTTTTCATGCCTCTTGAATTTGGAAATACCCTCATCACAACGCGACCACCTCATTCACTGTGTGTGCTTCCCTTAACTCAAAACATTCGTGGTGCGACGTACTTCTTCACAACACGGTGACCAATCAAATACAAAATCCATAAAATCTGCTCCAAATCTCTGAATATCTTTATTTTTAATTCCTTTGAAGTCACGACATGACCCTTTCAAATTTTCTCGATTCAACCAACCAATTGCAATGTGAAACTTTTCTTTATAGTGCAACCTCATGTTGCTCTAAACGGGTTGCAACGCAGCCATCCTTCGCGGCGTGTGCTCCTTCAAACTTCCAGTAGCTCTTAATTTCGCTCAGTGGCCCTTCGGGGCATGGCACATCCACCATGGTGTGAGCATGTCATCTCCAGAATTGCGGGAATCTGTTCGAATTTCCTTTGCAGTGCGACATTGGCTTCGCGATGCGGCGCTCTAATAGACATAAATGTTGAAGTCTACTCAAACCTCCTTTGCATCACGACTTACTGTGTCATGGCATGAACCACATATCTCTAAATCTGGAAAAGTAAAACTGCATACGTCTGCTCCAGCATCGTTCTTACATATCCTCCAAGACTTAGCCAAATTTCCATCAGTTTCACTTCAAGGCGCGGTCATCTATGTCACAACACGACTTAACATATTACTCCTACGTCAAGTGACTCTTACGTTGCTCTTCAGAAAGTGATTTTGATGTAGACCCACTCATACATGAGTTCAGCACCTTCTTCCTTCACGGCGTGGTGTGAGTTGTCATGACTTGTATCACACTTCTACAATCCTCCAAATACTCTTCTAAATATACTCCATGGCACAACCTCTCCTTTCAAGGCACGACTTGTATCCTTCTGAAGTTCTGCTTTACTCTTACGAAGTAGACTTTACAATTTTCTTGGTGTGTTCTCTAAGTTACAGTGTGGCGTCATCCTTCGCGGTGTGGGGGCTTTTTCATTCACGATGCAACAGGTGATCTTAAGAACACAAAAGCAATAATTTTGAAAGAACAAAAAAGATGTTTCAGAAAGTGATCATGGTCTTGGCTGAAGCCTTAGAAATACTTCTCAAGTGGGAGATTGTTAGGCTCGTGTAACTATTTTTTGGATTTTGTTTCTGAAAATCCAGGAGGGATTCTAGAATTCGATTTCAAAATCGGAAGTAATGGCTCACAAAACCATGAGTTGCAGACGCAACAGCAATAGAATCTGGAAGTGGCGTGAGAAGATGTGTTCCAGACACAAACATTGTTCACTGGGAGCATCAATTGTTTAGGCGGTGTTCAACAATCTACTGACGATGGCCTTGATTGAGTGTTGTCGTCCACAGAGATCGGATGGCGGTAGAACTGATAAAACCAACTAGCAACTACAAAAATCGTCTATAAATGGATGGATGGGGTCACTTATACGGGTGACTAATTGAAAGTGTTATGTTGTAATCATTCTGATTTTCTTTAGTGTTTCAATATTAGGGGCACTTATAACTCAGTAAGACATTCTCTTATTCTCTTCTTTAATAGAAAGTTTACAATGGATTTCGTGGGGTGTGACTTATTCCGAGCTGTGTAAATCTCCAATGTTTTCGTGTGTGTGTGTGTGTGTTTCTTTCAATTTGTTGCTTTTTTTCACTTTTGAGAGTTCGGGGGGTGCGTTGTGATGCATGGTTGTGGTTGGGATAAGAAGATTCTCATTTCGAATACATCGTTTTACACGAGTCATCTGTTTCAGAACATTCAAGACCTCGTTCCACAAGAAAGGTCCCAAAAGATTAGTTCTAGAATGTGTGAGGTTTCAAGCACAACAGGAATCTCCTTCAACCACGTAAGAAGACAAGGTTCGGTTTCTTCAACCAGTGAGGTGTGTTATATTCGCTCAGTGGCATTGCACATCCACCACGGCGTGAGCATCTCATCTCCAAAATTACATGAATCTGTTCAAATTTACTTTGTGGTGTGGCATTGGCTTCACGGTGTAGCGCTCCAATAGACATAAATGCTAAAGTCTACTCAATCCTCCTTTGCGACGAGACTAACTATGTTGTAGCGTGAACCACAGATCTCTAAATCTAAGTAAAACTCCATACATTTGCTTTAGTATCATTCTTACATATCCTCCAAGACTTGGACAAATTTCCATCAGTTGCACTTCGCAGTGCGGCCATCAGTGTCGTAGTGCAACTTAACAGATGACTCCTACGTCTAGTGACTCTTACGTTGCTCTTGAGAAAGTGATTCCTATGTAGACCCACTCGTACATGAGTTCAACACCTTCCTTCACGGCGTGCTGTGAGTTGTCACGACTTGTATCACACTTCTACAGTCCTCCAAATACTATTCTAAACATACTTCACAGCACAACCTCTCCTTTCAAGGCACGACTTGTATCCTTCTGAAGTTTCGCTTTACTCTTAGGAAGTAGACTTTACAATTTTCTTAGCGCAATCCCCAAGTTGGTCGCAGTGCGACCTCCTATTTTCTCTAAATATGACAAGGCAATCCTCATACGTAGCCCTACTTCTCATCCTTCCAAAAAAGACTCACATAGATTTCAAGACTTTAGCAAATTTGTAATCAAGGCACCTTTCGCGGCACAACACTCGTTGTCGTGGGGCATCTATTATAGTTTCCAGAATCTGCTACTCCCAAACTCATTTCAATCTCATTCCAACTTCAACCTTCTTTATATCAAACCACACTATTTTCATGACCTTGACGAAGATATCAATCAAATTGTCTTGGAATTCCTCCACCAATGGAATGCTTTTATGTGCACTTCATTCTCTTCATTTCTTCTTTAAATCTTCAATTGCCTACTCATTCTCCAGCACACAACTTTTTAGCTAACAAATCCAATAGTTATTCTCTAACAAATCCAACAAACAATCTACAAAGTTTATGGAAAAATCAAAGGAACATTGAGAAACGATAAAGTGGCCTTCTGGTATCTCAAAGGAATGGAAGAATTATCCATGTATCTGAATGGATTATCCGTTATTAGGATATGTTGATGCGAACTTTAGAGGAGATACAGATTCACATAAGTGCATCAATGGCTATGTGTTTAATTTCAGAGAAACTATCGTGAGTTGGATGTCTCAACTTCAATATATTGTAGCACGAACAACCACAGAAGCAGAGTACATTGCGATTACGAAAACAGGGAAGGAGTTGATATGGCAAAATGGTTTGTTGGAGGACCTCAGAAGGTCGTATGGAAATAAAACAGTTTTTTGTAGCAGTCAGAGCACCATACATCTTGCGAAGAATTCAATATTCCACTCACGAACGAAACACATTCAGCTGAAGTATTACTTCATTTGAAAGCTTATAAAAAACAGAGTATTGGAGTTACGAAAGATTGAGGGAGTTGGGAATTCAACTGACATGCTAACTAATGACATGTTCCGAGAAAGTCTGGGACACCATAATGCCTCGGTGAGACTTCGATGACAGGTGATCTTAAGAACACAAAAGAAGTGATTTTGAAAGGACAAAAGAGATGTTTTGGAAAGTGACCATGGACTTGGTTGAAGTCTAAACACTTCTCAAGTGGGAGATTGTTAGGCTTGTGAGAAGATGTGCTCCAAACACAAACATTGTTCACTGGGAGCATCAATTCTGTAGATGGCGTTCAACGGTCTACTGACGGTGGCCTGGATCGAGCATTGTCGTCCACAAAGATCGGATGGCGGCAGAATTGATAGAACCAAATAGCAACTACAAAAATCATCTATAAATAAATGGATGAGGTCGCTTATACAGGTAACTAACTGAAAGTGTTTTGTTTCTGATTCTCTTGAGTAGTGTTTTGATATTAGGGGCACTTATAACACAGTAAGGCTTTCACTTGGCATCTTCTTAAATAAAAAGTTTACAATGGATTTCGTGGGGTAGGACTTGTTCTGAGGTGCATAAATCTCCAATGTTTTTATGTGTAAGTGTTTCTTTCAGTTTTTTTTTTCCACTTTATAAGAGTTCGGAGGGTGCGTTGTGATGCATGGCTGGAATACAAAGCTTCTCATTTCGAATACACCATTTTACACAGGTCGTCCATTCCAAAACATTCAAGACCTTGTTTGCAAGAAAGGTCCTAAAAGACTAGTTCTGGAATGTGAGGCTTCAAGCACAAGAGTAATCTCCCAACCACATGAGAAGGCAAGGTACAATTTCTTCAACCAATGAGGTGTTTTATATTTTATGCACTCGATACAAGCATATCATGATCTGATCTTGTAACAATGGTTTTAGATGATGTTTCTACTACCCGTGAATTGTCCCCTCCAAACCCCAATAAATGTGTATCCGGTTAATCATGTAACATGGACCAAATGGTGTCTATCCAAGTCAAAAAAAAATCACCATGTAATCAACCTTGATCTTACAATAAGGAGTTATCTAATTGATTTCTACACCGCTCCTAGAGTTGCCTTTCGCTTCTAAGATGTCTAGAAGGCAAACCTGTGCAAGTGTAACTAAACCTGACAACTTGCTAAGTCACAATAAGATGTTCGTTCTAGTAATCCTTTACTCTCGAATCACATGTGATATATCATTTGGGGGTCAATTTAGATCACCATCCTAGTTACCCTATTGAACCCTTAAGGCAAGCAAAGGGGCATGAAGAAATGACTAACAAAGCTCTGAGACCACCTGGTACCCTTTCCCTTGAGAACGAATGTCCACTTTCAACTATGGGTACATGTTTTTCATCAATGGATACCCGTTCCTAGGAGATGAAGAACACCAGAAAACTTCAAAAGAACATCTCCAACCCATTCCCATAAAAATTTTCTTCGTTGCTCCATGCATAGCCTCGTTTTGAGTTCTGCAACTTCACATTATGCCACGACCCAAAATTTATAATATGTCGAAAACCTTAAAATTCAAATCTGAGATCAATCAACAGGTGTAATATGACATCAACATTACATGCGGTTTTGTTTGATCTCAATATGAAAGTTGATGAGTTGCGAATATTTTTTATTTATTGTTTTTTACAAGAAAGATGCACGGTATGATGAAATAATTAATTTATGTGTAATATAAATCAAATGCGCCTACATAAGCATGCACGATTATCACCTTGATGCATGTTGCATCCTCATCACCTCCGCAGATAATATATGGAAATCATTTTAAAGTAAAACGATGCTTCCTGAAATGAACATCGAGATAACAATGATATTTAAATTTAGATATATTTCAACTAACGTTGGTGTCATGCCTACTTCTGTTACCTTTGCCACTCCACGAAACGTGGAGTCTGCAACCCCTGCTTACCGATTAGTGGATCTATGAAGCTTCTCCAACCTTTGTAGTCAATGGCCGAGCCGGCATTCGGCAGCTGAAACCCGTTAACGAAGAAGAAGGGTGTCCCATAGACCCCTCTCGAGCAACCGTACTGCACCATCCAAACCATGAATGGGATAAATACAGTTGTATGCACAAGTTCAAGAACAATTCAACCCAACCTTGAAAGAAACCCGGGTTTTAAGATCAGTCTGCCTGTCAGTGAAGCCATCTTTAACAGCATGATAATAGGATTTCCCAGCTGCCTCTACCACAAGCTCTGTGATTTCCCCTACTACTGAAGCTTTAGACCGGTTGTATGTTTCCTTGTTGTAAAACCGTTCCTGCAGGATCAAGCAACACGGGTTGTACTAGAATTGTATAATTAAGGCTGCGTCTGACAACATTTTGTTGAAAATTGTTTATAACCACCACCACTTGAAAAAACAAGTGGTATTTGTTCTGTTTCTGAAAAACACTTGCGCTCAAGTTGCATTTAGTCTGTTTTTCTTCAACTAATTTTCTAACAATATCATAGAATTGCATTCAACTGTTCTCCGTGTAGAAAGTCCAAGGCAGAATTTGAAATCGTTTTGTAATTAAAAACAGTATGGTTTTCCACTACCAAAATTTAATCCTAATGATTTCCAGTTTAAATGTGCTAAAATACATGGAAACAAGCCTGGTTGAAATTTTGATGTTTTCCGGATCTTTCAATACAATTAAAATAAGCAGTTGAACGTAATTAACCGATCTTTGGAAAATGAAGATCAGCAAATGTTTTGCATAACTAAAAGGCCCCAGAGGTTTTCCACAAAAATGAAGGCCAACAGCTTTCCAATCATTGAATAGAGAAAGAGACGTGAATGGTTGAAAAGGAGGGTAAAACTTGCTGTGGTTCTGTTCAAACTAATTTGTCATGAGGATTCAAGAAGCATTTAGAAAGATAAAAATTTTCAGATTGAAAACACAAATTGACAACAAATGCAAGCTCAATGAAGCTACACAATGAACCAATTGCATGTGGTTAGTAACGATTTAAAAAGAAAATAACGATAAAACTATTCAAAATACATGTGATATTGTTTAAACTCCCAATGTATGCTAGTAAGCACAGAAATGAGGCAAAAAGAGGAGGGTCGAAAGAGAAAAGAGGGGGGGAAATATTCATGTTTTAAAGTGCGTTTAACAATATTTTGAATTGCTTATGACCCTAAACACTTAAAATAAGTGCTTTGTGGTGCAGCGAAAGTTTGATCAATTTCACAACTACAAACGCTAGCAATTAACAAGAAATAAATACAACAGAGATACAGAGAAGAAACACGCCAAAAATGACATAATTTGGTCTAAAGACCACTATTTATGGGCAACACGGTAGAAATGTTTATTATGCTTAAAAGGAAACATGTAAGTGGTTTGGGTACAACTTAAAGACCCATGACACATTATAAAGGATCCATGTTTAATTTCCGTGGCCTTTTTTCCCCGGTCCATTTAAACCCATTTAAAATGCAGGGGCATTTTTTCAAGTTCAGCCCAACACATAAATGCGGGCTGGCGGACCTCACCCGCGGGCCCAAAGCCCATTAAGCGTCTTTACGGGCCAGAGGGAGCGCTGACCCAGGAGGTACTAACCTCCTAAACCCCCTCAGTAGGGTTTCATGACTAAATGTGTCGTCATGACTCATTATAGTACCATTTAAAAAATCAAGTCAATATCAACAAATCTTCACCTTGACTTGAATTTCCCAAAATCCCCCCACCCCCCGCCCGCCAAAACCACTCCGAAGGGTCTCAAACAATGTGGACATTGACTAAATCCAAGTTGTGCTTGAACTTCTCTACAGATAAAGAGAAGAGAAGAATAATTATCTGATCTTCGTCCCCCACCTTTACCCCAACTCCCTGCAAATCCAGAATAACTTTCTTTAAATTATCAAGGTGCTCTCAAAATGGCATACTAATAGAGATCGAAAAAAAGGAAAGGGTGGTAAGGATAAAAGCGTCTTGTGTGAGTTAGTCTGTTGGGGGGATTCTAGTCTCCATTCTTGTGGTCATAGGCGTCCACAACAATCAACAATTCGCTCGCAGAAAATCACTCTATCCGTCTGCACTTCAGGTCTCTCAATGGAAGCACCAGTTGATAGGGTGCGGAGCTAGAGAGAGAGAGAGAATACAGTTTCTATTGACTATTGTATGCTCGGTTACAGCAGGTTCACCAAAAAATAGAGGGAAGAAGAAGAAGAAAGTGATGAAGAGGTATCACCTCTGGAAGCAGCTACTCCGCTCCCCGAGGCCAGTGGCCTAACCCACCCGCTCAGCAATTGCTGGAAATCCAAAATACAATCCGTACCCCTCCAGCTAGCATATAAAGGGAAGTCCCACCTACTGGAACCTTCTAGAGAATCCTCCCCTAAGGCCCATAACAGTTGGAACCTTCTGGAGAATCCTCCCCAAACAGCTGGAATTACAGCCGGAACCACTTATTAGCCAAACAGCAGGCATCCTACAACTATCAACCCACCTAACCTTCTAGGTATTTACAACACTACCCCTGGCAGTCCCACCTATTCTACCCGCATACCTAACACACAAGTGTTGCAGCATGACAGATGATCTTACGCCGTGATAATGGAGTTTACAGCAAATTTGGGAAGTTTGAAATCTCCACCCTTTTGGAAACATGGGGATATCTTTTCGGGGGCACCTGATTATTTAATGTACCGAAGCACATGACCAAAAGAGAAGGGGAGTTTAGTGATTAGAGAACTAATTCCAAGACCAAAAATTTGGTTAGATCCAATTCCAACGACAATACAGCTACCCTTTACATCTTTTTATGCTTCAATGTCTCATGATCCCGGATTTATAAAATTTCAATATACTCATATAATCGAAGTTCTCTCATTTAGCTTAGTTTTAGATTTACCTTTTAATCATTCAAATTTGTTCATCTTGACTTTCAAACGAGGGTTTGCATGCTAGAGTTCCTTATCTTTGTCGATTCGACATCGGACTTGAGTCGTACTACATCTTTGTAGTGTTAGTTTTAGGAGGGAGTAGTTATAATTTCTAAACATGATTACCCATTGGAATTAACCAAGCCTGACGGATGGTCAAAGTTTTTTACGCCATTACAAGAAACTTATGAACTTAGTACAGACCTGAGTTCGATAGATTAGGATAAGTTTTTTCTTTTCCCCTTTATTTTTATCTTTTATTCCTTCTATTATGCTTGGTGTGCTTGTGTTGTGCTTTTCAGGATAATCATTGTTGATACACGAGTACTCAACTCGAAAACAAGGAAAAGAGCTTTCTGATTACGATCCCGAGATAGAGAGAAACTTGAGAAGACATGAAAGGGAAGAAAATATAGCTGGAGTAGATCGAGAACAAAGGATGGATCAAGTTGTGCAAGGAAGAGAACTGAGGCAAAGGGCACTCATGGAGTATAGTTTATGTTGGCCACTGAGGCAAAGGGCGCTCATGGAGTATAGTTTATGTTGGTCGGAGTGAATATCTCAAGAGAGTGAATTGAGTACTCAATAAAAATTTCTATTAAAAAATAAATTTAAATGATATCCCCCAGTTAATTTAAAACATGTCATTTAACCAAAATAGCAGATCGATGTAAGTTTTAATCTTTTAAAAGATTTCTCAAAAATTGATTAGGTCTCAGTTAAAACAATTATGAAAATTTACTTTAACTTTTGAAATCAATTTACTAAATCAAAAACTTATATAAACACTAATTAAGGCTAACTATCAATGTAGTGGTTTTGTTTTTCAGTTTAAAACAAATTCAGTTTTAAAGCTTAGAAATAAAAGAAAAACAGAAACAAAACACACAGCGAAATTGAATACAAGAGGTTCAGTTTCAAGCTGATATTTAGTTCTCTCCACTTGGCAATCACCTATTGCGAAGCAGTTTATATAAAAATAAACTTTGATCCACAACCTGGATCGGGTATACAACAACACAGCAGCTGTCCAGGCCACACAAGGACATCTTCCACAGTAATCGTGGGAGTACGGATAAAACAGGCCACACACGGACCTCTACCACAACACGTGGGAAAATAAGTAAAAAGTGTTGAGAAGATATCTAAGTATCTTCCAGTTATAGCAAGAGGCAGTGTGTATGTAAAAATACAGAGTATATGTTAGAAGTATAGGGGGTTACCCAGGTGTGGGCTATAATTGGGATAGTTTGTTAGCTGCCAGTTGTCAGTTTGTTACAGCCAGCTGTTAGTTTGTTACACCCAGCTGTTAGTTTGTTACAGCCAGCTGTGAGTTTGTTACAGCCAGCTGTTTAGTGGAGGCAACTTTGTAATATCTTATAGCAAGTGGTTGGGGGTTTGTTTGCTGGCAGCTAGAGAATAAATAGGGGGGCAGTGGGAGAGAGGGATATGAATATTCTACTGCTTCATGCTCAGCTTGGGAGCTGCTGCACGGGCCGGTCCTTGGGAGGACTCGATTGCTCTTTTGGAAGTGGTCTTCCAGGGAGCCGCCTACCTTCATCTTCTCCTTCCCCCACACCTATACTTCTCTCTCTTCCTATTGTACTCCTGTAGTTCTGCTGCTACATCAATAAATATTGCTTTACTTCTCTTTTCTTCTTCTCTCACAATTATTACATAACAATTTGGCGACTCCGCTGGGGAACTTTGTGGGAGAGACGTTCGAAGAGGGAACTCATGCTGTGGAACTGATTTTTGCGGCTCTTTCTTGAAAGCGTTGTTTGGCCAGAACGTGCGACTTTTACCTGGAGGTGTTGTTTGTTGGGGAAAAAAAAAAAAAACGTAGACGCCTGGACTGTGTGACGTGTCTGTTGAGGAAGAAAACGGACGCAGCCGAAACCACGATTGCTGCAGGGAGGCTCGGATGCCTGGGTACGTATTGCTGGAAAAAGTCCCGAACGCTGGAAGATTAGACTGTTGCAGTTGAGGTTGGACGTTGTAAGGAAGTCGCTGCTCCTTGGCGTCTTCTGTAACGAGTGCCACGGATGCAGCTAGGGGATCGTTGTAAGGCTGGAGGAAGCGCACGAGTTGTGTGGTCGATAACCGCTGGAGTTTGTTGCATCAGAGCTGGGGAACCGATTGCCGCTGGAGAACCGCGATTAGTGTAGGGAGACTCAGACGCTCAGGTACAGATCACTGGGGAATCGCCTTCGCTGGAGAGAGACCTGCGAGGCCTTCGTTCGCTGCTTGACATCACAAGCACAACTGAGAGGCGATCACAGCTGGAAAAAAAAACGAGCGCTAGAGGACAGTCAGAGCAGAATCAACTCCACCACAGGATGAAGAACAGCCTTGCTAATATCGAATCGGCTGCGGAAGAGGTACAACGGACGTTAAAGACTATTCAGGAAGGTTTAGAGAAGTAGCTTTTCCGAGAGGTTTTTCGATAGAGCAGGAAATACAAGGGAATGAAAAGGCAGTGCAACAACAGCCTGCTCGAACTACACTTCAGCCTCTATCGCTGGCAGTGCGGGAGCAACCATTAGAGTCTATACTGGAAAACAAGACGTTGCTGGAAACTAGATCTCGTGAAAAAGATTCTCCAGATTGCGCAGCTGGTATTCATGGGGATGTGGCACTGAGTCTGAAAAGTCTTTAGTCTAGCAAGGAAAAGAATGTCAGTAGTGAGTTGATGGAGCGAATTGATTCTAGCTTCAGCCCTTTGGGGTCAGAAGAGGTATTTCTAGATCCAGGATCCAGCTTGGATAAACAGTTGCGGCGCGGAATGGAGGAAGCCGTCTCGTTTTCTACTCCTTGTGTAGGGGAAAATCATCTTACTTGCCCAAGCTTAGATCGAGAAGAGCATAGTAAGGCGAAAGACGATGTGGCAGCAAGTGGAACAACCATTGTATGTTTACCAACAATGACTGCTTTGAGAAAGAAGCCTGAGGTACCAAGTGAGCTGAGCGAGCTTCTCAAAATAGAAATATTAGATGCTAAAGTGGAAAGAAAAGAAACACAAGCAGCTTTTTGGTTTGCAAAAGGGAGTATAGCAGTCAAGTTTTTCAGTATTGATATACTTCCTTTGGGTATGGAGACAATGGAGAAAAAGTCAGTTCAGGTGTGGCCTGGTCCTTTCCTACAGGACAAGCAAGCTCAAGTCGAGAAAACCGTGTCTGCAATTACGGTAGAGATAGATTACAACATGGGCAATGTAGCCACTTGGTTGCCAAGGATAGATGAATTTCCTGCTAAATCAGTTATCAACACGGGCAGCTGTTGTACACATTTTCTGAACATGGCAGTGACTCCAACAGGTGTCGGTGCTGATTTTGCTGGAAATGACACCAGTAGGTTGGAAATGACTGGAATATCTTTTAATCGGAAAGGGAAAAATATTGTGGGAATGGCCATGTTTGGTGTTACAACTCCTTACATAAATGCAGTCCAAGGCAGATTGGTTGAAGTGGGATATGAGACCTTGATTTTTCATTCCATTAGTGGAGAAGGTAGGGCTGTGGTTTCTAAGGGACGGGGAACTACACGTTCAATGGTATATAATTCAGGTTTTACTCCTCGCTGTCCAACAATTTCACTGAATGTTGCTGCAATAGAGTCAAAAGTTGCATATGGCCTGGATTGTTCGCCCGGTCAACTCTTGGCTAGGAACTATTTTCTAAACGGGTTACAGAGAGCTGACTTATATTGCCAGCAATTTATTTGGATAGTTTTTGTCGCTGCTGAATATTTACAGGAGGAGCTGGTTCGCTCTAAAAACATGGAAATTGCGGTTGGGGTAGTTGACCGTTCAGCAGCAGAAATACCCATAGATGGGGCTATGGCACAAGATTGTAAGAAAAGTGTTTTTGGAGGCTGTTGGTTGGAGGGACTGCTTGAAAAGCCTATCTATGTAAACAATCCACGTTTTTTCTGGAGGGCTGCTCTACAGACAGTGTTAGGCCACAGAAAAGCTTATCTATGTGAGGATATTCCATTTATTCAAAATATGAGAGGCAGCTCACAGTTTTTTAGTTCTGGATATGTGACAGTGGTCTTTCCTGGCAGCATTTCGAACCAGAGAAAGAGTGGGTTCAATGCTACTGTTTTTCGAAACGGTACCAGTGAAGCTTCATCCTTGCGTCAGGCAGCTAAACAAGAAGAAGACTGCTTGGTTTTTGGCTTCACCAAGGCTGCAAAATCCTGGAAATTCAGTGGAGAATTATACCGGAAAAGCTATTCACTTGCAATGGCTGCCCTAATTTGCCCAAGTATGTTGCTGACTTCCATTGAAGATGCGTTGATACCGAGACCTCCACCAAAGCCGCCACCGGGAGATGCTGTCTCAATACACAGCCGAGCAAAGATTGAGTTGTCCCACCTTGAGGACAAGGTGGTTTTTAGGTGGGAGGGAATTGTTAGAAGTATAGGGGGTTGCCCAGGTGTGGGCTATAATTGGGATAGTTTGTTAGCTGCCAGCTGTCAGTTTGTTACAGCCAGCTGTTAGTTTGTTACACCCAGCTGTTAGTTTGTTACACCCAGCTGTGAGTTTGTTACAGCCAGCTGTGAGTTTGTTACAGCCAGCTGTTTAGTGGGGGCAACTTTGTAATATCTTATAGCAAGTGGTTGGGGGTTTGTTTGCTGGCAGCTAGGAGAATAAATAGGGGGGGCAGTGGGAGAGAGGGATATGAATATTCTACTGCTTCATGCTCAGCTTGGGAGCTGCTGCACGGGCCGGTCCTTGGGAGGACCGGATTGCTCTTTTGGAAGTGGTCTGCCAGGGAGCCGCCTACCTTCATCTTCTCCTTCCCCCACACCTATACTTCTCTCTCTTCCTATTGTACTCCTGTAGTTCTGCTGCTACATCAATAAATATTGTTTTACTTCTCTTTTCTTCCTCTCACAATTATTACATAACAGTATACACACAGCTCGAAATGTAAAATGAAAAACAAGCACACTGAGCAAATAAAAGATGTAAAGGGATAGTGTTGCTCGGTCCATTAAGCTCTGCAGCTTATGACTCTTTGAAAGTAGTATGAATGGTAGCTCGAGTCATGTTTTTGAATTTTGGGGTAGAACAGAGTGTCGTGAACTCTTTTGTTATGACTGTCGAAGTAGACTGGATGTTCGGTATGCTTAACTTCTTTTCTTCAATTGATCACTGGTGAAGATGCTTCGAGTAAGGCACAACAATCTTCTTTGATCTTGCAATGGTCAACTCTAGCTCTCTGTGCACACATGTATTTTTCTATAAGCCTTGTTCGTACACTACATATATGCGTATATACGCACGAGGGAGTCAGTTCTTTTATCAGCAGCGACAGCAAAGAGAATCAACCGAATCTTCTGCTTCTCGTACTGCACGTCTGACACGAACTTTAATGCATCTTTTTATAACATTTAAGGAACAAGCATTAAAATAAGTTTCGGCATTAAATTTCATAAAATAGCGATTAGAGATATTTAATTCAAAATAAATATAAATAGTAGTGGTGAGTCTTTAGAACCGTGAGACACTCTGGCGGTCTTGATTTGGCAGTGACTTGATTTGATAGTGATTGAGTCTGATGGTGACTGAGTCAGACGGTGACCGAGTCAGACGGTGACCGAGTCCGACGGTGACCGAGTCTGGTGGCGACTCAACTCGGCGGTAGGTCGATCAACACTTTACCAAATTTTCATTCTAGTAGAAGGTTGCTTCAACGGTGACTCTGACAGTAGGTCGCCTCGACACTTAGCCAAAATTTTCATTTTGGCGGTGACTTCACTCTGACAGTAGGTGTGTTTAACACTTTTTCAAATTTTCGGTCCAACGGTGAGTCGTCCTCTGGCGGCGGGTCATTCCATACTTTACCAAATTTACATTATGGCGGTAACTCATAGCCAACAGCCAACAGTGAGTGTTGCCAACACTTTGCAATTTTTCCACATTGACAGTGAGTTGTCCTCAACAGTGAAACATTGCTGACGGTGACTCATACTTGGTCAAATTTCGCCAATCTGTCTCATTTTGTAAAATGCCAACAGAAAACATAAAACTCATTAATATCATAATAAACATGATTTTATGATCATTAAAACAAGAGTGTCAACAACCTCAACAGAGGTGCCAACAATCTCCCCCTTTATGATGATCACAAATCATGACATTTTATAAATCATGACATCAAAGGTAAATAGAGTAGCAAAGGTAAAAAAAAAGATATATTGTATCAAAGGTATTAACATAGTAATCAGTATCAGAGATGGTCAGGAAAAGATAAGATTAAAGAAAACACTATGGTATCCAAAAATAAAAGAAAATATCACAAGGAATAGCACTATGGTATCATAGGACTGTATCAAAGGAATAGAAATAAATGTCATATAATAGTTCTCCCCCTTTTGAGATTATCAAAAAGTGCATAATAAAATAGGAAATGCAGAGAAAAACGACATAGGAATGAGAGAATTTCCATTAAGAAACTAACAAAAGTTCAGCCAAAATAAGTTAAAACCAAAAAGTTTTTACAAAAAACATCCCTATCAAAGACCCTATACAAGGTCAACGCTTCTCAGGCTGGGAAGAAGGAATCAAAGGTGTTTTTCCCTTGTCCTTATCTGAGGCAGAGGGTTCAGCCGGTCCTGAAGGAGCGCGAGGTACAGTTGTAGGAACATCAGTGAGGAAGGAGTCTCTCTGATGATAATCGGCCTGAGGTGTTGTACGGCTTCCCTTGGAGAGAGAAAAGGGCTGGAAACAGGCTGGCAAGGGTGTATGAGGATCTCTGGTAACTCCTGGTCTGAAGTACTCTGTAGTAGTTGGAGGAGTCAAATGAGCTGTAACTGGAATGGCCTCGTGAGCCACAACAGCAGTTCCATGAACATGCAGAAACAGCTTCATGAGATTTATGAAATCTGTTGGAGTCTGTATCCCACATCGGACTTGATGTCCGGTGTGGTCTTTACCCTTTATTATAAATACACCCCAAGGGCTCCTTAGGAGAAACACCTTGGGGGTTCGGGTCTCTTATTTTTCTCCCTCTTCATGGTATCAGAGGAGGTTTTTTGAACCCC
Source organism: Viscum album (assembly GCA_963277665.1). Lineage (NCBI taxonomy): Eukaryota > Viridiplantae > Streptophyta > Magnoliopsida > Santalales > Viscaceae > Viscum > Viscum album. Next base: position 1,647,215,022 of record OY728164.1, read on the forward strand.
CATTCCCACCCTCCTTTTTTTTTTTTTTTTCCTATCCCCTTCTTTTAGGGTTTCCCGTCCGGGGGGGCGGCGGCCTCAAGACCCCGTAGGGTTACCGCCGCCGCCCCTCCGCCTCTGCCCTGCCCAGCTCGTCTCCGGCCTGCACCCTCCCGGCAGGCCCTCCCGCCCGGCGCACCTCTTCTCCCGGCGTCCGCCGTCCTCCCGCGGTGCGCCCTCGTCCCTGCAGGACTTCGCCCGGCGCCCGCGCCCTCTCCCCGACGGCGCTCCCTCCCCGCGGCTCCCCGCGGCTCCCGACGCCATCACCCGCACGGCCCATCCCGTCGCCGGACCTCCACTGCACGCGACGGCCCTCCCGGTGGATCTCTTCCCTCCCGGCGCACTCCTCCCTGCGCGGCTCCCCGGCGCGACGCGGCTCCCCGGCGCGACCCGACTCCCGGCTCGCCCCTGCATCCTGTGGCCTCCCGCGCCTCCCTCTGCTCCCGCGCGCTCGCATCCCTCTGCTCCCGGCGGCTTCTCCCGGCTCCCCGGCTCCCGGCTCGCCCCACCGTCCCGGCGCACCTCCTCCCGGCGTCGCGCCCTAGCGCCCCGCACTCAGCGCCTCGCCCTGGCGTTCTCCCGGCCGGCGACCCTTCTCCCGGCCGGCGACCCCTCTCCGGCCGGCGAACCCTCTCCGGCGGCCTCTCCCGTCCCGCTCCCCTCCCGGCGACCTCGCCTGCTGCTGTCCGGCGGCCAGATCCGGACAGCTCCGGCCGGCTCCGGCCTGATCCAGGCTACTCCGGCCAGATCCGGGCAGATCCGGACTGTTCCGGGCAGATCCGGGCAGATCCGGACTGTTCCGGGCAGATTCGGGCAGATCCGGACTGTTCCGGCCAGCAACCGGCCTCCACCCGTGCCGGCCGCTCCACGCAGGTGGCCTCCTCCAACTTCCAGCGTCGTCTTCCGGCCTCCTGCACCCTCGCCGGCCTCCTCCTGCGGCATCCCCGCCTCGCCGGCATCTCCCGGCACCTCCCGGCAGCCGCATCTCTCTCCGCCGGCACGTCCATTCGCTGGCGCAGTAGCTCGACATCCTCGGATTTGGGCCCGTTGGCGCCGCCAGTCCCGCAACAATTCTGCGGAATCCCCGCCTCCCGTCGCCGGCCCCGCAAGTGCGGTTTTCCCGGTGCTAGTTTGGATTTCCCGGCGTTTCAACGACCGGCCCCACTAGTGCGGCATTCCTGGCGCTCCGTCAACCAGCCGATTTGAGTGGTTTCTTCTGCTGCACCCGCAACCTCATCCATCCATCATCCTGCGGGGGAGCTTCGATTGTGAGGGGGAGCAGCAGCCTTTGCAGCGTTCTTTTTATTTCGTCTGGTTTTGTAATCAAGCTGGGCATGTCCAGCTTGAGGGGGAGTGTTGGTGTCTGTTTTTCTTGCTTTCTTTTCATTATGTGTCCAAGCTAGGTACACCTAGCTTGAGGGGGAGTGTTGGAGTCTGTATCCCACATCGGACTTGATGTCCGGTGTGGTCTTTACCCTTTATTATAAATACACCCCAAGGGCTCCTTAGGAGAAACACCTTGGGGGTTCGGGTCTCTTATTTTTCTCCCTCTTCAAAATCCATGATGATGTTTCCACCTCTCTCCATTGCACTAAAGAAGTCTTTTTTCTCTTCCATAAACCTCTAAAGCATTGGAGTCATCAACTTTAACTGGTTTACTTGCTCTTTAAAAACTTGGGTTACCGGAGGCATCCTCAAATTCTCAATCAGAAACTTAAAGTGAGAATTCGGCTCATGCTTAGTATAAATCCTTGAAAGATAATACTTGATAGCTTTGGTTGTGGTTTCTCAGCCTTCATGTCTTTCATGTATTCTCTAATCATCATGTGACCATGATCACAGTTACACTCAAGCTTTCTCGTACTTTCCTGAGGTAAGACAGCAGCATCACTTGAAGCGCTACTTGAAGCGCTACTTGAAGCGCTACTTGAAGCAGCTTGAAGCCACTCTTCTCTGATAATTGTCCTGATTAGATCAACATCAACAGCAAGAGGTGGAGCACCAGATGAAGAAGCCACTAAAGTAAGATTTTCCACCTTCTCAAGCAAAGCATCCATAGTAGCAGCAAAGGATGTCTGCATCCCTTCTAATACAAATTTTACAGACTCCAACTCATCAGCTAACCTTCGGTTTTCCACTTCTACCTCTCTGATATGGAGCATCATTTTTGGTTGAATATATTGAATCACAAGGCTCAACAAATGTCTGGCATCCTTTTCACTCAACTCTGTAGCTAAAGCAGGTTGATTGTTTAGCAACATACCAACATCAGAAATCAGCTTTTCTCTAAAAGAATCTAAGTCACCCTTGGTGACAACATCCACTGGCACTGGTGGAACGGCAAGTGCAGCAACTCTCTCAAAAGCAAATCTTTGTAACTGTCCAGCAGCATCAATATGATTAACTAAAGATCCTTCAGGATCTCTTGCCTCTTGAAGAGTAGGTCCACCATTCTTTGGTGGACTGCCAGGAAACAAATCTCATTCCTCAAACATGGGGGTCTATCCAACTGTCAGAAGGCTTACCAAGAGTGTTATGTAAAAAAAATGAGGGAGAGAACGAGAAGTGAAACAGAATTATATTGCTAAAATCCACAGTTAATATGCAGCAGAAATACAGCAGGATGGGAAAGAAGAATATAGGAGTGGAGGAAGGAGAAAATGAAGGTAGGCGGCTCCCCTGGAAGACCACTTCCAGAAGAGTAATCCAGTCCTCCCAAGGACCGGCCCGTGCAGCAGCTCCCAAGCTGAGCATGAAGCAGTAGAATATTTTTTTGTATCCTTCTCTCCCGCTGCCCCCCCCTATTTATTCTCCTAGCTGCCAGTAAACAAACCCCCAGCTGGCTGTAACAAACTCACAGCTGGCTGTAACAAACTCACAGCTGGCAGCTAACAAACTGACCCCAAGTACAACCCACACCTAGACAGCCCCCCTATATTCCTAACAATTCCCTCCCACCTAAAAACCACTTTGTCCCCAAGGTGGACCAACAACAGCTCTGCTCGGCTGTTCACTGGTATGGCAGCCCTCGACTCATCATTACTTCCAGCACAACTCACTCCATAGCCTGCAGTGGGCCACGCCACAACAGAACTCGCCATTGCAAAAATAATGCTCGAGTGCACGCCCCTGACAACAACTGAAGCCATCTATTCTTCCCAAGCGGTATTCAGCTGATCAAACCTGTAGAGGGTGAAAATAAGAGACCAGAACCCCCAAGGTGTTTCTCCTAAGGAGCCCTTGGGGTGTATTTATAATAAATAATAAAGACCACACCGGACCTCAAGTCCGATGTGGGATGCAGACTCCAACACTCCCCCTCAAGCTAGGTGTACCTAGCTTGCACACATGATGAAAAGAAAACAATAAAAACAGACGCTAACACTCCCCCTCAAGCTGGACATGCCCAGCTTGATGATAAAACAAGACGACAGAAAGCAGAATTATAGAAAAAGTTGTCAGGCTGCTGCTCCCCCTCACGATCGAAGCTCCCCCTCAGGATGATGGATGATGGTGCGGGCGCAGCAGATGACCACTCAGATCGGCTGGGTGACGGAGCGCCAGGAATGCCGCACTAGTGGGGCCGGACGATGAAACGCCGGGATTTCCAAACTAGCACCGGGAAAACCGCACTTGCGGGGCCGGCGACGGGAGGCGGGGATTCCGCAGAATTGTTGCGGGACTGGCGGCGCCAACAGGCCCAAATCCGAGGTGGTCGAGCTGCTGCGCCAGCAAAAGGACGTGCCGGTGGAGAGAGATGCCGCTGCCGGGAGGTGCCGGGAGATGCCGGCGAGGCGGGGGTGGTCGCAGGAGGAGGTCGGCGAGGGTGCAGGAGGCCGGGAGACGGCGCTGGAAGTTGGAGGAGGCCACCTGCGTGGAGCGGCCAGCACGGGTGGAGGCCGGTTGCTGGCCGGAACAGTCCGGATCTGCCCGGATCTGCCCGGATCTGCCCGGAACAGTCCGGATATCGCCGAAACTGGCCGGAAATCTCTGGATCAGGCCGGAGCCGGCTGGAGTAGCCTGGATCTGGCCGGAAATCACCGGATCCGGCCGGATTCGGCCGGAGCTGTCCGGATCTGGCCGCCGGAGAGCAGCAGGCGAGGTCGCCGGGAGGGGAGCGGGACGGGAGAGGCCGCCGGAGAGGGCGCACCGCGGGAGGGCGGCGGAGGTCGGGAAGCCGCAGCAGGGAGCCGTCGCGGAAGGGAGGCGCGCAAGGGTGGGGAGGCGTCGCGACGGGCGGCGCGACGGGATGCGCTGCTGCGGGATGTCGGGGCCGGCTCGCTCAGAGGAGGCAGCGGGAAACCAACAGGAGGAGGGCGCCGCTGGAGCCGGGAAGCCACAGCAGGAGGAGCGACGCGCAGGAGGCCGTCGGGAAGGGAGGCGCGCCGTCGGGGAAGGCCACAGGGGGCGGCTGGGATGGGAAGCGCGCCGGGAGAGCAGGCCGCCGTGCGCTGGAGGGCTGCGCGACCAGGAGCCGGCAGGGAAGAGGCGGACGGGAGGGAGGGCCTGCCGGGAAGGGAGGGCCGCCGCGCGCAGCGGGGAAGCAGGCGCCGGCAGGGGAGACCCGCCGGAGAAACGAGCCCGGAGGGGGCGGCGGCTGAGAAAAAAAAAACTAACCCTACATTAGGGCCGCCGCCCCCCACGGGGGATAAATAAAAAGAACCCTAGATGAAGGGGAAAATAAAATGGGAGGAAGAGGGGTCGGGATTAACTTCCCTCTGATACCATGTAGAGGGTGAAAATAAGAGAGACCAGAACCCCCAAGGTGTTTCTCCTAAGGAGCCCTTGGGGTGTATTTATAATAAATAATAAAGACCACACCGGACCTCAAGTCCGATGTGGGATGCAGACTCCAACAAAACCCATCAATCACTATCTCCCATTGTGCTTTGTAACCAGCAATAACCATCTTTTTCGGTCTGTTCAACTTAGTATTAGCAGAACCATAAACCAGTCTTGTGGTGGCAATTTCCCTCTTGGTTGGAATATTTTTCCTTTCACCCATTTTAGTCTCTTTTGTAGCTTTTGCCTCTACAGCAGCAATCTGGTTCACGAATTCCCCAGTTCGACAAATGAAAAACCTTTGTAGAGTAATTTTCTTGTCATCGCAACCTTTGGTGCCACCTGACAGTTCAGTTTCAGCTTCGGTTTCCCACTTTCCTCTGATGCTGCAAGCTAAAATCAGGTCAGCTCGCCTGGTGGCAACATATTCTGCATCAAAATATTCTGTAGGCAAGATGGGAAAACCATGGGATAAATATTTTCTTAAGCTTCTAATAGGAGTTTCTAGCCCACCTTTTCTCTGGTTTGATCCAGTTCTCGGTAGGACCACTGCCATGTGAAAAGAATCATGAAACTGTGAGCCGGTGTCGACTTTGTGAGCATATCTTAAATCTCCTCGAACATTGGCATGAGCTTGGCCTAAGACTGCCAATATACCCACCATCCAGTAAAATTGTGGAACGAGCACTCTCATGGTGGATTTAAAATCACATCTTTTGGTGGTCCCAACAAAACTGAAGACTGAACCTCCCTCCAGTAAGGTTAGTGAACCGGAATAGATGCAGTAACCAAGAAACCAAGTGAATAGAACACATGCTCCAAATTCGATCACCAAAAGTCGCATATGCCTTAAATTCAAGTTCCCACTAGACACTAGAACCTCTACTACAGAAGTCATATCCTGTCCAGCATCAATTACAGCCATGGCAGATTCCAAATGATGGGAATTTTCCTTTATTTTGCCTACCTTCTCAACTGATATAGCAGTATCTTCAAGGTGCCCATGGCTGTCCGGAAAAACTGGGGCCAATTTTTTTCCCAGATCCACGCCATATATGGTTGCAACAGGCGTTGATCTTACGGCTTTTCGGACAAAAGAGTAGCAGCTTCCTGTATTTAGGCCATGTCCAGAGCCCGCTTGAGCGGAACAGTCTACCGCAATCACCGCCAAGGGAAACTCTGCATGTGGAGGAGTAAAACCAGAGTTAAAAGCCAGAGAATGCGCACTGCCCCGTCCTTTAGTGGTAGGATTAGAATATGCAGCAGCAATAAACACCACTTCCATAGCTAAAATATTAGGTTTATATTGATAGACCTTATGATATAGTGGTGTTTGATCCTCCAAGTCTCCCTTTTGGCCCCCTACATCAGCAGTTTTTGTTAGTAGTCGTTCGTAGCTCTCGACTGCTGCTGGTTGTACTGCTCGCGATCCCTTGTTTCTAGCCCCAACAACCACATTTTTCGTTTTGAACCGCTCGTCCAGCTCATATGTTGCCTCAGACTCAAACTTACTTTTCGACTCGCCCATGGTAATAAATTCATCAAGCTTAAACCAACTAAAATTCGGTCCAACGTATACCGCAACAAGTCGTTCTGGACTGTTTTCAAGTTGTTCCTCCAGCTCTTCACTGCCGATCATTTTCTGTCTAGCTTGAAAACTCCTCAAGCCTTTTGTCTCTCCATTCGCAATCATTTGATCCATTTTCATGCTAAAATATGGATTAGATATTACCTCGTCAAGACTTACCGGTTTGTTTTCAAGCTACTGCTCCATCGCACGATTGCTACCAATACATGCAGCAACTTTGTCACCCCACTTTCTAGAATCGGAGCAACAAGACTCTTGCGACTCCAGCTCTCGTGCTTCTGCTCGCAAGAACATCAGTTGTTCTTTAACATTCGTAAGCAGTTCTTGTATCACAGCTGCCTGAGCCTGCATAAATCGTACCTCTGTAGAAAAATCCAACTCCATTCCGAAAAGCCTCCTACAACTTATACGGAGAAGGAAGAGAACTAACTATTGCTTCTTCCAAAGATTGTCCAGAAACATTTCAACCACACACCCTACAAATTCCACCTAGGTGTCGTACGGTTTTCTGACTTCCACACTGTGTTGGACACCACTGTTCACCGCTACTGTCCAACTCTGTTCGTCGCAACAAAGCTTTGGCTCTCTTCACAACGTGTGTCTTCTACAGCAGTTCACACAGCAGTCTTCCCCAGCGTCAGCTGTTCCCAGTGATGTTCGACTCACTGTTGCGAACGATTTTCTCTAGCGGCGGAGGTGTTTCTCCAGCAGGCGAAAGTGGATCCTCAGCAACGATCTCTCTCTCACGTGATTTCCCCAGCGTCAGCTGTCCCCAACGGAGTCGCCAATTGTTATGTAAAAAAAATGAGAGAGGGAGAGAATGAGAAGTGAAACAGAATTATATTGCCAAAATCCACAGTTAATATGCAGCAGAAATACAGCAGGATGGGAAAGAAGAATATAGGAGTGGAGGAAGGAGAAAATGAAGGTAGGCGGCTCCCCTGGAAGACCACTTCCAGAAGAGTAATCCAGTCCTCCCAAGGACCGGCCCGTGCAGCAGCTCCCAAGCTGAGCATGAAGCAGTAGAATATTTTTTTGTATCCTTCTCTCCCGCTGCCCCCCCCCCTATTTATTCTCCTAGCTGCCAGTAAACAAACCCCTAGCTGGCTGTAACAAACTAACAGCTGGCTGTAACAAACTCACAGCTGGCAGCTAACAAACTGACAACTGACACCTAACAAACTGACCCCAAGTACAACCCACACCTGGGCAGCCCCCCTATATTCCTAACAAAGAGATTTAGCAACTGAAGAATCAGCAACTATAGACACAACCACAACAGATACACTAACAGAGGCCTCAACAGATCTCTGTACATCAACTGGTTGCTCAGCATCAGCAGGCTCAACTTCCATCTGCTCGGTAACTGATTGCTCAACAACAGCAACAACCCTCATCTGCTCAACCACTGACTGTTCAACAACAGTCTGCTCATCAACAACTTGATCTGAAACTGTCTGATCATCAGCAACAGGCACACCATCTCCATCAACAACAACAGCAGCTTGGTGACTTTCAAGACTTGGGGATTGGCCCCCTCAACTGATGCTTCTTTTTCTTCTCTATTTGATCTGTCCATTTCTTTAACTAAGCTTGGACTTTCCTCAGATATAGAACCAGATAAAGCAGGAGAAGCTATAAGTGCTTGAGGCAACTCTGCATCTTCAGCTCTAATGGGTCCACCAGGACCATCAGAATCTTCATCACCATCACTTTCATTTCCATCACCATCTTCATTATCATCTCCATCACCAACTTCATTATCATCTCCATTACCATCAGCATTCTCATCTTCACCTTCTCCTTTATCTTCTTCATCTTCACCATTTCCATTTTCATCAGAGGACTTTGAAGAACTCTTGAACTGATCTTCAACTGATATTTCTATTTCTTTCTCCTCACTACCTTCTTTTAAAAGTTTCTCTCTTTTAGGGAGAGACTTAGGCAGACTATGTGCTCCATAGGTAATAGCAGGAGATTCTCGTGACAAATCAGGGTCACTTCCTTCATCCACTAGAAATTCCTCTTCATTGACACCAAAGCAGCCTCTTCTTTCTCATCACTGTCAGAATATTCAAACTCATCTGGCTCCAAACCAGGGTCAACAAGATCTTTCAGTCTTGAAGGATGGTTTACAGGGTTGAACTCATCATACAACTTTTCACTATCATCCACCCATTGCTTTTTCCATGGATTCCAACTTATTTTCATCCTTCTGCAAATTATTCTAGTAATGCAGAAACCTCCATAGTCCATTACTTTTTCTTCATTTTCATCTACTAAACCTTTAGCTTCTAACATAGTAGAAATGAACTTGGGGTAGATTAGGGAGTTGGATCTTGAAGATGGCTTGATTATTTCCAATATCTACACAAGTTTATTTTCTCTCCTCTTTTCATCAGACACTAGAGGTAAACATTTTGATATCTGAAAGTAGCAAAGTCTCCTTTTCTTGGGCACAGCATATGCTGGATAAATTTGAACATCAACCGGCATTCACCATCTAACTCAGAGGCAACTGCCCTTCTCACAATTTCATCACCAGTTGACTCTGCCAGAGCATCTTCATAGACAAAATTGTCACTATCATCTGGAATGGTTCCTTGAGAGTCTTTTGCCTCTCCTTCATGAGGAACTTTCAAACAACTTGCCCACTGCTTCGAGGAGAACACAACTTTAAGGCCATTCATTCTGCTTTGCACCCAGTCCTCATTTTCTTCAAAACAGAACTCTACATATTGGTAGAACCGATATACTAACCTAGGATAAAAAGGTCTCTCATTCGAAGAGAACCACTCCATCCATCCATGATCTTGTATAACTTTGAGAACTAACAACTTGCTCGATACTAACCATTCTGCTTGAACTTCTTTCTCGGGTACTACAACCCTCTTAGCAAGCTCGGGATTCACGGGCTCAAAAGCAACTGAGTGGTTCGATTCACTTTTTTGTCTCTTAGAAGGACGCGACTTGTCCGGCGAAGACTCAGAAGCTCGCTTCACTCTAACTATGATGAACGGCTCGAAAGGTTCAAGCGAAGGCAAGGAAGGTCGATAGTCACGAGAAAGAGGTTGCAAACAGGTTTTCGAGACAGGGGCACAAGAAAGGTGTGCATTAAAATTAGATGGGTTCTAATTTTATATCATTTAAGGATTTTGAAATTTGAAAATCAAAAATTGGAATAAAATTGAATCGAATAAGAAAGACAAAGGCATGAGCTTTCAAACGGTGAGAAAAAAACCAACGGCGTAAAGTTTAAACGGTGAGACATTTCACAGCGGTGAGAAATTCACAGCGGTGAGAAATTCAAAATAATGAGAAATCACAATGGTGAGACCTAGAAAATTAAGCACGGCCGAAATTAATCATACCTAACTCATGTTTGATGTAATTCATTCTCTCGGAATTCAAAGGCTTGGTGAAAATATCAGCAAGCTGATGTTTTGTACCAATGTATTTGCAGGATCTACATTGGGGTTGCAGGACCCCCCATCACAATATTGTCCGCTTTGATTCACTACCTCACGGGTTTGTTCTTTAGCAGAAGTCACTGCCCACAAGGGTGGCTCACTGCCACCCCCCTCCGAAAAGATGGGGAGTGGGTGGCTAGGGCTTATATACCATACCCAACACCCCTCCAGTCTCCAATGTGGGACAGAGAAACAGGTGTCACAGCACGACACCCATATATCACGCCGTGACACCCCTACAGCCAGCAACCATGATCTGTAGGGCATGCATTGTCATTCATTTGGGACTCCAACAATCTCTCCCACAGTGTTTGTCCTACGAATCAGAGGCTACCTACCTTGCTCTGATACCATTTGTAGTATCTACAATGGGGTTGCAGGACCCTTCATCAAAATATTGTCCGCTTTGGTTCACTACCTCACGGGTTTGTTCTTCAGCAGGGCTCACTGCCCACCAGGGTGGCTCACTTCCACCCCCCTCTGAAAAGGCCTTGAGATGGGGAGGGGAATGGTTGGGGCTTATATACGATACCCAACACCCCTCCAATCTCCAATGTGGGACAGAGAAACATGTGTCACAACGCGACACCCATGACACTGATACGACCCAGCCCTTAAGCGACTTCTTTGTATTATAAGCAAAAAACAGGAACGTGAATTACAGAGGAATTGAGAAGGAAGCAAGAAGAATGAAGAAGACGAAGATGAAAGAGAGCAAACTCGAGTGAAGGCCCCCGCCTCCTCACTCGCCCAAGCCTCACGGCCGACTCAACTATTGTCTTCCTCCGGTGTCTTATTCTAGCTCCCCAGCACCCCTTTTATAATAGATTCCCTAACAGAAAGTTCCCCCCCCCAGCATCTTCCTCCAGGGACCCGCAAACAGTAACACTGTAACCTCTTTTATTCTAACGAACGAACATCCCCCCAGCCTTCCTATCACTGTCGTCGTCCTTAAAAACCACTTTGTCCTCAAGGTGGTGGAGTCGACAGGCATGCCAAGCAATCTCCCATATCAGCCGTGCGCCATGGAACTGAGGACAAGGTGCACTGATCATGCAGTCATGCCAAACAATTAACCAAGTGGCCCGTGTAGATCCAAGGCCCTGAAAAAATTGTTGGCGACGCACCTTGGTGTCACCTACTTTGTCAGGAGAGCTTCCATATTTGCCTCCCTGCTTCGTTGGTAGGAACTAGTAGCTCAACTCTCTGCTGCCTTCGAAAAGAAAACCCCATGTGATCCATGATGGGATTTAATTGTATTTGGAAGTGAGGCTTCACTCCTTGCACCCGCAATTGTTGTTGGTCGTTATTGACTTCAAGCACAACCTCCCTGGAGCCACTACTGCTCAATCGCATGTCGGTCTCCGTATCCAACCTCGGCACCCCTATCAGCGGCCCCAAGGGCACCTGAAACTGCTCCGACACGAAAGGAAGGTGAGCCATCGCAAGCTGCGGCGGCTGCTTTTCTTCAATGTCGGATGTGACTGCTTCCATTACTGACTGGATGGTGCCTTCAAACATTCCATTCATAGGAGGCGATGTCACCTCCAGTGGCGGTTTCTTCTTGGTGAAGTCCCCAGACTCATCTCCCTTGCCACTGTCGTCGGCCAATCGGGAGCTAGTCGCCTCCCGAGCCGACATTGGATGATCATCAATCGTCCACCCATGGTGTTGTTACACCTTCGTTACGTCAGTTGTTGCCTGTCATTGCAAGAGCTGATCAGCAAATTGTGTTGTAAGTGATGTAGTCTCCTGTTGCGGCCTCGTCTCCCAACATCGTACCACACTAAGCATGAATCGTCGGAATTTAGCTTCCTCTTGCCAGTGGCGATCCCACTTTTTCTCCCACAAGAGTTGGTCCAGTCGCATCATCTCTGGCCGCTAGCAGATTTTGTTTGTCTTATTTTGTTTTTTTTTTTCTTTTCTTTTTTGTTTTGTGGCGCACCTGTAGCGGGTGCACACCAGCAGGGAGCAGTAGGGCACGTCTCGTCGAGAAGCAGTCGGGCGGTCAATGGTGCACGCCTCCTGCACTGACAAAGTCCGATGGGCGTGCGCTACACGAAAAATTGTTGTGTGCGCCTCGTTAGAACAGGTGGCAGTTCGCGCGGCCGAGGAGGAAGAACAAGCAGTGGACGACGCCTTGGACGAAGGAGTGAAGACGAACAGTGTTCCCTCTATTGTGCGCGTATCCTCTGGTCGGGAGCGGTAGAGGGTAGCGCGGGACACCTCTGATGGAGTTTCGATAAGGTGCACTAATGGCAGAAGAAGCACAGCAGTTCGTGCACCGACAGTGATTTTGCTTCCCGTGCACGTGCCTCCGTCGAGCGGCTCCCGGGAAAACGTGTCGTGGTTGTGGCAAGAAGAAGACCAACAAAACATCTCCTTCGAACGAAGTCCCAGCAGTGTGATAAAATAGAATTAGGCAGTGTTGGGAGCCGGATGAGGGTGTTGCTGCTATGGAAGAAGTGGAAATCGTGCGCGGCAAGTCAGACCAATTGATATGACCCAGCCCTTAGGTAAGCGACTTCCTTGTATTATGAGCAGAAAATAAGAACATGAATTCCAGAGGAATTGAGCAGAAGAAGAAGAAAGCAAGAAGAATGAAGAAGACGGAGATGGAAGAGAGCAAACTCGAGTGAAGGCCCTCGCCTCACTCGCCCAAGCCTCACGGCCAACTCAACTATTGTCTTCCTCCCGTATCTTATTCTAGCTCCCCAACACCCCTTTTATAATAGATCCCCTAACAGAAAGTGGCCCCCCCAGCATATTCCTCCAGGGACCCACAAGCAGTTACGCTATAACCTCTTTTATTCTAATGGACCAACATCCCCCAGCATTCCAATCAGACACCCCTGCAGCTAGCAACCATGACCCGTAGGGCATGCACTGTCATTCATTTAAGACTCCAACAGTATTCAAAAAGTGATATCACCCCTTTGAAAATGCTTTCAAAAAGTGATATCTTGCATCGATATGTTTTGTTCTAGAATGTAACACAGGGTTCTTAAAAATATTTATAGCACTTGTGTTGTCACAATTTATAGGGTCGTGTCAGAATCCATATCCATAGTCTAGTAATGTGTATTTCATCCACAAAAGTGTTTCTTACTACACCAAGATACTAGTGACTTGCCTAAAAAATAACATGTTCCAGAGGTGCTTTTTCTAACTTACATCCATCAAAATCAGCATCATAATAACTAAGTCAAATGTTTGTCTTATTGGATAGAACGGTCCTAAATTGGTAGTATATTTGAGGTATTTGAAAATTCTTTTTACAGCAACCAAGTGTGACTCTTTTGAGTTTGATTGAAAACGAGCACACATACACACACTAAACATAATATCAGGTCGACTAGCAATTGGATAGAGAAAACTTCCAATCATACCTCTGTAACTGGTTTGATCCACTAATTTCTCAACTTCATCAAGATCCAACTTACAGGTAGTATTCATAGGAGTTAAAAAATCCCTAGTATATTTACTTTGATTCAAAATAATTCTTTATTTTGAAAAATCTGAAAACCAAGAAAGAATTTTAGTTCACCCATCAAACTCATTTCAAACTAATTTTGCATCATTTTTGAAAATTTAGTACATAAAGAATTTTTTGAAGATCCAAAAACAATATCATCTACATAAATTTGTACGACTAAAACATCTTTTGAAATTCATTTTATAAAGAGTAGGATCAGCTATACCTTTTGAAAAACCTTTTGAAATAAGATAAGTGTTGAGCCTATCATATCAAACTCTAGGGGCTTGTTTCAAACCATATAAAACTTTTTTTAATTTAAAAACATGATTTGGAAAATAGAGATTTTGAAATCCAAAGGGTTGTTCAACAAAAACATCATCAACTATATACTCATTTAAAAATGCACTCTTGACATCCATTTGATAAAGTTTAAAATCTTAATGTGTTGCAGGCTAGCATTATTCTAATGGATTCAAGTCTGACTCTACACTTTCTTCTTGATTATACCATTGTGAAACTAATCTAGCCTTATTCCTTACTATCGTGTCTGATTCATCAACCTTGTTCCTAAACACCCATTTAGCCTATAGTCAAGGTATCTGGATCTATCAAAAAGTTATCATACTCTATAATTTATTATGATTTTGATACTCACAAATACCCTTGTTTATTTTACTAATGATTTTGAGTGTATTTTAGGGAATTAATATTCATTATAATATTTATTTTGAAATTATTTTCAAGCTTTTAATTCACAAGGAATATTTATTAAAGTGTTCGGGACACGTTTTTAAGTATTATGGAAACATTGTTCATACCCTACGTGGATAAACATAACGTAAGGAATAAACCCTACGCTTTGTACAGCACGTATAGATCATGAACCTTAATAATACGTATGGTTAATCAACCCTACGTTATCAGAAAAGTATGGTTAAAGAACCTTACGTTTGAAAGGAACCTTACGTTTGTCAAAAAAAAAAGTATGGTTAAAGAACCCTACATAAGTAATGAACCTTACGTTTTAGAGAGAAATGTATGGATCATCAACCTTACTTTTATGATCAACCTTACGTTTTCAACCATACGTTCGAAATATGACCGCTACGTAGTTGAATCTTACGTTTGGTATTTTGTCACTTTGTGAAAGAACCCTACATTTGACTTTTCAACGTCGGAGATTTAATTTCGCGTTTTTTTTTTTATCCGAGATTTCTTCAACGGTCTGGACGATATTTCAGGCTATTTTAAAGCTCGTTCTCAACTAATTTAAAGCTCGTTATATTTGATTCAAAGAACCGTATTCAATGGAGAAAATCACTCATATTCTTAAGGGAAGTTACAACTCCCCTGTTTTATTTCAAATTTGAATTCCTACAGTTTATCAAGCGTCTTTTGTGGATCTTGAATTCTGAAGCAGGATATTTGCTTTATATATTCTACTGGTGTGTCGTTTTTAACACACGGGATTTTTTGCAAGGGACGTATTTTTTTTCATATACAATCATACTCTGGTGAAAATCTTTTTACATTGCTACAGCGAACGAACAACTCTGATAGAGGACTATACTTTAGAGATACACATCATATCTCGTTCTTCAGTAAGCTTGTTGCTGCTATGTTTTGTTGCTGCTTTTAAATTGAAGATCTTTGTGCAACTGGGATCCCTTCAGACTCATTTTCTCTTGAAGTCTATTATTTCTGAAGAAGAAGATCCATCTACTGTCAATTAATGCTACTGTAATTATAAAGAACAACCCGTTATCAACAAATCAAATTCTTTAGATTTATTAGAGTTTCAACTGCTCGTACTCAGTTGTGGTGGAGTATCAGCTTCTCGGTCTAAGCTGTGATTTTTCGGTTCTCTGTTAAAGAACCAGAAGACTCTGTTTTGTTTAGCCATGTTGTAAAGGTGTCAACTGTCCGCACTCAATTGTGGAATTTCGATCTTGAGATAAGAGGACCATACTAGTAAAATTTACCAAACTCGCAGAGAGAGCATTTAGTGAAGTGGACTAGGGGATTTTTGTGCCACGAATCACTATAAAAAGTTGTGTTCTTTCTTTCTATTTATCCGCCGTTTATATTTCATACAGAAGAAAACACTGCGTATCCATATAATTACAGAGGGTGTTAAAAGCCAGAATTGTAGAAGGTTTTTGAAAATACACAATTCACCCCCTCTTGTGTTTGTAGAATGATAAAAGGAGAGACCGAATACCCAAGGTTCTTTTATAATGAATAATAAAGACCACATCAGACCATAAGTTCGATGTGGGATCCAGATTCCAACACTCCCCCTCAAGCTAGGTGTACCTAGCTTGAACACATAAAGAAAAAACAAAGCAATCAACAGACGATGCAAACACTCCCCCTCAAGCTGAACATACCCAGCTTGATGACAAAACTAAATGAAACAAAAAGAAGATAAATCATTAGCAGTCGGTGCACCCCCACGAGATGAAAATGATGGATGATTGAAGATTACAGCTCCCCCTCAGCGGCGCACCAAGTTGTCGAGGCACAGCAGAGGAACCGCACAGGCAGAGCCAGTCGATGGATCATCGAGAAAGCTGCATTGGCGGGCTGGTCGTCGGAGCGGCGGGAAACCACACGAGCGGGCCGGTCGTCATAGCGCCGGGAAACTGCACAGACGGGCCGATCGTCGGAGCGTCGGGAAACCACACGGGCGGACCGGTCGTCAGAGCGCCGGGAAACCGCACAGGCAGGCTGGTCGTCGGAGCGCCAGGAAACCGCAGGAGAAGGCTGGCATGGAGGCGGGGGCTGCTGCAGGAGGAGAGCATGGAGGCGAGAGCTGCCGCAGGAGGAGGCCAGCATGGAGGGAGCAACGGTGCAGAGGAGCAGCGGACGGGAGGCTGGCGCACTAGAGGGGATGGTGCACAGGAGGGGATCCCGTCAGGAAAGGAGGGGCGCGCGTAGGAGGGTTCTGCTGAGAGAGAGTCGTCGGAACGGAGGAAAGGGAGTCGCGAGGGATGGCGGGCCGATGGGACGCCACACAGGAGGAGGCAGAGCGAAGGAGGCCGCCTTGAGGGAGGCGGGGCTGGTCGCGAAGCCGACAGGGAGGGCGGGCCGGGATGCGCCGCGTTGCAGAGGCGGGGAGCAGGGAGGGAAGCCGCGAGTCGCAGCGAAAAGCGGGACGAGAGGGGCGTCGGGGAGATCCGCAGGAGGCGGGCCGGAATCGTCGTGGAGGAGAAGGCGCGCCGGGATGCCGCGGGAGGAGGCGGGCCGGGAGTCGTGCGAGGAGGCCACGGGAAGGCTGGGCCAGAGGTGCGCGGGCGGGAGGGAGTCGTCGGGAGCGGACAGAGGAGGAGGCACACCGGACGACATCGGGATGCCGCAGGGAGTGCCGACCAGGGATGAGGCGACGTGGCTGGGCTCGATCTGCCAGAAAGGAGGAAAGGCCGGTAGGGGGGCAACGGGAGATGCGCGCAGGGCTGCACCGGGAGAGGCGCAGGGAGTACGCAGAGCCGTTGTGCAGAAGGGGGGGGGGGGGGGCAGCAGAGAATTAGAGCCAGGTGCTCGCCGCCCCCTTACGAGAGGAAAATAAAAATTGAACCCTAACTAGGAAAAATAAAATGGGAGGGAAAGCTCGGGATTAGTTTCCATTTGATACCATGTAGAATGATAAAACCCAAGGTTCTTTTATAATGAATAATAAAGACTACATCGGACCATAAGTCCGATGTGGGATGTAAACTCCAACAGTTATTATTCCGACCTAACATCCATTACCCAAAATTCATCATTGATTGCATTATTGATGTTCTTTGGTTCAAGCTAAGACAAGAATGTTTGATGTTCAACCTGATTTTTTAGAGAAGCTCTAGTCCGTGTACCCCTATCTAGGTCTCCAACTACAGCATCTAAAGGATGGTACTTAAGAGTCCTAACGACTCTAAAAGAGGAGCTAGGTTTCGCAAAGGTGAGTTACGCGAATGCGCCATGAGTTGACGGTGCTCTCCGCGATTACGAGAAGTGGAGCATCGTGAATACGCGATGCGTTGACGAGAATCTCCGCAACTATGACAAATCTCATTCAAGCTTCGTGAATGGAGAAACTTCGCAAAAATGTTTTTGAAAGATCCGAAAAATCCGGTAAAGGCGATGGAGCATCGCGAATGGCCAAGCCTATAAATATGAGGCTACCCCCACTTCATTTTACATGAAAATAATTGGAGAAAAGTCGGAATCGCTTGGATTTCGCGAAGACTGGGGAGCTTCGCAAATCTAGTTTTCTGTGCTAGCTTGACCATCGCGAAAAGACTTGTTAAGTCTTAACTGATGTCAATGCTTCTGAGTAATGGGAGTTTCGCGATGATGGGGTATTCTGCGATGACTCAGTGAGCTTCGCGAAAGGCAGTTTTGAACATCTGGTTTTTAGTGAACGATGATATCAAAGTGCATCAACTCAGGTCTACGGTGCAAGCAGAGTCTCGTGCTAGTCAGGAGACTTAAATGTCAATCCACTGAACCGACCTTCAAGTCAGCAAACTAAGAGACTTCACTCAAGACGGTGAGCTAGGGGGAGTCAACTGAAGTGTTTCGAGAGGCGCAGTGTGTTATCCCTAAAATCTTGTAAAGGCAGTGCGTCTAGCACAGAGTGACTATGTATGAACTTCTGTATTCCGCAACTAGTGAAGATTAGTGGATTTAGGTACAACCGACACACTGTCGGCGTATGCTCCTTGGACTAGCCTTTAGTGGTGAACCAAGTAAAATTGTTGTGTTGTCTCTCAGCATGTGAATGTTTAAATTACTGCACATTACCATCAGACAGGTTTAACAGGTTTCTACCAACGTGGGAACAAAATCCGTCTCTTTAGAAGAAAAAGTTGACACTCTCATTCACCCCTCCCCTATCAGGGTGTTCCGGGGTCCTACAATAAAAAGGTCGACCCCCGGTGGTTTATACTTATTAGCGGAGGGGCAGGAGTGTAATGTGGATTTATGAGTTGGTTGGTTTGTTAGAAGACAGAGCGCTTATATTCTATTGAGGGGCCCGCTTAGCTAGGCGCGCATTCTGTTTTGGAATTTCGGGAATGCAGTAGCAGTCTAAGTGAGGAAGTGGCCTTCCTCCGGCCTTCACCACCTACAACAAGCAAGAGCCAGGGAAGTAGAGTTCATCGGGTTCTCTTTGTCTAGTTATCTTCCCACTCGCAATTGTAACTAGAGTAATTACTGCTTATTCTTACAAAAATATATACAAAGTTCACTTTGGATTGTGCTTAATTCCTTCACATTCACTTCGGATTGCTTAAGGGGTTGGCCTTGTTGGCTTGGGTGAGTGAACCTAGGGTCCCTCGATTCTTCTCTCATTCTCTTATCCTCTGTTATTCTTGATTCTTCTGCAGTAAATAAGTAGTCGATCCAGCAGGTTCTATCATGCCAGGACGAGACAACTGGACAGCTGATTCTCTTTCCCGAATAGCTGAAGGAGATGCGGACAGCAGCACTGAAGACAAGCAACTGGAAACTGCAGTTTCAGAGGCATTCTGGTTGGAAAATGATGCTATCAAGGCAGAAATACAGCAGAATCCGGAACTTAAGAAAGTCCTTGCTGGTGTTGAATTACTGCCAAAATCTTACCTTGCATACAGCCTATGAGATGGGCTGATATTCAAGAAGGGATGATTGGTTTTGTCCATCCAGTCGAGGCTTATCCCAAAGCTTCTGCACTACTACCACTCTTCAGCCATTGGGGGCCCTGTGGGCTTCCACAAGACTTGCAAAAGGTTAGCAATGGGTATATTTTGGAAAGGAATGCCACGCCGCATCATGCAGTTTGTTCAAGAGTGACGCATGCCAACAACAAAAAAAACCAGGCTATGGCTCCTACTGGTCTCCTTCAACCGCTACCCATTCCTGAATTGGTTTGGGATGAAATATCAATGGATTTCATATCCGGGTTGCCCAGATCTCAAGGGTATAGTGCCATACTTGTTGTGGACCGCCTATCAAAATACTCTCATTTTGTGCTATTACATCATCTCTACAAACCAAAATCAATGGCTAAGGTTTTTGCTAGAGAAGTAGTCCGCTTGCATGGAATTCCCAGCTCCATCGTCAGCGACCGGGACCCAATCTTTGTTAGTAATTTTTGGAAAGAGTTATTCCGAATGGAGGGAACCGCATTGGAAATGAGTTCTTCATAGCACCCCAAACGGATGGACAAACGAAGATAGTCAACAGGTGTTTAAAGACTTACCTCCGATGTTTTGCTTTGGAATGACCACTCACTTGGCCGTGTTGGGTACCATGGGTCGAATACTTCTATAACACTACTTCTCACACATCTACCAAGTTGACCCCCTTTGTGGTAGTGTATGGTAGGAAGCCACCAACAGTGTTGTGATTTTTTAGAGGGAAAACACTAGTCGATTCAGTTGCCTAAGCCCTCGTAGAGCGAGATCAAATTTTACTCTGGCTCCGAAGTAACCTTTCTCACGCCCAGCAGTTGATGACACATTATGCCAACAGGCATCGGTGAGATGCGTCATTTGAAGTGGGAGTCAGTTTTTGTGAAGCTTAGGCCCAACGTGCATACCACAAAATCCTCCAAGCTTAACCCCAAGCTAGTTGCACGTTATTATGGCCCATACCAGATTCCAGCTCGTCTGGGAAGCACAACGTACAAGCTCTCATTGCCAGATACTAGGCGAATTCACCCTGTATTTCATGTGTCGCAGCTCAAACAGGCGGTAGGGCAGTCGCCGGTGCAGACAGATTTACCGGAAATATGGAATAGCGCCTTCACTGCAGGAGCAGAACTGACAGCCCTTCTGGCCACCAAACCAGATTTTGAGCCCCCACATGGTTTGTGGCTCATTCAATGGAAGGGCAAGCCAGGAGAGGGATATAGAAACCAGTGATACCGTCTTGCTATGCGGTTTTGCTTCTAGTCCTTTAGTGAATTGGTGAAAAGATGCAATGGGGAAAGATATACAATCTATGAAACACAGCAAAGTTTGGGAACTCATTGGTTGCAAGCCCATTGACTCTAAGTGGGTTTACAAAACCAAACGAGATTGTTTTAAGGTCAAATTGGCGGCGAAGGGATTCACCCAAAAGGAAGGGATATAGTATAACAGTATGTTTTCACCTATCTCTTTTAAAGATACCTTTCGGGTGGTCAAGTCCTTATTAGCTCATTTAGATTTAAAGGTGCGCCAGATGAATGCTAAAACTGCCATTCTAAATGAAAAAATGATAAAGCCACACCGAAACAGAACTGACTTCTTAGTGGCGCTGTCCATTTCCAGCCGAAAATAGGTGCAGCGCCTGGCACTGCACCTTATAGCGTTAGTCTATCAGCGCCACTGTGGCGCTGATAGTATCCCACTGTTGGGATGGGCGCCACTTCAAGTGGCGCCCAAACAAATCCTCCCCTATATAAGGGGCTCACCCCCCTCCTCATTCTCACATCCTCACTCCCTCTCATCTTTGACTCTCTTCAAGATTTTTTTCTCCTCTCCTCACTCTCTTCAAGATCTCTCTTTCTCTAAGTTCTGTCTCTCTTTGTCCGCGAAGCTATTCGAAGGATCGTAAACTTTCCACTGATTTGAGGTAATTCTAATTTTTAATTTGTTTAATATGGTGATTTATTTGTTTGTTTGTTTAGTTCATAGAAATAATTCATAATTAATGTAATATATTTTGAAATTGTAATTGTTTATTTGTAGTAATTGTTATTAATTAATGGTAATTAGGTTATTAAGTAATACTATTTAGTTAATTAAATTCTAAATAGTTAAATAATTAATCATAATTAGGTAATTAAATTGTAATAAGGTAATTAAATAATTCTAATTAGGTGATTAAATAATTCTAATTAGGTGATTAATTAATTCTAATTAGGTGACTAATTAATTCTAATTAGGTGACTAATTAATTCTAATTAGGTGATTAATTAATTCTAATTAGGTGATTAATTAATTTTAATTAGGTGATTATTTAATTGTAATTAGGTGATTAAGTAATTGTAATTAGGTGTTTAATTAATTGTAATTAGGTGAGTAATTAATTGTAATTAGGTGATTAATTATTTGTAATTAGGCGAGTAATAAATTATAATTAGATGATTAATTATTTGTAATTAGGTGATTAATTATTTGTAATTAGGTGATTACTTAATTATAAGTAGGTGATTAGTTAATTATAAATTGGTGATTAGTTAATTATAATTAGATGTTTAATTAATTATAACTAGGTGCTTAATTAGTGATTAATTAATTGTAATTAGGTGATTAATTAATTATAAATACGTAATCAATTGATTGTATTTAGGTGATTAATTAATTATAATTAGGTGATTAAATAATGGTAATTAGGTGATTAATTGATTCTAATTAGGTGGTTAATTAATTCTAATTAGGTGAGTAATTAATTCTAATTTGGTAAATAATTAAAGGTAATTAGGTGATTAATTAATTCTAATTTGGTGATTAATTAATTCTAATTAGATGAATAATTAATTCTAATTAGGTGATTCATTAATTGTAATTGGGTGATTAATTAATTATAATTAGGTGATTAAGTAATTGTAATTAGGTGATTAATTGATTCTAATTAGGTGATTAAGTAATGCTAATTAGGTGGTAAATTAATTCTAAATAGGTGATTAAATAAATCTAATTTGGTAATTAATTAAAGGTAATTAGGTGATTTATTTATTCTAATTAGGTGGTTAATTAATTCAGATTAGGTGATTAATTAATTATAATTAGGTGATTAATTAATGGTAATTAAGTGATTAATTAATTCTAATTAGGTGATTAATTAATTCTAATTAGGTGATTAATTAATTCTAATTAGGTGATTAAGTCTAATTTGGTGGATATTTATTCTAATTAGGTGGTTAATTATTTCTAATTAGGTGATTAATTATTTCTAATTAGGTGATTAATTATTTCTAATTAGGTGATTAATTAATGGTAATTAGGTGATTAATTAATGGTAATTAGGTGATTAATTAATACTAATTAGGTGATTTATTTACGGATACGGAAGGGATTTGTCTTATTTCAGATCGCCACCGTGCAATCAAGGAGGCAGTACAGTCTGAGGGTCTTTCGTGGAGACCACCCTATGCTCATTATCGATACTGTATTTGACACATTGCTAGCAATTTGCGAAAAAGTTCAAAAATGAGTCGATGAAGAAGGCAATCTTAAAAATTGGTATGAACATCCTTTTGCGTTTTAAAATTTTTTGTCTTAGTTATTTTCATATCTATTCAGATGAGTTCTTATTTGATAGCATATGAGCCTCAACAACAAAGGATGGAGGAGCGTCTTCAAAATATTCACAGAGTGAATCCGGAAGTGTATGATTACATGATGCAAATCCCAAAAGCAGAAATAGTAGTTGGCAGATGATGATGAGAGGAGATATGGTCATATGACGACCAACATCGTAGAATGTATAGATGGAGTTTTCAGTGGAGTTCGAAAATTACCTATCACAGGTAAATACGAATATTTGATTATATATTACTCAGAATAGATACAATTATAATATAATATTAGTATAATGTCTTAAATCTAAATTACAGGTTTGGTACAAGAGACCTTCTATCGGAGTGTAAAGTACTTTCTGGAACGAGGAATACATACTGAAAAGGGATTGAACAGAGGGATGCGCTATGGACACCATTTCCAGCGCGAGCTAGATACAGTTCTTCAGGAGGCTGCAACTTACCGTGTAACTGCATTTAATCATCCAGAGCAACGATTTGAGGTCGCTGAGCCCGGTGATGTTGTGACTTGTAGCAATGGTCGTGTGCGAGTTGTTTTACTGGAGAAGCGTTACTGTGAATGTGGCAACTTTCGGACACTGAGATATCCTTACGGCCATGTGATTGCAGCATGTGCTTACGTACACGTATCTTGGGAGCAGTTCGTTGATTCAGCTTATCGACTTGAGAGCATCAACTCCTGCTACAGTACTCCGTAAATGTCAATCGGGGAATATCAAAATTTTCGGTTGTCTGATAGCGCATCCACGCTTCTACCGAACAACACTAGACTTCGACCTAAAGGGAGGCCAAAGTCGACTCGTATTCAAAATGAGATGGATTGGCCTAGTGAACAACCAGCTGGACGAAGGTGCCGCATATGCCGCGATCGTACGAAGACACGTTGCCCTAGACACATAGGACAATCATCTAATGGTTAAAATGAATCAAGTACTCTATCAGTTACTGTAAAAATTTGTACATTAATCATTTTTATCATTATCACCATTTTTAATCATATTTGTCTTATTTGTACATATGGTAACTTTTAGAAAATGTACTTATATATTATAAACATTTTAAACATTGGTTAATAGAATTACATAAATACAAATTATTACAGACATTCAAATCCAAAGTGTCAATGAATCCAAAACATGGATTGGTTGTGCATCACTCCCAAATTTAATAAAAAAACCATAGATTCTCTGTGCACTTCACTTTTATCAGTTAACTATCGCTTAACATAGATTGTTAAGCGATAGTGAACCGAAAGTAGTGAAGTGCACAGAGAATCTATAGTTTGTTTATTAAATTTGGGAGTGATGCACAACCAATCCATGTTTTGGATTCATTGATTAATGAAGTCAAATAAACATCAGTATTCTTCCAACACACTACATCAGTAGAAACATCAACAGTAATAACCAAAATACAGCATTTAAATGAACTCGCACACGACGCATAAATGTTTTCTTATACAGGTAGATTCCTTTTTTTTAGTTGGTGTTGTTTGTTTAAAGCTACTCATGCAGTGCTAACCATTTAAAGGTTCACATTCAAAAAAACAAAACCATTTGAACTATGAAATTAAAATGATAAATGTCATATCTTACATGAAATTAATGTTTTACTGTTTGTACATTCAGATGGAGCAGCCACTGTTATCGGCCCAGGAGACACATGTGTCGCGTGATGTGTTGGCGCGACGACCTGTTAAACATCTTGTTGTTCGGAGAGCGCATCATTTCCATCACGAGTCACCGCCGGCATCTATTTGTTCATACCTTAGACGTGCAGGATTTTATGGAGTCGCTATGTGTGACTTCAAGACCATTAATCACCATTTGATTGTTGCGTTGGTTGAGAAATGGCGGCCAGAGACACGCACATTTCATCTCCCAGAGGAGGAGATGACTATTACTTTAGAGGACGTCGCCTACATGCTGGGGTTACCCATCCATGGACATGCAGTTACGAGTGCCAGTAGTGGCGACTGGGCTGCAGTCATACAGAGGCTACTAGGCATTGACGTCGTCGGTGCACGAGGTGTCCTACAGGGTTCGCGCTTGCGCATGAGGTGGCTTGATCAGCATTTCTACGTCATTCCTGATGATGCAGCCGAGGAGACGCTTATTCAGCACACACGTGCATACATTTTGCGGCTGCTCGGAAGCATGTTGTGCGCCGACTACTCCACCGCTTTGGTACACATGATGTACCTCCCATTACTTGAGAATCTGGATCAGATGGCTACATACAGTTAGGGGTCAGCTATATTAGCACATCTGTACAGATGTCTCTGTACCAGTTGTCAAGCCGATTCACATCAGATTGCAGGTTGCATGGTGTTAGTACAGATGTGGACTTGTGAGCATTTTTCACGCATCGCTCCTCGAGCTATCGCACCACTTGCACCGGAGCTATTTCATGATTGTCCTCGGGGACGATGGTATGTCGACGTCATTACTTTCAGTTATTTAGTATTTTTGTTATTGTTTTTTATAAACTTACCGTATATTACTCTTTTTTAACCAGGTGGAGTCAGTCTCAAAAGTATTCACATCCTCCGAGACATAGTCTGCACAGCTTCCGACAGATATTCGACGCCATAATGTCGGCTGATTTAAGTTAAACAGTACTTTTTTGTAGGCAAATTTGTTTTGTTATCACTATTTTAAGTTATTTCAATATAAACTCAGTAACATTATCATGCTAATATATGACTTATTTTTTTAGTTTACATTTCAGGTTTCATGGACTTCGTATACAGATTCTGTCTACGCATCACTTCCACCATACTGCACAGCTATGGTTAGAGATCGTGCTGCAGTAGTGTCACTCATCCACTTCCACATCATTGAGTGGCACCAACCAGATTGAATCATGCGCCAGTTCGGTTATATACAGCATATCACGATGGCACTAGGACAGTCTGCCGAGTTACATTCGATTGTGTTTATAGGTAGACAGACGACAGACTGGTGGCGGACTCATGCATATTATATCGAGCTTTGGGACACGCGTGCCCGATTCAGTATCTTTCCATTCGGATATACCACAACACGCTCTCAGTTATCTGCTCAGGGGAATTATGCAGACCGGTATCAACATCACACCATCATGCACCTTACACGTCAGGGAATTGGCATTCAGCAGTTGGTATGTTTACTAAGATTTATTATTTTTGTTTAACTCATTTTTTGTATTAATTTAAATGTTATTTCATTTGCAGGTAGACGTCATTCGTCATCTTGCACATACCACACAGCCTCAGGAGGATGCATATATTAGGCGAGATGTAGTTCATCGGGATGTGTTGGCTCTCCTCGATCATCTTCGATTGATACATGACAGTTTTTTTTTATGAGAAGCCACAGGAATATCCCGATCCATATCCTCCAGCTGAAGCTCCAGAAGATGACAATGTCCCTGATATGCCTGCTAAGGACGATGCACCGCCACCACCACCGCCAGCTAGACAATAGAGACGAACACATCAGGAGGGGCAGAGGTGATGACATCGACATTCGAGAGCGGCTCCTGCAGATGTCGTCGCACCATAGAGAGACAATCTGGCCCAACCGACTGATGATATTGTACAGGAGGGAGACACTTATATACCACAGATGTCGTTTCCGCAGATTACTATGGACTTCGATCTGGGTGCGGTCACACAGCTCATGGCGGCCCCCTCTCCCGACGAGGCCTTCTTCAGTACCCCATTTTTACCATTTATAAGAGCTTCAAAGCCATATGGCGCCCCATATGATTTTGGGTCGTCCTCCTCACATGGTTTTGGTCAGTCCTCTACACAGCACCATGGGGAGGGACCAGAAGCACCGGAAGAGGAGGAACCTGCAGCTAAGACACCGGAGCGACACGGACGTCGGACACGGAGAGGACGTGAGATTCAGACGCCACGTTGTGGTACCGGGGGCATCGTCGTTGATGTTTTCGGATGTCATGTTGTATATATTAAAAAACTTATTTACTATGAAAACTAATTATTATTTAAGACAAATAACAAGAAAATCAAAAATATAGTAAATACAAACTAATTTAAATTAACTATTAATATTTTATATATTTTCAAAGTCTCATAATTGTAACATTATTATGTTTCATGTATGTGACTTTAGAAGCGTATAAATTATAAAGTACAAGTACAATCTAAATAAAATTTGTCACACAGACTAAACATTTAATAATTTCTTAGAAAATGAAAAGAAAAACAAACATATAGTAAACAAAAAATATTTTACATGACAACTTAAATATTTAAAAACATTACATTTATAATTATATAATAGTAAATATATTTATAAATGTAAATTACTAATTAGTAATTAAATAATTAATAATTAACCATTAATAATTATAATGACGAATAATAATTAATAATTATATTACTAATTAACTAATTAATTATTGTATAATTTACAATTATATTTTATACTCCTCAAAGTCACATACTTGAAACATTTTTAAATTTCAAGTAGGTGTTTTTGAAAGACTATAAATTATTTTTAGTCAACATTGTTTAAGAAATTCTTTTTATTTTCAACCATTTCTTATATGTTTAATCAATGTTTTAAGTTTCGTTTATATTGGTCATATAGTTTATATTTTATAAGCTTTCAAAGTCTCATACTTGAAACATTTTTAAGTTTCAAGTAGGTGGTTTTGAAAGACTATAAATTATTTTTAGTCAACATTGTTTACGAAATTCTTTTTATTTTCAACTATATATTATATGTTTAATCCATGTTTTAAGTTTCATTTATATTGGTCATATAGTTTATATTTTATAGGCTTTCAAAGTCAAATACTTCAATCATTTTTAAGTTTCAAGTATGTGATTTTGAAATACTATAAATTATTTTTAGTAAGCATTGTTTACGAAATTCTTTTTATTTTCAACTATTTCTTATATGTTTAATCCATGTTTTAAGTTTCATTTATATTGGTCATATAGTTTATATTTTATAGTCTTTAATAATACTGTTGTTATTAACAATTAATTAAATGTTTAACAATATTTCAAATTTATTTATAAATAAATACTTATAACTATATAAATATAGATTAGTAATTATAGATTTAAAATTATATATATATGTACAAATATATAATTATAAATATAATTACAATATAATTCTAAATATAATTATACATATAATTATACATATATATTTATTTATTTATATATGAATATTAAATATATTTATAAATAAATTTTAAATATATATGTAACAATATTTTCATAATTATATATTTCTAAATATATTTATACTTATATAATTATAAATATTTATTTATAAAGATAGGTTTATAATTATATAATTACAAATATATTTTTTATTTAAATATATAAATATAAATAGATTTATATTTATAAATATTTATATTTAATTATATGTATACATAATTATATTTATACACATATATATTTCAAATTATATTTATTTATAATTGTAAATATATATTTATATAAAAAAAATCTTTTTTATAATTATATATTTAAAATTATATTTATAAATACGTAATCACAATTCTTTATATTTATTTATATTATATATAGTTCTTTATTATTATAAATATAATCACAAATATATATTTATAAATACAAATTCATTTAATATTTATATGTAAATATATATAACTATTTATAATTATAATAGTTTATAATATAAATATATATTTACAATAAATAATAATATTTATATGTAAATATTTATATCTACATATATATATATATAACTATTTATAATTATAATATTTATAATATTTATATGTAAATATATAAATAAAACATATACAAATGAGACCAAAAATAAAAAAAAAATTAAAAAAAAAACACATTAAAGCGCCACTTGAAGTGGCGCTTTGTGGTTTTAACCCTAAGCGCCACTTCAAGTGGCGCTTACGGGACCCAATTCCCTAATAATTAGAGAACTAGACTCATTAAAATTAAAAAAAAAACTCTCACTAAAATATTTGTCTGTTGTACAAACCCCTTCTAGAATATTTCACTACTATAACCTACTTATTCCCTATATGTCCAGGTCTGTATCACGCCCGCCGTCTTGAAAATCAGTCTTGTCCTCAAGACTGAGGAAAAGAAACTGATTGCGAGGCACCGCTGTACCATGTAGTCTCCAAGCAATATGTCAAATGATCCTTCCGACTCCATGGGCCTGTAGCTCCTGTTGTGGTTACGCTCTGGCGTCACCAACTCTCCAGGCAATCTCCCAAATGGATCATCTCGGGCGGTGAACCGACCATGAGCATTGGTTCCCACCATGTTGTGAAGTTCGTCTCCGAGTGCCCGCATCCCGTCCAAAATAGTTGGTTGGGCTTCCCCCATGACCCTGCACAATATCAGTATCTACTCTGTGAGCAAATGTAGAGCCTTCAATTCCCTACCCGCCCCGAAAAAAACAGCAACGTGCTAATGCTTTTTCGGCAGGGCCACCTCATCAGAAGGAATCACCGTCTGTAATAATAACATGATTGTGCTGCCCTTGCCTCCACTTGACTCTGACAAATCTCCTCCCAAGAAGGCAATAATGTAGTCAGTAATAGTCGTGTGCTCTATGGGCAGCCCCGTGATGCCTTCATCATCACAAAGCATATCACCAGTGTTTTGTTTCGCCAGTAAATCCACATGTCGTCCTAGTGTCGGCCCAAGCACAACAATGTCACCACGGCCCGACGACAGTGTTTCATCCTCAGTGTCGCCAACTCCAAAAGCGGCAGAGACTCCCTCAGATTCCCCCATGAGCAAAGATGGTTGGTCATGGATCGGGTACAGCTGTGTTTCAGGAAGAAACATAGTTCCAGCTAAGAATTGACGAAATTCCTTCTCCTCCTACGCGTGGGCCGCCATCGTCAAAGTCATCGTATCTATAGAAGCTTTTATTTTTCCCATCGTCATGTCGAAGCGGTCCAGGCGTTGTTCCGCATCATCGAGACTGTAGGTTCCGGGCGCAGCGAAAGTGCGTTGGTGGGAGTGCCCAACTTTAATTTTAGCGTTAAACAACGCTCAAACCGAGATCCGTCACGATATAAAACGCCGGATCTTCGGAATAGAACGAGAAACAAAAAACAAAAGAGGGAGTCCCGGAACCATAGAGATAGGATCATCATATGTTGGTTATAATTAATTTAATTAATTCACAAGAATTACCTTGGTGGAATTCTTTCTTCGTTGACGTCTCCGGTCACGATCTGATGTGATCCGTCGTTGCGTCGTAGAATCCAAGTGTAGGATTCCTCTAGCAGTGATCCACACGTGCTTCACGTATCTCTGAACGTCGCCGAAGAGATCTCCGAGTGCTAGCACGAAAGAACCTTCACTTGCGATGTCTGTCTTCGATCGCCTTGATCCGATGGAGGAGGATCTCTCTCGGTCTTGAGAGTGTTCTTGGAGGAAGTAGTTCTTTCGGCCTTCAAAGAATTCTCCAGAATTGTTGTGCACAACGATTGGGAAAAGTGTTGGGGTTGTGAGGATATTTATAATCAGGTTTGAGGTTTACAAAGTTATGACAATAAATAAACGCGTTACGCGTTTTATTTATTTCATCAACTCTTATTGAACACCCCCATGTCGAATTATTAATTCCTTGACATGCGCTCACGCTGATTATAATAAATATCATTTAATAAAACAATGTTATATCCTCAAAATTCCGACTGGAAAAACTACACGGCGTGTAATCATTAATACACGGCGTGTACTCGTTTTCCATAAAACTACACGGCGTGTACTTTTATTTTTCATTTTTCTTTATTTCCTCCACAACATTTATTAGACCTTGAGTAATGGCTATTTATTTCTTAAATAAATGTAACTGCATTACTCGCTAATAAATATATATTATTTCGCCCACAATATATTCTCTCGAATAACTAGTGTCGAAATAAATGCAATCAGACATTCTTAAATAATTATTAAACCACAGTCGGGAATAATATTTATTTAACTTGTTAAATTAATATTTAACTGAGATACATGGACGCACTTAATGTATGACCCTCTAGGCCCCTTTCTCATGCCAGAGCCTACCTAAAGCCCAAGGTTAGCGTCTAACAACACGCCAAGGCACCCATAGAGAAAGAAGTTTAACACTGCAATGACGTGTCACCTCCTACGAATATTTACCGTGTAATATAATCTTTTTGTCACGATATCTCGAATCAACCGGATTGCATGCTAGTGTCATCAACCCATGTGCTCGATTATTCTTTCTTTGATTTTCCGGAATTGAACTCGTCCATACCTTACCATGGCCATGGATTTATTTAGGCTATATCAATTCCATCAAAGGGCCTGAGATATCTACTTCCATTATGAAACAGAAGGGACAAATCCTTTCTCGCATTATCTATTAATGCGGTATTACTCGTGACGCACCCAACGTATCCTACCTCGCTGCGAACAGTGTGTCGTCACAGTTTTCGTCAATACATCTAAGTGCACGAGTTGTAATACCCATTAATAATAATCTTAAAGTCTAAGGACCAATACACATGTCCGCAGATAGGAACATCCAATGACACTATGAAATGTGGATTTCCTACTGACGGGTCTCGTTCTCATAATATCCTCCTGGATATTACCAAAGGCGCACACCATGAGAAGGTGTCTCAAAGTTTTATGAGTCCTCACCCTTAATGACCTGTATTATTTGTGTCCCTCAAATAACATCATCCGGCCATAGAACATATATTCAAGAACAGTGTTATGGCACTTCCGGGTTCTCATCATAGCAGGGATCCGCTATGACCCTTTAATGCAACAGTTGTCCTTAGGACATTATCACACGCATTGTCGCGCAAAAGAACAATCAAGATGTGATAAGGTATTTATTAATGAATAGAGTACAAAGTAGTTGGTTCTAGGCCACCAACTCCAACAGAGACGAGCGTCAACGCTCATGTCTGTCATATATTTGTGAGTTGTTCCCGATAAAATCAATCGGCGGTGTGCGGGGATGGTTGACAAACACAGGCGACCGCAAGTGTAGTCGCGTCCAGCAGTGCGCCTCCGTCCGTTCCAAAACAGGGGAAACAACTTGCCTCCCTCACTTTTTTTTTCTTGGAGTTTTTTTGTTTATAAGATATTGCTATTTTACCGCATGTGTGAGCAGAAGGTCGAGGCGGACAAGCACGCCTTTGCTGAACAAGTTGCACGCCTCCTCGAAACAGAAAAACCGCGAACTCAGAACGAAATCCGTTCAATGCACGCGGTGGTCGTTGCTGCCATCCACGGGGAAGCAGAGACGATAACAAGTGAAGCCTCTTCCGTGCGGGTCGTCGACAGCGGTTGACGCCCTGAGAAATCGTCGTAACGTCTCGGAGCGTCGAAAAACGGAAGGTGGGCCTGTAACTCCCAGTCGTGCGGCAGTAAAAGGAAACGGCGCCAGTGGAAGATGATCGTGGTGGAAGGAGCGCACGATGTTGAACTGAACGCACGCCCCTGCTGGTGAAGTGTGGTGCAAATCGTTCGTTGCGCAGAAAATAGCCTCACACAACAACAGCTGGTCGCGTGACTCCTCTGTGCAAATGAAAAACAGTTGTGCGCGACTCCTCTGTGCAAATGAAAAACAGGCCAGAAACGGCTCCTCTGCGTAATTCTCCAACAGTGTGGAGTGCGTTGTCGCTCGATGCGAAGAAACCGAAACTGAAGAAGAAAGGAAACGGACGGAAAGCAGAGGGCAGGAGGTCACACGGCCGAGGAAAAAACAGTTGCGCGTCGTCTGCTTCAGCTTTGTGCGTCGATGCTGGGAGGGAAGAAACCATAGCGCGCAAGACAATCCGGCAGATCGGACCAAATGATAAAGCCACACCGAAACAAAACTAACTTCTTAGTATTAGCAGCAGAATTACAAGCAGAAATAGACAGCAGATGGATGAAACAAGGAAGGAGAATGAAGGAGGAAGGAGACTCGAGCGACCCTAGGTCCACTCGCCCAGGCCAGCGGCCGAACCAACAGAATTCTATTCTCTCTGTATCCCCCCATTCACCAGCCCCTCTTTATTTATAGCTTTTGCCAGCTGTACAAACCCCTTGTAGAATATTCCACTACTATAACCTACTTATTCCCTATATGTCCAGGTCTGTATCAAAAATCTTGATAAGGAGGTTTATATAGTGCAGCATAAACAGTTTTCAGCTGATGATTTTGATCATCTTGTTGATAGACTTTCTAAGTCTATCTGAGGTCTCAAACAAACCTCAAGTTTTATAAGTACCTGTTTCTAATGGTTTTGTTGAAAATGCTTAATACCGGAAAGTCAGTGAGAGAGGGTTTAAGTTCCTCATTTTATATTTGGATAATATCTTGTTGGCAAGCACCAGCAAGGGACTGTTGAGTGATACAAAGCAGTTTTTATCAGGGATGTTTGTCATGAAAGACCTGGGAGAGGCATCTTTTGTTTAAAGCGTTCAGATCTGTCAGTAACGGTTACACCATTTATGTGGACTCTCGTAAAGGGCATATGTAGATCGAATTTTGAAAATATTTAATATGTTAGATAGCAATCCCAACAATGCACTTGTTGCCAATGGTGATAAATTAAATCTTACACAATGCCCTGCTATGGATGCAAAGAGAGATCCCATGAAGGATGCACCTTATGCTGGTGCAATCAGGAGTATCATGTATGGACTATATGTACGGACTTCATATTGCTTTTGCAATTGGATTTCTTGGTAGATACCAGTCCAATCTAGATCACGATCACTGGGTTACTGCTAAGAATGTTCTGCGGTACCCAAAGGGAACATGAAATTATATGGTCACGTATACAGGGGTTAGGAACCTACCCCTGTAGGTTATTCAAATTCTAATTTTACAAGTTGTTTGGATGATAGGGTATCTACATCAGGTTACATTTTCATGATAGCAGGAGGTGCAATATCATGGCAGAGTTCTAAACAAAAGTTAATAGCATCTTCAACCATGCAGGCAAGGTTTGTAGCATGTTATTGTGCACGTACTCAGGCAGCCTGGCTTAAGAATCCCATTAGTGAGTCAACGGAATTCGATTTTGTGTCTAGACCCATCCAATTGTACTGTGATAACAATTCAGCAGAGTTGCTTACAAATATATACCACAGGAAGGATAAAAGGAGGTCATGTTTTTTACCATAAAGAAGGTTGGAGATGGTCACATTAAAATATACCATATAAGCACAGATGATAATATTGTGAATCTATTTACTAAAGGACCTTTCCCTGGTGTCTTTCGGAGCCATGATGCTAGTATGGGGTTAGTTCATCATGGGATATGTATATTTAGTAGGAGTTGGTCCTTGTACAATGTTTAGTGCATTTTATCATTTTTATTCTTTATCGTTGGGGGCAAATATCTATATATTTGATTTTCGGTATGCTTTTATAACATTTTCAGATATTGATGTATCGATATTAATATATTTGAATGTTTTATATATCAATGTGAAAATTTTGAAACTGGTGTTATTCTCAAATAGAGATACACAAATAGGCATGCCTCGGGTATATATGTCTTCTAACACATAAAGTACTGCTCTTTGTGGGAATCATCAAGTACCGTTTTGAACGGAAGTTGAAAAGAATAAAGTTTTTGACAAGGAATGATACATAAAGAATCATTTTATAACATACTATTCAATTGCTATATTACCGCGCCAAATTGGGATAAAGATTTCTGTGAGCATGGAGGAGCCTATATCAATTAAAAATATACAATGCTACCATGATTCGGAGTCTGAGACTCTATAGAACGGGACTGATTGATCTAGCAGTCTGAAAACCAAATTGTCAAAATGAGTGTAAGGATTGACAGTAAGGATTAATATCCCTGATTTATTTTCTCAACAGTTCATCTGAAATATAGACCAGAGTGGTAGAAGGTTGGATTTTTTTATGGGATCGTCTCATTGGGAGATAGACCCGGGTGGGAGAATGTGGGAGGATGTTGGATTTTTTTGGTTTGATACAGTGGGACTAAAAAACCTCGATTAATTAAATGTGCATCGACTAATGTGAGCTTAGGGTTGACTTTTAGGTGTTTTAATCAGGAACACGTGATGTTGAGGCTTTTCTCACGAGAGAAAAACGTAGTTGGTACCTCATCGAGCCAATTTGAGAGAATTTAGAGTAAAAGATTAAATTTAAAGATCTTTCAGTTTTCTAATACGGTTCTCGATACTTTCATTGGGATGGATTCCTAAGGTTAGTACTTTTGTGCTTTTAGGTATTAATTTAATCAAAGGTAGAATTGAGAAGGCAGCGGAACTCAAAATAAATACCTGCTGCCGGAAAAACATTTCCAGCAAGTGGTAGGTGGCGGAGGAGTTCAACATGTTTCCAATGTGCAACGCGCGACAAGCAGAGAAGGAATTGTCGTGGTAACTACATCCAAAAAAAAAACAATGAAAGAAGCGTCGGGAATCCAATCATTAAGAAAAAAATTGTAGGGGAAGATAGCAGCTTTGATGGGCACCATGAAATTCACAAATAGACTAGTTAATCCATTCAGAGAGGTATCCAGAAAGAAAGCGGCGAAGTAGAAAAACAACGCGAAATTAACGTATGAAATACTGACGGCAAAGCAAAGGGGTGGACGATGAGGTAGACGAGCGGGGTGTAGTGGATAACAGCGCGTTTCAGATGCGGCCAAGCGTCTCTGCTGTCGGGACAGATTGGATCGAAGAAGGCTTCGATCAAGATGGTGTCATTGCAGAATTCACCATCGCCGTACACGAACCCATCGTACCTTGCAGGGATCGTGACCTGAGCATCGACGATCCGAACAGGTGGATTGGAAGTGCAAAATACAAACAGTGAAAATGATAGTGCTGCCAGAAGCATCCTGAAAGCTGGACGCAGCAGCATCTCCCGTCTCCAGTCGCCGGACTCTCCCCGTCCTCTGGCACCCCCGCTGTCACCAGGTTTTGAAAGCCAAACGAAGAAGCCGTCTCCTACACAAGGACAAGGAGGGGAAATTACAAAGTACAAACTCGACCCCGCACCCCGCAGATTTCAACCAAAGGTATGTCTTTTTTTTAATTATTATTTTAATAATCATATTCAATAACGGTTTTTTATTTTTATTTTTTCAATTTTGATTATTAATTTATTCTAATCATTCATGTAACTTCTATTGTTCGTAGCGATGCAGAGCGGGCTTGCGGCCCGCGGGCTTTGCGGATATGGGGCGGGGCGGGCCTAAAAATTTTGACCGTTTAGAGTGCGGGCCAATGCAGGTTGAGCTCGCGCGGGTGCGGGCTGGCCCGCGGGCCTGATTTAAAAAAAATATATTATTTTTACAATATATGTTTCTTTAACATTTTAGTTTTTTTAATAAAAAAATAATGGTTAAACGTTGACATATGATTTCTCACCGTAATGGTCATATTAATTCACCATTTATTCACATGTGAATTTTAAATAGGCCTATATTTATTTTTTTAATATGATATTATATTATTTATATAATAATTATTAACCATATTCACATGGTATGTCAACCCATCTCTCAAAAAATTGAACTCATCGCCCCTGCGCATGGTTTCTATTCTATAAGAGTTGTTATAATCATAATATTTTTTAGGTTGATTTAATTTTTTTATTATTTAATTTTATTTTGTTATTAAGAGAATTGGATAGAACCTCGTGAAAACACTAATAGCATCCTCTGAAACTGATCGTTAC
Source organism: Viscum album (assembly GCA_963277665.1). Classification (NCBI taxonomy): domain Eukaryota; kingdom Viridiplantae; phylum Streptophyta; class Magnoliopsida; order Santalales; family Viscaceae; genus Viscum; species Viscum album. The sequence continues at coordinate 1,647,251,338 of OY728164.1, forward strand.
CTGGAGAGACTTCATTCATTTACAGGTTTAGTTGTTTACATCACCACACAATCAACATTATCATTCATCATCCATCACCGATCACTCACATACTTTTTATCACAACTGTTCGCCACAACATCAACGTTACCGAATGCCACCATTAACCTATAAAAAATGTTCCATCACATTCGTTAAAACTCTAGTTATTGTTAATTCATACTTATCCCCACAAATACTTTTAAGAATGATAAAAAATACAGTATTTAAATGATTATAAATAGTATTTTTTTGTAAAGGTGGGTAAGCCCGCGGGCAACCCGCGGGTTTATGCGGGGTGAGGCGGGTTTGAATTTTTTTGCTCACATTATATGCGGGCTTTTGCGGACAAACCCGCACGGGCTCAAACCCGTGCGGGCTTGGTCCACCCCGCCCCGACCCGCCCGTTTCGCATTACTAATTGTTTGGTTCACTTCTACTATGATCGAACCAGGTGTCACGTACTTTGAAAGCGCCTCCTTGTACGTCAAATTCTACCATGAGAGTCTTTGTATGACATGAGGAGTTATGCCCTCTCTAGTACAAATAGTCATAAATCAAAGCAACATCAATAAAATCAACATTCATCGCGAGATAAACCAATAAAAATAGACATTGTAACAGCCCAAGATTTTATAAAAAATATTCTTTTTAATTTTATTAATGTCTTGTGTTGTACGCTACACCAAAAGGAGCTTGCACAACACACATCCTTGACTTTCCTTGCATTACACGCAATCGCAACCTTCCTCGATAGCGTGTGTTGTACGCAACACCAAGTTTCGCTAAACAACGATATGCTATTAAGATATTATTAAAACTAGCTGTTGTGAATAGTAATAACCACTTTTTGAAATTTTGTAAATTTTATTTTTCAAAATGGACTTCATTTATGGATTTGGAGTATCGAATTTAGCCTAAGGAGAAATTTTGGTACTTTTCGGATAACTTTCATATTCTGATGAATAGTGAAAATCACTAAATTTTAATTAAAAACAACTTTTTTAATCGAAATAATTAATAGTGATAAATTATTAATTTGAGTGGTTTTAAAGTATATTTAGAATATATTTTTACAATTTAATACAATGTTGGTCATTGGTTGTAATTTCACATTTAAACCAGACATAATCAAGTGTCAATCTTTTGATATATATTGTTTCCTAAAAACACGCTATTTATTTTAACAGCGGGATTTAATTATAAAATTAATTAATGCAACTTCTATGTTATGAATTTGGTAAAATAGATTTCATTTTTGAATTCGGAATATGAAATATAGCTTAGGATGAAATTTTGGCATTGTTCTGAAAAACATCAATTTTTGATGAATAGTGAAACTACTAAGTGGTAGTTAAAAAAACTGATTTTTTCATAAAACTTAATTTTGCCGCTTCTGTGAATGGAATTTCAAAAAAACCGAGAGACACGGTTAATATCAAGGACTAAAATGTGGTTCAATGAGATGAAAATAATTTTTGGTGAATAGTAACTTTTTACTTTTTTTTACCGCAGTTAATAGTAAATAGGGTAACTAAGGGTAAATATGATATTACTATTACCCTAACACATGTCCTAATTCTATTGGACAAGTGTAATTCGACCAAAAACAAACTTAGGAATAAAATATGACCATTTAGGCCCACTTGGATTAGATTAGGACATTTATTATTAATTTATTTAAAGAAGGGTTAAAATAGTTAAAATCAAAGTTTAATAAGTAAATCATTTTTAATATGGGGTTATACATAAGAAAAATTCGATTGTAAATATTCATTAGAAATCTAAAAAGATTTCCTACATGATGGTATTTTATTTGTAATTTTTAGACATCAAATAATTTAATTTATTTATGACACAACGATGATGCAGTAATTATCTTATTAATGAAATATTGACATAATTGATAATATAAATACCAAAATAAATGTAATTTAAGACTTTTTATGAATTCCACTAATTTTCTAGGTTACTATGATATATTAATGTTGATTTAATCAACTTGGTTCGAACATTTAATTCTGTTATGACTTTCACAAAAATCATATATCAAATAGTGTCAAAATTGACACAAAATAGTTTTTAAATCAAATATTATATTACTAATTATTATTTTATTCCTAAAAATCTAAGGTTCGGCCAAATGACTTAGATAATGATATATATATTAATAATAAACAATTTGGGGTTCGTTTGGCATGTTATAGTAAGTGTATTAACCATATAGTGAAAGAAAACAAAAAGACACGGTAAAAGTTAAATTATTTAACTTAGAGTTAAATCTAATTGATAAGGTTTAAAATAATATCCAAACATGTCTAAATTTGATTGGTTGATGAGATTACAACCCTATCTTATCTAATCTTCGAATATGAGTCATTTTTGGAGGTTTTTAAGTGGGGTTAGATTTATTATAAATTAATATTTTTAAGAATTCCTAAGGTGCCCCTCTCCTCCCCTATAAAAGGACACCTCCTCCCCTCCTCCTCACACCAATTTGAGCACTCAAGCTCGGCCAACCCCTGCCCATTTCTCCTCTCCACTTCCCTAGCAACATCCTAGAGGTTCTGGTCTTCCTCAAAGACCAATTCTAGTGCCCTAAGAGGAGGTCTCAAAGAGGCACTTCAAAGAAGAGGTAATTACCGTTACCAATTCTTTCATCTTTATTTCTTCTTCCACTTCTTCTTCTTAGGTTGTTTCATTATGAAGTAATAACATCAGTATCACTCATATACTGATATGTTATTATAAGTATGAAACAACCCTATTTCACCATCTATCCATCCTACGGAAAAAGAAATCACCGCGCGTGCGTACGTACGGAATACCGTCTCCACGCCGTGGTGTAATCTATTTTCCACCACCACCTTACATGGATGGGTATAATGGTGTAAAGAATAACTATACATAGTTATTACAACATCATATTGATTCTGATATATTGTATAATCCACTCCAATTCAATTCAATATTTATAGAAATGATATCATCGCTCGTGCGTACGTACGGAATACCGTCTCCACGACGCGATGAGATTCATTCTCCATGTTAACCATTTAAGAATGATTATAAAGTATATATAAGAAATAATAATGAAATATATGACATTATAATGCTACTGGATTTATGTATATATATGTATGTCATCTACTTACTTCCATTTCAAGACAATAAGGAAAGGAAAACAACGTTCATGCGTACGTACGGACTACCGTCTCCATGAACGGTGTTTTTCATTTTATTTATCTACCTATTATATATATATATATACTGAATATATATGATATATAAATCATATTTTATATTCTGGAAGTAAGTAAATCATTATATAAGTAATAGTGATGTCAAGAACAACAATTCAAAACACCTACGATAAATGAAACGATTTTACCCAAAACGCTTCTTTAACATGGAATTTACAAAAGAACGGGTAATATAATGTCATAAGTGAACCATATATGATATCATAACAATGAATATGATTCTGTAATAAGTCAATAACATGATTTAAATCATTATACAGGAGGTTCGGACACTTACAAAGCAAGTCGGACCTAAGGTAAGGGAAATATCACAATCTCATTTTTATCCGAGATTGTTTATTCGTAAGTATTTACTGGGGTGTATTTTATCATCCACATCCATGTTTACTCAATATGTAATATTATTTCCATCCACCTAAAATTGTTTAAATCCATTTTTACCCTTTAGTGAGTTTTTAGTAATACGTATGAAAGGAATCTTTTGTCGTTTTTCGTACGAGGTACTTTTTGACTTTTCCGACAAAAGTACGAAGAATGTTTTTTTTAACTTATACGGCACGAACGGATTTATACTGTTTTATAAAGTCTTATTTTAATGAAGCTTCCTCTAAAAGATTTCATGACTATTTTCAATAAAATCTCTTTCTTTTAAAATTGCATGATGTTTTGTGAAAAGAAATTGATTTTGAAGAAGAAAGGATATTTTCCTCAAGAATTCAATTCAAGTGTTTTATCAAAATTATTTTCCATCTAAGATAATAAAGGGTTCTGTTTCTATCCATATTTTTACATTGATTTGACTATGTTGTGATGGAATTATGTTTATGAATTCCTTTATCTTATATGAATGGTTTTATGATGTCATGTTGTTTAAGAATCCCATTTTTATTACATGGGTTATGCAATGATGTATGATTTATGATTTTGTGGCACACATAAGAAAGGATTCATTAAGAGATGGGTGGGACCTATATCTCCCTCCAATGCATTGGGTAAAGATTTTATATCTCATGAGATAGACATGGCTGGAATGGTAGGTTATACCGGTTCAGTGAAACAGGACTGAAACGAGGATTACTCGATTCAGAAAGGGACTTTGTCCACTAAGATAGTCTTGGCAATGAGTCTTGACTAACAAGAAATGATTCTCTATGATTATGTGTGTATGCCACAATGAGTAATGTTTTAAGTTATGATTTCATTTTCACTTCTATGATTTATCCCATGTTATGATATTATGAGCTCTTTTGCAGGTTATGATTTCCAAAAGCTATGTTCTTATGTATATGATGTGATTGATATTTCTTTTGTTTACCCTTACTGAGCATTTGAGCTCACCCTTTTATGTTTTCTTTTCCCCAGGATATAAAGAAAGGTTTTTAGGTAAAAAAAAAAGAAGATCTTTATGGGAGATATTGAAGATCTTTCACCACGATTAGAAGAATACGTTCCGAGTTTCCAAAGACACTAAACTATTACGATCCTTGTGTGTGTGTTTTTGTTATGTACTATGTATTCCGCAAATGTAATGTAATGTCCATGTACGTCAGGCTTCGGGTCTCTACAGTTGGTATCAGAGGAAAGGTTTAGTCAACCTTTGGAAACTAGGACGCGAAAACGTTAGTAAGATCCCTAGAGATATTTCTAAGGTATGTCTAGGGATGCCCCTAAGGATAAGTATACGTATAGGATATAGTTCTAGAACTATGGTAACGATATTAGATTAAACCAAAGATGATAGATATTTAAGTTACTCCCCCTTTATTACGATTTTTGCATCTAACACTATTCTGTTTGGGTTTTAGAAAATGGCTGGAAACAAGATGATTCACAATAATGGAGGATATGATGGACAATGGAATGATATTCTTCATGAGCAACCAAATGAAATGGGATTTGGATGTCCAAACATCATTATTTTGCCAAATCAGCAATCTCACAATATGATCAATAAAGTAAAATTTGGTAAGTTTCCTGACTCGACTAATAAGAGAAAGATGGAGTTCCATGATGATCATAGAGGAAAGAAAGTTCAATTTCCCCTATGTAAATCATGTGGGAAGAGGCATCAAGGAGAATGTTTCAAGGGAACTGGAAGATGCTTTGGGTGTGGAAAAGAAGGACACAAAGCAAGTAAGTGCAAAGGAAAAGGGTCGGTTAACACCATGGATGAGGATAATGGTATTGCTACGACATCAAAAATGGTTAAGTGTTTTAAATGTGGAATGTATGGGCATTATGCAAACAAATGCCCTAAGGGAAAGACTCATGAAGAGAATCAGTATGGTCATATGGGTAGTATTTATGTGGATGATGATGAAGAGACTACAAATGATATGTGAGATGAAAGAATTGTTGAAGCTCGGTCAATGGTTTAAGAATGTTGTGGAATGATTACATGTTTATCATGTGTAATGTTGTATAAGAAATCTCATGGTACTATGGAATAAAGAGACATCTGAGGATTGTTACACTGTTGTCTTTCCTTGAGTTAGGAAAGTGTATGATTAATGGTACCACTATCCATGAAAGGTTATTCAGATATTTTTGGAATGTAGATGATATGCGCATAATGAAGGGATAAGGAGAAAATTAAATGTTTGATAGTATTCATGAGCTCATGATTGATATAAGGACTAAGTGATATCATGGTTTGAGTATATAGAATTTTGAGGATTTTGGTATGTGGAAAGTGTTAACTTTTAACTACACTCATGTTTTCACTAAGGTATTCAAGAGAATACACGATTAAGGACTTTGAATGTTTGGAATGTGACCAACAAGACATATCTTATGATATGTGGGGATCAACGACAGTATTAAATCTCTGGTACTCGTTGTCACTATATTATGAGAGTGGACTGCAGTATTATGTATAAGCCTAAAGATTAGACTGGATTATGTTGGACATAAGTTAGTATTGTTTAAGGATAGAAGATTTTCGATATTATTGATGGGATGTTATAGTAACGTAGTTTTAGAAAAAGGACAACCTGCAGGACGGGCGACAACCCATCGCTTCGGACAAGGCTGTAGGAATCGAACCCACAACCGAAGTGCGACTGGCCTTTATCGCCTACCACTGGCCTACAGGAAGTCCCTGTTTAGTAGAAACTAGTTTTATTATATTAAGCAGCATGATATATGAAGTATAAGTCCATTTTAGGAACCATATGTGATTAATCTCACTATAGATCGACTTATGTATATAATTTTTGCTAACCCTTTTGTTTGAGACAGATGGAATGACCCGTCATTCTATCACATGATCTGCTAACACTTCACGAATAACAAATTCAACTTCATTTATTTAAGAGATGAAGTGGAAATTGTTCAAGGCACGAACAACAGTGATATTGTATCAAAATAAAGTAAGTATTTATTCTAATTCAAATTTTCAACTTTAGGGAAATGATCTTGAAAACCAAAAATGTTGTCCTAGTGATCTTATACCTGATGAATCAGATGGTACCTTAGATCATCACAAATTTATGGATTTGTGATTACTGGATTTTCTATAGCCATGTTCTCTACCACTCTCCATCAGAACATGATGGTTAGATTTCTCTTCCATATCCATATTTTCACCTATGTGGAAACCCAATGATTAGTTTATTTGGGTAACCGTTACGTTTCATACTTTTGTTTTTAAAGATTGGTTTTGATATTCCTTTTTACGATGTGGGTTTCTATTAAAGAAACTTTCGAATAGTAAACCATTTATAACCCCGACGAATTTCGAGGGCGAAATTCATTTTAAGGGGGGTAGAATGTAACAGCCCAAGATTTTATAAAAAATATTCTTTTTAATTTTATTAATGTCTTGTGTTGTACGCTACACCAAAAGGAGCTTGCACAACACACATCCTTGACTTTCCTTGCATTACACGCAATCGCAACCTTCCTCGATAGCGTGTGTTGTACGCAACACCAAGTTTCGCTAAACAACGATATGCTATTAAGATATTATTAAAACTAGCTGTTGTGAATAGTAATAACCACTTTTTGAAATTTTGTAAATTTTATTTTTCAAAATGGACTTCATTTATGGATTTGGAGTATCGAATTTAGCCTAAGGAGAAATTTTGGTACTTTTCGGATAACTTTCATATTCTGATGAATAGTGAAAATCACTAAATTTTAATTAAAAACAACTTTTTTAATCGAAATAATTAATAGTGATAAATTATTAATTTGAGTGGTTTTAAAGTATATTTAGAATATATTTTTACAATTTAATACAATGTTGGTCATTGGTTGTAATTTCACATTTAAACCAGACATAATCAAGTGTCAATCTTTTGATATATATTGTTTCCTAAAAACACGCTATTTATTTTAACAGCGGGATTTAATTATAAAATTAATTAATGCAACTTCTATGTTATGAATTTGGTAAAATAGATTTCATTTTTGAATTCGGAATATGAAATATAGCTTAGGATGAAATTTTGGCATTGTTCTGAAAAACATCAATTTTTGATGAATAGTGAAACTACTAAGTGGTAGTTAAAAAAACTGATTTTTTCATAAAACTTAATTTTGCCGCTTCTGTGAATGGAATTTCAAAAAAACCGAGAGACACGGTTAATATCAAGGACTAAAATGTGGTTCAATGAGATGAAAATAATTTTTGGTGAATAGTAACTTTTTACTTTTTTTTACCGCAGTTAATAGTAAATAGGGTAACTAAGGGTAAATATGATATTACTATTACCCTAACACATGTCCTAATTCTATTGGACAAGTGTAATTCGACCAAAAACAAACTTAGGAATAAAATATGACCATTTAGGCCCACTTGGATTAGATTAGGACATTTATTATTAATTTATTTAAAGAAGGGTTAAAATAGTTAAAATCAAAGTTTAATAAGTAAATCATTTTTAATATGGGGTTATACATAAGAAAAATTCGATTGTAAATATTCATTAGAAAGCTAAAAAGATTTCCTACATGATGGTATTTTATTTGTAATTTTTAGACATCAAATAATTTAATTTATTTATGACACAACGATGATGCAGTAATTATCTTATTAATGAAATATTGACATAATTGATAATATAAATACCAAAATAAATGTAATTTAAGACTTTTTATGAATTCCACTAATTTTCTAGGTTACTATGATATATTAATGTTGATTTAATCAACTTGGTTCGAACATTTAATTCTGTTATGACTTTCACAAAAATCATATATCAAATAGTGTCAAAATTGACACAAAATAGTTTTTAAATCAAATATTATATTACTAATTGTTATTTTATTCCTAAAAATCTAAGGTTCGGCCAAATGACTTAGATAATGATATATATATTAATAATAAACAATTTGGGGTTCTTTTGGCATGTTATAGTAAGTGTATTAACCATATAGTGAAAGAAAACAAAAAGACACGGTAAAAGTTAAATTATTTAACTTAGAGTTAAATCTAATTGATAAGGTTTAAAATAATATCCAAACATGTCTAAATTTGATTGGTTGATGAGATTACAACCCTATCTTATCTAATCTTCGAATATGAGTCATTTTTGGAGGTTTTTAAGTGGGGTTAGATTTATTATAAATTAATATTTTTAAGAATTCCTAAGGTGCCCCTCTCCTCCCCTATAAAAGGACACCTCCTCCCCTCCTCCTCACACCAATTTGAGCACTCAAGCTCGGCCAACCCCTGCCCATTTCTCCTATCCACTTCCCTAGAAACATCCTAGAGGTTCTGGTCTTCCTCAAAGACCAATTCTAGTGCCCTAAGAGGAGGTCTCAAAGAGGCACTTCAAAGAAGAGGTAATTACCGTTACCAATTCTTTCATCTTTATTTCTTCTTCCACTTCTTCTTCTTAGGTTGTTTCATTATGAAGTAATAACATCAGTATCACTCATATACTTATATGTTATTATAAGTATGAAACAACCCTATTTCACCATCTATCCATCCTACGGAAAAAGAAATCACCGCGCGTGCGTACGTACGGAATACCGTCTCCACGCCGTGGTGTAATCTATTTTCCACCACCACCTTACATGGATGGGTATAATGGTGTAAAGAATAACTATACATAGTTATTACAACATCATATTGATTCTGATATATTGTATAATCCACTCCAATTCAATTCAATATTTATAGAAATGATATCATCGCTCGTGCGTACGTACGGAATACCGTCTCCACGACGCGATGAGATTCATTCTCCATGTTAACCATTTAAGAATGATTATAAAGTATATATAAGAAATAATAATGAAATATATGACATTATAATGCTACTGGATTTATGTATATATATGTATGTCATCTACTTACTTCCATTTCAAGACAATAAGGAAAGGAAAACAACATTCATGCGTACGTACGGACTACCGTCTCCATGAACGGTGTTTTTCATTTTATTTATCTACCTATTATATATATATATACTGAATATATATGATATATAAATCATATTTTATATTCTGGAAGTAATTAAATCATTATATAAGTAATAGTGATGTCAAGAACAACAATTCAAAACACCTACGATAAATGAAACGATTTTACCCAAAACGCTTCTTTAACATGGAATTTACAAAAGAACGGGTAATATAATGTCATAAGTGAACCATATATGATATCATAACAATGAATATGATTCTGTAATAAGTCAATAACATGATTTAAATCATTATACAGGAGGTTCGGACACTTACAAAGCAAGTCGGACCTAAGGTAAGGGAAATATCACAATCTCATTTTTATCCGAGATTGTTTATTCGTAAGTATTTACTGGGGTGTATTTTATCATCCACATCCATGTTTACTCAATATGTAATATTATTTCCATCCACCTAAAATTGTTTAAATCCATTTTTACCCTTTAGTGAGTTTTTAGTAATACGTATGAAAGGAATCTTTTGTCGTTTTTCGTACGAGGTACTTTTTGACTTTTCCGACAAAAGTACGAAGAATGTTTTTTTTAACTTATACGGCACGAACGGATTTATACTGTTTTATAAAGTCTTATTTTAATGAAGCTTCCTCTAAAAGATTTCATGACTATTTTCAATAAAATCTCTTTCTTTTAAAATTGCATGATGTTTTGTGAAAAGAAATTGATTTTGAAGAAGAAAGGATATTTTCCTCAAGAATTCAATTCAAGTGTTTTATCAAAATTATTTTCCATCTAAGATAATAAAGGGTTCTGTTTCTATCCATATTTTTACATTGATTTGACTATGTTGTGATGGAATTATGTTTATGAATTCCTTTATCTTATATGAATGGTTTTATGATGTCATGTTGTTTAAGAATCCCATTTTTATTACATGGGTTATGCAATGATGTATGATTTATGATTTTGTGGCACACATAAGAAAGGATTCATTAAGAGATGGGTGGGACCTATATCTCCCTCCAATGCATTGGGTAAAGATTTTATATCTCATGAGATAGACATGGCTGGAATGGTAGGTTATACCGGTTCAGTGAAACAGGACTGAAACGAGGATTACTCGATTCAGAAAGGGACTTTGTCCACTAAGATAGTCTTGGCAATGAGTCTTGACTAACAAGAAATGATTCTCTATGATTATGTGTGTATGCCACAATGAGTAATGTTTTAAGTTATGATTTCATTTTCACTTCTATGATTTATCCCATGTTATGATATTATGAGCTCTTTTGCAGGTTATGATTTCCAAAAGCTATGTTCTTATGTATATGATGTGATTGATATTTCTTTTGTTTACCCTTACTGAGCATTTGAGCTCACCCTTTTATGTTTTCTTTTCCCCAGGATATAAAGAAAGGTTTTTAGGTAAAAAAAAAAAGAAGATCTTTATGGGAGATATTGAAGATCTTTCACCACGATTAGAAGAATACGTTCCGAGTTTCCAAAGACACTAAACTATTACGATCCTTGTGTGTGTGTTTTTGTTATGTACTATGTATTCCGCAAATGTAATGTAATGTCCATGTACGTCAGGCTTCGGGTCTCTACAGTTGGTATCAGAGGAAAGGTTTAGTCAACCTTTGGAAACTAGGACGCGAAAACGTTAGTAAGATCCCTAGAGATATTTCTAAGGTATGTCTAGGGATGCCCCTAAGGATAAGTATACGTATAGGATATAGTTCTAGAACTATGGTAACGATATTAGATTAAACCAAAGATGATAGATATTTAAGTTACTCCCCCTTTATTACGATTTTTGCATCTAACACTATTCTGTTTGGGTTTTAGAAAATGGCTGGAAACAAGATGATTCACAATAATGGAGGATATGATGGACAATGGAATGATATTCTTCATGAGCAACCAAATGAAATGGGATTTGGATGTCCAAACATCATTATTTTGCCAAATCAGCAATCTCACAATATGATCAATAAAGTAAAATTTGGTAAGTTTCCTGACTCGACTAATAAGAGAAAGATGGAGTTCCATGATGATCATAGAGGAAAGAAAGTTCAATTTCCCCTATGTAAATCATGTGGGAAGAGGCATCAAGGAGAATGTTTCAAGGGAACTGGAAGATGCTTTGGGTGTGGAAAAGAAGGACACAAAGCAAGTAAGTGCAAAGGAAAAGGGTCGGTTAACACCATGGATGAGGATAATGGTATTGCTACGACATCAAAAATGGTTAAGTGTTTTAAATGTGGAATGTATGGGCATTATGCAAACAAATGCCCTAAGGGAAAGACTCATGAAGAGAATCAGTATGGTCATATGGGTAGTATTTATGTGGATGATGATGAAGAGACTACAAATGATATGTGAGATGAAAGAATTGTTGAAGCTCGGTCAATGGTTTAAGAATGTTGTGGAATGATTACATGTTTATCATGTGTAATGTTGTATAAGAAATCTCATGGTACTATGGAATAAAGAGACATCTGAGGATTGTTACACTGTTGTCTTTCCTTGAGTTAGGAAAGTGTATGATTAATGGTACCACTATCCATGAAAGGTTATTCAGATATTTTTGGAATGTAGATGATATGCGCATAATGAAGGGATAAGGAGAAAATTAAATGTTTGATAGTATTCATGAGCTCATGATTGATATAAGGACTAAGTGATATCATGGTTTGAGTATATAGAATTTTGAGGATTTTGGTATGTGGAAAGTGTTAACTTTTAACTACACTCATGTTTTCACTAAGGTATTCAAGAGAATACACGATTAAGGACTTTGAATGTTTGGAATGTGACCAACAAGACATATCTTATGATATGTGGGGATCAACGACAGTATTAAATCTCTGGTACTCGTTGTCACTATATTATGAGAGTGGACTGCAGTATTATGTATAAGCCTAAAGATTAGACTGGATTATGTTGGACATAAGTTAGTATTGTTTAAGGATAGAAGATTTTCGATATTATTGATGGGATGTTATAGTAACGTAGTTTTAGAAAAAGGACAACCTGCAGGACGGGCGACAACCCATCGCTTCGGACAAGGCTGTAGGAATCGAACCCACAACCGAAGTGCGACTGGCCTTTATCGCCTACCACTGGCCTACAGGAAGTCCCTGTTTAGTAGAAACTAGTTTTATTATATTAAGCAGCATGATATATGAAGTATAAGTCCATTTTAGGAACCATATGTGATTAATCTCACTATAGATCGACTTATGTATATAATTTTTGCTAACCCTTTTGTTTGAGACAGATGGAATGACCCGTCATTCTATCACATGATCTGCTAACACTTCACGAATAACAAATTCAACTTCATTTATTTAAGAGATGAAGTGGAAATTGTTCAAGGCACGAACAACAGTGATATTGTATCAAAATAAAGTAAGTATTTATTCTAATTCAAATTTTCAACTTTAGGGAAATGATCTTGAAAACCAAAAATGTTGTCCTAGTGATCTTATACCTGATGAATCAGATGGTACCTTAGATCATCACAAATTTATGGATTTGTGATTACTGGATTTTCTATAGCCATGTTCTCTACCACTCTCCATCAGAACATGATGGTTAGATTTCTCTTCCATATCCATATTTTCACCTATGTGGAAACCCAATGATTAGTTTATTTGGGTAACCGTTACGTTTCATACTTTTGTTTTTAAAGATTGGTTTTGATATTCCTTTTTACGATGTGGGTTTCTATTAAAGAAACTTTCGAATAGTAAACCATTTATAACCCCGACGAATTTCGAGGGCGAAATTCATTTTAAGGGGGGTAGAATGTAACAGCCCAAGATTTTATAAAAAATATTCTTTTTAATTTTATTAATGTCTTGTGTTGTACGCTACACCAAAAGGAGCTTGCACAACACACATCCTTGACTTTCCTTGCATTACACGCAATCGCAACCTTCCTCGATAGCGTGTGTTGTACGCAACACCAAGTTTCGCTAAACAACGATATGCTATTAAGATATTATTAAAACTAGCTGTTGTGAATAGTAATAACCACTTTTTGAAATTTTGTAAATTTTATTTTTCAAAATGGACTTCATTTATGGATTTGGAGTATCGAATTTAGCCTAAGGAGAAATTTTGGTACTTTTCGGATAACTTTCATATTCTGATGAATAGTGAAAATCACTAAATTTTAATTAAAAACAACTTTTTTAATCGAAATAATTAATAGTGATAAATTATTAATTTGAGTGGTTTTAAAGTATATTTAGAATATATTTTTACAATTTAATACAATGTTGGTCATTGGTTGTAATTTCACATTTAAACCAGACATAATCAAGTGTCAATCTTTTGATATATATTGTTTCCTAAAAACACGCTATTTATTTTAACAGCGGGATTTAATTATAAAATTAATTAATGCAACTTCTATGTTATGAATTTGGTAAAATAGATTTCATTTTTGAATTCGGAATATGAAATATAGCTTAGGATGAAATTTTGGCATTGTTCTGAAAAACATCAATTTTTGATGAATAGTGAAACTACTAAGTGGTAGTTAAAAAAACTGATTTTTTCATAAAACTTAATTTTGCCGCTTCTGTGAATGGAATTTCAAAAAAACCGAGAGACACGGTTAATATCAAGGACTAAAATGTGGTTCAATGAGATGAAAATAATTTTTGGTGAATAGTAACTTTTTACTTTTTTTTACCGCAGTTAATAGTAAATAGGGTAACTAAGGGTAAATATGATATTACTATTACCCTAACACATGTCCTAATTCTATTGGACAAGTGTAATTCGACCAAAAACAAACTTAGGAATAAAATATGACCATTTAGGCCCACTTGGATTAGATTAGGACATTTATTATTAATTTATTTAAAGAAGGGTTAAAATAGTTAAAATCAAAGTTTAATAAGTAAATCATTTTTAATATGGGGTTATACATAAGAAAAATTCGATTGTAAATATTCATTAGAAAGCTAAAAAGATTTCCTACATGATGGTATTTTATTTGTAATTTTTAGACATCAAATAATTTAATTTATTTATGACACAACGATGATGCAGTAATTATCTTATTAATGAAATATTGACATAATTGATAATATAAATACCAAAATAAATGTAATTTAAGACTTTTTATGAATTCCACTAATTTTCTAGGTTACTATGATATATTAATGTTGATTTAATCAACTTGGTTCGAACATTTAATTCTGTTATGACTTTCACAAAAATCATATATCAAATAGTGTCAAAATTGACACAAAATAGTTTTTAAATCAAATATTATATTACTAATTGTTATTTTATTCCTAAAAATCTAAGGTTCGTCCAAATGACTTAGATAATGATATATATATTAATAATAAACAATTTGGGGTTCTTTTGGCATGTTATAGTAAGTGTATTAACCATATAGTGAAAGAAAACAAAAAGACACGGTAAAAGTTAAATTATTTAACTTAGAGTTAAATCTAATTGATAAGGTTTAAAATAATATCCAAACATGTCTAAATTTGATTGGTTGATGAGATTACAACCCTATCTTATCTAATCTTCGAATATGAGTCATTTTTGGAGGTTTTTAAGTGGGGTTAGATTTATTATAAATTAATATTTTTAAGAATTCCTAAGGTGCCCCTCTCCTCCCCTATAAAAGGACACCTCCTCCCCTCCTCCTCACACCAATTTGAGCACTCAAGCTCGGCCAACCCCTGCCCATTTCTCCTATCCACTTCCCTAGAAACATCCTAGAGGTTCTGGTCTTCCTCAAAGACCAATTCTAGTGCCCTAAGAGGAGGTCTCAAAGAGGCACTTCAAAGAAGAGGTAATTACCGTTACCAATTCTTTCATCTTTATTTCTTCTTCCACTTCTTCTTCTTAGGTTGTTTCATTATGAAGTAATAACATCAGTATCACTCATATACTTATATGTTATTATAAGTATGAAACAACCCTATTTCACCATCTATCCATCCTACGGAAAAAGAAATCACCGCGCGTGCGTACGTACGGAATACCGTCTCCACGCCGTGGTGTAATCTATTTTCCACCACCACCTTACATGGATGGGTATAATGGTGTAAAGAATAACTATACATAGTTATTACAACATCATATTGATTCTGATATATTGTATAATCCACTCCAATTCAATTCAATATTTATAGAAATGATATCATCGCTCGTGCGTACGTACGGAATACCGTCTCCACGACGCGATGAGATTCATTCTCCATGTTAACCATTTAAGAATGATTATAAAGTATATATAAGAAATAATAATGAAATATATGACATTATAATGCTACTGGATTTATGTATATATATGTATGTCATCTACTTACTTCCATTTCAAGACAATAAGGAAAGGAAAACAACGTTCATGCGTACGTACGGACTACCGTCTCCATGAACGGTGTTTTTCATTTTATTTATCTACCTATTATATATATATATACTGAATATATATGATATATAAATCATATTTTATATTCTGGAAGTAATTAAATCATTATATAAGTAATAGTGATGTCAAGAACAACAATTCAAAACACCTACGATAAATGAAACGATTTTACCCAAAACGCTTCTTTAACATGGAATTTACAAAAGAACGGGTAATATAATGTCATAAGTGAACCATATATGATATCATAACAATGAATATGATTCTGTAATAAGTCAATAACATGATTTAAATCATTATACAGGAGGTTCGGACACTTACAAAGCAAGTCGGACCTAAGGTAAGGGAAATATCACAATCTCATTTTTATCCGAGATTGTTTATTCGTAAGTATTTACTGGGGTGTATTTTATCATCCACATCCATGTTTACTCAATATGTAATATTATTTCCATCCACCTAAAATTGTTTAAATCCATTTTTACCCTTTAGTGAGTTTTTAGTAATACGTATGAAAGGAATCTTTTGTCGTTTTTCGTACGAGGTACTTTTTGACTTTTCCGACAAAAGTACGAAGAATGTTTTTTTTAACTTATACGGCACGAACGGATTTATACTGTTTTATAAAGTCTTATTTTAATGAAGCTTCCTCTAAAAGATTTCATGACTATTTTCAATAAAATCTCTTTCTTTTAAAATTGCATGATGTTTTGTGAAAAGAAATTGATTTTGAAGAAGAAAGGATATTTTCCTCAAGAATTCAATTCAAGTGTTTTATCAAAATTATTTTCCATCTAAGATAATAAAGGGTTCTGTTTCTATCCATATTTTTACATTGATTTGACTATGTTGTGATGGAATTATGTTTATGAATTCCTTTATCTTATATGAATGGTTTTATGATGTCATGTTGTTTAAGAATCCCATTTTTATTACATGGGTTATGCAATGATGTATGATTTATGATTTTGTGGCACACATAAGAAAGGATTCATTAAGAGATGGGTGGGACCTATATCTCCCTCCAATGCATTGGGTAAAGATTTTATATCTCATGAGATAGACATGGCTGGAATGGTAGGTTATACCGGTTCAGTGAAACAGGACTGAAACGAGGATTACTCGATTCAGAAAGGGACTTTGTCCACTAAGATAGTCTTGGCAATGAGTCTTGACTAACAAGAAATGATTCTCTATGATTATGTGTGTATGCCACAATGAGTAATGTTTTAAGTTATGATTTCATTTTCACTTCTATGATTTATCCCATGTTATGATATTATGAGCTCTTTTGCAGGTTATGATTTCCAAAAGCTATGTTCTTATGTATATGATGTGATTGATATTTCTTTTGTTTACCCTTACTGAGCATTTGAGCTCACCCTTTTATGTTTTCTTTTCCCCAGGATATAAAGAAAGGTTTTTAGGTAAAAAAAAAAAGAAGATCTTTATGGGAGATATTGAAGATCTTTCACCACGATTAGAAGAATACGTTCCGAGTTTCCAAAGACACTAAACTATTACGATCCTTGTGTGTGTGTTTTTGTTATGTACTATGTATTCCGCAAATGTAATGTAATGTCCATGTACGTCAGGCTTCGGGTCTCTACAGACATCACGCCTACATGTCACCAGTAAACAAATAACAACTCTCGTGCTATAATAAAATGAGTAGCAATGAAGTCATGTAGGCATGCATAAAGGGAAGGCCACTCGTAGGCTAGCCATGAACATGTCAACTGAAGTAAACAAGGTCAAGGAGCCTACAACAAAACCAGGTCTTGGGTCTTGCCCAATCCTGTCTCCTAACTCCACCTAAGCTCCACAACTCAACCATCCACCATCTTGTTAAGATTGTGAAGCCTTTTCAAGTCTTCGGATTTAGTTCACCGAAAGATAACTAAGGCAGCGAGACTCCAACAAATGACGAGTTGATCAAAAATAAGTTTTGATGAGTTCAGCGAAAGGTGGATCATGTTGTGAGGATGGGTATCCTTGAGAGGGTGATGTGTTGGATCCATCAAAAGTAGTCACCCGTGTTTAATATTGTTGCAGGAGATCGACGATTACTATTATTAGCGGATGGAGACCTGCAATTGTAAGCGGTCGGTGCAACCGAAAGAACGGTTGGACCCCGTTATAAAATGGGGTGGGATCACCTGTTGAGTTGTAATGTGATTACTCGATAAGAGTGATCCATGCAAATAAGAATTCATGGTTGTAACCTCTGTACTTTCATAAAACTATACTATTGTGGTGTTCTTCCATAGACATGGGATGAAAATATGAACCATGTAAATCAGAAGTGTTCTTTACTTTGTTGCTTTCCTTTGCTTGTTTGTATGCTTGTGTGAATGTTTGTCAAAATACTTTGTGCATGGTGATTTGGGGTGCATTCAGTTTCCAAAGTTCTAGAACATTTAGTTGGTGTAGAAACCAGATTTTTCTATGAGGTACAAATACTTTAATTTCTAATTTAAATTGTTGATTTTGACATAATATGAATGTCTAGTGAGGCTATGGAGGAAACGAGGGTGTTCGGGGCTTGTTCAAAGCTTGAAACCCCAATCAGTGAAAGAAATCCTTGAGCCTCGCGGTTAGTAGAAACCGTGTCGTCCATCCCGCACAATTTCTCCTAATCATGCAGGGCATTTCAGTGAGCAGAATAGGGCACACAGTTTTCCCTAACCGTGCACCCAGGGCTGCATGCTCATGCAGGTTCTCTGTAGTTTTTAACAGAGACATATTATATAGATTGCGCACGATTTTTCAAATCGTACGCATGAATTGTGTGAGTCCTCTCTACGGACAATGGCCTAAGCACAGTTGGCGCACGACTTTCCCAACCGTGCAACCCCTAAATTTTGGGTGATTTTACCAAAATTCCCTTAATGACTTATAACTTTAACCTACCTCTCCTATTTTCTATTTATAGTGACAGGAGGCTCATTTCTCCTCCTATGAGAGCTCAAGCCTCCTTCAACCTAGATTCTTGGATAACTTTCCAATCTGGACTCTAATTTGACTTTCGATTGTCATGTTAGATAGCTCTCGGTAAGATCTTCATTCACCTCACACCTTTCATCATTTGTCTTTCTCTCGGTAGTGTTACTTAAGTGCAGGATATTATGCCCTATTTTCGGTGTGTTCGTATGTTTTTTCGTTTTCTTCCGATATGGACCAAACTAAAGGTCGATACTGAATGAGTGCTCCTTTACAGGATTAAGCCAGGTGTTCAAGATCTTATCCCTCAAAGTTGAGATGCTTTATAATATGTGTTGTTGTGTCGCACGCTGGTTTCACCATGCATTGCCCCTAAAATGAATCTATCTATAATTAGTTGCCTTGTTTTGGAACCCAATGACATTTATAGATCCTACGAGACGTTGGAGGTAGTCAACCTCAACGTGAGTCACCCCTTGGGGTGCACCCTTTAAATGATTAATTGACCTTCATGTTTATATACCCAAAACACCTATTGGTGTGTTTGGTTTTGACTTTTAAATTGTGATATCATAAATGTGATGGATAATTGTCGTGGTATAGTAGGGCTAACACCCTTATAAATCTATAATGAATGGGATGGAAGTGAGTGGTCCGATCATGTCACTTGATTAAATTGAACAATGGTTATGCCCTTGTTATCAATGAACACTAATGAATTATGAATTAAATGTTGGCTCTTATTAAAGCCTTCGACTACATATCATTGTTATGATGATGGGTATGACAGCCTTTATGCATGTTGCATATGGGCATGGCGACCCCTATTCTTATTCATATACGGGCAATGTGTCCCTTCTAATGTTGTTATACATGAGCATGACGTCCCTCTTATTGTTGTGATATATGGGCATGATGACCCCCAGTAATTGCGATATACGGGCGTGGTGACCCTCATTAAATATGATACATGGGCATGGTGATCCTATACTATGATACGAGCATGACGTACCTATATAATGATACTTGGGCATGGTGACCCTTATGAATGATGATGAATGGGCATGGTTGTAACGTCCCGAACCGGATACCACTAACCGGGGCTCCGAGCCGGTTCACCACAAGGCCTCAAGCGCATTTTCCCAAACGCTAGAGGCTGCCGACTAGCAGCGAGGGCCTTGAGTGTGACAGTGGGGAAACTATGACCTCATTGGTAGAGTACACAGTGGAAAAGAAAACAAATAACAACAATAGCAGAAGCAGTAGACATACATACATGAGTAAATGATAAACAACGGAAGACTAACAAATAACAACTGGAGCAGGAATATATGTAAATGATGCATGATACATATATGTCTAGGAAAACAGCCAAACAAGTCACAATGCTGAATAAAGTACTAAGACAAAGTACAAAAGAAAAACAAATGAGCGACTCCTCAGCATCGCAAGCCTCGGCTTGGTCCCATGCTCTCCAGCTCCACAACAATCAAAAACCTAAAGTAGAAGGGCAATTGCCCTTATCTATACCTGCAACAATATAATCTGCTTGGGCCCAAAAGCATGACCCAAACAGA
The DNA here is from genome assembly GCA_963277665.1 of Viscum album. NCBI lineage: Eukaryota > Viridiplantae > Streptophyta > Magnoliopsida > Santalales > Viscaceae > Viscum > Viscum album. The sequence continues at coordinate 1,647,271,928 of OY728164.1, forward strand.
GTGTGAGATACAATCCCAGTAGTAAATCACCCAAAGATCTGTGCCTAACAGTCAAAGAATACAAGGCAAGTAAAAGTGCAGGAAGCAGTAAGCATAAAAAACACACAGCAGCTACAATCCACAGTTCTAGCATATAAAGTACACAAGTGAACAACCAAAAACAAGTAGCAAAATAGGTAACCCTATGGGTAGTTCTCAGAGCCTAACCCATATGGTTCAACCTACGAGTAATAGTAACCCTCTAGGAGGCACACCCAATCTCACCCCTCTGGTTCAGCTAAGAGTAGACTTTCTGAGAAAGCACTCACCGTCAATTCCCCCTATAGTCTCATATCGTACTAAAGGCTCTCTAAGGAAGCAATCAACGTCTCATTCCCCCTATGACCCGCTCGAGGAACTACAAACTCTCTGAGGAAGCACTCATCGTCAATTCCCCCTATGGTCTCGCATCGTATTAAAAGATACTCTGAAGAATCCCTTACGTCCATTCTCCCTGTGGTCTACTACACTAGGTTCTCATAGTCCTGTGTGAAATAAAAAATCTCAGCGCGTGCGTATCATCCCAAGTAAACCTCAAGAACTACTTGGTTATCATTCTAAGGCACAAAAACATAATAGTATAACAACCCCACTATCCTACAACTAGGCATAGCAACTGGAAAATGCCTAATAAGAAAAACATGCAAGGCGAAGCACAAAATACAACATAAATTATCAAATTTTACAAGCAATGATCTCTACTCAAGCAATCAAGCAAAGCAGACAAACAACAGGGGCAAAATAGGAAACCCACAATTCCCCGCCCAAGGGAATTGGTGGAATTTTGCACAAAAATATTCACATACTTCCTACGGAAAGACACAAACCACCTACCTTGATCCTAGGAGATCTATATACGTGAACAACGATGATCAATTCTCCTTAGAACGTCGTAGATCTGAGAAAACGCCCGAAACACATAAACCACAATAACTTGAGAAAGAGGAGGAATTGGAAAACAAGGCTCAAGCAGAAGGGAGAACTCACCGTTGTGATTCCAACGCAATCAATGGTGCTCGAATCAGAGAATGGAAGGAGAGGCGGGGGATCGTCGAAGATTCGTAGATCCTTGGCACTCTCGGACGAACGAAACCTAGAAGAAAACATTTTTGTGCGTCAGGCGCGACCCCGGTCCATTTAATGAAAAAAAAGAAAGTACACAGCGTGTACTTTTAGAGTACACGACGTGTACTAGGTTTTTTCATACTTTGCCAAAATCGGCCTCTACGTCACCCCTAAACACCGTGTGTGTGTCCCGGACACGGCCAGTACACAGCTTCGAGCGGAGAAAGAGTACACGACATGTACTCAGAAAGTACACGACAAGTACTTAAAAAATTTCCAGAAACTTTATTTTTCTCAAAAACTCCAGAAAAAGGAAGGACATACCTGAAACGAAGACCTGGGTTCTTACAAACTTCCACCCTTAAAGAAATTCATCCCCGAATTTCCCTAGAGAGGCGTAGAAGAAGAAACCCCAAACAGCTCTAGCCACTGCGATCGAACCTCGGCCTCCCTCTCCCAAGTCTCGTACTGTACTCACCCATGCTTCCATAGCACCCGTACCATAGGAACAGACCGGCCTCGGAGAACTTTCGTACTGTGATCGACAATCCGGATAGGATGCTCCTCAAACGATGCATCCGCTTCGAGCTCAACTTCCTCAGGCTGAAAGACATGAGATGGGTCCGAAAAGTAACGTTGGAGCTGAGAAACATGGAAGACGTCGTGCATGGCCCGATACCTCTGAGGTAACTACATCCTATAGGCAATCGGACCAACTCTCTCTAACACCTCAAACGGCTTGACGTACCGCAATGAAAGCTTACCCTGTCTCCGAATCCTCTTGTGTCCCAACCTCGGTGCAACACGTAGGAAAACCTGATCCCCGACCTCAAACTTCAGAGGTCGTCTCCACTGATCAGCATAAGACTTCTGCCGAGACTGTGTTTTAGCCATCCTCTTCTGAATCATCTCTATCTGCTCTGAGGTCTCCTGAACAAGATGAGGTCCCAGCAAGGCTGCCTCTCCTGCCTCCAGCCAGTATAAGGGTGATCGGAATGGCCTACCGTACAAAGCCTTGTAAGGTTCCATCTGAATAGTCACCTGAAAACTGTTGTTGTAGGTGAACTCTACAAGAGGAATATGCTTCTACCAAGAACCTCCAAAGTCCAGAATGCAAGCTCTGAGCATATCCTCTAGCACCTGGATCGTACGCTCGGACTGGCCATTTGTCTGGTGATGGTATGCTGTACTCAAAAGTACCTGTGTACCCAATGGCTTCTGAAGCCCCTTCTAGGACTGAGATGTAAAGCGCACATCCCTGTTTGAAACAATAGAGTGTGGAACTCCATGCAGACGTACAATCTATCGGATGTACAACCATCCCAGATTATCAACACTGAAGGTCTCCTTGATCGGTAAGAAGTGAGAAACATTTGTAAGCCTGTCGAAGACAACCCAAATAGCATTGTTACCTTAGGGCGACCTTGGAAACCCTGTCACGAAGTCCATCACGACATCGTTCCACTTCCACTATAGAATGGGTAACTGCTGTAAAAGGACTGCTGGTCGTTGATGCTCCGCCTTCACCTGCTGACAAGTAGAACATCTCATGACGAAACCAGCAACATCTCTCTTCATACATGGCCACCAAAACTAGCGATGAAGATCCTAAAACATCTTGGTGATGCCAGGATGAACTACCCAAACTGAGGAATGAAAATCCCGCACCAGCTCCTCGCGTATGTTTGTTGGCACCCATACACGTCCTTGGAAACACAAGATCTCATCCTCGCCCACTGTCCATCTAGGAAGAGGGTCCTCTCCTGACACGCTCTCCCGTATGACTAATCCTTCTGAGTTTTATAGCTGCCTCATCCGTACCCGATCAAGAAGCGTAGAGGTAACATCTATAGAAGATAGGTAAGTCTGTCCCTGTCTGTCGTGCACCTCTAGATGCATCTCAGAGAATAGAGCCATCAGCTGCCACTCACTACTGGCCTCCTTAACTACCTGAATCTGAGTTCTCTTGCTCAACGCATCTGCCACTGTGTTGCCCTTTCCCAGCGTATAGGTGAGATCAAAGTCGAAAGACTGAAGATACTCGACCCACCTGCGCTGTCTCAGATTCATATCCCGCTGAGTGAAGATATACTTGAGACTCTTATGGTCAGTGAAAACCACGAAGTGCTCTCCCAGAAGGTAATGTCTCCAACAACGTAAGGCATGAACAACAGCTGCCAATTCCAGATCGTGCGTCGGGTAGTTCCTCTCATGTGGCCTCAACTACCGAGACCCGTACGTAACGACTCCATCTCCCTACATAAGCACAGTGCCCAGCCCGATACCTGAAGCATCACAATAAACAATGTAGCTCTTGTCTGGATCTGGAAATACTAGTATCAGTGCTGACGTCATATTTCCCTTCAGCTCCTGAAAGGATGACTCGCAAAAATCTGACCATAAGAACTTCGCCCCCTTCTTGGTCAGACCTGTCAAAGGTGCTGATAAGCATGAAAAGTCCTGAATGAAGTGTCTGTAGTATCCAACCATCCCTAGAAAACTCCTCACCTCAAAAACGTTCTTCGAATACTCCTAGGAAACTACAACTCTCACTTTCTCTAGGTCCACTGATACTCCTGCCTCTGAGATGACGTGACCCAAAAAGTGAATTTGATCCATCCAGAAGTGGCACTTTGAGAGTTCAAATCGTACGCATGAACTGTGTGAGTCCTCTCTATGGACAATGGCCTAAGCACAGTTGGCACAATACTTTCCCAACCGTGAAACCCCTAAATTTTGGGTGATTTTACCAAAATTCCCTTAATGACTTATAACTTTAACCTACCTCTCCTATTTTCTATTTATAGTGACAGGAGGCTCATTTATCCTCCTATGAGTGCTCAAGCCTCCTTCAACCTAGATTCTTGGATAACTTTCCAATCTGGACTCTAATTCGACTTTTGATTGTCACATTAGATAGCTCTCGGTAAGATCTTCATTCACCTCGCACCTTTCATCATTTGTATTTCTCTCGGTAGTGTTATTTAAGTGCAGGCTCTTATGCACTATTTTCAGTGTGTTCGTATGTTTTGTCGTTTTCTTTCGATATGGACCAAACCAAAGGTCGATACTGGATGAGTGCTCCTCTACAAGATTAAGCCAGGTGGTTTAGATCTTATCCCTCAAAGTTGAGATGCTTTATAATATGTGTTGTTGTGTCGCACACTGGTTTCACCATGCATTGCCCCTAAAATGAATCTATTTATAATTAGTTGCCCTGTTTTGGAATCCAATGACATTTATAGATCCTACGAGACGTTGGAGGTAGTCAACCTCAATGTGAGTCACCCCTTGGGGCGCGCCCTTTAAATGATTAATTGACCTTCAAGTTTATATACCCAAAACACCAATTGGTGTGTTTGGTTTTGAATTCTAAATTATGATATCATAAATGTGATGGATAATTGTCGTGGTATAGCAGGGATAACACCCTTATCAATCTATAATGAATGGGATGGAAGTGAGTGGTCCGATCATGTCACTTGATTAAATTGAACAATAGTTATGCCCTTGTTATCAATGAACGCTAATGAATTATGAATTAAATGTTGGCTCTTATTAAAGCCTTTGACTACATATCATTGCTATGATGATGGGTATGACGACCTTTATGCATGTTACATATGGGCATGGCGACCCCTATTCTTATTCATATACAGGCAATGTGTCCCTTCTAATGTTGTTATACACGAGCATGACGTCCCTCTTATTGTTGTGATATATGGGCATGGCGACCCCCAGTAATTGAGATATACGGGCATGGTGACCCTCATTAAATATGATACATGGGCATGGTGATCCTATACTGTGATACGAGCATGACGTACCTATATAATGATACTTGGGCATGGCGGACCTTACGAATGATGATGAATGGGCATGACGACCCATATGAGATATGAGATATGGGCATGATGACCCTATTATGATTTTGGCATGGTGAACCTTACTATTATATACAGGAATGGCGACCCTTTTTATATGACATTGGGCATGGTGACCTTACTGTTAGGATTTAGTCATGGAGACCCTACTACTGTGATATGAGCATGGAGTCCCCTATTCTTGTGATATCAAGAATTACGTCCCTTGATACACTTGAGACTCGTGCTAAAACTTATGGACACTTGAGTTATGCCTAGGGTCCAAACTAGTAGTAGTAGCCACATATATGGTTGTAGACGCCACTGCACATATAGTCCATGTATGTGTATACACATGGTTACTTATTCATAGATTATATGGAATGAGCTGAAACAGGTAGTGCCAATCTGGTATCTTTCACAAACCAGAGATAACCCCTTTATAGTTTTTATTAATGTTTTCCATTATAATATGAACACTATCATATTACACGCACTGACTGAATATTTATAGGCATCGTTGGTGGTGACCTACTAAGTTTATCTCACACCCTATCCGGGTCGCCAATGGTACTCGAACAGTTTATGTGGATGCGGTTAGGGATAGGGGAAAGCACCTAGTTGTTGATGCTTAAGTTTCTTATAACATGGGAGTGAGGATGCACATGATCGATCTATGGCTTGTGAGGCTATTGGAGATAGAATTTTGGTCTTTTTTCTCTTTTGATACATGTATTGTATTGCATGTCTACTGCCATGTATGTCTGTTTACTTTGATGGACATATGACATATCATAATTTTGTATATGATACAACATTTTAGTTATTCATTATTTTTGGATGCTTTACCTTCTGCTATTAGTTATTTATTATGCTTCAGCTATTTATCCATTATTACACCATTGTGCTACTATGATCATGAGGGTATATATAATGTCTCGGATTTTTTGTGTATTATTTTTTTAAATATTATATTGAATTATTTTGATATCGAGCGCAAAAACGACACATCATTCCAAGACCCAGTGAGCCCGAAATGGTGGTTTGAACTTTTTTTTTAAGTTAAGTGAGTCGGCGCTTGTGCGCGGTTGTGACAGTTTCCAAACGGATGCCCGGATTAAAAAAATATGAGGGCATCGTTGCATCCGGGGCAACGACTTTACCTAAGAATGATCCTAACCTCGGCTAGCACGGGTCGAGGGGAAAAGTTGATTTTCAGACATTTTAAGTAAAATAAAATAAAATAAATTCGCAAGTTTATATTATTTTCTTTTATGGAAACATCCGCTGCAGTGAGGCAATGGGGCAGTTGTTTCCTTAATTAAATGGTTGTCATAATAACTCAGAAACAACAATGCTGACTCATTAATGTCGTAGTGTGACGGGATGTCAAATATGTTTCCCTTTTTATTAGGATAATTGAATATTGGTCGTTGGCGATAATTGAGAGAAACCTCTGGATAATCCACGGAGCATTGGAGCAAACTCTCAGCGATGAACAACGACAGATCGAAGTTGAGATTCGCTGCGCCAACAAAGTTGAAGGATCTCAATGATGGCGGCAATGCAACCCATTCATCAATGATCGATCCTTTCTTAAAGGTAGGGGTTTGTTATTTAAAATTTCTTTTCCCCGATTTTGATTTAAAACGATGAACGCGGATCAACCACGAACAAGTTGATCCGCAGATTCGTACGTTCTTGCGGGAGGGATTTCTTTGGAATGATTTGGGGAATTGATCCATGTTGATTTGTTGTCATTTTATTCTACTCCATTTAAGACTACTAAAGGGAGTGGATCAACACCATGACGAACGACGATGGAGGTTCGTTCTTCAAATTTGTTTTATTGGATTTCTTCCCTTTTTCTTTCACGCGTTCTTCGCATTCTTCGTGGGGCGATGAACAACAGATCATTGCGTGTCTGTTTTGCGATGAAACGATCCCAAATTGAATAATCGACACCACAATGACCTTGCGGAGGTACGACGATGATGACAGATGACGAATCAGACCGGATCGGGAAGGGTCGTCTTCAAGCGTTCTTCACGCGGGAAGATCAAAGCATGTTTTCAAGGCCGATCGGAGGTCAAAAAACACCGGAAGAAGCTTCATGGCATCAGGGAAACCAAAAACCAAGAGTTTTGTAGCGATCAGACATCCAGATCGATGATCGGGGCAGTACGGGAGGTGCGACGGTGAATAGCGTCGTTTTTGGAAATTTCCAGAATACACAGCATGTACTTCCGAAGAACACGTCATGTAGTACTGGAGGAAGCGGCTAGGGTTTCAGGGGCCAGAGAGGAATCACACAACGTGTTAGACTTTCCCTGAAGCTCATCGTGTGTTTTGGGAAATACACGGACATGAGTTGGACTACACTGCTTTAGATGACACGGCATGTACAACATGGCAGAGTCGGCTATGCGGGACTCGACGTGTATCCAGGAGGGGGTACACAGACACGGGATGGAGTACACGACCGTGTACTCCATCACACAGCCAGGCAAGGCCAGTAACGTGGGTCACCCCGTGTATCGATTACACGGGTTGGTGTACACAGATTGATGACCGTGTACGGGCACATGGACAACGTACACAGAGCCAACCCCAAACACTTGGACACAGCATGTACACTGTACTACACGCTGTGTAATCAGATTTTCTACACGACCAGCCTTACGACATGGACTGTTGTACATGGAAAGTACCCGGGGTTAGACTACACGGCGTGTAACTTTTCTACACACCGTGTACTTTTTGGAAAAAGGCATGGTCCTCTTGTTCACCGTATCTTAGACATATTTCGTTTGGGTTAGTACCCCTTTTCTCATTCCCCTGAAGGTCAGGCATCATTTCCTTCTACATGAGTATGATCCCTTCAGCAGGACTTTCTGTGATAGAGTCAGGCATCCATCCGAGAGGCCCAGATCGAGATCCTCTATCCATTCTTGACCCTAGGTAGAGTCTGGCATCGACATGACCAACTCCATCGAACGTCAATCCTCTACCTAGTAGGTGAATTCTGAATGAGTTGCAGTATCCACCATGGCCCTGGTAGTGATCCTCATCTGTGTATCGTGATCTTTCCCACTCAGGAGTGTGTCTCCTATAATGAGTGCATATATCCATCGTAATATTCCCACTCAGGAGTGTGTCTCCCGTAATGAGTGTAACTACCTCTCATGACGTTTCTCGACGAACGGTACTTCTTGGACAGACGTCATCAGAGCTATAAGACTCGTGGAGTGTGTTCTCCCAAAATGAGTGCTTCGTGGAATCTTCGAACTGAACCCCTAGCTGGGGGTATGCAGTAGTTTGACTTGTCTCTAGACTACGGTTCTGGGTTTTGAGTATATTTGGTTTATGCTATATGTTATGTAGACATATACTTTGCATAGCCGACTGTACCTTTACTTTGTGTACTGCTTTGTGGTTTTTGGGGTCCTCTACTGAGTATTGTTATGCTCACCCATGTACGGGCTTTTCCCGCACGTGTCGTGTCTTGTGAAGATGAGTATCCTTTTGACAGAGTCCAGGGTGGACCAAGATAGGACTGAGATTTCTGAGTTCCCTACAGGCCGAGGCATTTTTATGGATATGAGCAGCAGTCCTAGTACCTTTTGTGTTTACAGGTTAGAATTTGCAGTTTCAGACTCTTGTTTTGGTGGGCTTGTATTCTGGCTCAATTTACTTTCAGTACTTTACCTTCTGTCGTACTCTGTTGGTTGGGATTAGTCGTATGCATGTATTTACCTTTTTTTCCTTAGTGATTTTACATTTCATCATTTTTGGGCTTGGAGATGTGTACGTGTGTACAGGTGCTTAGGAAATGCCTCCCAAATTAGTAATATGCCTACTCGGTGCTAGTCACCAGCCCCTGGCCTATTGGAGGCGGGCTTGGGGAGTCACAGCACGGGCCCCACTGGGACGGGTCGTGACAGAGTGGCATTAGAGGTGGTCGGTTCTACCTTAGGACCAAGAGTCTGTGAGATTGGTTTGGGGTGACAGTGTTTAGTGTTTCGAGTTCAGCTTTCAGGCCAGAGACTCCAGTGTTGGTGCGGCGACCGACATATCCATACCCCAGGACTTTGATAACCTGGTTTTCGACTCAGTACATGAACACACTAGTTGCGGGGAAGTAAAATAATGGTACATGCATCATATAGGAATGAGCTGTGTTTTCCATGTCCTTTGTGTCAGCTATCCAGACATACTCATTGACCATGGTACATCTTTTTTCCTTACAGGATACCTCCGCAACGCATATCTTCTAGGATTCAACAGTGTGATCACAAGGATGATCCCCTCAGTGATGAGGCTTCGATACAGGGACTAGTTCCCCAGGCATTGCCACCAGGTGGTGCACCAGTTATGCCGCCACCAGTGGAGAAACCCGTGGTACCTGCAGTACCGACCGACGAGGAGCGTAGGCTGAGCGTGCTCCATGAGTTCTAGAGACATAGGCCCCTTAGGTTCCGAGGTGAGCCTGACCCTCAGGCGGCTGAGGACTGGCTTGAGGTGGTGACTAGAGTTTTCTGTCTAGTGAGGACACCATCTGACCAGATGGTGATCCTGGGAGCGACCATTCTTCAGGGTTCGACGGGACGATGGTGGAGTCTGACCACACAGACTCACGACGAGGAGACTCTTTCATGGACGAAGTTTGAGCGACTATTCAGGGAGGAATTATCTCCAGTTACGCTAAGAGCTGTGCACATCCAGGAGCTTCTTCAGCTCCAGTAGGGCAGTATGACAGTAGCTGACTACTCATTGAGGTTCACCAACCTCGCCCGATACTCGATGGATATGGTCAGGGATCAGTACTTCAGATATTGGACCTTTGAAAGAGGTCTATGATGAGACATTCGAGCTAGTGTCATGCCTTTATGCATTTCGACTTATACTGGAGTGCTCGAGCGGGCCTTGGTGATCGAGAGATTCTTGGCAGAGTAGAGACAGCCGACGACAGTCCGCAGCAGGCAGACAGGTGCGGAGACCCCGACAGCAGGGATCTAACGTCAGGTACATGGATCTGGATGCGGGAGGCATCATAGGAGGACCTAGGATAGGGGATCGACAGTCCAGGGCTCTCAAGCTAGATCCAGTCAACCTAGGGAGAAGCGATGCTACGCGTGCGACGGTAGGGGACATATCACTAGAGATTGTCTGACCCGTTGAGCTGCTGACAGGGAAGCGGTGGATAGACCACCGAGGCAGAGGCAGAGTGGAGAAGACAGACCCGCCAGGCGGCGGACGTGGTAGAGGAGCAGGGAGAGTTGCGGGTGGTGGCAGATGCTTTGACTTACTTCCACCACCACCCCTAGGAGGTCCGCACCAGGCTCAGGGAACTAGGGGACATGGATGGGGACAACTACATGCGGTCGAGACATATGACCCAGGGGTTCCAGGGATGATTCTAGGTATGATCTATGTCTTTTATACCTTAGTTGTCGTACTTATAGACACAGGTTCCAACCATTCCTTCATAGCCACATGTCTTGTATGAAACCTTGAGATTTCGGTAGAACTGTTGACTCGATCCTTATGCTTGGAGACACCTACGGGAGGAGACTTGACGATCACACACCTTTGCAGACAGTGTGATCTTACCCTTGGAGGTGAGAGTTTCGGTTGGAACCTCTTTGTGGTAGCGTCGAGGCCTTACGACGTCATTCTCGGTATGGATTGGTTATCTTCGGTCCATGCCCAGATTGACTGTTTTAGGTGAAGAGTGTGGTGTGTCCGCCATGATGGAATGACGTTTTCCTTTGTCAGAGAAAGGGAAACCCAGGCAGCACAGAATGATCTTATTCATAATAGGGTGTAGCCAATCGCTCATGAGTTGGCTAGCCCTGCCCTCAGAGCAGTGGATGTTGTGAACTCCCAGTTCCCAACAGTAGTGGCGGAGTATGAGGACGTCTTTCCTGAAGATGTACCAGAATTACATCCCCGCCGGGAAATTGACTTCTTCATTGACTTAAACCCTAGGACGACACTGATTTTCTCATTAGCATATCGGATGGCTCCCGTAGTGCTTCGCGAGCTGAGGGTACAGTTGGAGGATTTGCAGATCAAGGGTTTCGTGAGACCCAGCGTTTCACCCTGGGCGGCCCCAGTCTTGTTTTCCAAGAAGGAATACAGGAGTCTGAGGTTGTGTGTGGATTACCGGTTCCTAAACCAGGTGATGGTGAAGAACAAGTATTCACTGCCAAGGATTGATTACCTCTTCGATCAACTAAGAGGGACACTGTGGTTCTCGAAGGTTGACCTTCGATCGGGTTATCACCAGTTACGAGTGCAGGACGAGGATATACCGAAGACGACTTTCAGATGCCGCTACGGTCACTATGAGTACTTGGTGATGACTTTCGGCATGACGAATGCCCCTACAGTGTTCATGGGACTGATTAAGTCGTACTTGGACTGGTTCGTAGTGGTCTTCATCGACGACATCCTTGTGTACTCGGTGTCAGAGGAGGAGCACACGAGACACCTGCGGATGGTTCTAGACGTACTTTGGGAGCACCAACTTTATGAGAATCTCTCAAAGTGCTAGTTATGGATTCAGGAGGTCCACTTTTTGGGACATGTCATCTCAGCGGATGGAGTAGCTATAGACCCAGCCAAGGTGGAGGCTGTCTTAGCATGGGAGCCACCTCGGAGCGTGACAGAGGTGAGGAGGTTTCTTGGGTTGGCGGGATATTACCGGAGATTCATTCCTAATTTCTCCCAGATATCAGCACCGATGACAGCCTTGATGAGGAAGGGGAAAACCTTTGTGTGGAAGGAGAAGTGCCAGCAGGCTTTCGAGCAGTTGAGACAGAGTTTGACGAGCGCCCCAGTCTTGAGATTACTGGAGGAGGGTGTCGAGTACATAGTTTTCTAAAATGCATCAGGGACCGGGCTTGGTTGTGTCCTGATGCACAGGTGGTGATTTCTTATGTTTCATGCTAGCTTAGGCCACATGACCAGAACTATGTGACCCATGATCTCGAGTTGGTTGTGGTAGTCTTCGCATTGAAGATGTGGAGACACTACCTTATGGGCGAGCGGTTTATTATCTACTCTGACCACAAGAGCCTCAGGTACATCTTTTCATAGAAAGATCTGAATCTGAGATAGAGGCATTTGATATAGTTCCTCCATGACTATGATTTTGAGATCATCTATACTCCTGGGAAGGGGAACAAGGTGGCGGATTCTCTGAGCAGAAGATCGAGCTCACAACTGTTGAGTGAGGTGACAAAGCAGTTAGTTGCAGTTGTCCTTCATGGACAAGGAAGATGCAGCCTACCTACAGTCGATGGTTGTCGCCCCTCCACTCTTACAGTGGGTTAGGGAGGCGCAGCTAGGAGATGTTTACTATGTGGATTTACATGCTCAGTTATCCGCATGACATGCTCCTGATGGATATTCACAAGGTGGGGAGTACATACTTCTTTTCAGAGGACGCACTATTGTACTGGTGGCGTTGCAGGAGGAGGTCCTGAGGGAGTTTCATACATCCTCTTTGGCAGTACATCCTAGAGTGGAAAATATGTATTGGGATCTCTGACGCCAGTTCTGGTGGTCGGGCATGAAGAAGGCGGTAGCAAAGTTCGTTTCCCGATGTCTCACATGTCAGTAGGTGAAGGCTGAGCACCAGGTTCCAATGAGATTAGCTCACCCCCTGGAAGTTCCAGAGTGGAAGTGGGATGGAATATCGATGGAATTCATGATAGGATTACCATGAACTTCCAAGGGGAATGATTCCATCTGGGTGATCATTGACCGACTCACCAAGTCGGCCCACTTCCTAGCTATCAGGGAGCAGAGTTCCGTAGAGATCTTGGGACGCCTCTACGTGCAGGAGATAGTTCGACTTCATGGAGTCCCCTCGACAATAGTCTCATATCGAGACACCCATTTCACATCCCGGTTGTGGAAGGGATTGCAGGAGGCTTTTGGGACTCAGCTATGCTTGAGCACAGCGTTTCATCCCCATACTGATGGTCAGATAGAGAGGACCATTCAGGTTCTGGAGGATATTTTGCGAGCCTGTGTCTTGGACTTTGGTCATAGTTGGGAGGACCACCTACCATTGGTTGAGTTTACATAAAAAAATAGCTACCACTCCACTATTGGTATGGCACCATTCGAGGACTTGTACGGGAGACCCTACCGGCCACCTCTTTGATGGACCGACCCCGTAGAGTCAGCACTCATGGGTCTAGAGTTGGTGTGAGCTACCACTGAGAAGGTGCAGATCATCCGGGAGCGGATAAAGACTGTACAGATCTAGAATAAGTCTTATACTGACAGACAATGGAGACCTCTTGAGTTCGAAGAGGGAGACCACATCTTTCTCTGGGTCTCACCTCGACGAGGGTTATAGAGATTTGGCCGATGCGGCAAGCTATCTTCGAGGTTCATCGGACCTTTCCAAATACTGTGCAGAGTTGACGAGGTGGCGTACCGCCTAGATCTACCACCACAGTTGCATCAGGTACATGATGTCTTCCATGTGTCATAGCTGAGGAGGTATGTACATGACCCATCAAACGTCATCGACTAAGGCGAGCTGGACATTGAGGATGGAGTGACCTTTGCTGAATACCCGGTGGAGATCGAGGATCGGTAGGAGAGGATCCTTCATGGGTGATAGATTCCCTTGGTACGCGTCTGGTGGTAGCACGAGAATCTTTAGGAGAGAACGTGGGAGCGGGAGACCCAGATCCGTGCCCAGTACCCACATCTTGTTGAGTAGCCTTTGTTTTGGATTTTTGGGGACGTAAATCCCCAAGGTGGGGAGAATGTATTGTCTTGTATTTTCCGTGTAATATTTTTTTAAATATTATATGGAATTATTTTGAGACCGGGCACGAAGATGAAACATCATTCCGAGGCCCATTGTGCCCAGAATGATGGTTTGAACTTTTTTTTAAGTTAAGTGAGTCAGCGCTTGTGCGCGGTTATGGCATTTTCCAAACGGATGCCCAGATTAAAAAAAATCTGAGGACACCGTTATGTCTGGGGCAATGAATTTACCTAAGAACGCGCCTAACTTTGATCGACGCGGGTCGAGGGTAAAAGTTGATTTTCAGACGTTTTAAGTAAAATAAAATAAAATAAATTCACAAGTTTATTTTATTTTCTTTTATGGAAACATCCACTGCAGTGCGGCAATGGGGAAACTGTTTCCTTAATTAAATGGTCATCATAATAACTCAGAAATAGCAATGCTGACTCATTAATGCCGCAACATGACAGGATATCAAATATGTTTCCCTTTTTATTAGGATAATAGAATATTGCTCATTGGCGATGATTGAGAGAAACCTATAGAGAATCCGCGGAGCGTTGGAGCAAACTCTCAGCGACGAACAATGACGGATCAAATTTGAGATTCGTTGCGCCAATGAAGTTGAAGGATCTCGACGACGACGGTAGTGTGGCCCATTCGTCAACAATCGATCCTTTATTAAAGGTAGGGATTTTTTATTTAAAATTTCTTTCCCCCGTTTTTGATTTAAAATGACGAATGCGGATCAACCACGAACAAGTTGATCCGCGAATTCGTACGTTCTTGCAGGAGGGATTTATTTGGGATGATTTGGGGAATTGATCCATGTTGATTTGTTGTCATTTGATTCTGCTCTATTTAAGCCTACTAACGGGAGCAGATCAACATCGTGACGAATAACGGTGGGGGTTTGTTCCTCAAATTTGTTTTATTGGATTTCCTACTTTTTTTCTTTTGCACGTTTTTCGTGTTCTTCGCGGGGCGATGAACAACAGATCGTTGCGCGTACGTTTTGTGTTGAAAAGATCCCAAATCGAAGAATCGACACCATAATGACCTTGCAGAGGTGTGAAGATGATGACGAACGACGAATCAGACCGGATCAGGAAGGGTCGTCTTCGAGCGTTCTTCGCACGAGAAGATCAAAGCATGTTTTCTGGGCCGATCGGAGGTCCAGAAACACTGGAAGAAGCTTCGTGGCATCGGGGCGACCAAAACCCGGGAGTTTTGTGGCGATCGGATAGCCGGATCGACAATCGGGGTAGCACGGGAGGCGTTCCGGCGAAGAGCGTCGTTTCTGGAAATTTCCAGAATACACGGCGCGTACTTACGAAGAACACGTTGTGTAGTACTGGTGGAGGTGGCTAGGGTTTCAGGGGCTAGAGATGAATCACATGGCGTGTTAGACTTTTCCCGAAGCTCGGCGTGTATTTTGGGAAATACACGGACACGGGTTGGACTACACAGCTTCAGACGACACGGCGTGTACATCATGTCAGAGGCGGCTACGTGGGACTCGGTGTGTATCTAGGGGGTACACAGAAACGGGATGGAGTACATGACCGTGTACTCCATCACATGGCCAGGCGAGGCCAGTAACGTGGGTCACCCCGTGTACCGATTACACGGGTTGGTGTACATGGATTGATGACCGTGTATGGGCACATGACCAGCGTACACGGAGCCAACCCCAAACACTCGGACATGGTGTGTACACCGCACTACACGCCATGTACTCAGTTTTTCTACACGACCATCCTTACAACATGGGCCGTTGTACACGGGCAGTACCCGGGGTCAGACTACACGACGTATAACTTTTCTACACGCCATGTACTTTTTGGAAAAAGGTATGGTCCTCTTGTTAACCATATCTTGGACATATTTCATTTGGGTTAGTGCCCCTTCTTCTCGTTCCCCTGAAGGCCAAACATTGTTTCCTTCTACAGGAGTATGATCCCTTCAGCAGGACTTTCTGTGATAGAGTCAGGCATCCATCTGAGTGTCCCGGATCGAGATCTTCTATCCATTCTTGACCCTAGTTTGAGTTTGGAATCGATGTGACCAACTCCATTGGGTGTCGATCCTCTACCAATTAGGTGAATTATGGATGATTCGTGGTATCCTTCATGGCCCTGGCAGTGATCCTCATCTGTGTATCGTGATCTTTCCCACTCAAGATTATGTCTCCCATAATGAGTGCATCTATCCATTGTAATATTCCCACTCAGGAGTGTGTCTCCTGTAATGAGTGTAACTACCTATCGTGACGTTTCCCGATGAACGATACTTCTCGGACGGACGTCATCAGAGCTATAAGACTCATGGAGTGTGTTCTCCCGAAATGAGTGCTTCATGGAATCTTCAAACTGAACCCCTAGCTGGGGGTATGTGGTAGTGTGACTTGTCTCTAGACCACGGGTCTAGGTTTTGAGTATATCTGGTTTGTGCTATATGTTATGTAGACATATACTATGCATAGCTGGTTGTACCTTTACTTTGTGAACTGCTTAGTGGTTTTTGGGGTCCTCTACTGAGTATTGTTATACTCACCCCTGCACGGGCTTTGCTCGAACGTGTCGTGTCTTGTGAAGACGAGCAACCTTTTGACAGAGTCTAGGGTGGACCAAGATAGGACCGAGATTTCTGAGTTCCCTATAGGACGAGGCGTTTCTATGGCTATGAGCAGCAGTCCCAGTACCTTTTTTGTTTACAGGTTGGACTTTTCAGTTTCAAACTCTTGTTTTGGTGGGCTTGTATTCTAGCCCAATTTACTTTCAGTACTTTACCTTCTGTCGTACTCTGTTGGTTGGGATTAGTCGTATGCATGCATTTACCTTTTTTTTCCTTAGTGATTTTACATTTCAGCATTCATGGGCTTGGAGATGTGTGCGTGTGTACATGTGCTTATAAAATGCCTCCCATGTTAGTAATATGCCTACTTGGTGCTAGTCACCAGCCCCCGGCCTATTGGAGGCGGTCTTGGGGAGTCACGGCACGGGCCCCACTGGGATGGGTCATGACAATATAGTATCTCCACTATATCACCTTGGACCCTTACTGTTAGTCGGTCACCTTTGGCGTACATGGAGGCATGCTTGAGGCTATGTGGCCTATCAGTTCAGGGAACCCTTTAGTGACATCCAGGTCGGAACATCACAAAGTGGCATTAGATCTCTTCTTTTATTTTGTATTATTGTTTGGGGATATTAGATGAGATATTAGAAATGTATCAGAATTTTATAATGAGTTGTGCCTGAGAGTATCTAACCCATGTATAGGCAAAGACTAAATTACTTGGGATGGGACATGTTGTTCTGTATTCTGCTTATTATAGTTGATTTGATTCTACTATTGGGTGACACACATGATGTATGTTGTTTATCATTATTATTGAGGATTATATTTTATCTTTGATCTTATATGGTAAGGAAGCATTAATCATGCATCATTTTAGGCACCTTACAGGATTAAATGTCATGCACTATGTCATGCCACGTTTATTTATTATGTTCATTACCTACAACATGTTTTGGTGTTTATTGTTATGACCATGAATTATGCTAAAATTTCATGTAGGGAATTGATAAGTGAGTGGTTGGGATTAAATGGATGATACATTTTAGTTTATAAGGTGTATGGACCCTTGTAAATTGGAAGTGGTGATCCACACAGTTCAACCCTTTAAAGTAAATTACTATATAAATGAACATGAAATTAAATGAAATTGAATTCTAAATGAAATGGTCACTATTAAATAGGGATTCAAATCACAATTTAAAGGGTGATTTCCTCTATAAATTGAAAATGATTCTCTATAAATTGGGACCTTGGACTTAAATTACAAAGCTTTACCCAGACCCGACCTTAGTAGTGGGTAGTATGTAGCATCTCTTGTGTTCTATATAAATGTTCCTATCATCCATAACTAACTTTATGAGCAGGAAGAGGGGTGTGAATATTATATAGGAAGGCTTGTACATATCATATCCATGTATCTGTGATCTTTACCATGATCGAACCTATCCGAGGCGTGTTCTTGGAATTTGTAGAGCTATGCCACTATGAAGTCCTCATGTCATGCACCATAAGGGTGGTGATGACCATGCTCTAAAGGTGGGGGACCTAAGCCACCAGTGATAGATCCAATAATGCCACATATGGCACCTAATTTTGTCCTTTATGCGAGTGATGATGTCTAGTTTTGAGGGGAGTTTCTGCAGATTATGCAGACCATACATGGATCTCCACAACCTTTCCCTTCTATGGGAGAGCTTACATGAGAGTTTCAGCAGCAACATCCACTTACTTTTTTGGGGGATGGTGACCCCAAACTATAGAGTTATGGCTTAATACAATCATATATATTTGTGATCATATAGATACACCTAGTGATGGAAGATTTAAGTTCACTACTTATATGCTTCAAGGATCCACCAAACGTTAGTGTGATATTTTGAACTAGGAAGATCAGTATTGGGAAGTGATTTGGAGGGATTTACAATCTAGATTCTATGAATACTTCTTCCCTGAGACCCTAAGGGTCAATTTTTCAAGAGAGTTCATGAAACTAAAATAGGGTTCTATGTCAATCATGGACTAATCATCTCATTTTACAGAGATTCAACACTTTGCGCCTATCTATATTACTGATGATCCAACGAAAGTGAGACGATTTGAGGATGACCTTAGGCATCCTATAATTCTTAGGTAAATACTTTTCAGATGACTACCATATCAGATATAGTGAACCAGGATTTCATTAATAAGAAAAATATGAGAGAGATAGATGGTGTGAGTTAGGGCAGTTCATAATCGATATAAATTAGTGGCTCAACTAGTGGTCAGAAGTGACGCTTTGAGACTACGCACGTGAGCAACAACAACTAGATGACACCCACTGACAGTTCTGTGGTTTTTCACCAGTGTGGGAGGCCTGGGAATAAGAATCCCCAGTATCCCAGAGGCCCCATTGAGTGAAGAGGCTATGGAATATTGGGGAATCTTTAGTGTTTTTCTCAGACCTTCCCATTTGTGCCGAGTGGGAGAGGATCCATATCAGCTCCACCTTCAGGAGAGAGATCAGTAGCACCTCACTAGGCAGGTAGTTGGAGTACTGATAGTCATACAGGAAGAGGGGGAGGTCATAGACAAGGTATCCAGGCTTTAGAGATACAAAATTAGCAGAGCAAACCTGCTCTGAGTAGTCAGGTTACAACACAGGGTCGTGGATCATGCCAAATTTATTCAGTGCAGTCTATACTAGAGGAGCAGGTTGTCGAGACATCTACTCTGCAAGTTACTATTCTTTTAGCCTATACTATAGTTTCTTCATTATTAGATATAGGTGCATCTCACTCCTTTATATTTGTGGATATTATGGAAAGCCTTGGGCTTGATGTTGGGTACTTCTATGGCATGATGGCGCTTTATGATGACCTAGACATTCTAAATGATATTTGTTTCCTGAATAAATGTTGTTACATATTATATAATATTATACACATATAAAATAAATATAAACCAACAAATTTTATATCATTAATAAATATCATTACATTAGTCAACTATAAAACCAATTAAAATGCTAGACATTACAACTAGAAAAAGAATATAAAATTGAATAGCTAAAATAGGAAAGTATGGATCTCCCCAATCAGCTAGAATCATTCCCCCATTGCAAATTCTATAGAAATGAAACAAAATATTATTAAACCAATAAACATATTAATAAATGGAAATATGACCTTAGGGAGAGATTTTAGTGAATTTTGAGTGAAATAATAAAGTGGTATTTATAGGATATAAAGGGAAATGTGGTCGTTGATCAAATATGATTGTTGGTCAATATGACTATTGGAAACTATAACCTTGTTTGATAATTTTACCATTATAATTATTGTTTATAATTATTAATGACAAATAATAATTATTAAATAAAGGAGAATTGATGACCTTAACCAATAGAGTCATGTCGTTTGAAGCCCATTTTTTTGAATTTGGGTGGGAGGTAACATCTATGGGGTTCGACCTTGACCAAACCCAAGATGAGATTCAACAAGTGAAGCTTGAATGAAATCACATATGTTAGAATTTCAATTTAGTGGAGATTACCACTCAGTCGATGTTAGACAAGCCACCCATGAAACTACGACCATCACATACCTCACCCTTATGGAATATGTGGGTGTAATAAGAAGTTATGTGTCTAGGACTTAGTTACATAAAGTGTATTCTATGATTTATAAATAAAATTTTTATTCCATAAATTTCTTTTAATAATACTATTTCTTAATAACATATATGTTTAATTGAGATGAATTTGATAAATTGATTTTTGGATGAAAATAAAACATAATTGTATTTTTCTAGAAAATATAAACAATTTTATAATAAACTCAAGTATTATGAATAATATTTATTTTAATCAAATAGTATTTTAAAACACTCTCACCTAAATATAAATGATAAAATAATTTTATAACGGCTTAGGAATTTTTTTATAAGTGTCAGAAATTTGACTATTCCTTAAAAAACTGCTATCTTTAAATAAATAAGGTTTTTTATATTTAAAAGTTAAAATTATCATATTTAGATAATTATTTTGAAAAAATAAACATTATTTTTTAAATCATCATGTTGAAATTAGGTTAGGGTGAATTTATGAGAATTTTCTAAAATCCTTTTTTTTCGTGAATAGTAAAAATACAGTTTTGGGTTTTCAGTATATTTTATGACTCCGTATTTATGTAATAATGATGTAATAATTAATTAAATAAAATAAATAGCCTAAAATATTTTATTTTATTAATATTAAGTATTTTAGTATATTTTAATCAATTTTTAAAACTATAAGTGACTTTCCAAAGCCTAAAAAGGAAAATTTAATATTTAAAAACATTACTTTGTGGAATCTTTACTTTTCCATGCCAAAAGAAGTATTAAAAAATGGTTTTAAATTCTAGTGGAGTAAAATATCATAAAATTTGACCCAAATGTCCAAAATCATGAGTAAAAACCATGGGTAGGCCAATGGTTTTTCATTTTCCACAACCTAGATTTCTAAGACCTATATTTGCAAATTATTAAACAATTCCTCCACTTATCCTATAAATACCCACCCATTTAATTATTCCCCTTAACTCCCAATACATCCTCCATGGAGTTCTAGTGATTTTTCCTCCCAAGGTTTCCCCACACCCCCAAGGTTCCATCCTCAAGTTTTAGGAACAACTCTTTAAGGTAAGGGAAATCTCTATTTCTATTTCCATTCAAGTTCCCTTTTCATGTGGTATGTCTTCTAATTTCCAAATTAAGTTTTTTTTAAATTTTAATAATCCGATTACTATAATATTAGTATTTTATCAATTTTTTACCTTCCTTCTACTTCATTTTACTCTTTTCTAAAACTATGTTTTATACCTGTCATGCTGCCGAATTTACCTATCAAAATTCTCTCTTTTACATGAAAATTTCTATTTTACATTTTATTTGAATACCCAAACCTTTTTATTTTCATTGGGAAATAAAAAATATATAAACATGACTTTTTTATTTAGGTATTTACATATATGAAACCTACATTTACTTTCATGGGTTAAAAATGACGTAATGATCATGTCTTTAAGCTCTTTTGTATGCCAAGATTTTTGATAAGAAACCCATTATTTATTCTCCATGGGTTATTAATTAAATGATTTATTATGATATATATGGATCACATGAAATTAAAATATATAAAGGGTTCACCCTAATATCATTATAATGCATTGATTAAAGAATTTAATCTCTATATATGACGTGTTTTACGATACCTTGGTGAATAACCTTGGTAATTTTCATTTATGACGCCTTGGTGATAAAACTTGGTGATATATTTATGAACATTTCATTTAAATGTTGTAGACACATTTCCATGTTATGATTCATGTTATTATTATGTCTCTTGTTCATTACTTATTATTATGCCTCATGTTCTTATCGATATGTCTCATGATCACATGCTTTTGTCTCATTTGGTTATTCCCTTACTAGGATTCATGATCACCCCTTTCCTTTGATGTATGTCCCCAGGATATGAGATGTAGTAAAATTAAACTAAAGTGAACCCATTAAGATTCATTTCAAGTGTTTTTAGAATAATTTTTATGTTTACATATATTGTGTACCTTATTTAAAAGAAAATAAACTTTAAAAGATCCTCTATTTGTACCATGTAATGAAAAGTTATGTAATAAAAAGGCGGGATGCCATAGTTTCTATTAAATAACAGTTTAGTTATTTTTGGAAATTATAACTTGAAAAATTTAGGAAGAATCCTAGGGAAAATTCTAAATATATGAAAACATCATGGTATTTTTGTAAGTATTAAGTGGTTTTCAAACAAATACATCTCTATATGGATACTATAAGTGGATGTGGATCTAGTATAAATATACCTAGGGTTAAAACCCAAAAACACTACATTGATCTATACTCGATTAGGAACTAGTGCATGAAAATAGACCTTATTGTACACCTAGTTTGACACTCTCAGAGGATATGTTTGGCTAATCACAAGATTTTTATGAACCATTATGAAGGATATATAGAAAATGTGATTTCCATTAGAGGAGATTAATAACATATTTAAGCATGATGTTGTAAGACATAAAATCCCTTTAGAATTATAACATTCCTAAAAGTAACATTATTATCACTAAGGTTTTATTCTTTTATAAAATGGAAGTAAATATGAGGAACTGCGTAAATAATGAGTGCAATGGGCAATGCACTAACAACGTTATGATAGAATCTAGAATAGAAAACTTCATGAGGATGATGAATCAACTAAATTGAGTTATGAATAATAAATTGAATCAAGTCAAGAGACCATATTCACCTCAAAGGAAAAAACATTCCATTAATTCCTTTATATGTTAATGACCACCTTCTTTTAGTGGATCTACCAACCCATTAAATGATGAACTATGGATAATCTCTATAGAAAAAATCATTTCTACACTTCATTTTTCAGATCAATTGAAAGTTACCCTGACAATATACTACTTAGAAAGAGAGGATGATTAGTGGTGGACACTGATTAAAAACATGAATCCAATAAGTGAGATTGATGTTATGGAGTGGGAAGAGTTCAATGAAATCTTTTTTAATAAATATTTCCTCTATTTAATGCGAATGAAAATGGAGAAGGAATTCCTAGAACTAAAGCATAAGGAAAATGAATCAGTGGGAATCTATGAGATGAACTTTACAATAATTTTTCATTACACCTCTAGATTTGTTATGAATCCTAAAGGAAAGGTTGATAGATTCTTTGGTGGACTGAGACCCTATCAATGGCAGAATATAGAAAATCATGACTATGAAAGCTATAAGGAGATAGTGAGGAGTTCTATGAAAGTTGAATTAGAGTTTGGTGATACTTAGTGGTCACATAGATCAAATGAAAAGAAGAGATCAATAGAGTTAAACTCAGGGAGAAACTTTGATCATGGAAGAGGAGGAAATAAAGTGAAACTTCTCATGTGTAAGAAATGTGGGAAGAATCATTTGGGGAAATTCTTTCTTGGGAGTGGAAAGTGCTAAAAATGAAGAAGAGGTGGGCATATAGCTCAGAACTATCATGGTGAGGTGAAGCCTCAACCTATCAATACTAATGAAAAGGGGAATATGGTGTAGGCCCAATTAGAATTTCAATTCTTCAAATGTGGACAGTTGGGGCACTTTTCTAATCAATGTCCATATTAAAATATAATGGAGGGTAACCACCATCAACCTTAGCAAAGGCCAAGGGATAAATATTGATAATTTTCTATTGTGATGACTGAAGTAGATGCTCTAAATGATGTGGTGAAAGGTACTCTCATTTTGCTCTTAAAGCTAGCAAATAATTTGTTTGATTATGGTTCTACGCATTCCTTTATTTCCTCCAAGTTTTCAAAGAATATAGAATCACTCCCTAAACTGTTATAAGTAGAGTTATCAGTCAAGACTCCTGGAGGGATTATCCTAGCATCAACAGTGTATATAAACTCTAGTATTAATTTTGGTGAGTACAATATCATTACAAATATAATAGTAATTCCCATGTTGGAATTAAACACTAGACTAGGGATGGACTGGCTCTTAAAGTATAATGATAAGATCAATTGTAGAAGAAAGTAAATTTCAGTAGTCTTGAATGGAAAACCTACAATTATTTTCAAAGGAGATATATCCCGACCCAAGATTTACCTATAAACACCTCACATAGCCTTCTTTATAGAGATGATCAGTGAAGAGGGAGAAGAAAATGAAATTATAAAGATAGAGAATGTCCCCATCAATCAAGAATACATTAATGTATTTCTTTAAGAGTTACTTGGAACTCCCCTATAAAGAGAGGTAGATTTCTCTATTGAACTCATACATGGATCCAAGTCGATATCAAAGACCCTTTATAGAATGGAAAATATAGAGTTAGATGAATTGTAGAAATAACTTCAAGATCTTTTGGAGAATGGATTTATCTGACCAAGTGTATCTCCTTGGGGATCACCCATTCTCTTTGTGAATAAGAAGTATGGATCAATACAGCAATGCATTGATTATAGAGAACTTAACAGGATCACAATGAAGAAAAAATACCCTCTCCTAAGGATTGATGATTTATTTGACCAACTTCGTGGGGCTCAATTATTCTCCAAGATTGATATTTGATATGGGTATCATAAATTATGGATGAATAAAGAGGATATTCCAAAGAATACCTTTCAAAAAAGATACGAGCATTATGAGTTTGTTGTTATGCCTTTCGACTTGACCAATGCTCATGATATATTTATGGATTTGATGAATAGTGTATGTAAGGACTACCTTGATAAATTTGTGGTAGTTTTTATTGATGGTATTATGATATATTCTAAAAGTCACAAAGATCATTAGGATCATATAAGGGTTATATTAAGAACTACAAGGAAGGTGAAAATATTTGGAAAATTCATAAAATGTGAATTCTAGTTGTAAGAAGTTGCATTCTTTGGGCACATTGTAACCAATGAAGGAATATTAGTTGACCCTTCCAAGAAAAAGGCTATAAAGGAGTGGCCTCATCCTACAGTGATGATTGAGATTCATAGTTTCCTTGGTTTAGTAGTATATTATAGGAGTTTTGTGAAAAACTTTTCATGCCTTTCAAATACACTAACCAAGTTAACTTGAAAAGGGGTTAATTTCATCTAGATAAAGGAGTGTGAAGAAATTTTCCAAGAACTAAAGATATAGCATCCCACCATTTTATAACATAAACTTTCATTACATTACACAAAACTGAGGATCGTTAAGGTTTAGTGTCTTGGAAACAAGGATCATAAAACATAAAAAAAAAACATAAAAACATTCTTCTTAAACACTTGAAAGGATTCTCCTTTAGTTCATCCTATGTTCATTATGCATCTCATAACCTGGGGACATACATCAAAAGAAAGGGTGAGCAGAAGGCCCAGTAAGGGAAATAAGAGGAACATTTTACATGTGAACTTGAGATACTTCAATAAGGACATGAAAAGAACTTTAAGGCATAAGAAAGAAATCATGAGGCATTTCATAATAAAAATAACATTTTTCATAACTTGAAGATGTGGCTACATCATTTAACATAGACAATCATGAACATATCACCAAGGTCCATCCCCAAGGTGTCATTTGAAAATTACCAAGGTTATTCACCAAGGTATCATGAAAATTGTAATCTCTAGTGGTTACATCATTACCCAATGCATTGGAGCGCTATCAGGGCGCACCCTTAAATTTGCCTTTATTAACATGTGAGCCACATATATCATCATCAAACATTTCATAAATAACCCACATAGCATAAAATAAATGGGTTTCATTTCATAATCATAACGTTTTAAAAACTGCTTTAAAGACATGATCTTTACGTCACTTTAAACCCACGGAAGGGAAGAGCGGGTTTCATGTATGAAATTCCCAGAATTTGAAACAAAACATTTTGATATATATGTGAATACCCTTGTAGAAATAAGAGCTTTGAGTATTCACTTTATAACATAAAAAAATTTTGAGAAAGGAGAGAGGCATTTTGAGGGGAAAATTCTGCAGCATAACGGCTAAGTTTCGGGGTTTTAGAAAACATTGAAATGAGAGGGGACATGGGTCACCCACTCATAAATGATCCATAAAACAGTAGGGTGAAAGAATAAGAAGGACATATGGACATGGTAATGAAATTTTAGGGACATACCATTTGAAATGAAAAACATGGAAGGAAAAAGATTAGATTTCTCTTATGAAAATTCGGCAGCCTTACGGCGTCACTTAACTTCAAAAGAAAATGATTTGACAAGATCAAATAGGGTCCCTCATCATGTGATCATAAGAGATCAGTATGATAGATATAGAGATCATACCCCAACATAATAAAAAGGAACTTGAAATACTTGACATGAAAATCGAACTTGAAAAATGAGAAGGGTGAAAGAATCCCTTAACAATTCGGCAGCCTAACGGCGTCACTTAAACTTTCATAAAACGAAATGATGAGAGTAAGAGGGGATCTCTCATCATATAAACATGAAAGGGCAGTAAGAGTAATATAAAGAACATCCTCTCACATAAAAACATGGAGCATAATAGGAATGACATAAAAGAGATTACATGAAAAGAAAGAGAGGGGTCGGATCCCTTACCTTAAAACGTGACTCTTGAAACTCAAAGGATTGGACCTTGAGGGCTTGGGGGCACCTTGGGAGGACTCTTTGGAAGGTAATAAGACCAGAACTTCGTTGGGGGAGAGTTGGGAGTGAAAACTAAGGGAGGAAAGGGTGGGTATTTATAGGGAAAGTGAGGGGACAAAGCATTAATGGCCAAGGGACACCTCACTAGTGGTTTTGGCAAAACCATGGGCTTGCCCATGGTATTTGCCCATGGTATTGACCACTTGGGACACCTCACACCTTAACTTACTATTCATAATTCGACCAAATTGAATATATACTTAATACATCATTTAATGATGTCATTAAACACCCGTAACTTAAAAACTATACTTTCACTATTCACCGGAAATTCAACTTTCTCAGAATAATCCCAAAATTTCACCTTAACCAAATATCAATGCTCTGATTTCAAAAATGAAATCCATTTTATAAAAATAATTTTCTAAATATTTTTAATTTAATTTTTAAATAAAAACACTATTCATCGAAAATTCATTTTTTTCAGAAAAAATCCCAAAAATTACCTTAACATAATATCGATGCTCTGAGTTCAAAAATAAAGTCCTTTTTATAAAAATAATTTTCTAATTATTTTTAATTAAATTTTTAATTAAAAAACACTATTCATCCGAAAAAACTAATACTTGAATAATAATTTATGAAACCGTTATTTAACCATTTTATTGAATCACATTACTTAATCTAGGTGTCTAAATTATATTAAAACTTTCTTTGAGTGAAATTACTAATCCATTTGGTCATATTACTAATCCTAAGCGTAAAATCACTATTCATAATTTACTATTCATCAAAAATTAAGTTGATCTTATTAGACTCCAAATTCCTTAATGAACACTTTTGTAGAAGACCATTTTTTGAAAATCATTACACATCATTAGTTATTTAGGGTTTACATAAATATTTCAAAATATCCCTTTTTCAAAATTCATTAGTAAAATACATTCTAAAATTATCTAGACATTTGAAATTTCACAAACATCACTAAAGGAAGAAATCTCAATTTATTCATCCGAAAGGATTACACAAGGAAACTAGGGTCTCATCACATAGCCCCTTATAACACTAGCATAAGACCTAAGTGTAAGGTGTGCTATGGTGAGAGAATCTGAGGGAGTCTCAGATAACATTGCCCTAGTAGCAATCTCCACTAACTTGAACTTCTCCTGCAAGCGTTTTCGTTCAAGCTTGACACGCTGGAGCTCGGATTGGGCTTGGTCCAAAGCGAAGCCCACAGATGCTACCTCCTTCCCAAGCTCTGATAAGTGGGCTTCGTAAGGGTTGAGTCTACTGGATGAAGCCATCGACTCCTCTTTCTACATTAACCATTAACATCTTAATAAATCATTAAGAGTAAGTTAATATACTACTCAAAAAGATTAGGTCGTTACATTCTTCCCCCCTTAAGAAATTTCGTCCCCGAAATTTACACTTGAGGCCTAGTCGAAAAGGTGAGGGTACTTTTGCTTCATCGTTTCCTCGAGCTCCCAAGTCGCTTCTTCATATTTGCGATTCCTCCACAACCCTTTCACAAGGTGGGTAGTCTTGTTTCGTAGAACCTTGTCTCTACGGTCCAAGATCTCCACTGGCTGCTCCTCATAAGAGAGGTCATGTTCAAGTTGTACCACCTCTGGGTTCAGTACATGCGAAGGGTCGGGTATGTACTTCCTCAAGAGAGATACATGGAAGACATCATGAACTTGAGATAGGTTCGGTGGAAGTGCTAGACAATAGGCCACTGCTCCTATGCGATCAAGGATTTCATAGGGGCCAATGTACCTAGGGCTGAGCTTCCCTTTCTTCCCAAACCGCATGACTCTCTTCCATGGAGAAATTCGAAGGAAGACTTTGTCACCAACACCAAACTCCAAGTCCCTTCGACGATTGTCAGCATAGCTCTTCTGCCGACTCTGAGCAGCCTTTATGTGTTGTTGGATGGCATGAACCTGTTCTGTCATCTCTTGCACGAGATCAGGCCCAAGAAGCTTCCTCTCACCAGTTTCATCCCAACAAGTAGGAGTTCTACACCGCTTTCCATACAGAGCTTCATAGGGTGCCATCTGAATACTCGCATGGAAGCTGTTGTTATAGGAGAACTCCACTAATGGGAGGTGTTGATCCCATCCACCTTTAAATTCCATTGAGCATAATCTCAACATGTCTTCGAGTGTCTGAATAGTCCTTTCAGATTGGCCATCAGTTTGAGGATGATAGGCCGTACTAAAATTCAATTCAGTATTCAGAGCATGCTGAAGACTTCTCCAGAATTTTGATGTGAATCTTGGGTCACGATCAGATACGATGGATAGTGGTACCCCATGCAGCCTTACCACTTCCTTCAAGTATATCTTGGCAAGCTGATCCAGAGAGAAATCTTCCCGAATAGAGATAAAATGGGCTGTCTTGGTGAGACGGTCCACAATAACCCATATCGCATTGTTTCCTTTGGATGTTTTTGGGAGACCAGTTACAAAGTCTATGGTGATATTATCCCACTTCCATACTGGTATGGGTAGCGGTTGTAATACCCCCTTAGGAAGTTGTCTTTCTGCCTTTACTTGCTGACACACCAGGCACCTTGTAGTGTAATCGGCAATCTCCCTCTTCATGTTATCCCACCAATAATGATCACGAAGGTCTCTATACATCTTAGTGCTTCCCGGATGTATAGATAAATTAGAGCTATGAGCTTCATCCATCAGTTCTTTCTTTATCTCCGGAATAGATGGAACACATAGTCTTGTACGAAATTTCAATACACCTTCTTGATCAATATTGAAATCAGGGAACTTCCCATCCTTTACAGCCTCGAACTTCTCCTGCAGCAAAGGATCTTCTTTTTGAGCCTTCTTGATCTTCTCTAGTAATGAAGGTTGAGAAATCATTTGGGATAGGGTTGATGATGTCCCTTTCCTTATAATTCCCATGTCCAGTTTTACTAGATCTTTAATCAAGGGATCTCCCAGGATCCTCATTGTTGCCAGAACAACAGGATCTTTCCTGCTTAACGCATCCGCGACTTTGTTTGCTCTACCAGGGTGATAATGAATTGAACAATCATAGTCTTTAATAAGCTCCAACCATCTCCTTTGTCTCATGTTCAATTCTTTCTGAGTGAAAATATACTTTAGACTTTGGTGGTCAGTGTATATATCACATTTCTCCCCATAAAGATAGTGCCTCCATATCTTTAGAGCAAAAACAACTGCCGCCAGCTCTAGATCATGCGTAGGATAATTCTGCTCATGAATCTTAAACTGTCGAGATGCATAAGCAATTACTTTGTCATTTTGCATGAGGACGCACCCAAGCCCTTTCAGAGATGCATCGCTAAAAATAACGAATCCTTCTCCGATAGAGGGTAGTGTTAACACAGGTGCAGTAACCAATCTCTTCTTCAGCTCTTGGAAACTTTCCTCGCATTCCTTTGTCCAGATGAACTTAACCCCTTTTCGAGTCAACTTGGTTAGTGGATTAGAAAGCCGTGAAAAGTTTTTCACAAACCTCCTATAATATCCCGCTAAACCAAGGAAACTACGAATCTCAGTTACTGTTGTGGGTTGAGGCCACTCCTCCACAACCATTGTCTTTGCAGGGTCAACCGAGATTCCTTCATTGGTTACGATGTGCCCCAAGAAAGCCACTTGTTGTAACCAAAAATCACACTTGCTGAACTTCCCAAAGAGCCTCTCCTTCCGTAGAGTTTTCAAAATAACCCTCAGATGATTTTCATGCTCCTCACGACTTTTTGAATATATCAAAATATCATCAATAAAAACTACCACAAAGTTATCAAGGTAGTCCTTAATGACTCTATTCATCAAATCCATGAAAATAGCAGGAGCATTAGTCAAGCCGAAGGGCATAACAGTAAACTCATAATGCCCATATCTTGATCGGAAGGCAGTCTTTGGAATATCTTCCTTCTTCACCCTCAGTTGATGATAACCAGATCGAAGGTCAATCTTAGAGAAGAATTGAGCCCCACGAAGTTGGTCAAATAAATCATCAATTCTTGGAAGAGGGTATCTGTTCTTCACTGTGATCCCGTTCGGTTCTCTATAATCAATGCATAGCCGCATTGATCCATCCTTCTTCTTCACAAAGATAACTGGTGCTCCCCAAGGAGACACACTCGGTCGGATAAACCCCTTCTCCAACAAGTCTTGGAGTTGTTTCTTTAGCTCCTCTAGCTCCACATTTGCCATTCTATACGGAGTCTTTGATATCGGTTGAGACCCAGGTACGAGTTCAATGGAGAACTCTACCTCTCTTTCTGGGGGAGGTCCAGGTAACTCCTCAGGAAATACATCCATGTATTCCTGAACAATCGGAACATCTTCAATTTGTATGCTCCCTTTCCCTTCTTCCTCATCACCGATTAACTCCATAAAGAAAGCTATAGGAGGTGCTTCTAGATAGGGATCAGTTCGGGATATCTCTCCTCGGAAGATAACTGTAGGTCGTTCATTCAAGACTACTGAGATTTCCTTACTTCTGCATTTGATCTTAGCATTATACTTTGAGAGCCAGTCCATCCCTAGTATAATGTCAAATTCCATCATGGGAATGACTACTAGATTTGCGATAAGATTGTGCTCACCAAAGTAAACACTAGAGTCTCTAAACACTGTTGATGCATGGATAATCCCACTTGGAGTCTTGACTGACAACTCTACCTCAAGCAATTCGGGGATTGATTCTATATTCTTTGCAAACTTGGAAGAAATAAAGGAATGCGTAGAACCAGAATCAAATAAAGCACTTGCTAGTTTTGAGAGGACAATAAGAGTACCTGCTACCACATCGTTCGGAACTTCAACTTCAGTTGTTGTGATAGCGAAAGCATGACCTTGCTCCCTTGGCCTCTGCTAAGGTTGATGGTGATTCCCCTCCACCGCCCTCGGATTTGGACACTGATTAGCAAAGTGCCCAAGCTGTCCACACTTGAAGCATGTGACTTCGGGTAGGGCCAGAACCATCTTTCCTCTGTCGTTAGTGTTGGGAAGTTGAGGCTTCACATCACCACGACAATTCCGAGAAATATGGCCTTCTTTTCCACACCTATAGCACTTGCCACTTCCGATCAAGCAGTTCCCCGGATGCTTCTTCCCACATTTATTGCATGTGGCATGTTGCATATGCTTTCCACCTCTTTCCTGATCAAAACTTCTTCCCAGGATTGGTTCTAGAGTTCTCTTCTTCTCATTAGATTTGTGAGACCATTGTGTCTCCCCAAACTCTAGTTCAACTTTCATAGCACTTCGAACTATTTCTTCATAGCTATCGTAGTCCCTGTTGGCTAGATTCTTCCGCAGATGTGGTCGTAGTCCGCCAAAGAATCTATCAACCTTCCCATTAGGGTCCATGACAAAGCTTGAGGTATAACGGGAAAGCCTTGTGAAGTTCATCTCATAGCTTCTGACAGATTCGTTCTCCTTCTGCTTCAGCTCGAGAAACTCTTTCTCCATTTTCGTTCTCATGGAACGAGGGAAATACTTGTTAAAGAAAATCCCCCGAAATTCTTCCCACTCCATAGCTTCCATCTCTCCTCGTGGCTTCGTGTTTTTGATCAGTGACCACTACTGATCAGCTTCTCCCTCTAGGCGGTAAACAACAAGGGTGACTTTTTCTTGTTCCGAACAATGAAGTACAGAAAAGATCTTTTCAATGGAGCTTATCCATTGTTCCGCAACCAATGGGTCAGTAGATCCACTGAATGTTGGCGGTCGTTGACGCATGAAGGACTCAACATAAAGTTGTTCCCTTCGTGGTGAGGTCGGCCTCTCAGCTTGATTCAAGTTATTACTCATAACTTGAGTCAGTTGGTTCATCATTCGCATGAATGTTTCCATTCCGGCTTCCATCGGAGGTCCGTCAGCACATGGTGCATTGCGGTCACCATCGGCACGGTTTCTCCTATTGCCCGCCATTTTCTAAAAGAATAAAACCTTAGTGAGAAACTTATTTCATTTATTAATCTTTTAACTAAGACTTCGTGCTTAGAAAATTATAGTTCTCTATAATTCCTTCATAATGATTCATAAAAATCATGTGATTAACCAAACATATCCCCCAGGAGTGTCGTAACCAAGAGTGCAGCAAGGCCCGTTATCGTGCACCAGTTCCCGTTCGAGTCTAGCTCAAAGCGGTGTTTTCGGGTTTTACCCCTATGTACATCTGTGCCAGAGCCGCCTCTACCTGCTCGTATCCAGACAGGGATGTATTTGTTTGATAGACCACTTACTCAATACTTACCAAAATACCAGGAAGTTTTCCTATATTTAAACTTTTCTATAGGGTTCTTCCTAAAGTTTTTATATCCTAATTTCCACAAATAACTAAACCATCCTTTGATACCAACTATAGCATCCCACCATTTTATAACATAAACTTTCATTACATTACACAAAACTGAGGATCGTTAAGGTTTAGTGTCTTGGAAACAAGGATCATAAAACATAAAAAAAAAACATAAAAAAATTCTTCTTAAACACTTGAAAGGCTTCTCCTTTAGTTCATCCTATGTTCATTATGCATCTCATAACCTGGGGACATACATCAAAAGAAAGGGTGAGCAGAAGGCCCAGTAAGGGAAATAAGAGGAACATTTTACATGTGAACTTGAGATACTTCAATAAGGACATGAAAAGAACTTTAAGGCATAAGAAAGAAATCATGAGGCATTTCATAATAAAAATAACATTTTTCATAACTTGAAGATGTGGCTACATCATTTAACATAGACAATCATGAACATATCACCAAGGTCCATCCCCAAGGTGTCATTTGAAAATTACCAAGGTTATTCACCAAGGTATCATGAAAATTGTAATCTCTAGTGGTTACATCATTACCCAATGCATTGGAGCGCTATCAGGGCGCACCCTTAAATTTGCCTTTATTAACATGTGAGCCACATATATCATCATCAAAAATTTCATAAATAACCCACATAGCATAAAATAAATGGGTTTCATTTCATAATCATAACGTTTTAAAAACTGCTTTAAAGACATGATCTTTACGTCACTTTAAACCCACAGAAGGGAAGAGCGGGTTTCATGTATGAAATTCCCAGAATTTGAAACAAAAAATTTTGATATATATGTGAATACCCTTTTAGAAATAAGAGCTTTGAGTATTCACTTTATAACATAAAAAAATTTTGAGAAAGGAGAGAGGCATTTTGAGGGGAAAATTCTGCAGCATAACGGCTAAGTTTCGGGGTTTTAGAAAACATTGAAATGAGAGGGGACATGGGTCACCCACTCATAAATGATCCATAAAACAGTAGGGTGAAAGAATAAGAAGGACATATGGACATGGTAATGAAATTTTAGGGACATACCATTTGAAATGAAAAACATGGAAGGAAAAAGATTAGATTTCTCTTATGAAAATTTGGCAGCCTTACGGCGTCACTTAACTTCAAAAGAAAATGATTTGACAAGATCAAATAGGGTCCCTCATCATGTGATCATAAGAGATCAGTATGATAGATATAGAGATCATACCCCAACATAATAAAAAGGAACTTGAAATACTTGACATGAAAATCGAACTTGAAAAATGAGAAGGGTGAAAGAATCCCTTAACAATTCGGCAGCCTAACGGCGTCACTTAAACTTTCATAAAACGAAATGATGAGAGTAAGAGGGGATCTCTCATCATATAAACATGAAAGGGCAGTAAGAGGAATATAAAGAACATCCTCTCACATAAAAACATGGAGCATAATAGGAATGACATAAAAGAGATTACATGAAAAGAAAGAGAGGGGTCGGATCCCTTACCTTAAAACGTGACTCTTGAAACTCAAAGGATTGGACCTTGAGGGCTTGGGGGCACCTTGGGAGGACTCTTTGGAAGGTAAGAAGACCAGAACTTCGTTGGGGGAGAGTTGGGAGTGAAAACTAAGGGAGGAAAGGGTGGGTATTTATAGGGAAAGTGAGGGGACAAAGCATTAATGGCCAAGGGACACCTCACTAGTGGTTTTGGCAAAACCATGGGCTTGCCCATGGTATTTGCCCATGGTATTGGCCACTTGGTACACCTCACACCTTAACTTACTATTCATAATTCGACCAAATTGAATATATACTTAATACATCATTTAATGATGTCATTAAACACCCGTAACTTAAAAACTATACTTTCACTATTCACCGAAAATTCAACTTTCTCAGAATAATCCCAAAATTTCACCTTAACCAAATATCAATGCTCTGATTTCAAAAATGAAATCCATTTTATAAAAATAATTTTCTAAATATTTTTAATTTAATTTTTAAATAAAAACACTATTCATCGAAAATTCATTTTTTTCAGAAAAAATCCCAAAAATTACCTTAACATAATATCGATGCTCTGAGTTCAAAAATAAAGTCCTTTTTATAAAAATAATTTTCTAATTATTTTTAATTAAATTTTTAATTAAAAAACACTATTCATCCGAAAAAACTAATACTTGAATAATAATTTATGAAACCGTTATTTAACCATTTTATTGAATCACATTACTTAATCTAGGTGTCTAAATTATATTAAAAATTTCTTTGAGTGAAATTACTAATCCATTTGGTCATATTACTAATCCTAAGCGTAAAATCACTATTCATAATTTACTATTCATCAAAAATTAAGTTGATCTTATTAGACTCCAAATTCCTTAATGAACACTTTTGTAGAAGGCCATTTTTTGAAAATCATTACACATCATTAGTTATTTAGGGTTTACATAAATATTTCAAAATATCCCTTTTTCAAAATTCATCAGTAAAATACATTCTAAAATTATCTAGACATTTGAAATTTCACAAACATCACTAAAGGAAGAAATCTCAATTTATTCATCCGAAAGGATTACACAAGGAAACTAGGGTCTCATCACATAGCCCCTTATAACACTGGCATAAGACCTAAGTGTAAGGTGTGCTATGGTGAGAGAATCTGAGGGAGTCTCAGATAACATTGCCCTAGTAGCAATCTCCACTAACTTGAACTTCTCCTGCAAGCGTTTTCGTTCAAGCTTGACACGCTGGAGCTCGGATTGGGCTTGGTCCAAAGCGAAGCTCACAGATGCTACCTCCTTCCCAAGCTCTGATAAGTGGGCTTCGTAAGGGTTGAGTCTACTGGATGAAGCCATCGACTCCTCTTTCTGCATTAACCATTAACATCTTAATAAATCATTAAGAGTAAGTTAATATACTACTCAAAAAGATTGGGTCGTTACAAAAGAAGAGATTGGTTATTGTACCTATGTTAACCCTACCCTATATTAGAGAAGGTATCATTATTTATAGTGATGTATCTCTGAAAGGGATTGGATGTTTCCTCATGAAAAATGACTAGGTGATTGTTTATGCATCTCGATAGTTAAATCTTCATAAGAAAAATTATCCTATATATGACCTGGAGTTAGCTGTAGTTATTTTTTCTCTAAAAATATGGAGGCACTATATTTATGGAGAGAAATGTGATATATACATAGACCACCAAATTTTAAAGTATATTTTCACACAAAAGGAATTGAACATGAGACAAAGGAGATGGTTGAAACTTCTTAAAGAATATGAATATTAAATTTATTATCATCTTGAAAGAGTAAACAAAGTCGCTGATGCATTAAGTAGGAAAGACCATGTTGTGTTGGAAATGATGAGTATTTAAGGATATCCATTGATCAAGGACCTAGTAAAATTGGACATGAGAATCGCAAGGTAAGGGACATAATCAACCTTATACTAAATGATTTCTCAACTATCATTACTAAAGAATATCAAGAAATCTCAAAGAGAGGATCCTTTTTTATGAAAGAATATAGTGGGTGTGTAGAATGGGAAGTTCCCTGATTTCAATATTGATCAAGAAGGCATATTGAAATTTCATACAAGGCTATGCACACCATCTATCCCAAAGATAAAGAAGGATTTTGATGGATGAATCTCATAGCTCTACATTATCTATAAATCCTGTAAACACTAAAATTTATAGGGACCTTCATAATCATTATTGGTGAGATAATATAAAAATAGAGATTACCAAGTACACTACAAGGTGATTGGTGTGTCAACAAGTGATGAAAAAGAAACAAATTCCTAAAGGGGTATTGCAACCACTACCCATACCAACATTGAAGTGAGATAATATCACTATAGACTTTGTCACTAGTCTCCCAAGAACATCCAAAAGAAACAATGCAATATGGGTTATAATATAATGAATCACCAAGACTCCCCATTTTACCACTATTTAGTAAGATTTCTCTCTTGACCAACTTTACAAGAAATATATAACGGAAGTGATGAGGCTGCATGGGGAACCACTTTTTATCATCTCTGATTATGATTCAAGGTTCACATCTAAATTCTAGATAAAGTATTCAACATTCTATAAATACTTAATTAAAATTTAGTATGTCCTATCACCCCCAAACTGATGGAAAATCTGAAAAGACTATCCAGACACCTAAGGACATGTTGAGAACATGCTCAATGTAATTTAAAGGTGGATGGTATCAATACCTCCCATTAGTTGAGAGTTCTCTTACAACAACAGCTTCCAATCGAGTATTCAAATGGAACCTTATGAATCTCTATATGGGAAGTGATGTAGAACTCCTATATTGTTGGTCAGAGTAGAGTACTCAAGAGGGGGGGGGGGGGGGTGAATTGAGTATCTATAAAAATTTCTGCTTAAAAATTATTCTTAAAAAGGTTCCTCGATAAATTTAAATACAAACCAATTAATTAAAGTAATGCGGTTATGAAATTTTGACCATTTGAATAACTTCTTATAAGATTAATTAATTCTCAGTAATCTTAATATCAATTATTAACATTACTTTTTAAGCTATTCTAATAAGGAAAAACATTTATAACTTCTTTCCAAGATTAACTATCAAAGTAAATTTAGCGATTTCTGACTTATACAGTAAAATAGATAAAACTAAATTAAACATCACAACAGATATAAAACAACTGGTTCAGTCTCAAGCCAAGACCTAATCCACTCCACTTGGTGATCACCTTCCATCAAACAGTTTATATAAATAAACTTGATCCACACCCTGGATCGGGGTTAACAATAGTACACAGAACTGTCCAGGTCACACGACCTCTTCCACAGTTCTTCATGGGTATAAACTTTTTTAGGCCACACATGGACCTCTTCCACACCTATCTTTGGTAATACACAAGTGTAAAAAGATGTATGATAAAGGATATATTGTATCCTTCTGTTTAATTCAGGAGACAATGCATGTTTTTATAAAGACACACACACACTACTCAAAAGATAAAAATAATACAAAATAGAGAAAAAATGATGAAATAAGGTTAGAAGTGCTCTGAGTGTTAGTCTATATAGATTTGGACTTCTAGGATGAAGAAGATGCAGAAATCGAGTCCTCTCATGGAATACAGAGGATTGTAAGTCATCTAGATCTAGCTCGTGTTCTTCATGGAGTTGATAGTACAGAAATCTTCTCGACTCTAGGATTCGAGTATGCTTTGTGTGTTCTTAAATAGTTTCAGGTTTCATGTGTCAGTTCTTCTTTCATGAATGCTCGTGCTTGTTCGTTATCGCACACACACTTGTTTTTCTGCTGCCACTATTTTTGCCTCTTTTGCTTCTGGCCACACTATTATTTTTATTCCTAGAATGCATGTGTTGGATCCGATAGGATGCATGTATTCTACACCTTGTACCTTGTACTGTCAGGTGACATGTCTACAAAGAAACATTAATCATTTCAATGCATTTAAAAGCTTCAAATATGACCGTTAGAAATTAAATTGAAAAAATGAAAAAATAGATTAAGAAACAGTGCCACAATCTGTCTGGAAATGGTGTCTTCATGAAATGGTGTCTCCTTGTTTGCTTTTGAGTGTTGAGATAGCTTATTATGGGACAATTTTATAGAGATTAGGAACCAGTAGCACAGATACAGTGTTTGATCATAGTGTCAGGTCACGATGTTTGGATGGTCACAGTGTCTGGATGGTCACAGTGTCTAAATGGTCAGGGTGTCTGGGTCACGGTGTCTGGTCAGGGTGTCTGAATGGTCACGGTGTCTGGGTCACGGTGTCTGGGTCACAGTGTCTGGGTCACAGTTTCTAGGTCATTTTTCATAAAAACACAACCACTGGCAGACTCACGGTTTCTCAGACTTAGCCAAATATCTGTACACAAACTTAAATAGTTATATTCATAGAATGAATTAAACTTTATCATTAATAAGAGAATCTCATTACAAAAAAAATAGTTTACAATAATTATTTAAGACATAAAGAGACTAATCATCTATACACATGATTTTAGATAGATTAAATAGGATTAATAAGCTTTACAGAATGTATAGGATTTGTGATCATTAAAACATGATTAACACATGAGGAGTCAAAAAATATCCCCCTTTTTGATGGTCACAAATCATGTGAGTGAGATATCCATTCATAGTGAATGTGCCGCTTAATTAGTGTGAATATAGAATACATATTTCTCCCCCTTTTGGGATTATTAAAAAGAGTAAAATAAGAAATAGACAATAAAATTCCATAATGAATTAGATAGATAAAAAGTGTCATTATAAATAGTAAGTAACAATAATATAGAAATCATTCCTATCAAAAGATAGTAGTTACTATTTTTCACCACTGTATTATCTTCTCTTTACCCTTGACATCTGCATCAGAAGAAGAATCCATAGGAGCAGAGGTAGACGTGGAAGAAGGGAGTGAACTAGTGGAAAGAGAAGGTAAAGGGAGTCCTTCAAAAAGAGAAGGGGCCAAGAAAGGTGCAGTGGAAGACCAAGGAAACTGTTGATCAAGGATAACATGCCTGATATGACTCATATCCTGAGAGGCAGACATAGATGTAGAGGAAAGGGAAGAGGATGAGAAGTTAGGAAAACCAGATCTCAGGGGTGCAGCTGCAGGAGCGACAATTGCAGTACTATAGACATGAAGATAAGGCCTCAAAAGCTTGATGAAGTCAGCAATGATCTCACCACCATACTTCATGGCTTTCTAAAAGTTATCCTTGTTCTCCATAAACTTATCCAACAAAGGAGTGAAATCTTTGAGCTTTTGGACTTGAGTTTTGAAAGCTTGAGTGATAGGAGGGATTCTCAGATTCTCTACAAGGTACTTGAAGAAGCTGGTCATGTCATTCTTAGAGAAGATCCTATTGAAGTAGAAATCCACCTTCTTAGTAATTTCTTACTAAGCATCATTGGAAATCTTGGAATGAATTATCACCAAATCAAGAACTCTATCACTGTTCTTGATAACTTCATATAGAGATTCCTTGTCAAAGCCATTGAGAACATATTGAATTTCTTCTTTGACAACTGTTCTAAGTAGATCACTGTATAAATAGGGTTGAGATGATTTTCCAAAAGTATGAGAAGCAGTAACAACCGAGTTAAGGGATTTTAGTTGATTTAGAACTTTATGTAGATAGCCCTTATACTCATTAGTTAACTTGTTAATACCAATAACAAGCTCACGCATCTCTTGAACAATATTCTTGTTTATTTCAGCTACCTTGTTAGCCAAGGAGTTTAGATTGGGTTGAATCAGTGAGGCTACTTCCCGTGGAGTCTTACTAACAATATCCTTAATAGGATAAGAAACAGGTTCTGGTCTTGAGTTCATCACTCCTTGAATATCTTCAATCATACCTCTGAGAGTCTTTACTCCATCACTGAGCTATTTGTTCTCAGCTCTGACTTCTTGAATCTCATGAATCGTCTTGGGTTGAATCTTACATATGATCTTTTCCAACAATAGGGAAACATCTCTTTCACTTAAATTGGTTATAAGATCTAGTTGGGTATTCATGAATTTTTAAACTCCAGCCAATATGGTAGCTCCAAATGCTTTCAGATCATCCTTATTCAACAAGTTTGGAGGTTATTGTGAAGGTTTGGGAATAGAATCCGAGACAGGCTCAAGTTCCTTGGCAGAGATAGCTTTAGGAGAAGATGCCAGTTTCAAATGAAACGTAGTAGACAAATCAATTCCTTTAACCGAGACTTCCTGGGAATCAGTCACATCAAAATAACTAAGGAATTTATACTAGGTGTCTACTGAGTTTGGATCAATCAGATTAGGTATTTCAATACTTTCCAGACTCAGAGGTTGCTCCCCCTCACTAGGTGCATCTTTCCCAGGACTGAGAGATTTAGATCCTTGATCTATTTCCAAGATTTCATCCCTGATATCCTCACCCATTTCCTTTCTATCCAACTGAAAGGCTTGATCCATACTCTCTTCAGTAGATGGAATAATTTCAGGAATAGATTGTTCCTCTGGGTGTTACTCAAGAGAAGTTTCTTGCACAACAGAAATATCTTCTTCTATATGCTCTTCTACAAAATCCTATTCGTTTACCTTAGCAACAAATTCTTCTTCAACAGAAAGTTGTTCTTCCAAATCAGTAACATCTTCAAGAACAAGTATTTCCTTCTCAATTAAGACTTGAGGAGAAGATTCACTATTTTCCTCAACCAGAACAGTTTCTCTTGGAGGTACAACAACCTCTTCATCTTCTTCCTCATTAGAATACTCAAAAATTTCATTTAGTTCCAAACCAGGATTAGAAATATCCTTAGGTCCTGAAGGGTGTTCCACCAGATTAAAATTTTCGTAAACTCTATCATTATATTCCACCCAAGCTT
This sequence comes from Viscum album, assembly GCA_963277665.1. Taxonomy (NCBI): domain Eukaryota; kingdom Viridiplantae; phylum Streptophyta; class Magnoliopsida; order Santalales; family Viscaceae; genus Viscum; species Viscum album. The sequence goes on from OY728164.1 coordinate 1,647,313,106, forward strand.
TTCTCTATGTATTCCAACTGATTTCATTCTCTTTACTATAAATTTTTAAAGAAAAAACTCATAATCCTTAATAGATTCTTTATTTGGTCCAACCAACCCTTTTGTATGAAGCATAGCTGAGATAAGCCTTGAGTAGAACATGGAAGTTTTCTTAGAGGTTGTCTTGATCAACTCACACATATGGAGTATAACATATTTTCATAGGTTGATCTTATGTCCATTTTTCATGAGATGTATCAAAAATACATCCTAATACTTGAGTGTAGCAAAATCACCTTTTCTGGGGCTAATCAAATTTCGAACAAACTTAAACAAAAGCTTGGTTTCACCATATAGCTCAGTAGCTATGGCTCTTCTCTTTCTTTCATTACCATTTAAGCTTCACAATGCTTCTTCCAAAACAAAGATCTCACTTGGAGGCAAAGGACCTCTCTGGTAGTCCTCACAAATACCCTCATGAGGTATCCTAAGGTATAAAACCCATAACCTCGAATAAAAGGTACAACTCTAGCCATTGATCCAAATTCACACAACATAGCCATATTTTGTATCAAAATAGAATTTAACATACTAGAAAAACTATGAAACTAGTTTCAGGTAAATTGGCCTATCCTCACTTGTGAACCAATCCAACCATCCTTTCTCTATAAGTACTTTCAATACCAAAGACCTAATTGAGATAATCCAATTAGGACATATCTCCTTTTCAGGTACCACTATTCTGTATACCAGATTCGGATTCAGAGGACCTTTGGGTGCTAAATTCGGCGTTATTTTCAATTTCTTCTTTGAACTGCACTTCTCAGGTGTTGACGACGATGGGCATTTCATCCTGGCCATTCAATAGAGTTTTGAGAGAGAGAGAGAACATCGAAGGGTTGAGAGAGGGGTTATGGTTTGAGATAAGAGATCTCGAGTGAATAAAGAGTGAAACTTCTTTAGTTTTTATCATTTAGGGATATCAAGTGTCGCAGGATCAAAAGTGCGGGAAAGTAAAAGGGTAAAATAATTAATTACCACGATATGGGTTATAATGTATAAATAAGACAATAAAGTGTCTTTATAATGAGACTGTAATCAACTTTCACAGTGAGACTGTAACTGTATTTCATGGTGAGACTGTAACTGTGTGATTTCTAAACTGAGCGATTGTATTGTTTGAGATAGTAAGTGCTAGATAGTAATAGAGAGAGAGAGAGAGTAAATGTGAGACTGTAAACATGAAACAATAAGTTGTGAAACCGTATACCGCGAAACAGTAAACTTACTACTTAAGGTTTATCATTACCAATTCATGTATGATGTAATCTATTCTTTCAGAATTTAATGGTTTGGTGAATATATCAGTGATATGATATTCAATTCCAATGAATTCCAAAGTGATGTCACCTTTTTGATAATGATCTCTCAAAAAGTGATGTCTTACATCAATATGTTTTGTCCTAGATTGTGAAACAAGATTTTTTGAGATGTAAATAGCACTTGTATTGTCACAATTTATAGGTACATGCCTGAATTGATATCCATAATCTATTAATGTGTGTTTCATCTACAAAATTTGTGCATAATAACTACTAGCAGCTATGTATTTAGCTTCTACAGTAGATAATGCAACACAGTTTTGTTTCTTACTACACCATGATACTAGTGACTTGCTTAAAAAGTGACATGTTCCAGAGGTGTTTTTTCTATCTAACTTACAACCACTGAAGTCAACATCAGAATAACTCACTAACTCAAATGATTGTCCTCTAGGATAGAATAGTCCTAGATTGGGTGTATGCTTGAGGTATTTGAATATTCTTTTAACAACATTTAAATGATATTCCTTAGTATTTTCTTGAAATTGAGCACACATACACACACTAAAAATAATGTCAGGTCAGCTAGCAGTTAAGTAGAGTAAGCTTCCAATCATTCTTCTGTAAGTGGTTTGATCAACAGATTTTCCATCTTCATCAAGATTCAACTTACAAGTATTACTTATTGGAGTGTCACTAATTTTAGCGCTATCCAATCCAAAATGTTTTAGAAGATATCTAGTATATTTTCTTTGATTTAAAATAATACCATTATTATTTTGAAAGATTTGAAATCCAAGAAAGAATTTTAGTTCACCCATTAGACTCATTTCAAATTCATTTTGCATCATTTTAGAAAATTCAATACATAAATATTTTTTTGAAGATCCAAAGATAATGCCATCTACATAGATTTGAACTACTAAAACATTATTGGAAATTCATTTTATAAAAAGGGTAGGACCAACTATTTCTTTTGTAAAACCTTTAGAAATAAGAAAAGTACTCAGTCTATCATACCATGCTCTTGGATCTTGTTTTAAACCATATAAAGATTTTGATAATTTAAAAATATGGTTTGTAAAATGAGAGTTTGTAAAACCAGAGGGTTTCTCAACAAAGACATACTCAGCTATATACCCATTTAGAAATGCACTTTTGACATCCATTTGATATAGTTTGAAATTCAGATGTGCAGCATAAGCAAGCAGAATTTTGATGGCTTCAAGTCTAGCTACTGGTGAAAAGGTCTCTTCATAGTCAATTACTTCTTCTTGACTATAGCCTTGTGCAACCAATATAGACTTGTTTATAACTATATTACCATCTCCATCTACCTTATTTATAAACACCCATTTAGTGCCTATGGTGAATGTGTCTTTAGGTATATCAACAAGTTTCCAAACTTTGTTCATTTCAAACTAATTAAGTTCTTCTTGCATATCCATTACCCAAAATTCATCATTGATGGCATCACTAATGTTTTTAGGTTCAAGTTTTGACAAAAATACTTGACGTTCAACCTGATTTCTAAGAGAAACTCTAGTTTGAGTTCCTTTGTGTAAGTATCCTACAATAGCATCTAAAGGATGGTTCTTGAGAGTTCTAACAGCTCTAGAAAAAGAAGGACTGGTGATTTCAGGTTCTTCAATAGGGTCAGGTTCATTATGACCTGAATCCAAAGAATTTCTAGAACTAGAGGTTTTCACAGATTCCTTTACAGAATGGTTATAGAATTTTGAATTAATGTCCATATTTGATACATCATCCTCCAAGTTCTCTAGAGTGGTCTTAGGCTCATGTGGATCTATTTCATCAAATTTGACATGGACAGATTCTTCCACACGTTTAGTTCTTTTATTAAACAATCTATAGGCTTTACTAGAAATTGAATATCCTAAGAAGATTCCTTCATCACTCTTGGATACAAATTTGTCAAGACTGTCTTTAGTATTAAGGATATAGACTTTGCAATCAAATACTTTGAAGTAGCTAACTCTGGGTTTTCTATTATTCCATAACTCATATGGAGTTATTTTAAGAATAGGTCTAATCAACACTCTATTGATAATATAACATGTTTTATTTATAGCTTCAGCCCATAAATAAATAGGTAAGTCATATTCACTAAGCATGGTTCTAGAAATCTCTTGTAGGGTTATATTTCTTCTTTCTAAAACTCCATTCTGTTGAGGTGTTCTAGGGGTAGAGAAATTATGACTATAGCCATTTTGTGAGAAAAAAGATTTAAACTCTTGATTTTCAAACTCATGACCATCATCACTTCTTAAGGATTTAATTCTAAGTCTACTAAGATTTTCTACAGTTTTGGAATATTTGGTAAAATGAGAGAAGGCTTCACTTTTGTGAGCCAAAAATAAATTCCAAGTATATCTAGAAAATTCTTTTACAAGAACATAAACATAGTACTTCCTATTTATTCTATAAACTCTAGATGGTCTAAACAAATCCATGTGAACCAGTTCAAGAGGTTGAGAAGTTGACACTTATTTCTTCGGTTTGAAGGAAATTTTGTGTTGCTTTCCCTTTTGACAAGGATTACACACTTTATCATTTGGAAACTAAAGTTTGGGTAGGTCTTTGACTAAGTTTTTTCTAGTTAACTTTCTAAGGGAGTGAATATTACAGTGTCCTAGTATCCTACGCCAAAGCCAAGACTCTTTGTGAAATGCACCTAAACATGAAGCATTTTGAGAAGCTAAAGAATGTAAGTTAACAGAGTAAACATTTTCATTTCTTAATACAGAAAACACTAATTCATTTTTAGAATTAAAAACATTTCAAGCATCATTTTCAAATTTGACATGAAATCCATCATCACATAGTTGTGAAATACTAAGCAGAATATATTTCAATCCATCAACAAAAAGTACTTTGGAAATCAAAATTGAGTTAGAGTTACCAATTTGGCCAAGGTCACTGATCTTTCCTTTGGCATTATCACCAAAGGTGACATGTCCACCGTCAATTTTTATTAAGTTCTTGAAGCATGAATAGTCTCCTAACATGTGTCTTGAACACCCACTGTCCAAGTACCATAAGCTTTTACAGGAACTCTTTAAGCAACTTTCCTACAAAATAGTCAAATAAAAATAGATTTTGGTACCCATACCTATTTGGGTACAGTAATATTAGTGGCTAGTGACTTAGGAACCCATATCTACCTCATAGATTTCCTATAAGCATTATGTAAAATATTTGAAAAATAAACTCTATTTGGTCTAAAAAATCTTGAAATAGTAGAGAGTGTATCATAACTTGAACTAGCTAAATGTTTTACATAACTAAGAGTAAAGCTGTATGTCCTAGATTTAGAAACAAAATTAGTTCTTCCAAAATTTCTTTTACTAGGTTGATAGCCAATGCCAGTAGTATATTTAGGAGCAATCTATTTACCTAGAATTTGAACCAAGGTATCTTAACCATTAGTAAAACTTTTATGATCATTTTTCAATTGCTCATTAGATATCTTTAGTTCATTGTTCTCTTTAAGTAATTTATAATTTTTCACCCTTTCTATACTAAGTTCAATTTTAACAGCTGAGGTAAGAGCATGCTGTTTCTTCAAAGACTTGTATTTATCTTTTAATTCATTGCATGTCTCTTCAAGCATACTACAATACTCAAACATTTCTTCATTAGACATATTTTCAGATTCAATATCATCTCCAAAATAATAGGAATTGTGTACATGAGATTCCAGTGTTACCTCATATGTGTTTGTCATAAAACACATATTAGCTTTATTATCCTGTTCATCATGTGAAGATTCTAAGTTACTTGAACTATCCTCAGAAGCACTCCATGTTACTTTCATTGCCTTTTTATACTTTCTATATTTTTCCTTGTATTTCTTTTTGTACTTGAGCTTGGGACAGTCAGCCTTGATATATACCTTTCACTTATATTCATAGAAGACTATCTCATCACACTTTTTTACTTCTTTTCTAATCTTTATTCCAACTTCTTTTTTGATCATATCTTCCCTTAAAGTTAGGCTTTCTAAAAAAGTTTTTCTTCTTATAAAATCTCTTAAACCTTCTGGATAATTGATCCATATCCTCATCACTGTTAGGTGATGATTGTTCACTTATGAAACTTTCTACAAAAACTTCCAATTTCCCTCTCTTTGTGTTTAGAGGTGGTGGTATTGAACGCAACTAATTTTATTTTGGGTTCATCCTTCTCTTCCTTGTTAACTTTTAGCTCTTCTTCATACATCATCATTTTTACAATGAGTTCTTTTACATGTAGCTTACTGATGTCGCATGACTCTCTAATAGAGACAAAGGTTCCTCTCCATCTGTTAGGTAAGAATATGAGAATCCACATGATCTGTTCTTTGGTAGTGACTTCTCTTCCAAGAGAAATAATTGTGCTGAAAATTTCGTTGAACCTGAGATACATGTCAGAAATAGGTTCATCAGGTTCCATTTTAAAGTTATCATATTTAATAGTATAAGTATTAAGTTGCATTTCTTTCACACTAGAAGTTCCTTCATGTGAAGCAGAAAAGGTATCCCAAATTTTATGGGCAGTTTTACATGCATAAATTCTATTAAATTCTTCATCTCCTAAAGAGAAATATAAAGAATTCATGGATTTACAATTGTTATTGTAGGTAGTCTTGGTAGGGTCATCCCAAGTGATTCTATCAGTAGCAGGAATCTTATACTCATCTATAATTGAAGACCATATTTCAAAACTCATACTTTATAAATGAATTTTCATTTTGATTTTCCATTGAGAATAATTGGTTCCATTAAAGAATGGTGGTATGTTTGTTTCAATACCTTCAAATATATTATCCATGATAAAGAAATACTTTAAAAGAGATATAAATTTAGAATTAATAGAAATTTACAGTTTTTTAAAGTAAAACTATAATCACAGTTGAATAGGGTCAAAAATAGAGTCTTAATAAATAATCCTTTGATACCAAATTTTGGTTGGAGTAGAGTACTCAAGAGGGGGGGGGGGGTGAATTGAGCATCTATAAAAATTTCTGTTTAAAAAGTATTCTTAAAAAGGCTCCCCATTAAATTTAAATACAACCTAATTAATCAAAGTAATACAGTTATAAAAGTTTGACTGTTTGAATAACTTCTTAGAAGATTGATTAATTCTTAGTAATCTTAATATCAGTTATTAACATTAATTTTGAATATATTATAATAAGTAAAAACAATTATAACTTCTTTCCAAGATTAACTATCAAAGTAAATTTAGTGATTTTTGACTTATACAGTAAAACAGAGAAAACTAAATTAAACAACACAGCAGATATAAAACAAGTGGTTCAATCTCAAGCCAAGACCTAATCCACTCCACTTGGTGATCACATTCCACCAAGTAGTTTATATAAACAAACTTGATTCACACCCTGGATCGGGGTTAACAATAGTACACAGGACTGTCCAGGTCACACGACCTCTTCCATAGTTCTTCATGGGTATAAACTTTGTTAGGCCACACAAGGACCTCTTCCACACTTATCCGTGGGAATACATAAGTGTAAAAAGATGTATGAGAAAGGATATCTTGTATCCTTCAGTTTAATGCAGGAGACAATGCGTGTTTTTATACAGACACACGCACACTACTTGAAAGATAAAAATAATACACAACTGAGAAGAAATGATGAAATAAGGTTAGAAGTGCTCTGAGTGTTAGTCTATGCTACTCTGGACTTCTAGGATGAAGCAGATGCAGAAATTGAGTCCTCTCATAGAAAAAAGAGTATTGTAAGTCAGCTAGATCTGGATCGTGTTCTTCATGGAGTTGATAGTGCGGAAATGTTCTTGACTCTAGGATTTGAGTATGCTTCATGTGTTATTCAATAATGTCGAGTTGCATGTGTCAGTTCTTCTTTCATGAATTCTCATGCTTGTTTGTTATCAGGCACACACTTGTTTTTCTGTTGCCACTATTGTCGCCTCTTTTGCTTCTGGACACACTGTTCTTTTTATTCTTAGAATGCATGTGTTGGAGCCGACATGATTCATGTATTCTTCACCTCATACCTCGCACTATCAGATGACATGTTTAAAAAGAAACATTAATTATATCAGTGCATTTAAAATCTTCAAATACGACTGTAAGAAATTAAATTGAAAAAATAACAAAACAGATTAAGAAATGGTGCCACAGTCTGTCTGGAAATGGTGTCTTACTGAAACAATGTCTCTTTTAAATGGTTTCTCCTTGAAACGGTGTCTCCTTGAAATGGTGTCTCCTTATTTTCTTTTGAGCTTTGAGACATATTATGATGAGACAGTTGTATAGAGATCAGGAACTAGTAGCACAGATGCAGTGTTTAATCATAGTGTCTAGTCACTGTGTATGGATGACCACAGTGTCTGGGTCACGATGTCTTTTCATGGTGTCTGGATGGTCATGGTGTCTGGACGGTCATGGTGTCTGGGTCACGGTGTCTGGTCACGGTGTCTGGATGGTCACGGTGTTTGGGTCATGGTGTTTGGGTTACGGTTTCTGGGTCATGGTGTCTAGGTCCTTTTCTAGAAAAACACAACCGGTGGAAGACTCACGGTTTCTCAGACTTATCCAAATATATATACACATACTTAAACAGTGATATTCATATATTGAATTAAACTTAATAATTCATAAGAAAATTTCATTATAAACAAAATAGTTTACAATAATTATTTAAGGCATAAAGATACTAATCATCTGTAGACATGATTTTAGATAGATTAAATAGAATTAACAATCTTTACATAATGTATAGGATTTGTGATAATTAAAACATGATTAACAAAGGAGGATTTAAATATATATGTTAGGATGAAGTTGGTGAGAGAAAGCTACTTGGGCCTGATCTTGTTCAAGAGATGACTGAAAAATTTATTGTCATCCAAGAACATATAATAGATAATCAAATTCATAAGAAGAACTATGCTAACAACTATCAAAGGGACTTGAAGTTTGATGTTAGCGAAAAAGTTTTCCTTCGAATATCACCATGGAATAGATTCATGCGGTTTGGAAAGAAAGGGAAGATTAACCCTAGGTACATTGGACCCTATGAAATCCTTGATCGCATAGGATTAGTGACCTATCATCTAGCACTTCCACCAAATCTAGATCATTTTCATGATGTATTCCATGTATCTATCTTAAGTAAATACATACTTTTCCCCTTACATTTATTTAATCCCGAGGTGGTACAACTGAAACATGACCTCTCTTACGAGGAGCAGCTGGTGGAGATCTTGGACTGCAGAGACAAGGTTCTACAAAACAAGACTACCCACCTTATAAAATTGTTATGGAGAAACCATAAGTTTGAAGAGGAGACATGAGAACCAGAGGAAAAAATGAAGAAGAAGTACCCTCACCTTTTTCACAACCAATAATATGAGTTGAAATTTCAGGATGAAATTTATAAAGGGGGAATAATGTAATGACCCATATTTTCTAAATGATATTTGTTTTCTGAATAAATATTGTTACATATTATATAATATTATACATGTTCAAAATAAAGAGAAACCAAAATTTTTTATATCATTGATAAAGATCATTACATTATTCAGCTATGAAACCAATTAAAATTCCAAAAATTACAATTGGACAAAGAATATAAAATAGAATAGCTAAAATGGGAAAGTATGGATCACCCCAATCTACTAAAATCATCACCCCCACTGAAAATGCTATAAAAATGAAACAAAATATTAGTAAACCAATCAACATCTTAAGAAATTAAAATATGACATGAGGGAGACATTTTAGTGAATTTTGAGTGAAATAATAAAGTGGCGTTTATAGGATATAAAGGGAATTATGTTGGTCAAATATGTCCATCGGTAAATATAACAGTTGGAAACTATACCCTTATTTAATAATTTTACTATTATAATTAGTGTTTATAAGTAGTAATGACAAAGGATAATTGGTATAGAAAGGATAATTGATGGTCTCAATTAGTAGAATCATGTTGTTTGAAGCCCATTTGTTTGAACTTGGGAGGTAGATAGTGTCACTGGGGTTCACCCTTAACCAATCCCAAGATGAGCTTTAACAAGTGAAGATTGAACAAAATTTCCTATAGTATAAGTTCAAGCTAGTGGAGATTACCACTCAGTCAATGTTAGTTAATCCACTCCATGAAACTATAACCATCACACACCTCACCCTTAGGGAATATGAAGGTGTAATAAGGGGTTACATGTCTAGGACTTAGTTACATAAAGTTTATTTTCCATTGTATAAATAAAATTTTTATTCCATCAATTCCTTTTAATAATAGTTTTTCTGAATAAAATATATTTTTAATTGAGATGAATATGATAAATTGGTTTTTAGACGCAAATAAAACATAATTGTATTTTTATAGAAAATATATATAATTTTATAATAAACTCAAGTATTTTTAATAATATTTATTTTAATTAAATATTATTTTAAAACACTCCCACCTAAATATTAATGATAAAATAATTTTATAATGACCTAGGAAATTTTTTATAAGTGTTAGAAATTTCACTATGCCTTAAAAACTACTATTTTTAAATAAATAAGGATTTTTATATTTAAAAGTTAAAATTATCATATTTAGAGAATTATTCTAGAAAAATAAACATTAATTTTGAAATCATCACATTGAAATCAGGTTAGGGTGAATCTATGATAATTTTCTAAAATAATTTATTTTTTTCATGAATATTAAAAATATAGTTTAAGGTTTTTGGTATATCTTATGACTTCATATTTATATCATAATGATGTAATAATTAATTAAACATAATACATGACCTAAAATATTTAATTTTATTAAGATTAATTATTTTAATATATTTTAATCAATTTCTAAAACTATAAGAAACTTTCCAAAGTCTAGAAAAGAAAATTTAATTTTTAAAAACATTACTTTGTGGAATATTTACTTTTCCATGCTAAAATAAGTATTAAAAATGGCGTTCAGTTTAGGTGAAGTAAAATATCATATAATGTGACCCAAATTTCCAAAACCATGAGCAAAAACCATGGGTAATCCAATGGTTTTTCATTTTCCACAACCTATATTTCCATGACCTATATTTGGAAATTATGAAACAATTCCTCCAATTATACTATAAATACCAACCTATTCCATCATTCCCCTTCACTACCAATACGTAATCCATGAATTTATAGTAATTTTTCCTCCCAAGGATCCCCCCAAGGTGTCCTCATTCCCCCAAGGTTCCATCCTCAGGTTTTATGAACAACTCCTCAAGGTAAGGAAAATCTCCACTTCTCTTTCCTTTCAAATTACCTTTTCATGTGTTATGTATTCCAATTTCCAAACTAAGTTCTTTTTTTCCAATTTCTATCAAAAAATTACTTTAATAGTAGTCTTTTATCAACAAGGTACCTTCTTTCTCCTTCATTTTACACTTTTCTAAAACCATGTTTTATACCTTTCATGCTCCCAAATTTACCTCTCAAAAATTATATATTTTACATGAGAAATTCTCTTTTTCATTTTATTTGAATACCCAAACCTCTTTATTTTCAATGGGTATTAAAAGATATGTAAAAATAAATTTTTTAATTGGGGATCTACATATATGAAACTCACACTGTAACGACCCAAAATTTTTAAATAGTATATTAACTTACTCTTAATGATTTAATAGAGATGTTAATGGTTAATGCAGAAAGAGGAGTCGATGGCTTCATCCAGTAGACTTGAACCTTATGAAGCCCACTTATCCGAGCTTGGGAAGGAGGTAGCATCTGTGGGCTTCGCTTTGGACCAAGCCCAAGATGAACTCCAGCGTGTCAAGCTTGAACGAAAATGCCTACGGGAGAGGTTCAAGTTAGTAGAGATTACTACTAGGGAAATGTTATCTGAGCCTCCCTCAGATTCTCTCACCATAGCACACCTTACACTTAGGTCATATACCGGTGTTATAAGGGGCTATGTGACGTGACCCTAGCTTCTTTGTGTAATCCTTTACGATGAATGAATTGAGATTTCTTCCTTTAGTGATGTTTGTGAAATTTCAAATGTCCAGATAATTTTAGAATGTATTTTATTGATGAATTTTGGAAAAAAGGATATTTTAAAATATTTATGAAAACCCTAAATAACTAATGATGTGTAATGATTTTCAAAAAATGGTCTTCTACAAAAGTGTTCAGTAAGGAATTTGGAGTCTAATAAAATCAACTTAATTTTTGATGAATAGTAAATTATGAATAGTGATTTTACGCTTAGGATTAGTAATGTGACCAAATAGATTAGTAATTTCACTCAAAGAAAGTTTTAATATAATTTAGACACCTAGATTAAGTAATGTGATTCAATAAAATGGGTAAATAACGGTTTCATAAATTATTAGTCAAGTATTAGTTTTTTGGGTGAATAGTGTTTTTTAATTAAAAATTTAATTAAAAATAATTAGAAAATTATTTTTATAAAAAGGACTTTATTTTTGAACTCAGAGCATCGATATTATGTTAAGGTAAATTTTGGGGATTTTTTCTGAAAAAATGAATTCTCGATGAATAGTGTTTTTATTTAAAAATTAAATTAAAAATATTTAGAAAAATATTTTTATAAAATGGATTTCATTTTTGAAATCAGAGCTTTGATATTTGGTTAAGGTGAAATTTTGGGATTATTCTGAGAAAGTTGAATTTTCGATGAATAGTGAAAATATAGTTTTTAAGTTATGGGTGTTTAATGACATCATTAAATGATGTATTAAGTATATATTCAATATGGTCGAATTATGAATAGTAAGATAAGGTATGAGGTGTCCCAAGTGGCCAATACCATGGGAAAATACCATGGGCAATCCCATGGTTTTGCCAAACCACTAATGAGGTGTCCCTTGGCCATTAATGTCTTGTCCCCTCACTTTCCCTATAAATACCCACCCTTTCCTCCTTTAGTTTTCACTCCCAACTCTCCCCCAACGAAGTTCTGGTCTCCTTACCTCCCAAGGAGTCCTCCCAAGGTTCCCCCAAGCCCTCAAGGTCCAAAACTTTGAGTTTCAAGAGTCACGTTTTAAGGTAAGGGATCCGACCTCTCTCTTTCTTTTCATGTAATCTCTTTTATGTCATTCCTTTTATGATCCATGTTCTTATGTGAGAGGATATTTTTTTTATATTCCTCTTACTGACCTTTTCATGTTTATATGATGAGAGATACCATCTTACTCTCATCATTTCGTTTTATGAAAGTTTAAGTGACGCCGTTAGGCTGCCGAATCTTTTAAGTGATTCTTTCACCCTTCTCATTTTTCAAGTTTGATTTTCATGTCAAGACTTTCAAGTTCCTTTTTATTATGTTGGGGTATGATCTATATATCTATCATACTTATCTCTTATGATCATATGATGAGAGACCCTATTTGATCTTTTAAAATCATTTTTGTTGAAGTTTAAGTGACGCCGTTAGGCTGCCGAATTTTCATAAGAGAAATCAAATTTTTGTCTTCCTTCCATGTTTTTCATTTCAAATGGTATGTCCTTCAAATTTCATTACCATGTTCATATATCCTTTTTATTCTGCCCCTATACTGTTTTATGGGTCATTTATGAATGTTGGACCCATGTCCCCTCTCTTTTCAATGTTTTCTAAAACCCCGAAACATAGCCGTTATGCTGCAGAATTTTCGTCTCAAAATGCCTCTCTCTTTTATTAAAATTATTTTATGTTATAAAGTGAATACTCAAAGCTCTTATTTCTATAGGGGTATTCACATATATATCAAAATGTTCTATTTTAAATTCTGGGATCTACATACATGAGACCCGCTCTCCCCTTCCGTGGGTTTAAAGTGACGTAAAGATCATGTCTTTAAAGCAGTTTTTAAAACGTTATGATTATGAAATGGAACCCATTTATTTTATGCTATATGGGTTATTTATGAAATGTTTGATGATTATATATGTGGATCACATGATAATAAAGGCAAATTTAAGGGTTCTCCCTGATAGCGCTCCAATGCATTGGGTAATGATGTAACCACTAGAGATTACAATTTTCACGATACCTTGGTGAATAACCTTGGTAATTTTCAAATGACACCTTGGGGATGGACCTTGGTGATATGTTCATGATTGTCTATGTTAAATGATGTAGCCACATTTTCAAGTTATGAAAAATGTTATTTTTATTATGAAATGCCTCATGATTTCTTTCTCATGCCATAAAGTTCTTTTCATATCCTTATTGAAGTATATCAAGTTCACATGTAAAATGTTCCTCTTGTTTCCCTTACTGGGCCTTCTACTCACCCTTTCTTTTGATGTATGTCCCCAGGTTATGAGATGCAGTAATGAACCTAGGATTAACTTAAGGAGAAGACCTCCAAGTGTTTAAGAAGAATGCTTTATGTTGTTTTCATGTTTTATGTTCCTGGTTTCCAAGACACTAGACCTTAAAGATCCCCAGTTTTGTGTAATGTAATGAAAGTTTATGTTATAAAAAGGCGGGATGCCATAGTTGGTATCAAAGGATGGTTTAGTTATTTGTAGAAATTAGGATATAAAAACTTTAGGAAGAGCCCTATAGAAAGGTTTAAATATAGGAAAACTTCCTGGTATTTTGGTAAGTATTGAGTAAGTGGTTTATCAAACAGATATATCCCTGTCTAGATACGAGCAGGTAGAGGCGGCTCTGGCACAAATGTACATAGGGGTAAAACCCGAAAACACCTCTTTGAGATAGACTCGAACGGGAACTGGTGCACGATAACGGGCGTTGCTGCACTCTTAGTTACGACACTCCCGGGGGATATGTTTGGTTAATCACAAGATTTTTATGAATCATTATGAAGGAATTATAAAGAAGTTTAATTGTCTAAGCATGAAGTCTTAGTTAAAAGATTCATAAATGAAATAAGTTTCTCACTAAGGTTTTATTCTTTTAGAAAATGGCGGGCAATAGGAGAAACCGTGCCGATGGTGACCGCAATGCACCATGTGATGACGGCCCTCCGATAGAAGCCGGAATGGAAACATTCATGCGAATGATGAACCAACTGACTCAAGTTATGAGTAATAACTTGAATCAAGCTGAGAGGCCGATCTCACCACGAAGGGAGCAACTTTCTATTGAGTCCTTTATGCGTCAACGACCGCCAACATTCAGTGGATCTACTGACCCATTGGTTGCGGAACAATGGATAAGCTCCATTGAAAAGATCTTTTTTGTACTTCATTGTTCGGAACAAGAAAAAGTCACCCTTGCTGTTTACCGCCTAGAGGGAGAAGCTGATCAGTGGTGGTCACTGATCAAAAACACGAATCCACAAGGAGAGATGTAAGCTATGGAGTGGGAAGAGTTCCGGGGAATATTCTTTAATAAGTATTTCCCTCGTTCGATGAGAACGAGAATGGAGAAAGAATTTCTCGAGCTGAAGCAGAAGGAGAATGAATCAGTTGGAACCTACGAGATGAACTTCACAAGGCTTTCCCGTTATACCTCAAGCTTTGTCATGGACCCTAATGAGAAGGTTGATAGATTTTTTGGTGGGCTACGACCTCATCTACGGAAGAATCTAGCCAACAGGGACTATGATAGCTATGAAGAAATAGTTTGAAGTGCTATAAAAGTTGAACTAGAGTTTGGGGAGACACAGTGGTCTCACAAATCTAATGAGAAGAAGAGAACTCTAGAACCAAGCCTGGGAAGAATTTTTGATCAGGAAAGAGGTGGAAAGCATATGCAACATGCCACATGCAATAAATGTGGGAAGAATCATTCGGGGAACTGCTTGATCAGAAGTGGTAAGTGCTATAGGTGTGGAAAAGAAGGCTATATTTCTCGGAATTGTCGTAGTGATGTGAAGCCTCAACTTCCCAACACTAACGACAGAGTAAATATGGTTCTGGCCCTACCTGAAGTCACATGCTTCAAGTGTGGACAGCTTGGGCACTTTGCTAATCAATGTCCAAATCCGAGGGCAGTGGAGGGGAATCACCATCAACCTCAGCAGAGGCCAAGGGAGCAAGGTCATGCTTTAGCTATCACAACAACTGAAGTTGAAGTTACGAATGATGTGGTAGCAGGTACTCTTGTTGTCCTCTCAAAACTAGCAAGTACTTTATTTGATTCTGGTTCTACGCATTCCTTTATTTCCTCCAAGTTTGCAAGGAATATAGAATCAATCCCTGAACTACTAGAGGTAGAGTTGTCAGTCAAGACTCCAAGTGGGATTATCCTTGCATCAAAAGTATTTAGAGACTTTAGTGTTTACTTTGGTGAGCACAATCTTATCGCAAATCTAGTAGTCATTCCCATGATGTAATTCGACATTATACTAGGGATGGACTGGATCTCAAAGTATAATGCTAAGATCAAATGCAGAAGTAAGGAAATCTCAGTAGTCTTGAATGAACGACCCACAGTTATCTTCCAAGGAGAGATATCCCGAACAGATCCCTATCTAGAAGCACCTCCTATAGCTTTCTTTATGGAGTTAATCGGTGATGAGGAAGAAGGAAAAGGGAGCATACCAATAGAAGATGTTCCAATTGTTCAGGAATACGTGGATGTATTTCCTGAGGAGTTACCTGGACCTCCCCCAGAAAGAGAGGTAGAGTTATCCATTGAACTCTTACCTGGGTCTCAACCGATATCAAAGACTCCGTATAGAATGGAAAATGTGGAGCTAGAAGAGTTAAAGAAACAACTTCAAGACTTGTTGGAGAAGGGGTTTATCCGACCGAGTGTGTCTCCTTGGGGGGCACCAGTTCTCTTTGTGAAGAAGGAGGGATCAATGCGGCTATGCATTGATTATAGAGAACTTAACGGGATCAAGTGAAGAACAGATACCCTCTTCCAAGAATTGATGATTTATTTGACCAACTTCGTGGGGCTCAATTCTTCTCTAAGATTGACCTTCGATCTGGTTATCATCAACTGAGGGTGAAGAAGGAAGATATTCCAAAGACTGCCTTCCGATCAAGATATGGGCATTATGAGTTTACTGTTATGCCTTTCGGCTTGACTAATGCTCCTACTATTTTCATGGATTTGATGAATAGAGTCTTTAAGGACTACCTTGATAACTTTGTGGTAGTTTTTATTGGTGATATTTTGATATATTCAAAAAGTCGTGAGGAACATGAAGATCATCTGAGGGTTATTTTGAAAACTCTGCAGAAGGAGAGGCTCTTTGGGAAGTTCAGCAAGTGTGAGTTTTGGTTATAACAAGTGGCTTTCTTGGGGCACATCGTAACCAATGAAGGAATCTCGGTTGACCCTGCAAAGACATTGGTTGTGGAGGAGTGGCCTCAACCCACAACAGTAACTGAGATTCGTAGTTTCCTTGGTTTAGCGGGATATTATAGGAGGTTTGTGAAAAACTTTTCACGGCTTTCTAATCCACTAACCAAGTTGACTCGAAAAGGGGTTAAGTTCATCTGGACAAAGGAATGTGAGGAAAGTTTCCAAGAGCTGAAGAAGAGATTGGTTACTACACCTGTGTTAACACTACCCTCTATCGGATAAGGATTCGTTATTTTTAGCGATGCATCTCTGAAAGGGCTTGGGTGCGTCCTCATGCAAAATGACAAGGTAATTGCTTATGCATCTCGACAGTTGAAGATTCATGAGCAGAATTATCCTACGCATGATCTAGAGCTAGTGGCAGTTGTTTTTTCTCTAAAGATATGGAGACACTATCTTTATGGGGAGAAATTTGATATATACACTGACCACCAAAGTCTAAAGTATATTTTCACACAGAAAGAATTGAACATGAGACAAAGGAGATGGTTGGAGCTTATTAAAGACTATGATTGTTCAATTCATTATCACCCTGGAAGAGCAAACAAAGTCGCGGATGTGTTAAGCAGGAAAGATCCTGTTGTTCTGGAAACAATGAGGATCCTAGGAGATCCCTTGATTAAATATCTAGTAAAACTGGACATGGGAATTATAAGGAAAGAGAAATCATCAAACCTATCCCAAATGATTTCTCAACCTTCATTACTAGAGAAGATCAAGAAGGCTCAAAAAGAAGATCCTTTGCTGCAGGAGAATTTTGAGGCTACAAAGGATGGGAAGTTCCCTCATTTCAATATTGATCAAGAAGGTGTATTGAAATTTCGTACAAGACTATGTGTTCCATCTATTCCGGAGATAAAGAAAGAACTGATGGATGAAGCCCATAGCTCTACTTTTTCTATACATCCGGGAAGCACTAAGATGTATAGAGACCTTCGTGATCATTATTGGTGGGATAACATGAAGAGGGAGATTGCTGATTACATTACAAGGTGCCTGGTGTGTCAGCAAGTAAAGGCAGAACGAAAAATTCCTAAGGGGGTATTACAACCGCTACCCATACCAGTATGGAAGTGGGATAATATCACTATGGACTTTTTAACTAGTCTCCCGAAAACATCCAAAGGAAATAATGCGATATGGGTTATTGTGGACCGTCTCACCAAGACAACCCATTTTATCTCTATTCGGGAATATTTCTCTCTGGATCAGCTTGCCAAGATATACGTGAAGGAAGTGGTAAGGCTACATGGGGTACCACTATCCATCGTATCTGATCGTGACCCAAGATTCACATCAAAATTCTGGAGAAGTCTTCAACATGCTCTGAATATTGAATTGAATTTTAGTACGGCCTATCATCCTCAAACTGATGGACAATCTGAAAGGACTATTCAGACACTCGAAGACATGTTGAGATTATGCTCAATGGAATTTAAAGGTGGATGGGATCAACACCTCACATTAGTGGAGTTCTCCTATAACAACAGCTTCCATGCGAGTATTCAGATGGCACCCTATGAAGCTCTGTATGGAAAGTGGTGTAGAACTCCTACTTGTTGGGATGAAACTGGTGAGAGGAAGCTTCTTGGGCCTGATCTCGTGCAAGAGATGACGGAACAGGTTCATTCCATCCAACAACACATAAAGGCAGCTCAGAGTCGGCAGAAGAGCTATGCTGACAATCGTCGAAGGGACTTGGAGTTTGGTGTTGGTGACAAAGTCTTCCTTCGAATCTCTCCATGGAAGAGAGTCATGCGGTTTGGGAAGAAAGGGAAGCTCAACCCTAGGTACATTGGCCCCTATGAAATCCTTGATCGCATAGGAGCAGTGGACTATCGTCTAGCACTTCCACCGAACCTAGCTCAAGTTCACAATGTCTTCCATGTATCTCTCTTGAGGAAGTACATACCCGACCCTTCGCATGTACTGAACCCAGAGGTGGTACAACTAGAACATGACCTCTCTTATGAGGAGAAGCCAGTGGAGATCTTGGACCGTAGAGACAAGGTTCTACGAAACAAGACTACCCACCTTGTGAAAGTGTTGTGGAGGAATCATAAGTATGAAGAAGCGACTTGGGAGCCTGAGGAAACGATGAAGCAAAAGTACCCTCACCTTTTCAACTAGGCCTCAAGTATAAATTTCAGGGATGAAATTTCTTAAGGGGGGAAGAATGTAATGACCCAAACTTTTTAAATAGTATATTAACTTACTCTTACTGATTTAATAGAGATGTTAATGGTTAATGCAGAAAGAGGAGTCGATGGCTTCATCAAGTAGACTTGAACCTTATGAAGCCCACTTATCAGAGCTTGGGAAGGAGGTAGCATCTGTGGGCTTCTCTTTGGACCAAGCCCAAGCTGAACTCCAGCGTGTCAAGCTTGAACGGAAATGCCTACGGGAGAGGTTCAAGTTAGTAGAGATTACTACTAGGGCAATGTTATCTGAGCCTCCCTCAGATTCTCTCACCATAGCACACCTTACACTTAGGTCATATGCCGGTGTTATAAGAGGCTATGTGACGAGACCCTAGCTTCTTTGTGTAATACTTTGCGATGAATGAATTGAGATTTCTTCCTTTAGTGATGTTTTTGAAATTTCAAATGTCCAGATAATTTTAGAATGTATTTTATTGATGAATTTTGGAAAAAAGGATATTTTAAAATATTTATGAAAACCCTAAATAACTAATGATGTGTAATTATTTTCAAAAAATGGTCTTCTACAAAAGTGTTCAGTAAGAAATTTGGAGTCTAATAAAATCAACTTAATTTTTGATGAATAGTAAATTATGAATAGTGATTTTACGCTTAGGATTAGTAATGTGACCAAATGGATTAGTAATTTCACTCAAAAAAAGTTTTAATATAATTTAGACACCTAGATTAAGTAATGTGATTCAATAAAATGGGTAAATAACGGTTTCATAAATTATTAGTCAAGTATTAGTTTTTTGGGTGAATAGTGTTTTTTAATTAAAAATTTAATTAAAAATAATTAGAAAATTATTTTTATAAAAAGGACTTTATTTTTGAACTCAGAGCATCGATATTATGTTAAGGTAAATTTTGGGGATTTTTTCTGAAAAAAAATGAATTCTCGATGAATAGTGTTTTTATTTAAAAATTAAATTAAAAATATTTAGAAAATTATTTTTATAAAATGGATTTCATTTTTGAAATCAGAGCATTGATATTTGGTTAAGGTGAAATTTTGGGATTATTATGAGAAAGTTGAATTTTCGATGAATAGTGAAAATATAGTTTTTAAGTTACGGGTGTTTAATGACATCATTAAATGATGTATTAAGTATATATTCAATATGGCCGAATTATGAATAGTAAGATAAGGTATGAGGTGTCCCAAGTGGCCAATACCATGGGCAAATACCATGGGCAAGGCCATGGTTTTGCCAAAACCACTAATGAGGTGTCTCTTGGCCATTAATGCCTTGTCCCCTCACTTTCCCTATAAATACCCACCCTTTCCTCCTTTAGTTTTCACTCCCAACTCTCCCCCAATGAAGTTCTGGTCTCCTTACCTCTCAAGGAGTCCTCCAAAGGTGCCCCTAAGCCCTCAAGGTCCAAAACTTTGAGTTTCAAGAGTCACGTTTTAAGGTAAGGGATCCGACCTCTCTCTTTCTTTTCATGTAATCTCTTTTATGTCATTCCTTTTATGCTCTATGTTCTTATGTGAGAGGATGTTTTTTTTATATTCCTCTTAATGCCCTTTTCATTTTTATATGATGAGAGATCCCATCTTACTCTCATCATTTAGTTTTATGAAAGTTTAAGTGACGCCGTTAGGCTGCCGAATCTTTTAAGTGATTCTTTCACCCTTCTCATTTTTCAAGTTCGATTTTCATTTCAAGACTTTCAAGTTCCTTTTTATTATGTTGGGGTATGATCTCTATATCTATCATACTGATATCTTATGATCATATGATGAGAGACCCTATTTGATCTTTTAAAATCATTTTTGTTGAAGTTTAAGTGACGCCGTTAGGCTGCTGAATTTTCATAAGAGAAATCAAATTTTTGTCTTCCTTCCATGTTTTTCATTTCAAATGGTATGTACTTAAAATTTAATTACCATGTTCATATATCCTTCTTATTCTTCCCCTCTAGTGTTTTATGGTTCATTTATGAATGTTGGACCCATGTCCCCTCTCTTTTCAATGTTTTCTAAAACCCCGAAACATAGCCGTTATGCTGCAGAATTTTCGTCTCAAAATGCCTCTCTCTTTTCTCAAAATTATTTTATGTTATAAAGTGAATACTCAAAGCTCTTATTTCTATAGGGGTATTCACATATATATCAAAATGTTCTATTTTAAATTTTGGGATCTACATACATGAGACCCGCTCTCCCCTTCCGTGGGTTTAAAGTGACGTAAAGATCATGTCTTTAAAGCAGTTTTTAAAACGTTATGATTATGAAATGGAACCCATTTATTTTATGCTATATGGGTTATTTATGAAATTTTTGATGATGATATATGTGTATCACATGATAATAAAGGAAAATTTAAGGGTGCACCCTGATAGCGCTCCAATGCATTGGGTAATGATGTAACCACTAGAGATTACAATTTTCACGATACCTTGGTGAATAACCTTGATAATTTTCAAATGACACCTTAGGGATGGACCTTGGTGATATGTTCATTATTGTCTATGTTAAATGATGTAGCCACATTTTCAAGTTATGAAAAATGTTATTTTTATTATGAAATGCCTCATGATTTCTTTCTCATGCCATAAAGTTCTTTTCATATCCTTATTGAAGTATATCAAGTTCACATGTAAAATGTTCCTCTTGTTTCTCTTACTGGGCCTTCTGCTCACCCTTTCTTTTGATGTATGTCCCCAGGTTATGAGATGCAGTAATGAACCTAGGATTAACTTAAGGAGAAGACCTCCAAGTTTTTAAGAAGAATTCTTTATGTTGTTTTCATGTTTTATGTTACTGGTTTCCATGACACTAGACCTTAAAGATCCTCAGTTTTGTGTAATGTAATGAAAGTTTATGTTATAAAAAGGCGGAATGCCATACACACTTCCTTTCATGGGTTAAAAATGACGTAATGATCATGTCTTTAAGCTCTTTTGTATGCCAAGATTTTTAATAAGAAACCATTATTTATTCTCCATGGGTTATTAATGAAATGTTTTATTATGATATATATGGATCACATGAAATTAATATACATGAAGGGTGTGCCCTGATAGCGCTGCAATGCATTGGGTAAAGAATTTAATCTCTAGATATGACATGTTTTACGATACCTTGGTGAATAACCTTGGTAGTTTTCATTTATGACACCTTGGAGTTTAACCTCAGTGATATGCTTATGAATATCACATTTAAATGTTATATCCAAATTTACATGTTATGATTTATGTTATTATTATGTCTCTTATTTATTTCTTATTGTTATGCCTCATTATTATTGATATGTATCATGATCACATGCTTTTGTCTCCCTTACTTATTCCCTTATTGGGCTTCATGCTCACCCATTTCCTTTAATGTATGTTCCCAAGATATGAGATTCCATAAAAGTAACCTAGAGTGAACCCATGAAGATGTATTTCAAGTGGTTTTATAAGGATGTTTAAGTTTTCATGTATTATGTACCATATTTCCAAGAAACTAAACTTTGAAATATCCTCTATTTCTACCATGTAATGAAGAGTTATGTAATAAAAAGGGGGGTATTCCAACGCTTGAAACTCCTTTGGGTATACATTAAAAGAGTGTACACCAATGTAAGGAATTCCCCCTTGAGGTAGGAAACTATCATTTCTTATGGGACTTATTCATCATCAAGATGATGAGATTTTATGTCATTCTCGGGATGGAATGGTTGCTCCCCTATCATGCCTATGTGGATTATTATTTCCAGAGGGTTTTGTTTACATCACCAGAGGGTGGTACTTATATTCACAAGGATGAGTGGGATGTCCAGGTAGGTAAAATTGGACCATAGCATCTTGGGCTAGGTGGAGTGACCATTCAGATTGCTAGCCTTTTATGGATGATCAGGGATTACATCAGATTGAATTCCCTCCTATAGTTGATCGATTTAGGGATGTTTTTACTGATAAATTTTCCAGAATACCTCTTGAGAGAGAGATATAGAGTTTACTATTGAGCTAGTTCCTGGATCTGCACTGGTATCCATTACTCATTACAAGATAGCTACTATTGAGTTTTAGGAGCTCAAGAGGCAGCTAGAGGACTTAGAAGCCAAGGGTTTTATATATTCCAATACTTCTACCTGGGGTTCATCAGTCCTTTTCACCAAGAAGGTGAATGGAAACCTCAGGCTCTATTTTTATTATTGGAAATTGAATAATCTTATAATGAATAAATGATATCCCTTACCTCGTATAGATGATATATTCTACTAGCTTAGAGGAGAGAGAATATTCTTGAAGATCAATTTGAGGTCAGGTTATCACCAGGTGCATGTAGGACCTTAAAATATCCCACATACAGATTTCCATAGTTGGTATAGTTTATATAAGTATTTGTTTATGTCATTAAGTCATACAAACATGCCCACTATTTTCATGGCTTTGATGAATATGGGTTTTGCCCCTATCTGGATTCCTTTTTCATGGTATTTTTGGACGACATCTTGGTGTATTCTCATACTAGGAGTGACTATAACAAACATTTTGAGATTGTTTTTAATATAATAAGAGAGAACCAGTTGTATGATAAGATTAATAAGTTCCACTTCTGGATCAATAAGGTTAACTTCTTAGGTCATATTATCTTAGAGGTGGGAGTTTAAGTTGACTCATAGAAGGTGGGAGTTGTAGTTACCTAGGAGTATCCCAAAAAAAACTTTAATATATGGAGTTTCTTGGGGATAGTTGGTTAATAAAATCATTTTATATAGGAATTATCATGATTAGAAACACCTCTTACTAGCTTGAGTAAGAAGGGTGTAGAGTTTTTAAGTTCAGAATCCCATGAGACAGCCTTTCAGGAGTTGAAAGAGAAACTAACTTCAGCACCAATCCTGATTCTACCAGAGCCAGAAAAAATATATATAGTGTATTGTGATGCATCAAGTGTCGATCTAGGAGAATTTATAATGTAGGAAGATCGATTTGTTGTGTATGGGTCATGGCAACTGAGGCCTCATGAGCAGAGTTACCCGACACACGATCTCGAGTTGGTAGTTGTTGTTCACAGTTTGTATTGTTGGAAGAATTACCTACTGATAGAGCGTTTTGTGGTGTTTACAATCCAAAAAAGCCTTAGATATTTTCACATAGTGTGGATTAAATCACATGAAACTAAGGTGATTTTAATACCTAAATTCATTTTATTTCGATCTTGATTATACACCTAGGAAAGGTAATGCTATTGTCGATTCTCTGAGTAGAAGGACTTAGGCCCAGACAGTTCAGGAGGCTAGTAGTGAGTGGAAGCTTATGGCCCTATTTTCTAAGATGCATATAGAGGTTTAGGACTATCATGGGAAGTCTATGATTGTATCTATATTAGTGACCTTTTCACTTCTGGAGAGAGTGAAGATGAGGTAGTTTTTAGATCCTAAAGGCTTAGTCCTAAGAGAGAGTATTTTGAGTGAGGACCCACCTTTGAACTGATCTATCAATGGTGATGAAATCCTACGTATACATGGTCATATCTAGGTTTCTACAGACATGATAGAGTATACTATGCGAGAGTCGCATGCTTTTTAGTGGGCAATGCACCTGGGTATCTCCAAGATGTATCATGATATGCATTGATAGTATTGGTGGCCAAGGATGGAACATTATATTGTAGGTTTTATCACCAGGTGTTCCACCTATCAGCTGGTGAAGGTGGAGTACCGTAGGCCTGATATATTTCTACAACCGTTATCACTCCCAGGATGGAAATGGGAAGATGTCACAATGGATTTTTTAGTTATCTTACCAAGTTCACCTTGAGGTAGCAACACAATTTAGGTAGTCATGGATCAGTTGAAAAGGGTAACCCAGTTTCTTCATATCTAAGATACTTTATTAGTTGATGAACTAAGGATAATATATGTACATGAGATTATATGGCTACACATGGTCCCTCATACTATCATTTCAGATAGGGATGCTAATTTTACACTGATGCTATGGTAGGGGTTATAGAGAGATATGGTTACATAGGTGCTTCTGAGCACATCTTTTCACCATTAGACTAATGGTTAGTCAGAATATACTATACAAGTATTGAAGAACATGCTCTGGCCATGCTTCCTTAATTTAAAAGGTTATTGGGAGAATTATATCCCTCTCATTGAGTTCTCCTATAGTAAAATATATCAGGATATGATTCAAATGGCTTCTTACATGGCCCTATACAGTAGGTTATGTCGTTCACCTCTATGCTGCTTAGAGGTAGGAGAGGTAGTGCTACTAGGTCCTCATATCATTCACGAGACTTCAGAGTAAGTTCAGATTATCAAGAAGTAGATGTCTACTGCTCAATTTAGACAAAAATCGTATTCTGATTGCTATCGACGACCATTGGAGTTCAAGGTCAGGGATCGTGTTTTCTTGCGAGTATTACCCAGACTTGGGAATAGATGGATACAAAGACAAGGGAATCTATCACCATTCTTTTTTGTGCCTTTTAAGATATTGGATAGAGTTGGTTCGATAACCTATTAGTTACTTTTACCTTAGAGGTACCATACCATGTATGATGTCTTCCACATTTCACAACTTTTCCATTATCATGTCAACCCATCTCATACATTTTGATCATAAAGATATTGATTTAGATGATGATTCTTCTTTTGATAAGTATCCTGTATTCATCATTTATTGGAGAAAAAATCATCTCTGAGGACGGTCTATCTATTTATTATGGGTGCTATGGAAGCACGACTGAGTACAATATGAGACTTGGGAGTGGGAGGCTGACATATATTCTCAGTGGCCATAGTTTTTCTCAGACAGTGTTTTACCACCCTTGTACGAGAGACTCAGTGAAAAGTTCCTTTAAGGGGGGCCTAATGTAAGAACCTAGTTTTTTCTATGAGTTATGAATCCTTTAATTTCTAGTTTAAATCCTTGATTTTGACCTAATAGTGTGGGGAATTTTAGTGAGAAGAATAAGGCACATGATTTTATCTAACCATGCACCTAGGGTCGCACGTCCATATTGGTTATCTACAGTTTTTAACATAGGTATATTGCATTTTCGCATGGTTTTCTAAACTATGTGGGTCCTCTCTATGTAAAATGTTCTAAGAAAAGTTGGTGAACAATTTTATCAATCACACAACCCCTAAATTTTGTGTGATTTTACCAAAATTACATTAACGACTTATAACTTTAACCTACCCGTCCTATTTCCTATTTTTAGCAAGAGGAGGATCATTTCTCCTTCTTTGAGATCTCAAGACTCCTTCAACCCAGGTTCTTAGATAACTTTTCAATATAGACTCTAATTCGACTTCTGATTGTCTCATTGGATAACTCTCGATAAGATCTTCATCTATATTTCACCTTTATTCATTTGTATTTTTATCGATAGAGTTATTGAGGTGCTGGATATTGTGCCCTATTTTTAGGGTGTTCATCTATTTCCACTTTCTTTTGATCTGGACCAAACTAAAGACCAATACTAGACGAGTTCTCTTCTACAGGCTTAAGGTAGTTGGTTTATATCTTATCCCTCAAAGTTGAGATGCATTATAATACGCGTTGTTGTTCCGCACACCAGTTTCACCATGCATTGACCCTAAAATGAATCTATCTATAATTTTTTTTCCATATTTTGGAATATAATTACATTTATAGATCCTATGAGACATTATAGGTAGTCAAACTCAACATGAGTCACCCCTTGTGTAAGTTCCGGGCACAACTGAAGTGCATTGGTGGGTGTATCCAACTTTAATTTTAGCGTTAACAACGATCAATCTAAGATCCATCACGATAATAAAACATTGGATCTTTGGAATAGAACGAAGAACGAAAAATAAAATAGGTGATTCCCAGAACCATAGATAAGATCATTATATGTTGGTTATAATTAATTTAATTAATTAAAAAGAATTACCATGATGGAATTCTTTTTTTATTGATGTTTTCGGTCACGATCGGATGTGATCCGTCGCTACGTCATAGAATCCAAGTGTAGGATTCCTCTAGTGGTGATCCACATGTGCTCCACGTATCTCTAGATGTTTCCAAAGGGATTTCTGGGTACTAGCACAGAAGAGCCTTCGCTTGCGAATTCCTCCTTCGATCGCCTTGATCCGGTGGAGGTGTATCTCTCTCTTGTAGTTTGAGAGTGTTCTTGGTGGAAAAAGAATTATCTATTGGCTTAAGAGATTTTCCAA
This sequence comes from Viscum album, assembly GCA_963277665.1. Lineage (NCBI taxonomy): Eukaryota > Viridiplantae > Streptophyta > Magnoliopsida > Santalales > Viscaceae > Viscum > Viscum album. The sequence continues at coordinate 1,647,340,047 of OY728164.1, forward strand.
ATACATTGCACAAAACCACAAAAAATGGATAGGATAATGAGAAATATATAATTGGGATTTTTTAATTACATAGAATAATAAAATGAATTAATTATTCGAAATCATTTATTCATTTAATTTAATTCTTAGTAACAACCCATGTATAATAATAACAGTTGACTATTATTATTACTTGACATGCGCCCAACGAATTACACCTAATATTATTTAATTAAATAAATAATATTATTTCTCATAAATTCCCAGAAAAAAATACACGATGTGTATATTTAATATACACGACGTGTACTTTTGGTTTTCCATTTTTCTTTATTTCCTCCACCACATTTATTAGACCTTGAATAATGGCGATTTATTTCTCAAATAAATATCACTGAATTACTCGCTAATAAATATATTATTTCACCCACAATATATTCTCTTGAATAACTAGTGTCGAAATAAATACGATCAGGCATCCTTGAATAATTATTAAACCATAGTCAGGAATAATATTTATTCAACTTGTTAAATTAATATTTAATTGAGATACTTAGACACACTTAGTCTATGACCCTCTAAGCATCTTTATTAGTGGAATTAGGAAGATCCTACCTAAAGTCCAAGGTTAGCATCTAGAAACATGCCAAGGAACCCATAGAGAATGAAGTTAATGCCACAATGATGTGTCACCTCCTATGAACGCTTACTGTGTAATGTAATCTCTTTGTCTCGATATCTCAAATCAAGCGGGTTGCATGCCAGTGCCATCAACCCATGTGCTTGATTATTATTTCTTTGACTTTCTGAAATTGAACTTGCCCATTCCTCACCATGACCATGGATTTATTTAGGCTATATCAATTCCATCAAAGGGCCTGAGATATCTACTTCCGTTATGGAACAAAAGGGAAAAATCCTTTCTCGCATTATCTATTAATGAAGTATCACTCGTGATGCACCCAACGTATCCTACCTCACTACGAACAGTGTGTCATCATATTTTTCGTCAATACATCTAAGTGAGTGAGTTGTAATACCAATTAATAATAATCTTAAAGTCTAAGGACCAATACACACGTCTGCAGACAGGAACATCCAATAACACTATGAAATGTGGAACATTCAATTAAGGGGGATTTTCCCTCAAATTTTCTTAAAAAAAAAAGAACAGTGCTATGGCACTTCTAGGTTCTCATTATAGTAGGGATCTGCTATGACCCTTTAATGCAACAGCTATCCTTAGGAAATTATCACATGCATTATCATTCAGAATAACAATCAAGATGTGATAAGGTATTTATTAATGAATAAAGTACAAAGTAGTTGGTTCTAGGACACCAACTCCAACAGACTCCCACTTAGACTAGATCCAACTGCTAACAAATTTTAACCCTCTAGCTCTCACATGATATTCATGCTTCTGTTGAGATAGGCCTTTAGTCACGGGGTCTTCCACGTTCTCTTCTGTGGACACTCTACTCACTGCAACTTGACCCCTTTGATATAAATCCCTCAAGAGGTGATACTTTCAGAGTATGTTCTTTGTTTGTTGATGTGACCTTGGTTCTTTTGAAAGAGCCACCACTGTAGTATAATCACAATATAATGTGATAGGATATTTACTGCTAGGCACCACATCAATCTCCTAGAAAAAGTTCTGAATCCAAATGGCTTCCTTGGATGCATCAAAAGACACTATATATTCAGACTCCGCTATAGAATTGACGACAACTGGTTTATTTGAACTCTTCTAGCTCATAGATCCTCCATTGAGACAGAAAAAATATCTAGATTGTGACTTCAGATCTTTCTAATCTGTCTGAAAACCAGCATTATCATATCCTCTGATGACAAGCTCCTCATCTCCTCCATACACCAGAAACATATCCTTAGTTCTTCTCAGATGCTTAAGGATAGTCTTTAAAGCAGTACAATGTTGTTCTCATGGATCTGTTTGATATCTTCCTACCATGCTCAGTGCATAGGCAACATCAAGCCTGGTACATAACATGACATACATGATGGATTCTATAGTCGAAGCATATGAGATCTTATTCATTCTATCTTTCTCCTATTGTTTATGAGGAAACATTTTCTTAGAAAGATGTAGGTCATGTGACACTAGAACCAATCCCCTCTTGGATTGTTCCATACTAAATCTATTTAGTATCTGGTCAATGTATGTACCCTAACTTAGTCCAAGAAGCCTCTTAGATCTATCATGAATGATCTTGATCCCTAGAATGTAGGCTGCTTCACCCAAGTCCTTCATGGAGAAACACTTGTTCAACCAGTCCTTAACTGACTATAAGACTGGTACATCGTTTCCAATAAGTAATATGTCATCAACATATACTACTAGGATAATGACTACATTCCCATTAAACCGCTTATAAACACATGGCTCACATTCGTTCTTAATGAAACAAAATTCCTTTATAGATTCATCAAATCGAATGTTCCATGACCTGGATGCTTTCTTTAATTCATAAATGTATTTATGTAACTTGAAAACCCATTTGGCTTCACCTAGTGTCACAAACCCTTCTGGTTGTGTCATATAGACATCTTCCTGAAGGTTCCTGTTAAGGAATGCTGTTTTGACATCCATTTTCCAAATCTCATAGTCATGGTAAGCTGCTATGGTAAGTATAATTCTTATGGATTTAAACATAGAAACTGGCGAGAAGGTTTCATCATAGTCAATTCCTTGACATTGTATAAATCCTTTAGCCACTAGCCTTGCTTTATAGGTTCTAACTTGACCTTCCATGTCCAGTTTTCTCTTGAATACCCATTTGAATCCAACAGGATTTACATCAACTATCTCATCAACCAGAACCCATACTTGGTTCTAATACATGTAATCTATCTCATAATTCATAGCTTCTAGCCATCTTGCAGCTTCTGAGATTTCTACTGCTTCCTTGTAGGTGACAGGTTCATCATTTTTCAACAATAATGATTCACCATCCTCAGTGACTAGGAAACTAAATCTCTCTGGTTCCCTTACCTCTCTTGAGATTCTATGTAGTACTTGTGTTTCTAGAACCTCTTCCATGGGGACCTATGGAACTTGTTCCTGTACCAACTCCTGTGTATCTTGAGCATCAACTTCATCTAAGTCAATCTTTCTCCCACTATCCTTTTTGAGGATGTGTTCAATCTCAAGAAAGATGACTTATCTAGCGATAATCACTTTCTTATCTGAAGGGTTATATAGGTAATATCCTTTTTTCCTCGGTATATCCTATAAAGATACACCTCATGCCCCGGGGTGCTAGTTTGTTGCCTGAGAAGGCCTTAACAAATTCCTCACATCCCCATACACGTGTGTGTGCCAAAATGGGTTTCTTTACATTCTATAACTCAGGGGGAATTCCATTTTCCACCTTAGTTGGTACTTGGTTTAATGTGTATGTTGCAATTTGTAATGCATATCCCCAAAAGGATAATGGAAGATCTGCATGACTCATCATCGACCTCACCATGTCCAACAAGGTGCGGTTCCTCCTTTCACTAACACCATTCCACTGTGGTGTTTAAGGAGGAGTGAGCTGAGATAGAATCCTAGACTCCTATAGAAGATCGATGAACTCTTGGTTAAGATATTCTCCACCTCGATCCAATCGAAGTTTCTTTATCTTATTACCAATATGATTCTATACTTCATTCTTGAATTCCTTAAATTTCTCTAAGGACTCTGACTTATACCTCATTAAATAGACAGATCCATATATACTCAAATAATTAGTAAAAGTAATAAAGTAAGAATATGCACCTCTAGATTCTACTAGAAATGGTCCACACACATCTATGTGCACCAATCCTAGAAGCTCTATGGACCTTTAACCATGTACACCGAAAGGTGGCTTGGTCATTTTACCTTGAAAACAAGCGTGACATCTATTAAGTGGTTTTGGCTCAGTAGAGTCTAAATAGCCATCTTGGCAGAGCTTTGTCAAGCACTTCTCGTTTACATGATTGAGATGGTGATGCCACAATTGGGTGATGTATGAGTCATGTGAGTTTGTTTCGTTATCGATTTCCAACACTTAGTTTTCATAATTTAATACATACAAACCATTATTTAGATGCTCCATACCATAACATACGTTGTTCTTATAAAATAAGCAACCCTTATTTCCAAACTTGAAAAATAAATCCATCCATATCCAAACACGATACAAAAATTATGTTTTTGTTAATACTAGGAACATAATAAAAGTTATGTAAATCCAAAATTATCCTAGTTGTCAATGAGAGATGGTAATCTACAATGGACAACGTAGCCAGCCTCGCACCATTGGTAGCTCAAAGATCCACTTCTCCTCTAGCAATATTTCTAAATCTACTTGGTTCCTACATTTTGAATATATATGTGAGCCCCACAAGCTGTATCTAATACCCAATGTGTAGAAATGGAAATATTACACTTGATAACAAACGCACCTTTAGCATCCCCACGCTTCTGGGTGCAGTTACTCTTCCAGTGGCCTTACTTTCCACATGAAAAACATACCACCTCCCATTCCTTGCCCTGCCTCTGGATCTTCCCATTCTTGGAGGGATGGTGCTTGGAGGCTTCAGACCGTTTATAAGTCCTTGACCCCTTTTCCTTGTCCTTACTTTTTTTATTCACCATAAGAACTACAGGTTTGTCACACCCCATGTCCTTATCTACCTGGAGAATTAAGGTCAGAAGTTCCGATAGACTCTTATCATTGTTTCTCATGTTATAGTTGACAATAAATCTAGAGAAGGTCTTGGGCAGTGATGATAGGATGAGATCTGTGCGCAACTCATCCGAGAACTTAATCCCTAATATGTCCAGGTGTTCAATGTAGCCAATAAGCTTGACTACACGAGGCCCAGCTAACACAGACTCTCCAATATTAGTTGTAAACAAAGTTATGGGAATCTCATATCTCTCCTATCTCACCTTATCTTGGTAGAGATTCTTAAGGTGAGACATCATGCTATACGAGTCCATGTTTTCAGGTTTCTTCAAGAGCTCATTATACATGGCCGATAACATGAAACATTGCACATCTATGGAATCATCAATATGTTTCATATAGAGAGATAATTCCTCATCACTGGCCTCTTTCCCAGGCACAACTGGCACATGCTCTTCCAGCACATATAATTTCTTCTCATGGCGAAGGATGGTGCGTAAACACCTCTACCACTCTTAGAAATTGGTGCCAGTGAGAAGGTTTTCCTTCTCAAGTATGGTTCACAATGATATTTTTGAAGTCATTTTTCTTGACGTTTCTACAAATTAAGATGAGAAAAATTTTAGTATTTTATTATGATAAAACTGAGACAAATAAATAAATTAATACTTATTAGTCTCCCACTATTTTATCAAAATCCAATGGCCCTCACCATTGAATTTGGAATATTCTGTTGCCTGAATATTCTAGTGGTAAGGATCCATATTTTCCTTTTCATTACCCCAACTAGGGTTGGCCAAGAAACTTGAAGGGTTTTAGGTAGGTAGTCCAAATTCCAACTGCATTAACTCGCAGCTCCTTGATCCACTGAGTGGACTCCCCAATCCTGAAATCCTTTTATTTTGGATTTCCTCAACCTTTGCCTCTTAGTCACACCAATTCCTATTGTGGAAGTCAACCCTTGATGCAAACCAAGTCAATTCAACCCAAAACCTTGAATTAGAATTCCTCGACAATTAAAATCACCCCAACTAGGGTTGGTCAAGCACTTTGAACTATGGTTCGATTCTAACCAATATTATGGAAGGCTATACCGACTTAATATTTATTTGAGGGATTTTATCCTTATACATAAATTTCCATTTTATTATCTTTGATTACATGATTGTTAATATTAATTGGGATATACTGAAGTGATTAACCATGTCTAAGATAATATTTACGCATAAGATGGTCTTATTTTAGTTCCATCTTGCATGCTTGTTTAATTCATTAATTGTGTGATCATGACAACACACCCATAATAAATAAACCATGAAACTAACAGAAATAAAATAAATGTTATGATCATGAGCTTGTTCTATTGGTCATTTTATCTAGCGGTTGATAAACTAACCCAAGACCTAGGGGAGAAACACCCTAAACCTTTTGGGTTCATGTTTACAGCTTTCCACCTGTCCACCTTTGTATCTACTTGGATTGGTTTCACATTGGATCCTGAATTGAGCCGCCTCCACTAGCTTGGGATCACCATACATTACATATGCATTTATCTCACATGCAGGTGAGGGGTAAAAGGGGTTTTACATAAAAGAAACCTTGGGCACGTAGGTCCTACATATTAATGAGGAGAAGGATCACATGCCAACAAATTTAATTTAAATAAATAAATTAAAAGAAACCATTCACATATAAAGGTCTTGGTCTAGCTCATGATTATCCATGCATGCAATGATATTTACGTATAAATAAAACTAGTATTCAATTCTTTAATCATTCTTGTTTAAGATAAATCACACTCAAATCAATTAATTATCTTTAATTAATCAATCCTTTTATCTTAAAACCTTTTCTAAAATTCCTTGAGATTCTCATCCATCATAATTTTAAATAAATAAATTCATTTAAAATTATCTTTGTACGTAACTTGTACCTTGGAGGAAACCCGGTGAATTCTCGTTCATAACTACCCAATGAGTAGAAATGAACATTATGTAGATGTTAAATTAAACACATATATATAAAACACCTATCACATGTTGTGCCTCAGCTTTATGAATGCACTATGGTACACGTCTCAAGGGTTTGTATAATATAATAATAAATTTTAATAAATCTGTGTAATTTGGATGAGTACACGACGTGTAGTTCCAACTATACGGCTTGTACTTTTGTTCACCGTCTATCCAAAGTACATGCCTGAGGACATGGAATGTAGATGTACTTCAGAAATTTTTCAGAGTACACGACATGTTTAGTGGGACACACGCCGTGTAGTATCTGTGTTACATGATTTCCAGCCGGGAAAGCCGTGTACAGGGTACACGGTCCAACCCTAACCTGAAGGGACTATACACTGTGTTCAGTGGAACACACAGTGTGTAATCCGGAAACCATGTGCCACCTATTCCTAGTCAACACACAGTGTCATTTAAGACTTAGAAATACTCTAACACACGACCTGATTTGGCGGACCAGTCTGATGCATTGAACCTAGACTACATGGTGTGTACTGCCGAATACACGCCATGTATTCTAGTGTTGTACGACCATGAATGTTTGTCACCTCCGGATGAGATCCTATATTTTATTTTAATCAAAATTAAAAGAAAAATTCATTTTTTTAAGGTGAATAATAAATGAGAGAGGAGGAATAGATCTCGAGATTCAAATTTAAAGAACGATTAAATTGAATTGAAACAACTAAATTATTAAATGCATAAATCACCAACAAAAAACTAAATAATTATAATCAACAATATGACTTCTCTAATACCACTTGTATTTTCCGAGTGCAGCAGAAACGCATTGGTGGGTGTACCCAACTTTAATTTTAGCATTAACAATGATCAATCCGAGATCTATCACAATAACAAAATGCTGGACCTTCAGAATAGAATGAAGAAAGAAAAAGAAAAGAGGGGAGTCCTGGAACTATAGATTGGATCATCATATATTGGTTATAATTAATTTAATTAATTGACAAGAATCACCTTGATGAAATTATTTATTCGTTGATGTTTTCAGTCACGATCTGATGTAATCCGTCGTTGCGTCATAGAATCCAAGTGTAGGATTCCTCTAGTGGTGATCCACACATGCTCCACGTATCTCTAGACATCACCAAAGGGATATCCAGGTGCTAGCGCAGAAGATCCTTTACTTGCGATGTCCTCCTTCGATCGCCTTGATCCGGTGGAGGTGGATCTCTCTCTTGTAGCTTGAGAGCATTCTTAGTAGAAAAAGAATTCTCTCTTGGCTTGAGAGATTTTCCAAATCCGCTATGCACTACCACAAAAAATTTTCTAGGATAATGAGAAATATATAATTGGGATTTTTCATTACATAGAATAATAAAATGAATTAACTACTTAAAATCATTTATTCATTTCATTTAATTATTAGTAATACCCCATGTCTAATAATAACAATTGACTATTATTATTACTTGACATGCGCCAAATAAATTACACCTAATATTATTTTATTAAATAAATAATATTATTTCTCATAAATTACTATAAAAAAATACACAGCGTATATATTTAATATACACGGTGTGTACTTTTGTTTTTCCATTTTTCTTTATTTCCTCAACCACATTTATTAGACTTTAAATAATGGCTATTTATTTCTCAAATAAATATCACTGCATTACTCACTAATAAATATATTATTTTACCCACAATATATTATCTCGAATAACTAGTATCAAAATAAATGCGATCAGGCATCCTTGAATTATTATTAAACCACAGTCGGGAATAATATTTATCTAACTTGTTAAATTAATATTTAAGTGAGATACTTAGACACACTTAGTGTGTGACCCTCTAGGCCCCTTTCTCAGTGGCATTAGGCAAAGCCTGCCTAAAGTCCAAGGTAGCATATAGAAACATTCTAAGGCACCCATAGAGAAATAATTTAACACCGCAATGATGCATCACCTCCTATGAACGCTTAACATGTAATGTAATTCCTTTGTCTCAATATCTCGAATCAAGTAGGTTGCATGCTAGTGTCATTAACCCATGTGCTCGATTATTCTTTCTTTGAATTTCCAAAATTGAACTTTCCCATTCCTCACCACAGACATGGATTTATTTAGGCTATATAAATTCTATCAAAGGGCCTGATATATCTACTTCCATTATGGAACAGAAGGAAAAAAATCCTTTCTCGCATTATCTATTAATGCATAATCACTTGTGACGCACCCAACGTATCCTACCTCGCTGTGAGCAGTGTGTCATCACAGTTTTTGTCAATACATCTAAGTGTGTGAGTTGTAATACCCATTAATAATAATATTAAAGTCCAAGGATCAATACACACGTCCGCAGATAGGAACATCCAATGACACTATGAAATGTGGATTTCCTACTGGCGGGTCTCGTTCTCATAATATCCTCTTGGATATTACCAAGGTCACACACTATGAGAAGGTGACTCAAATTTTTACGAGTCCTCACCCCTAATGGCCTGTATTATTTGTGTCCCTCAAATAACATCATCCGGCCATAGAACATATATTCAAGAATAGTGTTATGACACTTCTGGGTTCTCATCATAACATGGATCCACTATGACCCTTTAATGAAACAGATATCCTTAGGAAATTATCTCATGAATTTTCATGTAGAAGAACAATCAAGATGTGATAAGGTATTTATTAATGAATAAAGTACAAATTATTTGGTTCTAGGCCACCAACTCTAACACCTTGGGGTGATCCCTTTAAATGATTAATCAACCTTTATGGTTATATAACCAAAACACCTATCGATTCTTTTAGTTTGACTTCTAAATTATGATATCATAATGAGATGGATAATTTCCATGGTGTAGAATGACTAACACCCTTATCAATCTATAATGAATGGGATGGAAGTGAGTGGTCCGACCACATCACTTGATTAAATTGAACATTGGTTATGCCCTTGATATCAATGAACATTAATGGATTATAAATTAAATGTTGGCTCTTATTAAAGCCTTTGGATACATATCATTATTATGATAATGGGTATGAAAAAATTTACGCATGTTGTATACAATAATGAATACCCCTATGATTATTCATATATAGGAAAGACATCCCTTCTAATGTTTTTATACGCATGCCTGATGTCCCTCTTACTGTTGTGATATATGGGAATAGAGACCCTCAATAATTGTGATATACGGGCATGAAGACCCTCATTAAGTATGGTACACGGTCATGGTGACCCTATAATATGATACATGCATGACATCCCTATATAACGACACTTGGTCATGGAGACCCTTATGAATGATGATGAATGGGCATGGGAACCCTTATGAGATATGAGGTATAGGAATGACGAACCTATTATGATATGGGCATGATGACCCTTAATGATATATATGATCATGAAGAACCTTTTTATATGATACTGGGCATGGTGACCCAAATTTTATGGTTTGACCATGGATACCCTACTACTTTGATACTGGGAATGACGTACCCTATTCTTGTGATGCCAGGAATTACGTCCCTTGATACACGTAACAACTTATGGATGCTTGAGTTACCCCTAGGCTCTAGGATAGTAGTAGTAGCCACATATATGGTTGTAGATGTTGCTACATATACAATCCATATATGTGTATACACATGGCTACTTATTTAGAGATTATCCAGCATGGGGCGAAGAAGGTAGTATCATCCTGATATCTTTCATGATCCAGAGATGATCGCTTTATAGTTTCTATTACCACTTTCCATTATTATATACACACAATCATATTATATGCACTAACTGTATATTTATAGACACTGTTGGTGGTGGAACTACTAGAAATTAAATCTATATCCATGTACCTATAGCCACAGTATTATTGGTCCGTGGCTATAGCTTTCTAATTTCCACGGTTTAATTAAGCCATTGTGGCTATACCGCTTCCGTCAAATTTTCCCCCTATTATGTATCGGGCTCATCCTCCCCTAATCTGATACTCACCTTGCACTGCTCCTCCTCGACGACTTCTCCTCCCTGATGACTTCTCCCTCCCCGACCTCTCCTCACCGCGGCACCCTCCTCCCCAACGAACTCTCTCACCACGGTGCCCTCCTCCCTAACAAACTCTCTCACCGTGGCGCCCTCCTCCCCAAAGAACTCTCTCACAGCGACACCCTCCTCCCCGGAGACCTCTCTCACCACGGCGCCCTCCTCCCCGAAAACCTCTGTAACCGTGGTACCCTCCTCCTCGACGCTTCCAATCAATACAGTGCAACCCTCCATGGTATTTTATACCATATCGTTTCATCAATGATCTGATTTTAAGGTTGTACTGTGATTTTAATTTCATGTGATGGTTATTTAGATCTCCCTTCCTCTTGAATATAGGTAATTTGGGGTATGTAAAATCCATCTATGAAGGATTTAGATCTACCCACTCAAGGTTTGGATTCCTCTTGGGATGAATTAAAATAAGTATGTTAACCACAACATACAAGGTATGGCCATCATTCCATTTTTTCATACAATACCATCCATTCCTCAAGTTGAAATTTTGTGATATTTATACTTTAATTGAAAGAGTATATCTGTATGAACATAATGATAAATCATTCCCATTATATAAAATATTTCAGAACCATCATATGGAACACTTATATACTGAAACTGGTAAGAAGACAAGCTCCAAAACTGGCTCTAAATGCCAGACCTCTTAGAGATACAAAAAAAGTTCTTGGAAGAATCTGAATAATTCATATATTACAAAAATAGGGAAGTCCCATGTGGAAGAGGCCTGTGAAGGAATGGTTAGTGTCAAGGAATATAATAATTTGTATAAGGAAAAATAATTTAGGTAGAATGTTTGGAGAGATAAAGTCCTTCCTATTTTAAAAGGAGAAATACATTTTGGTAAAAGATCCCATGGTAGATAAGGTTGTGAATTGCGTTGAGTATGAGAGAATAATCCTAAAATAGTTGAAAAGGAATTTGATTCCATTTAAACTATTTAAGACCTAAAGGTAGACTCCAATGTGAATGGTAAAGGTAAATTAGTGTTCGTTGATGAATCACTATCCTCATAAAAATGAAAAATATAGAAGGTACCCCCACCCCTTAAACATTAAATGATACTAAAAAGTCTAAAGAGGTGTAGGACTCAGGGGGATACATAATCCTTGGGGTAATTATGCTCAAAATAACATAAAATAATGATGGAATCAGATTAAACATTAAGCTAAAAATTTCATTTAGAAAGTGATATTTAAGGTATTTTAGGTATATTTTAGTATTAGTATTGAAGCTGTATGAATGGTATATGTTGTCTTACTATAATTGATAATGAAATTACTAGTTTGGGTGAAATTTGATGGTAGATGAAAAATATGATTTAATATGTTTTATCACGATGATTTATACATATAAAAAGTTGTTTTATGCTACGTAGAATGTGTAATGAATCCACTAAGTGAAGAGAATATAATGGGGATATATTAGGGATAGATCTTGATTATACACATACATATTCTAATATATTGTATCGGTTATTTCATATTTTTGGTTATTAAATGTTATTAAAAAAAGGAGATACTCAATAAATAGTGTCCCCAAAAATGAAAAACATTTAAAATAAACAATTTTGTAATCAAGAGGGAATTAGAGTTGAAGTTAAAAAGGTTGTTTAAGTATTATATATAATTAAAGGAGTCTATGAGATCCCAAATTACATTGAATATAAATAAAATTATCTTGTTGAATTTAACAAGTGGCATAACTAATGTCTAAAATGATATATCATTCACACTTTTTGATTTAATTTTTTTGTTCCAATAATCTTGATGTGAATTTTGATAATAATATGAGTCTATAAATTGAAATATAAAGGATGCTATGAATTTATTGGACATAGTGTGTTACATATAAAACCATGTATGTGTTAGCTAAGACTCTTGTTTACTACATTAAGCTCTTCTTTATTAGGAATATTGATTTTTTGACAACTCATCTTTTAATTGTTTATTATTCCTAGTATATTTCTTAATATATTTATAAAAATATTTTTTAAAAAAATTTATTTTAATAGTTTTATTAGTAAATAATTTTTTATTTGAAAAATAAACATGAAAATATTTATAATTGATATAATTGGTGTAATGAAATGATGCAAAAAATCTATTGACATGGGGGGGATTTCAAGTAAAAATAGATATTTTCACATGGAATTTAGAAGTCAAGGTGGAGTAGAAGTGCATGGAATAATACAATGAATTTCATTTAGAATTAGGGGGAGAGAGAAAATGGAGTTGGATTCTAGGGGATATTTTCTTCTAAATCAAATGGGGAGATAGATAAACCCTTGAGAGTTTGGAGCGGAATGGTTGACAATATGTGATAATTGTACTTTTTTCAATGTAAAAATTGGATTTGTTATTGATTCTTTCAGTATTATTATGGATTCATTCAATATATAATATTGAAGTTGATGTAGTTATTAATATTGTTGTTGAATAAAAATATATGTGTGTAAAGTTGATACCATAATTGTACTCATGATTTGTACTGGAGTAATGGATACATATTAAGATTAGGGTTTTTCAAAAGGATGTTGATCAGATCATGACTGGACCTTTTAACTCTCACCCCCTACCAATGAATTATCTAAAGTGGTGGACAATTCTTAGAGTGATCATCCTCTTTAAAAGGATAAGGCATTCCCCAACAATCTTGAGAAACCCGCTGTCACATATGTCTCAGAATCATTGCATGAGGTGGATAGGAATGCCCACTCTGATTCTAGTGAACCCATGCATGATGATTATGAGCAATATTGTATGATTGAGGAAGACTATTTAAAGTCGAGTGCAAGGAAAGGAAAAAACCAATGATTGATTCAGATGGATACATTACTCCGAGCTACAAAAAGACTCAGAGACGTAAAGATTAATCTAACTTCTAGAGAACAATTATCACTAGATCCTTAGGGGGATCTTGGAAAAAAAAACTATGATTCCACCACAGAAAATGGTTACTGAGCATCCAACGACATCCCCTGATGAAGGAAACATAGACGATACTACAAATATTGAAGAGGAAAACCCCACAATGTAGGATGCATATCAATATAACGATGATGTGAGTGATGAATTAGAATATTGGAAGGAAGAGAAAGATGAAATAGTTTTTAGAAGATACATAGTTGGTGAAATCTCTGCAGATACTGACCTAAAAATCAGAAATAGTATGTTCATGAAGATGGTGGAATGATTCAAGTGACATCAAGATTTTAATTTCAAGGATATTCCATGGAAATGAATTCTCTTCTCTTTAAGATGTCTTATGGATTCCTTGGTTTGATGCATGAGGCTATAGCTCTGTTTCTCTTTGGGTGAGTACTTATTGTCTTTGTAGTTCCGTGGTCTAATTCTTATAGTGATTATCTTGGTTCTTCAAATGTGAAAGATATTTGGATTTTTGGTTTTTTAGTGATTTTATGGTTGGTGTGTGCATTATTCCTAGGGTGGTAGATGGCAGTTTCACTCTCTAAGGTTTTTTCCCAGAATCTGAATGTTGTGTTCTATTGTTTTTTTTTAAAATATTGTTGTGATTTTCTGTTGACCATATGTTTCCCTATACTTGTATCTGCTTCTTCCTATGTTGAATATTGTGGTTTTTTGGAGGTCTTTTGAGGCTGTTTGTGATGTGTTTTAGGAGCTGTTATTTCTAGAGCAGTGACTTGTCTTTTCAGAGAAGGTTTTTTGACAATTTTTCAATGTGGATAATTGGTGGTTTCCTTTACGATGCAACTGTATAGAGACAGATTTGATTAAGAGTTGATGTTTGCTGAATTTTTTTCTGGTGATACTGCATATCAACTTACTGTATTTTTCTTTTATTGCCCGTGTGTTTTTTTGTTAATATTACACACCTAATGAAGGCTTAATCCACCGTAGGATAATATTTAATCTTTTTCCATGAGCTTTTAGGTTCATATTTTATCGTGTACACTTAAAGTATCTTAGAAAAGAATTGAAGATGTCTATATACCTTGATCAATTAATTTTGATAACATGTAATGACCAATTGCCTTAGTGAAACAATTCTCGGGCTACGATTCCTTATATCTAAAGTAATGACCTCAATAAAATGCATGCAAGAGGTGCGCATACTTTTCTTCAATATTTTATTTAATATAGGACTTTCACAATATCCAACCTCATACTGAAAAGGATTGGACTGAGGTTATAGGAAATAGGAAGGATAAAAAAACTGTCTTGGAGAAATCTAACACAAGCATGAAAAAACAGGAGATTTGGAGGAGGAAAACTAGTGATGCATCCTCATCAAAGCACCCTTCTAAGAAATCATGGACTGACATGATTTAAAAGGAGGAACTAGACATTTAAGAGAAGGACTTTGTTGGAGAAATTGCTGATATGGTCTTGCATACTGTCCAACAGAAAGAAAAAGAAGAGGGTGAGGATGCACAAACTGATATAGATAGACAAAATTCTCAGATTTCTACTACAACAAGTACTCTCAATGGCTTCCAATCTACTACTACCTCTGAAGCCACAGAACCCACTGCACTGGACACCTAGCCTGCTACTGATTTTCCTAAGTATACATCTAATTAATGTATTAAGGAGGGGACTTCAACACTGAAAGCCAACACTTAATGACCTGATATAACTAGGGTTGATCATGTGCAAGAGGATAGTAACCACCTGGATAATCAAAATGCCAGTAAGAGCATAATTAACACTATCCATGGAACCGCTAACATAATTCCAGATCTGAAATTTGAGTGTGGAATGGAGGTTTCCAAGCATCTGGACACTGCTATCCAGGACACCTATGCTATGACTACTAACAGTGAAAAACAACATCAACTCTCCTCACCTTCACACAGTGATGAGATGCTGGACAAATCAGCAGTTCAGAATCTAGTTTCAATATGCAGATGGATGATATTAGAAAAACACAACACATGCAAGATGACGATGAAGGTATGGAACTATATCAGACACATACAACCAACAACCCCTACTATGGCTGAATTCACTACTCAGAAACTGGGTGACCAATCTGGGGAATCTGATCACATAAAACCAAAAACAGAATGGATAGTGGCACATAAGGAAATTGAGAACAAAAAAATACACCAATAAGAGGTCTCAATAGGTATGAAAAATAATCATAGCTCTCCTAACCCTTCAAGGACTTTGCAGGGAAAAAATACAGTGACACCTAAAGATCATTCTACCAAGAAATTAAGAAAATCCAAGCGAGGAAAGAATTCCGGAGGTAACAAAAAAAGGGGCCTAGCCCCAAATGTAAGTATAAATAAATATTTTATATTGGAACTATTAGGGTATTGCTAACCCTAACACCATCACAACTTTAAAAAATTATCGTTTTACTCATAAACTGATGCTTTTTGCTATCTCTGAACCTAAAGTCACTTTTACTTATGGATTTAATAGTCTTGAAAAATATAGTTATACTTTTATAGGAGCAACTTCCAATAATAAAAATTGTGATTCTTTGTGGTTCTTTTCACACATCTCTACAGATAAAATTCATATTGTTAATGCTGATTCGCAGTATTTGAAATGTGAAATAAACTTGCATGATAATACTTTCTACTGTACTTTTGTGTATGCCTGCAATAAATATCAAGATAGAAGAACCTTGTGGCATAATATATCCTCCCTTAACAACACTATTCAAGTGCCCTGAGTCATTATCGGTGATTTCAATTCTATCCTTGGAACTAGTGAAAAGATAGGGCCCTTGCACTCAAACACTTCCATTAAAGATTTTAATCACTGTATTGATGATAATAACCTTGTTGAGATTAATATGTTTGGGGCTAAGTATACCTGGTATAGAAGGCAACACAATAGAATTTTAGTAAGTAAACTTGAAAAAGATTTCACAAACTTCAAATCTCTCGATAACTGGAATACCATCTCTAGTATTACTTTACCTAGGATTAATTCTGATCATCATCCAATTTTGGTGAGCCTTAAGACTAGAGACAACAAACCTATTCTTCCTTTTAGATTCAATAATTCCTGGAACACTGTAGAGGATTGTAATAAAATTGTAAAAGACACTTGGAATTCGATCATTTTGAATGATGCCTTTGTCTGTCCAGGGTGGTGTCCAGGAGGGATGGGGGGCTGTCCAGGGGGGTCTGTTAGGGAGGGGGGGGGGGGGTTGTCCAGGAAGGGGGGGGGGGTGTCTAGGAGGGGGGGGGGTCTGTCTAAAGGGGGGGTGTCCAGGAGGGGGGGGGACTGTCAAGGGGGGATGGGGGCTGTCCAGGGGGGATGGGGGGATGTCCAGGGGGGTGTCCAGGAGGGATGGGGGGATGTCCAGAGGGGGAGGGGTAGGGGGGTTTGTTAGGGAGGGGGGAGTTTGTCTAGGGGAGTGGGGTCTGTCCAGGGGTGTGTGCAGGGGGGGTTTGTCCAGGGAGGGTATGGGTGGGTGGGGGGTCTGTCTAAGAAGGAGGAGGGGGGGGGGGGTGTCTTCTTGAATATGTCTTTTGAAACTCAGTAATTTACAATTTCATTTCTGATTATTTAATGTTATCTAATGAGGAATAGAGTTTTGAGAATCTGATGTTGATTTTGTTTCTTTTTAAGTACTTCAATGAGAATATCCAGCTTGAGTGAAAAATATAAGAGGGTGGTTGGCTCATTAAAAAGAATAAAACTACATCATATCATTATAGAGGAGTACTTAATTTGGTTTTTACTTGTTTAGAACAATTCATTCATGATACCACTTATTGGAACTCTTGAAATTCTTGATTTTAGGATGTTATGCTTGTTGAGTGTTTGTTCTTAAACTATTGAATACTTTTCATGCTATTGTTATTGAACTGAATCTGTTTATGATGGTTATTGAAAATATTCTTGCTTATGGTAAAACATGCTTAGTGTTGGGGGGGGGGGCTGTCCATGGGGGTCTATAGGGGGGATGTCTAGGAGGGAGGGGGGTGGTCCAAGGGGGTGTCCAGGGGGGAGGGGGGTTGTCCGGGGGGGGGGTTGTCCATGGGGGGTCTGCAGGGGGGATGGGGGGGGGGTGCTGTCTAGGAGGTGGGGGGAGGGGGGCTGTCCAGGGGGGCTGTCCAAGGGGTCTGTCAGGGAGGGGTGGGGTGGGGGTGGGGGGGGGGTTGTCTAGGACGGAGAGGGATTTCAATGCCGAGCTTCAGAGTTTAGGGGAAATTTTGAACAGGAGTGCCCAGGCCGAGCCGAATCATCTTGCTCAATTGGTTCTGGTCATTGATAACAGGTTTTGAAATTTATTTGATTTCTCTTGTTTCATTGTGTTTTTCAAAACAAGAGCTATGAAATCCCTTCATAAATGAAGATTCTCTTTTTTAATTTTCAAGGTCTTGGGAACTCTCCCACAATCACATCCCCGAGATACTTTATTACGGCAAAAAACCCATGATGATTAGTTTAGCTAAGCCTAATATGGAGTTTGACAAATGGAGTGAATTTAAATGGTCCTCCCTTGGATATTCCTATGTATCACAAAAAGAAAGTGAGAATGAATTTGAGAATCTCTGTATTTTAAAGTATGACAGTATTAGCCCGCGTTCATGTACAGAAAATCAGCAAGACTTCTTAGTTGATATTGGTATCCAAGGAATTGTAATCTCCCTGTATTTTTTTATTCCTATAACTATTACACGAAAACAATAGATATTTTGGATAATCTTGAAGGGGTAATTTCTTAGTGTTCATATAGTTGGGTGATTCTGAGGGCTTTTAACACTATTCTATGGAATGAGGAAAAAACTGGTCCACACATCAATATGATGGAAGATTCTGAATTTTCATCCTATTTCGATAAATATAGCATGGTTGAAGTTACAATTGTGGGTGGTTACTAAACCTGGTGCAGATACACCATCAATGTATTACAATCTAGGAAATTGGATAGATTTTTCTCATACTAATCATGATTTTTGATTTGGTGTTAATCAAAATTGTTATTTTAGTTTCTGTTCAACATGTTAAGCTGCTATAATTTTTACATGAATCTATTCCATGTAATGTCTTGTTATTGTAAGTTTATATTTTTGAATCAATATGTATAGATTTCATTTTATTGTAATACATTTTAGGATTGGTATTATTCAAGTATTCATAATTTTATCTTCTATTTATAGAATAATACCTGTGTTGAACTGTTGTTTTAAAAATTTTAGGGGGGCTGGTGTAGTACAGGGGGAGGTGGGGGGGGGGGGGGGGGTTAGGGGATGGTTGTGGGGGAGTGGTGGTGTATGGGGGTTGGTGAAGGGGTGGGGTGGGAGGGGGCTGGTGCATGGGTTAGGGGAAGGAGTGTGTTGGGGGGTTGCTGTCTGGGGGGGTGTCCAGCAAGGGGGTCCCGCAGGGGGGGCAAGGGGTGTGCAGTGGGGGTGTGCAAGGAGACTGGGGGGGATGCTGTCCGGGGGGGGGGGAGGGGGGGTGTAGTGGGGCAAGGGGGTGTGTAGTGGGGGTGCAAGGGATTTGTGTGTGTGTGTGTGTGGGGGGGGGGTGCTGTCCAGGGGGCAAGGGGACCGGGGGGTGCAAGGGATGTGGGGGGGGGGCTTCCCGGGGGGGGGGGCTGCTGTAGTAGGGGGGTGTAAGGGGTGTGTAGTGGGGGTGTACAAGGGGACCATAGGGTGAAAGGGATGTGTGTGTGGGGGGGGGGCTGCTGTCCAGGGGGGTGTCCAGTAGGGGTGGTGCAAGGGGGGTCCAGCAGGGGGGCAAGGGGTGTGCAGTGGGGGTGTGCAAGGGGATCGGGGGGGGGGGGGTGCAAGGGATGTGTGTGCGTGTGGGGGGAGGGTAAGGGATGTGTAGTGGGTGGGGGTGTAAAAAAGGGGTGGTGCAAGGGGGGTCCAGTAGGGGGACAAGGGGGTTCTATCTAGGGGTGCAAGGGGGTTCTGCAGGGGTGCAAGGGGGGTTTGTCCAGGGTGCAAGGGGGGTCTGTCCAGGGGTGCACCCTTCCAGGGGTGCAGGGGGGGTCTGTCCTCGGTTCCGGGGGGGGGGGGGGCAGGGGGGTCTATCTAGGGGTGCAAGGGGGGTCTGTCCAGGGGTGCAAGGGGGTTCTGTAGGGGTGCAAGGGGGGTTTGTCCAGGGTGCAAGGGGGGTCTGTCCAGGGGTGCACGGGGGGTCTGTCCAGAGGTGCAGGGGGGGGGGGTCTTTCTTGGGTGCGGGGGGGGGGGGAGGCATGGGGTCTATCCAGGGGTGCAAGGGGGTCTATCCAGGGCTTCAAGGGGGTTCTGCAAGGGTGCAAGGGGGGTCTGTCCAGGGGTGCACAGGGGGTCTGTCCAGGGGTGCACGGGGGAGGGGGGCATGTGTAAGGGGGTTCTGTAGGGGTGTAAGGGGGTCTGTCCAGTGGTGCACGAGGTCTGTCCAGGGGTGCAGGGGGTCTGTCCCGGGGGGGGGGGGGTGGATTTTTTTTATGAAATGGGTAGGGATATAGCCACAGTTCATTGAACCATGGCTATAATCTATAACCACAGTTTTTGGGCTTATAGCCACAATTTCAAATTGTGGCTATAGCCCAAATTTCTAGTAGTATGGCTTACTGAGTTTATCTCACACCATATATGGGTCATTGATTCTACCTAGGTAGATTATGTGGATGTAGGTAGGATAGGGTAAATCACATAGTTTTTGATGCTTGAGTTTCTTATAGCATGGGAGTGGGGAAGCACAGGACCGAGATATAAATTGTGAGGATATTGGAGATAAAATTTCGGTCTTTTTCCTCTTTTGATACATGTATTGTATTACATGTCTACTCCCATGTCTACCTACTTACTTTGATGGACATATGACATATCATCATTTTGTATATAATACTAAATGTTAGTCATTCATTATTATTGGATGTTTTATTTTTCATTATCAGTTATTTATTATACTTCCACTACTTATCCATTATTACACCATTGTGCTACTCTGATCATGAGGGTATAGTCTCCCCACTACACCACCTTGGACCCTCGCTATTAATCAGCAGCCTCTGGCATATGGGGAGGCGCACTTTAGTCCATGTTTCCCATCAATTTGGGGTACCTTTCAATGGATTCTAGGCCGGGAAATCACAGTTAGAGAGGTGAGGCATGTCATTGCATGTAAAGTCTAAAGGAGATGAATATTTGATGGTTTCATCATCCTGTAACTGGTGGTTTAACATATGGTGAACTCATGATTTTCACTTATCTTCTACCAAAAAGTGGTTTCAAAGCTTAGTTCACAAAAGGGACTACTCTTAGAATACTCAAGTATCTTTGTTTCAGTTTTTTCCTAGATGTTATTTGATTTAGTGTAACATCTTGAGATTTTAGTATATATTTTCCCTTTAAATAAGTACTATATTGGATAGTTTGTTTTACACTCAATACTGAATTACAATTAATATGTTATTATTTAAAATAAAATTATTTAATTTAACCATTGTAATACAATTGTTAAATTAGTGGGTGTAAATAGAAATAACAAAATTATGAAATCTATGTAGGAAAAAGGAAAGAAATGAAATCAGATTACATAAGTATTCTTTATGAATCTGAATGAAATCAGATTACATAAGTCTTCTTTATGAATATCATTTTTCCAAGCTTGTAAGGGAGATAACTTCACTAGGGTTTTCCCTAGACCAATACCAACCTGAACTCCAACAGTTATGTTTTGAGAAAAAAAGTTTGTGAGAGAAGTTCAAGCTCGTTGAAATTACCATGAGATCCATACTAGCTGAACCGCTACCCACGATGGCCACTGGAGCTTATCTTATCCTTAGGTCTTATGTGGAGATCATAATGGGTTATATAAGTATAAGTTAGGATGATATAAACATATAATTATTAATTTAATAAGTTATTTATATATATAACTTGTATTTTATAAATTTCACAATTCAAATTTTGAAGAAAAATAAATATCATTTTTAATACTAACACACTAATAAAATTCAATTATTATAGCCAAACAACTAATAAGATCATTTTATTCTTAAAATGCATTTTACTAAAAATTTATTTTTATTACACTACGTATTTTTATTTTAAGAAAATAAATATATTATGGTTAAATAATTGTAAATTACATTATTGATATGAATAATATATTAACACTTAACTAATTATCATTTGATAGGAAACAAGAATAAGAACAATTTCCATGTGGAAAATTCATTTTCCTATAAAAACAATTTTCATTACATTTTATGTTTCCATTTAAAATTTAAACTTATATATTTTAGAATTTGAATTTGAAAAAAATGAAAATAAAAATTTTAATTTAGGATGACTTTTTTAAGATTTTTCTGAAATAGTTGATTTTTAGGTGAATAGTAAAAAATACAGTTTTCACCGATACTATTGCATTTATGGCTGCATCATGATATAAGTATGAATTAAAAACTTATAAAACATATTATTTCTCAATAATGAAATTATTTAAGGAGTAAAATTATTAATTTAAATATATTATGTTGAATTTAGAAAACCTATGTTTAACATTTTGGAACTCAAGTGATATTTTATTCCAATAAAAACTATCTTTGGTATTTTATTTTAATTAAATATCCAAGTGATGGATTTTGGTTTTGGATTACTTTGAAAGACACATGACTCTCATTTTATTAGTAATAAACCAATTAATGTTATGAGAATCAACAAGATTTATAATTTTATACTAAATATAATTTTTATGCTTAAATATACACTTAAAAATGGGTTTTAAGAATTATATGCACTAATATTAAAAAAAATATCACCATTGAAAATTTTATTTGATAAAATGATCTTCATATTTTAAATTAGCATGTTAAAATTAGGTAATAAGATCAATTTTAATTTTAGTCATTAAAATAAATTACAAAGGTTAAAAAATGAGTTACCATGGTAAAATTAAATCATATTCATAGTGACTCAATCCTTTTACAAATTTTATTACATGTTTTCTAACATAAATATCCAATAAATACAACAAAATTATTGAGAGGCCTAGTTTCTTTAGAAGACAAGGTACATAAATCATCAACATGACGATAAAATAAAACATATTTAATTTAATTTTCCATAATGAGCTCCTAATTACCTTCAAGCTCATATAACATCATAGGATAACATGAGGAATACATAGATAGAAGGGGTGAGATAAAAAGACTAGTAAGAGAATAAACATGATAATGAAGTATAACATGTGATTCAAACAACATAACATAATATAATAAAAGAGAAGACTCATGGATAATCACATAATATCATAACATGAAGTGCATAGTATCATAAGATCATGTCAATATAGGAAAGTGGAAGAAAAATAAAACATGACATAAGCATAATTCAAGGATAACTGCTAAGACAACATCACATGGTGGACAGAGTCCCATCATGGATTATGATTACTCCCTAATCCCATACATAACATCTAAAGAGACAAAAAAATTTACCAATGCATTGAAGAACTATTTGGGTGCACCCATCATAACATGTAAATGATTATTTGTGCCAAAAAATGAAATCAATCATAAGGCATAAATATAATAGTTATCCATGGAAAAAAATGGGTTGCATAATCTTGCCTCATGTCACAATCAAATGATATTTTAGTAAAGATTCCAAAGAGAAGAAGGAATTAAATATTATGGATGTTAATATTTGATTACATAAGAATAGGCCTCAAAATATTGTGTTAATTTGGGAATAAATACTTTAAATGGTCATTACATAAAAGGATTAAGGGATAGAAGAGTTCCCCTTGACCGGGTTTGATTTTAAAGAAGGCATTTGAGAAATGAAGTCAAGGCATGTATTACCCCATAAAAAAAGGAAGAATAAGATAGGTATACATGTAATATACATATATATAGAATTTAGAATCATTAAATAACATAAAATATATAGATAAAGTGAGTTAGAGAGAGAAATTTCATAACCCAAAGAAAAAGGGTGGTTAAGAGATATCTCTTACCTTTGGTTCCAGAATCATTATTCTCTTGAACTTAACATCCCGTATAATAAAATTAGATTCATTAATTACTTAATTAAAAATATTTTACATATATATTTGATTTAATATAATTTTATTATGTTCATTTATTTTCATTTTTATGAGATAAAATGTTTAATTTTGTTGTTCTGAGAGCGTTCGATTCATGGTTCCAAGGTCAGATCACTTGTGGATAATTATTGATATTATTGTTAAATGGGAATATGAATCCAAAAGTGAAATAAAATTGTATTAATTTAATTTCAGAAACTAAAATGGTTCTAAATACCCATATTTTTTTCTAACATAGGGATTATTCTTTTAGTAAAAACACAAATGTTATATGGTTAGTTTATTTAAGTCATTTTACCAACCATCATGAACTAGATTCGTTTTATTTAATTAAATGATTATAAAAATATTAAAAAACTTGGAATAAGTTATACTATACTTATTATAATCATATTTAACCATATTTTCTTTATAACTAGCCTTAAAGGTGGTGGGAAAAAATGAAGTGCGTTGTTCATGGAGGTGGTGAACCAACCATATTGTAAACTACATTTTCATTTTAGAATCTAAATAAGGGAGGGTAGAATATGTATATTCTACCAAAATAGTATATTTAGTATACTGATGTTACTATGTCTAGGTGTATAGATATAATATGGGGTGGTAGAATAAGAGTAAAATTAAAAGATATTTAGTTTAGTGTTTACCTCCCCATTTGGTTGTCTCTTTTTAAGATACCCATTAAGGCTCCTTAGAATGGTCTTTGGATGAGACCAAAAACACTAGTATGTAGGGGAGAGTATTAGGAATGTAATTGGGTAGAAATTTGGTGTAACTCCCAGACCCCAGTTACCCAGAGTCGGTGAATTATTTTAATACACTGGCATGATTATAAGGAATCAAGTCCCGAAGGACTGATCGGTTTAGCAGTCTTGGAAAATAGATTACATACATGAATGTTACATTACACTTTATAATATAAAAAACAACATAAATAATCCTTTATGAATTCCATTATTCCCTTGGCTTAACCCTTCATATCAATCACAATACACTTCTTGGAATCCTGGGAAAAATAAAACATAGAAAGGGGTGAGCTCAAATGCTCAGTAAGGATAACAATACAGTGGAAAATTTAATAAATAAGCATAAACATTTAAGGCAATGTATAACTAAAACAAAAGCCTTTAAAACTTTAACTTCAGCATAATATGGCAAAAATAAAATGAAGTAATTCCATTTACTTATTCACATGGATATTCTACTAGTCTAATAATCACATGCAATATCACTAACCACTTTCATAATGATGGAATGCATAATGCCAGACTATCATAACCACACAGTCAAGGCCTTATGCCAAGACTACAAATAATATTTTGTCAAGGCCTTGTGCCAAGACACTAGTTTGTCTCATGAGACCTACCGATGCATCGAGGAGCTATAGCAGGCTCCACCCGTCACTTACTAAGTCCAATGCATTCCACATATGAAAATTTTTAAACATAACATAAACATTCGTATTAAAACTGGCATACGAAATGTCAATACTTTACCCATAAACCATGAATGGTATAAAAATAACACATCCACAGTTAAACATATCACAAAACCTTAATACAATACGGAAAATTTATTTCATAATAAATCATCTTCAAACAAGTTTAAAATTCATTAAAGGTTTTTTACATCGATAAAAATGATTTGTAAAATTTTTTGAGAGAAATATCACTTTTTCATGAAAACATTTAAAAGTCACACAATTTAGAAAGGAATACATTTAAATACATTTTTGAATAAAAGTTTCCCATACCACTTTGAAACTTTTGAAAGTAATTAACATTTTAAAACATTCATGTCCATTTAAATAAATCCTTAAAACCATTTTGAAAACATGGACATTAATGAGAATGATTTAGAAGAATAAATCTTTAAAACATTTAAAATGATGTTTTAGTAAAAAGTACCTTAAAATAATACACTTGAAAATTATTTTATGAAACATGGACATGGATAATAAATATTCCCATTTAGATACTTACGTAAAAACAACCTCGGATAATAAAGAGATTGTGAAATTAACCCTTACCAATTTGGTAACTTATGAAACATACACCCTATGAAAGAAGTATCATAAAATGAATATGTAAATACACGTAAATTAAAGTGTATTAAATAATTAATACAATTATGGGCAGTACATACACCACAGAAAAGGTAATAGTGGCAATATTGCATGAATCTCACGGGAATAAGGAGTGAGATGAAAACCCCTTACCTTGCACTTTCCTTTAGTCGAGGGTACGTTTAACCTCCTTTATGAAGACTATAGTATGTTATTAAATTAAAACAGAACCATATTAATATTTATGATATCATACATTATTAATTTATGACTTTATACTACCCATTTAATAATAATTTCCATGTTATATTAATATTTCGGGTAATAATCGCTTTCTTTATCGTACGTGTTTTAACTTGTTACTCTTGATTGTATCACTTAGATCAGGATTTAAATAATTCAAAAATATAAAACATTATTTATATATCATATTTATTTAGAATATAAATATGTATAATATAAATATATATGAAATGGAAAACACAATTTATGGAGACAGTAGTCCGTACGTACTCATAAACGGTGTTTCCGTTTTCATATAGTATTGAACGGAAGTAAGTGAATAAGATATATATTTGTACATAAATACTTATATATATAAATATATATATCTCCAGTAGAATTATTATTTCATATATTACACACTTATTATTAATATATATTTTTATAATCATCGATGAATGGTGAACTTGAAAATGAATCTCATCGCGTCGTGGAGACGGTAATCGGTACGTACGCACGAGCAAAAATATCATTCTTTTGATATTAAAATAATATATAATTGGATGGTATACCATATATACATAATAATTATCATGTTATATTTATTATTTACATCAAATACACATCATTATTATACTCATCCAAATAATAATGTATTGAATAACAATTACACCACAACGTGGAGACGGTAAGCCATACGTACGCACGTATGGTGACATGTCATTCAAAGGGTGGATAGAATAATAAATTTGGTTGTACCATAATTATAATATCATCATAGTATATAGAAGTTACTGGATTTATTATTTTAGAATGGAAACAATAAATAAAAAGGAATTGGAAGAAGAAAGAAACTTGAAAAAGGGTGGTGAAATCATTACCTCTTCTTTAGGTTCTTCCTTTTGATTTGATCAAAAGAGATCGTTAGGTTAGCTTTCTGATCAAAATAAGGCCTCTAGGTTTAAGGGAGGATATTTTAGAGGGTATTTGGTCAGGGTTTGATTGATCAAAATGGCTTAGAAGGTGTGAATTAGAGTTAATGGGGAGTGTCCTTTTATAAGAGGGGTGGGGGGCACCTTAGAAAAAACATAAAATATTATTTTATAATAAATTCATATTCGGTTTATAATGGCTAAAAATTGATTTATTTCTAGGATAAGGTGGTTATGTGTCGAAAAATACTCAACCAACAGGTTTTAGACAAGTTTAGGTAAACATTTTAACCTTATCTTTTAGATTTAGCTCTTAGTTAAATAGTTTAACTTTTACCGTGTCTTCTTGTATTCTTACTCTATATGGTTAATAAACTTACTATAAACTTCCAAGAGAACCTCAAGTGAATCATTAATGACATATATAATATTATTTATGCTCTTTGGATGAACCTTACATTTTTAGGAATATTATATCAACCAATAATATAGTATTTGTTTTAAACATTGATTTATGTCAATTTTGACACTATTGGGTATTTTATTTTTGTGAAAGTCATACCAAGTTGATTACTTCTAAAAAGATACATTGAATCATCTCTAACATGTCATATTAACCTAAAAAATTCGTGGATTTCATAAAAACTTTGAAATTATATTTATTTTAATATTTATAATACCATTTATTTGGTTCTTTCATTAATAAGGAAATTACTGCATCATCATTTATCATTAATAAATTTAATTATTTAATCTCTAAAAATTATAAATAAAATACCATTATGTAGTAAATATTTTTATCTTTATAATTAATATTTATAGTCGAATTTATCTTATGTGTAACCCTATATTAAAATTTTTTTAGTTATTAAACTTTGAATTTAACACTTTTAACTCTTCTTTGAATTAAATAATAATAAATGTCCTAATCTAATTCAAGTGGACCAAAGAGGTTCATATTTTATTCTAAGGTTGTTTTTGTTCGAATTAAACTTATAAAATAGAATTAAGGCATGTGTTAGGGTAATAGTGACATCATTTTTACCCTTAATTACCCTATTTACTTTTAATCGTGGTAAATAAAAACAAAAAGTTACTATTCACCAAAAATTATTTTCATCTTATTGAACCACATTTTACTACTTGATATTAACCATGTCTCTCATATTTTTGAAATTCCCCTCACAGAAGCTGTAAAATTATGTTTTATATGAATTTGAAAATTCTCATAGGAGATGGGTAAAAGACGGTGAAAAGTTCAATAAAATTTTTATATATCTAAAATTATTATAAAATGACTCCAATGAATTACATTGAACTTATATAGGTATTATGTATCTATTTTTACCTAAAATAAATTTAAATAAAGTAGATAATTATTTAAATAAAAATTCGGTTTTAAACTATAACTCAGTGTTTTTCACTATTCATCAAAAATTAAAATTTTTCAGAAAAATACCAAAAATTTACCCTAAGCTAATTTTGATATTCCTAATTCAATAATGAAGTCTATTTTACCAAATTCAAAACATATAAGTTTCATTTATTAATTTAAAATTAATTCTCGCTGTCAAAACCAAAAGGCGTATTTTTAAGAAATAAGAACTATCAAAAGTTTGACACTTGTTTATGTCCAATTTCAAATTGAAATTACTTAAAATAACTAGAATTGTATTAAATGATAAAAATATAATCTATTTATACTTCCAAACCATTAAAATTTATAATTTAACACTATAATTTTTTTATTAAAAAAGTGGTTTTCAGTTAAAATATAGTATTTTTCACTATTCACCCAAATATGAAAGTTATCAGAAAAACACCAAAATTTTATTGAATCTAAATTCTTATGTCCCGATTCTAAATAAGAAGTTTATTTTGTAAAATTAAATATATAAAAGTTTCAAATATTGGATTTAAAAAGGGTTCACCATTAAAAGGCGTTAAAAGTATACTTTTTTTGAAAAATACTTCTTTTATCTGAAAAAATGAATTAGTTCTTACATTATGTCTAAGAAACTCATAATATGAATTCTAAAATTATAAGGATTATATATAGTTAAAAATTCATTTAATATTATTCATAACTACTTTTGAACGGCTAGTTTGGTAAGTCGTGGTGTGCTTGAACTCGATGTTGAATGTAGTGTAAGTTATTGAATTAATTTGAAGAAATAACTTACTATGAAATATTGGGATGTTACGTTCTTACCTCCTTCAATAAATTGTGTCCTCACAATTTGAAATTCTTTTTCGAAAATAAAAGGTTGAAAATAGAAAATACCTTTGTGGGAAAACCCACATCGGAAATTGGGTTAATAAAATTTAGTCTTAATAAGAGGAAAAGGGGAATGAAAAAGTCACCACCAAATTATGATCTCGATGAAGAGAACATTGGTGGAAATTATAGACACATAATTGGAGGAAAAACATAAATATTTGTAGGGAGTTATTGAGGTCATCAATTACAAAAAATTGTAGAATTGTGGGCCTTGAAGCCACCAATCTCTGATGATTTAAAATATCATCGGTTCAACAAAACATAAGGTATTAGGATAACACATTTTTAGTTTTAAGACCCCTTACCTAAAGTTTAAGAATTAATTTCTTCATAGAATAAGAGAAGAAAAAATATATACTTGACAAGTAGAGTTCCATCCTTTAACTAATTTCTACCACAAACTCATCTTTCACTCTAAAAGATAATAGAAATTATAAAAAATATTCTATTTATCCTATTCGTATAGGGTTACAAAAATAAAATGAATTTATAATTCACCTATCAGACCCTTAAAAAAAACTACATTATACAATATAGGTACTTCACGTAGTCCAGTGGTAGGTAATAAATCCCAATCGCATAATAATTGCAGGTTCAATTCCCATAACTTTGTCCGACGCGACGGGTTGTCACACGGTCTGCGTGTTGTCATTTTTATAAAAATCCAAAAATAACATTAACAATAGTATCTTAATCCATTCAAACCTTTACACTTATCCAAAATAAATCTATCCAAACTCACTGTCCAAAATTTATAAGGAAGTTAAACGTAATGAAGTTTCTTTTTTCCATGTAATAACATGTGAACACCTTCATCATGTATTATTTTAAAACACCGCAACATCCTAAATTACCATAAAACCTTATTTATTATATTCATGTTCCTTTATTACTTATAGAATATAGGATATAATCCTTCTAAACAAAAAATATTTTAAACTCCAACAATGATGGAATATACAAATCATAATCAGTTTCAAGGAAGTCAAGAATATCTAATATAATTTATCCAAATCAACCATATATTATTCCAATATCACTACCTCATTATCAGAACCATATTAAGGATTAACTTTCCTTCAACCATGTATTTTCCAAAAATTTTAGCTTACTATTAAGTCACTTTTCTTAAAACCATATAATCTCAAATCCTCAATAAAATAGTACTGCAGTACAATCCTTATTTATCTCCATAATTCATGTAACCAGTATACTATTGATACAACACTCAAATGAAATAATTTTTTAATAACAACATAAGAAAACTAGTCATTATTCTTCATCTGAGGTAGTATCATAACTTGATTATTATCCAATAACATCATTTTCGGTATACTCTTATGAATGGGACATTGATTCGCGTAGCATCTCAACGCTTTGCAGATGAAGCATTTTACATTTGAAAACTTTTTCTTACCCTTTCAATCAGGTACTTGGTGTCCTTTTTCTCCACACTTATAACAAACTCCCATTCCCTTCAAGCATTTACCAAGGTGATTCATTCCACATTTATCACATATTGGAAAATCCTTCTTTCCCTTTTTCCCTTTATCCATCTTTCTTTCTACCATCCTTTTCTTCTCTGGCTTCCATTCAAATCCATAGGATTTAGAGAATTCTTTACTGGTCTTATTAACACATGATACTATTTATTAATATGATGATAATATGTTGGAGACTATTTCATTTCTAAATTTTGGCTTAATACCATGAATGATATGACCATTCATACTCTTTGGATCATATGTATTGCTGGAGTTTTCATTCCTTCTACTGGGCGCCATTTCTAAACAATGGCATACACTAGGTCATTTTATGAATCACAATTCACAATTCCAAACATGTAAAATACCTAACGTAAATTGAATAGTTTATGGATATAATCCATAATAACAAAAAAAAATTCTTTGAGGAGGTACATACTCATAAACCCTTCATAGTGGTTTGTAAAGAAAATGAGAATTATCCTAAGCATATCCCCCGGGAGTGTCGTAACCAAGAGTGCAGAAAGGCCTGTTTTCGAGCACCAGTTCCCATTCAAGTCTAGCTCAAATCAGTGTGTTTGGGTTTTACCACTAGGTACATCTGTTCCAGAGCCACCTCTACCGGCTCGTATCCAGACAGGGATATATTTGCTTGGAAAACTCACAAAATCTTTACATTACCAAAATTCTAGGATGTTCTTCTATACTAATCTTCAAACTCTATCTTACGGTAATGTGCTCTAATTAGAGTTTATCTAAATCTAGTTTCCAAGGTTATTTCTAAAATTCCTCTGATACCAACTATAACGCCCCAAGCCTCGAAGGACCGATCAATTTAGCAGTTTTGGAAAATAGATTACATACATGAATGTTACATTACACTTTATAATATAAAAAACAACATAAATAATCCTTTATGAATGCCATTATTCCCTTGTCTTAACCCTGCATATCAATCACAATACACTTCTTGGAATCCTGGGAAAAATAAAACATATAAAGGGGTGAGCTCAAATGCTTAGTAAGGATAACAATACAATGGAAACTTTCATAAATAATCATAAACATTTAAGGCAATGTATAACTAAAACAAAAGCCTTAATACTTGAACTTCAGTATAATATGACAAAAATAAAATGAAGTAATTCCATTTACTTATTCACATGGATATTCTACTAGTCGAATAATCACATGCAATATCACTAACCACTTTCATAATGATGGAATGCATAATGCCAGACTATCATAACCACATAGTCAAGGCCTTGTGCCAAGAATACAAATAAGATTTTGTCAAGGCCTTGTGCTAAGACACTAGTTTGTCTCATTAGACCTACCGATGCATCGAGTAGCTATAGCGGGCTCCACCTGTCACTTACTAAGTCCAATGCATTCCTCATATGAAAATATTTAAACATAACATAAATATTTGTATTAAAATTGGCATAATAAATGTCAATACTTTACCCATAAACCATGAATGGTATAAAAATAACACATCCACAGTCAAACATATCACAAAACCTTGAATACAATACGGAAGATTTATTTCATAATAAATCAACTTCAAATAAGTTTAAAATTCATTAAAGGATTTTTACATAGTTGAAAATGATTTGTAAAACTTTTTGAGAGAAATATCCTTTTTTCATGAAAAAATTTAAAAGTCACACAATTTAGAAAGGAGGAAATTTAAATACATTTTTGAATCAAAGTGTCCCATACCACTTTGAAACTTTTGAAAGTAATTAACATTTTAAAACATTCATGTCCATTTAAATAAATCCTTAAAACCATTTTGAAAACATGGACATTAATGAGAATGGTTTAGAAGAATAAATCTTTAAAACATTTAAAACGATGTTTTAGTAAAAAGTACCTTAAAATAATCCCTTTGAAAACTATTTTATGAAACATGGACATGGATAATAAATATGTCCCTTTATATACTTACGTAAAAACAACCTCTAATAATAAAGAGATTGTGAAATTAACCATTACCAATTTGGTAACTTACGAAACATACACCCCATGAAAGAAGTATCATAAAATGAATATGTAAATACATATAAATTAAAGTGTATTAAATAATTAATACAATTATGGGTAGTACATACACCACAGAAAAGGTAATAGTGTCAATATTGCATGAATCTCACGAGAATAAGGAGTGAGATGAAAACCCCTTACCTTGCACTTTCCTTTAGTCTAGGGTACATTTAACCTTCTGTATGAAGACTATAGTATGTTATTAAATTATACAAGAACCATATTAATATTTATGATATCATACATTATTCATTTACGACTTTATACTACCCATTTAATAAAAATTTCCATGTTATATTAATATTTCGGGTAATAATCGATTTCTTTATCGTACGTGTTTTAACTTGTTACTCTTGATTGTATCACTTAGATCAGGATTTAAATAATTCCAAAATATAAACCATTATTTATATATCATATTTATTTAGAATATAAATATGTATAATATACATATATATGAAATGGAAAACACCGTTTATGGAGACGGTAGTCCTTACGTACGCATAAACACTGTTTCCGTTTTCATATAGTATTGAACGGAGGTAAGTGAATAAGATATATGTAAGTACATAAATACTTATATATATAAATATATATATCTCCAGTAGAATTATTATGTCATATATTAAATAATTATTATTAATATATATTTTTATAATCATCGATGAATGGTGAACTTGGAAATGAATCTCATCGCGTTGTGGAGACGGTAATCCGTATGTACGCACGAGTGAAAATATCATTATTTTGATATTAAAATAATATATAATTGGATGTTATATCATATATACAGAATCCTTATCATGTTATATTTATTATTTATATCAAATACACATCATTATTATACCCATCCAAATAATAATGTATTGAATAACAATTACACCACAACGTGGAGACGGTAAGCCATACGTACGCACGTATGGTGACATGTCATTCAAACGGTGGATAGAATAATGAATTTGGTTATACCATAATTATAATATCATCACAATATATAGAATATATTAGATTTATTATTTTATAATGGAAACAATAAAGAAAAAGGAAGTGGAAGAAGAAAGAAACTTGAAAAAGGGTGGTGAAATCATTACCTCTTCTTCAGGTTCTTCCTTTTGATTTGATCAAAAGGGCTCATTAGGTTGAATTTATGATCAAACTAAGGACTCTAGGTTGAAGGGAGGATAGTTGAGATGGTATTTGGGCAGGTTTTGTCCAAGCCAAATGGCTTAGAAGGTGTGAATTAGAGTGAAGGGGGAGTGTCCTTTTATAAGAGGGGTGAGGGGCACCTTAGGAAAAACATAAAATATTATTTTATAATAAATTCATATTCGGTTTATAATGGCTCCAAATTGATTTATTTAGAGTATAAGGTGGATATGGGTCGAAAAATACTCAACAAATAGGTTTTATACAAGTTTAGGTTAACATTTTAGCCTTATCTCTTAGATTTAACTCTTAGTTAAATAGTTTAACTTTTACCGTGTCTTCTTGTATTCCTACTCTATATGGTTAATAAACTTACTATAAAATTCCAAGAGAACCTCAAGTGGATCATTACTTACATATATAATATTATTTATTCTCTTTGGATGAACCTTACATTTTTATGAATATTATATCAACCAATAATATAGTATTTGTTTTAAACATTGATTTATGTCAATTTTGACACTATTTGGTATTTTGTTTTTTTGAAAGCAATCCCAAGTTGATTACTTCTAAAAAGATACATTGAATCATCCCTAACATGTCATATTAACCTATAAAATTCGTGTATTTCATAAAAACTTTGAAATTATATTTATTTTAATATTTATAATACCATTTATTTGATTCTTTCATTAATAAGGTAATTATTGCATCATCATTGTATCATTAATAAATTTAATTATTTAATCTCTAAAAATTATAAATAAAATACCATTATGTATTAAAGATTTTTATCTTTCTAATTAATATTTATAGTCTAATTTATCCTATGTTTAACCCTATATTAATTTTTTTTTATTTATTAAACTTTGAATTTAACACTTTTAACTCTTCTTTGAATTAAATAATAATAAATGTCCTAATCTAATTCAAGTGGACCAAAGAGGTTCATATTTTATTCTAAGGTTGTTTTTGGTCTAATTACACTTATCCAATAGAATAAATACATGTGTTAGGGTAATAGTGACATCATTTTTACCCTTAATTACCCTATTTACTTTTAACCGTTTTAAATAAAAGTAAAAAGTTACTATTCACAAAAAATTATTTTCATCTTATTGAACCACATTTTACTCCTTGATATTAACCGTGTATCTCAGATTTTTGAAATTCCCCTCACATATTGGTAAAATTAAGTTTTATATGAATTTGAAAATTCTTATAAGAGATGGGTAAAAGACGGTGAAAAGTTCAATAAAATTTTTATATATCTAAAATTATTATAAACTAACTCTAATGAATTACATTGAACTTATATAGGTATTATGTATCTATTTTGATCTAAAATAAATTTAAATAAAATAGATAATTATTTAAATAAAAATTCTGTTTTAAACTATAACTCAGTGTTTTTCACTATTCATCAAAAATTAAAAGTTTTTAGAAAAATACCAAAAATTCACCCTAAGCTAATTTTGATATTCCTAATTCAATAATTAAGTCTATTTTACCAAATTAAAAGCATATAAGTTGCATTTATTAATTTAAAAATAATTTCTGCTGTCAAAACCAAAAGGCGCATTTTTAAGAAATAATAACTATCAAAAGTTTGACACTTGTTTATGTCCAATTTCAAATTGAAATTACTTACAATGACCGGCATTGTATTAAATGGTAAAAATATAATCTATTTATACTTAAAAACCATTAAAATGTATAATTTAACACTATAATTTTTTTTGATTAAAAAAGTTGTTTTCAGTTAAAATATAGTATTTTTCACTATTCACCCAAATATGAAAGTTATCAGAAAAACACCAAAAATTTATTGAATCTAAATTCTTATGTACCGATTCAAAATAAGAAGTTTATTTTATAAAATTGAATATATAAAAGTTTCAAATATTGGATTTAAAAAGGGTTCACCATTAAAAGGCGGTAAAAGTATATTTTTTTTGAAAAATACTTCTTTTATCTGAAAAAATGAATTAGTTCTTACATTATGTCTAAGAAACTCATAATATGGATTATAAAATTATAAGGATTATATACAGTTCAAAATTCAGTTAATACTATTCATAACTACTTTTGAACGGCTAGTTTGGTAAGTCGTGGTGCGCTTGAACTCGATGTTGCGTGTAGTGTAAGTTATTTAATTACTTTGAAAAAATAACGTACTATGAAATATTGGGGTGTTACATTTGGCAAGCACCAAGGCTTAGAAGTTGTGAGGAGAAGGGCGGTATTTATAAGGGGATGAGAGGAGTGTTTTTTTGAATATTATATTCATTAGTTTAATATTTTGGATCAAGACTACCAATAGTGTTGATTATTATGACTATATAAAGTAAATGGAGCATGTTAGTTTGAACCAATTGGTACTTACATCATCCATGACTCAAAAATTCATGCATTTAGCTTATAATGCTAAATACTGTATTTTATCGTATTTCACTATTCACTAAAAATTCAACTATTTTAGAAAAATACAAAAAATTAACCCTAATAATTGTTTGATGCATAGATTCCAAAAATTAAGTCCATTTTATGAAAATAAATTTCCAAATATGAGAAATTTAATTTTTAAATAAGATCCTCATTTATTTGAAAAAACATCCATTTTAATACTATGATCAATTTTCCGACCATTTGAAAAATTACTTATGGTCTCATAAAATTATATTACAAATTAATGTTAATTTATAAATACATTTAATGAAAATAAACCTTCTTTTAAATCATTATATTTATTATAAAAGTGAAATTAAAAAATTTATATTTTACAAAAACATAAACACTTAATTTATTATTTTTAAAACATTTACTCACTTGTATCAGCATCTGAATATATTATATTTTAATTTTATAAGATACCTAAATATTATTTTACACTTCCATAGGTGAGTTTACTATTTTAATGGTTGGTTTACTATTCCCAATGATCATATTACTATTCTAATGATCATATTACTATTCCAATATTTTGATTACTATTCCAACAGTCAAATTTGTAACGGTATCATGGGATCACTACATCTTATAAATAACTTTCATTTAATTAATTATTCATTAAATTCTATTATATATATATATATAATATTTATATTTTTCATTTTTAAAATTCATATTTAATTACTAACATCTTGTGTTATTTCTACAGTATTGTTTGTGAGTGTGATTATTATGGGGGATCGAGCAGATCCAAATTTTCCTATTATTGCCATCTTATTATATATTTTTTGTCCCATTTTAATACTTTCAATTCTTATGTCCATATTAATTACATAAATGTAATGTTTAAATTAATATAATAAAATATAGTTGGTTTTATCATGTGGTGTGTGTGAATTATATAATATTTTATTACTTAATATGAAACAACTATATATAATTTGAGGGATAATTCTATTGAAAAAATTCTAGTTTGTTACACAGTGAGGTATATATTACTTTAAATTATGTCTAAACCCCTAACTTTTTTCCTTAAAGAGTGTCCAAGGGAGTAGGGGAGGCCTCAAGATTGACTTGAGAGGGTTTGGAGCATAAAACTTCAGTTTTGGGGGAAAAATAGGGCACATGATTAACATTAACCATAAACCCCAACTATGTGGTTTGGAAAAGGAGGAACATGTTTTCTTAAAATGTGTGTGTGTGGGGGGGGGGGGGGTCTAGAAATTTTGTAAAAACCTATAATTTATTACAAAGGCATTTCACACCATTTGTGCATGATTTGTTTAGCTGTACACTTAACCGTGTGAAGTGTGGTGTTTATAGATAGTGGGGTTTTCATAGTTGGAACATGATTTAGACAACCATGCATCTAAACTATGCTCCCTAAGTATTTACCATAGTCATATTAATTTTTTTTAAATTCTAGTGATGTGACTTTAACCAGTTGTTGTGGGTAACCTAAATTTTCATTCTAAGATTTGAACCAAGTCCTTGGCATGATATACAACCTTCAAACATGTTTTTATTATTAAGGAAAAAGGGTTGGGATTATGGGAAATTTTTTTAGGATTATAAATTTTACTAAAACATTATAATTGGAAATGTGGGTTGGGTTAGTGTTTTATTTTTAGTAATTGGAATTGGAAACTTGTTCTCACTTAATTGAGTGTTTTGAAATAGAATTATTTTTTAAAAGTGGAGTGTGGTTTTGGAAATGGTATTGGTAAATATTGATTGGACCCTTGTACCTTTAAATGTTTATTGTGTTACAAATATGATGACTTTATTATAAAACTTGGAGTGAACATGACCCATGGGGTGGATGCTGATATTGATAGTTAAACCCAAGGTAAACAGGACCCCTGGGTGGACATCGATATTTATAGTTAAACCTGGGGTGAACACTCCCCCCAGGTGGGTGAAGGGCCTCGAGGATGGGTATATTACCCCTGGGTTTTGTTTTGGACCAAGAGTGGGTATATTACCCCTAGTTAGGAGTGGATTGGATTGGTGTGGTCTCCATGACATGCTCAGAGGCATCCAAAATTGGTCAAAGTAAGTGAGTCTGACCTTGGATGTCATCACAGAGCCTAGGTTTGGATTTTTTATTCTTCCAATTATTTAAATTGTTCATATATAGAACCATCACATGCACTTACTATTTCAAATTGGATTATTTAGGGAATACATTGGCAGTGTCCTACCGATTTATACTCATATCTTGTTCAGGATTCCATTTAGTACCTAAGAAGATTTCATGGATGTGTGTAGGGATAAGGAAAAATTCCTGATGACTGATACATGATTGTATGCTAGGATGGAGCTGGGGGATTGATGTTAGGTTAGAGCTCATGCCACTTTATTAGTCTTGTAGTTTTGTTTCACTTTTGTATTTGTTGTATATGACTGGTGGAATGTTTTTCCTTTGACTATCTTGTACCATCATTTAGGATATTAGATAGGTTATTTTTTTATTTGGATCTTATATGGATATTAGCCTATGATCTTATATGATGTATGTTATTCCCCTTATTTCCATTTTTGATTCACTCTGACCATGAGGGTATAGTCTCCCCAAGGTATATAATTAGACCTTCATCGCTAGTGAGTAGCTTATGGAATATGGGGAGGCACACCTGAGGTTATGTAGAATTCCATCAGTTCAGGCACTGATCAGTGGTCTGAGGGAGAGGGACATTATAAATAAATTTAATTTATTGGGATTAAATACACAACACTTAAAAAAATAGTTCTTTGAAAAACAACCCCTTTAACAATGAATGATTTTAATCATATTACATTATTTACTTATTCTCTAATCATTAAATTTCATCAATTCATAGGTATTATAACATATCAAATCCTTATTTAAAATAAATAATATGTATGGAGTTATAATACATGTTTTTATAATAATTTTTTAATTAATTATTATCTTTTTATTTACATGAGTTTTTAAATATCTTGTAATTTTCTTAATGATTCTTCACACAATTTTTATCTTACACTGTAATATAATATGATTTTTTTCATTTTAATTCAATGTTGTGAGTGAATCAATCTATACAACATATTATTTATTTAATGGAAAATTACATATTTAAATCTCAGGCTGTTACATTTTCCCCTCTTATCAAAATTTCATCCTCACAATTTAAATTTGTTCTCACCAAAATGAATATATATTGAAATTGAAATAATATAATATGTAGATTTTATCATGATAAATAATTTCTAAGTTAATATTAGGAAACTTAATATTTCTTACTTAAAATGTTTCTTAAACCATGTATATACCATTATAAGACTCATACTTATGAACGTGTTTCCAAAATAATACCTTAATAGATGGGAGATATTTTCCATTTAATATTAAATATATTTATCTTCCCCTTAATTAATTTTTAGGAATACTTTTACCATTAAGATAAAGAATATGAAAAAATATACATAATTGACTTATTTTCATTCTATAATCATAATTTCATCCTTCGGTTGTGTTTCAATCAGTTTTACACCTATTCTATATCTCATATTCTAAATGATGAATAATCATGATACATTTTTCATAACTAAATCACAAAAACCAACTTTTAATGGATCATCAAATCCAAAAAGGATGGAAAGTCATTTACTAAAACCAAAATGGTTAGCATAATTTAAGATAATACTCAATATGAATAAATCATCGAGTGAGAAAGTAATAAATTAATCTCTAAATCATCAATAATAAAACCCAAAGTTCAACTTAAGTCATTTCCAAAAACTCTTCAAAATACGCTCAACCAAATTAAAAACCCAAAAAATCAGAAGGATTTGATCACATAATCTTTAAAAATAAACTTTACTTTTATCTCAAAAAATATTAAACCTTATAATCTATATCCTAAACCCAAAAATAATGGAAGTCTATACTTTCCAAAATATAATGAATCACCGTGACACCAAATTACTCTTTGATCCCGAAGTTTATTCATACCACTCAAATTATATTTCCAAAAATTATTTACCCCGTTATGCCAATTAACCATAATAAAATCACATACTAAATCAAATGGTAATCTATACCTCAATCATATATTCTTCATAAGACCTAATAAAAAACTCCCCAAATATCATTAATAATCTCCAAATCCAACCACATAATACCTCAAAAGGGGCATGTATACCTTTAAATTTATGATCAAACTTAAACTTATCAACCCATAACAATATCCAAAACTCTTAAAAATTCTTAATTAATAACATCCTAACTTATAAAGTTATATAAACCCGACTCTGATACCAATTGAGATACCCCAAATCCGCACTCTCAGATCCGGTTCTAAAAAAATGTTCTTAAAATATTGGATTTGATATAAATAGATGTGAATCAATTTTAAAAATCCATAATTAAAATGTTAAAAGGAAATA
This sequence comes from Viscum album, assembly GCA_963277665.1. Taxonomy (NCBI): domain Eukaryota; kingdom Viridiplantae; phylum Streptophyta; class Magnoliopsida; order Santalales; family Viscaceae; genus Viscum; species Viscum album. Next base: position 1,647,380,808 of record OY728164.1, read on the forward strand.
CCAAGTCACTTACACACCCAATACCTCTTAGGTTTAGAGTTTTAGAGAGTTAGAAAAAACCCATTACTTAAGAAAACCCATACCTATTCCATCAAATGGACATTTTTTCCATTATACCTGATATTCCTTATTTTACATTACATAGTCAACATCTCTAAAATAATTCTCTACAAATGAAACCTTTATAGACATATCATATATATTAATTTTCATCTTAACCTGGGGAAATGAATACGTAAGAGAAGGGTGATCTCAAACACTCATTAAGGTTAAACATAACCAATAAAACTTGAATATCATAAGTGATCATAAGATGAACATGTGAGAATACTAAAGTTGATGTGAAAAAATAATAATTCATACCTAATATGACATAAATCATAAATCATGAGTCTTGTCATAAGGATTTGGCATAACATAAGATATTATTCAAAGGGGAGTGAAAACACAAGTCAATAATCATGTGTCATAACATAGGCATGTGTGATAACATAGAAATGTGGAAAAAAGTATGGTATAAACATAATCATATAAATCATAACATTGTGTTCATGGATTCCCACAATCATGTTCATGAATTATCTTGAAAACATAGCTAATCATAATCATGTCCATGCATTATCTTGTGAACATAGACAATCACAATCATGTACATGCATCATCTTGTGAACACAACCAATTTCAATCATGTTCATGCATCATATCATGAGATTACAAGATTTACCCAATGCATTAGAGGGTTATAATGGACCCATCCATCACTTAATAATAAACCATACATATGTATGCTAAAAGAACATAAGATAATTCATCATTTCTTCATAGATTAATTAACCCATGGGAAAGAAATTAGTTTCATGAAAATTTACTTAAAACGTACTCATAATCCATCCAGAGAAATAAGGGGGTGGTATTTGATAGAACCATTTCTTACTTAATTATTTTGATATAAAATGAATTGTTTGTGTAACTTAATTGATTAATCTTGTCGGTACATGACTATTTTATTATTTTATGAAAGGATACAACAAATATTTTAAAACAAGATAAATAGTTAAGAATTCATGATGAAAATGATGTCCTATGACATATAATAACTGAAGGACCATTTACAAGGCTCAAAACTACACATTCAAGCCAAAATAGAGTCAAATATGCTATAAAATCCTCATTCACACAATTAATGGACTATTCACAATGTTAAACTTGATGGAATTCATGAAGTGAAGTTTAGAATGAAAAAAAAACTTATTGGGAGGGATGACATGAATTTTCAAAGCATGACACTATGTGTCACACCATGAACCATGATGGCCTAACCCATAAATTGCAGATTTTGACATAAATTATGATGGTTCGCTACACTTTTTGACTTGTAAACTCTGTGTTCCCTGGGGAGTGAATCATAATGTATTTATTATAACAATTATGGAAGATTAAATCCCAACCTAGTGAAACCTAGACCTATAAATACATGGCCATTGGGGGGATTTAAAATCAATTCTTAGCGAGGAGAACTTATGGATGACAAACTGCTACTCCTTTCCTGATTTATTTATTTTTTTTTTTTTCTTATGATGTATTACCTTCCCTATATCTTTTTAGTTACTCGTAATATCGAGGGGTAAAATTTTTGAGTGATTGGGGAAGGGGGTGTTGGACCAAATTGCTATGTTTGTGTTTTTATGATTAATTCAATAAATATACTCTCTTTATTATGCCAAATAGTTTCAATTATCTATTTTCAGTTTTTATTATCAAGTGTGATTATATTGGGTTTATATTCTTTAATAATTATTTCTTGGTTGATGATCCATATCTCCCTCCACCCAATTCTGGTTTGTATACAATGGAATGAGCTTGGTCTAGGTAGTGAGTGCTTGGTGATCATCATCATGTGTGTGGAATTATGGTTAGAACTATTGATTATTAAGGAGTAAAAATACCCAATCAGAGATTAGCCTAATTAATAAATATGATCTTTGTTAATGATCACACACATAATAAGTATGGTATACCAATATAATATTTCAATCAAAAATATTCTCACTATCACTATCTGGCCAAGGGAGAGAGAGGAATTGATCACAAAATCTCTCTCTTACCAGTTTAGAAAAAAAAGTTTGGTAAAAATTAGGAACCATGATATAATTGAAATAGGTATATCCAAGCCTAACTTGATCACTATTTTCATTAACTTTTTTAAAATCAACTAATTAAATTTCTTTCTGAACACTAAATTCTCAAATAAAATTAAAATCAATTTTCTTGAAACAACTAAAAAGTGAAAAATGGTTTTGTGTGTACTCCTATTTAGGAGAATACCTAGGTTAACATATATATTATACTCAGGAAATAATTGTTTTTCCACATCCCATGACAAGGAATGCTTCAAACTTGGTGTTGTTTTTGGGGATTCAGTGCCTCAAAACATTAATTTTAACATTGAATGACCTATAGTTCAAATAAAAAATAATAAAATTTTATCATGAAATTGAGAGAATGCTAACAAAATTAAGGAACATTAATTTAAAAACATACATTGAGAAAATAACCCTTACAAACTCAAGTGACATTCTCAGCGTTCACTCTAAACCAGAAAATATTTCTAGAAATCCCAACCAAACACTTAGAGATCTCTGTGCAATGTAATTTGATAACTAACAAAATAAATTGGTTGTTCCTAAATTAAAGAATGATTTTGAATTGTGAATTAACATGATTTAAGTGCTGTTAAATTTTTATGGTCTTACATGTGAAGACCATAATAAGAATATTCAAGAGTTCTACTATATCTGCTTAAATTTTAAGCCCCAAGGAGTCTTTGAAGAAAAATTCAAGAGGAATACATTATCCTTTTCACTCAAGGGATCTTATAAGGAATGGTTTCACAACATAAAACTAGGAGAATTAAATTATTGATAAGATATAAAAAGATTCTTTATATAGATATTTTCCCCACCTCTAGCAGAAAAATGATTAGAAAAGAGATATATTCCATCTATTAATTAATCGAAGAAACTCTATATGAGTACTAGGAATGATTCAAGAATCTCTATGCAAGTTACCCACATCAAGATATGGAATAAAATCACTTTCTCATATTCTTCTATAAAGTACTTTTTGAAAATGACTAAAACCTTCTCGATGGCTCATCCGTAGGATCCCTAATAAAAAAATATCCAACATGACTGACTCAAAATTACTTTTTTATTATCATAATCCCCTTTTAAGGGGTAGGGGAACCCAAAATAACATCAAAGGCAATACCAAAAATCATGTCTCCACAGACAAAATTCAAATCCAAACAAACCATTCATGACTACAAAGAAAATCTCCTACCCAGCAGCAAAAACACGAAGACTAGTTCTACCAACCCATAAACTGCAAGATTGATTAAAAATATTACTTAGAACTCACAAAAAATCAACACTAGAGGTATAGGAACAAGAGGAATTCACAAGGTAATAACTTATTATTCTTCACCTTTACTTATAACCAAAGTTGAAGAAATGACAAGTTTACTAAGACAAATGGATATGAATCAAGTAAATAGGCAATAATCCCCACCTTAGGTATGTGGATTATGGTCACCACCTATCAACTTTACTGACCAATGTGTTGAAGTACAAGGAATAAAAAGTTGTGTGACAGCATTTCAACCAATGTAATTCCAACAAAATCAACCATGGAAAGATAAACATCAAGCATAACTAGGATACAAATAGAATCAAGCTAAACCATTTTATTCAAACCAATACCCAAACCAACCCTCATATGAACAATAATAATAGAACCCACCACCATTTCAACAACAATAACACCGCCAGTCCCATAAACCACCCCTTATAGAAAAATAATTATAAGAATCCCTCGATAAGTACACCATTATCTAAGAACTGAAAACTACAATCTGAGGTTGAAGGGTTGAAAGAAATTGTAAAACAATTATCCACAAAGTTTGAAAGTCTTATGTACATACTAAAAAATAATATAGGTTATCTAAAATACTAGAATATCCTAAATATGAATGATAATGTAAGCGTAATTACAAAACAGAATGGAAAAGAGATCCAACTACTTAAACCCAAGAAATTTCAAGTTCAACTTGAACAAAGCAAGGGTGATAATTTTAAACATAATTTTGAAGCTCAACCTAGCCATCCAAGAGAATAATATAAGAAGAAAAAAGAGATTAGGTTAAAGTTTAGTAAGGAAAGAATAGAAACACCCTTTAAAAGTAAATAAATGGAAAAAGGTTATTACCACACCATTATCTTATCAGTTTATTTATTTAAAGTTGATAGAAGAAGAGAAACTTCAATGAGAGATTAAAGAGACCATTTAAAAATTTGAAATCAACATCCATCTCCTAGAAGCCTTATGAAAAATTCCAAAGTATGAAAAATTTATTAAATATATATGCACCAAGAAAAGTAGAATTTATGGGAACGAAATAATAATATTAGGAAGAAGTATCTCAGAACTGATCACACCACCGATACCACAAAAATGTCAATATCCAGGGATATTCTCTATTCCTTGCACTAATGATTCTTTAAATTTTACCAATGCTTTATGTGATCTTGGTGCTTTAATAAATTTCATGACTCCCTCTATATTTTCATCTTTACATATCATATAATTGAAGAGCACAAAAGTGGTAGTCCAATTAAAAAATAAATCCATAGTTTTACTAGCAGGAGTTGTAAAAGATGTACTCACAGGAGTAAGAGGGTAGATTTTTTCAGATGACTTTTATATCCTCATGATGGAAGGTGAAGAAGTAATCAACCATTCACCCATAATTTTGGGAAGACCATTCTTGAAGATGGAGAAAAAAATCATCAATGTATATGAAGGAAAATTTATAATGGATCTTGGAGATAACACAATACACTTAAACATTCTAGACTCTATAAAGCATTTGTCAATCAATCATTCATTTTACACACTCTCCCTTGAATAACGTACAAAACCAATTAAATATTCATGTATGATTTATGAATTATTAGACTTAGGAGAGCACCTTTAAATTGAAATCACTAACACACAAAAATATGAATATTATAATTTCAAATTAGAAGAAGAGGTAACAACTGATTTATTTGATGATTTTTTAGATTATTCAGAAGGTAAAATAATTCCTTTTATATAGGAAATTCAATATTTATAAATAAAAAATCTAAATTCAATCTCATACCTTAAACAACCCCAAGTTTGGAGTTAAAACTAGTTACCTATGATTTAAAATATGTTTATCTAATGGAAGGAGAGAGAATATTAGTTATCACTACCAATAACCTATCAAATTCCAAAGAACAAACTCCAATTGAAATTTAAAAAAAAATTCAAGCTATAAGATGGAGCTTAGGAGATATACCTGGAATTAACCCTAAAATTTTCTCTCATATAATATTATTTGAAGAAAATTATTGACAATTAGACATTACCAAAGAATAATTAATCCCACCATCATGGAGGTAGTAAAAGAGGAAATATAAAATTTGTTATCAGATGAAATCATTTACCCAATTACTAATTCACAGTGGGTTAGTCCAATCTATGTAGTACCAAAGAAAATTGGTATGAACATTGTCAAGAATGAACAAAATGAACTTATTTCCACAATAATTTTAAATAAATATAGAGTGTGTATAGATTAAATAGATCTAAATAAATGCACTCAAAAATATCATTTCTATATCCCATTAATTAATAAAATGTTAGAAAGGTTAGTGGGGAAAACTCATTATTGCTTCTTAGATGGATTTTCAGGATACTTTCAGGTTCCCATTACCCTAGAAGATCAAGAGAATATGACCTTCACATTTCCTTTTTTCCTTTTGTATTGAACAAAACCCCATGTTCATTTCAAAGATGCATGGTACTTATATTATCAGATCATATTGAGGATTCCCTAGAGGTATTTATTGACAATTTTTTTGCTTTTGGAAAATCATTTGATCATTGCTTGGGGAATCTAGAAAAAGTTTAGAAAAATAGAATTGAAAAAAAAATATTCTTTTAAATTTTGAAAAATTTCATTTCATGGTAAAAATGGGATAGTTTCGGGACACATCATTTCAAAAAAATGCATTGAGGTAGATAAGTTAAAGTTTGAAGTAATAAATTCATTATTATATCCAACTTGTTTGAAACATGTTAGATCTTTTTTAGAACATATAGGATTTTATGGAAGATTTATCAAATATTTTAGTAAGATTTATCTCCCTCCCTTAAGATCACCATTAAAAGAAGATAAATTTTATTTTAATAATGATTTTTGGGAAGTGTTTGATGAGCTGAATCAAAGGATAATTACACCATCGATAATACAACCATGAAACTGGGAACATCCTATTGAGATGCTTTGTAATGCATCATACCAAGTTCCGGGAGCCACCCTCTCCCAAATAATTGATAGAAAACCAAAATTCATAGCTTATGCATCAATGAAATTAGATACCACACAACTAAAATATACATCCATAAAAAATGAGTTCCTTACAGTTTTTTTCACTAGATAAATTCAGATATTATTTTCTTAAAACTAAAGTTGTTGTCTTCAATGATCATGTAGCTCTTAGGTAATTAATAAATAACGTAGATGCCAAATTTTTTTTGGTATTATGGATTATTCTCTTACATGTGTTCAATTTAGAGATTAAGTACAAGAAAAGAACAAAAAATTAAGTGTTTTATCATTTAAGAAGACTACCCAACACTATAAAAGCAAAAACTCCAATTTTGAACCCACTAAATGACCTTATTCTATAAAAACACCTATAAATTATAGAAGTATAAGTACCATGGTATGCCGAAATAGTTAATTATTTGTTCACATCTCATATACCCTCTAGTATTAACTCCCATTAAAAGAACAAACTCAAATATGAATCAAGATTTTATATTTGGGAAGATCCATTCATGCAGAAAATTTACAACGACCAAATTATAAGAAGATGCTTTCCAACAAGTGAAGTATAATTGGTTTTTGAATTATTTCACACATTAACTCATAGAGGACACTTTGGGACTCAAAGGAAAATGAGAAAAGTTTTAGAATCTAGAATTTATTGTAACAATTTATTTAAATATGCTTATGAATTTTGTAAGAAACGCAAAAAATACCAATTTTCTAGAAATATCTCAAGAAGACAAGAAATACCAAAAACACATTATATTTTGAAAAATATTTGAATTATTGGGAATATAATTCATGGTAACATTCCTAATTTCATTTGGTAATTCTTATATTCTTCTAACTGTAGATTATGTTTCAAAATGGGTGGAAGAAAAAGCCACCAAAACTGGTGATGCTAAAGTTTTTTGTGATTTTCCAGGGATAACATATTATGTAGGTTTGGAGTAACATGATCCATCATATGCGAACAAGGGACCCAATTATTCAATAGAAAAATGGAATAATTACTAAAAAATTATGGGGTGCATCATAAAACATCAACACCATACCATCCATAGATGGATGACTAAGCAAAAGTTTCCAATAGAGAAATCAAAGGAATTATGGAAAAGACAGTCAAACCTAACATGAAATATTAGAGATAAAGGTTGGAAGATACATTATGGGATTATAATATTTCCTAAAAGACACCCATAAGGATTATACCTTATCGATTAATTTATGGTAAGATCCAACACCTCCTTGTGGAATTGGAATACAAAGCCTACTTGGATGTAAGAGAGATGAATATAGAGCTTTAAAAATATAAGGAAGAGAGTAGATTATAGTTATAGGAACTAGAGGGAATCATGAGAGAAGATTTTGAAAATTGAAATATTTATAAAGAGAGAATAAGGATCGCCCATGATAAAATAATTCAACCACGAACCTTCCACCTGGGAGATTAAGTGTTGTTGTACAATTCCACACTAAAGATGATTCCATGTAAACTTCATTACAGAGGGGAAGGAACTTTTATTGTTACTCATGTATACCCTTTTGGTGTTGTTCATATTGTAAAGGAGAAGAAACCTCATTCATTATAAATGGGAATAGACTGAAAATGTACTATGTGAACTTACCTCAAGAACTAGGGGAGGAGATTACACTCCTCTAACCTAATTATTAATGAAGACCCATCAGGTTGTACCCTTCTTTTACATTTTATTAAATTCAAAAATTCTATTTAAAATCCTCTTAGCTTAATAATAAAATTGAATTCATTGTGGACACTTCATAAATTAAGTGCGAGGGAGGGAATATTGTAGTTAATACATTTAGTCTAGAATTTCTTTTAAATTTTTTATTTTTGAGTCCATTCAACAACGTTAACCAAAATCACTTTTAGAAATCCACCCAAATTTTTGAATTTTTTTCCTTAGTTAAATATTCCATTAATACCCTTTTAAATATAATTAAATATACCTATACTTTCACTTGTTATTATTCTTATTTTAAAGTCCATCAATATGGCACAAACTGATAGGAAGTGAGATTGAAGAAATTGTAAACTATTCATGCTGTGAAGAGGGGGTTCATGCCATAAAAATAGAATTTATGTTGTGAAATGCTAAAAAACAAAACTTTTATAAATAGAACTTAGGAAATCCAAATTAAATCATCTTGGGAAGGAGAGTACGAGTTTAAATTACTTATTAATTCTTACTTCCTATATTTTTGCATTTAATATCTATTTTTAGCTTTAAAAAGAAATTATATTCCCAACTTTGAACTCTTTAACTCTAATGTTGATCTAGGAGACATAAGTTTCCTAGGATAATCATTATTCCACATTTTAAATTTCACTATTGACATGATGAGATGAGTGAAATGAAAAATTAATGAATAATGTTAAGCACGGGGGGATGAATTTAACAAATCATGATTTTAAAAAATGAGTTGATTCTTGTAAATGAAATTATTCGTATATTTGGCATGTTTTGAATTTATTAAATTAATATTAATTGGTTTATTATTTTTGTAAATTTCCATGCATAATTTTACCAACCAAATTTACTCATTCCTAAGAGTATTTGTAAACCAATATTTACAATTCTTTATATAGTATATTTATCGAGAGACTTGGGAATGTAATCTTATATAACTTTCTTAGTATCTTATTAAATATTTAACTGAACAAAATCACTTTTAATATGATCGGGGAATTTTATTGTTTAACCCTTTATCCTTGGACCCACCTTGACATTGAATCCTACATTTTCTTATAGAATCCATTAATGAAATTGTTAGAAGAAAACACATTCCAGGCTTATTATATCCTTTATTACCCTTCTCTAAATATGTTTCATGATATTTAAAATAATAAGTGTGGGGGATAGGTTTTCCATAGTGTATGGGGATGTACTTTAGTGAGGATACTTTTCTTGGATTATCATGTGATTTTGGGGGAGGCCATGTTATCATTTATTGTACTTTATTATTCACCTATATTTTAAAAAAATAATAAACAAATGGGTTGTGTCTTAGGAGGATCAAAAATCACCATTTACAAATCGAAGATCTTTTGATCATATGGGGTTAGGTGGTGTATGTGAGGTTTTCTCAAGCATAACTTTCAAAAAAAGAAAAAAAAAGAAAAAGAAAAAAAACAGGAGATGGTAATTCAATCATTATGCTTACTCATATCATGTGACTACTTTGAGATTTTGGGAATGGGGAGATGAAATATTCATCATTGTAGGATCATTTCATTAGGGATTATATATTGATATCATGTAGTATGATTCAAAGTCAAAATATCTTTTTTTCATTATTTTATTCATTAACACCAACCTTAAGCCTCAAATACATTTTATCCTTAATGCAAAGTCTTCATGATTAATTTTGATCTATGTCTTTATGTGGTGGATATGGTAGATGCCTTACAAGATTATGGTATGTGATATCTACTTGAGGTATGAGCACAATTCCATTACATTTATTACCTTGAGAGATGAGTAAAAATAATTCAATGTGAGTTAAATTGAAAGTGGAATTCACATTAGTGATGAATTATTAAATAAAAGTTAATGTAAGGAGGGAAACTATTATTTCAAAAGAGGAAAATTAAAATAAATGACTAATTTTGTTTTTTTGAAAAGTGAGGAGTTGTATTGATTATTTTGTGTAACATTTGAAAGTGTATTTTCCATTTACAACCATTTAGTTCTATTGCTTTTAAAATTTAAATTTTGGTATAATAAAGTTCCTTTGTGATGTTTTTGTGATTACATGCTTGAGGAAAAGCAAGTTCTAAGTCTGGGGGGATTAAAAGAACCATTTATTACTTAATTATTTTGATGTAAAATGCATTGTTTGTGTAAATTAATTGATTAATATTATTGGTACTTGAATGTTTAATTATTTTATGGTAGATTATAAAAAATATTTGAAAACGAGCTAAACAGTGAATAATTCACGATGAAAATGATGTCTTGTGACATTTGAAAAGTGAAAGAATATTTATAAGGTTTATAACTATATAATCAAGTAAAAACAAAGTCATAGCTATTGGAAAATACACATTCACATTGTGAATGGATTGTTCACTATGTGAAACTTGATGAAATTCATGATGTGAATTTTAGAACATGAAAAAATAACTAGGAGGGAAAACAATGATTTTCAAAGTATGAAACATAGTGTCACACCATGAACCATGATGGCCTGACCCAAAAGCTATAGATTTTGGCATAAATTATGATGGGCTACTATAACTTTTGACCTGCATCCCCTGTGCACCCTATGAGTGACTCATAATGGATTTATTATCACAATTATGAAGGATTAAAGCCTACCTAATCAAGAACTAATCCTATAAATACAAGGCCATGGTGGGATTCAAAATCAAATCTTGATGAGGGGAAGTTATAGATGATAATCTACTACTACTTTTCTATTTTATTTTTATTCTTGAAATGTATTCCCTTTCCTCCATCTTATCAGTTACCCTTCACATAGAGGGGTAAAATTTATGAGTTACTAGGGGTGGATAGACCAAATTTATATGCTTGAGTTTTTTGTGCTTAATTAAATAAAAACCCTTTATTTATATTTTTAACCAGTTTCAATTCTCCACTTTCAATTTTTATTACTGAATGCAATTGTATTAGGTTTATATTTTATCAATAAATATTTACCTGGTTTATGATATATATATCCCTCCACCCAATTTTGGTTTGTATATAATAGAAAATTCTAGGTTTAGGTGATGATTGATCAGATATCATCAACACATGTGTGGAATTGTGGTTGGAACTATTAATTGTTAACGAATAATAATACCTGATCGGGGATTTCCCTAATTAACTAAGAAAAACTGATGCAATGCTCACAAACATAGGAAGGAGGGTAGAAAAATATTATATTTCAGTCAGGTATATTCTCATCATCACTATAAGGAAAATGGATAGAGATGAATCAATCATGGAATCTCTCTCTTACCAGTTTAGTAGAAAAAGATTGGTAAAAATTAGGAACCATGATAGCATTACAATAGGTCTATCCAAGCCCGACTTAATCACCCTTTTCATCAAATGTTTTAAAATTAATTGATTCAATATCTTTATAAGCTATAAATTATCAAAAAAATAAAAATAAAAATAAAAATTATTTAAATAACTAATAATTGATAAATGGTATTTTGTGTACTCCTCTTCATAAGACTACCTAGGTTAATCTCCATATTATACTTAGGAATTAATCATTTTTCCATGCCCCATGATAAGTATTGCATCATTATTATTGGAATATATCCCTAGTGAAGCACAATAAAAAAAATTAAGTTGACATAGATGAAAAATACATTTATAAAATAATTATAAATATTCTTTAAAAAATAAGAAGAAATATTCTTTTATTTTGGAGACTCTTAAAAATGAAAAAATCACAAAAAAATGGGAACATGATTTTCTTTAAAAAACCATAAAAACATGAAAAATAGTATTTATAAGTAATAAAATTCATGGTTTTTTGAAAATTAATTCATGTGGAAAACATATAAAAAGTATTCTTTTCACAATTTTGTAAAGAAAGTCAAAAATGATTTGTACGGAAAATGATGAAAAGATTATTTTTGAATACTTTTTAAATAAATTCAAAGATAGTTTACAATGAACTTAAAATCATTTAATTATGGATAATAACATTCATTAAATAATATAATGTATATGGATATATATATAAAGAGTTGGGTAAAATAATTCAATTTTTTTAAAACAACGGTTTTAAATAAAACCTCTTACGAATTTGGTAACATTTGAATAAAAAATCTCATGAAAGCGAGAAAATTATTTGTATTTTTAAATTTCATTATTTTTCATGAAATTTTTCATAAAATAAATTCATGGGTAGTATATACACCACACAAAATAAAGAAGGTGGTGAATATAAAACATATTTCTATGAATTTAAATTGAGATGAAAAACCCATACCTCAGTTTTCCACTTAGTAAAAAATGCCATAACTTGTTCGTATAATAAATTTAGATCTATTATAAACCTATATTAGAAAAATATTTATATTTTTCTTACTATATCATATTAACTTATAATTTCTTATGACCTATTTATTAATATTTTTTAAAATCAATATTTATGTGTCAACTATCATCTTTTTCATGCATATTTCAATTTGGAAGTTTCAGTCCCTACACCTTGGTAATGGTTTAATCATATTTATAATTTTCATGATTATGTTATATATTTATTTTATATGATTATTTATTTCTATGGATATTTTATGGAACTTATGGTGATGATTCTCATGGAAATCTTAAAAATTCCATTTTTTAGAAGTTTTGATTTCATGGTAAGAATTGATTTTATTAACAAATATACATATATATGTATATATATATTGCCATTATATAATTTTGAAAAAATTATAAACTAAAAATTATTAAATAATATTACTAGTACATAACACTCCTTAATCATTCATGACATAAACATTACAACAATGTTCATGTTGGTGGTAAAACCGACGAAAAAAAGAACACATTGTAACAACTGAATGAGTAAGAAAGTGTTATTGTATAATTATAATACAATTTTTTAGAAGATTAATCATGTTATAAATATAATATATATTCATTAAATTCATTTTTTAACCATCCATATAAGACAATAATGAAAAATGAAATATGTCATTCATGAAGGTGGTAGTCCACACGTACACACAAGCAACATTTTCATTTTTAAAATGGATGGGAGGGAAAAAATTTAGACATTGATTTATATTTATGGAATTATAATTATTTCATTTATATAATATTTATTTATTAAATCCATCTTTATAACCATCCATGTGATGCGGTATTGAAAAATGAGATACGTTGCTTCATGGAGGCAGTAGTCCATAAGTACACACAAACGACATTTTAATTTTCCAATGGATGTAAATGAGGTAGATGATGGCTGTTACATAAACATAATAAAATTTAAGTAAAATAATTATACTTATTGTATTATGTTGATATGGTTATAGAATATTTGGAGTAGGTTTAAGAAGGAAGAAACTTGATAGAACTCGGTTAAGATAATTATATCTTCTTTGGGTATCCACCTTTATATCTCTCCTTAAGCCTTCCTAGGTTGGTATTTTAGGAAGAATAAAACCTATAGGTCATGTATAATGGTGTTGGTAAATGATTTTAGAATTTTTTTTGTTGAGATAAGATGCTCAAAGTGTGTAGGTAAGTGAGGGGTGGATGGATCCTTTTATAAGAGAGAGGAGTGGTACCTTTATAAATAATCTTAAGTTTAAAATAATATAAATGTATTTTTCAAGGTCAAGGAGAACCAAGGAAAAAAATTAGAATATAATATGAGTTAGGTAAAAATAAACTCAACCAATCAAATAAAAATAAGGTTTTTGTGATATTTGAAGCCTTATCCCGTAGTTTTAATCCACTTCAGCCCATTTTAACCTTTACTGTAATGATCGAATTTTACCATGGTAACTTAATTTTATGACTAAAAATGAAATCAAACTTAATAAATAATTTTAATAATATTCTTCCAAATATGGAATCCATTTTACAAGATTCAATTTCTATAGGTGGTAAAAAATTAATTTTAGTATAAGTACACATAATGCAGTAAAAAAGTTTTTAGAAAAATGCCCTTTTATGCATAAAAATGAACTTACACCAAAATCATGTATAATATTTTTTACCATGGAATTTATATTTTTTATGTATAAAAAAATTAGATTTATTCAACTTTAAAACTAATCCAAAACTTAATGTAACCTTGTAAATACTTAATTAAAGAAAAGGATGAAAAAAATTATTTTATTAGAATAAAACACCATTTTGGTTTCAAAATATTAAAAATTATTTTATAAATTAAAAATTATATTTTTAAATGATTTATTTAAATCCTTAAACATATATTTGGTCTACAATTTTTTTACAAATATAAAATTTAATATTATATCATTGTTATGTCATAAAATTGATAGTATTTGTAAAAATGATAATTTCATTATTCACCTAAAAATAAACCATTTCATAAAAATAACAAAAAATCACCTTAAGCTAATTTTTATATGATTAATTAAAAAATTATGTTATTTTTATAAAATTAAAATCTTAAAATTCATAAATTTAACTTTTAAGTTAAAATATAAAATATTAACAAAATTTGCTTTTATAGAAAAATGACCTTTAAGCTTTAAGCATTCTTAATATTATTTCATATCACTTAATAGTTAAATGAATGTTAATATATTAGTCCATACATTTAAATATTACATATTATCATAATCATATTTTAAATGTTATCAATTTAATTTATTAGGATTAAATACACAATATTTTTAAAGAACAATTCATTGAAAAATAATCCCTTTTTAACATTGAATGATTTTAATCACATCACATTAATTATTTATTATTTAATAATTAAATTTAATAAATTAATAGGTATTATAACATATCAAATAATTCTTTAAAATTAATGATTTATTAGTAGTTAGAATATATTTTTATAATAAAATTTTAATTAATTATTATCTTTTTATTTACTTAGGGTTTTATATTTCTTTTAATTTTCTTAATGATGTTTACAATAATGTTTATATTACATTGTAATATAATATGTTTTAATTCATTTTAATTTAGTGTTGAGAGTGAAATAATCTATTCAATATAGTATTTATTTAAAAAAAATTACCCATTTAAATCTCAGGGTGTTACAACACTTGTTAATGGTGAACATGTAATTCAAGATGAGCATGGTTCTAAGGAATAATTAGTCCTTCTCAATTATAATCTACTTACCTTCATTCCATCTCATATTATAATATTTCTTATTACTATAGGTTTTATTTCTCATGAATCAGTGTTTCATCGAGGTAGTCATATAAAAGAGAAGGTTTTTGCAAATCATGAAGCTTCACTTACATTACATCTAGATTAGAAGTCCTTTTCTGGTGATAAATATCTTTTGAAAGATTTTAACACCACTCTTCTTTTTAATGAGGGTCCAAAAATAATGATTCTTAGTTTTTAGAGTTAAAATAAATTTGATTTAAATTATGGGGATAAGGTATAAAATATTTATTAAATGTATTTTAAGAGAAAAAAATTAAAGAAAAAGAAAGATCTATTAAAATATGATGAGCTTGGGATATCTTTAGAGCATATATGGATGTGATATATCAATCTAAAGCTTAAGGAGGTGCTAAATTTCTATATAGAAAATGGACATGAAAGATCCTTATAAAGAATTATTTTTCACCATTGTTTGTTGTTGTATTTTGTTGAATACTTGGATAATGTATGTGGGTTGTCACTACCCTTTTAGTTATCTTTTATTAAAATCCATAACAATATGTGAAAAAATATGAAGAGATTTTTTATCATTATATAAATTGGTGGAATTTGGTTGGTTATAAAAGAGCCCATAAAAAACTTGGTGGAATCTTACTAGGTATTTGATGGGATGAGAGTGGCTCTATGACACTACCCATTTCACTGAAATACTGATGGCTAGCCACCAAAATCTTGATGAACTCACTTAGAGTTTGGTGAGGTCTACCAAACTTCCCGTAGAATGACCAATCCCTATTTTAAGTGGAGTAATTTTTTTTCATTTTAAGTGGGTTTTAAACCTTTAATTCCACTTATTGTCTCCATATTTAACAAAATAATAACCCCCTCCCATTCCTCTATTTTCTCCCCATGGAACCTTCCCATATAAACTTATTTTTTATTATATAATTAATGAAGCTCCTATGATAATGATCTTTGAACAATAAGTCTATGGTTAGAATAAAAGTATTTCTTGTTTTTTATCTATAATGTATTTCATAATAAATCTCTAATTTGTGGATTTTTAATTTGACTTGTGATTTATCTCTATTGAGAATGAAATTTAGCATGATATTGGATAATATAATTCCTATTGGTTTAAGGTAAGTGTCACCTAGTTTATTACTCAATTTATTATATGTTTCATATGTGATATTCTATGCGGGCATTGGTAGTCAGTATAGGGGGATACAAAAAATGGATATAAGGGTTTAGAATTGTGATATTGAATTGGGATAGGATATTAGGACTAGAACAAATGTTATATATATGAGAGTTCGATTTTAGGGTCATTGGGTAACCAAATTACTTGTAATTCTAGGACTAGTTTTGTATGATAGAACTTGAATGGGTATTCTAGAATGAGATAAAATAAAGTAGAACTTAGAGAATCTTCTATGACTATGTTTAAGGGTTTAACAATTCTAGAGAAACTAATTGGCAGTTCAATGGAATGTTTGACTTGTGATTTATGTCGTTAAGGGGGAAAGTGTGTTCTATAAGCCTTGTGGAAATTACAGAGGGGTTATTTATTTTAGTTTTTACTGGGTCTAATTGGAGGAATATTTGTGATTCATATTGTGACCATGTAAAGTACTCTTCATAGGGTTATAGTATGGAATGGGTGAAAATAAGGCATAAGATCTATAAAATTACATTGTATGTGATCAAATGGGTGGTGAGAGACCATGTGTAGACTTGCGTTACTAAATGAGATAATCTACCAAGGGTATAATATTTAGTGGACCTATGAGTCAGGTTATGGGAATGATATTACATGTAAAAATGGACTTGGGATCATCTATGATATGATTGTGAGTACAATGAGCTGCACTTGGGATAGAAAACCTCTATACAATTAATCAAGATATGGGATGCATTAAATGTGATGGTTGTTATTTGAGGGATGGGACACTGAATTTATTGATTCCATGTGATTATTTATTATTAATACTAACTGTAACATGATGTGAGGTGTATGTATGATGAATATACTTGAGTTTTGGTTGGGATACAATGGTTTCAACCTATATATCATGACACCTCATGGTGTGGTTTATTCTCAAGATATCATATGAATTAAATTCTATGGGTATGAATCATTTTTCATAATTCCCCATGGTATGGATTATTCTTGATGTATCAAGGAATCAGATACTACAAGGAATGGTATAAGTTAATGAGCCCCTATGGGGTAGATTTTTCTTGAATATTTAGATACCAGGGTCTTAACCCATGTGTCATGGCTCCCCATGGGGTGGACTTATCTTGAGGGTTTAGTTTCATTACAACTTTCTCATGATTTAGATTCATGTTATGATGTCTAAGGTTTCAACACATGAGTCATGCCTGGATGGACCTAATGACTTCTTTTTATTGATTTTTTATAACCCCCTTTCAAGGGATGAGGGGGAACCCTTACAAGGCCTGCAAGCTTAGTAGATGACATGACCCGAAGGCCTTTGGAGGAATTCATCCCAAACACGAATACTTGTAAATACCCCTCCCTATAATATAGATCATGAATCATATTACCACCTTCACATTTCTTGTTCGGATAGCAATACTTGTGAATAGGTGTATAGGCTTGGTCCCGATGAAAATTTCCATACCCTCTCATTCTTCCCTATTCGTATAGCTTTGTTCTGGTGAAATCACCTGCTTTGAGTCCTCATCTGGAGCTAGTTCCTTTGGTCAGTATGGTTTCATCTACACTGCATGACCTAAATGAGGTGGCCCAAAGGACTTGAGGTGGCCCAAAGGCCTTGAGGTGGACCAAAAGCCTTAACTATCCCAAAGGCCTTGGGTGACCCCAAGGCCTTAAGGACTCCAGGCCCAAACTGGTGACCCAAAGGTGAATAGTTCCGACCGCTACAACACTGAACAATACCTACTACAATACCTTCTATAGTACTGCTACAATACCCCTATAAATATACCTCTTCTTGGATTCAAACCTGGGTCTCATGGATTCACTTGGAGAGTCCTCACCAACTGGGCTGAGGCTCATGTGAAACACATGAGTCTTGAAACCTCACAATTTGAACAATAATTAGTGTATTTATTATCATTGTCTAAAGTAGGTAGGGTCAAGCATCATGGTGGCCTAGTAAGTACATGATGACCCAAATTGGGTATTTTCATAATGAGTGTTATAACTTAATATATGATATTTTACATATACAAAAATTTATGCATTATAGTATAATTTAGGTTTCTTTTAATGGCGTTCTATTAAGCATCATACTCACACCCTTCATGTTCACCTTGGTGGTCATAAATACCTCATGTTTGAGATGTAGGTTAAGAAAAGGGGGTATGATAATAGGGTTTGAGTGAGTGTAGCAAGTAAGGGATGTGGATATTTTTTGAGGATATGTCTAGGGACCTTTGGTGATGGATTTTTTGGTAGTTTATTTATTTTTATTTCATCATGTCATATATATGATTGATGTATTGAGGTAAATACCTTATATATATGACTGATGTATAACACTGACATGGGTTGCATATTTTATTACATGTTGATATGTTTTATATATGTCAGGATTTATGTTGTAACTATATATTATGTTTCGATGATGATGCTTTAAGGATATTTATTTTATTTATTTATTATTAAATTTTATGATATTGGGTGTATAATATTCCCATAAATGGTCATAGACCCTCACCACTAGTCAACAAACTCTGGTATATAGGGAGGCCTGCCTGAGGTCACATGTCATTTCCTAAATTAAATCATATAGATAGGTTCCAACTCAGGGGAATTACAAATATCATGAGATCACTCATCCCACTCACATCGACCCCTAAACTTAGCTCATAACATTCCTCTAGTAAAACCTCATGAGAAATATTAGTCTACCCTGAAATATGAGTAATATCAAACATAAAATTCATATAAAATCTCATTAAAACAAGTTATCTTAGTCATTATAAAGAACTTGATCCCCATAACCAGATACCTAAATTATTTTTTCATCCTCTTAATGATCAACCATGAGTGGTACTTTAATTGGTGTAGACCTTATTATAAAATATTACATATGATATTGTATCACTTTCAAGAAGGATTTATAATGAATGGGTGTTTCCAAACATAACAATGAGAAAAATAATTATAGAATATAATATCGTTTTTTTACTATCTATCCAATAATAGTTCTCCTATCAAAAGAAATCATGATACATGCCAATCCACCGAGACCCCACCTGGGCCAACGATAAGACGAGTGTTCCACCCCAAGCCCACCTCCAATAGTCTATGGGATGATGACTAACACCATGAAGGAATAATTATACATGGGAGGCATTAGCCTATATCGAATTAAAATAGAAATTCAATTTCAATACAAAATATATATATCCAACAACCACTAAAAATATATATAAATTATCAACTATATAATAAATGCATGTGTGGGACAATAAATATTTAATATAACACCACAAGGGATAACACTCAGAAAAATATATACATAAGCCACCATCAATAGGTATAACTGACTAAAGGTAAGGGAATAAATCCCCACACTATAAGGACTCCTAGAATGAACATAAAAAACCACCCTCTCACCCATGTTCCACTTTACACTACTATACACCTGATCCACCAACTCCATATTTTCTAAAGTCAACACAAAACTATGCTACACCTATATAGACACAATATATGTGGTCATAAGTCCCATGTTTAGGTGATTATAAATATACCATGTAGGATTCCCAAAAAACAAAAAGTTAAGAAGAAATAACTAGTTAGATCAATCATAAGACCAAGGGAATCAAGAATAAACCCAAAGATATTAAATATTCACTAAAGTCAAGAGGGTCTTAGATAAGGGATGAATTATAAATCTTTATTGTCCAAATTCATTAATTCTTGTGTCTCACATGTAACTATAGACACTAAAAATATAGAGAAACCTAAAATTATGAAGTTAAAAAACATAGTTTTAATCCATATTTAGAAGGTATCCAATAAAAATGATGCATTATAAAACATGAAACAACCAAGATACATAATCTTATTAATATACATGATACCTCACTAAGTCCATAGTAGGGGATCCATATCTCACTATGACATGATCATTAGTTGAGGGAAAACTAAACACTTGTGGAAAAGGGACATGCACTCTACCTTATGGGAGAATCACTTATTCCTATAGGTGGAGGACCCATGACCTATCATGTGGGGGAGTACTAACTTTTAATATATTATGGGAGACACAAACCTCATCATGATCAAGGTAGTACCAACCCCATGTCCAAATATATAGGATATTCACCTTAGACCCATGGGGGGGTACTTGAACTCCATATGCCTTATAGGGGACCCACACCCTATCATATTTTTTCTAACATGGGAGTATACAAACCCCATGTAGAGAGGAACATGGCCCAATTCATGAGGAAGTACCTGGACTTTATGTATACTCCAAACACCTCACCCAAACCCTTCATAACATTTATAGAGATAAGACCCTCAACCTACCCAAAACATCTTATAGTTTGTATCCAATGTCCAAAATAATCATATCATTGTGATTTATATATAAAAAAGATTAGAATAAAATATTTACATATATGATTCTGGAACCTAGGAAACAAGATATGAAAAACACCAATGGTCACATAATACACGTCATATACTTTTATGTACACAACTATAATCTCTTTGGGCATGTACTGCCACTATCATTCTATACAGGCTCACATTATACATCATGTTCTAGGAAGGTTCATGGTGTTTAGTTCTTATAGATTAACTGGGTGTGTACTCAAGTGAACACCATGTCATATAATCTATAACTACACAACAAGTACTTTTAGACTACACACCATATTATATTTAATTTGGTGACTATACACAAGATGAATTTTGGAGTTACATGCCATGTGATATTTATCTCTAGTGAAATCCCTAACTTCCTTATATAAAAAAGTATATGGAATATAGTTTTGTACTATACAACATGCAGTTAAGAAATTTATCGATTCTATAACTTACTTGTTTCCAGCTTCCATGACCATGATCCTCACCACCTCTATCACCAAATCTACTTTACTCACCATGAATCACACTTTAAGGCCACTAACGGTGCCTCCACATTCCACCACAGCCCTATAATCGTTAATTTAGTTATCATATCTCTTATCATTACTTCCTATCAAATATCACACTAAATAATTTATATAGTGTTATACAAGACACTGTTATCCCTCTTCTATCCAACCACAATCATATCACTAAGACATGTCTCAAATTTCATCACCTATCACCATCCATGTGAAGCCAAACCCCCAACTAGACTCTCATTGTCGAACCATAGTGAAGAGTTTTGGGGAGAAGAAAAAGGATAATGGTGTTCAGTGAAAAATATGACCACCCAAAAATGAATTTATATTCAAACTCATAAAATAATAAGGAATATGATATGTTTTTTTGTAATAGAAATCATATGATGGATGAGAGTGATATCCATAGGAAGTTGTAGTGATAAATTTTTTTGAGGAGATTAAAATAAATCCTTTGAAAAACATTCCTATATAAATCACCAAATAGAATATAATATATTATCTAAAACAATCAAAAATTTTTAAAACAAATAATAATTATTATAAATATAATCTTTAATAATAATAATATTATACCAAAGAAAAGCAAACAAATATTGAGACAATTTTTTCAATAAATATTTATGATAAGAATTTGTTATCAACATAAATAATAATGAAAATATCACATTCTTTTCACTATAGTTTCATTGTGTTCATTGCGACCATCAATATTCAAGAAGGAGGAATATAAATATGAAAAATAGAGTAATTAATAGAAAAAAAATTCCCTACCTTGAGGCATAAAATTCATAGCATTGATAATTAGATTCCATCCCATGCTCATCAGTGATGCTGCTACATGGGACGATCATTAGAATTGTGAAGAACAAGAAAAACCTTATCTAAGATAATTTTGTATATGGATAACCCTAGATAGGAGATATAACATCATATTTATAAATAAGGTATCAGTTAAGTATCTCAAAAAAATAACCTAATTAAGAACATAATAATTCTTAGTACGATTCCTGAAGCCTGAATATGAAAAGTATAACTCAACTTGGTAAACCTCCAAATTCCAAACTCAACTATAGTGTTAAAAATTTCATCAGATCCATCACTTAGGAGATATCATCATCTAAGCTTATGGGATATATATATATATATATATATATATATTAAATATTAAATATCCCTTAAAAATCAACTAGCTCATAACTTCACTAAAATTTATCCCAAGGGTAAACACCACATCCAAAACTTAATAAAATGATTAAAAAAATTGAGGCCATTATCAAGGGTAAATTTACCATTTTACCCCTTTAAATGACACGCGACTTTGAATCTCAAAAATGAGTTATGTCTCGATAAAAGAAAAATATAATCCACTATATTCTCCCCAACTTATTCCTTTTTGTCCCTAAAAAGGAAACAACCTGAGTCACTAAACTGGAAAGGTCATAAATCAACTTCACATGAAAAAACCAACCATTATTGCATGTAATTATCCCATATTTAGAGGCCCAAGTTCTATGTGAACTTATAACATAGTTTAAAAAAATACATAATATTTTCCTATCACTCCCAAATAAACTTTACCACTACCTCACAAAAATAGTTTGGCTTAAGACTATTCTAGGGAAAATCCTTGACCAAATTAACAAGTTGACATTACATGAATCTCACAAAATTCTATTTAATAAAACATTCCGCCCATAAGTCTCCCACCATCATGGTTCAAGATTGAAGCTACTAAAAATAGACATTTATCTCAGGGAGGTCATTAACATGGGTTCCACCCATGAGATATTTATACTCTATACCTTTAAAGAGAGACCCATAAATCTTTAACATGGGAACTATGGGTTCATATAAAATATTTCCATTTGGTAAATCGACAATAGATTATAAACTAAATAAATAAAATATTATAGGAAAATCTATTTAAGGTCCAATACAACTCCTCACTATAAAAAAACACCCAAACCAATATCACCAACACCAAGACTAAGGACTTGAAAATCCCAAGTCTTAATCTTTCCTTTTTTTCATCTATGAAAACTACACAATTACACATTAATATTAAAAAATGATTACCCCCATTGCTAAAGATAACTTGGTTGGTTTGCTTCCACTCTTCACAAAAGTGACTGATGATAACATCAAGAAATAACAAAATCCCCTCAATACCATGAAACCATATTTTAATACATCAACAACCCATCCCAACACAATATGAAGAAGATAGTTCTAACTTGTTCATATAACCCTTATTTTTTGGCTACAGACCCCAAAATAACACCTTACAAATTCAAGAGACTAAAACAAAACCCTAAGAGAAGTATCCTTCACCATGTAGCTATATTATCTACATAATGAACATAAATTCTTAGATAAAACCACACCACCATGTATTATACCCCCTCCAGATCACCTTAGTTCAAAAACCTTCCATCATAGAATTCCAGATGATCCTCATGGGAATACCAATCTCCCACCCTATAATGGTTGGATGTTCTCCCCACCTTTATGAGAATATATTATGTTCACTAATTGTAAAAACTTGATAACTCATGATCCCAAAATTAATAATGCCATGTTGGTCCTCCCTAACTCATTAAGATGTGGGGGTATCATAACCATTAAAAGACATACCATTCTCTATCTTCCACCAAATCTAACCATACCAAGGATATTTTCTTAGAAAGATACTCCATTTGTTGAGTGAAAAATTCCTTATAAGGTAATTATCTACCAGACCACTATCATGCCACACTATTTGCACAAGAACAACCACTACACCTATATTCTAAGAAAAAATGACTAAAAAGGGATGGGCTCTATGAATCCAGAACTCTATCTTCAAGAGTCCACTACACCACTGGTTCTCTTAAGTTAATCCAAGAAAAAAACCCTAAACATTCAGGAAGATCAAAGTCCAATTTAGCTCAATCAAAGGTATCATCAATGAAAACTACTATAAAAATCCATGGGTTTCATGAACATATAATGGGTGTTCATTAATCCATAAAACACCACTAGGGTCATAGGATATTTATAAATATGGTTGAATATTTCCATATTAAAAACCTTATCACAATATCGAAGATTAAATAAATAAGAAATGACTTTAATCAAGATCCACATTTTGTTTTCCACTAGTTATAGAGGTATTTATGAGCCCGATGAGACCTTTATCCAATATGTCTCAAAACAATAACATTAACTTCTTGATCCTAGTTAGGATATCCAATAAATTATAGAAGATATCAGTATGTAATTGAAATAAATTCAATACGAATGCTGATCTCTTAATGATGGAAACACTATAATGTCCACAAGAAAACATTCACGTGTCTTTAAGTGTGGGTAACCACTACTACATAGTATCCATAATAATCTAGGATAAAATCACCAATTAGTGGGTAATTAGATACAATTATCTAAGGGTATAATTACTCAACTAGCCTAGGGTTCTCACTCTCCACTATTGGTAGACCTCAAATCATCTGTTTGACTATACATTACTTCATGTTAAACATTAACTGTATAATACACACCAAGGATGATGATATAAGGTCTCATACCTAACATTATAGAATCCCACATAATATTACTCTCACTTGATAATAATTTCTCACTCTCTACCAATGTAGATAAAGATATGATCACCACCATAAGGAGTCTCCATCCAAAGAGGTATGGCTAGTTGTTATACTAGAAACTCTAATTCCCAAAAAAACACACAGGAATAAATGGTAGAATAATATCCACATTGTTGAGTATTATTATTGGTCAATAAGTCACAATTTATATCTTGAATCATCCTAAAAACTGATTTATCAGATCCATACATCATGTGTATCTATATACAGTCCTGACCATTAACACTATTTATTAGATTAGGACTACCTAGAGGTGGTGGTGTAGATGTTCCAAAGTATATACTATCTATACCACTTCTATACCCCACCTCTTCCACTAATACCACCTCATGAAATGCTACCAAGACTTTGGAGGAAAGGTATATTCTTAAATATGCCTAAAAATCCAAGAGAGAGCATGCCACCACTATGAGTAGGGATAAATCAATAGAAAAAGAAAAAAAACTCCTAATATATTTTTTCCCTATAATCAGTTTGTGTGATTGGATTATGGTGGTGGTGATGCGATGGTATGAGATAGAGTGAGAAATAACACACATGGACACAAGTGATTTTACAAGGTTCACACACCCTTATTATTAGAAGTATAATCCTTAGTATGCAGTGGTTATGATCCCACTACACACATTCTAATTTATTATCAAATTAATAATAAATAGAGAAAGATGATTGTCTTGAACTCTAATTATAATATTAATGGTGAGTTATAATAGGTCAAATGGTCTCTGCTTCCAGTACCTAAATTGGTTATAGATTTTGGATTTCATGTGCACCCTTATTATTATCCTGAATAGTCTAAAAATATGTCTTGGAATTCTCATAGTAATGGGTGGATGTATCTATCAGAGTCTCTCCTATTTTCATCACACCAATACTATAGGTGGGTTGCTGCTTATTTGTATATAAATCCTTCATTGTGGAATGGAACCTCTAGTTGTGGTGTAAACCTCAGATCTAAAATATATAGAAGGATAAATCCTAAATATCTCAAAGTATCTCTGGATACATTTATGGCATGATAGGTAGGTTATGTTATGAAAAATTTTATACTTATAGAACTAGTAAACCAATGAACTTTTTTAGCTAAACTGATTGTGGTGTGAAACAAACATTGTGATATGGAAATCCTTGAATCTCGATAACCAATAAATCCTCAAACCTTCTTTGTCTAGATCATAGTGGCATGGTTTCTTATATTTCATCATGGTATTCTCACTCATTTGTATTCTGTGGAATGAACAATTTTTTTTGCATCATGAGACTAATTAGAACTTATATTAGTTAAACTCTAATTTATATTGGGTTGATCCTCACAACCCATTTAACTCCTCATAATTACTTTAATTAAATTTCATAGTGCAATCAGTCCATCTATGTTGTGATTCTTTATACAATAGAGTAACTCATTTTTCATGTAATAACAACCCATTAGAGAAATCCTCATATATAAGATTAACCTAAGAATTTTGTGGTGTGATCATCATGATTCACATCCTGAATTTATCATCCTTGAAAAAAATTCATTCCTTTACATATCCACTCAACTTAAAAGATCTTCCAACTCTTTTATTAGCATGTTTTTAATGAACAAAAATAAAACATCCCAAAGTCATGAATGAATGTCCTCAAGAAACAAGTCATAAAATGTATCCAAACTCCCTTTGTATTTTTGGAAAAATGTGAAATCACACATGAGCTCTTCTCCAAACTCTAGATGGAAACTATTCAACCCCACTAATTTTGAAAAGTTATCTTATCCTCTTCCCATTGATAATTGCAAGAAAAATAATCAATAGTATCCCCAATTTTAAATAAGAGATCATTTTTTATTCTACCCCAAATCATTAAATGAAAAGGAATGAAAGAGGGAAAATTTCTAAGAAAATTTATAGTGATTTTGGGAAAAAACACACTCCCAATAACACTCTCAATTGATAAAAAGCATCCATTATCAGAGGATTCATCAAGATATATTTTTATTTCTATTTAGTTGAAACATATTAAAATTAAATCACACAATTATTCACCATATCCCTATTGAAGTGGTACTTGATCTCAATATGCTTCGACCTTTAAAGTTACTCCAAATTCTTTGACAAGTTGATTTCCCTTTGATTGTCACACTTAATCACCAATGTGTATACAACATCAACCATCATATCTTCAAGATGGGAATTCATCCAAATAATTTGGATTATGTCTTGTGATTCCACAACATATTCAACTTCCATTGACCTAAGAGTGATAAATTTTTCTTCTTCGAGTGTCATGCAACACATCTTTCTTTGATAAATAAATTAAATCTAGAAGTAATCCTTTTATATCCAATATCTCCTGTCCAATTAATATTATTATAACCATAAAAATGAAAGTATTTAACTTTATAATACCTCAATATATAATCAATATTACCTTTTATGTAGTTTAATATCTTTTTTTCTACCATAAGATGTGACACCTATGAGTTTCTTTAGAATCGTATACTAAGAGTAACCACAAAAATAGAATATAATATTGAAACTATTAAATAAATTAGGCTTCAAATGATCCATTTAAACTCTATTTTATATACAATCCTTCTTTCTTCATCCATTGAAAACTTATTCTTAATTGTAATAATACCGAAAACTTCTCTTGATTCCTCCATTCCAAAATTTTTAAGTAACCTATGAGCATAATTTTCCTCTAATAAAAACAAAAACCTATTGTATTAGTGAATTGTAAAAGTAAGAAGAAATTAATCTCACAAATAATTGTATTTTAAAAAATTCTCCTCATTTGGGTAGCAATTTCTTAAAAAGTTTCTTGTTTTTTTTTGAAAAATAATTTCAGTGATATACACAATCATAATGAGCAAGTTTGTATCATATCCTTTGACATAAATATTTGAATCTAATTTTCCATTTTTATTTTACATTCTTTTTAAATTATTGTCCAACATTGAATACCATGACCAAGGCTCTTATTTGATCTTATATAATTCCTTATTTAACTTTCACACTCAATAATCACCATCTTTTGGGATAAATTACTCTTTTTGTTAAATATATAATTCTTCCTAAAGGTCACCATTTAAAATTTTTTAACCTCATGTTCATTTAAAAAAATTGTAGTTCTATTGATAATAATAAAAAAAGATTAATTTTTTTAATCCTTGATACAGATGAGCTTTAGTCCCTAATAATTCACCTTTCTCATCAAGCTTATTCTGAAAAAACCCACTTTATCCCAGTCACATTTTTTTCTTTGGGACATGACACCAATTACCAAGTACCATTATTATTAATTTGGTTTAACTTTTATTATATCACTCTAAATTAATTATCATATTGTAAGTATTCATCAACACTCTTTGGTTCGACCTATGAAATCATGTTGATATTATTGTAAATTCTCAAGATTCTTCAAGTTTGTACCCCCTTTTTACTGTCTCTATGAAAATTTCTAGGCTCAATATGTTTTCTATGTATTTATAAATTAGAACTTACTTAAATTAAAAATTACTCACCAATATAAATTTAAAAATAATCCTGAGATTTATGAAAATTTTCTAAATCATTTAGAATGATTTCATATTATCTAGTATCTATAGCTTCATTAATGTTATCAAGAACATGTCATGATTCTTGTGAAGGATTTTGATTCTCTAGAACAATTACATAAATGTTTCCAAAACTCTTTCTCATATTCTTATTATAACATAAGTAACATCTTCCATAGAGTGTTTATGTGATAACCCAAGTAATATATATTCATTTTATGAATTCATAATCATCATAGTTTTATAAATAATTTTATAAAAGTTTACAGTTGAAAAAGGAATAGTTTTATTTAACTAAATTGTTTTTACATGAACTAAAATGTTTTATTTAAAAGGTAAATTTATACAATTTATAAATTTAATTTAATAAAATGTAATAAATTTTTTATATCATCATATAAAATTATTCTTAAGTTGAATTTTTGAGATTTTTCTAAAACAATTGATTTTTGGTTGAATAGAAGAAATGTCGATTTTTAAAAATACTATCACTTTTATGAAATTATTATGATGTAATAATGAATTAATAAATGTTAAAAAACATTTATCAACCAAATATGTGTTTAATTAGTTAAATAATTTATTTTAAAATATTTTTGGGAAACCAATATTGACTTTTGTGAACATAAGTTACGTTTTATTCAAATTAAAAAGTATTTTTGGGTCTTTGAATTTAATGATAAGGTTGGAAGGATACATTTAATTTTTTAATTATAAAAAATTATAAAACTCTTAATTTTTAATT
Organism: Viscum album; assembly: GCA_963277665.1. NCBI lineage: Eukaryota > Viridiplantae > Streptophyta > Magnoliopsida > Santalales > Viscaceae > Viscum > Viscum album. Next base: position 1,647,410,110 of record OY728164.1, read on the forward strand.
AAATAAAAATTCATGTAAATTAAAATTTTACTTAATTTCAATGTAAAATGATTTTACACTTAAATCGGGTTTTTCCTAAAAACAATTTTCATGCATTTTGTGTTCTTATATTAAAAGTAGTTTATGAAACCTATATAATCTTAATATGATAAAATTTATTCTATATTTGGAATAATAATTTTTGATTTTGGTTTTAATTTATATTTTATTCTTGGTTACATAAATAAGTTATCATGGTAAAAATCTAAGTTATCACAGTTAATGTTAAATTGGGTTTAAAGGGGTTTAACTAGAAGATAAGGCTTAAAATGTTTCCAAAAATTGTCTAAATGTGATTAATTGAGTGTAATTAAACTATATAAAATCTTATATATGAATTTTATGTGACTTTTTTCCACTTGAACATGAATGATACCTTTTAATATTCTAAAACATTGAATAAATACAAGAGTGACAATCCCCTCACTTATAAAAGGGCGTCACTTCTTCTCTCTTATTCACACATCTTGATCCACTTATCATGAAAAATTCCTACCCAAATAACTTATAAACCTTTATAAATAATACATATAGTATTTGGTATCATCAAAATACCAACCTTTAAGTCTTAAGGTGTAATCCAAAGGTGGTTTTCCGAAGAAGTGGTATAACTCTTAATCGAGTGTTTACATTTTATTTATTTTTCTAAACCCTTTAAATAGTATTTAAAAATGATGAAATAATAATAATATTATATTACATATATTTAAATTTTATTATTATTATGTTAAAATCCTTACTCATATCATTTTTTTTCTATAAAAATGAAAATATCACTCGTGCATACATGCGAACTACCACCTCTATGAAGCGATCCATTTTGTTTTTCATCACTGGATTATATGGATGGTTAAAATGAAAGATAAAATGAATATATATAATATTTATGAAATAATTATGATTATTTAATATATTAATTACCTTATTACCCTTTCCATCCATTGGAAATTAATAATGTCACTTGTGTGTGCACGTGGACTACCACCTCCATGAAACAATGTGATTCATTTTTCATTACTGCTTTAGATGGATGGTCATAAGGATAATACTAATGAATAAATATGAATTTTATAATTTATTTATGATTCTATAAAATTAAATTATTATGTAATTTATTTCTTTTACACCATGTAGAAAAATTAAAATGTCATTCATGCGTATGTATGAACTACCGTCTCCATGAAACAACGCGGTTTATTTTTCCTGACTAAATTATATGGTTAGTTTTAAAAGCCTACATAATGTATAAATATGATAATTATAACATTTTTAATATTCTAGAGTTATTGTAACTATAACCCCTTTGACCATGTTCAAAACGCCAATGTTGTTTTGAGGTTATAAACCGAACATCCACAAAACGTCCAACATGAACTTAACCATTTTAGTAATTAAATAAAACATGGTAATAAACGAAATAAAATGAATAATTATAATTAAATGAACCTAAAAGAAGTTATTAATAAAGTATAAAATTAAGACAATTTTATTATTTATGATTTAGATAACGTACGAAGCTAGACAAGACTTATGGTAATCGTTTTTTAATATTCATTTAAATGTTTTAAACTATTTATAATTAATATTCATGTGATTTTAAATATTTTTATAATATTATTAATTATGATTAAAAGGTTTTTAAATTTAAATTTTTACTATATTTTAGTTTCTTTAATTTTTTTAAAAAAGGAATCTTTTTAATAATTACCCTATGATTCATTTTTACTTTTTTAACCAAAGTGAAAAAGAATGTTTTTCTAACATTTATGGCTTAGCCAAATTTTCTAGTGGTCATATCCATTATTCATTATCAATATTCCTCTAAAAGTTGAAATGGTTTTAAAAAAAATCCTATTACCTCACTTTTTGGATTTTTTATTTTTAAAAGTTACAAATAAAAATGATATTTCTTCTTATGATTATATAAAAATGGAAAGTGTTTTACTTATGGGTTTCAATAATTTTTTCAAGGATTTTATGATGAAAAGTGAAAGGTAATAATTTTTTTTCATGATATGGTACTTAATAATTATATATGATGACATATGAGCTAGATATATCTCATGATAATGGGTGATCCTAGAATAGCTCTCCAATGCACTAAGTAATGAATTGTTTTCAAAGGTGAAAAATGAGGGAGATAACAGGGTAGGTTACTCTTATGGAATTAACTAAGATTCAGTTATTCTAAAAAGGGTTAAAAATGAGTAAACATGGGTTATAAATATGATGCTCCAAGATAACTATATTATGCTTGCAAGAAAAGGGTTTTCATGGAAATCTTTTGATTTCATGAGGTAAAGAAAGTTTAAAGGTGAAAGGCTTATTTTTCAAAGGAATGATTTCATGAGTTCCCACATACCTCATGATACCTTCATGAATTTTAATATGATTTATAATGGGTTTCAAATGTTTTATTTGAGAAAATATTGATTTTTACACATGGAAATGTTTTATTTACGTGATCAAAGGTTTATTGTGAAAAAGGTAATCACATTCATGGGTTTTCTTATTTTCACTAGACTAACAGGATTCCATCATTTTTATTTCTCCACGGAGATTTGTTTTTATCATACCATATTATAAATTTCTTTTCATATGATTTAAGGATGAGTAGAAATTTTAGTAAGGTTAAGTTTTTTTTCTATGGTGAATCGTATTAAATGAAGCTAAAGTGACTTGAATAAAACATGGGTGTAAAATTAATGTCCTATTTTTATGGAAAAAATGTACACTGTGCGAAAGTGTACATTTTGTTATGTATTTTTTTTATAATTCTATAAAACACTAAAACTAAAATATCATAATAATGTAAGAATGTGAAATACTTGCTATTAAATTCATATTTATGGTTTTTAAATTTTACGGGTAGTTATAGTGTGTTTCCAAGTAAGGTTTAGATACCTTTATAGGTTTGGAGAATGATAAAAGACACTTTAAAGATACACTAATTTCTGGTTATATTATCATGATATAGATTTTTAAGATTTACATATTTCTTCATCTAATCCATGCCTATTCATAATGGTGTTCCATAAAGGAAACAAGGTATCTAAATTTGTAAGGAATCAAAAGGATAATAACCTTATAAATTAGTAACCTAGAATGGTTGGAACAAAGTAGTTTGTGGTAGTGTTAACTCAACTAATGTAGGATATTGATGGTGGAACCCATAAAATAGAGTGATTGAATTATCTACAGAGGAATAAGTCTATAGTGGATCATTTCATAAAATAGCACTCCACAACATTTAGTGGATATTTGAACTCGGTGAAATCTGAAGGATGGATAAATATATTGGAGAATATATTCAAAGTTTTGGGTTATATAGAACATGAAAATGTAATTATTGTTATCTATCATTTTAAAGGTGAATTTGATTGATGGTGGTCTCTGATTAAGAATACTAAGGAAAAATATGATATTGATTCCATGTAGTGGATGAAATTTAAATATATTTTTCTTGAGAAGTATTTTCCTAAATATCATTGCCTTAGAATAGAAAGACAGTTTATAGAGTTCAAGAAAAGGAAAGATGACTCAGTGTCTTATTATGAAGAAAATTTTACTAGACTAGCCAAGTATGCATTGAATTTCATTTTGGACCATGATAGTAAAATTGATATATTTTACAAAGGTATAAAACCAATTTTACAAAGTCAATTGGCCTCTCATAGATTTAAAATTTATGAGGAAGTTGTTTTTTGTGCTAATAAAGTTGAGATAGAGTTTTCTAACACTTATTTGCTTCATGATAACAAGAGTAAGAAGTATTCAAGTTGTCAAGAAATGGAGAAGAAATCAAACTATAAATCTAGAGGTAAGCCCCCCAAATGTTCTAAATTTTGTAAAATACATTTTAAATAATGTTTGATAGTATCATGAAAGTATTTATGATATGGTAAACTTAGTTATTTGTCTTGTGACTATAAGGAAAAGAGTTTTGATCAGACTAATAATGAGAAAATAGTTAGTCAACAATAGGTGAATTTTTTTTGTTTAATTGAGTTGGTTAATTACTCTAATGCATGCCCAAAGTTAGTTACCCAATGTGGGAATCATCAATACTAAAAGTAGAAAGGCATGTCAAAGTATTTTTCTATTACTATGATAGATGTTAGACTATCAAATGAAGTGTTTTATGGTACATTACTTGTTTATTTAGATTATTCTAATGTCTTGTTTGATTTGGGATCCACACATTCTTTTATTTTTGAGAATTTTTCAATTAAAATAGATTTACCATCTCAAGAAATGAATTTAGAAATTTTGGTAATAATTCCTTGGGTAAGTATAAAGGTAATAAGAGTTTATCAAAATCTTCTTGTTATCATATGTGGAATGAATTTCTTGCAAACCTTATTTTCTTTACCATTGTAGAGTTTGATGTTATTTTGGGTATGTATTGTCTATCAGTTAATCATTATAAGATAGATTGTAGAGATAAATAATCCATATTAAATTTTCATAGGGAGTTTCAATTCATATATAAGAATGAGTTCATACTTTTAATAAATTATCACGAATATGAGAAACTAATAAAAGAAGGAAGTGAAAGTTATCTTGTACATATTGTATAAAATAGAGGATCTGTTCAAATTAATTATGTTCTGTTCATGCAAAATAACTTTTCATTCAAAATTTCCCTAAATATTAGGTGGGTCTAAAGTGATGAATTCCAAGGGAGTCACCACTTATAATGAGATTACAATCATTTGGTAGGGACCAAATACAATGTTATAAAGTAATACTTTCACTAAAACTCCCTTTACTAGTGATTATATCAAATTACCTTCCCTCCAAGTGTGGCTAACCTCCATAACCTATTGAATGATTATTCTTTACTTCCCGATGTAACAAGACAAATCCCATGGGGTGGTGGCCTTACTGTAAGGAAAACAACAGAAAATTTAGAGTCAGATTCCACTACTAAAATACTAATATTATAAAGATAGCATTACAAGAGTTCACTATGCATTTCCCTTGGTTATTTTTCCAAATGTATTTACTAGTATAATAGTAGGAACTAAGTCCCAAGATCACTGAACCCTTATCGCCCCGCACCAACCCCTATTATCACTCCAAGTGTACAAGATTAGTCAACATTCTGTTTCAGTCCAGAACAAGGAGGTTTTCATTAAACCCATCATCCTTAGGTTCCCATACCACCTCCATCTGTGAAAAAGATAGTTCTTGAAAGCATCCCTCTCAAGGAGGCCAATGACACCCCACACCTAGAATAAGAGAACTAAGATCCACCACAAGTTATTTAACATGAACTTTCATACTGATGATAGAGTCACATATTCCTTCTCTCATGTTATTCCTTGCCTCCTATAATACCCAACACACTATTGTGAACACCATCCCACAAAATTTCACTTTAGTACCATGTTGTTCCACCCATTGAAACCAAGTAGTGATGAAGTCCAAAAATGAATCCCCATGCAACACAATTCCCATGCTCCACCTGATGGAATCCCAAGTTGAGTTCACTCATTATCCTTTGAATAAGAGTTGTCAAGACAATTTCAAACCTAGAGAGACATGACATAGGAAATGTGAGGCTAGATAAACCCCTTTCTATTTCACATTATCATATATGGGGATGAATGTGTTTCTCATATGCCAAACCAAGAAGTTATTCTTTGGTGGTATCTATTTTCATCATAAATTTATTTCCCACTCATTTATCTTCTGATTTTCATGTAACCATGAGCGCACTTACCGACCATTTAAGAGGCTAGACATATAATCTAAAAAAATTCATTTGTATGGTTTATCCACCAAGCCGATGTTCTCATGGAGGATCTTTTGATCCTCACTAAGAATCCTGTTGATAAGTTTGGGTTATATACTCGCTTCCCTAAATAAGATATCGAGGGTTGATAATCCTTGGAAGAATAGAATACAACATGACCAATTATCCTTCAAATATCTAACATTATCACATCCCGCTACCCACCACACTTTGTCCTTTATAATGAACATTTGATCGATCATGTGACACACCAGAAGATACATTCTCCTTGCTTGACCTTCCAAGCCTTCCCTTTCTCCCTCATACATTTCTTTCATAAATATCATCCAACAAGATTTTGATTCAATAATATCCCAATACAGTCTCACCTGCATACCTTTCATGGATTCCAATATGCTTATTAAGTTGATACCCTCTTACTCTATTACTTTATCTATCCTCTTCCAAGAATCTGAATGGCATATTCCTCCCTGGTTGGTGTCCCAAATAAAAGTTGTCATGATTTTTTCAAGTTTGTTAATGGTTCCCTTAAATGACTTGATTATTGAAAGGATGTGTATTGGTATAGATGTAAGGACATTATTAACTAGTTTAATTGACCCCCTAAAGGATAGGAAGCATTACATTTTCATATGCGACCTTTGATACAATTGATGATACCTTTAAAAATAGCCCTCCTAATTTTTCCATAAAATATGGGTTGTATGAGACCCTCCATTGGTAGGTTAATCCTTTTTATTCCTATTTTATCTTGTATTATTTTTCTATTTCTATTTGAGTAGTTTTTGGATATTACACATTACTTTTACTTTGGTTGATTTGTTGAATGCTCCAGTTTCTATAACATTCCATAATTCTATTGAATCTATCGATGCATCTTTCCATACCTTTAATAAAGAATGGGATGTCATCAAAAAACATAATATTGGAGATAATTATGACCCTAGACCTATTTCTATAAGGTGAGATAATTCCCTCAGTCATGTTGCACTTGATATTCTCAGTGACAGCCTCTTGTGCTAGGATGAAAAGGATTAGAGATAATGGATCGCCCTAAATTAACCCACACACCATCTTAAAGAAACCAAAACCCCTTACCATGATTGATATGTAAAGTTATAAAGATGCATGGCATCTAAATAAAAGGTCACAAACCCACTATTTGAAACCAAACTACTGCATGACCTTCATAATGAAACCCCATTCCATGTAATTATAATATTTTTCTATATCCACTTTGATCACGATGTTGGATACAAGAGTCCTTTGGTTGATGTAATATACCATCTCTTTATAACTACCAATCACCCCTTGAATGATCTAACCCTGAATAAACCCAAATTTCTCCTAGGAAATGATATTTGGAATTATACATTAAAGTATCATGTTCTTGAGGCATGTGAGGATTCTATAGGAGAAATTACATAGACATATAGAAATATACCGATTGATTGGAGTGGGTTATTTTGTTTTTTGGATAAATATAACCATGAATGCACACACTAATCTCATAATAGGTTCTCATATATAGAAGTATTTCCCAACTTCAATCACATTCATCTTGATTATGTCCCATGTAGACATGCAAAATGATCTAGGGATACCATTGGGGTCGGGTTCACTTTTTGAGTTTATTCTTGAGATATATTCATCTCCCTCTCTTTGAGAATGGAATACATATCTTCATTAACCCTATCCGCTACCAGTTTGGGTATGTTATGTAGGAAGTTTCCATCTTGGTCTTCCCCTGGATGTCTCCCTACATTATTATGAAGCATTCCTTCTAGAAGGTCCTCACCTACACATCTCCTGTATATGATCCATCCTCAAGAATTATATTGATCCTTATTAACACCTTCTTTTACTTCACACATGATAGAAATTAATATGTGTTCCTATCCCCCTCCCTAAGTCATAGAGCCTTCAATATTTTCCTCAAAACTCTTTCAATTTCCAACATCTTCTCAAACTGTTGATTTTGTTTACTCTCCATATTGGGAAAGGAGTCATCATCCCAATTCTCATAGATACTCTATTCTATCCTTTAAATATAATTCTTGATCTCCTCTAAGATAGAATATTTTTCAATACCATTCATATTCCAATCCTATAAATCCACTTTCATCTATTTGATTTGGTTGGTTAACCTTTCCCATGTAGTACCCTACATTGGTTTCTCCCATAAAATCTTAATTACCCACAATAATTCATTAGCTTAAGATTATCTTGATGAGTAGAAGAATAGGTCACCTCTCTTTCCATCATTATTTAATTTCACCATGAAATTTGAACGTTCTGATAAGATTCGAGTGAGGTGTGTTACAAAGGATTGAGGGAATGAATCATTGCCTTACAAATTTGATAGACACCATTCTAGTTTGATCTAGATTATTTGGATTCCTTTTGGATTATTTCACCAGGTAAAAATTTCTCCCAAAAATTACAATTAGATAAGATCATTATTAGTAATGAAGTCCCTTAAGTCTTTTATTTAGCTATTAGAATACACTGGTCCTCCTTATTTTTCGATGTATCAGGTATGTTATTAAAATATCCTCTGATGAACCATAGAAGATTCATGGTTGAAATCTAGATAACAACTTCCATAAATCCTTCCTTTATAATTCCTCCCATATTTAATAGATGAATGATAAAAGAAGTATGGATCCACCAGTAGTCACTCTGGTAGTTATGTGTTGAGAAGAGGCATCCACACATTCCACTATAAAACTGTTCTTCCATAATAGACAGATATGGTTGTTTCATGGATTTCTATGCATGTATTCTGAAAAACATAATATTTTTGTGAAAGAAAAAAATATGGTTCATATTTTGTTTCGGTTCAAGTATATCCATCATGGAAGATTTATTACTCCAAAATTTGTTTGATATAAAGGTTTTCTTCGCTTGATCCCCAAGGACTTTGACATTCCATATGAGTATCATGATCATTGGGAAGTGGGTTTGTTAGTCTTGTGTCCTAGGGATCCATTAGGTTTAACATCTAATCATGGTAGGATGTGATCCTATTTGGCTTTGGCATGGGTGAGTCAGCCACCATCCACAGATGATTGAGCGTTCTTCATAAGATCACCCTACTTAGAAGTTGAGGCCACCAGTGTCTCTACCTCGGCCTTTGATATGCCCAAAGACACAAAATGGTTTAGCATGAACATCATATGAGATGGGGAAATTAGTTCATTATCTGGTAATAAAATTCCAAAGTTTGGAATGATGTCTGCAATAACCCCTTTTGGAATGATTATAGTTGATGATATGTCATTCAAATCCACCCTCTACTGAGTGAATACATTCTATTGTGTAGGGAACCTATTTTTTTCTTATAAGACTTTGAAATACATCTATAAATATTTCTAGATCTATGAGCTAAGAGAAAGAACGATTTTGAGTCCTGGTGTGCTCAGAATTAATTTCATAACCCTGGGATCATTAAGAGGAGGATTCCACCACATGTCGTTGGCGAATCAAGATCATATGGAAACAAGCCTCTAGATCAAGGAGAATCGAGACACAGTGAACACAATGTTCCTACTTCATTGAAGAGTGTATTATTCATCCATGAATGATTCAAATCAGGGTAAGACTTTTCAATTGTGGTTTTCTCCCTCTTGATTGAACTATTTAAGCATGGATTATCAATCCGCTTATTGATCTGTGATTCTTGAAACCATTAAATGAGTCATTATCAAATTAAATTGATTATTTAATTTGTTTAATCCCCGTTGTTCTATTATTTCTCACCCCATCTATAAGGCCCAGCCTTAAACCTTACTTAAAATTGAATTAAATGAATAATTCACATTGAGGATCTTTTCAGATTTAGAGTTTTAGAGAAATAGGACATAACTATTACATCTCAAAAGATTATAAAGTAGTCTCTTCTACTAAATTTCCATAAAATAAAAACTCTTAAAAAGAAACATGTCTAGTTTCATGTTTTAGGTAGCATGAATTTCCCTTGATCCCATCCTTGACCCTATTCCACGCTAAGTCATGTGAAAAACATTTCAAAAACTTGGGATGAGCATAAAAACTCAGTAAGGGATACACAAAGAATAAAAACTGTTAGTTTATCAAAACAAAAAGTAAACCATGTATACTTTATCAAAGTAATAATTTTCACCTTTATGAAGTAGTAAAAACTCTTCACTGAATAAAATATCATTACTTACCTTTTTGTAACCAAAGGATTACCATAAAACCCTTATAAAGAACACATAACATATATAAAGGTAACTTGGGACATAAACATACTTAAGTGGAATAACCATACGGTCGACTCCCACACATATCACTTAATGGAATAGCCATATGGCCAATTTCCATACATACTTAATGGAATAGCCATACGGCCGACTTCCATACCCAATGCATTGGAGGTTATAACGTAACCACCCGTCCTGGTATTCACGGCACCACCCGTCATATGGTTTATAACGTAACCACCCGTTAAAATGTCCAAGTACCAATATAAAATCATAAAACATAAAACCAATATAAAGGAATGATAACATTTCCACATCACAATATATCATAATATAATCCTTTATCAAAACCATTTTCAAAACCATTTAAAACATTTAATAAAGAGATTTTTGAATCAAAGTGTCCCATACCACCTTGAAGCTTAAAATTTTAAACCATTAATATCCATATAAATAAATCCTTAAAACCATTTTGAAAACATGGATATTAATAAGAACAAATAATTAAAACATTTAAAATGACATTTTGGTTAAAGGGGTTTTACCAAAATTAGAGACACTTGAATACAATAATTGAGGAATAACATTTAGTCAAAACTTTATAATATCATGAGAATAAATGGATTCATGATATAATACTCCAAAGGACAGTATATACACCATATAAGAGTGAATTGGTGCATAACAACAATGAACCCTCAACAGAAATGTCAAATGTGATGAAATCCCTTATAAAGAAGGTATCCTTAAATTAAGGACAAATCAATCTCAAAAATATGTGTGAAAAATATAAATACACCCAATATAAGTGGATATTAAGTGTAAAACAATAAAAGTTCATTCACACATATTCAATGGATGACATATTCAATGACTACATGTTGAACCCAAAGAAATCAAAATTCGGTTAAAAAGTTCCCTTGACAGCCTAACGACATCACATCAAAATGAGTTGATGAGAGATAAAAAGTGTATCTCATCACTTGGACATAAAATTTACATCAATAAGGATATATGAGAACATATCCCAACATAACAATATGTAAATTAAAAGACCCAACAAAAGAAGTCTTTTAAAAAAGAGGAGGGTGAAAGGTTCCCTTACCGACTTGGGTATCTTTCAAAACATACACCACATGAAAGAAGGACAATAGATCATTGATGTAAATACTCATAAACGAAAGTATATTACACAAAGAGTAGAATAATGGGCAGTACATACACCACTCAATGGAATTTGTGGCAAATGTAGCATAAATCTCACGGGAATAAAAGTGAGATGAAAAATCCCTTACGAAAACTCGGCAGCCTAACGGCGCCACATAAAACTTCCGAATATGGATTGATGAGATCAAATAGGGTATCTCATCACATTAAAATAAAATGTACAGAAAGATTAATATAAAATAACATCCCCCAACATTACAAAGAGGATCCTAAAAGAAGTGACATAAAGGAGAGTACTTAAAAAGAAAGAGAGAGGTTAGATCTCTTACGAAAGTTCGGCAGCCTAACGGCACCACTCAAAACTTCCAAAATGGATTGATGATAGAGAATAGGTTCTCTCATCACATGAACATAAAAATTACAGTAGGAGTAATATAAAAGAACATCCCAATCATAAGAAAGATGAGATTAAAAGAAATGACATAAAAGAGTGTACTTAAAAAGAATGAGAGTTGTAGGGTCCCTTACCTCGGGTCCGACTTGACTCGATCGTTCTTTAATCTCCTGAATAATAAACTTGAGTTAATTTCTACTTGATTAAGAACCTTTTTAAAGTTCATTATTCCTTCTATATCACTTATTTCCATGTTATAAACATTATGTAACCATTTAAGTTAATAATGTTTGTTTTTTCGATATTTGGTTCTTAAGTCGAAAATGGACTTCTTACAATTACATGTTGTTCGTGTGGTCAAAGGTTCTTTATATCCAGAATGACATTCCTGATTTGTATAGCATATATATCATATATATCCAGCATATACATGTATTTATAATATTACATAATCATTTAGAGGTAAGAAATAAAATGCACCGTTCATGGAGACGGTAAGTCGTACGTACGCATGAACGCTACTTTCATTTCTTTCTCATATTAATGGAATTAAAATTAAATGAGAGGTATGTATATTTTAATTCCAGAATTATATTAATAATTTAGATGTATCATTCATTATATATATCCATTATATACTTATACTTTTAATAGTACATTACATTTCGGGATAAGAAATGAAATGCACCGTTCATGAAGACGGTAAGCCGTACGTACGCATGAACGCTACTTTCATTTCTATCTCATACTTTAATGGAAATAAATAATAATGATATAGAGGTATATTATAATTACATTATAACATCATATATAATAACTTTAAATCCATCCTTTATAAGTCCCACATATGGCATTAACGAATCACATCACTTTGAGGGGGCGGTAGTCCGCACTTCCTTAAATGAAGATATCGCATATACCCATAATGGAAGCCATAAAGGTAAGCCACAAATGAGAAATACAGAAGCTTAAGTAAAACATAAACATATTATATACCATATATAAATATAGTGACATCTTAATGGCCACCTTTGAAGGTGTTATATGAGTGTTGAACAATCATCGTTTCGTGAGGCAGAAATTTGCCATCCACGGAAACCGTATGTTCTTTAACCATTAGATGTAGGTGTGTGTAAGTGTATCTCGAATCCTTCTTATAATAACATCCTAGTATATTTAAGATACTGGAGTTTTTACAAAAAAAATTAATCAAAATAGTTTAGGGGGTTGGAGAAGAAAAATAAAACAAATGAACAAGAGAGAATGAATTACCTTTAAAAGTGTAACTCCTTTTGATTTGAGCCTAAAGGCTTCCTTTGAAAGGATTATGCCCAAAGGAAATTATCTAGGATGAGGAGAGAGATGTGGAGAGAGTAAATGGGCAGGGGATGGCCGAGACAAAGGCTTGAGTAGTGTGTGAAATGAGGTAGAGGTGGGGGCCTTTTATAAAAGGAGAGGAGGGGCACTTTTGGAAAGTAAAGAAATATTACTTTATTTGAAAGTTTCGGTTTTAAAAGGCCCCAAATTGATATAATTCGTGGATAAGGTGATAAGGGTTGTAAATACACCCATCCAATAAGTTTTGTACATGTGTAGATCATATATTTTACATTATCTTTCCATTTTATTTAAATCGTTAAATAATGAGGTCATCACTGCATCATCATGATGTCATAAATAATTTAATTTATTTAGTGTATAAAAATTATAAAAAAACTATCATGATTTAGGAAATCTTTTTATCTTTCCAATGACTATTTATAATCAAAAATCTGAATTGTATAACCCCATGTAACAATTGTTTTAGTAAAACATGTCATGTTTGTGTTATTTTTACTTTAACATTTAATAAAAAATTATTTATGTCATTTTCCAACCAAAGTGGCTCCATGGGGTCACCAAGTTGACCCATGGCTTTTATTGGTCGGTCATGACACAACCAATGAGGTTAGGACATGTGTCTAGGTCATTTTATTTTATTAAAGCATTATTTTTACCTTAAACTACACTAATTACCACTAATCGCGATTAAAAACTTAATAAGTTACTATTCACAAAAAAAATTATTTTTATCCCATTGAACCACATTTTACTTCTTAATGACAACAATGTATGTCGGATTTTTTAAATTCAAAACACAGAAGTGGTAAAATTTCATTTAAACGAAAAATCAGTTTTTATAAGTACCACTTAGTGGTTTCACTATTCATCAAAAATTGATGTTTTTCAGAAAAATCCCAAAAATTCACCCTAAGCTATATTTGATATTACGAATTCAAAAATGAAGTATATTTTAAAAAATTCAAAACATATAAGTCACATTAATTAATTTAATAATTAATTCCCGCTGTCAGAGCAAATAGCGTGTTTTTATGAAATAATAAGTATCAAAAGATTGACACTAGTTTAAGTCTGATTTCAAAGTGAAATTAATTCCAACGACCACTATTGGATTTAATGGTAAAAATATTTTCTAATTTCACTTTAAAACCAATTAAAAAGATACTCTAATCATATAAATAAATTATATTCAAAAGAGGTTTTGAATTAAAATACAACATTTTACACTATTCATTAAAAAAATGAACTTTATCAGAAAAATACCAAAAATTTACACAAAGTAAAATTTGATGTCCCGATTCTAAAGAAGAGTTTTATTTGGTCCAAAAGAATGTATAAGGGTAATCAAAACTATATTTAATGATATTTCACCATCAAAAGGAGATAAGTGAACCTTTAGTGAAAACTAGGCCATATACGCTTAAAATTGAATTCTTTCCATATTTTAAGCCTTTATCCTTTATTGGATAAATGTAAAAACATTTAAAAACATATATAATCATATTTTAGTTATTTCTATCCATTCCTGCCAATACAACGGCTACATGTTAACTACCATATAAAATAATATTATTTTATTATTAGAGTGCAACGTAAGATTCCCAAGAAGCTCGTTGTTGCGTATTGGGTACGCCATCGAGCATAGCATCCCATTTAAAGTAATATTAATATTTTATTCAAAAATATGGATAAATATGAAAATGTCATATTCTTTATTTACCTGGGGTGTTACATCCTTCCCCTCTTTTGGGAATTGCGTCCTCGCAATTTTAAAATTGCGCTTGGAAACATCCTTGAAAGTCCCACATCGGAACAAGATTCGGTAAAACAATCACTTTAAAATAAAGAAGGATAAGTACAGAGGTCACCTGAGTTAACCCATACTAGTACTCCATGTAGGAAAACATGGACATGGAGGAGAAAACATAGGGTCATGTTCTGATGGAGAGTGATAGAAAACAAGTTTAGGAGAAAGTTAACAATAAGAAAATCACAAACTTGTGATGGTTTAAACGGTGTTGGGTTCCCCAGTAGGAAAAGTTAATAGAAAAATTTTTTGTTTTAAGTTACTTTTTATTGAGGAATTTATTCATAAGGAAACATAATCACTTATCATGTTGACTTTCAAATTTTATTAGATTCCTTACACAAACTCATATTTTCTCCAAAAGGCGAGTATCTAGGAAGACTTGTTCACATTAAGAGTACTATAATCAACTTTTAGAGAAGAACCTAATCCACAAAAGAGAACTATATACTTCCCATGTCTTTATACTTTAACCAAAACCAAAACCAAAAAGGCTAGTACAAGATCAGATAATCCAGAAAAGGATAACCCTTTATAAAAAGAAAATCTATGCTTAATCTCCAAAATTTGTCCAACAAAACCCAAAGTTCAATGAGGACCATTAGATAAACAATTTGTCCATAAAATTCCTCAAATTAAACCAATCTAAGATTGAAACCCGAACATTTTAAGGATTTAGTCACATAGTCTTCCAAGTTAAATCGTAACATTTATCTCCAAACAAAATCAGTTGCTCTTAAAGTCTCGCATTGAAAAGTAATTATCCTAATCACATATCCTCCATGATAGGTTAATCATTTTCATAAATAACCCAAAATCAACTTACTGTTAAAAAAAATAATCAGTCAAACTAACCAGGGACTTCACGTAGTCCAGTGGTAGGCGATAAATACCAGTCGCACTTTGGTTGTGGGTTCGATTCCCGCAGCTTTGTCCGACGCGACGGGTTGTCACACGGCCTGCGTGTTGTCCTTTTTCCAAAACTATATAATTCTTAAAACATTCCCCAAAATTAGATAAAATCATCAAGAATAATCATAACATATTTTAACCTCAAGTTTATCTCATTACTTTCGTTTTCCATCATATCATAGAGTAACCCATAATTACCTAAAACTTAAGGATCATATAAACCCTAACGGTTACCTTAATAATTATTACCTGAATTTCCACATCGAGTTGGCCATCTAGTACATGATGCATTAGAGAACTCACCAAGGTTGAATTGGTTGATCATGACTCCTTGATTGTTGGTTTAGAACAACTATGAGATTCCTCATTGAATCCCCCATCTCATCCAGTATCTTAATCAGAGAACCACCACAGTTTCCTTCAAACCCATTGTCACTTTGGTGCCTGCTAGATCCAGCCATTTACTAAAACCAAAAAGGGCAGTGTGAGTATATCAACATAACCATCATGTACTAATGAGGAAGATAAACACTAAGATATACTTACTCATTCACTTTATCTAAAACTAGGAATCTTTCTAAAATCCTAACCATTATGGTAATGTCACTTATGCTTAAAGAATACCCTAACCTCTAAAGTTATCTAAACCGACCTTTGATACCAACTATAAGGCCCCAGCCTTAAACCTTACTTAAAATTGAATTAAATGAATAATTCACATTGAGGATCTTTTCAGGTTTAGAGTTTTAGAGAAATAGGACATAACTATTACATCTCAAAAGATTACAAAGTAGTCTCTTCTACTAAATTTACATAAAATAAAAACTCTTAAAAATAAACATGTCTAGTTTCATGTTTTAGGTAGCATGACTTTCCCTTGATCCCATCCTTGACCCTATTCCACGCTAAGTCCTGTGAAAAACATTTCAAAAACTTGGGATGAGCATAAAAACTCAGTAAGGGATACACAAAGAATAAAAACTGTTAGTTTATCAAAACAAAAAGTAAACCATGTATACTTTATCAAAGTAATACTTTTCACCTTTATGAAGTAGTAAAAACTCTTCACTGAATAAAATATCATTACTTACCTTTTTGTAACCAAAGGATTACCATAAAACCCTTATAAAGAACACATAACATATATAAAGGTAACTTGGGACATAAACATACTTAAGTGGAATAACCATACGGTCGACTCCCACACATATCACTTAATGGAATAGCCATATGGCCAACTTCCATACATACTTAATGGAATAGCCATACGGCCGACTTCCATACCCAATGCATTGGAGGTTATAACGTAACCACCCATCCTGGTATTCACAGCACCACCCGTCATATGGTTTATAACGTAACCACCCGTTAAAATGTCCAAGTACCAATATAAAATCATAAAACATAAAACCAATATAAAGGAATGATAACATTTCCACATCACAATATATCATAATAGAATCCATTATCAAAACCATTTTCAAAACCATTTAAAACATTTAATAAAGAGATTTTTGAATCAAAGTGTCCCATACCACCTTGAAGCTTAAAATTTTAAACCATTAATATCAATATAAATAAATCCTTAAAACCATTTTGAAAACATGGATATTAATAAGAACAAATAATTAAAACATTTAAAACGACATTTTGGTTAAAGGGGTTTTACCAAAATTAGAGACACTTGAATACAATAATTGAGGAATAACATTTAGTCATAACTTTATAATATCATGAGAATAAATGGATTCATGATATAATACTCCAAAGGACAGTATATACACCATATAAGAGTGAATTGGTGCATAACAACAATGAAACCTCAATAGAAATGTCAAATGTGATGAAATCCCTTATAAAGAAGGTATCCTTAAATTAAGGACAAATCAATCTCAAAAATATGTGTGAAAAATATAAATACACCCAATATAAGTGGATATTAAGTGTAAAACAATAAAAGTTCATTCACACATATTCAATGGATGACATATTCAATGACTACATGTTGAACCCAAAGAAATCAAAATTCGGTTAAAAAGTTCCCTTGACAGCCTAACGACATCACATCAAAATGAGTTGATGAGAGATAAAAAGTGTATCTCATCACTTGTACATAAAATTTACATCAATAAGGATATATGAGAACATATCCCAACATAACAATATGTAAATTAAAAGACCCAACAAAAGAAGTCTTTTAAAAAAGAGGAGGGTGAAATGTTCCCTTACCGACTTGGGTATCTTTCAAAACATACACCCCATGAAAGAAGGAAAATAGGTCATTGATGTAAATACTCATAAACGAAATTATATTACACAAAGAGTAAAATAATGGGCATTACATACACCACTCAATGGAATTTGTGGCAAATGTATCATAAATCTCACGGGAATAAAAGTGAGATGAAAAATCCCTTACGAAAACTCAGCAGCCTAACGACGCCACATAAATTTTCCGAATATGGATTGATGAGATCAAATAGGGTATATCATAACATTAAAATAAAATTTACATAAAGATTAATATAAAATAACATCCCCCAACATTACAAAGAGGATCCTAAAAGAAGTGACATAAAGGAGGGTACTTAAAAAGAAAGAGAGAGGTTAGATCTCTTACGAAAGTTCGGCAGCCTAACGGCACCACTCAAAACTTCCAAAATGGATTGATGATAGAGAATAGGGTCTCTCATCACATGAACATAAAAATTACAGTAGGAGTAATATAAAAGAACATCCCAATCATAAGAAATATGAGCTTAAAAGAAATGACATAAAAGAGTGTACTTAAAAAGAATGAGAGTTGTAGGGTCCCTTACCTCGGGTCCGACTTGACTCGATCGTTCTTTAATCTCCTGAATAATAAACTTGAGTTAATTTCTACTTGATTAAGAACCTTTTTAAAGTTCATTATTCCTTCTATATCACTTATTGCCATGTTATAAACATTATGTAACCATTTAAGTTAATAATGTTTGTTTTGTCTATATTTGGTTCTTAAGTCGAAAATGGACTTCTTACAATTACATGTTGTTCGTGTGGTCAAAGGTTCTTTATATCCAGAATGACATTCCTGATTTTTATAGCATATATATCATATATATCCAGCATATACATGTATTTATAATATTACATAATCATTTAGAGGTAAGAAATGAAATTCACCATTCATGGAGACGGTAAGCCGTACGTACGCATGAACGCTACTTTCATTTCTTTTTCATATTAATGGAATTAAAATTAAATGAGAGGTATGTATATTTTAATTCTAGAATTATATTCATCATTTAGATGTATCATTCATTATATATATCCATTATATACTTATACTTTTAATAGTACATTACATTTGGGGATAAGAAATGAAATGCACCGTTCATGGAGACGGTAAGCCGTACGTACGCATGAACGCTAATTTCATTTCTATCTCATACTTTAATGGAAATAAATAATAATGATATAGAGGTATATTATAATTACATTATAACATCATATATAATAACTTTAAATCCATCCTTTATAAGTCCCACATATGGCATTAACGAATCACATCACTTTGAGGG
This sequence comes from Viscum album, assembly GCA_963277665.1. Classification (NCBI taxonomy): domain Eukaryota; kingdom Viridiplantae; phylum Streptophyta; class Magnoliopsida; order Santalales; family Viscaceae; genus Viscum; species Viscum album. The sequence continues at coordinate 1,647,429,320 of OY728164.1, forward strand.
GGCGGTAGTCCGCACTTCCTTAAATGAAGATATCGCATATACCCATAATGGAAGCCATAAAGGTAAGCCACAAATGAAAAATACATAAGCTTAAGTAAAACATAAACATATTATATATCATATATAAATATAGTGACATCTTAATGGCCACCTTTGAAGGTGTTATATGAGTGTTGAACAATCATCGTTTCGTGAGGCAGAAATTCGCCATCCACGGAAACCGTATATTCTTTAACCATTAGATGTAGGTGTGTGTAAGTGTAGATCGAATCCTTATTATAATAACATCCTAGTATATTGAAGATACTGGAGTTTTTACAAAAAAAATGAATCAAAAGAGTTTAGGGGGTTGGAGAAGCAAAATAAAACAAATGAACAAGAGAGAATGAATTACCTTTAAAAGTGTAACTCCTTTTGATTTGAGCCTAAAGGCTTCCTTTGAAAGGATTATTCCCAAAGGGAATCCTCTAGGATGAGGAGAGGGATGTGGATAGAGTAAATGGGTAGGGTATGGCTGAGCCAAAGTCTTGAGTAGTGTGTGAAATGAGGTAGAGGTGGGGGCCTTTTATAAAAGGAGAGGAGGGGCACTTTTGGAAAGTAAAGAAATATTACTTTATTTGAAAATGTGTTTCGGTTTTAAAAGGCCACAAATTGATATAATTTGTGGATAAGGTGATAAGTGTTAGAAATCCACCCATCCAATAAGTTTTGTACATGTGTAGATCATAGATTTTACATTATCTTTCCATTTTATTTAAATCGTTAAATAATGAGGTCATCACGACATCATCATGATGTCATAAATAATTTAATTTATTTAGTGTATAAAAATTATAAAAAAACTATCATGATTTAGGAAATCTTTTTATCTTTCCAATGACTATTTATAATCAAAAATCTGAATTGTATAACCCCATGTAACAATTGTTTTAGTAAAACATGTCATGTTTGTGTTATTTTTACTTTAACATTTAATAAAAAATTATTTATGTCATTTTCCAACCAAAGTGGCTCCATGGGGTCCCCAAGTTGACCCATGGCTTGTATTGGTCGGCAATGACACAACCAATGAGGTTAGGATATGTGTATAGGTCATTTTATATTATTGAAGCATTATTTTTGCCTTAAACTACACTAATTACCACTAATCGCGATTAAAAACTTAATAAGTTACTATTCACCAAAAAAATTATTTTTATCCAATTGAACCACATTTTACTTCTTAATGACAACCATGTATGTCGGATTTTTGAAATTCAAAACACAGAAGTGGTAAAATTTCATTTAAACGAAAAATCAGTTTTTATAAGTACCACTTAGTGGTTTCACTATTCATAAAAAATTGATGTTTTTCAGAAAAATCCCAAAAATTCACCCTAAGATATATTTGATATTCCGAATTCAAAAATGAAGTCTATTTTACAAAATTCAAAACATATAAGTCACATTAATTAATTTAATAATTAATTCCCGCTGTCAGAGCAAATAGCGTGTTTTTATGAAATAATAAGTATCAAAAGATTGACACTAGTTTAAGTTCGATTTCAAAGTGAAATTAATTCCAACGACCACTATTGGATTTAATGGTAAAAATATTTTCTAATTTCACTTTAAAAACAATTAAAAAGATACTCTAGTCATATAAATAAATTAGATTCAAAAGAGGTTTTGAATTAAAATACAACATTTTACACTATTCATTAAAAAAATGAACTTTATCGGAAAAATACCAAAAATTTACACAAAGTAAAATTTGATGTCCCGATTCTAAAGAAGAGTTTTATTTGGTCCAAAAGAATGTATAAGGGTGATCAAAACTATATTTAATGACAGTTCGCCATCAAAAGGAGATAAGTGAACCTTTAGTGAAAACTAGGCCATATACGTCTAAAATTGAATTCTTTCCATATTTTAAGCCTTTATCCTTTATTGGATAAATGTAAAAACATTTAAAAACATATATAATCATATTTTAGTTATTTCTATCCATTCCTGCCAATACAATGGCTACATGTTAACTACCATATAAAATAATATTATTTTATTATTAGAGTGCAACGTAAGATTCCCAAGAAGCTCGTTGTTGCATATTGGGTACGCCATCGAGCATAGCATCCCCTTTAAAGTAATATTAATATTTTATTCACAAATATGGATAAATATGAAAATGTCATATTCTTTATTTACCTGGGGTGTTACACCATCCATCCCTAATCTTGTTATTTGTCCAAGAATGCTTGTCCAATGATCATTTCACCTTTGTTCTTGTGATTTTCTCTTAATGGTTCTCTATGTTCTTCATTGTTAGACCATGGGGTCATGATTCAACTATTTCCAGGCGGGACCAAGAATGATTGGAACCCCAAAATTTTAGTCAATTTTCATGTGATGAAAAAAACAGTGATTGTCACGAACCAGCCCGGGTCGACCCTGAACCGGTCACCCGAGCCAGTCCGCGACATGGCCCGAGAGGCGTTCCCGATCCTCCCAGGCTGGCGACAAGCACCAGGGCATCAACAGAGGCTATGGGAACGATTTCGCCCAAAATAAATAAATAAGACAGTGAAAATAATACAGAGCAGCGCAGAAAAGTTGAACCAAATAAAGTGACTAAACAAGAACAAACAGAAATCAAACTAACCAAACACGACGTCCGAACAAGCTCCGTGCGACCTCGCGGGTCGCTCTCCGACTCAACGATAAAGCGTTGCCCTAGGCAAACGCACTCAAACTATAGCCTGCACAAACACTAAAAACAGAAAAGAACTATAGGCGTGAGTATTAAAACTCAGTAGGCTAGCCCGATATCTATTCCCAATGCACTACCTTTAAAATAAAAGAAACATCATCTCAAGTTTGAACTACAATTTATAAAAGTATGTTTTTTTTATAAATATTTTACTTAAAAACAAAGTACGAACCATTTCCCTTAGCCATTTCAAAATTCGGGTTCATTTCATTAGTGTTAATAACATTTCAGGAAAGGGGGAAGTGATGTTTAAATTTTCAAAGTTGAACAATGGGGATTAAACACTTTCATTTGAAAACAATTTTTAGAAACCTAATCAAAAGCAATTTACCATTTTCCAAGGAAATCAATACACCAGAATGCACAAAGTAAAACACACAGCAAGGGCAATGTAGGTATACATGTGAGCATCATAATCATTACTGCAAGCTACAAAATCTGAATAGACATGGGTGAACCTAGGAGATCGAGAATAAACCAGAAGACACCAATACATGAGAAATCATCCTTATCGACATGTCACGATGAAATCAAAACGCACAATACGCTTGACCATCCACTCACAGGCAGGTCAAGGGAAAATCCCATAGTAATAAACCCAATATATCCACCTACTATGGGCCACTGGTCAGTACCATAACCTACCAGTGTAGCAATCGTTCTTAGAATATTCTCTCAATATGCCAGATTCCCATGTCTCAAGTGTATTAAAAAGAGAGTGAGCCAACTGATGCCAACTGAGCATCCAATCAGATATATCTATATATATAGCACAACAAGCATCACCCTGAGCCACTCCGTGGAACAACCTCATGCCTTTAAACTACTCACGTACCTGGGAGCTACTAAGAGCGGCCTCCCAAACAATCAATTGGAACCAAGGCATGAGAGTTGTCCTAAGAGGGTTTTATCAAAACATTTTCATCTTTTTCCATAAAGTGCCAAACGGGCATTTAATACATTTCACAAACACCACTCAACGAAAGGTTCAACATCTTTATGAGACAAAACCCAGTTTAAAACAATTTAAAGAACCACAAAACACTACTTCACAGGTTGCCAATATTTTTATAAACCAAACCAAACCATTTTCTTTTTCCAAATAAACTTTAAGAGCCAACCGGGCAATTTCTCAAACGAACCAAAGTGTTTGTTCACGCCTCAAAAGAAATCATTCCTCGTTAAACCAGAACTCCATTTTATATTCCGTGAATTATGTTTAAAAGCCAAACGGGAATTCTTTCATTATTGGGTGTCCACCCGTCAAAAGGATGTTTCATGTGTCCTGTATAAAATAAACGGCTCCTTTTGACATTGAATAACCATTTAAAAATTAACTATCTTATATTAAAAGATTAATTATAGTATATTATCACTTATTTATAAAATATTTATTTCGAACAACTAGTGTGCGCAAACAGCATGAAATAATATAACTTAAATTTCAAAAGCAGTGCAAAGGGAACCTACCTCAAAACCAAGCGCGTCGACACAACAACCTCGGATCCAAGGAGCGATGACACGACGTGTGTCCGAAACCACGTGACAAAGTCTAACACTCTGCATAATCAATTTCAAGGACTCAGACCCATCCAAAAACTCACCAGAGCATTCGAAACCAAGCGGTGGAAAGAAACACTCACCTCGAAACTGAAGCGCGACAACAACGGAACCTCGGAGGCAAGGCGCGGCGATGGCGCTTACTCAGAAACGCCCTGCACGGGCCCTCAAATAATAATCCTACCAAAAGAAACATAAATTGATAAAAACCCCTAACAAGGCAAAGGCGCAAGCAAAAGTAGTAATAATGATAATAATAGTGATAATTATAACAACGATAATAATAATAATAGAAAGAATCATAAAAATAACAATAATAAGGATAATAATAATAATAGTAATAATAATAATAATAATAATAACACTAATAATAATAAAAAAAATAATAATAATAATGACAACAACAAAAAAATAATAATAATAAAAATAAAAATAAAAATAAGAATAAGATTAATAATAATAAAATAGTAATAATAAAGATACGAATATTAATAAGAATAATAATAACAACAATAATGTGAATAATAATAATATTAATAATAGTAATAACAATAATAAAATTAATAATAATAACATTAATAATAATAATAATAATAATAATAATAATAGTAGTAACAACAAGAATAATAAAAATAAAAATAATAAAAATAATAATAATAACAACCATAATAAGAATAATATGAATAATAATACTAATAATAAAAGTAAAATAACAATAATAATGTTGATAATAACAATAATAATAATAAAAGTAAAGTTAAAATTAAAACAAAACAAACCTTCAGGGGGGAGTGTGCTGGCCGCGACGTGCAGGGGAGAAGAGGCGCTGCGGGCCAGAGGGAGCTGGGGAAACGAGAGGCCGAGGGGGGCCCGACAGCTGCAGTCCGGCTGGGGGTGTATAGGGAGAGCCGGACGATGGAGGCAAGCCAGGTAGCAGGGGAGCCGGGGTGCTGACGGTGGGAAAACATGAATAGGAGGGCTTGCAAAAAAAAAGGACGAGGGGAGAAAGGCTGAACAGGGGTCAGCAGTACGGTGGGGCTGCGGCGCTGGGACGGAGGGTGTGGAGAGACGACGCCGGAGGGAGCCGCAGCGGCCGGAGCGTCGGGGTGAGAGGAAGCCGGAGAAGGGGGGGTTCAGCGGGGGTTCGAGGGTGCTGCGCAAAGGAGGCGGTGCCGGATGAAGGAGGGAAGCCGGCGGTCGGCAACAGGGTCGGACGGCGGTGCTGGGGAGAAGCCGAGTAGGGGTGGCGGAAGCAAGAGGGGCCGAGGCCAGGGGTGGCGGCGCACAAAGAAGAAAGGAAAAGTGGGGGGGGAGCTTCGTCAGATGATGGAGGCGGAGGGTAGGCCGAGGCGGCACTACAGGGGAAGAAGAAAGGAAGGAGGTGGCGGCTCCCGCGGGGAGAAGAAGAAAAAGATATAAAAAGGGGGGGTGGCCCGCTAGGGCTAGAGGGGAAATAGAATAGAAAAGAAAAACGAAACATAAATTAAAAGAAAAGAAAAATAATAGTAATGAAGAAATAATTCAATAAAGCATTAATATACCTCAAGAAAAACCCTCAATAAATTCTAATTGTAATAATAAAAATTTAGTACTATTATTAATAACAATAATCATTATTATAAACCTCATTAATAACAACAATAATAATAAAACTTATGTAATAGAAATTTGTGTCAAACTTTAATAATAATAATAATAAAAGTAACCACTAATGATAAATTAAAAATAATAAATGAATCTATATCATCTTTAATAATATTAAAATTAACGAAAGTCCATGCAATTGCATGGGTGAAGCCGCGCGGCGTCGCGCTCCGCTCGCGCGTCCAACGTTGTCAAACCCAAATGTTCATTTTTTATCAAAGACTGAAAAATTGAGTCCGAGACTTACCTCAGACCCCAACAAAATAATTTAAAATCAAATAAATCATAAAATAAAATAAACGCACGTGTCGGGGTGTGAGAGTGATTATAGTATGGATCGAGATGTTTTTTAAGATGCGGGTGATTCCACTGTGGATTGGGAATCTGATGCGGCAATAGGTGAAAATTGAATATGCAGTGAAAAATATGAGTTTGTACATGATCCAAGTGATGAATTGGAATCCAATTTCTAGCCACTGGAGGGTCAAAATCGATTTATGGAGGATCTTTCCATCATTTTCAAGTGGTAAAATGGTCAGATTCATAGTAGTAGGTGCAGATTAAGAATGTGATGACCAGATCTAGACTTTCTAATGTAAACCCGACTACACATTGTGTAGTCTGAAGACCACATTGAGACCTTTGAATATGGAGGATAGGGTTTTAGGTGAGTTAAATATCACACGCGATGTGGTACCCCACACACCATATGAAACGGTGTTGTTGATCCAGTGTGTACTCCAGGAGTAGGTTGACACGGTCAGGACCACACACATGTCTAGTATACACGGACACGACCAAGGTATATGAACATAGACAGGAGCATGGGTAGGACCCTGGGTGGTTGAGGCATGCTATATAGTCCCCTTATAGTCCATGTAGGGATACATGGGTAGAAATTAGTGTACTGGAGGAGTACATGAATAGATAGCGGAGTGAGGCCACACACCATGTGGGTCCCCTTACACGTTGTTTACCCTCCTTTTTGAGAAAACTACTACCTCTCACATATCCTTCATTTGGGATAAGATTTTGGCCTTGAGTAACCTATCCTAAGTGTTTTCCATGTAGAATGTGATGGTTTCATTTGTAGTGGATTTTGGGATACGATGTGAGGTGTTTCAAGTGTGATGGTTCTTTAAGTGGTACTTGACGACGACAGTGATCAGGTAGGATCATTAGATGGCACCCCCTATAGAATTAGGGTGATGTTCCTCTATCTACTAATTGGCACCCCCTATCAGATAGGGTGTGAGTATTTCTTATGCTGAGTGGTACCCCTTGATGGACTATGGTATGGGTCCTCTATCTACTGAGAGGTACCCCTATCAGATAGGGTTCAGGTCCTCTTTACACTAAGTGGTACCCCCTGGACAGACTAGGGAATAGGTCCTCTATCTACCAAGTTCAATCCGAATCAAATAGGGTGCAATTCATCCTTATGTTGAGTGGTACCCCCCTGACAGATTAGGGTGTAGGCCCTCTATCTACTGAGTGGCACCCCCTATGGAATTTGGGTGTGGGTTCTCTATCTACTAATTGGTACCCCCATAAGACAGGGTTCGAGTCCTCCTTATACCAAGTGGTACCCCCCTGGCAGACTAGGGTGTGGGTCCTCTACCTACTGAGTGGTACCCCTCATTATATATGGAATGGGTCCTCCTTACACTGAGTGGAACCCCCTTTAACATACTAGGGAACAAGTCATATACATGGATATTTTCCCTATAAACTATGAAAAACAGTGGTGAGGTATGGTCCCTCTATAGGTTTACTCCTATTGACATACATGTGAGATGCTGGGAATCATTGATGGACCCTTGTAACTAATGGAAGTCTCTTTTCTTAGGTTGGTATGTGAAATGAAGATCCCATTTCTCTCTCATTTTGGTTTCTTTTGTTGAGCATATCTATATCTATATCCATATTGTTGGATCTTTTTATTCTCTTATTATGGGTTGAGATATCTATTAATATCACATCTCTTACTACCCACTTAATCTTTCAGGGAATCCTAATGGGTATATATATACTTACCTCTACATGGGATTTTCCCACATGTGTCGTGTCTTATGCGGATGAAGAACAGGTCGACGAAAATTACAAAGAATCACAAGGATACCCTAGTTCACTATACCATGTATGGTAGTTGGGGCTTGGATATCTAGATCCAAGTTCTCTTAGCACTTTACTTTTATAGTTTTTTCAGGTTGGGACATCTTTCAGGTTTGGAATGTATTTTCCCCCCTTTTATTTTCAAATTATATTTTTATACTCTTGTACCCCTATAGGTTTTATATGCATGGTTATTATCTATATATTGCATCTTTTATTTATTATTCCTCTACACCTCTTCATGGAGATGGTTGTGTGCATGTGTATAACTATATTAGGAAAAGGCCTCCCATACTAGTTATGCCTTTCGGTACTTGTTTCTATCCCTTGGCCTATGGAAGTGAGTTTGGGGTAGTTGCAACTCAAGCCCCGTTGGGTTAGGTCGAGACTGATCGGTATCATAACAATTCATTCCTTGGGATGGTGTTTTGAGTAGTACCCTTAGGAGGATTTTTTTAGGACTTCTAGAAATAATGTCGAAGTGTATCAAGTGAGGATTTTAGGTTAGAGAACCCATTGTTTTTGTGGCAGCTGATGTATCTATTAATCAAGACTCTGACTACCTACTTGTTGACTTAGTATACCAAGAAATTGGTTATAGGGAACATTGATATATGCATCATATAAGATTGAGTCTTTTGACTGTCCTTCTTGAGTCAGATCCCCATATATATTTGCTCATCTGATTATGGTACATATTTATTAAATTGTTCATATTCCTTTATAAATAAAACCATCTAGGTTACTGATTTCAGTTTATGATGGTGATCCAATGAGTAATGAGGCCTTAATTCAAGGGTCATCACGTGAGATTTTTTCTCCAGGTGTATAGGTAGTAGCACCCACCTATCGAGAAGTAGATAGTACTATAATAGAAGTATGAGGATGTTTGCAGGCTTTGTGTGCTCCACAATTTCCAGCACGACTATTGAGGTTCTGTGCTGAGCCAGTTCCCCAGGAAATGGAGGATTGGCTAGAGTCAGTGATATGAGTTTTTAGGATTATCTAGACACCGACTAATTAAGTATTTTTCTTGTTTGAAAATTATGCATTATGATTCACAACCTAATTTAGTGTATTCCATTATTTATAAATGGCTCCCAGCGGAAGGAATGGAAATTGTATCAATGCGCATACCCCATGTAGAGATTTACCTCCTATGCAAGATAATTATTTTGGTACTGAAGTTGTGGATGGTGTTGAGAAACTTATAACTATACTGGGATGAATGACTCAGGTTATGAATAATAAAATTACCCATATAGAGAATCCTGATCCATAATGTGGAGAAACAATGTTAGCCCACTTCATGAAACAATAACCTCCATCATTAAATGGGACTACAAACCCATTTGTAGCTGAGTAGTGGATAAGTTCTTTAGATAATATATTTGTTGGTTTGGGAAGTAACAAAAGGGATAAAGTTATCATGAAAATTTATAATCTCCCAGAAGATATGGATCATTAGTGATTTTTAAGTCAAAACACAAAGGAGGAGGATGAAATTTTAAACATGTAATGGAAATATTTTAAGGAATTTTTCTTGTAAAAATATTTCCCTCACAAACAACGAGCGAATATGAAGAGAAAATTATTGAGTCTAATACAGAAATAGGATGAAAAATTTTCCAAGTATAAATCTAATTTTATATGGTTATCAAGGAATGTCATAGACTACATACATAATCCAAGGAGAAATATTGATTGATTCTTTGATGGTTTAAAACTATTCCTCCTGAGGGCACTAGTCTCCCAAAATTTCTGATCATACAAAGATATAATCTCATGTGCTATAAAGATAGATAAATAATTCTCTAAGTCTTATGAATTTAAGGGAAAATAAGATAAGAAGAGGGTGGTAGAGGAAATAATGGATAAAGAGAAGAATAAAAAAGGGAATTTTCAAACGTGCAATACTTGTAGAAAGAAACACCCTGGTGCCTGCTTAAAAGGAAAGGGAGTTTGTTACAAGTGTGGAGAAAAAGGCCACCAAATTGTGATTATTAGGGAAATAAAGAAGATAACAATTTTAAATTTTATAATTTTAGGGATATGGGACACTACACAAATGATTTTCTTAATATTCAAAGAAACTTTCCCTATAAATTTCCAAGGGAGAAAGGCCAAGCTTGTGCGATCCCAACTATGGAGGTTGAAGTTCCTAATGATGTGGTGGCAGGTACTTTAATAATTTCCTCAAACTTATCCAATGCTTTATTTGATTTTGGATCATCACATTCTTTTATATATTCCCAGTTTTCCAAGAAAATTATATGTTTTCCTTTTGATTTAATAAAGTATTTGTCAGTAAAAACTCCTAAGTGAAGTATCATTGTAATAAATATGTGTCGATAAGTACCCTTTATGACACATAAATATGCTTTATTTGTAAACCTTATCATTATACCTATGGTTTATTTTGATATAATCCTTGGTATGGACTGGCTTTCAAAATATAATGTGAAAATCTATTTAAGGAAGAAGTAAGTGATAATTTGTGAGGAAGATGTATAATCCCTTATCTTTAGAGTAGAAAATTCATTATCTGGTTCTTATCTAGATCCACCCCCAATTTCCCTACTAAATGAAATTCTTGGGGAGTAATAGAAAACATCACCTATGGATGAGGAAATAAATATTCAACTTGAGGATTTACTTATTTTGCAAGAATACATTGATGTATTTATAAATTATTTACCTAGACATCCTTTAGAGTGGGAAATTGTGGTTTTTATCGATTTAATACCTGATTCAAGGCCAATATCAAACACTCCTTATAGAATGGACATTGTGAAATTAGTGAATCTAAAGAAAAAACTAAAGGAGTTTAGTAATAATGTATTTATTCTCCCTAGTGTTTCTCCATGGGGGTCCCCTATTCTCTTTATCAAGAAGAAATATTTATCCATGAGGATATGCATTGACTATAGAGAAATAAATTCCATTACAATAAAGATCAAATATCCTCTACCTTACATTGATGATTTATTTTATCAACTTCATGGAGCTTAATATTTTTCAAATATTGACCTTGGTTATGGATATCATAAATTGTATGTAAAGAAGGAAGATATTTCAAAGATAGCATTTCGAACCAGGTACAGACATTATGAGTTTACAATAATTCCATTTGGAATGACTAATGCACTCTCTGTTTTCATGGATCTAATGAATAAAGTTTTCAAGGAATATCTTAATGACTTTGTTGTGGTATTTATTGATGATATATTGGTGTACTAAAAAATATATAAAGATCATGAGAACCACTTATGGATTTTTTTGAAGACTCTTAGAAGAAAATAGTTACATGGGAAGTTTAGAAAGTGTGAATTTTGGATTCAATCAATTTCTTTTCTTGGACATATTTTCTATAAGGATGGAATATTAATTTATGCTAAAAAGACAAAGGTGGTTCAATAATGGCCTACACTAATGAACATAATCGAGGTACATAGTTTCATTAGTTTAGTAGGTTACTATCAGCATTTCATTCAAAAATTTTCTTGATTACCTAACCCATTAACCAAGATTATTCATAAAGGGGTTAATATTTTATAGAAAAAAAGAATGCAAATAATGTTTTAAAGAATTGAAGAGAATATTAGTGAATGATCCAATCTTGAATCTAACATCAGGAAATGGTGGATTTGTGGTTCACAATGATGCATCAAATAAAGGACCTGGTTGTGTCATTATGCATAATGATAATGTTATTTCCTATGCATCAAGGTAATTAAAAACTCATGAATAGAACTATCTAACTCATGATCTTGAGTTAGTATCCATAATATTTACTCTAAAGATATGGAGACAATATATCTATAGTGAAAGATGTGAGATATATAAAGATCACAATATTTTGAAATATATCTACTCACAAAAAGAACTCAACATGAGGAAAAGGTGATGACTTGAACTACTAAAGTATTATTATTTTTCTATATACTGTCACCCAGGGAAGACAAATAAGGTAGTATATGTATTGAGTAGGAAGGATCATGGAGTTATAAAGAAAATGAGGATTGAAAGGGATCCTGTGTTTATAGATCTAGTGAATATGGACATGGGAATTATCAAGGAAGGTAAAACATCATTAATTTTTTTAATTGGTTACCCAACCATCTTTATTAGAAATGATTAAAAGTTCTCATTCTAAAGATGATAATTTTCAAAGTAAAATTGAAGTTGTAAATGATGAGAAGTTGACATACATTGTGTATGAGGATGGAATTCTAAAATTTTGGAAGAAACTTTGTGCTACCTCTATACCCGAGCTAAAAAGGGCATTATTGGATGATGTACATAGCTCTAATTTCTCTATAAACCCTAGTAGAACTAAGATGTATAAATATTTTAGGGATCATTTCTAGTGGGATAATATGATGCAGAAAATTACTGATTATGTGTCAAGATGTTTAGTTTTTCAACAGGTGAAGGCTGAAAGACAACATCCTAGAGGTTTCATGAAACCTTTACCTATTAATACATGGAAATAGGATGGAATTACTATGGATTTTTTCATTATATTACCAATTACTCTAAGAAATAATGATGTGATATGGGTAATTCTTTACCGACTTACCAAATCTGCACATTTCCTCACTATAAGGGAAGATTTTCCACTAGAGCGCCTTGAACGGATCTATATTAATGAAGTTGTAAGAATTCATGGAGCACCTATTTCTATTGTGTATGATCGTGATCCACAATATACATCGACATTCTGGAAAAGTATTTAGAAATCTTTGGATACCGAGATTCATTTGAGTACTACTTATCACCCTCAAAGCGACGAGCAATCTGAAAGGACCATTCAAACATTAAAATACATGTTGATATTAATCTCACCTGACTTTAATGGTATGTGGGATCATTATTTACCTTTGGTATAGTTTTCTTACAATATTAGTTTCCATTAAAGTATTCAAATGGAACCATATGAATCATTGTATAGAAAGAGATATCGTACAAAAACTTGTTGGGATGAAGTTGGTGAAAGGAAGCTTGTTGGCATAGATATTGTAGAGGAAACAATAGAAAAGGTTAATACTATTCAATCACATATCAAAGCATCAAAAACTAGGCAAAAGAGCTATGCTGATAACTAGAGAAAAAAATTTAAGTTTCAAGTGGGAGATCATGTTTTTCTAAAAGTATCACCATGGAAGGGTGTCATAAGGTTTAGTAAGAAAGGGAAATTGAGCCCCAAGTACATCAGAACTTTTGAAATTTTAGATATAATTGGAGATGTGCCTTATCATTTGGAAATTCCACCTATACCTTCTAAATTTCATAATGTGTTCCACAACTCTTTGTTAAGGAAGTACATGCTAGACCCAATGCATGTTCTTGCTTCTGAAGAAATTGAATTGGAACATGATTTATCTTACCATGAAGAGCCTATCTGAATTATGGACACTAAATAATAGGTGTTGATGAATGAGACAACTCAGATTATAAAGGTACTTTGGAAAAATCATCAAATTGAAGAGGCTATGGGGGAACTAGAGGAATTTATGATGAAGAACTACCCACATCTTTTTATGAGGTGACATTCTGAAAATTTTTAGGATGAAATTTTTGTAGGAGGGGAGAATGTAACGACCTAAAATTCTATTAATGAAATTTCAATTCTTATAGTTATTTCATGAATCACATAAAATCACTTATAGAATACAATACACACTTTATAAATGAATAATGAATTAAATAAGAAGCATTTCTAGAAGCTAAGAAACCTATACCAATATAATAGTAAATTGACCTTTGGAATAATAATGTGACCATTAGGAATAGTAATATGACCAATAGAATATAAAATTCACCTATGAATGTATAAATAATTTTTTTTATCTTATAAGTGAAAATATAATATATTTATATCTTGATATAAGTAAGTAAATGTTTTAAAAATAATAAATAAAGTGTTTGTATTTTTGTAAGTCATAAATATTTAATCAAAATTTTATAATTAATATAATTACTTAAAAGAAATTTATTTTCATAAAATATATTCATAAACTAATAATTTTTTGTCTTATTATTATAAGATATTTTTATGAGGCCTTAATTAATTTTTTAAAGTGTTATAAAATCAGTTATAGTTTTAAAATTAGTATTTTTCAAATAAATGATGATTTTATTTAAAAATTAAATTTATAATATTTAAGAAAATTATTTTGATAAAATAGAGTCTATTTTTGAATTCTATATATAAAAAATGGTTATGGTGAATTTTTGAAATTTTTCTGAAATAGTTGGATTTTTGGTGAATAGTGAAATATAATAATTTATGATATATATACATTATAAGATAAATACACCATTACTTGAGTCATGAATGATGTAAGCACCATAATCTCAAACGTACCTTCATTATTTAACGAATTTAGTGATAACTCTCAAACTATTCATAGTATTGAGCCAAAAATAATAAAATAATGATTAAAATTATTAAAAAAACATCCCTCTCCTCCACTATAAATACCACCCCTCACCACCTCCTCTACTCAAACCTTCTAAGATTTTAGACTTGTAAAATTTCTTCCCAATACTCTTCCCAATCCCATACCCTATTTCCAGGATCTTTTGGTCTCAACAAAATACAAAACCAATCCCCTTAATGTGGTTCTCAAGGAGGAGAATTCAACAGGTAAAAATCATTTTTCTTTTCTTTTCTTTTCTTCTAAATTTATTTTCTTTTATTATCCTTCCCTCACCTCCCCTATAAAAAGTAAAATTATAACTACAATATATTTTATATACTATAATTTTATTATTTCAATGGAAAATTGTAACGACCCAAAGTTTCGTTAATGGAAATCCCTCTTGATCTAATTAAATGTCTCTTTATGTTTATATAAAATGTCAACTTCTTTGGTTTTATATTAAGAATTTTTACCGTTGCTAATATAGCCATTGAACAGTGATCACATGATTAATATAAATATAGGACTTTAACAAATCCAATTTACTCAGACAAAGGAAGCGATGGCCTCATCCAGTAGAATTGCCCCATAAGAAGCCCATTTGTCGGAGCTCGGAAAAGAGACGGCATCTTTGGGCTTCACCCTTGACCAATCCCAAGATGAGATTCATCATGTCAAGCTCGAACATGACCATCTACGGGAAAAGTGGAAGTTGATAGAGATTACCACTCGAGCGATGTTATCCGAGCCACCCCAAGAGTCGGTCACCATCGCACACCTTACCCTTAGGTATTATGCGGCTGTTTTAAGGGGTTATGTAACAAATAAGTAGTACTATGTTCATGTAAATTATTTTTTGTATATAATAATGAATATAAATTCTAGTCATTTTTGATACATTGTAAATAGTTTTTAAAGTACAAATGGTGTTTTCAGTTATTATTTAATTAAGAAATCTATTTTATTAAATTAAGGGATTTTTTGAATTAAATAATATTTTAATAAAATAATAATAATATTATTAAATTAATTTTTATTAAATATAAATGATCTTATAATTTTATGAATGCAATTAAAATTTTTATTAAGGTTTGAAAGCCATTTCTGTCAAAACCCGTGAATTTTCGATAAATGTCAGTTTTTATTTTAAAAGTGAAAATTAACATATTTAAAAAATTATTTAGATAAAATAAATTTTATTTCTAGAATCATGATGTCTAAATTATCCAATGGTGAATTTTTCATAATTTTCTGAGATAGTCAAATTTTTGGGTAAAAATTAAATACCGTTTAAATATATAATGTGTTTTATGACATCATAATGACACAATAGTGATGTAATAAAATTATATAATCTTTATGTTCATCCAATATATGTTTTACCATAAAAATAATGTGATTTTGGGTTTGTTTGACTTACTTTTCAAAGCATTAATGGACCCCTCAAGACTTATTAAACACCTTGTCTTTGTAAATTAATTTCCATGGGAGTGTGACTCACCTCCACATAATCAACCCTAATATTTTAAGAAGTTCGGACTTTGGCCTTATAAAATATTTTTTTTCTCTTCCCTTTTCCAAAAACCATGGGATGGTTTGTGGTTTGGATTAATTTAATATAAGGGGTCCCAAACCTAAATAATAAAGAATTCTCTCACCTTTCCTATATAAACCCACCCAAGATCCCACTTCCTCCTCACTAAAAACCTTTGGAGTTTGTCCAAACTCTGCCCTACTCTTTCTAGAATCCTCCCAAGGTTCCCCAATCTCCCAAGAAGCCTCTCACAAGCCTCTCTCTAGCCTTTGGAATCACACTTCCAAGTAATGGTTTTTCTTCCTTTCTCATTTTTGTCAATTTTATTTAAGTTGTATTGCCCTTTTAATTTCAATTATGAATGTTGGGGTATGGTTTCACACCTCCCCCATACTGACATATTATTGTTTGAATGATGGGATACCCCTTTCTCTCTCATTAAATTCCTCCCATGTACACCCGTTACAATGCCGAAATTCTGAAAGGAACTTCTCTCTCTTCTTTTACATTCAAGCAATACTTTTGTATCATGAATCTAAATTCCATTAAAATTGTTGGGACATGTATCTATATGACCTCCTTACTTTCCATTACATGTAAATATTATGAGGAACCCCTTTTTCTCTCATCAAACTTTTTTTATGAATTCTTATGTCATGCTGTTACACTGCCGAAATCGCACCAATTTTCTAAGCCAATGTCATTGTGTAGTGAATACCATGCCCATTTCTCCATCAAGGGTATTCACCTTTATGCACATTTAATTATTTATTGTAAAATTTCATATATTAATTCCACATTCTTTTATCTTGGAATAAATGATTATGTTTTATGAATCCATGTTTTATGATCCATGTGGCACACTTATGCATGAAATGAAATGTTTAAGAAGGGTGCGCCCTTATAGCGCTCCAATGCATTGGGTAAAGTATAGTATCATGATACGTCATGTGCAATGAGTGTTGACTCATGCTAATTCAAGTGTAATGAGGGTTTACTCGTGATTTATGTGCAATGAGGATTTACTCATGCTCCATGTGCAATGAGCCTTGGCTCATGCTAATTCCATGTTAAGTGTTGTTGCCACATTTCCATGTTATGATTATCATGCTTTATCATGCCTTTATGTTCATGTTTCTTTTATGCTCCATTGATATGCCTATTTTCTAACATTTATTGTACTCCTCATGTTATTCCATTTGTACTCCCTTACTGGGCTTTATAGCTCACCCTTTTCTTATGCATGTCCTCAGGTTATCCCATGCAATGCTAAGTACGAGAGAATGTAGTGGTCATGTAAAGGAAGTTTTCAATAAAGATGTTGTATTTCATGTTTTAAGTTTTTATGTAATGATCCTAAGACCCAAAGACACTAAGCCTCTCGATCTTCTTTGTTATATCAAGTGATGTTTTGTGTAATAAAACATGTTTAAGTTTGTAATAAAAGTAGGGTTGTCATAGTTGGTATCAGAGGATAGGTTTAGTTATTTTTGGGACTAGGAAACCCTAGTAAAGCCTTAGATACAAGACTAAGTATAATAAAAACATCCCTAAGTTTTGGTAAGTACTGAGTAAGTGGTTTATCAAACAAATACATCCCTGTCTGGATACGAGCAGGTAGAGGCAGCTCTGGCACATATGTATCCTAGGGGTAAAACCCAAAAACACCGCTTTGAGCTAGACTCGAATGGGAACTGGTGCACGACAATGGGCCTTGCTGCACTCTTGGTTGCGACACTCCTGGGGGATATGTTTTGATAAATTCACAAGCTTAGTATGAACCCTTATTAAGGGAATTAAAAAAATGCCCCTAAGAATATATGTTAGAAAGTAGATCATGAAAAGCCTAGATTGAAGCCTATAGACTCATGAGTTAAGGAAATAAAAGTTTGTTTATAAGTCATCAAATTTTGTATTTATATTACCCTTTATGTGTTACCCCTAACTTTCCTTTTATTCCAGCCAATGGCCGGTAATAGGAGGACTCGGGCTAACAACCGTTGTGAAGATCAGTGTGATGACTGTACTAATGAGATGCCCAATCCAATGGGAGCAGGAATCACGAACTTTTTCACGATTCTCTCTCAGCTAACTCAAGTTTTTAATAGAAACACGGGTCAAGAGGAACGTTCAACTCCCCCTAAGAAAGAACAAGTCGCTATCGAGAGCTTCATGAGACAAAGGCCTCCTACTTTTAGTAGATCATCTGATCCCACGATCGCTGAACAATAGATCAACTCCATTGAAAAGATATTCTCCATCCTCCAATGTTCTAAACAAGAGAAGGTTCTCCTGACAGCTTATCGTATGGAGGGTGAAGCTGATCAATGATGGACGTTGATATAAAATATAAATCCTGAGGAGGAGATCGAGGCATTGGAATGGAAGGATTTCCATAAGATTGTTTTTGATAAATATTTTCCGCGCACCCTCCGGCTTAAGATGAAAATGGACTTCCTTTCCCTCAAGCAAAAAGATGAAGAATCTGTTGGAGCGTACGAGGCAAACTTCACAAGGATTGCACGATACGCTTCCGTCTTTGTCGTTACCCCCGAATGCAAGGTTGACCGCTTCTTTGGTGGGCTGAAGCCTAGCTTGCAGAAAGTATTAGTGATCCGTGACTTCGACAGCTATGAGGAAATTTTACGATGTGCCCTCAAGGTCGAAATAGAGATCGGGGAATCACAGGGGTATCATGGGGACAAGAAGCGTAAGGTGGAATTCAATGCTGGTGGTTCTATGGATAAATCCAACGGTGCTAAGAATATCCAGCACCCCACTTACCAAAAGTGCGGAAAGAAGAACCCTGGAAATTGCCTTAAAGGGACGAGAAAATGCTTCAGGTGTGGAAGAGAAGGGAATCTAGCTATTAACCGTCGTCAAGAAAGACCCACGGCTGCGAAAGAGGAGAGGAACGCTCCGTTCGAACCTCAACGTGTTGTTCAATGCTACAAATGCAAAGAACTGGGTCATTTTTCAAATCAGTTCCCTAATCCAAGGGTTTTCAGAGACAACCAACAACCTCCAAGGCAGCAAGGAAGAGCGTTTTCCATCACTTCTGCCGAATTCAACCCCGACAACGAAGTGGTGACAGGTACGCTAGTTATTCATTCAAGAATAGAGAACGTACTTTTTGATTCAGGTTCTACGCATTCTTTTATATCTTGAACGTTTATTAGAACAATCCCAACACCACCACAAATCATGGAAGTAAAGATGTCGGTGAGTATGGAAAATGGGGAAATCATTGCATCCCATGAATATAAGTCCTCCCCTGTTATAGTCTATGGATTGAATTTCCCGGTGAACCTCATCATACTCCCTTTGGTGGAATTTGATGTAATTCTTGGCATGGATTGGCTTTCCTTATATAGATCCAAAATAAATTGTCGGGAGAGGGAAATCACACTCCATTTGGAGAATCGACCCCCAATTCTTTACAAGTGTCAGGAGGAAGATGAATCTCCTTTAGCTCCATCATCTCAAGCATGGATATTACTGCCTTATGAGCATGCGTATTTGGCTGAGATGATTGAGTCCAAGGAAGAAACCATCCTTGAAGAAATTCCTATTGTGAGGGAATTCGCTGAAGTGTTTCCTGAGGAACTTCTTGGTCTTCCTCCTAGAAGAGATGTTGAGTTATCAATTGAACTTATACCTGGGGTGCTACCAATATCCAAGACTCCATATAGAATGGCTGTTGTTGAGCTTGAAGAGCTAAAGAAACAACTACAGGAGAATCTGGATAAAGGGTTTATATGCCCAAGTGCTTCACCATGGGGTGCACCAGTCCTCTTCGTCAAGAAGAAGGATGGGTCATTGCGGCTTTGCATCGATTATCGTGAACTTAAAAAAATCACGATAAAGAAAAAGTATCCTCTCCCAAGAATCGATGACTTGTTTGATCAGCTGCGTGGAGCACAATACTTCTCCAAGGTGGATTTGCGGTCGGGATATTATCAAGTAAGGGTGAAGAAGGAAGATGTCCCCAAGACTGCTTTTCGTACAAGGTACGGGCACTATGAATTCATAGTAATGCCTTTCAGACTCACCAATGTTCCAGAAATATTCATGGACTTGATGAATAGAGTCTTTAGATATTACCTTGACAAATTTGTGGTAGTCTTTATAGATGATATTCTAATATAATCCAAAACCAAGGAGGATTATAAGGAGCATTTAAAAACTGTACTAGAGACTTTGCACAAGGATAATCTCTATGCAAAGTACAGTAAGTGTGAGTTCTGGTTGAAGGAGGTCTCATTCTTGGGCCATATCATCACAAGAAATGGGATATATGTGGACCCCTCTAAAACAGATGCATTTTAGGGATGGACGAGGCCAACATCGGTAACGGATATCCGTAGCTTCTTGGGGTTAGCTGGATATTATCGACGATTTGTGAGAAATTTCTCACAATTGTCTAACCCTCTTACCAAGATAACTCAAAAGGGATTAAAGTTTTCTTGGAGTGATGAATGCGAAGAAATCTTCAAGGAGTTGAAAAGGAGGCTTATCACTGTGCCCGTGCTCACTTTACCCACAAGTGGGGAACTTTTTGTGGTATTAAGTGATGCTTCAAAGAAGGGTTTAGGTTGTGTGCTGATGCAAAATGATAAAGTTATATCCTATGCCCCAAGGCAGTTGAAAATCCATGAGCGAAACTATCCAACGCATGATCTATAGTTGGTGGTAGTGATCTTTGCCTTGAAAATCTGGCGGCATTATCTCTATGGAGAGAAATGTGAGATATATACTGACCACAAGAGTCTTAAATATATATTCACACATAAAGAGCTTAATATGCACCAGAGAAGATGGATATAGCTCATCAAGGATTATGATTGTTCAATACATTACCACCCTGGGAAAGTGAACAAGGTGGCAGATGCCCTAAGTAGAAAGGACCCAACAATTCTATCAATGATGAGAATTGAGAAGGATCCAATCTCCTTAGACTTGATGAAGATGGACGTGGGAATCATAAAGAAGGGAACATCATAAATCCTTTCACAAATTATTTCTCAACCATCTCTTTTGGAAAGGTTAAAGGATGCTCAAAAGGATGATGTGGGAATTTAGGAAAAAGTGGAAGCTATCAAAAAAGGGAAATCCTCAGAGTTTAATGTTAATAAAGAAGGAATTGTGCGGTTTGGTAAAAGACCATGTGTTCCATCAAGTCTGGAGCTGAAGAAGGAACTTTTGGATGATGCACATAGTTCAAATTTCTCTATTCACCCAGGGAGCACAAAGATGTATCGAGATCTCCGAGAAAACTTTTGGTGGGATAATATGAAGAAGGAGATCGCTGAATATACATCAAAGTGCCTAGTGTGTCATCAAGTGAAGGCAGAGAGGCAGAAGTCTAAGGGGATGATGCAACCATTTCCCATACAATAATGTAAATGGGAGAACATCACCATGGACTTTGTCACCGGACTTCCAAGGACATCCAAAGGAAACAATGCAATCTGGGTTGTTGTGGATCATCTTACAAAGACTACACACTTCATTACTATTCGGGAGGATTTCTCTTTGGATCAACTGGCACAGATATATATTAGGGAAGTGGCAAGGTTGAATGGAGTACCACTATCTGTTGTGTTTGACCGAGATCCAAGATTCACCTCTAAGTTTTGGAAGAGTCTTCTACATGCTCTGAATACTGAACTGAACTTCAGTACGTCCTATCATCCTCAAACTGATGGCCAATCTGAGCGGACTATCCAAACACTTGAGGATATGTTGAGAGCATTCTGAATGGACTTTAAAGGAGGATGGGATCAACATCTTCCTCTGGTTGAGTTATCTTATAATAACAGTTTCCACTCGAGCATCCAAATGGCACCATATAAAGCCCTGTATGGGAAAAGGTGCAGAACACCGGCATGTTGGGATGAGGTCAGTGAACGTAAGCTGCTTCGAACAGAAATGGTCGAAGAAATGGTGGAGAAGGTGAAAATCATTCAGCAGCATATCAAGGCAGCCTAGAGTCGACAGAAGAGTTATACAGATAATCGTCGATGAGACCTTGAGTTTAAAGTTAGATACATGGTGTTTCTACGCATATCTCCATGGAATAAGGTCATGAGGTTTGGAAGGAAAGGTAAGTTAAGTCCAAGGTACATCGGCCCCTTCGAGATTCTTGATCGTGTCGGGGCTGTGGCCTATCAACTAGCACTTCCACCTGCCATGTCCAAAGTACATGATGTCTTTCATATATCCCTCTTAAGGAAGTACATACCAGACCCTTCACATGTACTCACTTCTGAGGTGTTACAATTGGAAGATTATATTTCTTATGAGGAGCAACCAGTGAAGATCTTAGATCGTAGAGAAAAAGTTCTACGAAATAAGACAATGCCCCTCGTCAAGGTGTTGTGGAGAAACCACAAGTTTGAACATCTAATATCACCCCTTTATTATGTTTTATTTTCCCCTAGGATGCAAAGATGTATATTATGAATGACTTGCATAGATAATCTAGGAGTTATGGATGTTAACAATGAAGTTTCTATGTTGTTTTTCATTTCAAGTTGTAATGTAAAACTTATGTTTGTACTTGGTTTTCCAAAACTACTAAACTCTTTAGTATTTTGGGATGTGAATAAGTTTTTATAGTACCAATGTAAAAAATTAAGGTACCGACTCCGGGCTACTGGGGTTGGGGTTTTTACATGTGAGCATGGATAAGAAGAAGAAATACACATTTTTTGGTAACATATTAGTGTAATCATGATTTAGTGATGATCATGATCCCTATCTTGATGTCATATTTAGAACACTGAGATAGTGTTGGTTATATACTAAGATAAATTAAAAAAATTCCCTTCTATTTTTATGGATGGACTCCTTGGAAGTGAACTCAAGTAGTCATTTAAAGGAAGCCTTATAGAGTGGATGCCACTATAGGTAGTTAGAAGAATCTTAAGAGAAGGTTCATGAAAATTCCAGACTGGTCAATGGATGGTCATTTTGGAATTTTATTCCATTTTATAAAATAACTAGGAATGGTTTGATTGAGATACATCACTGGAAGTCTGTTACGGGATTCAAAGAATGTACTAGATGTAATCTCGATATGCCTCCACTTAAATGCATTGGGGTATAACTTTTGAAATGCACTGGGAATCTAAGATGAGAGTTTTTGAGAATATTTGGATGGATATGGTTCGAATAGATATCTCTTTAAAGGAGATATATGGTCATTATAGAATCTTTTCATGCACACCGTGGGTTGGGATGGGTTCCATGTAAGGGTCATCTGGGTATTTTAATGAAATCCAAAGCGACCAGTTTCTACTAGGTCAAACAGAATTGACTATTGGGATTATAATGAGGACCATGAGTAGTTTCCTCATCTATAATAGGACATATCATTTTTAGAAAAGACCTGAGATCATCGTTAGAATGCAAAGAACATGATTTAGTAAGAAATTCTGATGGTTTAGGTTCCATAATTCAAAATTATCCATTTAAGGGTTAAGACCTAAGGTGGGGAGCACCTTATGACACTTGGTAAAAGAGACAATGATGAGATTGTGTTTTGGTATATACAGGCTTGGGTAATCTATGTCTGGAGGTTTCAACCTTGTTTTTGGTCATTGGAACATGTTTTTATGGTTTAAGTACTATTTTCTTAAAGTGACTCTTGGAGGTGTGTTGGGTGTTATGAGATGTAATGAAACTAATTGAATGAGACTTCATGACCCAAGTAGGTTTGGTGTTTCTTATGTTGTTCCTCAAGAATTCTTAGGGATGAGAATTTCTTAGGTGTGGAGATTGTAATTTCCCATGTTTTGGACTGGTTTGAAAATTTCTAAGTGAGTTTGAACTTTTCTCATTGGTGGATGATCTAGTTTTTAATCTGGGTTTTGAATTGTAAATCTACACTTAGGAACATATGAGAGTGTTGTTTTTATATGTGGTTTAAGTATCAAGAGGATTCTTGGGAGTTTGGTTGAGTTTTATAATCATCAAGCTCCGAAAGGACCAATTTTTGGGAAGAAGAATGAGGCACATGGTTAGCACACTGTTAGTTTAACCATGTGGGTCAACCACATAACCCCTTTTATTAAGGGGTATAGTTTTTTTAAACTATGAAACCTACTGGAAGTAACCATGTGATGTGGTGTAGGTGTGAAGTGTTTACTTGAACGGGCTATGAATGGTTTTACCAAAATGTGTGCCTAGCCTACACCCTTAGCGACACCTAAGAAATAACACCGCATAGTTGGCATGTGGTTAGATCAAACCGTAAGATCTAACCATGTGGGGTGTGTATCCTAGGAAGAGTTGAATGCAAATTTGGAACATGGTTTTCCAAACAATAATACCAAACCATTCGGATCTTTAAAAATCTTGAAAATTCCATTTTCCCCTTCTTATATTTTAAGTCTTCTCCCCTATTTTACTTCCCATTTCACACCCATTAGGGATTCATGAGCTCCTCTCCTCCATCCTAGGATTTTAGCCTCCTTCTCCATCCGACCTCCAAATCAAGCATTGATGGGTGCGTTGAAATCGTGTCGGTAAGCTCCCGACCCCTCATGATTTTATTTTTGTTTATCTCACCATACAAAATGTTAAATCCATTCAATATCTTTTCCCCTTTTCCCAGGGTGTTTAGAAATTCCTCTAATTTCTTCCATTTCGGTATGAATCAATGCCTGATATTAGATGAGTGCACCATCCTAAGCATGAGTTAGGTGGTCTATAATATTTTACTTAAAATTCATGTTGTTTATATGATATTTTCATTGTGTCATGTACTGGAATTTATAGGTTTTGCCTATAAATTGTGAAATGCCTTAAATAAAATGCCTAAATTGCCTTGTGATGTGTTTTAGACCCCCCTTGATATGGTTGGAGGTTGAAACCTCAACACAAACCACACCTTTAGGGAGAGTTTTTATATTTATACATAACGATTATTGTCTACCATATGACCAAACTACCCTTGGAATGTGTTAATTAAGATGTTTATTCTTATATTGAACTTATCATGTTTGGATTTCATTTTAAGTCACCCAATTTTGTTCTATTAGATTATTCCACTTGAAGGAGATATTTTAAGTGATTTAAATGAATTGTTTGGAGAGAATATCATGTTTTATAATAAAACCAAATTTTAAGGTGAACTACCTTATAAATCAAAAAGTGAATTTATTTATGACGTTTTTAATGATTTGTTTTATGTCATGGGTGTTTTCCATTGTCTTCTTGTGAATTATAAATAAAATGAACTGGTTGTTTAAATTGAACTAATTGTGGCATGGATTATACTCCTTGTCCCTATTTTATAGTATGGAATGAATGATCTTATGAATAGTATTTAAATGATAAAATGAATTATACTAAGAAGGGTCCACTGCGCCTTGAGTGATACAGGTTTCAACCTTACAGAACATGGAGATAAGAGCTCATATGGAACTTGGGATTACTGTAACGACCCGAAATTTTTAAATAAATTTTGTTTCCTAATTTTATGTGTTATTGTTATACTCAATAAAAATGTTTTATTTGATAAACATGATTATAATTAAAATGAGATCAGTGGGTTTTGACTATTATATAACCATCGGTCAATATGACCGTTGTGAACAAAATGTTTTGATTATTGTCTCTAAATATAAGTAATCTTGGTTAATTATTATAGAAAGAAGATTCGATGGCCTCACCTAGTAGTCTTGGACCGATCGAAGCCCATCTAACAGAGATTGGGAAGGAGGTAGCACCACTGGGCTTTGCTCTGGATCAAATCCAAGCCGAACTTCATCATGTGAAGCTGGAACGGAATCGCCATCGTGAGAAGTTCAAACTGATAGAAATTACTACTCGGGCAATGTTGACTGAGCCGCCCCAAGCTTCTATCACCCTAGCACACCTTACTCTTAGGTCCTATGCTGGTATTATAAGGGGTTATGTAACGAGACCGTAACTACCTTGTGTAATCCTTGTTTTAAATAAAAATTGGGATTTCTTCTTATGATGAAGTTTATGAATTTTGAAATGACCGGATAAATATAGTATGCATGTTTTTGATGAATTTTAGAAAAAGGATATTTTAAATATGTTTATGTAAACCCTAAATAATTAAAAATGTGTAATGATTTTCAAAAAATGGTCTTCTGCAATTATGTTCAGTACTAAATTTAGAGTCTAATAAGATCAACTTGATTTTTGATGAATAGTAAATTATGAATAGTGATTTTATGATTAGGATTAGTAATATGACCAAATGGATTAGTAATCTCACTTAAAGAAAGTTTTAAAATAATCTATGCACCTTGATTAAGTAATGTGATTCAATAAAATAGTTAAATAACGGTTTCATTAATTATTATTCAAGTATTAGTTTTTTCGGGTGAATAGTGTTTTTTAATTTAAAATTTAATTAAAAATAATTAGAAAATTATTTTTATAAAAATGACTTTATTTTTGAACTCAGTGCATCGATATTATGTTATGGTAATTTTTGGGGTTTTTTCTGAAAAAAATGAATTTTCGATGAATAGTGTTTTTATTTAAAAATTAAATTAAAAATATTTAGAAAATTATTTTTCTAAAATGGATTTCATTTTTGAAATCAGAGCATTGATATTTGGTTAATGTGAAATTTTGGGATTTTTCTGAGAAAGTTGAATTTTCAGTGAATAGTAAAAATACAGTTTTAGGGTTTCGGTATGTTTAATGACATCATAACGGTGTCATGATGATGTCATGAGATCCTTTGAGGGTTGTCCGGCCAAGGGTGATGAATTATTGTTTTGGGGGCCCCATGTGGCCTAACTCCATGATAAATGACAAGGGAGAGCACATGGGTTTGAGAAAAGCACATGTGAGGTGTCCTTCGGCCATTAATGCCTTGTCCCCTCACTTTCCCTATAAATACCAAGCCCTCCTCTCATCCATTCGACTCCCCACTCATTCCCAAAGAATTTCTGGTCTCATTACCTCCCAAGGAGTCCTCCCAAGGTTCCCCCAAGCCCTCAAGGTCCCAACCTTTGAGGTTTAAGAGTTACATTTTAAGGTAAGGGATCCTACTCCTCTCTTTCTTTTTTAAGTATACACTTTTATGTCATTCCTTTTAATGATCATATTTCTTGTTATTGGGGATGATCTTTTATATTACACTTACTGTAATTTTTATGTTCATGTGATGAGAGACCCTATTCTCTCTCATCAATCCATTTTGAAAGTTTTGAGTGGCGCCGTTAGGCTGCCGAACTTTCGTAAGGGATCCGACCTCTCTCTTTCTTTTCAAGTAATCTCTTTTACGTCTTTTCTTTTATACTCCATGTTCTTATGTTGGAGGATGTTCTTTTATATTCATCCTACTGCCTATTTCATGTTCATATGATGAGAGACCCCCCCCCCTTGCTCTCATCAATTCGTTTTAAGAATGTTTAAGTGGCGCCGTTAGGCTGCCGAATTTTTAAGGGATTCTTTCACCTTCCTCGTTTTCAAGTTCTATTTTCATTCAAGTATTTCATGTTCCTTTTTATTATGTTGGGGTATGATCTCTAAATTATCATACTGATCTTTTATGATCATATGATGAGAGACCCCATTTGATCGCTTCAATTCAGTATTTTGAAGTTTTAAGTGGCGCCGTTAGGCTGCCGAATTTTTAAGTGGTTCTTCACCCTTCTCGTTTTGAAGTTCTACTTTCATGTCAATTATTTCAAGTTCCTTTTTGTTATATTGGGGTATGATCTCTATATATATCATACTGGACTCTTATGTTCATATGATGAGAGACCCCATTTGATCTCTTCAATTCAGTATTTTGATGTTTTAAGTGGCGCCGTTAGGCTGCCGAATTTTTAAGTGGTTCTTCACCCTTCTCGTTTTGAAGTTCTACTTTCATGTCAATTCTTTCAAGTTCCTTTTTGTTATGTTGGGGAATTATCTCTATATATATAATACTGAACTCTTATTTTCACATGATGAGAGATCCTATTTGATCTTTTCAAATCATTTTTGTTGATGTTTAAGTAACGCCGTTAGGCTGCCGAACTTTCATAAGAGAAATCTAATTTTTTTTCTTCCTTCCATGTTCTTCATTTCAAATGGTATGTCCTTGAAATTTCATTACCATGATCATGTATCCTTCTTATTCTGTCCATGTACTATTTTATGGGTCATTTATGAATGTTTGACCCATTTACCTCTCTTTTAATGTCTTCTAAAACCTCGGAACATTGCCGTTATGCTGCAGAATTTCTGTCTCAAAATGTCTATCTCTTTTTCTAAAGTCCTTTTATTTTATTAAGTGAATACTCAAAGCTCTTTCTTCTAAAGGGTTATTCACATATATACCAAAATGTTCTATTTTAAATTCTTGGATTTACATACATGAGACCCACCTTCCTTTCCTGTGGGTTTTAAAGTGATATAAAGATCATGTCTTTAAAGCAGTTTTTAAAAAGTTATGATTATGAAATAAACCCATTTACTTTATGCTATATGGGTTATTTATGAAATGTTTGATGAAGATATATGTGGCTCACATGATAATAAAGGCAAATTTAAGGGTGCACCCTGATAGCGCTCCAATGCATTGGGTAATGATGTAACCACTAGAGATTACAATTTTCACGATACCTTGGTGAATAACCTTGGTAATTTTAAAATGACACCTTGGGGATGGACCTTGGTGATATGTTCATGATTGTCTATGTTAAATGATGTAGCCACATCTTCAAGTTATGAAAAAGTTTTATTTTTATTATGATATGCCTCATGATTTCATTTTCATGCATTAAAGTTCTTTTCATGACTTTATTGATGTATCTCAAGTTCATATGTAAAATGTTTCACTTGTTTCCCTTACTGGACCTTCTGCTCACCCTTCCTTTTGATGTATGTCCCCAAGTTATGAGATGCAGTAATGAGCCTAAGGTGAACATGAGGAGAAGCCTTTCAAGTGTTTAAGAAGAATGTTTTTTTTTGTTTCATGTTTTATGTTCCTTGTTTCCAAGACACTAAACCTTAAAGATCCTCAGTTCCGTGTAATGGAATGAAAAGTTATGTTATAAAAAGACGGGATGCTATAGTTGGTATCAAAGGATGGTTTAGTTATTTGTGGAAATTAGGATATGAAAACTCTAGGAGGAACCCTATAGAAAAGTTTAATATAGGAAATCTTCCTGGTATTTTGGTGAGTATTGAGTAAGGGGTTGCCAAGCAAATACATCCCTGTCTGGATACGAGCAGGTAGAGGTGGCTCTGGCACAGATGTACATAGGGGTAAAACCCGAAAACACCGCTTTGAGCTAGACTCGAACGGGAACTGGTACACGACAACGGGCCATGTTGCACTCTTGGTTACGACACTCCCAGGGGATATGCTTTGGTAAATTCATAAGCTTGGTATGAACCATTGTTAAAGGAACAAAGATAAAATAAAATAAAGGTTCACATAAGAATATATGATCATTCATAACCTAGATGGGAACCTAGGAAATCACAAGTTGGGGTATACCTTTCATATACAAGTTATCCTTATATGCTTTCAGTTCCTTTTCATGATTATTAGCTAAGTACTTAAGCCCCTAATTATGCTTTCTCTTCTTAGTTAATGGTTGGAAATGGAAGAACATGTTCCGACAACCAATGTGATAGGAAATGCGACGATTTTCATATTAATATGACAGGGATGATTAGGGGATTAAAATATGATTATTATTTTGGAAGACGTTCATTATTTTGGGAACCATATTTGATCGAGGTAAATAGATTACTACGGTATTTTCATTGAGGAGTAAGGTTGACTTCTATTTTGAAGAATCGATGAATTTAAGGTGAACTTATAGTAATTTAGGTTACTTATGGGAATGACTAACCTATCTTGGGTAAAATATGTTTAGGTTAGCTACTTTTTTTATAAGATGTTAGGAGTGGTTGATGTTGTCTGGAGATGAACAATGAAGTTGTTTTGGAAGACTATGTTATCAAATCCTTATTGTATTTGGGTTTCAATCTTAGTTTGGTTTGTTTTGAGGAATTTTAAGGACCGTTATTTATGGAATGGTCTATGATGAACTTTGGGTAGTACCATGGAACTTTGATGATTTAAAAGTAGTTTCCATTCCTATGGGATTCTTTCTTTTTGAAGAGTTGTTTTACCTTAACCTTTCTGTTTTTGGGATAATGTTTAAAGATAGAAGAAATAGATAGTTAATCTTTTGTAGATTATGTGATTCTATAGAAGGCGATTCTTGTGCTTTTATGAGACCAAGTGTTTTTGAATTCTCATCATTTGGAGAAAATATTAGTGTTGGTAGGGACTTGTTAAAGGATGAAACTCTACTTGAAGGTAGGTATATTTTCTTATGTTTTTGTTCTATGTAGTAAATGAAATCCTCAAAATTATGAAAAGAAACGTAAAACAAAAATGTTGTTGGTTTACGTTTCCTACTAGGTAATCAAAGACTGTTTACACACATCATAAGTTTGGGATTTTCTCATGGTTAACTTTCTCCTAATCATGTTCTCTATCACTCTCCCTCAGAACTTGACCCTTTGTTTTCTCCTCCATGTCCATGTTTTCCTACATGGAACCCTAGTGTGGGTTAACTCGGGTGACCTTTGTACTTCCCTTTCTTTATTTTAAAGTAATAGTTTTACTGACTCCTTTTCCGATGTGGGACTTTCAATGAAATTTCAAAACCCAATTTTAAAATTGTGAGGACGCAATTTCTTAAGGGGGGAATATTGTAACGACCCGAAATTTTTAAATAAATTTTGTTTCCTAATTTTATGTGTTATTGTTATACTCAATAAAAATGTTTTATTTGATAAACATGATTATAATTAAAATGAGATCAGTGGGTTTTGACTATTATATAACCATCGATCAATATGACCGTTGTGAACAAAATGTTTTGATTATTGTCTCTAAATATAAGTAATCTTGGTTAATTATTATAGAAAGAAGATTCGATGGCCTCACCTAGTAGTCTTGGACCGATCGAAGCCCATCTAACAGAGCTTGGGAAGGAGGTAGCACCACTGGGCTTTGCTCTGGATCAAATCCAAGCCGAACTTCATCATGTGAAGCTGGAACGGAATCGCCTTCGTGAGAAGTTCAAACTGATAGAAATTACTACTCGGGCAATGTTGACTGAGCCGCCCCAAGCTTCTATCACCCTAGCACACCTTACTCTTAGGTCTTATGCTGGTATTATAAGGGGTTATGTAACGAGACCATAACTACCTTGTGTAATCCTTGTTTTAAATAAAAATTGGGATTTCTTATTATGATGAAGTTTATGAATTTTGAAATGACCGGATAAATATAGTATGCATATTTTTGATGAATTTTAGAAAAAGGATATTTTAAATATGTTTATGTAAACCCTAAATAATTAAAAATGTGTAATGATTTTCAAAAAATGGTCTTCTGCAATTATGTTCAGTACTAAATTTAGAGTCTAATAAGATCAACTTGATTTTTGATGAATAGTAAATTATGAATAGTGATTTTATGATTAGGATTAGTAATATGACCAAATGGATTAGTAATCTCACTTAAAGAAAGTTTTAAAATAATCTAGGCACCTTGATTAAGTAATGTGATTCAATAAAATAGTTAAATAACGGTTTCATTAATTATTATTCAAGTATTAGTTTTTTCGGGTGAATAGTGTTTCTTAATTTAAAATTTAATTAAAAATAATTAGAAAATTATTTTTATAAAAATGACTTTATTTTTGAACTCAGTGCATCGATATTATGTTATGGTAATTTTTGGGGTTTTTTCTGAAAAAAATGAATTTTCGATGAATAGTGTTTTTATTTAAAAATTAAATTAAAAATATTTAGAAAATTATTTTTCTAAAATGGAATTCATTTTTGAAATCAGAGCATTGATATTTGGTTAATGTGAAATTTTGGGATTTTTCTGAGAAAGTTGAATTTTCAGTGAATAGTAAAAATACAGTTTTAGGGTTTCGGTATGTTTAATGACATCATAACGGTGTCATGATGATGTCATGAGATCCTTTGAGGGTTGGCCGGCCAAGGGTGATGAATTATTGTTTTGGGGGCCCCATGTGGCCTAACTCCATGATAAATGACAAGGGAGAGCACATGGGTTTGAGAAAAGCACATGTGAGGTGTCCTTTGGCCATTAATGCTTTGTCCCCTCACTTTCCCTATAAATACCAAGACCTCCTCTCATCCATTCGACTCCCCACTCATTCCCAACGAATTTCTGGTCTCATTACCTCCCAAGGAGTCCTCCCAAGGTGCCCCCAAGCCCTCAAGGTCCCAACCTTTGAGGTTTAAGAGTTACATTTTAAGGTAAGGGATCCTACTCCTCTCTTTCTTTTTAAGTATACACTTTTATGTCATTCCTTTTAAAGATCATATTTCTTGTTATTGAGGATGATATTTTATATTACACTTACTGTAATTTTTATGTTCATGTGATGAGAGACCCTATTCTCTCTCATCAATCCATTTTGGAAGTTTTGAGTGGCGCCGTTAGGCTGCTGAACTTTCGTAAGGGATCCGACCTCTCTCTTTCTTTTCAAGTAATCTCTTTTACGTCTTTTCTTTTATACTCCATGTTCTTATGTTGGAGGATGTTCTTTTATATTCATCCTAATGCCTATTTCATGTTCATATGATGAGATACCCCCCCCCCTTGCTCTCATCAATTCGTTTTAAGAATGTTTAAGTGGCGTCGTTAGGCTGCCGAATTTTTAAGGGATTCTTTCACCTTCCTCGTTTTCAAGTTCTATTTTCATTCAAGTCTTTCATGTTCCTTTTTATTATGTTGGGGTATGATCTCTAAATTATCATACTGATCTTTTATGATCATATGATGAGAGACCCCATTTGATCGCTTCAATTCAGTATTTTGAAGTTTTAAGTGGCGCCGTTAGGCTGCTGAATTTTTAAGTGGTTCTTCACCCTTCTCGTTTTGAAGTTCTACTTTCATGTCAATTATTTCAAGTTCCTTTTTGTTATATTGGGGTATGATCTCTATATATATCATACTGGACTCTTATGTTCATATGATGAGAGACCCCATTTTATCTCTTCAATTCAGTATTTTGATGTTTTAAGTGGCGTCGTTAGGCTGCCGAATTTTTAAGTGGTTCTTCACCCTTCTCGTTTTGAAGTTCTACTTTCATGTCAATTCTTTCAAGTTCCTTTTTGTTATGTTGGGGAATTATCTCTATATCTATAATACTGAACTCTTATTTTCACATGATGAGAGATCCTATTTGATCTTTTCAAATCATTTTTGTTGATGTTTAAGTAACGCCGTTAGGCTGCCGAACTTTCATAAGAGAAATCTAATTTTTTTTCTTCCTTCCATGTTCTTCATTTCAAATGGTATGTCCTTGAAATTTCATTACCATGATCATGTATCCTTCTTATTCTGTCCATGTACTATTTTATGGGTCATTTATGAATGTTTGACCCATTTACCTCTCTTTTAATGTCTTCTAAAACCTCGGAACATTGCCGTTATGCTGCAGAATTTCTGTCTCAAAATGTCTATCTCTTTTTCTAAAGTCCTTTTATTTTATTAAGTGAATACTCAAAGCTCTTTCTTAAAAAGGGGTATTCACATATATACCAAAATGTTCTATTTTAAATTCTTGGATTTACATACATGAGACCCACCTTCCTTTTCTGTGGGTTTTAAAGTGATATAAAGA
Organism: Viscum album; assembly: GCA_963277665.1. NCBI lineage: Eukaryota > Viridiplantae > Streptophyta > Magnoliopsida > Santalales > Viscaceae > Viscum > Viscum album. The sequence goes on from OY728164.1 coordinate 1,647,463,034, forward strand.
TCATGTCTTTAAAGCAGTTTTTAAAAAGTTATGATTATGAAATAAACCCATTTACTTTATGCTATATGGGTTATTTATTAAATGTTTGATGAAGATATATGTGGCTCACATGATAATAAAGGCAAATTTAAGGGTGCGCCCTGATAGTGCTCCAATGCATTGGGTAATGATGTAACCACTAGAGATTTCAATTTTCACGATACCTTGGTGAATAACCTTGGTAATTTTAAAATGACACCTTGGGGATGGACCTTGGTGATATTTTCATGATTTTCTATGTTAAATGATGTAGCCACATCTTCAAGTTATGAAAAAGTTTTATTTTTATTATGATATGCCTCATGATTTCATTTTCATGCATTAAAGTTCTTTTCATGACTTTATTGATGTATCTCAAGTTCATATGTAAAATGTTTCACTTGTTTCCCTTGCTGGACCTTCTGCTCACCCTTCCTTTTGATGTATGTCCCCAGGTTATGAGATGCAGTAATGAGCCTAGGGTGAACATGAGGAGAATCCTTTCAAGTGTTTAAGAAGAATGTTTTTTTTTTGTTTCATGTTTTATGTTCCTTGTTTCCAAGACACTAAACCTTAAAGATCCTCAGTCCCGTGTAATGGAATGAAAAGTTATGTTATAAAAAGACGGGATGCTATAATTACCCTATACCAAGTTACGACTCTGGGAACTTGGTTAGAATCATTGATCATGAAGTCTCACACCCCCAGGTTAAGGATGATGGGAATGTAATATCATATCACTTGGGTATTTGGGCATGACGTATCATGCCCCCTTTATTAGGACGTTGATCATGACAGTCACATCCATTAGTAGAATGAAAAACATGATTTCTAAATCCCTTATTCAAATGCTTGGGCTTATGAACCATTAATTATAAGAACTTTATTTATTATTCACTTGATACCGTTGTATGGTATTTTCCTCATTATTTATTGAGTCCTTATGGGCATGAAATACCTTATAGAGTATGGAACTCTTCTGATTATACACGGACATTGTAGTCACATCTCAGGTTCTTCTAGTATTACGCATGTATGTATATATATATTATATGGACTCCTGGGAACTAATAAATGGGTCCAACTCCAGTGTAGGTATATATTTGAAAACATCTCATACATTCAAATATATACATTCCAACATATGTTTAAAGATATTCAACTTAGGCCGAAGCAGGTATGGTCGACCAGGTGTCCTCGAGGAACCTAATTCCAACTTGTTATATTTATATTTATTGTAATGATTTAATTTTCATATAACCAAACACTACCTTATTTTATATTCATGGAATGAATTTCTTTAGACATCGTTGGTGATGGCCTACTGAGTATATCTAATGCCTTGTTCGGGCCGCCATTTCACCTGGGTACACTAACATACCTCATGATTGCAAGGTAAGGTTAGATATTGTGCTAGATTTATTTTATCCTTCTAGGTTAGGATATATTATGGGATAATAGGACTAAGTTAGTGATCCTGATGCTATCAAAGATAACTGCTAATTATTTTATTTGTTTCTTTACCTATTCTACAGATGTATCTCCTACTATATGTTTGTATGTACATTATAGTATGCTCATGCCTGATCATTTATTAATTCATTATGGATTGACAATTATTATTAGATTTATCTTACTTTATGTATTATTTATTATATTATAGTTATTACCAATCCACAGGGTATAGTATCTCCACTGTACCTCCATTAAACCCTCACTGCTAGTTGAAAACATTTAGAATGTGGGAAGGTGTGCTTGAGGCCTAGTGGCCAAAAAAACCGGGGCACCATTTTAGTGGATCTCAGGTTGGGATGTTACACCAGTGACCTTAAGTTTGGTAGAGTATATTTGATATGAGGTTGATAGGATTGAGGAAGAAGGCTATGAATTAAAAGCAGAAGCAAAGATCGTAGAAGTAGATTAAAATATCACTGATGTTGAGAACAAGCATTCATGATCCATTTCATCTACTTTCACCAAGGAATAAGGAATTGGAGGGGAAGGATCCTATATAGTACCCATAATAATACCAACTTTTTTAGATGAATCACTTTATTTTCTAACATCCACAGGTTTCATCACCCTAAAACCGACATGACTATGCCTGCATGCAGAAGAGGAGTGACCCTCCAAATAGAATCCATCATAGAACCAAGGCATCACTTGGTATAAAAACCTTCTCCACCATGAAAATTATTCACTAAACCTAATGAGAATTTATGAAGTAAAGTTCACCACTAGGTCTAGTTCCAAAAAAATGTGAGTAGATGAGGCGGTCTGCAACTCTGAGATTCCTCATCTGCATATAGAAAGAAACCCAAAGCATCACCCACACTTTAAAAAATCGATGGATTATGTAGTGGAAATGATAGACTTGGAAATTTCACCTAAACCACCACTGAGAATCCTTCCCATAGTGCACATATTAGGTCCACCAGGAAAGAAAGAACTACTAGGAACCACACATCCAATATTCATGAGACCAATATTTCATGAAATTGTCCCTAGATATTTGGTGGATACATAAGGAACTCCTTGAGAGCACTGATACCTCCGCTGGGAGACCGAGTCCCCAAAATCTCTCGAAGTATCTAAAATAGGTAATAGATGGGTTTTCATGGTTGAACTTGGACACTAGGGACTAGTGGTAGAAATCTAAGGTCGCATCTAGGAGTTTCTTAATAAGGGTTTCATCCAACATAACACTTCACCTTGGGGTTCCCCTATTTTTTTTATTAAAAATAAGGATGATTCCATGAGACTTGGCATTGATTATAAAGCACTCAATAACATCACTGCTAATAATAAGTATTTGTTTCTTCATATTGATAAGTTTATTGATCAACAATAGGAATCTCAATATCTTTAAAGGTTGATATCAAGTTAGTTTATCATTATCTAAAGGTGAAGGAGGAATAAATTCTGAAGACTATATTTCATACTAGTTATGAACATTTTGATCTTTTGGTTATTCCTTTTAGGTTGAAAATGCACCCATTTTATTTATGGACCTAATGAATAGAGTGATCCATGGGTATTTGGAAAAATTTGTGGTTGTATTTATTGATGATATTATAGTTTATCCTAAAATTTATGAGGAACATGATAAAAACAAAAAGATAATTTTATATAATTTAAAAGAAAATATATTGTACGGAAAATTCAATAAATGTGAATTTTAGTTATAAAATATTTCATTCCTTGGGAATATTATTTCTAAAGATAGAATAATTATTGATCTTGCTAAAACTAAAGTGATGAAGAGTATACAAGGCCAACAAATTTCATTAATATTTTAAGTTTTATTAGATTAGCGGGTCATTAGTACTGATTTATTTAAAACTTTTCTCAGTTATCGATCCCACTAAATAAGTTAACTCAAAAATGAGTAAAATTCATCTAGATAAAGGAATGTGATGAATATTTCTAAAAATTTAAAATAAGATTGGTTAATTCTCTAGTGTTATCCTTGTCAATAAGAAATGGTGAATTTATTATTTATAGTGATTCTTTCTTGAAGGGAATTGGTTGTGTCTTGATGTAGAATGATTGAGTTATCATGTATGCCTCTCATCAATTGAAACCCCATGAAAAAAATTATCCAATACATAACCATGATCTAGTTTTAGTAGTTTTTGATTTAAAAATATAGAGGCATCATCTATATGGAGATAAATGTGAAATATATAATAATCATAAAAGTTTAAAATATATATTCGTTCAAAAATATTTGAACATAAGGAATAGAAGATTAATAAAAATAATTAAGGATTATGATTTCACAATAGACTATCATCCAGATAAAGAAAATTAGATAGTTAATGCCTTGAGTAAAAAATATAATGTATTATTAACTATGTTATGTCTACAACACAATTCTTTATTTAATGATTTAATGAATTCTGTATTTGAAATTATGTATGCATAAACTTATTTTGTTTTAGATCAAGTATTAGTGTAGTAATATTTGTCAAACAGAATTAAGGAGGCTTGGAATGAAGATCATGGTTTGAAAGAAAGTGTAGGATTAGCCAAGAAGGGTGAGTTTCTAAAGTTTAATATTGAAAAGGAAGGTGTTATCATATTTTTAAATAGGTTATATGTTTTGAGTGATTCCCAGTTAAAGAAGTAATTGTTAAGTGAAGCTTACAACTCTCTATTTTTTTTTCATACTAGTATTACTAAGATTTATAGAGATATTTAGGAATATTATTGGTGAGAAGGTATGAAGAAATATATTTTTGATTTTACCATGAAATTTTTGAATTGTCAGTAGGTTACATCTTAGAAACAAATTCTAAATGAGAAACTTCATCCTTTTCCAATTCTTGAATGGAAATGGGAGAATAAATCCATGTATTTTTTTGTGGGATTACTACAGACATCTTGAGGTAATAATTTGATTTGGGTTATTGTTGATTATTTGAACAAATTAATAAATTTTCTTCCTATTGGAGATATTATGTATTTATATCAACTTTATATAGTTTATCTTAAAGTTATAATTAGATTACATGGGTTCACTCTATATATTTTATGTTATCATTATCCTAGATTTACCTCCAATTTTTAGAAAGGACTTCAAAACTCATTGGGTATTGAATTAAATTTCAGTATAGAATTTCATCCTCAATATGAGGGACATTGGGGAAAAAAATTTAGACTTGGAAATATATTCTTCATTCTTTCTCATTAAATTATTAGGGAAGTTTGGATCATCATATTTCATTTGTGAATTTTTCTTATAATAATAGTTTTCATTTAAGTATACAGATGACACCTTTTGAGGTATCATATGGAAAGAATTATAGAAAAATAGAATATTGGGATGAAGTAGGTGAAAGTAAGTTGTTGGGACTAGGATCGGAAGAAGATATGGTTAAAAAGGTAAAGAAGATTTAGTGCTATATAAGGGAAACTCACATAATAGAAATTTTTTTTATATAAATAACAGGAGGAAAGACCTTTCTTTTGAGGTAGGCGATTATGTTTTTCTTAAATAATATCCTTGGAAAAGTATTATGAATTTTGATATAAGGGAAAGTTAAGTATGAATTTCATTATACCCCATGATGTGGGGTCATTTTCTTACCAATAAACCTTACCTCAAAGTTTATCTTATGTACACGATGTGTTTCATGTTTCTTTACTAAGGAAGTATGTACCTGATACATCTCATGTTTTGATCCTTGAGGTGGTATAGTTGGAAGAAAATATTTCCAATAAAGAAAATCTAGTTCAGATATTAGATCATAGATATAAGGTACTATGAAATAATTTGATTCACCAGATAAAGATTTTATAGAAGAATCAGAAGATTAAGGAAGCAACATGGGAAATAGAAAATTATATGAGGGAAAAATACTCTCTCTTGTTTAAGTAATGAATAAAAATTATGTGGGAGTAATTTATAAAGTGTAGAAATGTGAAAAAATAGGTAATTCTAGAAATAAATCAATATTAAGATATATATATATTGATTTTACATATTCATAATCAATATAATTTTATAAATAAATTTACAATTTTTTTTAATAAAAAAGGAATAGTTTTATTTAACTAAATTGTTTTTCCATGAACTATAAGGTTTTATTTAAAAGATAAACTTATAAATTTTATAAATTGAATTTGATAAAATGAAATTCATTTTTATATCAACATATTAAATTTTTCTTAAGGTGAATTTTGGATATTTTTCAAAAAAAGTAGAATTTTGTGTGAATTTTGAAAATACCAATTTTTCAAAATACTGTCACTTTTATGACATTATTTTAATGTAATAATGACTTAATAAATGGTAAAAAAATTCTCAATTGGATATGTGTTTAAAGAGTTAAACAATTTATTTTCAAACATTATTTTTAATTTTAGAATCCAAGCTTGAATTTTGTGAACATAAGTTATATTTTATTCAAATTAAAAACTATTTTGGGTATTTGCATTTAATGGTATGGTTGGAAGGTTCCATTTGGTTTTTTCATGATACAAAAGTTTTAAAACCTTTATTTTTTTACTAAAACCCTAAAAAAATCATGGAAATCAACTTTTTTACTTGATTTCAATGTAAAATGAGTTCTAAACTTGAATCATGTATATTCTTAAAAACTATTTTTCATGAATTTTGTTTTATTATATTAAAATTAATTTATACCACCCATAGAATATTAATATGATAAAATGGATTCCATATTTGGAATAATAATTTACAAATTTTGTTATAATTACACTTTTATTTTTGGTTACATAATTAAGTTATCATGGTAAAAAGTTAACTTATCATGATTAAGTTCAAATTGGGTTTAAAGGGGTTTAAATAGGATATAAGGCTTAAAATGTCTCCAAAACATGTATAAATGTGATTGGTTGAGTGTTTTTAGACCCTATAACATCTTATATATGAATTTGGAATGCTTTTGTTCCACTTTACCAAGAATGAAACCTTTTAATATTTTAAAACATTGAATAAATTGAAGGATGATCGATTTTTGCCTATCGAGAATTCAAAGGTCTGGTTCTCTTCTAATGTGTATAGTGTGTCACACCCAGATTTTCAATTCCATGCTTTGATTCAAATCCTCTTTCGGTTCTTAGATTTCTCTTAGTTTCTGGGTGTTCCGGGTTTGAAATTTTGGTGTCTCTTGTGTTCTTGATCTATGACCTTAGTATTGGGGGTCTTGGATGGTAATTGGACTAATATTTTTTCAAAAGTATGGTGTGAGGTTGTGGTGCTTTGGAGTTGGATTAGTGACACTCCTAGTGGCGCCACTTGTGGGATAAGTTGTTGAGGTGGTTTGTACCCTTGAATTGGATGAGTTTTGGGGTGAAAAGGATGGTTTCTTTTGGGAATCCCCCCCCCATCCTTGGCCTAACTTTCCCCCTTGGTTTCCCCCTTGGACCCCCCTAAAATTGGAGGAGAATGGCTTGGTTTTGGGTTTCTAGAACATGCCGTACAGTTAAGCCGCACAGTTTACTAAACCGTGCAAGCAAACTTTGCAAGGGTGTCCAGGTCATTAAAAATCTGTGGTAATTACCATTTTCCCCTCCCAGAACAAACCCAAATCCGCCCCATTCTTCCCAATTTCTTTCCATAACTCCATGGATAGCCTCCAAGCTCTCCCTCCCTCCCTTGGAACTCAATTTTGAAGGGAGATTTGATGGGGGAAACATCAAAACCATGCAAGTAAGTAATTTTCTCTTTGATTTATTCCCTTTCCTTAGGGTTTCTTTCATCATTTCATGAGTTATAAAGTGTCCAGAAACTAGGTTTTGTGCCTAGGGTTTAACCTTGTGTCTTTTTTGTGTAATATTGAGGTTTTAGGTTTCTTCTCACTTCCTTGAGGTGCGGCGGTGGTGCGGTTGATGTTTCACACCAAGATTTGAGGGTTTCAGCTCTTTCAATAGGTGATTCCATGTGTAAGAAATTATTTATGATTTATCTTGCTTGATTTACTTATTTTTCATGTTCCTCATATGCTGTGTGTGGTGTGAAAACTGTTTTTGATGGATTTTCCTAAGCGTTTAATTTTATAGAAGCATTTTTTCTTTAAATTGGGTGTTTTCCATGTGTAACTCTTGTGGTAATGTTTGGGTTTGTTTTATAACATATGAAAGTAATTTATTAAATATTTTTTGGGCTTCTAATTCTAATTTGGTAGGGTCTTTGTGTGATTTGGGGTTTAAAATAGGATTTTTGAATGGATTTTAGGTGCAAAACCTTTTCATGCTTCTTGAAAGTGTTTTATGAAAATTATAAATGGTTTAATGAGTTACACAAAGTGTGAAAAGGATGTTTATGTACTATTTTTGTGGTTTTATGTTCCTAAAACAAGTTTTTGAAATATAAAGTGGTTAGTTGTGATTTCAAAAAAATTTAGAATGTTTTGTAATTTGTCGAGGTGATTTATTAAATTATGATGTAGGTGCGAAACATGTTTATGGGCTGTTTTGTGTGTGTATAATGATAAAATGAATTTGAAGCTAAAAGGGTATTATGTAGAATGATTGCGTGGGATATTATGTGATTTGTATCATCTTGGAATTTTTTTATAAATTTTTTAAAGGATTTGTTGAGGTGTTAAAGAGATGTGAAAAGTGTTGTGGGCTATTTTGGTGTGAGTATGATTTCAAAATCAATTTGAATGGAAAGTTGGGATTATGTGACTTGTGTGATATACATATGGTATTTTTGGTGAATGTGTGATTTGTAAGTGTTATTTTCATCTTAAAATTATATTTTCATGGCTTGTTGAACTTTTTTGAGCATAAGAGGGAAATCCGGGTATCTAGGTGGGTGGACGTGTACTAGTATGCCGGTGATCTCGTGGGGTTTGGCCCTAGTTTCACGTAACAAGTTTGAATATGAAAACACTAACTAAACTATGATTATGATAATGGGGGACCACTAGGTTATGGGTATGATCCCTACTAGTGGAACGTGTGCATGAGAATAGATATTGTGATGGTTACTTTCATTGAGATACGAGGTACCTGTGACCCACAATGAGCTAGTGCCTAGGGGTTATTTTCCGTTGTTTGTACTCATTGGATGATTTATATTTACTTTCGTAATATGGTATGATTGGCTGGAAAAATTCAGTAGCTTTTTTATTTTATTTAAAATTATGAATTATTTAAAATATCCCACTTGAAAATTGTTTTTATTTAAAGTTAAATCTTTTAGAAATTGTAACTAGCATTTCATTTTTATAAAAACATGAAAGATTTTAGTCTTTTAATGTTTATCACATGAAATATCTTAGTGGTGGTATCCTACTAGGCTTTGTATCACACCCTACTTACACCTTTGGGTGTAAGTAGACTTAGTTTTATTATCATAGGTTTGGGTACAACTTTTGTGCTAATGGTTTGGGTTTTTAGCGGTCCTTCATGATGAAGTGTTGTAGAGATGGCTTGAGGGCGGTGCATCTTTCCATGAGGAGGATCTTGGGATATTTTTTTTTTTAGTTTTGTATATTTTTCATGGTATTTGAACATTTTTTTAAATTATTTAATTCAATTCTGAAATTTTGTAAAGGATGGTTCTGTTTGAAAAATCTGTATTTGTGATATTAGACTTATTTGTTGTTTCATGTTTATAAACTCGGGTAAATCATTCCCAAACTTCATTATATGATACCTAGAAACTTGTGCCAGATCATGGGAATCGGGAACGCCCTTTAGTCCTTTCCATGGGCTAGGTTTGGTGCCCGTTTTGATGGTGACCAGATTCGGTTCATGACAAAATGGTATCAGATCAGGTTCACTCTCTTTGGGTCTTGTTATTTGGGGAAAAATTGGGATATTTTGGAGCTAGGATTGTTGGTACTTGACATTCTAGTTATGGGTACTGTTCCTGGAAAATACACCTCATGACAAGATTCAAGTCTCTAGGGGAAGTTGGGATTTATCTGAGTCCTTTGATTTTCTTGGTTTGATGATGATTAGGGGAAATGAAAAGAGAGTTGGGTTAATGGTCTTAGTGAGCTCACAGGGCCTTACAAGCCATGTGGAGCGGGGATATTTCCCTAGAACACTCTCTATGATGGTGAAGTGATTGGAATATGTCCTCCAACCATATGTCCAAGTCCCCCACCGAAACTAGTTTCCTCTCACACTATCTTGTGTCCTTTAGTTTTGGAATCTTGGAAGTTTGGTTTTAAAGAAAAATTGACCCAGTTTTAAAGAGCGTAAAGTTTTTTTGAAATGATCTTCTAATAAAGAGGGAAGGGTTTGATTTTTGAAATGGTGGAATTGAATTTTCATAATTGCTTTGAAGTGAAAAATGATGTGTTTTCACCTCTTTTGAAAGCACGAACTATGTTAAAGTTGGTTTTGAAAAAGTGTTCCCAATAGAGTTTTATAAAATATTGAAGGGTGTTTTAATAGGATGAGATGTTTTGAAATTAATTTTTATGACTTGAAAGTGAGTTTTTATTTGAATGATTGTGTCTTTCTGAAAAGTTTTGTAAGATGTAAATTGGGATTTTGATCTTGTGGTAAGCGATCCCTAGAAAAAAGGATGTATTGGTTAACCATTTTGGTTTTGAAAAGTGGAAAGAATTTTTGTTTTAACCTTTGGTATTTCCATGAGCGACCAAATTCATGGGGTTATATGGGATGATGGATGGTTAATGGCATGATTGGATGAGTTTCGGGAAGGATATGATGAGGGTTCCTAGTGTGGCACGAAAACATGCATGTGTGAGGCCCATAGGGTACTATTGGTGGGTACGCTAACCGTTGAACCATTTATTTTCAAAGAGATTATTTTAAAGGAAAACATGATGTAGTGATGACTGGTTTGGGATGGGATATATTATGTTTTTTAGAAATGTTGTTTTGGAATGTTTTTAGTCCAAGAACCCCTCTTTTTTGAATGGTGTTTTGGGTTTGTGTTTGGTCGGTAAGCTAGTTTGAAGGGCCGGTTAGTGGTCTCCTTATGAGAAATGTTTCGGGATGCCTTTACGATGGTTCCCTTCATGTGTTTGGTTCTATTTTGTGGTAAGTTTTGACCAATGTACTATCTTGGTTGGGTCCTTGGGTTCTTTCATTGGATAAGGTACGCCCCCATTAAGTGTTAGTGCACAACTGAAGTGAAACCCAGATTGTTTCACCATTGGAAGACCCTCCAGTTGATCAATATAAGGAATATATTTTTCTCAATATTTTTAGATTGAGTCTACACCATTTACTTTATTTATTTTTTGGATCCTCTTATAGCAAGAGAGTTCTCGTGGAAGGTTGAAAGAGACCTTAGTTTCTTAAGTTACCTAATTCGTCAAAGGTGGAAGTGGTCTGGGGTTGTTAGTATGGATGAGTATCCGGATGGTGTCTAAGAGGGCCTTTGGGTCCTTCGTAGTCTCTTCGAATCAAGACTTCACATTAAACCACCAGTGTGGGAAATCTGGTCATGAGAGGCTGTTATGATCACTTTATGGAATTATGTGATGTTTGGGGACGTTGCATAAGGTCCCCCTCAATGTATTGTTTCTATTAGTTGCAATGGTCATGTTTGGTGATGCCTTATTATGTCATGTGCTCATTTGACTATAAAGTTGAAGTTCGTGAAATCCTCTGAGAGTCTCTATTATGTTGGGAGTATGTATCTCTTGGAAAAACTTCAAAATCCTTTGTTTTAGAGGAAGGTGTTTATATGTGTCCTTTCCTTCTGTTGTTTCTCACCCGAAGAAACAAGGTGTGATGTATGTGCATCCTCTAAGCCCTTATTTTAGTGAAATTTCGGGTTAGGGTAAAGTGAGTTTTAGAGTGTTTTATGTATTGGTAAACCCATCAGGGTTTGGGGTGTAGTTGTTTATAGAACCAGAAGAATAAGTTCCGTTCAGGGGTTTCAAAAGCCTAACTATGAGGCCGAAGATGCTTCAATCATTTGAGCTATATCCATAGGTCCTAGAGAGAAGCTAGTGCATAGTTAGGGGAAATCCCAGGTCCATTTAAACCCTTGTAAAAATTCCTCTACTTAGAATGAAAGATGGGAAATATTTTAAACCTCTGGTATCTTAATCTTTCTTTTGTTGTTCCCGTTCGATGGAAAGAGGTGGGAGGACTTCGTGTCTATGCTATTGCCCAATGTCATTCCCTTCCCCTTTGGTTTCCATTGAGTTTTTGGAGAAATGTTTGAAATTTAGCTAGACTGGTTGATCACACGGTTTTTGCATGATTAGTAGTGACTGTGTGATAGGAAGCCATGCAGATAGAATGATCCCCAGGGTTAGCGCGTGGTTTTCCAAACTGTGCAAACTAACCATCCGACCATCCCAAATTTTTAAAATTTGGGTTATTTCTGTGTCGGCCCGTGCTAGTCAGTTAAGATGGTTGGTTCTTATGGTGGGGAGACCCAATATGAGTCTCATGTAAGTTCTTTTGGAAATGTCTAATAGAAGTCTACCCTTTGTACCGAGGATTCTGTTCGGGCCTCCCCCTGTTAGTGTTCCAATTCCCTCTCGAGAAATTTTATGTTGTCTATTATGGTGGGAAGCTCATTTGTGTCTCCCTGTACTAGTAACTCAGATTTTTTCCTTGGTCTTAGCTTGGAAGTAGGTAGTCTCATTCAGAGCTATATAACTACTGACATCTTCCTGGGGTAAACGTTGGGATTGGAGAGTGCCCAACAGTTTTGTTAAAGCAAGGTAAGTATAACTGTGTTCATTGTTGTTGTTCGTTTGGTTAAATTGATGGAGTCTTGTTCAGATAGTGTTTAAGTATTTTCATTATAGTATAATGTTCGAATGTGCTTGATCATTTCAAGAATGTGATGTAAGTTTTGGTTTGTGAGAGTATTCCTTCCTTAATTGATCACTAGAGGTGTTTTGGCCTTTGGGGGAAAAGCTTGGCAAAGGAGTACATCTTAGTTTCTTAGTTGGGTTTGTTTTTTTCATTAGCCTTTCCATGGATTTATAGGGGTGGAAAGATTTATGGTGGGGATAATTGTCACACCTGGATTTTCAATTCCATGTTTTGATTCAAATCCTCCTTCAGTTCTTAGCTTTCTCTTGGTTTTTGGGTGTTCTGGGTTTGAAATTTCGGTGTATTTTATATTCTTGATCTATGAAATTAGTCTTGGGGGTCTTGGATAGTAATTTAACTTCTATTTTTTCAAAGGTATGGTGTGAGGTTGTGGTGTTTTGTAGTTGGATTAGTGACACTCCTAGTGGCACCACTTGTGGGGTAAGTTGTTGAGGTGGTTGTACCCTTGTGTTGGATGAGTTTTGGGGTAAAAATGATGGTTTATTTTGGGAAATTTTCTCCCCTATCCTTGGACTAACCTTCTCCCTTGGTTTCCCCCTTTTCCCCCCTAAAATTGGGGGAGAATGGCTTGGTTTTGGGTGGCTATAAAAGGCCGCACGGTTAGGCCGCATGGTTTACTAAATAGTGCAGTCAAACCGTGCAAGAGTGTCCAGGTCATTAAAAATATTTTTTAATTCCCATTTTTACCTTATGAAATAAACCAAAATCCACCCAATTCTTCCCCATTTCGTGACCTACCTCCATGGAAATCCTCCAACCTCTCCCTCACTCCCTTGGAACTCAATTTTTAAGGGAGATTTGATGGGGAAAACTTAAAAATCATGCAAGTAAGAAATTATCTCTTTGATTTCTTCCCTTTCCTTAGGGTTTCTTTCAACATTTCATGAGTTCTAAATTTCCCAACAGCTGGAGTTAGTGCCTATGGTTTAACCTTGTGTCTTTTTGGTGTAATATTGATGTTTTGGGTTGCTTTTCACTTCCTTAAGGTGTGGCAGTGGTGTGGTTGATGTTTCACACCAAGATTTGTGGGTTTCGACACTTTCGGTAGGTGATTCCATGTGTAATAAATTATTGATGAGTTATCCTACTTGATTTACTTATTTTTCATGTTCTTTATATGCTATGTGTGGTGAGAAAACCTTTTTTGATGGATTTTCCCAAGCATTTAATTTTATAGTTTAATTTTTGCTTTAAATTGGGTGTTTTCCATGTGTAACTCTTGTGGTAATGTTTGGGTTTGTTTTATAACATATGAAAGTGATTTATTAAATTTTTTTTGAGCTGAAAATTCTTCTTTTCTAGGGTCTTGGTGTGATTTTGGGTTTAAAATAGGGGTTTTGAATTGGTTTTAGGTGCAAAACCTTGTCATGCTTCTTGAAAGTGTTCTATGAAAATTATAAATGGTTTAATGAGTTACACAAAGTGTGTAAAGGATGTTTATGTACTATTTTGGTGGGTGTATATTCATAAAATAATTTTTTTAAAGATAAAGTGGTCAGTTTTGAAGTCAAATTTTTTGATAATGTTTTTTAATTTTTCGAGGTGATTTATTAAATTGTGATGTGGGTGTGAAACATGTTTGTTGGATATTTCATGTGAGTATGATGATAAAAATTAATTTGAAGGTAAAAAGGGTATTATGTGGAATGTGTGTGTGGGATGTTATGTGATGTATATCATCTTGGAAATGTTTTATAAAAAATTTTAAATGATTTTTTGAGGTGTTAAATAGATGTGAAAAGTGTTGTGGGCTATTTTGGTGTGAGTATGATTTCAAAATCAATTTGAATAAAAAGGGGAGATTATGTGGCTTGTGTGATATACATGTGGGATTTTTGGTGAATGTGTGGCATCAAAGTGGTATTTTTATGTGAAAATTATATTTTCATGGATTTTTGAACTTTTTTGATCACAAGAGGGAAACCCAGGTATCTAGGTGGGTGGACGTGTACTAGTATGCTAGTAATCCCGTGGGGTTTGGCTCCAGTTTCATGTAGCAAGTTTGATGATGAAAACACTAACTAAACTATGATGATGATTATGGGGGACCACTAGGTTATGGGTATGATCCCTAATAGTGGCTCATGTGCATGAGAACATATATTGTGATGGTTGCTTTCATCGAGATATGAGGTACCTGAGACCCACAACGAGCTATTTCCCAGGGGTTATTTCCCATTTCTTGTGCTCATTGGATGATTTATGTTTACCGTTGAAATATGGTATGATTGGATGAAAAAATTAAGTAGATTTGGTATTTTATTTAAAAGTGTGGATTCTTTAAAATAGCCCACTTGAAAATAATTTTTATTTAAAGTTACATCTTTTAGAAATTGTAACTTTCATTTCATGTTCATGGAAACTTGCAAGCTTTTCATCTTTGAATGTTTATCAAATAGAATCTCTTAGTGGTGGTATCCTAATGGGATTTTGATCACACCCTACTTACACCTTTGGGTGTAAGTAGACTTGGTTTTATTTTCGCAGGTTTGGGTACAGATTTTGTGCCAATGGTTCAGGTTTTGAGTGGTCCTTTATGATGAAGTGTTGCGGAGATGGCTTGAGGGCAATGCCTCTTGCCATGAAGAGGTTCTTGGGCTATCTTTTTTTTTGTACCTTTGTAATTATCTTTGATTTTTTTTAAATTATGTTATTCAATTCTGAAAATTTTTAAAGGATGTTTTTGTTTGAAAAAACCAGATTTGTTATATTAGACTTGTTTGTTGTTTCATGTTTATAAACTCGAGTAAATTGTTCCCAAACTTCATTATATGATACCCAGGAACTTGTGCCAGCCCATGGGGATCGGGAACGCCCTTAGAGGCTTTCCACGGGCTGAGTTTAGTGTCGGTTTTGATGGTGACCAGATTCGGTTTGTGACATAGCGACACTTGGGTCAAATCCTTGGTGATGGTATTTTTTATAGTTGATTATTTTTTTTTGTTTTATAATTTGAGGGGGGGTGGTTTGTTTGTAGAGATAAAATAAATTGATTGGTGGATGATGTTTGATTTAATAATTTGATAAATATTTGGGTGATTTCATTATTGAGGATTTAATCTTATTATAGACTTGAGCTTTTCTTTATATTGTATTAAATTAACACCCACTTTACAAGATGATTTTGATCAGAATTTCCCGGTGTTAAGACTTTAATACAAGTCTTAATTTAAATGGATTTTTAATCTCAATAAAATATTGCTTATGGTAGTGTATTTATGGTTCTAATAATCCATTAAATATATACTTCAAACAAAACACGTCATTAATCCATAACATTTTAATTTTAACATACACAATGTTAACCTAAAGAATATTCAACGAGAAAAAGATCTTAATCACTTAATATCCCAAAATTATGACTCAACCTAATGAATAATTTCATCAGACATTGATATAGTTATTACTATGGTTTAATATGTTTATGGAGATGAATTATAAATAGAATGAAAAGAATGGGATAAGAAAAGAGTTGTGTTTTGAACACACACATAGACGATGAAGAGAGTTAAAAACACACTTTCAATTGAATGAGAAAGTGAAATAAGGGAATAAATTTCAACTTTATTTAAAATAAATTAAGAAAATTAATATTAAAAGATAGATTTTGTATTATTATATGATATAATGAAGAAGAAACAAGCATTAAAACAAAATTACAACACAAACACTTACGAGATTACAAATAAAGAAGAACACAAAAGAACATGAAAACAATGAAAGGAGGAAAGGTATCTCAAGTTAAAAATTGAGTTTAGATGGTCATCATAGAAATTTTTAAAGGATATTGTCATTCCAATTTATCCTCCTCTATACTGAAATTCCAACTCCTTACAAGGATAAAAAGGGGATGTATTTATAGCCCAAGGCGGTGGGTTGTTTGCATTACAAATCTTCTGCTCCACTTAGATTGCTAATATTTACATTTGTAAAGATGAATCTTGATATATATTATTCTTAAAAGTTATATATATTTATTTTTACTATCAACCATCAAATTTTTTCATCCATTGGACTTTTATATCCAAAGTTATGGTTGTTTTAGTAAACCATGTTTTGTTGTCCATTCTTCTGTTGAGTTTTTATCTAGTATAAATGTGAATGAATTTAAGGCAAGGAATATGCCCTAAAATATGAACCATTTCTTCTAAAAATTATTCCTCCTATATATAAGGTTTTACAATGTTGCTCGTAAAGACGTTGCCTCATAACCTATGTTAAAAACCTAAAAAAAACTGACATAAAAAAGTGATTTTGTACTAGTGCACGAATCCAACCATAAGGCACTTGGCCTTTATAAGCAAGTGGGTAACTCAGACCCAACAAGGCATTATATTTATCACACAACCAGTTCTTTATTTCATCTTTAATTAATTGATTCATTATAATAGGTTCCAACTATGTACAACCTAAACAACTCTCTTTCTCAAGCTATAAAAAATAAAATAAACAATTAATTTGACAAGCCTTTAATCAACAAGACTCAACATGCTTTAGATTTATCAATCAATTCAAAAAAACATGTTTACTGCATCAATTTGATTATCATCAAATTATAACAACAACAACAATCAGATTCATTAAACATGACTCTTTATTTTTATCCAATTAATTATCAATTAATTCCATCTTTAAATTCTTTACCAATTTCCCTCGATAACAAAATGCTAAAAAATCTAAGCAAAGATATCACAATATCTAGAAAATCAAGAGGCAATAACATCACTAGGAAATTGATACCAATTCTTTAATCTGGTTCAAATTTTTATTATGTTAATTTCATTATGATCCAGTGGGATAAATCATGATAAATCTACAATTGCGTGTAAATAGAATAGAGAATCCATGAATCCACTACCTTAAAAGGTTTCCAACGTTCATTGCATGAGAATGGGCCAACACAGTAGATTGTGATTACCACTCTCAAAATGGCTGCATCCACCTGAGGACGTCACAACACAACTACATGAACCAACTCCCAAGAAATATCCATTAGAAAGATAAAGATCACATGACATCACATGGAATGGAGAAATTGTAGGAAACAAATCAAGGGCCCCAGAAGAACGGAGGTAGAAAATACCATATATTGAAGACGGATTGACACTTCCTGGTTGCACAAAAATAGGGCATGTACGTGCATCAGGAAAAAATCCAATGTAAAACAATCCAAGGATAACACAATCACACAAATCCCAAGAATAAACAAGATGGAAGAACAAGGGAGGAAGATATATCTCCCTTTTGAAAATCTAAATAGAGCAGTAGTTTAGATACAGTTTAGATTTTCCATTAAAGACGGAACTAGTCAAGATTACATGTTTTGACTGAGTAAAGGCTCCCAGACCCTTTGGAAAAATTAAATATGAGTTATGGGCTTTGAATCGGCCTTAAATCCCTTAAAACAAGGCTTTGAATTCATTTTATGTCAAAGATAACATCAAAGGGGTGAAACTGTATGAAGTTGGAAACACTGTACACCTACCAATAGATAACCTACCATCCTGGAAACACTATTCAACCTACCGATAGATGAGCTACAAATCCTAGAAACATTTTTCAAACTACCGATAGATGACCTACTGGTCCTAGAAACACTATTCATCCTACTGATAGATGACCTACAGTCCTGGAAACACCGTTCAACCTACCGATAGATGACCTACTGTCCTGAAAACACGGTTCAACCTACTGATAGATAACCTATCGATCCTAGAAACACTATTAAACCTACCGATAGATGACCTAAAAGTCTTGGAAACATTGTTCAACCTACTGATATATGACCTACCGGTCCTGGAAAAAATCTTCAACCTACCGATAGATGACCTAGCAGTCCTAGAAACAGTGTTCAACCTACCGATAGATGACCTACAGTCCTAGAAACACTATTCAACCTACTGATAGATGACCTACCATCCTGGAAACACTCTTCAACCTACCGATAGATGACCTACCATCTTGAAAACACTATTTATAGCACTGTAAATTTTGCAAAGTGTTGTAAATAAGTCACTTTGACCTCCCAAAACACCTCAAACACTAGATTTTCACAAAGGAATAGACCAGAGAGATTTGGGCCATTACAACACTGGTAAAGTCAGGCTATGCGAGCTCTACATGGGCCCTCGTGGTAGTTTTCCATGGGTGGTGTTGTCCGGTGGGGTCAGGTTTGTGGGGTTTATAGGGGGTGTTAGTGGGGGGCCATGTGGGTTGTCAGACCGGGGGCGTCTGGGTTGTCTAGGGTGTATAGGTTGTCCAAGGGTGGCATTGGGGATGTTCGGGGGTGTGATGGGTGGTTCTCTAGGGGTGGTGTGGGGGTTGTCTGTGCATTGTTCGATGGTGTGTCGGATGGTGTGGGGATTGGCCAGAGGTGGCGCAGGTTGTGTCCCTAGGGCATGGGGTGCATCCAAGGGTGTCATGGGAAAAATTTAAAAAAAAATGGTGGTTTAGGGGCAGTTATATTAGAACTAACCCTAAATTTGGGAATTTAGAAGGCCATTTAGGGGCGATTCCAACCACCCCTAAACTAATAATTAAATTAGGGTGGTTAAAACTGCCCCTAATTGAGCTGTTTATAGTGCATTTAGGGTGAAATTAGAGGGGGTTAAAACCCCTTCTAATATAACCAAAATACAAGGTTATTTTACTATCACTTGACCCGAACCACCTATAATCATAGTAGATGGACACTTCAGTGATGATTATGTGTAACCACTGCTAAAGTTTTTAGATGGGGTTATAAACCCCTCTAAGTGAAAAAAATAACCCCGTCCAATCGCCCTGATTTTTTGTAGTGACACGTATGCATGAATGACGTTATCCTTTTCCAAAAAATTGAAAGGTTCGAAGATAGATATGATATTATAATTCAAAAAGTATAATTATGTCATAAAAATTATATATATTCATTAGTTTCACCTTTATAACCATTCAAATAAAGTGGTGATGAAAGAGGAATTACACCGCTACGTGGAGACGGTAAGTTGTACATATGTACGAGGGATGTTTTCATTTTTTATAGGATATAAAAGAGATGTAAAATTATTGTACCATAATCATAATAACATCTTGTTATATTGATGATAATCTATTTATTATTTAAGGATGGGTACAAAATATTTATAGGAAGTAGAATAAGAAAGAAACATGAAAGATTTGGTAAAGACGATTACCTCTTATTCAATAGACTTTCTTTAGATATCTTCTTAATGACCCTTATAATTGTATTTTAAGAAGACCACAACATATAATTCATACCTATATAATTTTAGAAGATAATTTATTAGGGTTTGGTCAAGATATATTTCTCAAGAAGGTGTAAAGAAAAGAGAGGAGTGTCTTTTTATAAGCGAGGGGAGGGGCATAATGTTCAGGCATGAAGAGCTAATCCTGATGCAGAACATTGATGGATATTTTGTGCTCATATTCTAATGATGAACACCTTCTATTGGAACTTCCAAATCTATATGGAAGAACATTGACATTCAAATATTTTAGAAGGAATATCGATCAGTCGTAAGCTAACGAGGTAGTAAGTTTTCCTTTTCTTTTCATTAATTTGATTATTTCCCATTATTATAGTTTTATGTTGATCTTCTCTGTCTAGTTCATCTTTTTTAATCCTATTTTTTAAAAATTAATAAAATGTGTGAGTGGATAGTGATTTTATCATGCACATACAACCATAAAGGTCTGAAGCACATTAAATCCTTGCATTCTTTACTACTTTTAGTTTTTTTCTTTGCATCTGGTATTATTTCTTATTTTATATTGCATCTCATCTTGATTCATCAAGATTCTGTGTTTATTATGAATGTTTTCATATTCTCTTCATTCTTATTTTATCTTCTATGAGTTAGTATAAATTGGTCATCTTTTTAGTGGTCCTAGGTTGTTCTTGGGGGCATACCTCATCAACATTGTATCCTGAATCAATTAAAGAAAAATATTTAATTATGACCAACTATAAAACCAAAAATTATTTAACAAAAAGAAATTAAAAACATGTGTGATATGTTAACTAATAGGGATAACCAATCAATTGTAAAATTAATACTTAATTAATAGAACAAATCTATGTCAATAACATGTTTTAAAAAACTGAAAATTTAGAAGTTTCTTCACTAGATAAGTGAAATGCATGATATTAGAAAAAATATCTTACCTTCACTCATGAATTTTTTTTTTGAGTTTCACCATTGAGAAGGTGATTTTAATTATGATCTCTAATGCACATAGGGTTTGTGGAAAATTTGGGTAAGCAATGAGAAGTGTGGTGTGTGTTTGGCAGTGCGGGTGTGTGAGCAAAACAGTACAACATAGATTAAACAGGTGACTCATGAACAAAAAAGGAATCCCAGAATCCATGACCAGTAGAGAGCTTGTCCTGGATATGGAGAGACGGTTTTTAAATGTCGGTGTGCTAGGGAAAAAATAATTAGGGTTACGAAATCATGTAGTTCATGTGTGATGTATAAGGGAAGAAAATCACATTATCTACCTATTATAGTACCGTGAAGGTCATGAGTCATTGATGTGCATAGTTTTTTGATTCATTGTGAAATGAAAGAAGGAAAGGTATATCATAAACTTTATGGGTGAGTTGAGTAAAGTATATGGTAAAGGAGAGAAATCTATAGCGGGTCGATGCAGTGGGATGGCAGGCTCTAGGGTGTGAATTGAGGAGTTAGGGTTTGTAATTGGAAATCATCATAAGCATGGAGGAAGGAAAAAGGCAGGGGTGAGAAAAAGAGAATAGAGGTGGGAAGGTGGAGGTATGGAGAAAGAGGTTAGGATGGGGTGGGGAACAGATTTTTTTAATGGGTTTTAAAAACAATTAAAAAAATAGGATAGGGTTTTGATAATTTTAAAAAATGGGTTCGGAGAAGCATGAACCCTATTCACGCTTCTCCATTTCGAGAGAGAAGTGTAAATGGGTCTCACGCTTCTCTCTTTATTTCCAAGGAACTGTGAACCCCGTTCATGCTTCTTCAGCGCGATAAGGGAAGCATGGACCGAATTTATACTTCTTTCAAAAAAATCAAAGGAGGCATGAATGGGGTTCATGCCTCCTACCGAGTAAAATTTAAAAATAGGGTGCCTCCCCCACCCCTCCATTTTCAATTGTTCTATTGTATAATTTTTTGTGAAGATCTGCTAGATTTCTTTCTCAATGTATATCTCTGGCTATTAAGAAGGTAAAATTTCTATTTAAAATTTTAATTTTCTAATTCTTTTTATTTATTTTGTTTGTATGATTTGTTTATTTAATATGTATGGATGTATGAATTATTATCCTTTGTATAATTTAATTTCTCAATGAGTTATTGATTTTTATATGATTTAATTTAAATTAAATGGTTTAGCAAATTTAAATATGTTGTTTATATAATTGAAATGTTATGAATAAAATATAATTTATATTTATTGAAATATTATTATTTTAAAAAATGTATATATTTGTAATTTAAATGGTGATTAATTATATTTAAATAAATTTATATGTATATAAGATATATTATATTTAAAGTAACATAAATTTAAATCATAATATTTCATACACATCAGTAATTTGATAAATATTTTATAAAAAATATATTATTAAAAAAATACTAGTTATATTAAATATCATATTTAAATTTATTTTAATATACATATATAATATTGTTTTTTTAACGGTATAATTTTTTTGCTATAAATAATAATTTTAAATTATATTAACTATAAATAATTATCATTACATGTAATAAAGTATAAAATATAATTAATTAAATTTTGGAAATTAGTAATATAAAATAAATTATTTATATACATATGTAATTTTATAAAATTAAAAATAACATAAGTTTATAAAATTTTAATGGTTATTTTGTAAGTGTAAATTATATTACTTTCATTAATTAGATTTAATAAAATTTATTATTAATAATATTTTTAGTATTTATGTGTAAATTAATAATACTTATATTTAGAAAACTATAGTTTATAAAAGTATATGTAATTATATTTTAAAATATTAAATACAGTTGAATATATTTAAATTTGTTTATATTTATGTTATATTATTTAAATATATTTATATGTATATATTATTATATATTATATCTAAAATAAAATAAATTTAAATTATAATATTTGATACACATAGGTAAATAAAGTGAATCTACTTAAATATATATATATATATATACATACACACATTGAAAATTTTAGATTTTTGATAGCAGGTGTATATATTAGATATAGTTATAGGTAAAGTTATATAATATGTATAACATAATAAGCATACCAAAAAACATGTTAACATTATTGTTTAATGACTGATCTTGAGATGTTCGATCAATGCATAATTGAAATTGCATGTCTTATTTTATGTATGTGGTTATATAATTTGTAATAATTTCATTTTCTTTTCTTTATTGATAACCTGTGATTCATACCTCTATAAGTATGTAAGGAATTATGTCTCTGCCTAAAAATGATATATATTTCAAACCCCTAGACCCCCTCACTTGCATGCGAGTAACTTTGTAATAAAAAGGTGTTCAACAAGAGTCATTCAACAAGAGGCGTTGTTGTTTGAAAGGAGACCGATGGTTGCTAAAATATGTGATAATAGAGACCTCAGGAGTTCACCCATAGGTTTTGTTTAGTTTATGAAATAATGATAAACTAGTCTAGAGAAAAAGTCTCGAGATCAAGTCATAGTTATTTATTCATAAGTAATTAAAATATGTGAAATATTTGATGATGTGGTATAAAAATATATGAATTTTTATTAAATTTTATTTGGTAATCATATCATAATCAATATACTTCAATGGTGAGGTTATTTATACCAATAAATGTTTTATTTATAGTTTGTCACATGTAACAATGACAAATCTTCATGAAATATATAAATGTATAGTATTTATAAAAGAAATATATACTTTTTATAGTTTAAAAAATAGTTGTAATAACAATAATAATAATTAATAATAATATTACTGTTACAGACACACATATATGTATGTTTATAATAATAATTATATAAATAAATAAATATATTATAATTATATTATATCTATAAATATTATATAAATACATAAATATATACACACGCACATAAATATTAATGTATTTATAAATATATGTATAAATATTTATTTATATTTGTAAATATAATTATTTATATATTTTTTATATACACAGATATAATATATATATATATATATATATTATACATAAATATATATTATTTATAAATATTATACACAAATATATTATATATTATATACAAATATATTATATTATTTATATTTATATACAATAATATATATATTTATATAATCCAGAATTCATGTATGTAAATAAATAAAATTTATTGTACATATTTATTAAATTGAAATCATCTCGGTTGGTTGGGTGGTGTAGTTTGTTCCTCGAGTTCTGCAGGTCAATTCCCAACGATGATCGTTTTTAATACTCCCATTGTGCGCTTGTCACAACCCCCTCCCCACAAAGTGTACCCCTCCTGGTCTGGGAATGTGAGAAGAGAGATAATAACCCCTGAGTCCCACCTCCAGTAGTCCCCAAATTGGTGACTAACACTGAGGGTATAAAAAACACATAGATGGGAGGCATTACCCTCTAAGAGAACACATGCGAAAGTGATAGATAATGTAGACACCAACCAAATCCTGCTCAGACTACAATATAAAAGAAAACCCAAGTATACATATGTAATGTCATGAAAAACTACTAAAACTGAAAAAGGAAACTACAAGTACCAAAAGAAAGTAAAACGGAAGTGACCACAAAGTCTGAATAGCTCCTCCAAAGCCTCGAGATAGTAGTAACCAGCCTGATCTCCAACCTGCTCCAAATGACCTAAAAAATAGTTTATATAATGTAGGGTGAGTAAAATAGTATACTCAGTAGGATCCTCCCTGGAGTCTCTCGTTCAAGAGTAAGGAAAACATGCTAAAGCACAGTGAACAAAAAGTGAAACTAACTCGTCTCCTAAAAAGATATGCTAAGTTCTCAGCCTCACCATGGCTACTCTCACCAAGTATCATGTACAAGAGAATATAATATAATAAAAAATATCAAGGGTATCCCACTAACACTTCCCCCACTGGTTTTCCACTTTGCCCCAAGGTCGCACATCTTGAGCATCTCTCTCCAAAAAGGCTTGCCTGTAGACACCTAGGCGAAGCACCACAACACACACCTCATGCTTCAACATGCACCTCGTGCATCACACCGCCACATCCACGTAACCAAAGTAACCAGGTAGTTTATAGGATCCACCACAGCCCGTATAATGTGTATTATACATCGGGTATTATACCTTAATCCATTATAGTCCATACATTGAGTAAGGATCCTCAAGACATCACATCCTATACATATTATACCTACAGTAGCACTTAGGAAACTATATCCATAATATATGTGTGTGACATAACTATAAGCCATTATAGCCCTCTACACACATATATAAGGGAAACTAATCATCGTGCATACCAGCACAAGTAACCACCAAGAGAATAGAGCAGGGCCAAAGGGTATAGTCATCCATCCATCCTCCCACCGAGATATTAGGGAAAACACCCATCCCCCCAGGGCTCAGAATCCCTGAGGTGTCAGTTTCCCTAACCAATAAGGTAGAGTAGTGTATAGAAACAAAAGAATTACATGGTATAATATAGATCACAACCACACTTTGACCAAAACCTAGTACTAGACTCAACTACAGCTAACGTCACGCAGAATCCTAGCTGTCACCGCTAAGACTATATATCCTATAATCACATAACCATTTAAAGATATATATTAAGCCATATTATCCCTTTTAATCAATTTTACTTTACGTTAATTAATTATTTAACTATTAATTAACCATTACCATTTCCACATTACATTTAATTAGCATCACAACAAAGTTCTATGCCCTCCAAGCATAACCAAACCAAGTCCATAGTTCCTCAAAAGTATAACCTCAACATTGCATCCTAACAAGCTCCAAACCCATGGGTTCAATATTATTTATTCATTTATTTAACAACATTATCATTTTTCATAATTCCAAGTATTCTAAGAAAGAATTCTAAACTACCAAACGCAAGGGCCTCAACACAGTGAGTAGATGAACTACCCATCGAGTATTTTCCACCTATAGAAGGAGCATAGACCCATCCATTCTTGAGAAGATAAACATGGAAAAGCACATGGCATACTCTGGGAATCTTCTCCTATTTTGGAAGGAGGGTAAGCAAGACTATCTGACTCAAGTAGTGGGGAAAGTAAATTAGATAAACAAACAACAGATTCAGTAAGAATCCACTTTCATCTCAATAGGTAAGTCTAGCTTTAACCCATTCTATCATCTCGGGTGTCCTCCCTGACACCCATATGCATAAACTGATGCATCTCCCCACTCTAGGCATCAACTTCTACCACAAGAACTGAGCCTCCTTGGCCAACATACCACAATAGTCCTATAGGATCAACCATCCCAGGCTCATGTCACATCACAAGCAGCAGGAAACAATAAATCAACTAGGCTCTTGGCCCTAAAATAAGGCATTCGTCCTTCACACACAATGAGCTCTCACCACTAGTACAAAACCATTTTTAAAGTTGCCTTTTTTCATGTCAGTTTTTTAGAACCAATGTGAAAATCTATGAAAGTAGATTTTTCACTCATCTATATAAGAACTAATGTAAAAATTAAATTTTCTTGACTTTTTAATGTTGTATCTAAATAAACAATGTGAAAAATAAATTTACACGACGTTTTCATGTCATTTATTTAATAACTGATGTTAAAAGGCATTTTTCACATCGGTTATTTAATAATGGATGTGAAAAATGTTTAAAAACATGTAGTTGATTTCCCAAGCTTCGATTTTACTGGTCTTAGAGCTCAAATGAAGTTACATATCAAAATTTATGGTCATCAAAAGTTGATCATCTCTAAATGAAGTCTTAGAGAAGGCCAACTTCTGATGGCCATAACTTTTGATCTGTAGCTCTGTTTGAGTTCCGAGACCAGTAAAATTGAAGCTTGGGAAATAAAATACATGTTTGTAAAAAAAGTCATGTCTGTTATTAAATAACTAACATTAAAATTTCATTTAATGTCGTTTATTAAATAACCAATGTTAAAATTTTATTTTTCATGTCGGTTATTTAATAACCGACTTGAAAAATTCATGAAAATTGATTTTTCACGTCAATTCTTATATAACCAACATGAAAAATCAGCAAAAATTTTAATATATTTTCATGATAATTATCATAAAACTGATGTGAAAGATAATTTTAATATCCCTCCAATGCGGAATTTCAATTTTTTTACATCACGGCATAGAAATTTTCAATTTCCGCCTAAAATTTTTAATTCCATGTTTTCTTTTACCATCTCAATTGTATGTTTTCATTATGCACATATCATAATTTAATGATCATTTATTTCAACCATAATCGTTCCACCAACTCAACTCGTTTGATCTTCAATGTGAATCCACTATTTCTTCTTTCCGCGATCTCATTAAGGAATTTGTAATTATTTATCCGCAATTTATGTTTTCTATGATTAGTTTTTTTAAATGATATAGTATTTAACAATCATTTCTTTCAACCGTAATCATTCCACCAACTCGAATCATTTGATATTCAACATGAATCCACTATTTCTTCTTTTTGTGATCTCGTCAAGGTATTTGTAATTATTTTTCCATGATTTATGCATTTTATGACTAGTTTGCTTAATTGATATACCATTAAATAATTATTATTTTATTATAATGATGAATAATTATTCGTATCATTGTAAAACTACAAATCCACCTTCAGATTCAAAAATTCCTTCTAAGAAGAAGCTACGATTGTCTTATTCGATCTTTCCTCAAAAAAAATATATCAAATTTTTTATAGTCATAACTTTTGATCTGTAACTCCGTTTGAGCTCTACGACCTGTAAAATTAAAGCTTAAGAAATTATCTACAAGATGATAGAAACTTTAAGGTTGGTGTTTAAAAAAATGATGTTAAAAATGACTTTTAACATCATTTTTTAAAAAACTAATGTAAAAATGACTTTTGACTTTAGTTTTTTAAAAACCAATGTAAAAATAGATTTTTAACATCATTTTTTATAAGTTGGATGGTATTTCATGTCCTTTTTTAAAAAAATGATGTAAAAACCCATAAAAACATTTTTAACATTGGTTATTTAATAACCGATGTTAAAAATCATATTTATAACGTTGCTTGCAAAGATGTTGCCTCATAACGGACGTTAAAAACCTAAAAAAACCGATGTAAAAATGTGCTTTTGTACCAGTACATGACTCCAAGAATAAGGCACTTGGACTTTATAATTAAGCAGGTAACTCAGACCCAAAAAGGAATTATATTTATCACACAACCAGTTCTTTATTTCATCTTTAATTAACCGATTCATTATCACAGGTTCCAACTATGTGCAACCTAAACAACTAGTTATCTCAAGCTATCAAAAATTAAAAAAACAATTAATTTGACATGTCATTAATCAACAAGAATCAACATGATTTAGGTTTATGAATCAATTAAAGAAAACATGCTTACTATATCAATTTGATTATCATCAAATTACAATAACAACAACAATCAGATTCATTAAACATGCCTCTTTATTTTTATCCAATTAATTATCAATTAATTTTGTCTTTACATTCTTTACAAATTTCCATCAAGAATAATATGCTAAACAATCTAATCATAGATATCACAATATCTAGAAAATCAAGAGGCATTAACATCACTAGGCAATTGATACCAATTCTTTAATCCACTTAAACTATTTATTATGTCAATTTCATTATGATCTAGTGGGATAAATCAGGATAACTCTACAACTGCACGTAAATAGAATAGAGAATCTATGAATCCCCTTCCTCAAAATTTTTATGATGTTATTTTCATGAGAACGGGCCAACACAACGGATCGCGATTACCACTCTCACAATGGTTGCATCCACCTGAGGATGCCACGACACAACTGCATCAACCAACTCCCAAGAAAGATCCATTAGAAACATAAAGATCACATTCCATCACATGGAAAGGAGAAATGGGAGGAAAGAGATCGAGGGACCCATAATAACGGAGGTAGAACATACCTTATGTTGAAGAAGGATTGACACTTCCCAGTTGCACCAAAATAGGGGGTGCGAGTGCATCAGGAAAAACTCCAATGTAAAATGATCCAAGGATAGCACAATCACACAACTCCTAAGGAACAAACAAGATGGAAGAACAAGGGAGGAAGATATATCTCTCTTTTGAAAATATACATAAAGGTGCAGTTTAGATACATTTTAGATTTTCCATTAAAGGCAAAAATGGTTGAGATTACATGTTTTGACTGAGTAAAGTCTCCCAGACCCTTTGGAAAAATTAAATATGAGTTATGGGATTTGAATCGGCCTTAAATCCCTTAAAAAAGGCTTTGAATTCATTTTACATCAAAGATAACATCAAAGGGGCGAACTGTACGAAGCTTGAAACAATGTACACTTACTAATAAATAACCTACCATCCTGGAAACACCGTTCAACCTACCGATAAATAACCTACAAATCCTAGAAACATTGTTCAACCTACCGATAGATTACCTACTGGTCCTAGAAACTCTATTCAACCTACCAATAGATGACCTACCGTCCTGGAAACACTGTTCAACCTACTGATAGATGACCTACCGTCCTGGAAACATGGTTTAACCTACCGATAGATGACCTATCAGTCCTGGAAACACAATTCATCCTACCAATAGATGACCTACCGGTCCTGGAAACACTGTTTAATCTACCGATAGATGACTTACCAGTCCTAGAAACACTCTTCAACCTACCGATAGATGGCCTACTGGTTCTAGAAACACTGTTCAACCTACCGATAGATGACCTATAGTCCTGGAAACACTTCTCAACCAATCTATAGATGACCTATAGTCCTGGAAACACTCTTTAACCTACCGATAGATGACCTACCATCCTAAAAACACTATTTACAAAACTATAAATTTTTCAAAGTGTTATAAATAAGTCACTTTGACCTCCCAAAACACCTCAAACACTAAATTTTCACAAAGGAATAGACCGGAGAGGTCTGGGCCATTACAACACCGGTGAATTCGGGCTATGCAAGCTCTGTGTGGGTCCCGTGGTAGTTTTCCATGGGTTGTGTTGTCCGGTGGGGTCAGGTTTGTGGGGTTTCTAGGGGGTGTTAGTGGGGGCCCTTGTGGGTTGTTGGACCGGGGTGTCTGGGTTGTTTGGGGCGTATAGGTTTTCCAGGGGTGGCGTTGGGGATGTTCGGGGGTGTGTTGGGTGGTTGTCCAAGGGTGGTGTGGGGGTTGTATGGGCGTTGTCTGATGGTGTGTCGGATGGTGTGGGGATTGTCCAGGGGTGGCGTGGGTTGTGTCCCTAGGGCATGGGGTGCGTCCAAGGGTGCCATGGGAGAAATTAAAGAAATGGTTGTTTAGGGGCGGTTATATTAGAACCACCCCTAAATTTTGGGAATTTAGAAGGCCATTTAGGGGTGATTCCAACCGCCACTAAACTAATAATTAAATTAGGGGTGGTTAAAACTACCCCTAACTGAGCTGTTTATAGTGCATTCATGGTGAAATTAGAGGGGGTCAAAACCCCTTCTAATATAACCAAAATACACGGTTATTTTACTAGCACATGCCTCGAATCTCCTATAATCATAGTAGATGGACACTTTAGTGAAAATTATGTGTAACCACTGCTAAAGTGTTTAAATGGGGTTATAAAACCCTCTAAGTGAAAAAAATAATCCCTTCTATTCGCCCTGTTTTTTTGTAGTGACACGTATGCGTAAACGACGTTATCGTTTTCCAAAAAAATGGAAGGGTAGAATATAGATATGATATTATAATTTAAAATGTATAATTATTTCATAAATATTATATATATTCATTAGTTTCACCTTTATAACCATTCAAATAAAGTGGTGATAAAAAAGGAATTACACCGCTATGTGGAGACGGTAAGTTGTACGTATGTACGAGTGATGTTTTCATTTTTCATAGGATATAAAAGAGATGGAAAATTATTGTCCCATAATTATAATAAAATCGTGTTATATTGATGATACTCGATTTATTATTTAAGGATGGGTGCAAAATATTTATAGGAAGTAGAATAAGAAAGAAACGTGAAAGATTTGGTAATGACGATTACCTCTTATTTGATAGACTTGCTTTAGATATCTTTTTAATGACCCTTGGAATTGTATTTTAAGAATACCACCACATCTAATTCATACCTATAGAATTTTAGAAGATAATTTATCGGGTTTTGGTCAATCTAGATTTCCTAAGAAGGTGTAAAGAAAAGAGATAAGGGGTGTCTTTTTATAAGCGAGGGGAGGGGCATAGTGTTCAGGCATGAAGAGCTAATCCCGATGCAAAACACGGATGGATATTTTGTGTTCATATTCTAATGATGAACACCTTATATTGGTGATTCCAAATCTAGATGCAATAACATTGACATTCAAAGCTTATTGAAGAAATATCGGTTAATAGTAAGCTAATGAGGTAGTTAGTTTCCCTCTTCTTTTCATTACTTTGATTATTTCCCATTATTATAGTTATTTTGTTGATCTTATTTGTCTAGTTCATCTTTTTTAATCCTGTTTTTTAAAACTTAATAAAATGTGTGATTGGATAGTGCTCTTATCATGAGCATACAACAATAAAGGTTTGAATAACATTAAATCCTTGTGTTCTTTACTGCTTTTAGTTTTCTTTATTTGCATCTGGTATTATTTCTTCCTTTCTATTGCATCTCATCTTGATTCATCAAGATTCCATGTTTATTGTGAATGTTGTAATAATATATTCATTATTATTCTATCTTATATGAATTAGTATAAATTGGCCACCTATTTAGTGGTCCTAGGTTTTTCTTGGGGGCGTACCTCGTCAACATTGTATCCCAAATCAATTAAAGAAAAATATTTAATTATGACCAACCATAAAACCAAAAATAAATTAAAAAGATGTGTGATATGTTAACTAACAGGGATAACCAATCAATTATAAAATTAATACTTAATTCATAGAACAAAGCTAAGTTAATAACATGTTTTAAATAACTAAAAATACAGTAGTTTCTTCACTTGATAAGTGAAAATACATCATATTATAACAAATGCCTTACCTTCACTCATGAAAAATGTTTGAGTTTCACCATTGAGTGGGTGATTTTAATTCTTATCTTCAATGCACGTGGGGGTTGTCTCAAATGTGGGTAAGTAATGGGAAGGGTGGTGCATGTTTGGTAGTTGGGGTGTGTGAGCAAAACAACACAACATAGATTAAACGGGTGACTTGTTAACAAAAAAGGAATCCCAGAATACAAGACTAGTAGAGGGATTCTCTTGGATATGGGGAGAGGGTTTTTAAATGGCAGTGTGCTAGGGAAAAAATAATTAGCGTTACAAAATCATATAGTTGACGTGTGATGTATAAGGGAAGAGAAGAACATTATCTACCTATTATAGTACTGTGAAGGTTATGAGTTATGAATGTGCATAGTTTTTTTATTCATTGAAAAATGAAAATAGGAAAGTTATATTGTTAACTTTATGGGGTGAGTTGAGTGGAGTATCTAGGAAAGAGGTGAAATCTATAGCGGGTCGATGCAGTGGGATAGCAGGATCTAGGGTGGGAATTAAGGAGTTAGGGTTTGTAATTGGAAATCATTATAAGCATGGAGGAAGGAAACAATGTAAGGGATGAGGAAAAGGAGATGGAGGTGGGAGGGTGGAGGTAGGGAGATAGAGGTTAGGAAGGGGTGGGGAAGAGATTTTTTTAATGGGTTTAAAAAAAATAAAAATAGGATAGGGTTTTGATAATTTTAAAAAATGGGTTCAGAGAAGCGTGAACCCTATTCAAGATTCTCAATTTCGAGATAGAAGTGTAAACGGGGCTCATGCTTCTCTCTCTATTTCCAAGGAACCGTGAACCCCGTTCACACTTCTTTAGCACGACGAAGGAAGCATGGACCTCATTCACACTTCTTTCAAAAAAAAATTCAAAGGAGGTGTGAATGGGGTTCAATCTTCCTACTGAGTAAAATTTATAAATAGGGTGCCTCCCCCACCCCCTCCATTTTCAATTGTTCAATTGTATAATTTTCTGTGAAGATATGCTAGACTTCTTTTTCAATGTATATCACTGGATTTTAAGAAGGTAAAATTTCGATTTAAAATTTTAATTTTCTAATTATTTTTATTTATTTTGTTTGTATGATTTATTTATTTAATATGTATGGATGTATAAATTATTGTCCTTTGTATGATTTAATTTCTGAATGAGTTATTGATTTTTGTATGATTTAATTTAAATTAAATGATTTAAGAAATTTAAATATGTTGTTTATATAATTTAAATGTTGTGTATAAAATATAATTTATATTTAGTGAAATATTATTATTTTAAAAAATGTTTATATTTGTAATTTAAATGGTGAGTAATTATATTTAAATAAATTTATATGTATATAAGATATATTATATTTAAAGTAACATAAATTTAAATTATAATATTTCATACACATCGGTAATTTGATAAATATTTTATAAAAAATATATTATTAAAAAAATACTAGTTATATTAAATATCATATTTACATTTATTTTAATATATATATAATATATTTTTTAACTGTATGGTTGTTTTGCTATAAATAATAATTTTAAATTACATTAACTATAAATAATTATTATTCCGGGTAATAAAGTATAAAATATACTTAATTAAATTTTGGAAAGTAGAAATATGATAGAAATTATATATATACATATGTAATTTTATAAAATTAAAAAAAACATAAGTTTGCAATATATTAATGGTTATTTTGTAAGTGTAAATTATATTAATTTTATTAATTAGATTTAATAAAATTTATTATTATTAATATTTTCAATATTTATGTATAAATTAATAATACTTATATTTAGAAAACTATAGTTTATAAAAGTATATGTAATTATATTTTAAAATATTAATAAATAAAGTTGAATATATTTAAATTTGTGTATATTTATGTTATATTATTTAAATATATTTATATGTATATATTATTATATATTATATCTAAAATAAAATAAATTTAAATTATAATATTTGATACACATAGGTAAATAAAGTGAATCTACCTAAATATATATATATATACATACACACATTGAAATTTTTAAATTTTTGATAGCAGGTGTATATATTAGATCTAGTTATAGGTAAAGTTATATAATATTTAGAACATAATAAGCATAGAAAAAAACATGTTAAGATTATTGTTTAATGACTGATCTTGAGATGTTCGATCAATGCATAATTGAAATTGCATGTCTTATTTTATGTATGTGGTTATATAATTTGTAATAATTTCATTTTCTTTTCTTCGTTGATAACCTGTGATTCATACCTCTCTAAGTATGTAAAGACCAATGTGTCTGCCTAAAACTGTTATATATTTCAAACCCCTAAACCCCCTCACTTGCATGTGAGTAACTTTTTAATAAAAAGGTGTTCAACAAGAGCCATTCAACAAGAGGCGTTGTTGTTTGAAAGGAGATCGATGGTTTCTAAAATATGCGATAATAGAGACCTTAGGAGTTCACCCATAGGTTTTGGTTAGTTTATCAAATAATGATAAACTAGTCCAGAGAAAAAGTCTCAAGATCAAGTCATAGTTATTTATTCATAAGTAATTAAAATATGTGAAATAGTTGATGATGTGGTATAAAAATATGTAAATTTTTATTAAATTTTCTTTGGTAATACTATCACCATCAATATACTTCAACGGTGAGGTTATTTATACCTATCAATGTTTTAGTTATAGTTTGTCACATGTAACAGTGACAAATATTCAGGAAATTATGAAAATAAATAGATTTTTATATATATATATATTATTAAATATTGTTATAAGTGAAGTTACAAGATTTAGAACATAATAAATATATCCAAAATACATGTTAGTAATCTAGAGTGTTGACTGATCTTGAGATGACCGTCTAATGTAAAATTGAAATTGCATATTGTATTTTTTTTTGTATTTGGTTATTTAATTTGTAATAATGGGATGATCTTGAGATGGATGACCAGTGTATGATTTAAATTGCATGTTGTGTTTTTTTGGTTATATAATTTGTAATAATTGCATTTTCTTTTCCTCATTGATGACATGTGTGTCATCCCTCTCTCTAAGTATGTAAGTATCTGTGTGTCTGCTTAAAAAATGTTATGTGTCTCAAACCCCTATACCCCATCACTTGAATGTGAGTAACATTATAATAAAAGGGTGTTCAACAAGAAGTGTTTTTGTTTGAAGCTAGATTTTTACACCATGCCTAAGAGGAGGTTGATGGTTGCTGAAATCGAAGATAATAGAGGTGTTAAGATCCCCCTTGGTTTTGGTTGGTTTATCAAATAATTATAAACCAATCCAAAGAAAAAAATCTCAAGATCAAGTCAATTATTAAATCATAACCAATTTAAAAAATTCATGGTCTAGTATTTAATATTTTAATAATTATTTTTTTCTAGGTAATCATGTTTGCACAAATATATTTCAACGGTGAGGTAATTTATACCAAGCAAAGTTTTAACTATAGTTTATCACCTACAAGAGTGGAAAATCTTCATGATTGTGTGACATTGGATGAAGTTTGCAAGAAGATTCATAGTTAGTTAAAATTGAGGGCTGATTTATCAATTACTTTAATTACATATCGTCATCTTCAATATCCTGAACATTTATGGAACACTGAATATCCTCTATTCAATTGTGAAGATTGTATGGATGCATCATTATTATTCATAAAACAATGTAGTAATGGTCTAATGTAATTATTTGTGGTGATTTTTGATATTGATGAGATGCAACCTACCAATATAGAACCATGTTTTATGAGATCTGTAGAAGTCGGTCTTTCAAAACACTCTCATTCATTGCCTACTCATATTACTACTATAATAGAAAAAAATTATGAATAAGATGGTCAAAATTTGGAAGGAAATGTAAGGGACATCCCTGTGTGTACTCCTAATTTACTGAATGATAGGTTATCTGATGAGGAAGTATCTGGTGAGGCATCAGGAGATGATATGGGTGAGGGTGATGTGGGGAATGAACCTTTTGAGGTTCCTCTAATAGATAGTCATCCACTAGTTAGTGAAAATCATCCTAAACTATTGAGTTCCTTAGTCTAAGGAATGTCACGTACACAACATTTTGATTGAGATGTCATTACACCAGATACTGAATTCCTTGGAATTATAGGAAATAGATCTACATCAATAGATAGCACCATCTATGTTGGGCAGGATTTTGAAAGTAAAGTTTCCATGAAAAATGCGATAAAACAATACCACATAGAGCAACATTTTTTTATTTTTGGTTGATGAGTCAAATAAAGAAAAATATCTCATTCGATGTAAAAAATACAGGTCAGAATGTAAATTCTGAATAAGGGAAATATATGATAAATTTTTTGTACATTGGAAGATAACCAAATTAAAAGGCTCACACACTTGTGTACATGCAAACTTGTCATAGGATCACTCTTTCCTTGATGCAGAGTTTATATAAATTGTTATTGTAGAGATGATGTGAACGTGTCAGGAAATTCCTATGTCCCTTGTTCAGGAACGAATACAACAATTGTTTAAATATAAGATATCCTACGACAAACTTGGAATACAAAAGAAAAGGAAATTGAGAAAATTTATGGTGATTGGGATGAATCATATGCAATGTTGTCATAGATTATAAGATTTTTATCTCCCAAAAATCATATTATTTATCATTTGGAAACTGTTGAGTATGTATCCCTAGATCACTGAGTTGATCAATCAAATGTGAAGTTTTATAAGATGTTTTGGGAATTCAGGCCTTGTATTGCTGCTTTTCCATATTGAAAAAAAAATCATTCGAGTCGATGACACTTTTCTTTATGACAAGTATATAGGTGTTCTACTTATTATTGCCACACAGGATGATAATCGTGTTCCTCAACCACTTGTATTCGCTAATGTTGAAAAAGAGAATTTTGAATCCTAGAGTTTGTTTTTTGAATGGATACACATTCATTTCATACAAAACCAGTGAGTGTGTCTGATATATGATCTTCATTGAGCGATTATAGAGGTCGTTAGCAGTGATGAAGTTTCATGGATAGAATCGAATGCTTATCATCAATATTTTATTAGACATATTTCCAGTAATGTGTATAAGCATTTCATATACGAGGCAATAGAGAAGGTGATCATCAAGTTGGATATGTTTTTCTGAAATTATTTTTTGGAAATAAAATTTAATTTTCTTTTAAATACAATATTCTCTTATGGTTTCAACATACGAGCCACAAAAAGAAAGGTTCGATCAACATCTTGAAGAAATTCTAAGGTCTAATCAAGATATGTATGATTATATGATACAGATTTTAAAGGACAAATGATCATTAGCATATGATGGTGATATGAGATATGGTCATATGACCACTAATATAGTGGAGTGCTTACATGGAATCTTCAAGGGTCTGCAAAAACTGTCAGTCACAGGGTTAGAACATGAGACATTTTATAGATGTGTGAAGTACTTTGCTAAACAGTCCCAACATGCCTATCAGATGATGAAAATGAAATGTATTTTAGTCAGCATTTCCAAAGTGTCATCGATCAAATATTGCATGATGCTTTAGCATTGCGTATTCTAACCTTTGATCGGGTATAGAATCACTTTCAAGTAAGAGAGTGTCACGACCGGGTTACAGGAAACAGTGGTCGAGTGTCAGTGGTCATGTTGGAAAATAGGTATTATGATTGCGGTAACTTCCAGGCATTGAGATATCCTTGTCTGCATGTTGTTGCAGCTTGTACATCAGTGAAAATATCATTGGAGCCCTATATTGGCCTGATGTATCACGTGAGTACTCTGGTTAACTGTTAGAGTGCACACTCCCTAATTTTATGTGACATGAACGCGTATACATGCCAAAAACCAACTTCATGGTTCAAAATTCTCTTTTTCAACAATAACAAATAAAAGTGGTAGATGAACAAGATTACCAAAGAAAATTTAATAAAACATTATATATCTTTATACCACATCATCAAATGTTTCACATATTTTAATTACTTATGAATAAATAACTATGACTTGATCTTGTGACTTTCTTTATGGATTAGTTTATCATTATTTGATAAATTAGCCAAAACTTAGGGATGAACTCCCGGAGTTTCTATTATCACATATTTCAGCAACCATCAGTCTAATTTCAAACAGCAACAACGCCTCTTGTTGAACGCCTCTTGTTGAATGCTTTTTTATTACAAAGTCACTCACATGCAAGTGAGGGGGTTTAGGGGTTTGAAATACGTAACATTTTTTAGGTGGACATGTAGGTCCTTACATACTTATAGAGGGATGACTCGCATGTCATCAATAAGGAAAAGAAAATGCAATTATTACAAATTATATAACAACATACAAAAAAAAAGATATGCAATTTCAATTATACATTGGTCGGTCATCCCAAGATCAGTCATCATACAATACTCTTAACATGTTTTTTGATATATCTATTATGTTCTACATATTATATAACTTTACCTATAACTAGATCTAATATATACACCTGCTTTTCAGAATTTAAACTTTTCAACATGTGTAGGTATATATATATATTTAGGTAGATTCACTTTATTTACCTATGTGTATCAAATATTTTAATTTAAATTTATTTTACTTTAGATATAATTTACAATAATATACACATATAAATATATTTAAATAATATAACATAAATATATACAAATTTAAATATATTTAACTTTATTTATTAATATTTTAAAATATAATTACATATAATTTTATAAACAATATTTTTTCAAATATAAGTATTATTAATTCATACATAAATACTGAAAATATTAATAATAATAAATTTTATTAAATTTAATTAATAAAAGTAATATGATTTAAACTTACGTAATAACCATTAAAATATTGCAAACTCGTGTTATTTTCAATTTTATAAAATTACATATGTATATATATAATTTCTGTCATATTTCTACTTTCCAAAATTTAAGTAATTATATTTTATACTTTATAACTTGGAATAATAATTATTTATAATATAATTTAAAATTAGTATTTATAGTAAAAAAATTACACCGTTCACAAAAATAATATTATATATATATATTTAAATAAATTTAAATATGATAGTTAATATAACTAGTGTTTTTTTAATAAAATATTTTTTATAAAATATTTAGCTAATTACCTATTTGTATGTAATATTATAATTTAAATTTATGTTAATTTAAATATAATATATATTATATATTTATAAATATATTCAAATCTAATTACTCGCCATTTAAATTACAAATATATACATTTTTTAGAGCAATAATATTTCCCTAAATATAAATTATATTTTATACATAACATTTCAATTATATAAACAATATATTTAAATTTCCTAAATCATTCAATTTAAATTAAATTATAAAAAAACTATAACTCATTCAAAAATTAAATCATACAAAACACAATAATTTATACATCCATGCATATTAAATAAATAGATCATACAAACAAAATAAATAAAAACAATCAAACAATTGAAATTTTAAATAGAAATTTTACCTTCTTAAAATCAGGAAATATACGTTGAGAAAGAA
This sequence comes from Viscum album, assembly GCA_963277665.1. Classification (NCBI taxonomy): domain Eukaryota; kingdom Viridiplantae; phylum Streptophyta; class Magnoliopsida; order Santalales; family Viscaceae; genus Viscum; species Viscum album. The sequence continues at coordinate 1,647,502,092 of OY728164.1, forward strand.
ATCCAGTAGTGCTTCACATCAAATTATACAGCAGAACAATTGAAAATGGAGTGGGGGAGACACCTTATTTATAATTTTTCCTAAGTAGTGGGTGTGAAAGTCTCCTTTGAAAAAATTTCAAAGCATGAACGAGGTTCACGCTTTTCCGAATCTCCTTTTTAAAATAATTAAAACCCTATCCAATTTTTAAATTTTTTTGAAAAAATAAAATAAAAAACCCATTAAAAAAGACTCATCGACTATTAGTGTATATATATATATACTTCCTCTCCCATTTTCGTCTTTATCGGTTGTCCCTTGTCCCGATCGACATCTTCAGCTTATCATCTCTCCCAAGCATCTTGTGTTAGGGATTCTGATCCGCTCGCGGCGTTTCCGTATCGACCATGGCCTTTCCGAAGAAGTACACTCTCAGGAGCTCCGACGGCGAGACCTTCGAAGTGGAGGAGGCGGTAGCCATGGAATCGCAAACCATCAAACACATGATCGAGGATGACTGCGCGGACAACGGCATACCCTTGCCCAACGTCGCTAGCAAGATCTTGGCTAAGGTTATCGAGTACTGCAAGAAGCACGTCGAGGCCCCGAAGATTGAAGACCGCAGCGGTTGTGGTAGCGGCGCGGATGATGATCTGAAGGCTTGGGATGCCGATTTCATCAAAGTTGACCAGGCAACTCTCTTCGATCTCATCCTGGTTAGTCTTTCAAAACTCCATCCCTCGCTTTGAATTTATTTTTCCTCTATTTTTAGCATCATTTGATTTTTTGTGGACTAGTTTGCTGGGTGGCTGGTTCAATCTCCTTCTGGACGTACTTGAGTTTATTTTTTCCGTTGCTATATGTTTTTGTTTGTTCTGGTATCCTACTTATTGAAATCGAAATTTGTGGTTGTCTTTATACAAAATCAATCAACTCGAGTGAGTTATTTTTCAATACAGTTGATTCATTGTTCGTTTGGGTGACCCGAATACTCTTTCACTTCATAATTCCGATAGGTCATGACTCGACCTCTTGGTTTGCCCTTTCATATATTTTAGATTCAAGTGTGATTGATTGCGAGGTTGAAAGCTTCTGGGGCTTTAACTTATCGGTAGTAATTGTTTCGATTAGTAATTGTTTCGATTAGTAATTGTTTCGATATGTAACCTCAATGAAGATGTTATTTGTTCTGTTATCCATGCATCACTAGTGAATTCAGATTTTCTTGATGATGAATCACAAGACTCTGCATCTGTGGCATTCCTTGTCCATAAATTTTGATGGGCTTTCATTAATCTAGAGTGATGGGTCCTCACATCTGAGGAATTTATTCAACTTTTTCTTGATCTCCGATGTAATAATTGTTTGAGACTCCATTTTATAACACTCATTGAAATCTGCTTTTCAGCTATGTTTATAACACTTGTTAGAAACTGCTTATAGAACTTATCACTTGTGATAGTCAGTTTGAGCTCTATCTCAACAGACAAGAGTGGTGTTTGTGTTTCAGGCAGCCAACTTTCTGAACATCAAGAGCCTGTTGGACCTGACCTGCCAGACAGTGGCAGACATGATCAAGGGGAAAACACCGGAAGAGATCCGCAAGACCTTCAACATCAAGAACGACTTCACCCCGGAGGAGGAGGAGGAGGTTCGGAGGGAGAACCAGTGGGCCTTTGAATGAAAGAGCCCGACTGAGGCCATTGCTTCACAGTGGGGCAATGAATGGCAGCAGTGGTTTCTGCAGAGGTGCTGCTTCTCAACTGGTCAATTTAAAAACTTTCATGTTAGCTGATGGTGGTGTTGCACGGTTGCAAGAGCAGTGGTGGGAGTTATGTTGATAGAGATAAATCTTGGATGCTCTCTCTCTTTCTTCAGACTTTGTTATGGTTGTTCAACCTTTGCTTGTTTTAATCAATAATTTGATGCACTTGTTACATTTTGTTTGTTTGTAATTAATGTTGGTGCGGAGCCCGATGTCTCAGTGGAATCAGTCTCAAAACACCATAAAATTCACCTGAAGGTATTTTATCACATGTTGTTCACATCATCCAAAGGAATTTTACAATGCATCCGAATAATTTTTCTCTCAACATTGGGAGTAATTTTTCTCTCATTGAAGGATATTTATTGTACCGTTTTATCTTTTCAACTAAGAGGTCTTTCGATACACGATTCTTCATCATGAGTCTTTTCACTTGATATCGTCGTACGTCATCATCTTCAATCTTGCTTTGTTCGTCTTTGTCGACAGTCGGGTAACCGCAAAGGCGGCATATCCTCCCTCATTTTCTCTTTCAACAACTACATCTTGTGAGCCCTCCTCACTTCGAAAGGTATAACTTTTTTTAAAGTCTCTAAAAAATGATCCCTTTTTTTCTTTCAAAATGTCTTTTTTTCAAACTCTAGTCCCATTTTTTTCAAACCATCTTATCCCATTTTTCTATCTCCATCTCATATTCAAATTAAAAAAAAAAACTCCACATAAATCAATTTTAACTGAGTTGAATATAGTTGGTATTTTTTAGCATGAATGATCATGAAACTTAATTCATAATCCCAAGTAAATTGTGATGTTCAAATAAGGATTCGACAAGATTAGATCAATCATAATCACACTCGTGCAGTCGCCCCACAGGGTGCGGCCTAGTGGTTTTGCTCTTGTGGTGGTGTTTGGGAGGTCTCGGTTTCGAGCCTCCTGTGCGCATATATGATAGATTTTGGTTGTTTATCCCCATTCTCGCACTCATATATGATAGATTTTGGTTTTTTATCCCCCTTCTCGCATTGATGTAATAAATAATCACACGTGCAATATTTTTTATGAGAGGAGACGTGTGAGTACAAGACATTTGTAACATTAATACACAAAAAAGTCATCCCAATATCAGTCTAAAAGAGGGGAACACAACCTACCTATGGGATCCACCAATAATAAAGCTCTACATACAATCTTCCATTTCTTATATCGAGTCATATTAATCCCATCTTATAAAATATTTTGAATTTAAAATCCTTAAATATTTATAGAAGAGGTATTGAAGGATTTTAAAATCTGTTCATTTTTTTTTTCTCATAAGATATTTAGAATTTAAATCTACTACAAATATGTAGAAGTGTGCATAAGGGTGAGTTGGTTTGGTTTTAAAGTTTAATCTTACACGACTCATTTATGACGGGTGAAAAAAACTACCCACATTCAACATCCAAACAACTAGTTAGTCAAAAAATCCAACATGACAAGTTGATGTAGTTTAAAGAGCGGATCTGTGGTCATTGCTCATGTGGCTCTCAACGAGGTCGCGAGTTCGAGTCTCTTAATATTTTTCTGCATTTATGTGTTGTATGATTTTTTTTTGTAATGTAGTCTCTTCTCCCGAATCAATGTAAATATATATAATATATAATCCATAAAAATAAATAAAGTTTCAAATGTTATCATTATTTTACAGTGGGGTGTGCAAGAAAATTAGAAAATCGTAAAATTGATCCAATCCGATCTGATCAGCTTGAAAAACCGCAACACTACAATACCACATCAAATAAGACTGGTCAATTGGTCTTCGTAGAGTTGAGTCGAGTCGAGAAGTAGGGTGATTTTTTGTCTGGTTGACCCGACCCTCCCACCCCTAGTATAATAGGATTCTATATTCTCAATTTTAACATTTTCTTATAAAATATAATTTAATACTTATACAAAAATTGATTCAAGACTATGGACAATCACAAGTTCAACCAATTTGAGAAATAACAATTGGTTGCTAGAACAATTTAAGGAGCATACAGAGTTGCGGGTGCCTACGTCTGGTTCTTTTCTTCAGATAAGTTTGATAGAAATATGCACCAAAGAAAAACCATGATGTATAGGTATTAACCACGTTATGGTTTGTACCAAAGAAAACCAAATGGTGGTGAAGGTCACTACATCGTAATTTACTGCATGACGGTGTATGTGTTATACGATAATGCATGTCGATTGTTGTATTTTCCACATAAGCTATCATGATCGGTGGTAACATCATGCAATGGTGTTCATATTGATTGCGTAAACGTTAAACAATTGATCATAGGTTGAACCACACATTACAAGGAGTGGTAAATTTTAGAAACATTTGTAAAATGTCTTGAATTATAGACTAACGTTTATGAAACGTTTGGGAGTCCATGAAACATTCTTGAAGGCTATAAAAGGTCTTTTAATCCTTATGCAATTGCTATATACAAATATGATTCATTCACTATGATATTCCTTATAGTCACAACTCGCCCATTCTCAATTTTTCTTCAACTCCAAGGTTCTAGCTGGCCGTAGATAAAGAGAGAATCCAAATTAAGGGTTAGGTGATTCATACATCATGTAGATAAGTAAAGAGGCATGCTTTTCATTTGCGTTTTCTTCAATTTGAACAAATGATTGGATCTTGTGGAAAAAAGTTTTGAATGTCTTTTCCACTGGCCTACATGTTTACTGTGATTTTTTCTTTGCGTGTGTTCCGTGGTGGCAGATGTAATCAACCTATTATATATGTTATTAGATGTTTTATGAAAAATGGTCATGGCTCATGATAATTTTTATAACAACGACATGAATATAAATAAAATGAATGTGGATTATGAAAATTATAAAATCACATTGTGGTTTCAGAAAAATAGTTTGTGGAAAATGTTTCTCGATAACAAAGCATGTAAAATTATGATTTTCATGTTGTAGTTTTGACAAAAATGGCCATAGTTTATATGAAAGTTAGATTTCTATAATGAAAACCATGACATCATTGTGCAAAACCACATTGTTGTTCAAAAGTGCGACTTTTGAAGGCTTTGTCTGAAATGAATTCTATAAGGTAAAAACTCCATGTCTCTTTTGGAAATTATTGGCATATGAGAAGAACCACATCATGGTTTATATTAAAACACAATGTGGTTTTATGATTTATTATGAAATATTGTTTTTATTAAATTCTTAAAAACCTCTGTCGGCATGGGCCTTAGACCATACTAAAATTTCTTTGGTGGATTAGATGTATGTTTAAAGCCTTAAACATACATATTTAATTAATTTATAGTGTTTATAAATTGTCAAATAAAACTAAATATAAAGGTTTATATTATTTTATGGGATATTCATAAATGATAATATGATTTTTTATATAAAACACTTTCTTTTCGAAGTTTGTTCAAACCACGTTAAAAATGTTTTGGCGGATGTAATCAAAGGTTTAAATAAATATAAAATATACGAATTTAAAACAATATAAATTGTTTACATTGTTAATATTAAGTGTTCATATATGATGGAATATAAAGGGTTTATATTTTTTTAACAAATCACATATTTTAATATGAAGGAGTTCATATGCATGCAATGTAAATGATGAAATATATAAAGTGTTTATATTTGTGATATAAATATAAAATGTTCATATATATGTTATATAATTTCCATAAATGAATGAATGAATTATAATTTTTTTATAATTTCTTTATTTATGAAATGTTCATAAATTCATATCTCATGTCTAAATTTATGAAATGATCATTTCTCTCACTCACTTTTTTATTTTATAAAAGGATCCACTTTAATAGTTAAGTGGGAACTGATAAGACACATTTTTATTGAATATTTTACTAATAATAAATGATATAATTTCCACACATTGTGGTAAATATGTTCATTTATGGAATATTTGGGATTAGACCATTCATTTGCAAATTTGATAAAAATTCCAGTTTCACCCTTTTAAAATTCACTATAGTATTTCAAACATAAATATTTTAATTTGACTTATTTGAACTTAAAATTTTGTAAAAAAATTTCTCGCCTAATGGGCTATAACTTTTATTCAGGACAATGGATCTAAATCATGCATTTGGTTGGAGTAAATGGGTCATTAAGTCAAAGGTGGGATGGACACGCCATATTGGACATCACTTCAGTATTTGGGCCATAACATCTTCATTCGTACTTGGATTAGGCCCAAATTTGGAGATATGCCTGAGGACCCATTTCCACACAAATCATCCTTCTGGAAGGATGGTTGGTTAACGTGTTTTGGTGGTCAAACAGATGGTGCAAGTTTGATTAATTTATTTGGCCGAATTCCTCTATTCACACTTGAAACCTCTTAAAACTTAGCCTCCCCTCCACTCTATAAATTGGTGTTTTTATCATTTGAAGAGGTTGGTATGTGCATTGGGATATTGAAGGCATAGGACAATTGATTTCACTCCATTTCTCCAGGAATTTCAAAAGGGAGATATCTTGAAGCTTGGATCCCTTCATCGAAGCCTTCTTCATCTTCATCACTTTGCAATGTTTTTGTTCTTGCAATAAAATTATTTGTTCCTCTTATATTTTTTCTATTTTGTTCTGTTTTCCTCTATTTTATTTTTATTTACTCAACCTATTTAGTTTGGAATCAAGACTAGAAATGATATTGGGTATTACCCTTTCTAAACCTTTTCACATGAAAAACATTTCTACAATGACTACAACACCCATCGAAGAGTAGTTCTTTTTAGTAATCGATATACCTCTTACCTTCTTCATTCATTTATTTTGAATCAAAGAGCTACTGTAATTCACTTAATATGATCTGTTAATTGAGTTTTTAATTTTTATGAAACTAATCAATCAATTGAACAATTAACACAAAACACATGAGCTCAAGAATTGTGTGAGGGGAGTGATGAAATGTACAACACGTGGGGATATCTTGGTCGGGATCTTAAGGTTTGAATTTCAGAAATGCTTAAGTGAGTGGGTCCTGAAATTTGATTGTAAAGGAATGTATAATAGGTTGGTTGAATTAAACCAGGTAAGAAGATTTTTTTACTTGACTTGAATATATTGAATAAAGGGTGGAGATATGAGCATGAAATGGTTGGAACACACACATGGAGAATTAATGGCATGGTGGACTCATAACTTGTTTTACTATGATTAGTGTCATTAATCTCACTAGATTTTATTCTAATACAATTTTTGAGACATTGAATTTTAAATTTATTGATATTGACTCTTGATTGGATTCTTACTTTTCCTATATTGCCACTGTGGATTGAGAAATATAAACATGCATATCTTGTCACAATTTTCTGGATTACATGATACGAGGTTTTTTCCAAGAGTGAAAAAGGGTAAGTGTGGGGGAGTTGATAAAACACATTTTTATTGAATATTTTTTTGATAATAAATGATATAATTTCCTCACATTGTGGTAAATGTGTTCATTTATGGAATATTTGGGATTAGATCATTCATTTTCAAATTTTATGAAAATTCCAGTTTTACCCTTTTAAAATTCACTATAGTATTTCAGACATAAATATTCTAATTTGAATTAATTGAACTTAAAATTTTGTAAAAATGTTATTCAATTAATGGGATAAAACTTTTATTCAGGGCAATGGAGATAAATTGTGCATTTGGTTGGAGTAAATGAGTCATTAAGTAAAAGGTGAGATGGACACGCCAAATTGGACATCACTTTAGTATTTAGGCCATAAATTCTTCATCTGTGCTTGGATTGGACCCAAATTTGGAGAGAAGATTGAGGAACCATTTTCACACAAATCATAATTTTTGAAGGATAGTTGGTTAATGCGTTTTAGTAGTCAAATAGGCAGTGCAAGTTGGATTAGTTTATTTGGATGAATTTCCCCATTTTCACTTGAAACCTCTTAAAACCTAGCCTCCCCTCCACTCTATAAATTTTTGTTTTATCATTTAGAGGGGTTGGGACATGCATTGTGAAATTGAAGGCAGAGGATAATTGGGTTCACTTCATTTCTCCAGGAATTTAAAGAGGGAGAGCTCTTGAAGCTTGGATCCCTTCATTGAAGCCTTCTTCTTCTTCTTCATCACTTTGTAATGTTTTTGTTCTTGCAATAAACTTCTTTGTTCCTATTCTGTTTCTTCTATTTTGTTCTGATTTCCTCTTTTTTATTATTATTTTCTCAACCTATTTGGACTAGAATCAAGAGTAGAAACAATATTGGGTTATACCCTTTCTAAACCTTTGCACATGTAAAACAAGTCTACCATGACTACACCACCTATGGAAGAGTAGTTCTTTTTAGTAATTGATCTACCTCTTAACTTATTTATTCATTTATTTTGAATCAATGAGCTAATGTAATTCAATTAATATGATCTATTAATTGAGTTTTTAATTTAAATGAAACTAATCAAAAAATTGAACAATTAACACAAAACACGTGAGGTTGGAAATTGTGTAAGGGGAGTGATGAAATGTACAACACATGGGGATATCTAGGTCAGGAGCTTAAGGTGTGACTTTCAGGAATGCTTAAGTGAGTGGGTCCTGAAATTTGATTGCAAAGGAATGTATAATAGGTTGGGTGATTTAAACTAGGTAAGAATATTTTTTTTACCTGACTTGAATATACTGAATAAAGGGTGGAGATAAGAGCATGAAATGGTTGGCACACACACACATGGATAATTAATTGTATGTTGGACCCATAACTTGTTTCACTATGATTAGTGTCATTAATATCACTAGATTTTATTATGATACAATTTATAATACATTGAATTTCAAATTTATTGATATCAACTCTTGGTTGGATTCTTACTTTTCCTATATTTCCACTATAGATTGGGAAATATAAACATGCATATCTTGTCACAATTATCTGGATTACATGATACGAGGTTTTTTCCAAGAGTTAAAAAGGGTAAGTGTGGGGGAGTTGATAAAACACATTTTTATTGAATATTTTTTTGATAATAAATGATATAATTTCCTCACATTTTGGTAAATATGTTCATTTATGGAATATTTGGGATTAGATAATTCATTTTCAAATTTGATTAAAATTCAAGTTTTACCCTTTTAAAAATTACTGTGGTATTTCAGACATAAATATTTTAATTTGAATTATTTGAACTTAAAATTTTGTAAAAATTTTATTCACTTAATGGGATAAAATTTTTATTCAGGACAATGGAGCTAAATCATGCATTTGGTTGGACTAAATGGGTCATTAAGTCAAAGGTGGGATGGAAACGCTAGATTGGACATCACTTCAGTATTTGGGCCATAAATTATTAATAAGTTATTGGATTGTTCCCAAATTTGGAGATAAGATCAAGGACCCATTTTCTTACAAATCATACTTCTGAAAGGACAGCTGGTTCACATGAAAACCGTTTATACGATGACTACACTGCCCATGGAAGAGTAGTTCTTTTTAGTAATCGATCTACCTATTACCTTCTTCTTTAATTTATTTTGAATAAATGAGATAATTTAATTTAATTAATATGATATATTAATTTATTTTTTAATTTAAATTAAACTAGTAAAGTAATTGAACAATTAACCCAAAACACGTGAGGTCGGGAATTGTGTGAATTTTGAGAGCGTAAACTTAATCGGTAAAACAAAACTACACAGGATCAATTTATAGAGTTCAAATATAATCACTAAACTCAATTAACACTCATTTACATAGTGGATATGTTACCTAATTTACCACTGACCATAATCTATCCTTAGAACATTAATCAAAGAAGGGTGTTGCGATTCCATGTTCCTAAACTAGCCTAGGGTTTAATTAATTTCATCTTGTCAGTTAAGTTAATTCTCATAGGGTTTGGGGGTTAAAAAATTAGAGGATCATGATTAAGTGGATATTTATTTAAATGGTAATTATAAATAAGTAATTGAATAGGTAGAGTTAGATTTATTATTACTTATAAAAACATTTTCTAAAAAACATCTTCTCATTGTGTCTATTTAATCGAATTTCATTTCAAAAATAAAAACTAAAAAAATGCAATCTTGTTCTAGAATACTTATTCTCCTTTTATAAATGATAATAAACCCACCATAATTTTAAGAAGTGTGTTTATATTATATTATTTTATTCTCAAAATACCTTTAATAAGTTTTTTTAATTACCGCCTCTCTGAGAGACGAACTTGGTCAGCCACTCTGCTACACCTAAGTATCCAAAAACCAAACATCATTTGAAAGAACACATGACAGAGACTTTTAAGAAAAAAAAAAGAGATGACTACAACAATCCCATACAAAAACATGGGTTGAATCCTGAATTCAATATCAAAAACCCACATCAGTGGACCCTAGAGCATCTGATGCGCTGCTTCAGGATTTGCACACCTCAAATTAAGGGTGCCTCGGGACTCATGACATGTCATTCAAGGACCCCTAGCACCATCGTTGCTGCCAAACATCATCAAGAACATTTTCCCAAGCTAGGATCCATCATTTCTAGGTACCAAAACCACCACCAAGAACCACCAAGACCCCATGAAATGATGTTAGGCTACAATATTGAAAAAATCACAAATAGGAACCCGACTCCAGTCAGTAGAACAACAACCACTCTACCCACTCCTCAACTACCATCACACTACATCAACTCTAGAAGAGGTCACCATTGGACTATAAAGTTCCACCTCCACCAAATAGAAAAATTAAAAATCAATCTAATCATAACCTTAAAATCTATTACAGCAAGACCGGTCCAATGAAGATGATTCCATAAAAATAGGGAAGTCATATAAATGTGAAAACCAAGCTATAGAAATAACCACCACTGGAGAGAAGTAATTGAAGATCGAAATCACCACTTGGAACCACCACCTCTGAATCCCTTCTGAGAATCGCTTCTAAAACCACTATCAAACCAAATATATGAGTATAACCTTTAAGCCACACACCTCAAAGAAAAAAAAGATAATTCAACATTGCTTTGGGATGATATTTTTATAGGCATGATCACCAAGTAAGAGCTAAAATCAAGGGTTTAAGGAAAGATATGAGGAGGTAATTATGCCAGGAAAGGAAAATCATGAAGGAAAAACAAAGTGGGATTAACAATGAGATTGAACACAAGAGACCACCATAAAAAAAACCAAAATAGATTAGAGATGAATGAAATCCCCATCACTGATAAAGGATAAAAAATGTAAAAACAAGCACCAGAACACAAATGGGGTCGAAGCCTTGATACCTAGAAACTAGAAGTAACCGTCAAAATGAAAGACAACTTAGAATCATAAGTAGGAGATGATGAAGATAAAGGTATGAGAGAATCCTCAATGTTAGAGATAAATGAGGTTTTACTACTTGAGGAGGGACATCGAAACCCTAATGACTAGGAAACCTAGATAGATAGCTTAAAGAATAAGGATACATTTATGAAAGGATCATTTATTTAGTGATTCTATATTTTTTTATTATTCATGAATATAAGGTTTTCAGAATGTATTAGAATTAATATCACTCTTGAATATTGATCTATGGATAATGGAACTTTGGGTTGGACTTCTCACTGATCTAGGATATTAGGTTCTATCTATAAAAGTGGGAATTGTATACCTATTACAACATACTTTATCTTATGTAAATTTTGGTTACCTATGAATATAAACATTTACATGAAAGGGTTTAATCTACCATATTCATGAGATAAATTTGGATATGTGTAGGTAAAATTGTTGAGATTAATTTGAATGAAAAAATAAAAATGGTTAAAGGAACATGTAGTGGAAATCTTTTCCATGAAAATATGGGGCTACCACATTGATAGGAAAATGGGTGGTTCATCCTTTCATATATAGTAGGAGGAGGGAAAAACAAAAGAGGTTAGACCAAGATAAGAGGAGAGCAGTGATGATTCGGTATGAATCAACTAGTGTGGGGTTATATTTCCTACTACCTATGATCCTCCTTGCTTTGGTGTGTTTCAGGAAGTATCTAGGGACATGAGATGTGTAGGAGGGGTGATGGAACAATCCTGGGTGCACAATGGTAGAGAGTAGTTGTAGGGAAGCCTGAGTGGTGAAAAATTACACCAGCACAAGTGGTGTGTGATATTTTAAATTTTTATTCAGCAATAAAATTTCAAATTCTAACAAAGTTTACTCTTACCAAAATTCTTTTTTGGTGTTCGGTTTCACTTTAGTTGTTCCAACGTGACTTCTTCCCCAACATCTGGTATCAGAGGAGGTGATCCATTTTTTTCTAATTAAATATGGGGAATTCACATCCAAATATTTATGTACATATTGATATGTTTAATGGTAAAAATGATTTCACTCTATGGAAACAACATTCGAAGAATATTTTTACTTGTGAATGGATAGTGAAATAATTGAATAAAAAATCAGAGAAGTCAGATAAGACTAGATCTGATGATTGTAAAGACATGAGATATTTGGTGATGAGTACCATTCAACTGTATTTGGAGGATAATACACTATGGGAAGTGATGAATCTAATAGATCCAAAAGAGATCTGGATGAAGCTGGAAAGCAGGTATAAATCTAAATTTTTGAAAAATTGTTTATATCTAATAAAATGATTGTATCATCTTAAAATGTTAGAAATTTGAGATTTGGGAAACCATTTTGATGAGTTCACCAAAATATTGATAAAATTTTCTTCGATGGCCATCAAGACTGATAAAAAAGGCAATGTGGTACTAGTGAAAATGAAAGAAGAAGACAAGACTTTACTTTTGTTAGGTTCTTTTCTAGATTTGTATGACAATATCGTCACCACACTATTATTTGAAAAATATAATATTAAATTGAATGACATGATTTAATCACTACTAATGAATGAGACTTGGTGAAAGAACAATAATGATGGATCATCAGGTAACAATGCATTTTTTTGTAGTGACCGGTTGATGTATTTATCAAGGAAGGTTGACAGAATGAAGGAATGGGTTAGGGAATAGAAGTGATATAAGTAAATCAAGACCAAGAGGAATTTTTTTATACTAGGAGTGTGGAAAAAATTCATATGATAAGGAACTGTCAGAAGTTCAGTGAGCGAATGAATAAAGAAGAAAAAGAATTAGAAACAGATGAAGAATTAGTTGAGGTGAATATTGTGACTCAAGATGAGAGGTATACAAGTGATTTATTAATTAAATATAGAAGATGTGGATGATTCAGATTGGGTTTTAGATTTGGGTTGCTCTATAATATATGCACAACAAGAGAATGATTTTATAGTTATGAGGAGTATGATGGTGATGTGAAACTGGATAACAATTCAAAAAGTAGAATTTTTGGCATCGGTACGGTGCAAGTTCGTATGTTTGATGGAGTTATTCACGCACTTACCAGCATGAGGAATATACCCGATTTGAGAATGAAATTGATTTCATTAGGTGTATTGTATTCCAAAGGTTATATTATTTTTACTAGTGGTGGAGTTCTCAAAGTGACAAGATAAGTAATGATCATGATCAAAGGGACAAAAATTTGGAATTTTTTCAAGTTAATTTCTGCATGTGGAGATTTTTTGATGCCCTAGAGTACCATTACAGGTGATTTTTAGATAGATATGTTAGAAAATAGTGATTTAAAAAATAATGTGACATTTTATTCAGTTGTTTATGGCATGGTGGAGCCACAACATTTTGATCATCATATTTGAGCGGTCGTGACACCCGTAATGGGTGTGATGGGTCACATCAACCTTAGAAATGACATTGATGATAAAATTGTTGATGACAATGGATTTTTAAAATTTTAAATTAATGTTGAGATTATTAAGATTAATTTGAATGAAAAAATAAAAATTGTTAAAGGAATGTGTAGTGAGTGGTTTTTCTAGGAAAACATGGGGTACCATGTTGATAGGAAAATATGTGTTTTTTCCCTTCATATACAACGGTATGAGGGAAACACAAAAGTGGTTTGACTTGGACAAGAGGAAAGAAGTGGTGAGCTAGTAAGGATCAACTAGAGTGGGACTGTATTTCATGATACCTATGATCCTTCTTAATTTCGTGTGCTGTGGGAAGTATCCTGGGAGAGGAGATGTGCAGGAGGGGTGTTAAAACTTGTCTAGGTGCACAAAAATAGAGAGGATTTTTATGGAATCTTGAGTGATGAACAATTGTTGCAACACAAGTGGTTTGTGATATTTTTAATTTTTATTTAGAAATAAAATTGACAATTTTAGTGAAGTAGGATTCTACCGAATCACTTTATTTTTTGTGTTTGATTTTCACTTCCGATGTGCCAATGTGACTTATTCTTCAACAATAATTAGATTTTATTGTTTTATAAGTAACAAAAATTATTTATTGTATAATTTTTTATACATTAATATGTTTAAAACATATCAATTTGGTTGAACGTATTGGATATAAAAATTAAATCATTAGAAACATGCATGTGTAAAGGGAATACATGAGATAATATGATGAGATATTAGAAAACCCCTTAAAAATAATAAGTGTTAGATTCCTTAAAAAGTGAAAACTTGTAAAGACTTTGACCATTCAGTATTGGTGGCCCTAAATATTAAGTTCCCATGTATTATTTTGTATAAGGAAAACATAATATTGGGGACCCTAACAGTTAGGTTCCAATATATGATATTAGATTTGGGTTATACTTAGATAAGAAACCCTAACAGTCAGGATTGAGATAATCTATTTGATGGATTTTACCAAATAGTTTTCCACTCAACTATCCATGAATTGCATATGATATAATTGACATGAATATCTCTCAGTTATAGTTATGGATTAATTTATGATCTTTACTGGGTTAAGTCATGATGAAATATGAATCTTGTAACACTAAAAAATATGTTGTATATTATAAAATGAACCATCATTTTAGTGGGACCACATTTAATAATATTACTTATTAAATGATTGTAACACATGATACTTATATGATAAAAGCTTATCTTGTAGACAAAATGAAACTATCTTCACTATCAAACATGAATATGAGATCAAATTAGAGAAATATAATCTTAATGGAATCAAATTACTAGATTGGTAAAGAAACTTAAGAATACTTCTTAACCAAGAGGAATAATTATATGTGTTAGAGAAACACCTTCATGATCAGCTGATAGGTGAATCCATTTAATAAGAGGGTCAAGAAGATTAATTGAAGCATAAGAAGGATTTTGTTGATTCATCTGATTGATATGAACTAAAAACCATGGATCATATTGTACAATTCATGTATATCATAATCCATAATATGAATATAATAATATAATAGATAGTAATATGAAGTTGTATCATAAAGCATGTTATTCCTATATTGTTTTATATGATATACCTATGGTTTAAGAAATATTATATCATTCTACATAAGATATTTCCACACCTATTGAATGGTTTCTCTTTGGTTATGAGAAACATATGATGGTTTCTAAGCATTAATAGTGACTATTTATTTATTTAATTAATTGAATTGAGAATATATAATGGATAAGATACTCCCTATTTTCAAGTGTGGTGCATTGTTAAGACAAGCTAACACTCCCTTCTTTCTATTCTTCAACTATCACCAAGGAGAAGGTTTTAGTTTTTTCCCAGATAATAAAAGAATGGTAGCTTCAAGAGGTGGGAGGGGGTGAATTGAAGTTTAAAACTCAATAATTTTTTTTCCAACATAAGCTGATTAGAAGATATAATTTTTGACCAGATCATATTACGATAAACCAAAGTGAATAATAGAAATAAACCTATTATAAGTTAAACAAATAATTCAATATATACAAAAAAATCATAAAATAAAAAAATAAAATGGAAACAAAACATAAAGTTACAAATAATAATATGAAAACCACCATAAAGGATAATATTACCAATAGTTACAATTCACAATAACTCTTCACTTTTATCCCAATAAAGAAAGAAGGTTTAGTAACCAGAACCAATGTATACAAGTTTCACAACAGGAACTTCTTGGATCTATCCATAATCAGAAGTTATAATTTATGCACTAGGAACTTCTTCAACAAACCATCTAGAAGATAAAAAATCTCACAATAATAATTTATTTGATAAATCCATTAACAATAGGTAACTCTATCCTTGAGATCCTATTTTATTAGCATGATTGACACCAAGTCCACATCCATACTTCATCGAACTTCATAGTTCATAAGATAGAGTTTCCTAGCCCTGGAAACTCTTTAATCATGAAAGATCAGGATCAGTAATTAAAAATAATAACTTTGATCTTTTACAATCTTCACCTCAGAATAGGAATCTATAAGAAAAACATATTGAAAACAACTCAATTATAAGAACTCAAAAGCAATGAGATGAATGTAATTGTTCCATTATCTTTCATTTGTCATATATTGGTCACTATTTATAGATATTGTCATAAAAACTCCAATGGTAGCATATGATATCTTCAGGTTCAGGTATAAAATCATTAGAATCATATCTATCTTCCATTGAAATGTCTAGTGTGACTTTTCCATGTTTTATAAATTTTATGGCTTTCATTTAGTTCATTGAAACATAGATAATCAGAAGTTATAATTTTCATAAAAATAGAACTTACAAAAACCTAAAGTTATCTCAAAATAAATGTGAAATGTATTTTGATTTTCATAATAAGGACATGGAATAAGTATCTTGACTCAACAATCTCTCCCTTTTTTACAATCATAATACATGCAAGAAAAGGAAATTATGATTGAAATTTTAAAATAAAAACTTCTTATAAATTTTTATGAAACTCACTCTGAGTATAATATCTTGAAAAAGAAACCCCATAGAAAGAAAACAACTTAAAAACATGTTAGTATAATCAAAGTAAAACTTAACATATATCTAAGATCTCAAATGTATCCCTATTTTTTATTTTTAAAAATATAAAAAAAGAGAAAAAAATAAAAG
This sequence comes from Viscum album, assembly GCA_963277665.1. Taxonomy (NCBI): domain Eukaryota; kingdom Viridiplantae; phylum Streptophyta; class Magnoliopsida; order Santalales; family Viscaceae; genus Viscum; species Viscum album. The sequence continues at coordinate 1,647,518,757 of OY728164.1, forward strand.
TTAAAAAATAGGTATGAAGCACAGTTGTTAAAGATACATATTTAAATGAAATAAAGAAAACTAGATAAATCCCTATAACTTATGTTAATCTTACTCTCCCTTAAGATATACAATTGATGTTTGAATAAATTCTCTCAGCAGTCAGTCTCCCCCTTACTGAATTATCATAAGTATATATAAGCTCTCCTTGGGATGCAATCGACCTTTTTTTTACTTCATCAAATTATGATTTCTCCCTCATAACTTTCCTTCCCTTAAAAAAATTAAAAAAACACAATCTATCTTCCTTTTGGAAAAAGAAAAACTCAAAATAAGAATCATATAGATATAAGAAATAAGCATAAAGTATAGAAGTTTAAAACATTCATAAATAAAATCTAAGGTAATCATAAAAAATATAAGGATCCACCAACATAGATTTAGTTTATAATATATGAAAAAATATAAATAAATTGTAAATTCATTCTTTCTTGTGAGATTTGTTAAAGACTTTTTCAAGATTCTTCAGTCTTAGCTCTTGGTCTTATAATCTCTATATTTTCTCTTGAAACTTCCTTTTATATTCATTTAATTTCTAATTCTAGTCTCCTGAGAGTTTTTGAAACTCCACTAAATCCTTTATCCAAGTGGTGTTATGATCTTGAAATTGAAAAATGTTGACATATTTATCTTTGGCACATTTTTCTATCATCTTGATGTTCTGGAAGTGAATCCTTGAATCATTTTTGAAGTTAAAAAAATCATATTTAAATTAACCTTGATGATTTAGAATCTATTTGTGAGATTTAGAAAACTAAGAGTCAACACTTATGACCTATAATAATAGATACTTTGAATTTATCTTAGGAAAAATTCAACTGGTCAGACATTAAGGGAATTTTTTTCAACTCCTTACATTCTTGATCAGGATTCAAATTATGAGATTACAAACTCAGTTTCAACTTCATAACCCTTAATTTCTAGTGTAAATTATTTATGTTATTTCTCCTTGGGTGTTAAGTTTAAAATATCAATATAATAAGTGGATTGAACTTCCTCTTATTTGTCAATATCAATTTCATTCTGACTTTTAATTTATAAAGATTTCATCTTTTATACTCTCAACTTCTCAACTGACTTCGCCTAACTAGGAGCGTCTTTTGATGAAGTTTTATTATTTTTCCTAGCTCCATCATAAGTAGATGAATCGGTCTTTAAGGTACCATATTTTGATGAAATTTATGAATATGATGAACTATAAGATGATGAAGAACTCATAAATGATTTTGAGACTGAATCTTTATGCATTATAGACTCTTTTAATGCATCTTCTATGAAAACTTCTATCACAACTTTTATAGATTTATCCATATTATCATTTTTTTCAAAAGGCATTGGTGAAAGGGATTCAGATGAATATTTTTATTCAACTTTTATTAGTTTTAATTTTTTAGACTTATATTTGGATAAACTCTTCTTTTTTCCTTGAAGTTTTTTGAATTTCTTCAATAGGATCTCTGATGGTTACTAGAGGTAGAACAACTTCAAACTTATTACTATTCAAAGAAAACTAATTTTTCCTCTCAAATTACATCTATTTAATTTCTTCTTCCCTATGATCCTTAACTTCCAATTTAGATATACCAAAATATGACTTCATTGATTATTTTCATTCAGTTCTATTCTATGATTCCCCAATCTTCTTTTTCCAAAAAATTACCATACTTTTCAACTAGTTTCTTATCTTTATTATCCATAGTTTAAACTAATTTCTTATTCTTCTTCTTCTAAGAGTGAGATTTAGTATCTATAGGAAGATATTTAGACATATTATATTTCTTCTTACACTCTATAAACTTCTTCTACTTGGGTGATTCAATTAAAGTTAGAAGATTTTATATTACCCTCCATTTCTTCTCTTTATCAATAGATTTCTTCTGTTTCTTATGCTTATTCTAAATTTCTAGAAGATTAAATTCCATTATTTGAAAAAATGTTGATTTCAAATAATCAAAGACTAGATTCATCCTAAAAATGGTCTCATTATGAAAAGGTTTTTCCTTAATTTTCTTTGGTGTTCTGAGGTTTTTAACCCCTTCATTCTCCAATATCTTTACTAACATCCAGTTCAAGGTTCTTGAGTATGTAATAATCTTCAACCTAACCATACAAGAACACATATCTCTAGTGTAGTCCAAAATTAATTTGAGAAGGTTAAATTTTCTCATTCTAAATAGTAAATATAGGGGATACATATCTTAGATTTGGATCACATCCTTATCTTGCTTCCTTGGTAGTAAGAATGCTTGAATCCATTGGAATAAAATTCAAGCTTCTATATCCAAGTGATACATTTTATAAACTTTATCATTTACTATGAATAATGTTTTCATAGCTCTCTCCTTGATAAAAATTCTAGGAACTTCTAGAATTTTTTGAGATATAAATGGGGAATCACCTTCAAGTGGTAGTCCGATAACTTCCACAAATTTATTTAAAGAAAAAAAAACTAATGTTCTATGACTGTATATTTTACCTACCTCTCTCTATATATACCATAAAAAATATTTTTCAAGTAAAATTTATGGATGATACAGGGGTAGGATAATTGATGTTCTTCGTTTGGAAGAGTGATATGCTCCCATCCTTTGAACCTAATAAGTCTCTTTAGTAGATAATCTTATTCAGCACACTGAATAAAATCAATCAACCTTTATAGAATGATTTCTTTTGAATAAATCTCTCTATACAATGACATTAAAAATCAGATATTACCAATTGTATCCCTAAAATTAAGTCTTAAAACTAGTAGTTATTCATAATGAATGGTGATAAAGTCTTTGTGGGTCCACAAAAATTTATATAGGTTAATTTCCCAATTTTTAATCTCTTTCCAATTAGACGGTCCTAAATTTTTCCCACCAAATGTGATGACATCAAATCTCTCAAAAAATAAACTTTAAACCTCTAAAAAATAATGTTGATTAACTATAAAAAATTAAATAAATAAAGAAAACATAAGGTAATAAAAAAATATAATCCTTTAATAAGTTTCACATGAAAATTAAAAAAATTAAACCTCTTGGAATTTATCTTCCAATGATCAGATAATATTCTTGTGATGTATATGATTTCAAAGGTCATACTATAAATACTTCTTATCATCCATGAAAATCTTTGAAAAAATATGAACATTTATTCACAATTTTTTTCAAAAAAAAAGAACTCCACCTATCATAAGGAGTTAAACAAATTATAAAGAAAAAAATTTAAAGTTAGCCAAACAAAACCCCCCTTATACAGAGGAGAAAATAGTATAAATAAAAAATTTCAAAGTAAATAATCTTACATAAAAGTAAAAAACCAATACGTAAGGGAAAGAAAAACAATATTTAAAAGTATAATTTTAGATAATATAGTAGAAATATAAAACTAAAAGGATAATATATAAAATCAAAATATACCAAGTATCATTTGTTTTAGTTTTTGGTACGCAACTTCTTTATTTGAATCTAAATATAAGTTCTCAACATGTTGACCTGTTTTGTTCTAGAGATATTTTCAAAAATAACTTTACACACCAAAATATTTACAAATCTTATACGTTTAATTTCCTAAAGTTCCTTCAATATAAAATCCTTTTAATTTTCCAAGGATTGAACTCTTCTTAGTGAATAATGACTCTTTAAGTGTTCTCCCCCATGATACTGAATACCAAACGAAGAAATATTTAAAATAGAGCAATTAGACTATAAATTTGATATTCTAATAAATTTACATCCAAGTTAATAAGATGTTCAATTTTCTTCAATTTCTTATTCATATTTTCAAATCTCTCCCTTTCAAAATTAAAACTAGAAAGAAGTTTCCTCAAACTTTCAACCTCTAATTTCTACTTAACAACTTAGCTTTTATCATCTAAAGCTGAATATAATTAAGAATTAACTTTTTTTCTTGGAAGTTAACTTCAAAATATTACTTTTAGAACCATCCAAATCTGATTTATGTTTAAAATTATCATTTTTGAACTCAATAACCTCACTTTTCATTTCATAAACCTCCACTTTAAGTTCTACATAACACTTAAAGAGTCTTTGGTAAGTGTATTCAACTTCCATAATATACTACTTCATTTCCTTATATAACTGAGATTACTCTTCTTCATAATAATAATATGAAGAATATGGAAAATTATCTATAACACCCTGATAATTTAAAATAACATTATGTTCAATAACATATATGACATGCAACACTGAGCTTAAATGACTGACAAAATATATTATTTAAATATGACTATTATAACCTAACCGTTAAATTAGTGGGATTGAATAGGATAAAATTATTTATGAAATATATATGAAATTCCTAATCAGTATAAATTTATTGATAAATTATTAGTAAATAATCACTCAATTTTTAGTAAAGTCAATTTATTCTTTTAAAAATACATTTTCTTCAAAAAGGATTTTTTCTACTTTTTGTGAGAAAATAATATAATTAATTTTTTCAAATTTTAGAAAATATATTTCAGAAAATTAAATTAATTTTTTAAGCCAACATATTAAAATTATCTTAGGGTTTTTTTTGGGTATTTTTTTGATTTTTTTATTTTTTAATGAATAGTGAAAAACACTACTTTTCATTGAAAGTTATTTTTAAATGCATAATGTCTTTACATTTTAATAAATTAAAATAATATTTAATAATAAATAATTTAAATGAAATTTATATATTATATATCTAATTATATTAATTTAAATACATATAATTAAGATCACTAGTCATATAGTTAATGTAACATCATCTTATGCTTGAAAAATACATTCCTTGAAAACCTATTTTCAACAAATTTTATGGGTTTATTTTAAAATTAAATTATCCCACTTATATGAATTTTATTTTATAAAATGTATTCCATATTTTTAATCATCATAATTTATATTAGGTAATAAGGTCGACTTAATTTTTTGTCATAATGAATAGTAAAAATCGGTTACCGCGATTAATGGTAAAATAGGTTTACCAGGGGTTAAACTAAAGAGATAAGAGTTATAATGACCTATAAAATTGTAAATTTTATATTTAATGTATATATTTAGACCCTATATCATCTAATTTTAGGATATTTCCCATTTTGGATCCATATGATCATGATTGTGACCTTTATAGTACTTTATGTAAAGAAAAGAAAAAAACATCATTTACTTGATTTAAATAACAATAATATTTTGTGGCAGAGATAAAAATAACCTATGTTAAGTTATAAATAGTATTTTAAAAGATAAATTATTTTTTATCATTATAATTTATTTATAATTTTTTTTAATGAAATAATTATCTTAAATGCTTATGCAACGCCAACACAATAGTTATTTAATTAAAAGGAAAATGAAATAAATGATTTTAAAAACATTAAAAGTAATATAATTTGAAAGAATTATTATGTTACATGAATATTTTAGGTAAATATAAAATTTTATAGAGGTTTAAATGGAATTATTCTAATTCCACTAATGTTATATTGTTTTCAATGTCAAATCTAATGATTAGTTTCAAAAATGATATTAATTATATTCTATAATAAATAGTATTTTATTAAATGATTTAAACTTCCTAAAAAAATTATATTTAACCAAGTGATTAAGATATGTTTGGAAATATAAAACATGTTCCATTTATTTTCTAATTGTCCTTTTATAGTAACTATATTTACCCCTAAAGAGTAAAAACTTTATTACCATGGTAATTGTAAAAAAAAAGGTTAAAGTGATTTAAAAAAAATATAAGGGTAAAAACCTAATATAAACATGTCCACATTTTATTATATGAGAGTATTTAGACTCAACCTAATATTTTCCTAAAATATTCTCAATTTGGATCCATTTTAATATGATAATTAATTTAAATTAATTTAATACTTTATCAAATTCCAAGAGTGCCTCTCCCCTTACTTATAATAGGGAACCTCATCTCCTCTTTTCTTTACACTTAAAAAAGATTTTTATTTTAGAGAAACCCTAAAAAATACATTTAATACTTTTATCACCATTTATTATATGCCTTTTTTGATTATAAAAACCTCCTAGGAAGGCTTTTGGTGCAAACCTAAGGAGGTTGTCCAAATAAGAGATGTCGTTCTTAACCGAGCATTTTTATTTATTTATTCTTCCACATACTTAAAATATTATTCAACCATGATGATATAATAACATAAGTATCTCCTATATAATAAGATTTTTTTTATGTTAATGACATACCCTATATTCATATCCTCTTCTATCAAATGGAAAATGAAACCGTTATTCGTGTGTACGAAGGACTACCACCTCGCGAACTGATGTAATTTTTTTACATCACCATTGCTCATGATTGGTTTTAATGATGGATTTACTATATATATATATATTATTCATGACATATTTATCCTTTTTTAATTATAATATATCATATAATTTATTACCTTTCCATTCATTTAAAAATGATAACATCATTCGTGAATACGTGTGGATTACAAACTATACAAAGTAGTCTGATTCATTTTTCATAACCACATCACATGAATTATATCTATAAGTATATTTAAAGAAATTATATTATATTTATGTTATAATTATAATTATTTAAAGATAAAATAATGCTTATGTTCTTTCTATCATGATCATTAAAAAATAGAAATGTTACTCATGCGTACGTACGACTTACCGTCTCCACGATTTTAACACAGTTCATTTTTCATAACCATATTTTATGGTTTGTTTAACAAATATTGTTTATTTATAAAAATGATAATTATTTCTTGATTATTATTTTTGATATTATGAAATAATGACCTCTTTTACCATAATCAAACTACCAAAGTCATTTTGGTCATATGAACTGAATATCATCAAAACGACCGACGTGAACTTAATTGATTAAGTAAATAAATATAACATGGTAATAAATAAAATAAAATGAATAATAAACTTGAAAATTTTCTTAATCAAGTAAATAATTAACATAAATTTATTATTCATGAAGATAAAGGATGTATGATATGATTAGAACCTGAGGTAGGTGATTTCATCTATGTTTTCCTTTATTAAGGAATATTTTGTTGTTATGTACATAATTTATTTTATATTGTATATATACTACCCCTTTTTCATGTTATATCAGGAATCCTTTATAATTCATGGTATTTTAAGTTTTAATTCAAATTATTTTATCCAAGGGGTTTTGAATTTAAATTTACCAAGTGGTAATGGGTTTTATAACTCAATTTCTTTTCATTGGGTTAGATTACTTATTCATTATCTTTGATATTATAAGATTATGTGTGTAATTAATTTTGATTATTTTATGTTTTATTTCCACTTTTTTTTGTTTATTTACATTTTATACATATAATAAATTCATTTATTAATTATTACTTCAACGGTATGATCTTTATAAGAGATCTCATCTCAATTTCCACTCTATTGAGGTATATTTGTTATTATGCACCTATTTATTTATATGTGGTGTATCTACTTCCCATTTTATATGTTATATCATGAATTTATTTATATTCCAGCTATTTAATGTTTAATTTTAAGTTATTACTTTTACTATGGTTATGATTCAATAGTTACCAAAGTGGTAAGAATTTATTTCAAAATATCATCATTATTCAGGATTGTTTATGTTTAAGTCTCCTCTAGGAGAATTATTTGATATTAACATCTTAAATCCAATATATTTTATTCTCTAATAATTATTTCTAAAAATTATAAATTTTCCTTTAATTTTCCTCTTTTAAATACTCAAGATACTAAAAGGATGTTTTTAAGGAAAACCAACTTTGTTTTTATACTCGGTCAGGAATCTTTTTCTTCCATATCCATATTTTCCAAAATTATTTTACAAATGATTTATTAAAGAAATTTTTACCCATGTTTGATTTTTTTAAAATGGTTTAAAATGAATCATATTTTATTTTAACGAATAAGTTACTTTTTTGAATTTTTTCCAAAGATATGAAAGGAATATTTGTTTTAATGTACTCAACATGAACAAAATTATAACAACCCAAACCCAAAAGTAAAAGTAGGCACACTTAAATTCTCAAGGACCTTTTAAGTTTAGAGTTTTAGAGAATTAGGAAAAATTCTTACATAAAAAATATCCTTATTGTTAAATAGGAATTTCTCCCACTTAACCCATATTTTCTTATTTCACATCAAGTCATCATAATTATACCTATTAAATCCATTCTAGACATAATTTGTTCAACCTCATTCTTTCTAACTTGGGGGAAAAGGAAACATAAGAAGGGTGAGTTCAAATGCTCAGTAAGGGTAAACATAAGCATTACAAAGTTAATGTCATCAATGATAATAAGAAGAATATAAGGTTATAAAAACACAATTATAGTACATGAGAAAATCATAAAAGAACTCATACACATAAATACCTTAATCACCCATCATGAAACATAGCATAAGTATTTAACATAAGAAATATTCCTAAGAATCAATAATCATGAACCATTTGATATCCATCGTGATCAAAGGAAACATTATAAACCATTAGTAAGCACAGATAAAACATGTTGGTATCTTGGAGCATTACCATCATATCACTCTTATAAAACCCTTATAATTGGAATAACCATATGGCTGAATTCCAATATAATTATCCAGAGAATATAATCATTACCCAATACATTATAGCACTATATGGGTGAACCCATCGTTTAAGCTATAAGAGGATCACCCAGCGATATCTGAGCACACCCATCATATATAATGTATAAAAACTATAACATAAATAAATTACATATATCTTTAATCATAAAACTCTTATAAATAATAATTATTCTTCTATTCACTGATTAACCCATGGAAAAGAAATGAGTTTCATATCAATCTATTTGAAACATGATTAACCCATGGAAAAGAAATGAGTTCCCTAAAAATCTCTTTGAAACATGATTAACCCGTGGAAAAGAAACAGGTTCCATAAAATCTCTTTGAAAAAAGATTTACCCTTGGAAAAGAAACAAGTTCTATAACAATATCTTTGAAACAATATTAATCCATCCAAATAAATAATGAGAATGATATCATTACAAAATATTACCAAGGGAGCATAAGTAGCAACAAGGCTTGTTGACATTAATGAATGGAAATACCATTAAAATATCATTAATTTTTTTTTATGAAAACAATATTTTTATTTTAAAAAATAATTTTTATTTTAAAACTAAAGATTTACAAGATATTGATAAAATAATTTTCTTTCAAAACAACCTTGGAAACATATAAAGGAATCTTTAAAAATCATTTAAGACATTTATTGAGGAAAATATCCCTTCCATTTTGAAAAACACTTTTTAAATTTCTTTTAAAATCCTTTACTTTTAAAATAAACTTGAAAACATATAAGTTAATCTTCAAAAAAAATAATGGTCATGATGGTGCAAAATTCCATTCATGCTGTACATGTTAAAATAAAGATTCTTTTCACATTTTCAATAAAATCCAAATGGGAATTGTTTAGAAAACAACATGAATATTCCTTTATTTTTTTTAAAAGTAAAAAATGGGTAAAAATGTCTTTTATAAATCATTTGAATAATTTTAAAAACAGTTTCTTAAATTTTTTTTTATAAAACATGGTTTTTGTAAGAAAAGGGGTTCCCGAATGAAGAGATAAATAAAGACACATCTTTTTTTAAAAATTATTTTGAAATATTGAGTATATAAAGAGAGAAAAATGAAGTGAAAAAATATATTCACATGATATAAATATAGGAGAATAAAATTCATGAGAATTGTTTAGAGGTAGATCATAATATTTCAACATTAGATACTTAATCATAAATAATCCTAATAAATGATGAGATTGTAACATAAAACTCTTACCACTTTAGTAACCTTAAATCGTAAGACCCATGAAAGGATTAAATTAAACAAAACTTAAAATACCATGAAAAAAATAAATTCATTATATTAAATTTAAAAGATTCTATATATACACCTCATAAAATAATATAGGTTTATAACACATCATAAGTTTCAAAGAAAGAAAATTGTGAAAAAAATCCCTTATCGATTTGGTAACTTTTCAACTATAAACCCCATGAAAGAGATATATTCAAATGGATATGTAAATCCCAATATTTTTTAATATAATAATTATAAAATACATTCATTTTTAGTATATACACCATATAAAATAAATAGGTTATGAATATGTCTTGTGTCTTACAGAAGTAAAAAGGTGAGGATGAAATCCCCTAACTCACGCTTCCTTTTGGTTGAACATGATTTATCCTCCTGTACAGTGAATTTATGTTATTAAATTATTAAATAACCATATTAATATTTATAATATCATATATTATCCTTTTATAACATATTGTCACCCGTTAGTTACAAATCTTTCATTATTTTCATTGTTTTGGGTGTTAATTGCCATATTTTCTCTTTCGTGTTTTATTATGAAAGTCCTGATTATTGTGCATATAATATAGTTATATAATATCTAGAACAATAATTATGACATAATTATAATATTTATACATAAATTATACTTTTTAAAACCAGTCGTGAAATATATTTATGAAGAATGAAGTATGTTACGATCATGGTGACGGTAGGTTGTACACACACATGAGTAACATTTCCATTTTTCAACGATCACTATGGAAATGAGGTAAGTAATATTTAATATTTACATAATTATCATAGTATAATATATAACATATTATTTCTTTAAATATAATTATATAGATCATCCATATAGTGTGGTTATGAAAAGAGAGTCACATCGTTTTGTGAAGATGGAAGTCCACACGTATATGAATGATGTTATCATATTTTTAGTGTAAAAAAATAAAATGATATATTATCTTTTAAGAATGATAAATATGAAATTAATATAATAATTATGAAATATATATAACATATAATCATTACATTTATCCTTACTACCTTTCATGTAAAGTGTTAGTGAGAAAATGAATCACATCGCTTCGCGAAGCGGTAGTCCGTCGTACACAGGAATAGTGTTATCGTATCCCCTACAGAATGGAAGTTAAAAATTTGTATATGATATAATGACTCAATAGGTATAAATATTTTATAAATATTATATATATACTTTATATACATCATCATACCCAACCATAAAAGGTGGTAATGAAATAACTAATGACATCAGTTCGCGAGATGGTAGTTTACCGTACACATGAACAATGATTTTGTAACCTATTTTATAGAAGGGGAGATGGTTTTAGGTCATAAAATTATTATAAAAAAATAAAAATATATGTAAGATATTTATGTTATTATATAATAATGTTTTAATAATAATTTAAGTAGGTGTAGAAAGAAATAAAATAAATACGCTCGTTCAAGAACACTATCTCTTCTTCAGGTATCCTCCTTAGGATTGCACGAAATCCTTAATAGGTTATATTTATGCCCAAAAATAATGATCCTAGTATAATGGGAGGGAATTTTTAAAGTTATTTGGGTAGGTATTAGCTGAACCAAATAGTTTTTAATGTGTGAAGAAGAGAGGAGAGGGGTGACCTTTTATAAGTGGGGGAGAGAACACACTTGGTATTTTTTAAAATGAATTGAGTGCTCCCCCATTTTTCATAAGTCAAAAGTGTAAAAAATGGTAAATTATATAACCTTAGAGTTTTAATGGTATAAATATGAACATAAAATAGCTTTTATATGACTGTATATTTCATTTTACCCTTATCTTTTTAGTTTAACTCCCCGATAAAACTATTTTTACCTTAACCATGATAAATAATTTTTACTCCATTCACTATTAATTTTGGTAAAAAATTAAGTTAAAATTATTAGATAATATAAATTATGATTATTAAAAATATTTAATCCAATTTTCAAAATTCCATTCACATATGTGGCAAAATTTAATTTAAAATTAATCCCACACCCAATAAGAAAATGGGGTTTTAAAGAGAAAATGTTTACAAGTTTACAAAGTTTTTATATCCAATTTCAATAAAAAAATTGATTAAAATGACATAAATTGTATTAATAGATATATAATCGAACTAATTTTACTTTAAAACCAATTTAAAATTTAATTTAACTTCATAAATAATTGAAACGAAAAGACAATTTCCAATTAAAATTCAGTATTTTCACTATTCATCAAAAAATGAAACTTTTCAGAATATTCTAAGAAATTAACCTTTATATAATGTTTAAATGGTGATTTAAAAAATTAATTTTATTTTTTTCAAATAAATTTTCAAAATTGGAAAAAATTAAATTTAAAACAAAACTCATAGACATGATGAAAAGGTGGGTTTTCCAAAAGTGTATTTTTTAAGCACAAGATGATTCTATATTAACTAGATGTCTAATAATAATAATTTTATGAATATAAATTAAAAATTAATGATATATAATATATAAATTTTATTTATAAAATTTCTCATTAGGTTTTATTTTAATTAATTAAAGCGGAGGAATATCATGCACTTTAAAATAGTTTTCAGAAATACCCTTTTTAAACCCAAAAACAAACTTATACTAAAAACAAATATAAAGTTGATTAAAAAGTATTTAAGTGGATTAAATATAAATAAATAATACATATTTTACTTTAAATAATATTCAAAACATATTGTAACTTTTAAATTAATTAATTTATTGGAAAAATGACATTTTTACAAAAGTCGGTATTTTTTTCACTGTTAATTGAAAATCAATATTTTCCAAAAAATACAAAAAATTTACCCAATTTTTTTTGATATTATGATTTAAAAAATTAAATTAATTATATAAAAAACATTTTCTAATTTTTTTTAAAAATAATTATAATATTTTTTTCACAAAAAGAAGTAAAAACATTTTTGAAGAATAAAATTACTTTAATAAAAAATGATTTATTATTTACTAAACATTTATCAATAGATTATATTGAGTGTGAGATTTATATATATGTACATATATATTTCATAAAGTGGTTAATAATATTCATGCATGCCAATTTAATGGCTAGGTTATAATGGTTATATATATCGTGGGTTGTTTAAGCTTGATGTTATGTGTTGAATATGCTATCGAATATAAAAATACCGAGGTTATGTGTACTGAAAGATATTGAAGAGATTGTACTTATTTAAAAATAAATATATAAAAAATTATTGGGTGTTACATTCTTGTCCAATCTTAGTGTTGTGTGTCGTTTACACCATTAGACATAATTGCATTCTTTTAAAATCTCAGTATGTTACATCCCCCTTTAATAAATTGCATCCTCACAATTTGAACTTTATATCAGTAATCAAAGGATAGAGATTTAAAAATAATTTTGTTATAAACCCACATTATAAAAAGGGTTTATAAAACATCCTTGTAATTAGAGGGAAAGGGAAGTAAAAATGTCATATGGAATAACACATAACTAGGTTTCCAAATAAAAGAACATAGAAGTGAATGGAAGAAAAGCATAAATAATTATAGAGAGTGATTGAGGTCATTGATCACAAGAAGGTGAATAATCATTGGAAAGTTAAGGACCTCAAAACCATAAATCTATTATGATCTAAAATATCATCTGATTCATCAGATATGAATATAATAGGATAACATTTTTATTTTAAGATACTTTTCTCAGAGTTGAGGAATTATTTCACCATCTAGACTGAGAACATAGTGAAATATACTTACTTGTCAAGTAGAATTTCATCATTTACCCAATTTCCACAAGGATCACATCTTTTTCTCTAAAGAATGAGTATTCGAGAGGAATTTGTCATGCATGAATCACTAAAAATCAACTTTTAAAGGAAAATATATCTATAAAAGGGATACCAATTTATTCCACCTATCTTTTGACATTAACCAAAACCAAAATGGTTAGCACATTGTAAGATTATTTTAAAAATGGGTAAATGTTCATATGATACATTAATATTCAAAATTCAACACTAATACCCAAAGTTCAAACTAAATCATTCCTAAATCACCTCAAAATCAATGGGTGTTTTAACCCAAAATGTTATCTCATACCTTTAAAATTCCAAGCCTAAAAATATCATGATATCTATCTTTTTTTTTGGAAATATCAATAATCACTTAGCCACAAAATAACTTTTCAATATCATGGTTATATATATGATAAACCCATGTTCCCATAATTACCTCAATATCCAAGATCATATAAGCACTAAAGTTTATAAATACCTTAAATCACATGACCATAAAATGTAAAGGAAAACTTCACATTAAACCAAAAATTTACATGCACTTCAACCCATTAAGTTGTCTCCTAAAGTGTCATCAATCACTTTAGGATTTCATCACTTAAAACCTCAAAAGGTGTCTAATACTGTGAAATCATGATCAAACTTAATATTATAGACCTAATATGGTATCTATAACTCTTAATATAACCTAACTTTATAATATCCTAATCTCCAAATTTATCTAAACTGAGCTCTGATACCAATTATAACATCCCAGAACTCGCACTCTTGGATCTGATATTGAAATAATAAACTTTACATTTATATCTTTGATACTAATAATTGTAACCCAATTTTTTTCCATCCAAACTTTTCAAAATCAAAATGAAAAATAGGAACACTTACATTATCAAGGACTATTTAGGTTTACAATTTTATAGAATTAGGACAAACTCCTAGATAAACAATACCCTTATCATTAAATGAGAATTTATCCCACTTAACCCAACTTTATTTATTTCACATTAAGTCATAATCAACATCCTTATAGAATCCCTTATAGACATAATTCATTTAACCTCATTCTTTATAACCTAGGGGAAAATTAAACATAAGAAGGGTGAGCTCAAATTCTTATTAAGGGTAAACATAATCATTAATAACTGGATGTTATCAATGAGAATAAGAAGTAAATAAGGGAATGATGACATAATAAGAGTGTATGAGAAAATAATAAAGGAACTCATACCCATCAAAACCTGAATCATCCTTCATGAATAATATAATAAGTCTTTAACATAGGAAATATTCCTAAGAATAAATAATCACAAGACATGTGATATCAATCATGATCAAATTAAACATTATAAACCCTTAGTAATCATAGGTAAAGCATATTGGTATATTGAAATATTACCATTATATCACTCTTGAAAAACCCTTACAATTAGAATAACCATATGGCTAAATTCCAATATAATTATTTGGAGAACATAATCATTACCCAATACATTAGAGATTTATCTGGGCATACCCATTGTATAAGATATAACGGGCTCACCCGACACTCTCTGGGTGCACCCATCATATATAATGTCTAAGAACCACAACATTATTAAAGTACATAGATATTTCATCATAAAACTATTAGAAACAATAATTATTATTCTATGTACAGATTAACCCATGGAAAATAAATGGGTTTCATTTCAATCACTTTGAAACATTGTTATTTGGAGAATATAATCATTACCTAATGCATTGGAGTGATATCTGGGCATACACATTACATAAGATATAACAGGCTCACCCAACACTCTCTGGGTGCACCCATTATATATAATGTCCAATAACCACAACATGAATAAATTAAATAGATATTTAATTATAAAACTATTATAAACAATCATTATTATTATATTTACTGATTAACCCATGGAAAATAAATAGGTTTCATGTTAATCTCTTTGAAATATGATTAACCCTTGGAAAAGAAACAGGTTCCATAATAATTTTTTTGAAGCATGATTAACTTGTGGAAAATAAATGGGTTTCATAACAATTTATTTAAAATAAGGTTAACCTATATAAAAGAAATGGGTTCTATAAAAATCACTTTGAAAAAATCTTAATCCATCCAGAGAAATAATTATGATGATATCATTAAAAAATATCATTAATGGAGCATAAGTAATAACAAGGGTTATTGACATTGATAAATGGAAATACCATTAAAATACCATTATTTTTTTTAGGAAAAAAACCTTTTTATTTTTAAAAGAACTTTTTTTAAAACTAAAGATTCACAAGATATTGAGAAAATCATTTTCTTTGAAAACAACCATGGAAACATATAAAGGAAGCTTTAAAAACCATTAAAGACATTTCTTGATAAAAATATCCTTTCTATTTTGAAAAAATATTTTTAAAACATTTTAAAAATTATTTTATTTTAAAATAAACTTGAAAAATTATAAAGAAAGTTTCAAATAAAATAATGGCCATGATGGCGAAAAATTATGTTCATATGCCACACACATTAAAACAAAGACTCATTTCACATTTTTAGTAAAATATAAATAGGAATTGTTTGGAAAACGACATGAAGATTGATTTAAAAAATTATCCAAAAAATTAAAACATGGGTAAGGATAAATTTTATAAGTAATTTTAATAATTTTAAAAACATATTTGTAAAATATTTATTAAAATATGTTTTTGGAAGAATAAGGGGTTTCCAACCAAAGAGAGAAATAAAGATGATTTTTCATAAAAAAATTATTTTGAACTCTTGAGTATATAATGAGAGTAAAATTTAAGGAAACCATATATTATAATGAAATAAAAAAATGAGAAGAAAATTTATCAGAATTATTTATAGTTAGATCATAATATTTCAACATTTGAGACTTAATCACAAACAATCTCGATAAATGATGAGATTGTAACATAAAACTCTTACAACTTTGGTAACTTTAAATTGTAAGAACCATGAAAGGATTAAATTAAATTAAAATTAAAATACCATGAGAATAAATAAATTCATGGTATTTCATGTAAAATGCGATTTATATACACCTCATAAAAGAATATAGGTGAATCACATGACATGAGTCTCAAAGAATGAAAATTGGGACATAAATCTATAATTGCTTTGGTAACTTTTGAACTATAAACCTAATGAAGGATAGATCCTCAGATGGATATGTAAATCAAAATAAATTTCAGTATAATAATCATAAAATACATTCATTGATAGTATATACACCTCATAAAATAAATAGGTGGTGGATATGCATGTTTCTCACAGAAGTAAAAAGGTGAGATTGAAATCCCTTACCTCATGCTTCCTTTTAGTTGAACATGATTTATCCTTATGTATAGTGTTTTAAACATGTTATTAACTTATTAAAGAACCATATTAATATTTATAATATCATATATGATCCTTTTATAACATCTTTTCACCCATTTGTTAATAATCTTTCATTATTTTCATTGTTTTAGGTGTTAATCGCCTTGTTTTTTCATTCATTCTTTATTATGAAAGTACCAGTTATTATGAATATAATATAGTTATATCATATAAATAATAATAATAATAAAATAATTATCATATTTATACATAAATTATACTTTTAAAACCAATCATTAAAGATAGTTATGAAAAATTAAGTACGTTACGATTACGAAGATGGTAGGTTGTACGCACGTAGAAGTAACATTTCCATTTTTCAATGATCATTATGGAAAAAAGGTAAGTGATATTAAGTATTTCCAAAATTATCATAATATAATATATAACATATTATTTGTTTAAATATAATTATATATATTTCATCTATGTGGTGCAGTGATGAAAAGAGAGTCACACCGCTTCGTGGAGGCGGTAGCCCACACGTACACAAACGATGTTATCCTATTTTTAGTGTAGAAAAAGAAAATTATATATATTATATTTTAGGAATGATAAATGTGTCATTAATATAATAATTATTTCATTTATATAACATATAATCATTAACTTTATCCTTATTACCTTCCATGTAAAGCATTATTGAGAAAACGAATCACATCGCTTTGCGAGACGGTAGTCCACTGTATACACGAACGATGTTATCGTATCCCCTGAGGAATGGTAATTAAAAATATTTATATTAAATAATTACTAAATAGGTATAAATATGTTATAAATATCATATATATAATTT